>CM050941.1:19307442-20612442 GCA_027789145.1 Solanum arcanum
AGCGGCAGATTTTATTTCTGGAAAAACTGGCTAAGATTTCGGACACCCCGACGGACCGTCATAGGCACGACGGTCCGTCACAGAGGTGTCGTTCCATGACACTTAGAATTCTGAAATTGGGTACTGAAAATCGACTCTCTGAACATCGTAACGGAGGCGGGGCGGACCGTCAGCGGTGTGACGGGCCGTCCACGATCCTGGGCTTTGGGGAGGCTGCGACGACCATGGTGACGGACCGTCGCAGGCACGACGGCCCGTCACAGGTTGCGCAGTCCCAGTCAAGATCGGATTTCTTTCCACGTTTTAAGGGACGTTTTGGACTATTCTTTCCTTAATTATAAAGTTTGAGGGTTATTATTAATAAATCTAATTACTTGGGGGTTAAAATAGGTAACCTTAAGTTAATTAGTGGGTCATTATTACCATCTTTCATTCTTAATTATATATGAATTAGGGTAAAAGAAAGAGGGTTTGAATAAGAAAAAGAAAAAGAACAAAAAGAGAGGAGAAACGAAGAGGATAGCAAGGATTTTGAGAAGATAGCTTGTTGATTCCATTCTTCGGTGGAGGTAGGTTATGGTTTCTTTTATGATATTCGTAGTAAACTCTTAATAGTGAATGATATGTATTGATAGTATTGTGAACCCTTCTATATGCTTAAATTGTATGCTTGCATGAATATGATTATGAAATTGTGAATAAATAAGCATGATGAAGCTATTGAATCCCAAATCTTGATAAAAACCCTAATTCACTTGTTAATGATGATGCCTTAGTATGAAAGAAGGCTTGATGAATATGAGGATCGGGTGCCACGTTCCGGTACCAGGATAGAATGAATATGAGGATCGGGTGCCACGTTCCGGTACCAGGATAGAATGAATATGAGGATCGGAGTGTCACGTTCTGACACCAGGATAGAATATGGATCGGGTGCCACGTTCCGGTACCAGGATAGAATGAATATGAGGATCGGGTGCCACGTTCCGGTACCAGGATAGAATGAATATGAGGATCGGAGTGTCACGTTCCGACACCAGGATAGAATATGGATCGGGTGCCACGCGTTAGGTACCAGGATAGTATATGAGGATCGGAGTGTCACGTTAGGCACCAGGATAGAAATAGAGGAGGCGGAGTGTCGCGTCGACACAAGAGGAAGAAAGATAATGAATCTTGGAAGATAATGAATATACTCAATCTAATGAACTTAATTCCCAAATGAGTATGGTATTGAGGCTTGAGTCCTCATGTGTGAACTTCGGTTGTAGTTATTGATGAATTTATGTTGTTATTGCTACATGTTGAGTATTGTAGTTGATTTACATTATTATTGATATATATCTTGTTCCTATTTTGAGTTGGCGATGATATCTACTCGATACTTGTGGTTGTCTTGACCCCTACTTTTATGTTTTCTTCTTTGTTATTTGTGCAATGCGACAAGCGTTCCGTCAACTTCAACTCAACAAGAGATCTAGCCGTCTTCACTACCTTCGAAATTCGGGGTGAGCTAATGCGTCTAGCTTGGGTAGGTCTTCTTCTTCAAGTCTTGATGCCTTGAACTTCCGGCATGGACTAGCTAGTATTAGTTTTAGCTTCTTAGACAGTTTTAGTTTAGCAATTTGAGATAGATGTTCTTGTGATGATGACTTCCAGATTTTGGGGATAATAATAATAGTTTTGAATTGTTTTATTAATGAGTTAAGTCTTCCGCATTATTTTCTGTTGTTATGTATTGAAATGTTAAGGTCGATATGGGTTGGTTCGCTCACATAGGAGGGTAAATGTGGGTGCCAGTCGCGGCCCCGTTTTGGGTCGTGACAAACTTGGTATCAGAGCATTAGGTTCGTTGGTCTCATCACACAAGAACAGGTCTAGTAGAGTCTTAAGGAACGGTAGGGGGACGCCTTTACTTTTCCTTGAGAGGCTATAAGACTTTAGGAAAATTTCACTCTTTCATTCTTTCTTTCGTGCTACTACTTGAGTCCAATTGGTATCTAGGCGATCTGGTGGTATCGACCATCTTCACTCTCTTTCGCGGATGGTTAGAACTAGAGCAACGACTACGCCAACACCAACACCAACACCAAAGACCGGCAGATAGTGCGTCTGAGCCAACCGGGTCAAAGCTCGAGGAAGAACAACGGCAAGAGGCCGTGGGAGAGGTCGTGGGAGGGACGTCCTCTAGAGGAAGAGGACGAGCACCTAGCCCATCCGATACTAGAGGCGGTGACTCCTCCACCGGCGAGGAAGTGGTAAGAGAAGGGGAGGATGGGGAGAATGAACAAGGCGAGAATGAGGAATTGCCACCCCAACCTACCCGAGAGATGATCAATCGTGTTCTCGCTTATCTTAGCGGGTTATCCGATCACGGTCGAGAACCTCCGGTGGTTTTACGCACCAACACCTCCGGTTTGAGGTACGACATGCGGCTACTATGGCTCCCGCATGGATGCCTCATTGGAGATAGGCACATTTCCACGTCGACTCTTTGGACCGATAATGACAAGCGATCGGCCACGAACTTTTCAGGAAGTTCTTGAAATTGAAACCTCCAGTCTTCAAGGGTGCAGAATGCGAAGATGCTTATGATTTCCTGGTTGATTGTCATGAGCTACTACACAAGATGGGGATAGTAGAAGGGTTTGGCGTTGAGTTCGTAAGCTATCAGTTTCAAGGAACGCCAAAATGTGGTGGCGATCACATGTCGAGTGTCAACCGACAGAGGCCACACCCATGACTTGGGCATCCTTCTCTACTCTGTTTATGGAGAAGTATATCCCAAGGACTTTGAGAGATAGAAAAAGGGATGAGTTCTTGAGTCTCGAGCAAGGTAGGATGACGGTTAACGCATATGAGGCTAAGTTTCGTGCTTTATCAAGGTATGCCACTCAACTCTGTTTCACCACAAGAACGGATCCGCCGTTTTGTAAAGGGGTTGAGGTCGGAAGTGCGGATTTCAGCCTTACAGGTAGCGGCTACGGCAACATCCTTCCAAGAGGTGGTAGACTTTGTGATAGAGGTGGAAGGAGTGAAGCCAGATGTCTTCACCACTACATCGACATCAAAAAGGTTTCGAAGGGAGGTGAGGTTAATGGGTCTCACTCCGGAGGGCGAGCTCGGAGGTTACGCCGTCGACCGATTCAGTCTTCACTACGGTCAGTAGTTGGGGACCACCTCGAGCGGTCAACACTACTCCGAGAGACTTATGCATGAACCCCGAGAGTGTTATGGATGTGGGGAGGTTGGACACATTAAGAGGTATTGTCCAAACCAGGAGTTACGTAACCCCAATAGCTAGAGGTAGAGGTGGTCATGGTAGAGGCCGTTTTTACGGAGGGCGTGGTGGTCGAGGTAATGGTGGTCACCAAAGCGGCCGAGGAGATGGGCAAAGCTGGAGCCACTACTACGCAACATGGTAGGGGCAATGGATGACGGGTGATAGGGCCCATTGTTACGCTTTCCTGGGAGATCTGAGCGGGCGTCGATCTTTGTCATCACAGGTAACCTTTTGATTTGTGATTGCATGGCTTCCGTATTGTTTGATCCTTGATCCACGTTTTCTTATGTATCTTCCTCATTTGCTAATGGTCTAAATCTACATTGTGAATTACTTGATATGCCTATTCGTGTTTCTACTCCGGTGGGTGAGTCTGTGGTAGTTGAAAAAGTGTAAAGGTCTTGTTTGGTGAATTTCGTGGGGAGCAACACTTATGTAGATTTGGTTATCTTAGAAATGAGTGATTTTGATGTAATTCTGGGTATGACTTGGCTTTCGCCGCAATTTGCGATCTTGGATTGTAATGCTAAGACGGTGACATTAGCCAAGCCTGGGACAGATCCGTTAGTGTGGGAGGGCGACTACACTTCCAATCCGGTTCGTATTGTGTCCTTTCTTTGTGCTCGGAAGATGGTTAGTAAAGGGTGTTTAGCTTTCTTGGCACATCTTAAGGATGACACTATTCAAGTACCTTCGATTGAGTCGGTTTTGGTAGTCCGTGAGTTTTTGGATGTGTTCCCTGCAGATCTTCCTGGTATGCCACCAGATAGGGATATTGACTTCTGCAGTGATCTTGAACCGGGCACTCGCCCCATTTCTATACCCCCTTATAGAATGGCTCCCGCGGAGTTAAGAGAGTTAAAGGCCCAACTTCAAGAGTTGTTGAGCAAAGGCTTCATCAGACCAAGTGCATCTCCTTGGGGTTCTCCGGTTTTGTTTGTGAAGAAGAAGGATGGGAGTTTTCGAATGTGTATAGACTACAGACAACTAAACAAGGTAACCATAAAGAACAAGTATCCTCTTCCTCGCATTGATGACTTGTTCGATCAGTTACAAGGTGCTTGTGTCTTCTCTAAGATCGACTTGAGATCCGGTTATCATCAATTGAAAATCTGGCGATAGATATGCCAAAGACTGCTTTTTGAACGAGGTATGGGCATTACGAATTTGTAGTGATGTCTTTTGGTCTTACGAATGCCCCTGCTGCGTTCATGAGCTTGATGAACGGGATCTTTAAGCATATTTGGACCTTTTCGTGATCGTATTTATTGATGATATATTGGTATACTCGAAGAGCAAGAAAGAACATGAAGAGCATTTGAGAATGGTATTGGAAATGTTGAGGGAGAAAAAGCTTTACGCCAAGTTCTCTAAGTGTGAGTTTTGGCTAGATTCGGTGTCCTTCTTGGGGCACGTAGTTTCTAAGGACGGAGTGATGGTAGATCCATCTAAGATTGAGACAGTGAAGAATTGGGTGAGACCCACTAATGTGTCAGAAATAAGGAGTTTCGTGGGGTTAGCTAGTTACTACCGCCGATTCGTCAAGGGATTCTCTTCTATTGCTTCTCAATTGACGAACTTGACTAAGCAGAATGTTCCCTTTGTATGGTCAGAGAAATGTGAGGAAAGCTTTCAGAAGCTTAAGACTTTGTTGACTACCGCACCAATTCTTACCTTGCCCGTGGAAGGTAAAAACTTCATTGTTTATTGTGATGCATCCTACTCGGGTTTGGGTGCAGTGCTAATGCAAGAGAAGAACGTGATTGCTTATGCTTCAAGACAATTAAAAGTGCATGAACGTAACTACCCAACTCATGACTTGGAATTGGCCGCGGTAGTATTTGCATTGAAGCAATGGAGACACTATTTATATGGGGTTAAGTGTGAGGTCTACACGGATCATCGTAGCCTTCAGTATGTCTTCACTCAGAAAGATTTGAACTTAAGACAGAGGATATGGATGGAGTTACTAAAGGACTACGATATCACTATCTTGTATCATCCGGGAAAAGCGAATGTGGTAGCGGATGCTTTAAGTAGAAAGGCGGGAAGCATGGGAAGTCTAGCTCATTTGCAAGCTTTTAGACGCCCATTGGCTAGAGAGGTTCAGACTCTGGCTAACGACTTGATGAGGTTAGAAATAAATGAGAAGGGAGGATTGTTGGCTAGTGTGGAGTCGAGATCGTCTTTTCTCGACAAGATTAAGGGAAAACAGTTTGATGATGAGAAACTAAGGCGAATCCAAGATAAAGTATTACGAGGAGAGGCTAAGGAAGCACAAATCGATGAGGAAGGTGTTTTGAGAATCAAAGGAAGGGTATGTGTACCCCGCGTCGATGATTTGATCAACACTATTCTGACAGAGGCTCATAGTTCACGGTATTCTATACATCCGGGTGCGACCAAGATGTACCGTGACCTAAAGCAACACTTTTGGTGGAGTAGAATGAAGCGTGATATTGTTGACTTTATTGCCAAGTGTCCAAACTGTCAACAAGTAAAGTATGAACACCAAAGGGCGGGAGGAACACTTCAGAGAATGCCCATTCCGGAATGGAAGTGGGAAAGAATTGCTATGGACTTTGTGGTTGGTCTTCCAAAGACAATGGGTAAGTATGACTCCATTTGGGTGATTGTTGATAGGTTAACTAAGTCTGCTCATTTCATTCCGGTAAAGGTGACTTACAATGCAGAGAAGTTAGCCAAGATCTATATCTCAGAAATCGTTCGATTGCATGGGGTTCCACTCTCCATTATATCAGATAGAGGTACGCAGTTTACTTCTAAGTATTGGAAAACATTGCATGCGAGGTGGGTACTAGGTTGGACCTTAGTCTTGCGTTCCATCCTCAGGCCGATGGTCGATCTGAGAGGACGATTCAAGTGTTGGAGGATATGCTTCGTGCATGTGTGATAGAGTTTGGTGGCCATTGGGATAGCTTCTTACCCTTAGCGGAGTTTTCATACAATAATAGCTATCACTCAAGCATTGATATGGCCCCATTTGAAGCATTGTATGGGAGGAGATGTAGGTCTCCCATTGGTTGGTTTGATGCATTTGAGGTTAGACCTTGGGGTACTGACCTTTTGAGGGATTCGATAGAGAAAGTGAAGTCTATTCAAGAAAAGCTTCTAGCGGCGCAAAGTAGACAAAAAGAATATGCAGATCGAAAGGTTAGAGACTTAGAGTTCATGGAGGGTGAACAAGTCTTGTTGAAAGTTTCACCAATGAAAGGGGTGATGCGGTTTGGAAAAAGGGGTAAGCTAAGTCCAAGGTACATTGGACCATTTGAAATACATAAGCGAGTAGGGGAGGTGGCTTATGAGTTAGCCTTGCCTCCAGGGCTGTCCGGAGTACATCCGGTATTCCATGTGTCTATGTTGAAAAGATATCATGGGGATGGAAATTACATTATCCGTTGGGATTCAGTTTTGCTTGATGAAAACTTGTCTTATGAGGAGGAGCCTGTTGCTATCTTAGATAGAGAGGTTCGCAAGTTGAGGTCAAGAGAGATTGCATCCATCAAGGTGCAATGGAAGAATCGACCGGTTGAAGAAGCCACTTGGGAGAAGGAGGCAGATATGCAAGAAAAATACCCACATCTGTTTACAGATTCAGGTACTTCCTTCCGCCCTTGTTTTTCTTCTTTTGATCGTTCGGGGACGAACGATGGGTAAATTGGTATCTATTGTAACGACCTGTTTAGTCGTTTTGAGCGGCAGATTTTATTTCTGGAAAAACTGGCTAAGATTTCGGACACCCCGACGGACCGTCATAGGCACGACGGTCCGTCACAGAGGTGTCGTTCCATGACACTTAGAATTCTGAAATTGGGTACTGAAAATCGACTCTCTGAACATCGTAACGGAGGGCAGGACGGACCGTCACTGGTGTGACGGGCCGTCACAGTCACCTGGGCTTTGGGGAGGCTGCGACAACCATGGTGACGGACCGTCGCAGGCACGACGGCCCGTCACAGGTTGCGCAGTCCCAGTCAAGGTCGGATTTCTTTCCACGTTTTAAGGGACGTTTTGGACTATTCTTTCCTTAATTATAAAGTTTGAGGGTTATTATTAATAAATTTAATTACTTGGGGGTTAAAATAGGTAACCTTAAGTTAATTAGTGGGTCATTATTACCATCTTTCATTCTTAATTATATATGAATTAGGGTAAAAGAAAGAGGGTTTGAATAAGAAAAAGAAAAAGAACAAAAAGAGAGGAGAAACGAAGAGGATAGCAAGGATTTTGAGAAGATAGCTTGTTGATTCCATTCTTCGGTGGAGGTAGGTTATGGTTTCTTTTACGATATTCGTAGTAAACTCTTAATAGTGAATGATATGTATTGATAGTATTGTGAACCCTTCTATATGCTTAAATTGTATGCTTGCATGAATATGATTATGAAATTGTGAATAAATAAGCATGATGAAGCTATTGAATCCCAAATCTTGATAAAAACTCTAATTCACTTGTTAATGATGATGCCTTAGTATGAAAGAAGGCTTGATGAATATGAGGATCGGGTGCCACGTTCCGGTACCAGGATAGAATGAATATGAGGATCGGGTGCCACGTTCCGGTACCAGGATAGAATGAATATGAGGATCGGAGTGTCACGTTCCGACACCAGGATAGAATATGGATCGGGTGCCACGCGTTCGGTACCAGGATAGAATGAATATGAGGATCGGGTGCCACGTTCGGTACCAGGATAGAATGAATATGAGGATCGGAGTGTCACGTTCCGACACCAGGATAGAATATGGATCGGGTGCCACGTTCGGTACCAGGATAGTATATGAGGATCGGAGTGTCACGTTCCGGCACCAGGATAGAAATAGAGGAGCGGAGTGTCACGTACCGACACAAGAGGAAGAAAGATAATGAATCTTGGAAGATAATGAATATACTCAATCTAATGAACTTAATTCCCAAATGAGTATGGTATTGAGGCTTGAGTCCTCATGTGTGAACTCGGTTGTAGTTATTGATGAATTTATGTTGTTATTGCTACATGTTGAGTATTGTAGTTGATTTACATTATTATTGATATATATATTGTTCCCTATTTTGAGTTGGCCGATGATATCTACTCAGTACTTGTGGTTGTACTGACCCCTACTTTATGTTTTCTTCTTTGTTATTTGTGCAATGCACGACAAGCGTTCCGTCAACTTCAACTCAACAAAGATCTAGCCGTCTTCACTACCTTCGAAATTCGGGGTGAGCTAATGCGTCTAGCTTGGGTGGGTCTTCTTCTTCAAGTCTTGATGCCTTGAACTTCCAAAGATGGACTAGCTAGTATTAGTTTTAGCTTCTTAGACAGTTTTAGTTTAGCAATTTGAGATAGATGTTCTTGTGATGATGACTTCCAGATTTTGGGGATAATAATAATAGTTTTGAATTGTTTTATTAATGAGTTAAGTCTTCCGCATTATTTTCTGTTGTTATGTATTGAAATGTTAAGGTCGATATGGGTTGGTTCGCTCACATAGGAGGGTAAATGTAGGTGCCAGTCGCGGCCCCGTTTTGGGTCGTGACAATGATAAAATAGACACTTTACTTATTTCCGCTTCTCGTGATTATAAATTATGGTAAAATATCAATAATTGTTATAAGTTAAGTATAACAACTGAGATAATAATAAATATGAGAAATAGTATGTGTAGTATTTTCTCACTTACTTTTGTTACTTACTTTGTTACAAGAATAAAGGTATATATAGTTGTCTACAATTATGCCCTAAGTGCGATACATATATATCTTCTTGCCATGTATACACGTTGGGCACAAGTATATTAAATGGCTAATTAGTATACACCACATAGCATTTTGTGTATGCCTTAATCTTACAACACTTAACATATTAGTGTGGACATTCAATTTACAAACACCCCTCCTTGGATGTCCATATAAAGAAAAAAATATAGTGAAAGAAAAACATTATTAATACACATTATTTGTTGCATCATTAAAAAGCTTACTAGGAAAATTTAGTGGGATAAAATCTTGATTAAGAAAAAAAAAGAGTGCAACACGTATTTTCTCCCCTGATGAGATCATCATCTTCTTAAAGGGTGAAGATTGTACTGCCTTGGTGAACATATCTGCTAAACTATCACAGCAATAAACTTTTTGAAGAAGATCGTTAGTGAAAGTTATTTTTTCGTGAAATATGTTTTGTTCTGTCTCTTTTGATGTATCCTCCTTTTAGTTAAGACATGCATGCAACGTTGTCTTCATAAAATGTCGTTCTCTCTTTAAGGAAGACCACATGTTTCCATGATGTGTTGAGTTATTGTTATGAACCAAACACATTATCGGCTAGCTTCATATATGACTATTATCTCTGCATGATTTGAAGAAGTAACAACTGTATTTTCTTTTGTTGAATATCATGATATAGTTGTACTTCTATATGTAAATAATTAACATGTATGAGATCGACCTCAATGTGGGTCAAACGAATATATTATGTCTGTATAATCAATTAATTGGGAATTGGATCATTTTGAATAAAATAGTCTCATATTTATGGTTCTTCCAAGATATCTTAATATATGGTCTATACAATTCCAATGTATCTATGTTGGGAAGAACTAAATCTTCTGATAAATTTATAAAAAAAATATATCCGTTTGAGAATTATTAGAAAGGTACATCAATACACCAATTGCACTAAAATATGGTGTCTCGGCACCAACAAGCTCTTCATCATTTTAATGAGATCAAAATGGATCTTTATTAATATCTAGTGATCTTACATTCACCGAAACACTTAATAGATGTTCTTTATCCATGTAAAATCTCTTTAAAATATTTTTCAGTTATATGTTGATTGATAAATAAATATTCCATTCGAAAAATGCTCAATTTGCATACTAAGATAAAAAATTTTCTTTTCAAGGTCGTTCATTTAAAATTCCCTTATCAAACATTCTACAATATTTGAAAGCTCTTTATGAGTGATATTAAATTCATCAACCTATACAACTATTATAATAAATTTTGATCCAGACCGTTTAATAAATATGCAAGGACAAATTGGGTCATTCTTGTGCCATTGCTTTAATAGGTAGTTTCTGAGGTGGTCATATGACATACGTCATGATTGTTTCAATCCATATGTTTTTTTAAAGTTTTATTGAACAAATTTTCCGAGAATCTTTATACATTTAAGACATTTTAAATCCTTCAGAAATTTTCATAAAAATGTTGTTGTCTAGTGAGTCATGTAAATAGGTTGTAACGATATCCATTAAATGCCTGCCATATTTTCATGAACTGTCATATTTATCAGATACTTGTAACTGATTGCATCCACCAAAGGAGAATATGTTTTCATATTATCAATGCCAGGTCTTTGTGATCCTTGTGTCACAAGTCGTGCTTTAAATATTATGACTTTATTTTTCCGATTTTTTCGCACAAAGATCCATTTATATCCCATTGGATGTGTACTTTTCAGTGTACAGACTATCGGTCCGAAAACTTCACATTTTTCAAGAAAAGATAATTTAATTTGAATTGCATCTTTCCATTTTAGACAATTATTCCTCAGTCTACATTCCTCGACAAATTTTGGTTCATTATCCTCATCTTGTTGCATTATTTCACTAGCAACAATATAATAAAAAAATATTTTTGACAGTTATATGATTTAAGTTTCATATTTTTGTCGGTGAGATGTAATCTATTAAGATTTCTTCATTATTTCCATGCATCTGAACCTCTTCCAAGCACTCGTAAATTATTATGTCTCTTCGCTCTACTTGAGGAGGTTCTTTCATATTATGATCATCTTGATCATTTGCTCCTTTTCTTCTTCGAGGATTTTTATCCTTAGAACTGATCGTTCTACCACATTTTAAATGTGCTTTAGACTCATTTGCATTAATTTATTTTCCTGTTGGGACATCAACTAGAATAAGAGCATTAGCAGTTGAAATATGAGATTTAGTAACTCTTGATGGGTCAATGAATGCATTTGGCAGTATATTTGCAATATTTTACAAGTGAATTATCCTTTGAACTTTCAGTTCACATTTATTTGTACAAGAATCTAAATTAGATAGTGATAATGCATTCCAATCTATCTCATTTTTAGCTGCTTATTTTCTCCCCCTAATGCTAAGTATTCATCAAAATAACAATAAGAAATATTGTTGTAAATAAAACTCCATTTAAAGGTTTCAAATATTTTATAATAGAAGGAGGTTCATACCCAATATGTGCCCAACCTTCTTTAGGGATCCATATTTGTACGTTGTGGTGGAGCAATTGAAATATATATCGCACATGCAAATATTCTAAGATGGGTTCAGCCCCTGACCAAAAGCCAATTGTATTCAGAGCCTTTACGATAACTTGTGGGCCTAATCCACAAGACTTGTTGCATGCAAATATCCTGACCTCATAATGAAATGAGAAGTTTTGTTTTCATAAGCACTAATCTAGCAATTCATTGAAGGTGTTCAATCAATGATTCTGCTAGACCATTTTGTGTATAAACATGAGCAACCAGATGCTCAACTGTTATCGTAGTTGATATACAATAATCATTAAAAGCTTTGGATGAAAATTCACAAGCATTATAAAGACGAATTTTCTTAATTGCATAATCTAAATATTGTGTTCGTTACTCTATTATTTAAGAAAATAATTTTGCAAACATCACATTGCAAGTCGCTAGTAAACTCACATGTGACCATATTGCAGATTCATCTACTAAAATCATATAATATTTAAATGGTGCATATGATGGGTGAATAATCCACATATATCACCCTACATACATTCCAGTAATGCTAGAGGTTCAATTCTCACTCTTATTATTGATGGTCTAGTAATCAACTTGCCTTGAGAACATACAATACAAGTGAATTTTTTAGATTTAATAATCCTATGGTTCTTCAATTAGTGTCCATGTGTACTCTCAATTATTTGCATATGATGATACAATCGGGATGGCCCAACCTGTAACACCACAAAAAAAAAATTCAAACTAAGACTCAAACCATCCTTCGTAGTGAGTGAGATTTTTTCCAATAAATTTAAAATTTCTTGAGTGTTAAGGTCACTAGATGTATCAATTTAAGTTCCAAGAGAAACTAAAGAAAAAAACATTCAAGTCATTCTTAAGTTTTCTTAAGTTTTGGGTCAACTTAAACTGACCACAACTTTTAGTGCAAAATGAGTTAGGAGACACATAAGATTTTAAATCAAATACCTTCGAGTCCTCTTTCTAACGCCACCGAGTTTGCTCAATTACGAGCTTTGAGTAAAAAGTTATGACTGATTTACTAACGACGCATAAACCTGGCAGCAGCTTCGCGATGCGGAGCCAATATGAACCTCACTGCCCTATAGAAAGTAATTTAAACTCCCAACTCGTTTTATTTGTTTCTGTAGGGACATTTTGGTTCTAAAAACCTGTAGGAGGTCATCTAAAATTTCCTCAACGTGTAGAAAATCAAATTTTTACAAATCAAACCCTCTCATTCACTTCAAAGATTCTACGCTCAAGAAAATCAAGAAATGCTAAGGTTAGGTGTATCTGCCCAGATTTTACTTCAAGTTCTTCAAGAAGATGGTTAAATAAGGTATGCAAGCTTCCATAATGTTTAGTTTGTTCACCCACACACCAATCATATTAATTTTAGCGTTAAGTTCATTCTAGAAAGTTGAAAGTATGATGTTCTTGAATTGGCTTTAGTTCTTGAGTTTAGACGAGATTGTTGAATTCTTGATGAAAGCATTTCTCTTTTAGAGTTTTTTTTGAGTAGGTTCTTGCGTTCATCTGTTGGATATCTAAATCAAAAGAGGGATTAAGAAAAAGAGTTGCATTTAGGTGAATTGGGGCTAGAAAATGAAGAAGGAAAAGTCGAGCAAATTCTGTCACACAAGTCTGTGTCGCCATTTTGCTTCCCTAGTGACCAAAATTTTTCTCCGTGTCACGGTTAGGACGCAGACTCCGCTTTCTCAAAATTTTATTTCGTGACGAAAGATTTTAATGCAACTCCGCGTTGCGGGCTTGTTTCAAGACGGTAATTTCGCGACCTCTTCTCATGTTTAGCTATCTAAAAAATACTCCTAAACATCATAAAATCTTTCCTATCAGAAATTACATCCTTGAATTCATAAATCACATTCGAGGTAGTGTTAGGATTTAAGTCTTGAGAGTTCTTTCAAATATTTTTCAAAAAAACCCTTTTCAGTCTTTTTGAGGAATCTTCTACAAATTCTAATAACTTGTTCGAGCAAGTGAGTAAGAAAAATGAGGAAGGTGTCTTCATGAGCCTACCTTTCATCATGAGATCTTTCTTGTCATTAATTATAAGTCTTGAGTTCATAATTCACATTCAAGGGAGAATTCGTAGTAGAGTTCAATTGTGAATCTTTTGAGATCATGTAACGACCCGCAAGTACACCCTAGAAGAAAGGAGCACTCTTGAGTCGTCACAAGGCTTACTTGACCCTCGGAGGTCTTATGCAAAAATCTTAGCTATAATTCATTACATAAGATATGAAAAGTAGTGCGGAAATAAAGTCTTTCACAAGAATAATAATAATAAGCTTTTATAAAATGCTAAGGAATAAGTCTTTTTGTCACAAGCCAACTTAAAAACACAACTTATATATCTTAGGGTCACGACCCTTTACATTGAAAGACAAGACATAATAAGTCTTAAAGAAGAAACTGATAAAACATAAACTATGTCCTCGAATGTATGAGGACATATCGAGTCTTGAGAGAGTCAACTTCCCTAGCTTTGCCTTCTAGGAACCTTCACTTGCCTTTAACATATACTTATAGAGTATATAAAATTATGGGGTTGGTACAAACATTGTACTAAGTATGACATTATCCAAAAACACATGGAAAAGGGGACATTTAGTTGAAGTAAAACTTTTATGCTATTTGAGTAAAACCCTCATGAATATAGTAATAAAACAACATGTAAATCATCATTTAGCACATAAGGTAAAAATTCCATAATTTTAACACAAGAGTACCCTTTACACTGAACTCATTTCAATTCATCTTCCATTGAACTCATTACCCTTGATGTTTCCCTTTCCAAAGTTATCCTAAGACTCACTAAGGTAATACATGAAGAAACCGCCCGTACAATCTCTTTTACACACAACTAAGTGATTCCTAAGACTACCAAAGATAGGCATATTTCATCACTCTTACCAAGCCAATATTAAGTATTAAAGACACTAGAGGAACATACTTCCATTTAAGGACTTCACATAAGAACCATTCTCCAAGACAACCCCCAAGTTACACCCAGTGCAATGTAAAATTAGCATCCCATACTACTACTCCCACCAAGTGCTCCTTGAGGATTCCCTTAGCTAGGCACATCACCTTCATCATTTACATAAACTTGATCATACAAGACATAACCTTAGCATGCTTCCTTAATATTAGACATTAAGTCACGTAACTTCATTTACATCACATAATGACTCATTCATAAATTTCATATAAGGCCACACTAAGAATCCCTCTAAATGCCTAGTTATGCAACTGTTGATAGCGTCCCATACAACCACCACCCTAAGTAGTGCACCCTTTAGAAGACTTAGTTCATTACATTCTTGTGTGGGGGCTAGCTTTAACCGACATAGACCATGAGAGCTAGACATGGAATCCTGGTATTAACCCATACTGGATTAGGGAACCCTACTTGCCTAAGGTAGGGTCATTCTTGAGCCTTTTACATGGGGTTTCCAATAGATACTCCCAAAAGGACGCATAGTTAAGGGTTAAGGAGATTGCTTCTAAGTAAATCATTCTCTACTAACAAGGAGTACTCATCTCAAGAGGTACATTGGATACAACATCTCAAATCATGAAGTGTATCCACCCCTTCTTCAAATCCTCTTGGTGCTAAGCATAACTCCCCCATGGAGTCTTAAACTTTCATTAACTATAGGTTAAGGAATAGCTATTTAGCACCACATATCAACTCATGAAGGTTACTTATCCCTTGAGGTTACTTTTTAACACCACAATTCAACTCACGAAGGGTATTCAACCTCCAACCTATCTTAGGAAGCTCTTGGAAATAGTGAGGTTGCTACTAAACACTTCATCTAAACTCACGAAGAGTGTTCACCCCAAAATTCCCCTTTTCATACTATTGGAATATTAGGGATGGTCTAGACACTTCATCTCCACTCATGAAGAGTGTCTACTCAACAAATTTTCCATTTCATTCAAAACATCATTCTTTCATTCATATATTCATTCTTTAATTCCTAATGTGTATTTGTACACGTGATAACACCTTTCACATAATCATCACATTCATATTTTGACTTCTAAGCATGCTCACACATTCATTTATCATAGCTCACTCACTATCATGCTTCACTCATTATCATGCTTCACATATACATATACTTCATCTAGATGTGATATCTTCAAGTCACACCTTAACAACTTCATTAGAGCACCACATGCATCTCATTCAAAATCATCACTTCCTTTCACATGATATGCCTTAGAGTCCATAATCACAATATAGACATTCATATACTTCGAATAAACACCGCCACCAAATGTGGACCATACCACTCAAGCTCACGTCACAATAATAACTAAACAATATAACCAATTCACTATTCATGCAAGCTTTCATCACCTTTCCTCAATTAATCCAATAATTTATCACAAAATAGAATTTAAGTCAGTATCTAATCACCATATCATCATAAAGAAACCATAGTTCTAACATTATCTAATCATGTTCATTCAACCTGTTTCATGAGCTAAAAGTTGGAAATATGAATAATCATGGGTTCATTGGGGTTTTGACATTAAAATCATCAAATAACACTAAAAATACAATAAATCAATCCTTAAAACGTTTTCATGTAAAGACCCATGCTTAGAGTCAAGGATAGAAGAAGTTGTAGATTGAAAACTGTTTTTGAAAACTCTTTGAGGTGGCTCTTTGAATGAAAGAAAGTTCAAGGATGAACTACCAAACCTAAATGAGAAGAAACCCACGAATGTTGTTGTAGAAAACGTCCAAGACCTTCACTTCTAGCCCTTCATTGAGTTCTACCTTCTATAGAGTTTGAGAGTTTTCTTTTTTGAGGGAGGGAGTTTTGATACTTGAAAAATAAAGTCAACCTAGGTATAGGAGTATAAACCCACTTAAAATATCCTAAATACCTCTAGAAAATTTCCATGGTTCATAAAAGACTTGGGGTGAATTTACTAAAACACCCCAAGCTCAGCCAAGACAACTTTTATAGTGACCAATTGACGGACCCTAGCTACGGGGCGTCGTTTAATCGATGGTCTGTCCTGCTAGGTCTTCATTTGGTTCAGAGGCTGCTTCCATGGGGAAAATCTCCCCACCACTAAGTGTTGTTCTACGCCTAAGAAGACGGGCCGTCGACCAGTGTACGGTCAGTTGGTGATGGGTTGTTGATTGAAACAGTTTTGGCAGATTTGTTGCCAAGTCGTGGGTCCTTCTCTAAGGCCCCTCGTGGGTCCTAGGTGGAGTAGTATCCGGATGCTAAACCCGTATACATATTCATATAGTTCTTTGGTTCCTCCAACATCAATTTGGACTCCAAACAACTCACTAAACATGACAAGGCACACACGAACTCACATAAGTAGATAGACGCTAGTCGCAAAACGTCTTGGTCGTCCCTTGACGTTTGACCTTCAAACTTACTAAACTGACTTCAAACATTAAAATTAGCTATTTTAAAAAATTATTAACTCATTAAACACAATCGAAGCTCTAGTTCAACTTAGTTCATTATAAGGGTCATTACATTCTCCCCCACTTAGAAAAACATTCATCCTTGAATGACACTAAACATTTTTAAGGACATTAAGGACTTAAATAGAAGCATATAACACATTACATCATGGTAAAAAAGTTCATAGTCAATGAACCAAACTTACAAGGAACACCAAATTCATACCATTAAGCATTTTTAGCAACAAAGGCAACTTCTTGGAACAAATTCCATAATTGAAATCACACACGTATATATTTATTTTCTCTTCATTTATGGAGGAACTACGTTCTCCAACATTAGACATGCTCATCATACCATTTCAATGCTCAACATGTAATAACTTCAAATCACACATTGGCACATAAACACAACAATCTTGAAGCAATTAAGCAATATCATTAGCTACTCATTATCATGGAAAATAGATTAACTACCAATCTATTCATATAACCATGGTAACATAAAGAACATGCAAAACATCACATTATCAATGAAGATCATAACATAAGAGATACACAACTCACACTCAAATGCAAGACTCCAAAACATAACCAAACTATCTGATACGCTCCAACTTACTTCTCAAATAAGAAGGAAAGTGGTCGTATCATGTAAAGAACCCAACTAATGAGGTTGGGATTGTTTCCACGAGGAAAATAGTTCAGACTTAACTTCAATCTATTATTACTACTATTTAGTCAAGTATTTGCTTGGAAAGCAACAATGATAAAAGGCGGGTTTTCTATTTCTAAATAAATGAAAATAACTAGCGAAATTAAAGAAGACAACTAACAGCTTCAAATGATGGAGTTTAATCAATTAATAAAAGTAACTAGGGTTTACGTGTTCCCTAAAGGTTCATAACTTGATAATTCTAACTATAACGATTCTTGCCTAGTATCTTGCATGCAAAGTGATAAGTTATGTATTTTAAATCCTTGGTCCTGCATCTAGAAAATTTCACTCCGCACCTTGGTCCGGCTACATGTGTTGCTATACTAACCCTTACCTTTACCTCATATTAAGCATCGTATTCGATATTTGACTAAGTTATTACCTTGTACCAATCAATACTAGCCTATTAGATAGTACACACTAAAACTATGTTGATAATTCTTTTCCTATTATCTACCTCCTTGGTCTGGCAAGTAGCATTAAGGCGAGTTCTAACGTTGGCCATCCGTTAAAAAGACTTCAAAGCGAAAGAATTATCAATACATGCAAGACACTATTCTAGAATTATTATTTTTGTTAGGTTTTACCTCATTATTCGCCTATGGTTCCCACAACCCTAGTTATGGAGTTTAGTTTTCCATAGTCATAATCACAATATTCAAATATATGATGTAAGAATCCATGCACTTACTTCAATGAGAAAGAATAAAATCCAAAAGTACACTTGATTAATCAACAAAAATCACCGACAATCAATTAGTGCAATTAATTGAAGATTAAAGATTCTTCAAAAGTGTAATAATAATCACCAAGCCTAATCCACAAAAGAAGCTCAAATAACCAAGAGTCTAACAAAGGGTCTAAAAATAATCGCGAGTCTAACCTCAAAAATGAGGTTTTTCGAACTACTTATAAAAAATAAAAACCTAATTAAATAAGGACTCTATTTGCTAGAATCTGTCAAAACGCGGCTGGGTCGACGAACCTCGCGACGGATCGTCGTGGTCACGAAGGGCCGTCATGGATTCCGTCGTCCCATACTTGGGCAATTTCTTCTTCTTCTCTCTTCATTACCCTCAAAGGCAGGTATGACAGATCATCATAGGCAGAACTGTCTGTCGAGGGTCTCCGTTCCAAAACACTTGAACTCCTGAAATTTGGGTACTGGGACTACTTCTCTGATCTTCATGACGAACCAGCGGGACGGACCGTCATGATTACGACGGCCCATCACGCACTTCGTAGCCCCACACTTGGTCAGAATTCCCCATCTTTCTTCAGCAGCTGCACTACGATGCCACCTATGGACCGTCACAAGCTCCGTAGGTGGTAGTTTTCTGCATTTTAGACAGATTTCCTGCAAATAAAGAGAAACTTGCATAAAAATTAGTAAAAAAAAAGGCTTTTGGACACATTAACTTAAGGAAAAAGTATTAAAAATACCGTGAAACCACGGTATGTCACTATCCAATATTTTAGTCTCAAGCTCGAGTAAGAATAGAAGGAACAGATAAGGATATAAACTACCTTACTAATCAAACCACTCTCCCCCACTTAGGGTAAATCCACCTAAGACAAAACAAACAACCATAAGGAATTTTGACTTACCAGGGCCTTCATTTCGGATTATCTCCTTTATACATTCTCATTACTTCTTGTTAGGATCCTTACTAAGCATCTTCAAGGTCTCATATTTCATAATCACACTATACCTCTAATAAGGTGGCAACCCATACTAACCTAACTCATGAACATCAAAACTAATAATCAACCCTCCTAGTCAAGCATAACATCCTCCTCTTATGATTCAAGCTTATAGAAACTCTCTTAAACTTCACTTCATTCAACACTTAGGCACCTCATAAATAAAACTCATGGAATAAAACTCCTTCTTTATCTTTCAACCCATTAAGGTAGATTCATTTTGGAGACCAATAATCTTGCTATATAGATTCCATCAATTGCTAGCATAACCTCACAACTACATTATTAGGTAAACATACTATCTTTCCTCCTTAGATTAAACCTTCAAAAGAACTACTATCCAATCACAAGGAAAACTATGAAACATTACCCACACAAGGGGGAAACCCTCAACTCTTACAAAATTACCACATTCCTTCAACACTCCTCAAATTTACACCTTAATTTTCTACTATCGTTGCACATAGCCATAAGATAACTCATTTTCCCCAAAAAGGATTTCACATTACCATTATAACTCTTATCATGCTAAAACTACATCACCATACAACTCATCATCATAATTCCTCAAATCTCATAAATCACACATAGCCAAAAATGGCATCACATCACAATATTCCAAATCCACCTTCTCATACACTCACTTAGTCATAAACCACAATAAACATCAAAATTAACCTTTTTCTCTCTCGATCCTTTCAATATTACCCCTTCCAAGTATTCACAACTGGAAGATTACCGAAAAAGGGAAACAAGAGAGAGATCATATGGAGTTAATCTCTATGGCATGACACAAGAGTAATGAAGAAAGTGAAACTTTGATGATCTTATAGCTTCTCTCTCATGGATGTGGCGTGACTCACACCGTTGAACAAGACTCTACAAGACGTGGCTTGTCAGACTTTGGACCCTAAACTATTTCCCAAAACCTTATACTCTGATACCAAGTTTGTAACGACCTGCAAGTACACCCTATAATAAAGGCGCACTCTTGAGTCGTCACAATGCATACTTTACCCTTCAGAGGTCTTATACAAGCCTCTTAGATATCATCCATTACATAAGATATGAAAAGTAGCGGGAATTAAAACTTTTCCAAGAATAATAATAAGAAGCTATTATAAAATCCTAAGGAACAAGTCTCATTGTCACAAACCAACTTAAAATACAAACTTAAATATCTTAGGGTCACTAACCTTTACATTGAAAGACAATACGTAATAAGTCTTAAAGAAGAAACTAAGGAAACATAAACTATGTCCTCGAATATATCAGGACATACCGAGTCTTGAGAGATTCAACTTCCCAAGCTTTTACTTCTAGGAACCTTCACTTGCCTTCAACCTGTACTTATAAAGTATAGAAAAGAATGTGGGTTGTACAAACATTGTACTAACTATGGCATTATGCAACACATGTAAAAGGGGACATTTTAGTTGAAGTAAAGCATTCATTCTATTTAAGTAAAACCTTCATGAATATATTAACAAAACAACATATAAATCATTATTTAGCACATAAGGTAAAAATGTCATAATTTTAACACAAGAGTACACTTTACAGTGAACTCATTTCATTACATGTTACAGTGAATTCATTACCCTTGTAGTTTTCGTTTATAATGTATCCTAAGACTCACTAAGGAAAGACATGAAGAAACTGCCCATACAATCTCTTCAAGACAAGCCTAACTAATTCCTAAGACTATCAAAGATAGGCATACTTCATAACTCCTAACAAGCCAACATTAAATATCAAAGACACTAGAGGAACATACTTGAATTTAAGGACTTCACATAAGAACCATTTTCCAATACAACCCCCGAGTTACATCTTGTGCAATGTGAAAGTAGCATCCCTTACTACTACTCCCACCAAGTGCTCTTTGAGGATTCCCTTAGACTAGGCACATCGCCTTCATCATTTACATAAACTTCATCATACAAGAAATAACCTTACCATGCTTTTTTAACATTGGACATTAAGTCACATAACTTTATTTATATCACATAATGACTTATTCATACATTTAATATAAGGACACACCAAGAATCCCTCTAAATGTCTACTTGTGCAATGGATAGATAACATACCATACCACAACCACCCTAAGAAGTGCACCCTTTAGAAGACTTAGTTCTTCAGATTCTTTTGTTGGGGCTAACTTTAACCGACATAGACAATGAGAGCTAGACATGCAATCCCAATATTAACCCCTACTGGATGAGGGATCCTTACTTGTATAGGTTAAGGTCATTCTTGAGCCTTTACATGGGATTTCCAATAGCTACTCCTATGTGGGCGCCTAGTTAAGGGATAAGGAGATTACTTTTATGTAACTCATTCTATAGTAATAAGTCTCAACTCATGAAGTGTATCAACCCCTTCCTCAAATCATTTATGTTCTAAGAATAACTCCACCACACAATTTTAAACATTCATTTACTATAGGTTAAGGGATAGCTATTTAGAACCACATCTCAGCTCACGAAGGGTATTAAACCTCCACGCTATCTTAGGAAGATCTTAGGAATAGTGAGGTTGCTAATAAACATTTCATCTCAACTCACGAAGAGTATTCACTTTAAAATTATCCTTTTCATAAATAGGGTTAGTAGGTATGGTCGAGACACTTTATCTCCACTCATGAAGAGTGTCTACCCTACAAATTCCCCATTTCATTCATAACTGCTTTCTTTTATTCATCGCTTCATTCTTTCATTCCTAGTGTGTGTACATGTGAGCACACCTTTCACATAATCACCATATTCATAGCTTGACTTCTAAACATGTTCACACCTTTATTCATCATAGCTCACACACTATCATTCTTTACACACTATCATGCTTCACATATACATATACTCTATCTAGACATGATATCTTCAAGTCACACATTAACAACTTCATAAGAGCAGCACATGCATATCACTCAAAATCATCACTTTATTTCACATGTTATCCTTTAAGGCAATAATCGCCAATACACACAGTCATACATATATTTATATACTTCAAATAAATACTGCCACCAAAGGTGAACCATACCACTCAAGCTCATTTCACAATAAGAACAAAACTATATAACCATCTTACCATACATCCAAGATTTCATCATCTTTCCCTCAATTTCTCCAATAATTCATAATAAAATAGCATATACGGAAGTATCTAATCACCATGTAATCATAAAGAAACCATATTCCTAACATTATCTAATCATATTCATTAAGCCCATCTCATAAGCTAAATGTTGGAAATATGCATAAGCATAGGATCATTAGGGTTTTGACATTATAAACATAAAATAACACTAAAAATAACATATATCAATCCTTAAAACATTTTCATGCAAAAATTCATACTTAGAGTCAAAGATAGAAGTAGTTGGAGTTTGAAAACTCTTGAATGAATGAAATTTCAAGGATGAACTACCATACCTCAATGAGAGTAAACTCACAAATTTTGGTGAATAAAACGTCAAAGACCTTCACTTCTAGCCCTTCCTTGAGTACTAGCTTTTATGGAGGTTGAGAGTGTTCTTTCTTGAAAAAAGGCTTTTTGATATTTGAAAAAATGAAGTCTAACCTAGGTCTAGGAGTATAAATATACTTAAAATAACCTAAGGACCCCTAAACAAACTTCCATGGTTCATAAAATACTTGGGATGAATTTACAAAAACACCCTAAGCTGAGACAATATCTAGACATCTTTTACAATGTCCAATCGATGGACCCTAACAACAGGGTGTTGTTTGATCTACGTGCTTTTGTTCAGAGGCAGATTCCATGGGAAAAATCTCCCCACCACTAAGTGTGGAGATACACCCAAGACAATGAGTCGGTGACCATTGTACGGTCTGTTGGAAAGGGGTCATCGATTAAAGCAGCTTTGGGAGCTTTGTTGCCAAGTCTTGCGTCTTTATCCAAGGCCCCTCGTGGATCTTAGGTGGAGTTGTACCCGAATGTTAAACCCTTATACATGGTCATCTATGTCTTAGGTTCCTCCCACAACAATTTGGACTCCAAACAACTCCAAACATACCAAGACACACGAGAACTCACATAAGCACATAGACGTCTGGTCGTCGAACTTCTTGGTCGTTCCTTGACGTTTGACCTTCAAACTTAAAAAAATAACTTCAAACATTAAAGTTACATATTTTAACACATTATTAACTCATGAAACAATAGCGAAGCAGTATTTCAAACTATTTTATTATGAGGGTCATTACAGATCAACTATAGATTTGGACTATGTTTTGAGAAAGTAAGTCAAAAAATATAAAGAGTCATATACATAAGTTTCCATATAGTTATGAAGACCTTCAAATTTGAGTCATCCATGCTCATAACTTCCGCATGAATTTCATAAATTGAGTATCATTGATAAGAGTAGTATTTTCAAGTTCTAAGTCTTGGGTATTGAGTTCCTAATCCCCTTAGAGATTATAATTATAATCATGTGAATATTACATGTTACCCATAAAGTTTTGAGTTGAATTTTTCATGCCAATAATTTGGCATGAATCCTACAAGTCGGACGATCTACAAATAAGAAGTGTCTTTGATCTTTAAGTTGAGTAGTTCATGCTCATAATTCCACATGAACCCTCCAAGTTGAAAATCATGAACTCATCCATAAACATGAGATCACCAACCATAAATCCATAATCCAATTCAAGTAAGTTAATATCAAAGTCAAGAGAAGTTAAGAGTCAAGTCTAGAAGGTAAGGGCAAGTCAAGTAAAGTTACCAAAGTTTTCAAGGGTCTTTTACATATGTTTTAACTTTGTTTTAAGAATAAAGTTTTGAGTACAGTAATGAGCAAAGTTGTAATTGTTTTATTAAAAAGTATATGGTGACTATGCATTACCAAAGGCGTTTATTCATGTTTTCACATTTGAATATGAACAGAAACTGAGATTTTTAAAAGATCCTTTGAGCTAATTTTTCAATAAAGAGTCTTGGAATAGTTTTCAGAAAAGAGTAATTGCTTTCAAAATGAAACAAGAGAGGAAACTGAAATATCTAAGATAATATTTGAGCTAAGTTTTTGAGAAATTATCTCAAATCATAAAACATATTGAGCTAAGTATATTTTGGGAGTAGTATGGAGCACCGATAGGGGATGCGAGTTCATATTAACTCAAGTCTCCATGAAAATGATGTATCCACCATGGGTAGAAAAGGATCATAATTTTAGATGAATTCTTTTCGCATAGACTAGTGGATCACTAAGTTAAGTTACGTCCTATACTAATGGTAAGGCATAGGATGGTTCTTGGCAGCGTGAGTTAAAAGTGTTGTATCATCACTATATCTCTTAAGTGATGTTTTCAATAAGAGAAACTCCTACAGAAGTTATTATATTTTTACATACATCAGTTAATTGTATTTTTATATACATTTCAGAGTTATGTTGTATCCTTGTTATATACACAGAGTTGACATCATGTTCCTATAACGTTTATTTATATTTCTCTTGTTTTAAAATATTTTATATTGAAATGATTACAATTAAGTATCAGGATGTGTATTACCAGTTTAGTACCTTAAGTTGAGTATCTTAAGTTGATTTGTGCTTCATTGAGTCGAGTATCATATCTTTGAAGTTAAGTATCTAATCTTTGAGTTGAGTATCTACTCTCTGAGTTGTGTATCTTATTTTGTAGTACTTTTGAATTGAATTAGTTGAGTAGATTTGAGTATCCCTAAGTATTCCTTAAGTTAAGTAAGTTTTAAAAGAGGCAAGTATGTTTCAATTTCTATGAAGTTCAAGCTTATGTTATTCCTTAGAATTCCCGTTACATACTTGTACATTCCACGTATTGAGCCATTTGGCCTTCATCTTCTGATGACACATACATAAATATTCAGGATCATCAACAGGAACTTTGTTTATACATCTGAGAGTTTGAGTTAGCTATGGTGAGCCTTTCTGCTTCTAGAGGATTCCATTTATTTTTATTTTTAGTCAAGATGTCATGGGTCTTGTCCCGACTTCCATAATTTATTGTATGAGGCTTCATAGATAGTCCGTGTAATTGAGGAGTCTGTATTAATCATTTATTTTATTAAATGTTTTAAGACTTGAGTTGTCAATTTTATCGCGATTTAAATATATTATATTATTCAGAATTTTTTTTTGAGTTAAACATTTGTAAAGTTGAGTTCATTGAATTTTTATTTCATCTTTAAGATTTTGCATTCTTAAGTTAGTCTTTTACTTCTAGTTAGCCATAATGAGGGTTCGCTTGGGGACCAACACGCTCGAATGTCGGCCACGTCTAGGGTGTAGACTCGGATCGTGACAAACTTGGTATCAGAGCACAAGTTTAAGTGTCCTAGGGTGTCTATGAAGCCGTGTCAAGTAGGATCTTGTTTACGGATGTGAGCACCCCATTTATATAAATGAGAAACAACAAACATTTACGAAAAAGCTTCCCCTTCTTTCACACTCTTAACCGTGCAATAGAGATAAGTCATAGAGATCTGTTCTAACTCGTGTTTTCTCAGATTCATTCGACTACCCATCACAGTAGAGGTGGTTGAAAAGTAAAGTGTAAATATCCTTATGGATGAGTTGTTCTTAGCTAGAATCTTGAGCAATTCATGAGACTCCAGAAGGGCTTAAGAGAAGCCTAAGAATAAGTGAAGTATTAAGCTTTAGAGGAATGCACCCATATTCATGTGAATCACGTGTTTGAGCTAAAATGTGATTTGTACTCCTTTTCTTTAATCTTGTTTAAGTTGAGATCCTTATGAGAAAGTATGTTACGAGGTTGGGTAGTATTTTAACCCATAAAGGTAGAATGTGCTATGAGATCATGAGTAGTAGCAGTGAAAGAGGCTAGATGTAGAGGAAAGTATGTAAAGGTTCAGCAATCTAAGTATGGGAGATGGTATTTTTACAAGATATGTCACTCCACTCTGAACCTAGTAAGATACTAATGAAGACTTTTCTCTTATGGGTAGACTAAGAAGTGAAGAGTTGTTAAGATTTCAGGATGGGAGATAGATTAAGTGTTGCAAGTCAATACGTGTTAGATTATATCTTAACTAAAAAAGGGTTATGATGATGTGTCATTGTACTAGTAATGACTAAGTATAAGTAGTGAATATATAGAAGAGCAAAAGTATTCAAAAAGTTATTGATCTACTCTAGGCTTATAAATTTTGAAAGGAGAACCTCATGGTATTCAGAGGATGATAGAGTTATTTGAGAGATAATACACAATGAGCAAGTAGTACTTGATTTGTGAAGTTGAATGTAATGGTAATTCGAGTATGCAGACTGAGAGGTAGGGATGGACTCATTGTCATGAGGTCCTAGTGGAAAAGTGTATTTTTCAATTGCCATAGTATTATTGAGGTATAATATAGTAAGAGAGAATTCATATTGATATTCGGAGTTACTAATAAACATTAAGCTTGAGTTTGAGATGAGTGTCATGATAAAATGAATGACAACATGAGGGTGATAATGTTAGTCTTGAGATTTGATATGGTAGACTTGACATATAATAGGTGAGGAATTGAGATGGTTGTTGCAATTAATGCAAGTAGTGGAGACCCTAACCTTTAGATAAGGGCAGGGAAGTGTGGCTAAGTCACAAGAGCATTTAGAGAATAAACACCAGTTAGAGATGTGCAATAGATCTGTAGCTTACAAATTCTAGCATTGTATGTAAGGGGGAGATGATAAGATGATAAATCACGTCAGTTGTTTGAGAGTAAGATAGTAATGAGTTCCAAAGAATTTGAGGGATATTTGTTCAGAGATCCATTTAATAATGGAGTTGTTAGAGTACTAAGCTTGAATGTGGTGGTAAAGAGTAAGAGTTTCAGATGAGATTCCCTATAGAGAGGTATATAATCCGAACTTAATTATTTGGGTTGATATTGAATATAGTGAGAGAAGACCATTAGACTCATAACTTAGCAAGAGAAACCTCATTCTATATCAAGTCCTGTCATCATTCGAGGATGAATTATTCTAAAGGGAGATAATGTAACATCAAAAAAGAAATTTGAACTAAGACTCGAATCATCCTTCGTGTTGAGTGATATTTTTGCAAGGTATTTAAAATTTCTTTATTGTTAAGGTCACTAGATATATAACCTTAATTTCCAAGAGAAACCAAAAAAAAGAGCATTCAAGTCTAGCCTATGTTTTTTAAAGTTTTGGGTCAACTTAAACTGGCCATATATTTTAGTACAATATGAGTTATAGGACCCATAAGATATTATATTAAAGCCGGTTGAGTCTTCTTTACAAGTCCACCGAGTTTACTCAATTCCTAGCTCTGAGTAAAAAGTTATGACTAATTTAATAATGACGCGCAAACCTGCC
The DNA here is from genome assembly GCA_027789145.1 of Solanum arcanum. Lineage (NCBI taxonomy): Eukaryota > Viridiplantae > Streptophyta > Magnoliopsida > Solanales > Solanaceae > Solanum > Solanum arcanum. The sequence continues at coordinate 19,335,246 of CM050941.1, forward strand.
AACAGCTCCACGATGCGGAGCAAATACGGACCTCACTGCCCAGTGGAATCTAATTCCGACTCCCAACTCATTTTATTTATTTATATAGGGGTATTTTGGTTCTAATAACCCTTAGGAGGTCATCTAAATTTCCCTAAACTTAGAGAAAATCCTTTTTTTTCACAAATCAAACACCCTCTCATTCACTCCAAAGACTTTATACTCAAGAAAAATCAAGAAACTTGAAGGCTAGGTCTATCTTTCTAGATTTTGCTTCAATTTCTTCAAGAAGATGGTTCAATCAGGTATGTAAGCTTCCATAATGTTGGATTTGTTAACCCACACGCCAATCATGTTAATTTCAGCGTTAAGTTCGTTCTAGAAAGTTTAAATTATGATGTTCTTGAAATTGGATTTAGTTCTTAAGTTTAGATGTGATTGTTGAGTTCTTGATGAAAGCATGTTGATTTTAGAGTTGTTTATGAGTAGGTACTTGTGTTCATGTGTTGGGCATCTAAATTTAAAGAGGGTTTAATAAAGATAATTTAATTTAGGCGAATTGTTGCTAGAAACCGAAGAAGGAAAAGTCGAGCAGATTCTGCCACACAAGTCCACGTCGTGCACTTCATCCCCCAGTGACCAAAAATTCGCTCCGCGTTGTGGTCAGGATGCAGACTCCTCTATCTCAAAGTTTTAATTCACGACCAAAGATTTTAATGCAACTCCGCGTTGTGGACTTGTTCCAAGACGGTAATTTCTTGACCTCTTCTCATGTTTAGCTATTTAAAATACTCCTAAACATCATGATATATTTCCTACAACAAATTACAACATTTAATTGATAAATCACATTCAAGGTAGAGTTAAGAGATATGTCTTGAGAATTTTTTCAACATTTTTCAGAAAATCCCTTTATAGTCTTTTTGAGGAATCTTCTACAAATTCTAATAACTTGTTTCAAGATTCGAGCAAGTTAGTAAAAAATGAGTAAATTTTATTCTTGAGCCTACCTTTTCATCATGAGATCTTTGTTATTATGAATTATAAGTTTTGAGTTCATAATTCACATTCAAGAGTGAGTTAAGAGTAGAGTTTATGAAAGCCTTTGAGTTAAATTTTGAATGCTTTGATATCAACTAACTATTTGAACTAAGTTTGAGGAAGTAAGTCAAAGAATAATAAGAGTTGTATACATGAGTTCCATATAGTTATGTAGACCTTTGAGTTGAGTTCTTCATTCCCATAACTTCCGCATGAATTCCATATATTGAGTATCATTGAGAAGAGTAGTATCTTCAAGTTCTAAATCTAATCCCCTTTGAGATTACAATTCTAATCATATGACTATTACATGTTACCCATGAAGTTCTGATTTGAATTGTTGGTGCCAATAATTCCGCATGACCATATATATCGAACAATATTGAGATAAGAAAGATTTTTGAGTCCTTGAGTTGAGTAGTTCATTCTCATAATTCTGCATGAGCTAGTATTCAGTAAAGAGCTTTTGAGTTATTTTGAGTAAAGAGCCTTGGGATAGTTTTCAGAAAAGAGTAACCGCTTTGTAAATGAAGAAAGAAAGGAAACTGAGATTTCCAAGAGAGCCTTTAAGCTATGTTTTTGAGCAATTATCTCAAATCACATAAGAAGTATGTTTTTAAACATAATGAGATAAGTATATTATTGAAGTAGTATTGGACACCAATATGGGGATGCGAGTTCATATTAACTCAAGTCTCCATGAAAACAATGTAGCCACCATGGGTAGAAAAGAGTCATAATTTTTAGATGAATCTTTTTCGCATAGACTAGAGGATCCACTAAGTTAAGTTAAGTTCTATACTGATGGCAAGGTATAGGGTGATCCTTGAAAGCGTGAGGTAAAGTGATCTATCACAACTATACCTCTTAAGTTTTAATTGTCGGTTAGAGAAACTTACACACAAGTTATTGTATTTCGATATACATTTTAGAGTTATGTTTTATTCTTGTTATATACACAGAGTTGACATCATTCTTTTAAACAAGTTTTATTTATATTGCACTTGTTTTAAACTGCTTTATATTGAAATGAGTACAATTAAGTATCAGGGGTTGGGTATTTCGAGTTGAGTACCTTAAGTGGAGTCTCTTATCCTTGTGTACGACTTGAGTAAGCTGAGAAGTTTTAAATATCCCTGAGTATTCCTTGAATTAAGTAATATTGAAAAGAGGTAAGTATATTTTCATTTCTATAAAGTTCAAGCTTCTGTTATGCTTTAAAATTTCCCTTTTTTGCTAGTACATTCTAGGTACTGAGTCATTTCATCCGCATCTTCTCCTGATACAGACATATATATTCCAGATCATCAATAGGAGCTTCTTTGATACATCTGAGAGTTTGAGTTAGCTATGAAGAGCCTTCTTGCTTGTGAAGAATTTTATTTACTTTTCAGTTTAGTCAAGATGTTGTGGTTCTTTTCCCGACATCCATCATTATCAGTTAGAGGCTTAATAGATAGTTAGTATAGTTGAGTAGTCTGTATTAATCGTTTATTCAATTAAATGATTTAAAGACTTAAGTTTCTTATTTTATGGCGAATTGAATATATTATATTATTTTGAGTTTTCTTCTAAGTTAAAATTTGTAAAGTTGATTTTATTGAATTCTTATTTAAGTTTTATGCTTGTGCATGCTTAAGTTTGTCTTCCGCTTGTAGTCGGCGAGGATTAGAGTTCGCATATGACATGTGTTTTGGCAATGCTAATACTTGTGCAGTGTAAGCCGGATGAAAGAGCGGTTAAATTTTCAAGTATAAATCTTTACCCCACCTTATTATAGTAATATAAAGATATTCATTATTTTCATCATTTGTAATCTCAGTATGATAGTCATTTTGAAAATGTCTTTGAATCTTAATAAATTTCTTTGAGACTTACTACAATATGATGCTTCATCAGTTACCAATTTTGTTCCTCTAGTAAGTATTAAGTTAACCTTTTTGGAGCCTTTAATTATTTTTTTCACTACCAGATATTATATTAACATTAGCCTCCTTAATAATCAAAGAAGAGAAATATATTTCTTACCTCTTAAAATAGTGTGTTGTGACACTATCTAAAAGACATATATCATCAAAATTTATTTATTTATCCAATTAATGAATCATGTATTTTCATATTCTGAGATGAAATTTTGTTTGAACTTCATATGGATAACGTGTTATAAACTAAGAATAAAAAGTAAGATAATAAGGTAGATGAGAAATAATATGTGTATTATTTTTGTTCACTTTCTTTGATACAAGAATAGGAGTATATATAGTTGTATATACAGTTGTATATACTTGTGCCCAAAGTGTGATACATGAATATCTTCTTGCCATGTATACACTTTGGGCGCCAACTATATCAAATGGTTGATTAGTAAATACCATATAGCATTTTGCGTGTGTAATAATCTTATAACACATATCATATTAGTGTAGACATCCAATTTTAAACAACAATATTAGTATAAATGGAAAAGGTTTTAACCGAGAGAAATTATGAACTTATCACGATAAAATTTCTTATTAAATAGGTACTAAAGAAAACTAATAATGTGACCACTTTCGTAAATGTCTTTTTTTGTCAGACTATGGATATTAAATACTATCATGAATACGATTATGATTTTTGAGGAATTGTTAAAAGATAACTCAATAAATGAATAGAAGTTTTAGTCAAATATAATAATTAAAGTTGAAAAGAATATTGACTCAAGATATTATTGTTTAGATTTTAGGGATATTTAAAGATTATAATAAAGGATTTACAATTGAGAATTCATGATTTTTTTGAATATTTTAATGGAAATAAAAGGTTTAAAAGGGAGAAACAATATAAATATGTACAACAAAGTTGTAAGTTACTATATTTTATATTTTTATACCTATGAAAACAAAATTTTATACAAATAAAAAATAAAGAGAAATCATAGGGAGAACATATAAAAATATAAATAAAGCAACATCATTTTTAAGAACTGAATAAATGAAAAATAGAAGAAAAAAAAAATATCAACTCAGTGTACAGTCTTGTGAGCCCCTTGTTGAAATCCAATCTCACAAGATGAGCACCCTTCAATAGTCTTCATTTTGTTCTTTGAGTTAAACTAAAAAATGCATATAATAAGCAGCAAAAAATTTAACAATCTAGAAGACTAATGCGATCATTTCTACCAAGTGTATTAATAGAACTACAATATTAAATATCAAATATTTTATGGATATGACTATTCAGTTTTTCGGGGTAATGATTAAAAAATGTTGTGGAAGCAACGAAAATAAAGACCATTAAATTTTACATGAAAGATATTTAAAGAAATGACATTTTATTATTATCACATTGCATATTCAATATAATTAAGAGATCTAAAGGAATGATTCTTTTAGATTTTTAAATATAATATAAATAAGGAAAAATAAAGAAAATCCCCCCAAAGGGAGTAAAAATAATTATATGTCTTGATCGAAGAGAGGTGTTACATCACTTTCTGGAGTAGAACAATTGTTTGTGTGTGCCCTATCTGATGTACATATTTTTGTAATAGGTATATATTCAAGATATGTAAATAATATTCATTCATAGACAAATAGTTATTCCTGTCATTTTTTTGACCGAATTGATTTTTTTAGTGACATGAATTCTGCAGATGTATGTTATTGTCATACGTACAAAAATAGTTGTTTGTTTGTTAAAGTTATAGGCTTTTCTGAGCAACTTGCATTAAAGATTTCAATCATGATGATTGTAAGTTCATAATTCAAGCTTTCACAAGACCCAAAAATGGACGTGATGATACTTGACTTATCCCAAAGATAAGTCAGCGTCATACTTTATTAAATAAATAAATATGAAAAAAATGGAATTGAAAAATCAATTTAATAAATGTGTGGATAACTTAATCAAATTCCTAATACTCACAAAACCTGGTTGTAACGTGCACAACTATCTAGCATTAGAATATATTTGAATGAAAATACAAGTCTTAAATGACTTATTTTTTAGAGTACAACTAGATCATAAAAAGGAATAAGGGGGTTTGCTGAGATAATAAAGAAATACTTTAGAAATCTCCACATAAAGCCTCAGACGATAAAAGATGTGGCTTAGAGAAGAAGAAACAGGGAAGAGTATTACAATGATTCGGTCTCATAACCTACACAAGTCTAGGCAAAAGAGGTAATTAATAACAGACATGGTTTCCATCAAGCAAACCACAAAAGCAAAGAAAAAATGTCTACTCTTATGATGCCTCAACCGAACCTCCCTAACTACAACCTACACAAGATCAACCTTGGTTTTTGAAAAGAACTAAAGAGAGGATAATACAAGTTACCATCAGTTTTTAGTTTTGGGTTAATGTTACGACCCAGGAGTACTCCCAGGCGTAACATGGCGTACTCGGCATCTTTGAGGTATTATACAAGCGTTTAGCAATCATTCATCGCATTGTCATAAAATAGTACAGAAATTAAAAAAACTTTTAAATAAATCATAAGGCTTAGGAGCCAACACTTTTCAAAAGAAGTGTATCAACAGAACCACTAGCCTCATATTTGCCAACATAGACCCAAAACTTTAAGAATCTCAAATTAGGGGCACGACCCTTACATTGAAAGAAAAGTAAAATGTCTTATAATAATGTCTAAATGGAAAAGAAACTAGAATAAGAAGCATTGTCCTCAACATATGAGGACATACTCAAATCTTGAGAGAATATCTAAATCCCAAGTTTCAACTTCTAGAGATCACCTCACTTGCCACACCTACACTTGTTGAAATAGGGGCCAATATGGAATTAGTACAATTAAGCACTAAGTATGATGACCATGCAATAAATCATGTAAAAAAGGATACTTTTGTTGAAATACACTTTTCATGCTATTTTGATAAAGTCTCATAACAAAGTATAAAAGACAAATACAAGTCAATCATTAAAATACAAGATAATACACCAATAATTTGAAATATATGACCATATTCATTAAGTATACCATTCAAACATTTAGACAATATACATGAGGTTATCAAAAGACCCACCATAGTAAGACATGAAGCTGCCGCCCATACAACCCCTTTATAAACACCTAGATGATCCTTAAGACTACCTTAAGTAAGGATATTTCCTTTCCAATTCTAGAGATACTAAAGGAAACATTCATACATTTAAGGTACTTCACATAATGGTGTTGGAAGTCCTAAGGAACCCATTCTAGTACCTTTAAAGCCTACTCATACCATGTGTAGATAACATCCCATTCTACTATCTACACTTTGTAGAATCTCCTCAATAGATAAAGCGTACATCCCACATGATGAGAATAGTCATTTGACTGACATTAAATAAACTAGATAGGTATGTCATCCGGTGTCATAAGACACCACACCGCAGATGGTGTTTTACATGCCAAAGGTATAACTAAGACATATCCCATGTAGGCACATGGTTTAAAGGATATCAAAAGTCTCCTTTGTTCTCTAGTCTCATACTTGAAGTATATCTACTACCTTAAGAATATCCACTTGGTTCTTTGCCTTGGTTCTTATAGAGTAAGTTCATTCACATAAGAGTATTTGAGAAGGTACCATCCCTAAGCCCTACCAACTCACAATACCTGTCATGACCCTCAAAATGAACTAGGTTTATCTAGAGACTTTAATGTGTTTTATGAGTTAATATGGTTTTAAATGATGAATAATAGATTTAGGAGGCATTTTGAAAAGTTTGGAAGTGAAACGTCGAAGAATGACCAAGACGTGCCGAAACTAGGCTTGTGCGTGTGTTAGTGTGCCTTTGCATGTTTTATGTGTTTTTTGGTGTCTAAATATATAAGAGATTATCCTAAAATTTATATTATTATTGTTGGGGTCGAAAGGTCTGGGAAAGACTACCCAAGGACCACTATAAGGGTTCTTGATGAGGACCCAAACATTTGGCATCAAGATGTCAAAAACACTCCAACCGATGCCCCCATTTACACCCAGTAGATGTATTGACGCCCCATAAAAAGGGGGAATGGATCCACATTTATTTGTGGGAGCTTAGACCCCAAATGAGGGGTCTACGTCCAAAGACACAGACCAGCAGGATGGTCCGTAGGTCAGGTGACTCCCCGCAATGGGTCCATCGATTGAACCTGCAACTTTCTGTAGTGATATTAGCCAAGTGAGGGGAGAATTGGGAAATTCACCCCATATTCCAATTAAGTCATGGGCATTTTTAGTGTCTTTAGGTGTTTAAGTTTATTCAATAAATTAAATAGCTTTAGACTTCATAGTAAAAAACAAAACCTTTCCCTCCCTAAAATTCTCTGAAGATCACCATTGAAGAAGAAGAGTAAAAGGAGGCAGAATTTCACCAAGGTGTCAAGATTAGATTAAAGCTTTAATAAAAGGTATGTGAAGATTTTTTATCTATGGATCCCCATATATATCCCTCAATTGTGAATCCAAGATACCCCAATTTAGATAGGGTTGTGATTACATTATGGGTAAGGCTTGTTTGTGATCTCAGTCTAGTGGGTAACATTAAATTATTTTTAGATGATGATTGTTTGATGTTTTCATGTGGTTTCATTGATGAGTTCTATTATTTGATGGTGATGGTGATTATGGTGGGGTTTAGGCCATTAGAGGCAAGATTGGAGGTTCTAAGTTGATCTTCTTAATTCAATTGTCTTGAATACTAATTGATCATAATTAGGATCATCTAGTTATGAGTCAAACTAGAACTTATTTATTAGAATTGATCTTGACTTTTTATGTTTCAATTGAACCTTAAAGATGAATTATGGCTAGATTCACCTAGTAATGAATAATGTGATGAGAAGAACTTGAGAAGAAGCCTATTACTTGAAAGTCTTGTAATCTACATATGAATGAGGACATAATGAGTAAAGACTGTGATCTTAGGTTGTTGTGTTGGCTGTAGATATAGTAAATTGAATGAATCAAAGTGATATAATCACTTGACCATTGATAGGTTGTCAAGGATATCCCTCCATGAGAGAAAAGTGTTAATCAAGGCTTATCAAGTAAACTTTGGAGTATATGTTTTACTCAAAGTGGATATTCCAATGAAAAGGAGTGTCACACAATAGAGAGTGCAGACTCCAATAAGAAAGGAGAGCCACACCTAGTAGATGTGATGACTATCCAAGTTTAAGGGGACACTCTTACGTAATAGAGTGTGTGTTTTCCCAAAGTTCGGTCTCATCAGATGAGGTCCTTCACGTAGTTGAGTTAAGGTTTCCTAGTAGAGGTCTTTATATACTATGATCTAAGACATGCTTGAGAAAAATCCATAGTGTTGAAACCGTAATGAACTAAGACTTACTTAATGAAATAACTCATATTGTTCATAAGTGTTGATGAACTTAGACATACTAAAAGTGGTATCTCATAGTGTTCATGAGTGTATGAACTTAGACATACCAAAGGTGGTATCTCATAGTGTTCGTGATTATACATGGATTCAGACATACTATAAGAAGTATCTCACAAGGTCCATGAGAATAAGGAACTAAGACATACTTAAAAATGTATCTCTGAGGGTTAAAACTAATAATGAACTAAAATGTGCTTGAGATAGAGTACTTCTAGGGTTCTAAAGATAAAGAGAGGAACTAGGTTCCAAACTAAGAAGTAATAGTAAAAGGACTTAAAAGTAATACTTAGCATGATTAGTATTATGTGGTGCTATGAGTGCATTGCACATAGTATGACTTACGATCACTAAAGAGAAGGCTTGAGGTATTTGACTAGATTCGCCTTGTATAGTTATAGTTGACTTGAGGAGAGAAATTCCTATATAAGAGAGTTAAGTTAATAATGAGGCCAAAGGAGTGTGAGTATGACTAAAATGACTTAAAGATATGGTTAGTGTGTGAAGTAGAATTGGATGCCTCACATACATTGCACAAGTGTGCCTTAAGGTGATCTAGGGGTATAGTGATTGTATGTCATGAAGAAATTAGGTCATAATTATGAGATTGAATTATGATAAAGAATGACCAAAGAGAGGTACTTAGCTTATGTAGTAGAATGGGATGCTACATTGGCCTTGCACAAAGTATACTTGGAGGTGGCTTGTGATGTAGTTCACTTGAGTAAGAAGGAAAAATTGTTGAAATATGGACTTATATATGCCTTGTGATTAACTACTATGCTTATGATATTCATGTTATGTATATGATATTATCTCTTATGATTATGTCTATTATTGACTAATACTTTGAGATATCTTACGTTTCATATGTTAGATTTCATGCTATGGTACATTTTTGTACTAAAGCATATTTTGCCTACATTCTAATCCAATGTAGGGTGTTGAGGATATTGAGTTGCTATGAAGGGTAGAGTTTCCAAGGCTTTCAAGGAGTGAAGATTTGATGAGTCCTCGTAGAATTCGAGGACGATACCCTTATGTTCCGTTTATGTCATTTTCTATGTTTTAGACTTTTGTGGGTTAAGTCCCAAGACATAATTACTCATGTATTACGCAGATAGTTTTGAAGCATATATAAGAAAAACTTCCATTACTATGAAAAGATTTTGATATTATGTTTAAAGAAAAGTTTTTAATTCTCTCCATTTTTACATGATGTTATGTAATGAATCTAAGAGGCTTGTATAAGGCCTCCGAGAGTTCAAGTATGCCATGTTACTACTAGGGGAGGGGGGGGGTGCTCCCCTGTCGTTATAATACCGCTACCAAGAAGATATCTACAAGGGTCTACCGATCAAGGTTCATTAGGATACCTTATTCCTGAAGTGGGTACATGCTAGATCTATCTGATTCACTTCATTATTAAGCTTCTTTTCATATTCATGGTTTGCACATTCACTCAGGGTTATAGACTCATCAAGAAGAGGCACCATTCTTAGGTCTACCGGTTCAATACATACTGTAGAAACCTCATTTATCATTCAGGTATAAAGTAGGGACAACTAAGTCTACCTAAACAATACACCATATCAACATATAGGGACTCTTCATATTCTATCGTCATCACGTAGCCATATTTAGAGGAAACATGCATTCATTCACATTATCACATAACATAATACAAGTTCATCTTAACATCATATAGTAAATTCACAATATGCCTATATTCCACATAACCATTAACCAACATTCAATTCACAGCATTGATTCATCTAGAATACAAACATAATAAGAATAAGAAGTAAGAACCTCCACTAGAAGTGGATTAAACCATACAAAGCAATCCGACTTTACTAAGAAATTGAATCAACTCACCATCCTTCTATATCACAATTCACCATTAATCAACTATCAATCATAACAAGATAACTTACCCATTCTCATTCCCATAAGGTCAAGATCACCAAGAATCGTTACATCTACAATTCATCATATATAGAGATATTTAGCAACAATGATCAATTCTATAAAACAATCTATAATAATCACAATTATCATAACCACATTATAAACCAAAATTAAGGAATTGGAGAGATAGTGGATTCATAGGGTTTTATCACTTAAAATAATCAATTAAACCATAATATAATCATAACGGTTCGTTTAAATCCATATGATGCAAGATTCCATGATTTTGAGCAAGAATTAGGTTTTTTTTATCATCTTTTGGAAAATTGAAATCTATTTGAGAATTGGATTTAGAGAGAATATAACTCTTGATTAAGAGTCACCATGCCTTAGTATTGATCAGCCCACGAAGTTGAAGAAGAAATCAATGTAAACCTTCAATCAAAGCTCCAAATGACTCTAAGCTTCCATGGAGTTTTGAGAGAACTTTTGGGAGAGAAGGGTTTTGAGTTTCGAAGAATGAAGTCTAAGTCTAGGTTTGACAGTTTAATCCAACTTAAAATACCATAAATAACCTAAAATAACCTTCCCCCCATTCATTTAGTCAAGGGTGGAATATATCAAACTACCCTTGGCTTTGACTGAAATTTGACAGTTTGCAGGTTACCGTTGACGGCCACCATTGATGGACCGTCAATCAATTGATGCCCCATCCATCGGTCTTTCAGTTACAGAATCTCTCACATAGAGTTAAAAATGTATATTTATTATATCACTTAATACCTTGAATTTCAGAGGGGAGTAAATGTTTTTATAAAATTTTAAATGATTTTATTTCTTTAATCCTTTGTATCCAGCTGAGTTTATGTTTTATCTATTGTAGTTTTATCAGTTCATTATTTTTTATACAACTATACTAAATACTCATACATTTAATGTACTAATGTCATTCAACATGCACCTTTTTATGATTCAGATACCTGTTCTTAGGATCCTCAATAAGTGTTTGTTCAGATCAATTCATCTGCTCGTCAACTTTTAAGTAAGACCTCCTTGTTTTTAAAGGGCTCCAATTGTTTGAGTTATTATAGTAATTTTATTGAGTTTAGGGTCTTGTTCGAAGACTCATGTTTTTATAATCAAGCCTTCATAAATAGACAGTTTGGAGAGTCTTGCAGCTTAAGATATTTTATTTAAAACTAATGTTTCATACATAGTACATTTGGCATAGTTTTGAAATTCAATAAACTTTTTTTAAAATGTTTCTTTCACTTTGATTCTTATTTATGCTTGAGTTAGTCTTCCGCTTGCAGTTAGCCAGGATAAGGTTTCACTTAGGACCTGAAATGGTTCTCGAGTGTCGAAACGTCTGTAGGCTCGAGTTGTAATAGTATTCATATCAATATTTCACCATATATATATATATATATATATATATATATATATATATATATATATATATATATATATATATATATATATATATATATATATATATATATATAACACCCATATTAAGTTCATCATTCATAAACTTACATATCTCCCACAAGGTTCATGTACATACCATAACTATGTTCCATCGTCATAATCATCACTCTCCGTGTTATGAACCTATTGTTTAGGTCATGGTGACACCTAGTACAACCTATTAATGGGTAAGCCTAACCCTTAACTAGGGTACATAAGCAGTGAGCTACCAAGTGGAATCAAACAATAAAAAGCAAAAAAGCTTCTACCAACCGAATAAAGGATAATAAAAACAAAAAATATAGGAACCATCCTAAGACTTAATATCAGTTAGTAGTTAAGAATCTACTCTAAAATAGAAGTACAAGGATTTAAGAAATACAAGGGAAGTACATATTGTTTATGAATACACTATAAAAACTAAGCCTAGCCAAAAAAAAATTAGTAGCTCAGACGCCCGAAGCTCTCCCTTATCTTAGAAATCCCAAGCTTTTCTGCACACTCTAAAATAATGGCGATAACTCAAGTGCAATTTGTAAGGGTAAGAGGTGTAGTATGAGAACTAAAAAGGGTAATCGATAGGCAACGATCGAGTGAGCTAAAATATAGCACAAACATAAACAACAAGTAATAAATAAAATCATTGCACAAGTAAATAAACAATACATGCAAAAGAATAAAGGAAATAAAGAATAGAAATAGGAAACAAGGCGCAAGAATGCCAGTCAAGAACGCACCCGGATCACAAGCAAAAAACCTAATTGCAAGAAACTAAGATACCAAGTCAACTATCCTGTGTTAGGAGGACCCACAACCACAATTCTAAAGTCAAAACCTCCTAGGTAACAAAAAAACAATAGCAAAGAACAAAACATAGTCAAACAAAAACCTAACCATAAAATTACAAGCCTAAAGGGTACAAAAAACAAACAGAACCCAACTATACCGCATAACCAGGGGGTACAAACAACAAAAAAGTATATATGTGATAGGCAATGCATATGAATGCACAGTGAGAAGCAAAACCATCACTAAAAATGTAAACCTCTTACAGAAGGTAAGAACCTTAACCATGAGCATCAACCTCAAATAGAAAGAAACGACCTCGAACCATGAATAACAAATAATAGGGTTGGTTACCCGGTTAGTAAACTCCAAGGGCACTAGCAAGACCAAAAGAATTCATGAAAGGGTGCCTACACACCGATTAGTCAAGTAAAACTAAGCACATCCTAAATTTTTTAATATCTCAAATATAAAAAGGAACACATCCCTTACATTTGTGATCTCAAATATCAATGAGTAAAGTGATTCGGATGGTATAACTCTCATTAAAACTAGTTTAGAATAAGAATAGAGAAAAATAGTATATCATCATAAATGATATGTATGCCAATGCATGGGCTTAGATCTTACAAATATATCCATGAAAATGCTCAAACAAGGGAATGGATGTCATCACCTTCAATTAAACAAGGTACTCAAAATAAAACAATTATACATCGATTAAACTACAGTACAAAGGTAGAATGTTCTAATGTAGAATGCTAACGGTCCTCACCATGCCTCGATCCCAACAATCAATCATAGGCTCAATAAGGATACAACATGCCCGTCGTTAAAAGCATGCAATGAGATTAAAAAAAATTCAAATTAATAAAAATGGAGCTAACGCAAGGTAAGAAGCCCTACCCCAATCACACAACTTCAGACCAAAATTGAGCACATCTAGGACCAACCCACAACCTTGAAAAGCCATTAAGGTGACAAGAATCATCGCACGGAAAACGATTCAAAATAATCCCTGAATGGAGAAAACTATAACTACGAGGCGATATAACACAATTAAAAATATCTAATGTCTATTCTAGTCTAACAAAACTACGAATACTTCCAAATGATGATAAGCAAGATCATGTAAACCACAAGTGAAGCCACACTCTAAGCTAATGATCTTAACACCTGCAATAAGCCCAGGGATCTTATGGAATCAATAATTGATGGAATAACAAGAGGAAAGATATACCATCAATAATTACATGAAACCTATAGTAGGCCATATAATAGAAGATCTATCAAGAAAGTATATTGAAGCCTACCTCAATGCTGAACACAAGTGCTTCAATCCATGATACACTCAAACTTACTTATCAAATAAGAAGTAAAGCAGTCGTATCAAATAAAGAACCCAACTAATGAGGTTGGGTCCGTTCCCATGAGGAAAATAGTTCAGACTTAACTTTAATCTTATATTACTATTATTTAGTCAACTATTTCCTTGGAAAACAAAGACAATAAAAGGGGGCGGGGATTTATTTCTAAATGAATAAATATAATTAGCTAAATCAAAGTACACAACTAAAAGATTCAAATATTGGAGTTTAATTCTAGTTTACGTGTTCCCCACAGGTTCCTAACTTGATAATTCTAGCTATAACAATTCTTTCCTAGTATCTTGCGTGCAAAGTGATAAGTTATGTATTTCTAAATCCTTGGTCCGGCATCTAGAAAATTTCACCCCGCACCTTGGTCCGGCTATGTTTGTTGCTATACTTACCCTTACCTTTACCTCATATTAAGTATTGTGTTCGATATTTGACTAAGTTATTACCTCGTACCAATCAATACTAGCCTATTAGATAATATACACTAAATCTATGTTGATAATTTTTTCCTATTATTTACCTCCTTGGTCCGGCAAGTAGCATTAAGGAGAGTTCTAACATTGGCCATCCGTTAAAAAGACTTCTAAGCGAAAAAATTATCAATACATGCAAGACACTATTCTAGAATTGTTATTTTGGTTAGGTTTTACCTCATTATTCGCCTATGGTTCCCACAACCCTAGTTATTGAGTTCAGTTACCCATAGTCATAATCACAATATTCAAATATGTAATCTAAGAATTCATGCACTTACTTCAATGAGAAAGAATAAAATCAAGATTTTTACTTGATTAATCAACAACATCACCAACAATCAACTCCAGAGAAAAGTGTGATAAACCAAAGTGTAAATAAAAAAAATCCCCTCAACAAAGAATCTAACATAAAAGTGTCTAATAACAAAGAGTCCAACCCCAAAAACGAGGTTTTTTGAACTATTTGTAAAAAAACAAAACCTAATCAAGGAAGGACTCTATTTGCTGAAAATCTGTCAAAACACGCTTGGTTTGATGGACCTCGCGACGGGTCATCGTGGTCACGACGGGCCGTCATGGGCTTCGTCGTCCCATACTTTGCAAATTCTTATGATACTCTCTTCATTACCCTCGACGGAAGCTATGACGGATCGTCACAGGCACAACGGTCCGTCGAGGGTCTCCATTCATAACACTTAAACTCTTGGAATTTGGGTACTGGGTCCATCGTAGCCCCACACTTGGTAAGACTTCCCCATCTTCCTTCAGCAGCTTCACTACGATGCCACCTACGGACCGTCACAAGAACGACGGACCCTCACAACGTCACAAGCACGACGGACCCTCACAAGCTCCGTAGGTGGTACTTTTCTGCATTTCTTCCTCAAAAACTTCCACGTTCATCTTTAGATAGATTTCCTGCAAATAAAGAGAAACTTACATAAAAATTAATACAGAAAGGCTTTTGGACACACACTAAACTTAAGGAAAAGCATTAAAAATACCGTGAAACCACATTTTATCAATACCCTCAACTTAAATTCGTTGTTTGTTCAGAAGCAACGCACTATGACTCACTACAAAATCTTTGTACAATAGTATCCATTTTATCTTTCGCAATCATTTGGCTATCAATCCCGATCAGTCTCATCATATTTATGAATGCTATTACTATTATGCTTGAATTATGTGGAATCACACAATGACACAGACTCACCATGCACTAAAACCTATCCTCTTCAAGTTCTCACCTCAGGTGTTAATATTTTCGGTATTGCAACTAGTGTCCTCACTTCAAAACAATATCCTCATTTTTCACAAAATGATTTTAGTTTGAGTATAAGATTACTTTTCAACACTCACTGGCATAATAGATTCACAACTCATTCATACATATTGCCATAAGCTTGCCCTTATTTTCACTGCTTTAAATTCGTTATACAACTTTTAAGATCAT
Source organism: Solanum arcanum (assembly GCA_027789145.1). NCBI lineage: Eukaryota > Viridiplantae > Streptophyta > Magnoliopsida > Solanales > Solanaceae > Solanum > Solanum arcanum. The sequence goes on from CM050941.1 coordinate 19,351,113, forward strand.
GATAGGACTTTCTTAGCTTGTAACATAGGCTCAAGCTCAGGTAGGGTATATATAGGTATACTTTAGAAACTTTTTTCCCTCCTTGACATATCGGCTAAACATACCACTTTTTACCATTTTATTTTTGCACAATTTCTCATATTCTTTCACCTTGCTATTTTCCCTTCTTTCTTGATTTTTGTAAGTGACTCTTTTTTTCTTGCTTGTATTTATTGTTTTTTAATTTAACTTTTCTTTCACTGGTTCTTGAGTCACTTTACTTTTGTTCTTTCTCTCTCTTTGTTCTTTCAACCCCGATTCCAGAGCATTCCTCATAATAGCCACCCTCAACTCATGGCTTTGCCCTGAGTCAAAGTACACAATACTCAAAGTTGGGTCAGGGCCAGAAAAAGATTTTTTACTGCATTAGCCACCCTCAGCTTATGCTTATGGCATAAGCTGAGGTGTACATGTCCAAGGAGGGACCAGGGCCAACACACTATTCCCAGAAAACATCAGTTGGGATGAAAACGAAAGGTCTAGTTTAAGCTCAAATCATTTGGATCAAAGAAGGATTAATTTCATTTGTTTTTTTTATCTAGGCTAAAAATGGCTATATTGAACAAGGGCCTATGATCTTTTCCTAATTGTCTATTCCAGCTTACTTTTAGTAGGACTAACCAGATAAGTTCTAGCTCAGTACAAAAAGTAGACTATTCAAATCTTCCTCACAGTCACTTGACATCTCATTACTCTACCAGACTATCAAACACCTAGTTTGAATTTTAGACTTAGGGTCATGCAATGGTGTATCTCAATGTCATGCTTAGCGCCACACATTTATCAATTACTATGCCTAGTCATGCATCATTTTCATTTCATCAGGATATCATTTTATTATCATGCTTCAGAGTTAAACTATGTACACAAAATAAAGACATGCCAGTTCAACAGTAAAAATAATCAGTCTCTTGGGGAAAAAGAACACAGGCAAGAAAACCCCAAAAGAGGATAGTGAATTGGGTACTCAGACTTCATCCTAGCACTCACTTTTCATTTACCCCACCCCCACAAAAACACATGCAATTGTCCCCAATGCATAAAAAATTTGAAATACGAGAGTGGTAGGTGAAGCAAACCTGCAGCGCAAAGCGCCGATGATCAGCAAGTTGGTGGGTCCGGTTCCGCAGAACCCACTACCTCTATAACCTTGACACACTCAGTGGTGTCCTCATCAGCAACAACACTATCAGCAGTGCCTCCCGCTATCTCCACATTTCTGGAGCTAGATGCCCCAACAGCTAACTCTACAACACTCATTCGACGCGCCTTCTCATCAGCAAGCGAGGCTCTCCTCGCAGCTTCCATCTCACGGCGCTCTTCTTCTGTGCTCTAGACTCATCCTCCTCGAGACCCCTACGCCTCCTGGCATGCTCTCGAGGGGGAGGTGGTGGAATCTCAGAAGTGGCGAATAAGGCCGCCATCACTATGTCCTTTACAGGATCTGCAGTGGGGGCATCAGACTCAGACACCCTAGTATCTAGGATCATATCGAAGGGTTGACACATCTACCTGACGGGCTGTTCGGGATAGCACCCACAACTCAGAAGCATCTAAACGCTGATGAACCTCAACGATCTTCCACTCTGTGTGCTGGAACACTCTTCGCTCTAAGCGCTCTTCTGCCTCAGAAATAGACCTCTGCATCCAAGGCTGGATGTGATGCAGATGTGTAGCCATCTATACCTCTAGTTTCTGGACCCTAGCAAGCGGGACCAGAGCGGAGAAAGGGGCTGAGCGAGAGGAGCTCAGGGCAGTGCTACTACCCGGTATAGACTCGACCGGGGTAGTGTCAGTAGAAGTAGCTTGCGTAGCCGTGCGAGCCTGTGCTACCGTATCAGCCAGATAGTCACCAAGTGGAGGCAACTCTGCACGGGACCCTCTGCGTGGAGCCAACTCATTGACCTCATCCCGGATGAGGCCGATATCAATAGTGCCCACCGGGGTCTTGAGCGGATCAATGTGCCAGATGATCACACCTGCGGACCTGCATAAATAAAATATCATGCACGGGAAAGGGAAAGTAGTTATGACCTTAAAATCCCTCTCGTGCATGACCGCCAGTAGAAGCCACGCAAAGTCCGACTCAAATTCGGCTATCATTGACTCCACCAGAACTGCACGATCCCATGTGACTATACTATCAGCTGCTGTGGGGGAAAGGCAGTGGCGGACAATCAACAACAAGAACTTAGCCGTGAAGGTCACGTTAGCCTTCTTTATGGCTCCCTTCAGCTCGGTTACCCAGTTAGCACCCTCTCCATCAACATACAAGTGCAGGGCCATCCACCTCTTGGTGGTCTCTCTCAGCGATGACTCACGCGAGAATTGGACATCTTGGAAAATTTTCCATCGGTAGTCAAACGTGGCGGTGAGAGGGTTCCACTTGGCATCAACATCCTCTCTGTATAGATAACATCGAATCGCAGGCAGGGAGATATCAACGTGAATGCCACGTACTTGAACATGCTCTAGTGGGGCCTGTTTGGCGGGGGCAGCCCACCTATCAATCTGTGATCTGAGATTATTCATCTAGGAGACGTAGAATTCTCGGACCAACTCTTCACTAAAACGGCCCAACGAACGCTCTGTCCACTAAAGTCGGTGTCTGGTGAAGAGATTGTGGATCTTTGGCACAGTCGGGAGACTTCCCGTAAGGACCCTCCTCTCAAATGTAAGGGTCCGTGTCATGAATCCTTTATCATTAAGAAACATTACGTCTGAATAAACTTGATACTGCCCGTCGACACACCATCGGCTGGGCTGGTCGGCAACCGGGGTGAGAGCACGAGTCAGTAAGCCGGGTGTGGATTTAGAACTATCAGCCTCATTAAAAAAGGCAGACTGTGCAGCTGTTGTGGTTGCAGGGACCTCAGCAAGTCCGGAGGCTTCCTTCGACCATGAAACTCCTAAGGATCCAGACGCCCCTTTTTCATGAGTAGCTGACCCAGAAGGTGTGCCGGTCAGTGTGCGCTCCTCATCAGACTGGGAGGGAGTGAGTACGCCGGACGCCACCTTTTTGGATGTGGCTCTGGCAGCACGTGCAGCTCGGGATGGGGTGAAAGTGTCTGGGGGCACGTATTCGGGGTCACGCTCATCATCAAAGCCAATGACCAGGCGGGCAGACAGGGCGACAGACTTCGATCGCCCACGTGCGTAGACTCGATCTTGTTTTGGAGCTATAATAGGTGGTACTTGTAAAGAATCAATATTAGTACGACAAGGAGCAAACAAGACAAGCATAATGACACAAAATAAATAAAAGAGTCAAGATTTAATGATATTTTTATAGTAATAGTGAAACACGAAGGACAAGGTGACGGCTCGTCGTGAGTACGACGGACCGTCATGGGGTTCCTCATGTCTTACTTAAACTATGTTTATATGGAGAACCCTGAAGGAAAGTCTATGACAGTTATGACGGATCATCAGGACGGACCGCTATGATGATGATGGTCCGTCATCGATGTCCGTCGTGGGACACATGGAAAACGTATGGAGACCCTTAGGAGAGGGGTCTCTGACTGTCATGACAGTTATGCAGAACAACCCGTCGAGTGTGTGACGGTCCATTGTAGATGTCCGTTAGAGGACACTTGGAAAAAGTTAGAGACCCTTTGGAAAGGGGTCTCTGACCGTCATGACAGTTATGCAGGACGGACCATCGAGGGTATGATGGTCCGTCGTAGATGTCTTTAAGAGGACAATTAGAAAAAGTGAGAGACCCTTAGGAATAGGGTCTCTAACAACCAGAACGGTTGTGCAGGACAGACCGTCGTTCCCACGATGGTCCGTCGCATGTGTCTATTGGAGGACATTTAGAAAAAGAGGATGACCCTTAGGAATAGGGACTTTGAAAACTTGAATGGTTGTGCAGGATGGACCGTCATGAGAACGACGGTCAGTCACATGTGTCTGTTGGTGGACACTTGGAGAAAATTAGACAGTGGGGTGTTGGGGATGTTGTGACGGATCCTATGACGGTCCGTTGTGGGTATGATGGTCCGTCATCGGGGTCTCGTTCTGTCATTCAGTGACAGAATGGGGATGCCACAATCATCCCGTATGACCCAAATGGAATTTTTAGTGTTTTAACCCACATGTGTCTAACCCAAATACCTAGTTAACTAGAAATGCTAAAGCACCTATTTCTAGAGTTTTAACAAGTAATTTGAGGATTCTCAACCTAGGTCAGACATAATATGTATTGAATAATGAACCAATCAATAAGAAATAGTCTAAGACTAATTGATAAATAAAAATGCAATGTAAATGGGTAGAAATCAGAGATACATACCTGAGAATTTGAGAAAAACAAGCGAGGAAGGTACTTGGTGATCAAGTAGAGAACCATAACAGCAGACTCCGACTAGTAGAGAGTGGAATTTAGGAATTTGAAAATTTGGGAAAATGATCGGTTGAAAGAGAGTAGGAACTTAGAAGTTGAAAAGGGAGGGAAATGGGAGGAAGAGGGAAGGAAATGGGTTAAATGAAGGGGTGGGGTTTTTAAATGTTATGAATTTTTAAAAACCCCCAGCTGGTTCAGGTTGGGTACGCTTCATTAATGACGCGAAAAGTCCCCGATGATGGTCCACCTCAGTTGTTACAGTCTGTCAGTTGTTCCTTACGTGTGCCCTAGTTTTGAAAAAAACCGAAAGACGTACCTGGCATGACGGATTCATGCGACTGTCCATCGCGTTTGTGATGGGATGTCATGGGTCCGTCAGTGACTGCTGCAGAGTGATTTGCAGAATTTCCTAGTAGTATGCCAGCATATTTAAAAACCCATTAGTAGACAATGCTACAATTACTAGAAAGAAAAACTATAAGAATTGGGTTGTCTCCCAACAAGCGTCTGATTTAACCTCGCAACACGACTGGGGACACTTTATTACTCAGACTTCATCAAGATGGGATGCCTCCATCACTTCATTCGCTGAATAAGCATGCCCAAAATAGATTTTTATGCGTTGTCCATTCACCTTGAACCGCAAACCCTACTTAGTTTCCAACTCAACTGCTCCATGAGGGAATAGTTGGGTAACCAAGTTAGGACCAGTCCATTTACACTTGAGCTTTCCCGGAAACCAACGCAACCTAGAATTGTATAAAAGCACCCAATACCCAACCATAAACTCCCGTTTTTCACCTTGTAGGTCATGGTGCTTTTTCATCTTTTCTTTGTAGGATATAACAGATATCGATTGGAACTCACCACTCTGCCTCATGGACCTACAAATGTTGAAGGTCGCTTCTTCATTGTTCAACAAAAATTTCATCTTCCCTTTTTCCATATCAACTAAGGCTCTACCCGTAGCAAGGAATGTCCTCTCAAAAATTATAGGCACTTAAAAATCGACTTCACAATTAATAAAAACAAAATCAGCCAAAAATATGAACGACTCCACTTTTACTAGCACATCGTGGAGTATCCCTATAGGCCTTTTCAATGTTCGATCAGCCATTAGTAGCCGCATCACCCTGGGCTTTGGGTCACCCATACCCAACTTCTTGTAAATCGAGAGGGGCATAAGATTTATGCTTGCCCCAAGATCACATAATGCTTTCGCAAAATGTAATAGCCCGAAAGTTCAAGGAATAGTGAACGCACCCGGATCTTCTTTCTTTTATACCAGAGATCTTGTAGCAATAGCACTACAATGTTGCATTCTATCATCATCCTCGAAAGTGACCTATCTTTTCTTTCTAGCCAGATCTTTCATAAACTTGGAATAACCGGTCATTTTTTCTAAAGCTTCTACCAAAGGGACATTGATAGAAAGCTGCTTCAACATTGTTATAAAACACCAATATTTACCATCCTCGGTCTTTTTCACTAATCTTTGAGGAAATGGGGATGGTGGTCTAGGCATGGAAATTACCTTTATATGAACTTCCGCACCTTTTCCAGTGCCATCTTGTGCTTCACCACTACCCTCTACCACCTTATCATTATCCTTTCTCACCTTTTCCTCATTAGACGGCATAGGTGGGTCAATGTTTTTCTTACCACCCCGAGTAGTGATTTCCATATAATGTGCATCATTTTTGGGATTTTGGACTGTGTTTCTAGGAAGAGTGCTCGGTTGCCATGTGTTCATAGTCGCAGATAATTGGGCCATTTGCAAATCAATCTTCTTAATCGATATTGCATGTGTATCGACTTTCTCCCAATACCTGCTAAATCACTCCTTAACTCTTTAATGTGCTCATCATTAGAATCAAACCTCATCATCATTTTGTGCAACATATCTTCAACTCTCGCCATACTATATCCACCATCCTAGGAGTAACTTCAAGATTTTGAGAAAGGACATAAGGCGCATTCCTATCATTTCTGTTACCATAGTTACCCTTGTTGAAGTTGTTGTCGCGGTTGTAGTTTCCATCTCGGACATAATGACCCTCACTGTTATAGTTACCATAGGTACGACCTTGGTTCCCTTGACCTTGGCGCTAATTATCTTGATTTAAGCCTTGGGCCCTCGATCAGAAACCCCCTGTCTGCTCGTTTACCGCATAGGAATCCTCATCATTATAGCATTCATCATTTTGTGGTGGTGGTTTAGACAAGTAATTAACTGCATTTATCTTTTCTGTACCCCCAGTGATATATTTTAATACCAACCCAAGCTCAGTTCTCATCTGAACCATCTCTTCACGAATCTCATCTGTGGCTGGGTTGCGATTGGATTGCACTGCGAAGGTATTTCTCCCAGTATCTGACTTCCTAGTACTCCAAGCTTTATTGTTCTGGAAGATTTTCTCTATCTTTTCAACAATCTCAGCATAAGGACACTCCCCATAAGAACAACCCGCTTTAGTATCCAACACCGCTTTATTGTTATAATCTTGTCCCCGATAGCAGTATTCCTTCAGTGACTCATCATCTATGCGGTGATTGGGGACGCTTCTAAAAAATGAGGTGAATCTATCCCAAGAACTACTAACTGACTCTCCTGGTAGTGCCACAAAGTTGTTCACTCCATCTTTGTGGTTTAGTTTCTTGGAGACCGGGTAGTAGCGTGCTAAGAAAACGTCCCTTAATTGGTTGATATATCGTGGTTTCACGATATAATTAATACTTTTTCCATAACTTTAGTGTGTCCGAAAGCCTTTTTGTGCTAATTTTGATATAAGTTTCTCTTTGTTTTTCAGGAAATCTGTCCAAAGCTGAAAGCGGAGATTTTGAGCGAAAAAATACAGAAGAGACCACCTACGGAGCTTATGACGGTCCGTCGTGCCTGTGACGGTCCGTAGGTGGCAGCGTAGTGCAGCTACTGAAGGAAGATGGGGAAGTCTGACCAAGTGTGGGATTACGAAGCTTGTGACGGTCCGTCATGGCTATGACGGTCCGTCCTGCAGGTTCGTCGTGAAGATAACAGAAGTGATCCCAGTACCCTGATTTCAAGAGTTGAAGTATTTTGAAACGAAGACCCTCGACGGACCGTTGTGCCTATGACTGTCCGTCACACTTGCCGTCGAGGGGAATGAAGGAAGAAACAGAAGAAATTGCACCAAGTATGGGACGACGGAGTACACAACGGTCCGTTGTGACCACGACGGTCCGTCGCGTGGTCTGTCGACCAAGCCGCGTTTTGGTAGATTTCTAGTAATTAGAATCCTTGTTTAATTAGGTTTTTATTTTTTATAAATAGTTCGAAAAACCTCATTTTTGAGGTTAGACTCTGGGAGATTAGACATCATATTATTAGACTTTGTGTATTAGTGTTTGATTTTTGGAGATTCTTACAAGTGATTTTTGGTGATTAATCAAGTAAATTTTCGGACTTTATTCTTTCTCATTGAAGTAAGTACATGAATTCTTATTTAATATATTTGAATATTGTGTTTATGGCTTTGAGTAACTAAACTCCATTACTAGGGTTGTGGGAAACATAGGAAAATAATGAGATAAACCCTAGCTAAAATAACAATTCTAGAATAGTGTCTTGCATGTATTAATAATTCTTTCGCTTAGAAGTCTTTTTAACGGATGATCAACGTTAGAACTCGCCTTAATGCTACATGCCGGACCAAGGAGGTAGATAATAGGAAAAGAATTATTAACATAGATTTAGTGTATACTATCTAATAGGCTAGTATTGATTGGTACGAGGTAATAACTTAGTCAAATATCGAATACGATGCTTAATATGAGGTAAAGATAAGGGTTAGGAAAGCAACACACATAGCCAGACCAAGGTGCGGAGTGAGATTTTCTAGATGCCGGACCAAGGATTTAGAAATACATAACTTATTACTTTGCATGCAAGATACTTGGAAAGAATTGTTATAGTTAGAATTATCAAGTTATGAACCTGTGGGGAACACGTAAACCCTAGTTACTTTGATTAATTGATTAAAACCCAAAATTAAAAGTTGTTAAGTGTCTCTTTCAAGTTCGTTGTTCATTTTCACTTATTTAGAGATAGAACCCCCCCTTTTTATGTTTTTACTTTCTAAGGAAATCATCAACCGAACAATAGTAATAACAAGTTGAAGTTAAGTCTAGACTATTTTCCTTGTGGGAACGATCCCAACCTCACTAGTTGGGTTATTTACTTGACGCGACCGCTTTACCTCTCATTTGAGGAGTAAGTTTGAGCGTATCATTGGTTCCAAGTGAAAATTGAGTTATAAGGGAGCTCAGTGAACCAAATAGCAGCCTCTCCCGTCAGTGAGAGAGGAAACACTCTTAGCCCTATTACATCCAAGTCCAAGTCACGCCTCTTTACACAACTTTTACACACTACAATTACCTTAGCTATATGGGCATGTGGATCCTTAAAAGGTAGACGCGAAAACAAACCTCCGGCAGTGAGCATTTGCATCAGGCTACTAGTTACCACAAAGGTGTGGCCTGGTGGTAGAGGGGCAAGATAAGTGGCCCATCGGAGTCTGCTACATTGTCATAGCCTCTCTAGTATTATTGGGGCCGCTGAGCGGGATTTTGTCCTCTTTGTTGGTTCTCACCCGGAGCATCGGGTAACAACTGACCATGAACATCAATCGTAGTTGGGATGTTCTAGTTTGGATCATCATAATTAATACCCAAGTTTTGATTCATGTTGCGTAGTGTACGCTTTAATTCCTGATCAAAGGGAAACAAGGGTTCTCTTCCTCTACGTGTATTTGGCATACAAGGACGATAGTTATGCAAGAATCAAAAACAATAAACAAAGTAAAATTAAGAAAATATTGACTAAATTGCAGTAATAAGTTTAAGTTAATCTAAAAGGTTCTTTCCTCGGCAGCGGCGCTAAAATTTGATACGCTCAAACTTACTTCTGAAATAAGAAGTAAAGCGGTCGTATCAAGTAAAGATTCCAACTAACGAGGTTGGGATTGTTCCCACAAGGAAAATAGTTCAGACTTAACTTCAATCTATTATTACTATTATTTAGTCAATTATTTCCTTGGAAAACAAAGACAATAAAAGAGGGGTTTTTATTTCTAAGTGAATGAAAATAATTAGCTAAATCAAAGTAGAAAACTAACATATTCAAATGTTGGAGTTTAATCAGTTAATAAAAGTAACTAGGGTTTACGTGTTCCTCTCAAGTTCCTAACTTGATAATTCTAACTATAACAATTATTTCCTAGTATCTTGCATGCAAAGTGATAAGTTATGTATTTCTAAATCCTTCGTCCTGCATCTAGAAAAGTTCACTCCGCACCTTGGTCCGGCTACGTGTGTTGCTATACTAACCCTTACCTTTACCTCATATTAAGCATTGTATTCGATATTTGACTAAGTTATTACCTCGTACCAATCAATACTAGCCTATTACATAGTATACACTAAATCTATGTTGATAATTATTTTCCTATTTCTACGTCCTTGGTCCGGCAAGTAGTATTAAGGAGAGTTCTACCGTTGGCTATCCTTTAAAAAGACTTCTAAGTGAAAGAATTATCAATACATGCAAGACATTATTCTAGAATTGTTATTTTAGTTAGGTTTTACCTCATTATTCACCTATGGTTCCCACAACCCTAGTTGTGGAGTTTAGTTACCCATAGGCATAATCATAATAGTCAAATGTGTAATATAAGAATTCATGCATTGACTTCAATGAGAAAGAATAAAATCCAAAAATTTACTTGATTAATCAAAAAAATCACAAAAAATCAACTCCAGAGAAAAGTGTAATAAACCAAAGTGTATTAATAAAAAAGATCTCCTCAAAAAGGAATCTACCATAAAAGTTTCTAATAACCAAGAGTCTAACCACACAAACGAGGTTTTTCGAACTATTTATAAAAAAACAAAAAGCTAATCAAAGGACTCTATTTACTGAAAATCTGTCAAAACGCGGCTGGGTCAACAGACCTCGCGACGGGTCATCGTGGTCATGACGGGCCGTTATAGACTCCGTCGTCCCATACTCTGCAAATTCTTTGGCTGCTCTTTCATTACCCTCGACAGCAAGTATGATGGATCATCACGGGCACAACGGTCCGTCGAGGGTCTCCGTTCCATAACACTTAAACTCTAGGAATTTGGGTAGTGGGACTACTTCTCTGATCTTCATGATGAACCAGCAGGACGGACCGTCATGGCTACGACAGTCCGTCATGCACTTCGTAGACCCACACTTGGTTAGACTTCCTTATCTTCCTTCAGCAGCTTCACTACGATGCCACCTATGGACCATCACAGGCACGACTGACCATCACAAGCTCCGTAGGTGGTATTTTTCTGCATTTCTTGCTCAAAACTTCCGCGTTCATCTTTATACAAGTTTCCTGCAAATAAAGAGAAATTTACATAAAATTTAATACAAAAAGGCTTTTGGACACAACCTAAACTTAAGTAAAAAGCATTAAAAATACCGTGAAACCACGATATATAAATCCACAACACACGAGTTATCCGCATCTGGAACGCCTCTAAAAACTACCAAAAATCAAATTATCAATGACAACATCATTACGACATTTGACATTACAATTATAACATGTTTTAATTTGCTAAAAAAGAAGTCAAAACAAAATGTGGGACTTGCTTCAAGAATTCAAAAATTGACTTGATTTGTTATACTAAAAAAAAACTAGTAACCTAACTAGAAGTTCTAGATCGTTGTGTTGGGGTTCTACAGTTTGGTATGAGGGTTAAAATTGTAAAATGATTTTGCAAACTTAGAATAATGGTTTTAGGTTTAGAAGGTAATGGTACAACCCTCTAAGGACCAACCAAAGGGTCATTGAGGAGGACCCTAAAAACAGCCCAAAAGTTGTTAAAAAGTAGCCTTCCCACGAAAGGGAATCCACAAGCTTGGATGTACTTACACCCTTTGGTCAAGGATTTGCTTCCCCTGGATGTTGAGTTCCATACCCTCACCCACGAGTGACCAGTACACTCCATAGACCCACCCAGGTCTGTAGGTGTTGTCTCGTACGTGGGGCGGATTCATACTTAAGTTGTTTTAGTTTAGGACTTAAGGTCGGTTAGTTTGTTATTATACCACCTATATAAGACTAATAGACCCCTAAACAAAGTCAATTAAATCATTCTTCAAAGACCCTAAATTCTTTCATGAAATTATCTCTCTACAATTGAAGAAAAATAAGAGAAGGAAGTTAGGGAGGAATTCCTTCATTGTTTCAAGATATGAGAGGCATTTGAATTAAGATTTTATAGATTATTAATCTATGGTTATTCAACCTGTAGATCCCCCTATATTTTCCTAAATCGTGAAGACAAAACACAATTCTAGCTAGGGTTTCTTCCTACATTTTGTGTAGTATTTAAGTATGATTCAAATTTAGTCGATAATACTTACTTATTATTGATTTAGAATTGAATTATGATATTATGATGAATTTATGTGATTTTCATGATTAACCCTAGTCTAGTTGATAGAATTGATATTAATTGGGTTTATGCCATGAGAGGTGAAATTGAGCATTCAAGGGTGATCTTCTAAATTTGATATCAACTTTGATAATTTTCAAGATTACGAAAATATAGAAATGAATTGAACTAGATTTTAGTGTATAATATGGATCATGAATAGTAAAAATTGAAATTGAACCTTTATGGTGAATTATGCCTAGAATCATCTACTAATGAAAATTGTGATTTTAATACCCTGAACCTTAAGTATAATGGTGATAGTAAGGAGTGAATCTTTGAGAATAAGGCTTATAGTCATCAATGTTAGGGATTGAGAGTAAATATAATGTGATTTGATCTTGTTAATATTGTTGAAAACATATCCTTGTTTACAAACTTAGGCATAAATATGCCAGGAGATGAAAGATTCTTTCACATAGAATGATTCTAGGTCGAAAAGCTAATCACCTTAGATGAATCAAAGCATGTTAGATTAGGATAACTTGAAGTTGTGACATATGATCCATTCATGTTTATCCTGACTTGGTAAGACAAAACCAAGATTGGTAGCTCAGTATGTAGGATCCATACTATCCTAATGGTATCTTGACTTAGCGCTGGAACATGCATTTCGTGCTAGCTTAAATTAGTGGTAGTCATGGAAGACTATAATTGAGGATCTATACCATCCTAAGGGTAGCTTGAAATATAATTTTAGTATTCCTTCAAGTTATCATGACTTGGTTTATCAAAGACCATTTCACGATAGCTTAGGATTAAGGACACATACTCTCTTGAGGGTAGCTTAAGATTGAGGAATCATACTCTACTAAGGGTGGATTGCATAAACATTATAGTTTGCTTGAATGGTATCTTAACTTAGTTAGTTTGAGACTACTTCATAGTAGTAAGGATTGAACACTTGTACTCTTCCTAGAATATCTTGGAGTTGCATGATAGTACGTCTTCCAAGGTAATTAGATTATCATAATGTATTTATGTTAGCAAGATGACTAATTTTGTCTAGCCTATTAGGGTTTTACCTTCATAGCCTTGAATTAAAAAATATGAATCATTCATGTGTTGTAACTTGACTTGTACTAAATAGAGAAGTACCTTAAATGACCAATGGAAAATAGAAAAGAGGGACTATTCCCTAACTATTGAACATTCCTGATAGCCTGAGGTGGTACATAGTATGAATGATATTATGGGACACTATTCACACATAGCACAAGTATGACATGAAGCTACTTATGAAGTATTCTCTTATACTATGTCTATTTATCTTAGGTTGTTACTATAGTTGCCTTCTATGACATAATTAACTAGAGGTGATATTTCCCTTGTCTATGTGAAGTAAGTTAAGAATGAGACCAAATGAATGGTTGGTACGATACGGTGTCTTCAAGGTTATGATGATTATGAGTGTATTATTGGGTGGTATTCACACATTGCACAAGTATGTTTTGAGGTTACTTAGAAGTATAGTTCTCTTACTTATATGAAAGCCTAGGTCTTGACTATGAATATAGACTATGATTAAGATGATCAAAAACGGATACTTAGATTGGATTATACTATGGGATGCTATTTATGCATTGCACAAATATGGTTTGAGGTTACTTGAGAATGGTCCTATTATGGTACAAATAACTAATAGTCAAATAATTCTTATATGATGCTTATCTTCGAGACTTTGCCTATTATTATGATACAGTCTCTTATGCTTATAATCATTGTTTCGTGAAGTATTTCGTATAATTAAGGATTATGGATTATGTCTCATGTTGATTAACCCTTATCTTATGTTCTTATGATGTTATTCCAGCTAACAGTTTAGTACATTTTGTACTAACACATACTTTGCCTATATCATCATAAAATGTAGGGTTCGGATATTTGAGTTCTATTGTCAGAGATGGTTTCTAAGGAGAAAATGAGTTGAAGATTTTGGTGAGTCCTGGTAGCTTCGAGGAAAAAACCCACTAGTTCCTTTATGTCTTTTATTTTTATGTTGATATTTTTAATTCAATTTGAGTGTAGATGGTGTCAGACAAAAGTGTAGTGAAAACTTCTTCTTGCATTTTATAAATACTTCCATTTTATGGATAAATGTTCTTAAAATATTTTGTACTTTTCTATTATCTTATGTTAGGATCTAAGGGATTGTATGAGACCCCTTAGGGGTCAATTACCCCATGATATATCTAGGGTGTATCCTTCGGTCTTGAGAAACATGGTGAATAGAGAATAAGGTATAATAATGGTTCTAGGATTGTCTCAAACCTCATCAAGTAGAGCCTTGTTCATAAATGTTAAGTGCGCCACATTTATGAATAGGAGGCTATTGTATGTTTAGAAAATATCACTTTTAATTCTCTAAGTCATTCCATAGAGTTTGGCTCTAGTAGGCTCTTCTTCTAATATGTGCCCTTTGATTTTTCAGGATATGGCTAATACAAGGGCAAATGCTATGAGAGGAGAGGAAGGCAATAAGAAACAATAGGTTCATCTCCAAGTTCTACACCAAAGTCCTCCTGAAGCGCGAATTAATTATATGCATATGTCAAATACGGAGATTCGATCAGCTTTTGTAATGTTGTCCCAAGCCATGAATGAGCAAGTGAATAAGGAGGTAGTAGATCCGGCAAACCTAATAAGGGGAATCTCTTATTCTAGGGTGAGAGTGTTTTTAAGGATGAAACCCCCAATGTTTTGCGGCTCCAAAGTAGACGAGGATCCTAATATGTTCATTGAGAAGGTTTATAAGGTGGCAGCTATCATGGGGTGACTTCGGTAGAAAAATTGAACTAGCCGCTTACCAATTAAAACAAGGTAGCATTAGTTTTTAAGAGTATCCCTAAAAAATTTTACTATTGTTCAATTATGCTCCATATATAGTAGAAAGTCTAAGCGATATAATAAGTAGGGGTGTCCCACATAGTAACAAAAAGATGTACGATAATAATCGATGATGATATGTATATCTCACATCTTATGGTTAGGCTCAACAAATGAAGGAAGATAAACTCCAAGATGAAAATATAGGGATAACAAGAGTTCCATGATGGATAATGACAAGTCCTTTCATGATGGTTCTAATAGACATGGTCTTTCTAGGAATCGACAAAAGTTTTTTGAACAAGGATTTTCTAATGCTCCTAAGAATAAATATGTGAGGGTGTCTACCACTAGAACATGAGGGATTAGGATTGAGTCCCTATGACCCCCTTGTTCTAGGTGTGGTAAGAGACATGAGGGTAGGTGTTTGGCCGGTAGAGAGGGTTGCTTTAGTTTTGGTGAGAGTGGCCAAAAAAAGAAATATTTTTCCAAGGAAAAGTCTACAAAAAGAGAGTAAAGACAATTTTACACTAGTGGTATAGATTTGGAAACTAAAAAGAAGAATAGGTTTTATACGCTCCAATCTAGAGTGGATCAAGAGTGATCTCCATATGTCGCTATTGGTATGTGTTTCAGATGATGCTTTCCTAAATTCAAGATTTCTTGTCTTTTATGACTTGTTAAGTACTTGTACTTTAAACTTGTATTTATAAAGAATGATGTTTAGAAGTGTTTGTATAGGATTACTAGGGGGACATGGTGTGCCTATGTAGCAAGGTAATTGTGTACTTATGTGTTCCCATGATTTCCTAATATGCATATTCATGAAAATGTTTAGGTCTTGATATAAATGACTTATATGCATTGTTTTGCCTCATGTTGTGGTGCATTTGAGTAGAGTTGCATATAGTCTTAATAAGATTAATTAATGAGCATGTCTTAAATTAGAGTTGAAAGATTCCTCCTTTAATAAATTATTTCTAAGATTAAATTGCATTTAGGATCCATGAGTATGTGTTGAACATGATTTAGTTAGCACATGTTAGTTTTCCTTCAATATGAGTAGATATAGAATTTCATGCATTTTTGGTTGGTAGATGTAGTTTCTACTCCGTTGTGTTGCATTGAATATGTTTAACTTAGAAGTGAAGTTTTCTTCCTTGCTTCCGTGCAGTTATATGTATTACATGCATGATGGGATGCTAGTGTAGAATTTTTATCTTAATATGTGTTTTGAATATTCATTCAAGGACAAATGATCCCAAGAGGGAGATATTGGTATACCCGAAAACTAGCTAGTAAGCTTACTAGAGAAATCTAGAACTTTGTGTTAGGGTTCTAGAGTTTGGTATGAGGGTTAAAATCCTAAAATGACTTTACATACTTCGAATGAGGGTTTTAAGGTTAGGGCGTCAAGGTACTATCCCTCAAGGACCAACCAAAGGGTCTTTGTGGAGGAACTTAAAAATAGCCTAAAAGTTGTCAAAAATCACTCTTCCAACCAAGGGCATCCACGAGCCATGAATGGACCCACGCTCCATGGGTAGGGATCGTGGGTCAAGAATTTTCCGCCCCTGTATGTTGAGTCCCATACATTAACCCACGAGTGACCAGTATGATCCGTACACCTACCAATCGGTCTATGTGTGTGGTTTTTTGGGTGGGGGCAGATTTGTAGTAAAATTGTTTTAAGTTGGGAATAAGGGTTTAGTTCATAATTAGTTAGGTTAGAACACCTATATAAGACTAATATACCCCTAGAATAATTCAATTAAAGCATTCCTAAAAGACCCCAAACTCTCTCTTTAGCATGAAAAAGAACAAGAAGAATAAAAAATTAAGACAAGTTAGCTATGTCAAAAATTTATATAATTCTCATGGTTGACACTAGTATAGTTGATAGAATTTATATTAAGTGTGTTTATTCCATAAGAGGTGAAATTGAGGATTCAAGGGTGATCTTCAAAAATTAATATCATGTGTAGTAGTTGTTCAAGTTTTGGAATATATAACCATGCATTGAACTAGACTTTATTGTATAAGATAGACTATGACTAGTAAAGTTGAAATCAAAACATTATGATGAATTATGTATCGAATTGCCTACTATGTGATTAGAAGGCCTTGAACCTTAGGTATGATAGTAATAGTAAGAAGTGAAGCTTTCTGAATAAGGTGTGTAGTCATCAATGTAAGGTCTTCAGAGTAAATCTTATATGATGTGATATTGTTGAGTATTGATGAAATCATATTCTCATTTACACACTTAGTCATAAATATGCTAGGAGATGAAAGGTTCTCTTACATAAAAAGATTCTAGTTTATAAGTTAATCACCTAAAAAGAATGAAAACATGTTAGATTAGGATAGCTTGAATTTGTGACATATCATCGCTTTAAGTATAACTTTACCTACTAAGACAATACCAAGATTGATAGCTTACGATTTAGAATCAATACTCTCTTAAGGGTAGTTTTACTTTGCATTGTAAGATGAAATTCATGGAAGCTTGAATTAGTGGTAGTCATGGTAGCCTAGGAGTGATGATCTATACTCTCCTATGTATAGCTTTAACTACAATGTTAGGATTTATTCATGATAGCATGACTTGGTATGGACAAGAATATTTCCTGGTAAATTAGGATTGAGGACACATACTCTCCAAAGGGTATCTTAGGATTAAGGAATCATAATCTCTTAACGGTAGCTTGCATTATTATTATAATGTACGTGCAAGGGTTGCATAACTTGGTTTAAGACTACTTCATGGTGGCTAGAATGGTACACTTGTATCCTTCTTCGAATAACTTTGACTTGCATGATAGTAAGCCTTCCAAGGTAGTTAGATTAGGTTAATATAGTTATATTAGAAAGATGGCTAGTCTGGTCTAGCTTATTAAATTGCTATTCATTAGTCATCGTTAATTGAAAAATTGGAATCATTGATGTGTTGTGACTAGACTTGTACTAATTAGCGAAGTACCTTACATGACTAATGGAAAATAAAAAGGAGAGACTAGTCCCCAACTATAGTGATCATTCATGATAACCTAAAGTTGTACGTAGTATGAATGGTATTATGGGATAATATTCACATAGCCCAAGTATGACTTGAAGCTACCTACGAAGTGTTCTCTTATATGATGTGCATTTAGGTTAGGTTATTTCCATATTTACCTTTCATGACATGATTGACTAGAGGTGATATTTCCTTTGTCCATATGAAGTAAGCTAAGAATGAGATAAAATGAATGGTAGTTATGCATATGATGACTACAAGGTAATGGTTAGTGTGATTTTTATTATGGGATGCCGTTCATGCATAGCACCGGTATGTTTTGAGTTTACTTAAGTATAGTTATCTAACTAATATGAAAGCCTATGTCTTGACTATGCATATAGACTATGATTAAGATGACCAAAAAGGGATACTTAGCTTGGATGGTATTATGGGATGTTATTCATGCATTGCCCAAATATGCTTTGGGGTTAATTTAGAGTATTATTATTATGGTATAAATCAATATGAGTTGAATAATAATTATATGATGCTTATATTTGAGACTTTTCTTATTATTATGATACTGTCTCTTATGTTTATAATTGATGTTTCATGAAGTATTTCATATGATTATGGATTATATCTTATCTTGACTAACACTTATCTTATGCTCTTATGATGTTCTTCTAGCTAACATATTTAGTAAATTTTTTACTATTGCATACTTTCCTACATTCTCATCAAATGTAGGGTTTGGAGACTTGAGTTCAATTCTTGGGGATAGGTGTCTAAGAAAAAAAGGAGTTAAAGATTTTTGTGACTCCTCATAGCTTCCAAGAAAAAACCCACTATTTTTTATATGTTTTTTATTTTCATGTTGAGACTATTGAATGGGTTGTGTCCCAAAGGTTCTTAATTCAAGTCTAGTTTAGAAGGCTTGCGACAAAACTGTAGTAAATACTTTCATTTGCTTTTTATAAAGACTTCAATCGTATGGATAAAGTTTTTTAAAATTTCCGTACTTTTCTATTATCATATGTTATAATATGCTAAGGGATTGTATGAGACCGCTTCAAGGTCATGTGAGTCATGTTACATGTAAGGTGTACCCCTCGGTCGTGAGATGGTAAAAAGTTTCAAATTGTCGCAAGAAGGTTATGCCATGAAAGTGGGCACAATCTTAGCTGAAAAATGGCTAAAACAACCCATGCAACAAAACACAAGAAAAACACCATTTAAAGGACTTGTACACCCCTTCCGGGCACAAATTACCTCAATACACCAAATTGCAAACTTCCCTGATAAATCCCGCATGTAGTCCCATAAATATTCAATAAAACAAAAGTTGAATCACCCGAAATGAATCTTTCTAACTAGAGATATTGAGGTTTTAATATGAGGGACTAATTGATATTTCGCTATTTAAATATAGTGATTCTGATTGCAAAAACCTAGATATAGTCGTCAAAAGACTGAGCTCTGGTCTCTAATGGTCTGCATAACCAATACAAGATTTTTCCATTTTCCAAAGTCTCCAAGAGGGACTTTGGGACTCAATTAGGGCTCAAGTACAATAAAATAGATATAATACCCCACTAAATTTAATATTCCCAACTCAATGGAACCATCGAAACTTCCATCTAGGGTCGTGTCAATATAAAGTGGTTTCCACACTCAAGTTCTATTTTGAGATAAGACCAAAAACCACATTAAATGTCATTTTAGA
The DNA here is from genome assembly GCA_027789145.1 of Solanum arcanum. Taxonomy (NCBI): domain Eukaryota; kingdom Viridiplantae; phylum Streptophyta; class Magnoliopsida; order Solanales; family Solanaceae; genus Solanum; species Solanum arcanum. Next base: position 19,370,565 of record CM050941.1, read on the forward strand.
CAGAACTCGACATTCCAAAGCTAATCGCGCTAATGGAATTCTTATATGAGCATGTTTACCAAGAATGTTCTCTAAAATCAACCTTTGGATTAAGCTTCAATGTTAAAATGCCTTGCACCACAAACTCACACCATATGTCCGGGGGACCAAAATAACAATTCCCCTAGCTTAAAATGGCCTTTCCAGAGTTGTTGAAATCATCAAAATTGCAATTTGAGGTTCTCTTCCTGAACTATTAACGGAAGTCAACCCTTCATGTTTCAAAAGCTCCAAAATAAAAAACAAGCACAAAATCTAAAAGAACGGCCCAGTGACTAAACTATAAGTCCTTACTTTTGGTGTCTACAGTAAAGCTCTAGACGGTGAAAAAATCAAAAGACCAAGAAAATGACTTCAAGGGTTATTACAACATCCACTTCTAAAAGGACATTCATCTCTGTTAATAAAAAGATATATATATCCTAAAGGCACAAATAAGAGGATACCGAGTTTCCATGCTCTGCAAAACCCTTATACAACCTCTCAAATTGGACAATGTTAAAATAAAACATAGGTTAAGAGGAAAATTGTCAAATTCACTTTAAAACTCAAAAAAAAAACTCCTCAAAATCCATTTGTCTCCAACTCTCACCCAAATGAACTGAACTTTCCTGAAAGCACCCAATTTATCTTAAAGGAAAACTACCACACAAAAAACAATAGAAATGAGAAAATGCAAGACCGTGGTAAATACAACCCAACTCCTTAAAACGAAAACTATCCTTATGCTCTACATCTACTATTTTTGAACCACAAAAAGTGTTCTACTTGTCCTTATCTATCCTGGATATTTTGATTAACAATGGATACGTTCCTACATGGCCACGCAACTTCAATCACCAAAAAACAACAAGCTTCTCCTAAATATCAAGGAACGACAACTTCCAATACAAGGGACTTAGCCCAATGCAAAGCCTAAAATCTATTTCTAACCCTCAAACAAACAAACCCATCTGAAATATAAGACTTTTAATCCAAACATGCCAATCATAATGATGCCTATCTTGTGAACAAAAAGGTAGCATTGAGCTTTTTTGTATGACCTACTCCAACAAAAAGAGTTTCTGAAATACCGGCACCACGAGCCCAAAAACTGCTCAACTATGATAAATCTGAGTCAAACACCATACACTAAGGGAAACCTAGCAAGCATATGGCATATAAACATAGTCAACTAGTCGGTAGTGGCACAAGATTGCAAACCACATCATGAATCAGGCAAGTTACGAAACATGACAAAAGGAAACCACACATCCTAAACTAGAGGCAACTCATAAATTCCACAAATTACCATTACCACATTCTAATAATCAATCTTCTAAGCAAGTTTCCATTTCCCAATTATGCTAAGGCATGAATTCACCAATTAAAACCCATTTTAACTCTAAATCGTACACCTGCCTTGAGGGCTATCACCCCAATGACTAATATTCAACACAACATTTAGTCCATGAACAACAAGGTATCACACCTCCACCTTCGAGTTGGAAACAATAAACCTCCTAGACTATAAAAAGTAGAAAAATCCAAAAGACTGAACTAGCAAAAAACCAACTTCACATTCAAGAAAATACTAATTAAAAGGGAGAAACCAACCAAAAAGGACTACCGCAACTAAAGCATGATACTACAGACACATAACTTTGAGAACTAGCGATCTCCCAACTACTACTCAAAGAGTTATATAAAGAGTAAGCAAACCTCGTAAGCAATCTTGGCCCTAAAATACTTAAAAATACATATCATGGAAATCAAGTATAGTCAACTATCATAAGCGGATCAACATCACAAAAAAGCACACAATAAGGGTGGAGAAAAGGATACCAACAATCCTAATGCCACAACCACAAAACCACGATCAAGAAAAGTCATAAGGAGTTACTCAAACACTATTCCGAAATCGAAGAAACACAACCTAGTCAATCCACTACTAAAAGAAATAAATTACAAAGGTAAAACACATACACAATCCTCAAAATAAAATCTCAAAATAATCTAGCAATAGGTTATAATTAAAAAAAACATCATTTGTGCTAACCACCCAAGAGAGAGTATATTCCAAAAAACAAGTTTTAGAGGTTGCTCAGAGAAAAAACACAATAAGAGTTAAAAAAATAATTCCCTGTGAGTGCCCTATAGCCTCCAAAAGATTGAAAACAAACGTCTCAAGATTAATCTGCATTACTCTACTAGGAATTTTCTCTCATACCTATGATGCCATTCACCCTAGATCTCTAATACCAATTTGCCACGATCTAATCTTTCAGATCATCACGGAACCAACTACATTCCACAAATAGGTAAGACTAACTCATAGCTCGAGTCATAAGCGATGAGCTTTCAAGTGGAAGGCAACAATGAAAAATAAAAAAAATCATTTATCAAGCAAATAAAGTATAATCAAAAGAAAAAAATATTGGATCACTATAGGAACAATATAAAGCCAAAGGATTGGCATTAGTTAGTAGTTGAGCACCTAATCCTATATAGGAGTACATAGCTTTCACAAATACAAGTTATGTTTAAGTTGTCACTAAATAGAACATAAAGACTAAGCCTCGCTAAAACAAGTGGAAATCGGTAGCTCTAGATTCTAGAAGGTCACTCTAATATCTTAGATACAAATTTTCTCCACATGACTCCCAAAAAATGACGATAAAAAACTGCAATTTCTAAGTGGGAAAAGTGTAGAATGAGTAGAATGAATGGTACTCAGTAGGCAATGGTCGGCTAAGCTCAAAGATAGCACAAAACAAACAAGTAATAAGAAAGGCATAGAACAAGTAACTAAACATTAGATACTGAAGAAACCAATAAATGAAGAATATAAATAGTAAATAAGGGATTACAAGTTGAGTCAAGAATGCACTCGGATCGCAAGCCAACGACCTCATTGCAAGAAACTAAGATTTCAAATGAACTATCCAATGTTAGGAGGACCCACAACCACAATTCTAGAGTCAAAACCTTCAATTTATAAACAAAACATTAGTAGAAATAGAATATAGTCAAAATAGTAACCTAATCGGACAATTATATGCCTAGAAGGTACAAACAGAAAACATAACCCCACGTGTCTTATAAACTAGAAGGTACAAACACTAAGCAAATACATTTGTGATAGGAAATGCATATGAATGCAGGGTGAGCAACATAACCATCACTAACCATTCAATTTTCTAAAAAGCGGTAATGGTCTTAAACAACAAAGCATCAACCTCAAAACTGGGAATATTGTTATTAAACTATTAACATCTGCCCAGACTGAAAATTAATGGACTCAAACCATGAGCATCGGCCTCGATCCGTGAATTAAAAATAATGTCTACCCTGTAAGTTAACTCGCATTAGTCAAGTATAAATTAAACACATCCAAATACCTTTAGATTCTTAAGTATAAATAGGAGCATGTCCCTGACAGTCATTATCTCAAAAATTATCAAGTCAACGAATCCAGGTGGTACGACTCTCTATATACCTAGATAAGAATAAAAACCTGTGAAAATTGTATCTCATTATAAAGAAACAATTTGTATGGACAGAAAACTGTACCAAAAATCCATGTAGTCCAAGAATACCTAGAAAATACCATCCAAAATTACATGAAATCTATACTAGGCCTTACTCAAAGAAATTCAATAAAAAAAAAGTAGACCAAAGCTTACCTCAAAGCTAAACACGAGCTCTATATATCCACCACACACGAGATATCTACATCTAAAATGGCTCCAAATACTGCCAAACTTTCAAATTACAAATCATAAGGTCATTATAGATATTTTGATGATAAAATTCCAACAATAGTGAATGGACCCAAATTGGAGTCAAAATGAGAATGTGGGACTTGTATTAAGAATATTGGATTTGACTCCATTAAAAGGTTTTGAATATCCCAATGAGAATGTGTCAAAAATATGAGAACATTTTGTTCTTGAAAATAAGCTAAAATAGTCCATGCAACAAAACACTAGACAAACACTATTAAATGGCTAGATGGCTCTTTCCAGGCACAAAATTTCCTCAATACATCGAATACCACACTTATGCAATCAAACCCAATCCTAACCACTTATTTTTTTAGACAAAATGCAACTTAAATCACTTAAAACAGAGTTCCCCAACTCGAGATATCGACATTCTAAAATGAGATCTCAAGTAGATATTTTGCTATTTAAAAAGCGGCAATTCTAGTCGTTGAAAACTATATATAGTTGCTAAAAGGCTTAGTGCTGCTCACAAAAGGTCTCCACCATCAACACAAATTTGCCTATTTTTCAAAGTATCCAAACGGACCTTAAGAACTTGTTCGAGGCCCGATAAAAATAAACAAGATATGCTACTTTACTAAATTTAGTATTCTGATAATGAAGCCATTGGAACTTCATTCGGAGGTCATTTTGATTAAAGTGGGGGTTTAAGAATCACACACAATTTCAATTTTAAGCTAAAAACTATAAGACGGCTCAGCATGAGACCAAAATCCCAGTGAACCACACTAGAGGTCATTGTAGACCAAATTAGACATTTTGTAGGCAATTACGCATATAGAATGCTCATCTAAGCACGTTTACCAAGATTGTTGACAGAAGTCAACCCTTGGTTTAAGCATCAATGTCAAAATATCTAGGGGCACAAACTTGCACTAGAATCCTCTGGCCTAAATTAACCATGAATCTACCATAAAATTACCCTTCAAAAATCAGTGAACCCATAAGAATTGCCTTAGAGTCCTTCTTCTTGAAGTTTAAGACAACCATTCAAGTTTCAAAGGCTTCAAAATATGAAAACTTGCACAAAATATAATTTATCGACCTGACGACCAAACTATTAGTCCTTGCATGTCATAAATGACTTGTGATCTCTATAAGAAAAATTCTTTAGGATTAAAAGATCAGAAAACAAAGAATTTGGAGGGTCCTTAAACACCACACCATTTCCCATCAGTATAACTTGAACAATTTCCCATCGACATCACTATAGCATTTTCCATCAGCATCCTCATAATAGATCTTATTAGTGTCATACTCCCAACCTTAACCTTGGAGGTAACTAAGACTCTAAAAATATTGTTGATCCCCCAAGAAAATCATTTGCCTAAATAACTATTATAAACATGATTAAATAGAATATGCTAAAGCTTTAATAGAGGAGCATCAAAAGTATTTAAAGAGATTTAAAACAACATCTCAAAATACATAATCTAAATAGTAATTGTTTAATATAACATATGAGAAAATTACTCAAAATGCTCTAACTCTAACTATTTTTAAAGGCTTTACTACCGAAAGATTGGTTTTGACAGAAGACAAGTGATATCTCAAAATCTCACTACTATAATGAAATAAAATTGGATTCCTCCAAAATAAAAAGAAAGGATGTCTCACAAGAAGTTGAACTGTGGATAAGGTTGTAATGAGATTCAGTTCATTTCTTTTTTATGCCTCTTATTTGTCGTTTAGTTCTATCCCTGTAATGACTCATTTATGACTTGGTGGGACAGACAGCTCCTTCACCTTGTAAATTTTTTAGTTTTTATGTGATTTTTACTATTTTGGGAGATTTTTAACGTTAAAGGGGCATTCTTTATCAAAATTTAGGGAAGATGACCGAAGAATCAAATTTTGATGATTTCATCAGCTCCAAAAGGGTATTTTTAGGCTAGTAGCATGGTCGGCATGACTTTCAAGGTATTCAGTCTAACCTAATGCGATTAGACATTTTAACTTTAAAGTATAACGAATGTTTAAATTTAGTCAACATTCAGAGTAAATAAACCTGGATGAAAATTGTCATTTTCATTGCGGTCAACTTTAGAATGCCGAGTTTGGTCTATATTGACACATCTCCATTTTTTATAATCTTAATGTCTAAAAAGCTTCATAAACTTGTGATCATATATTTGATAGAATGTAGCATTCAAAGTCCATTAGGAAAATAAAAGCTCAGCTGGAGTGATTTGGAGCACGCATGACCGTCTTGAAGGTAAGCTACAATTTTCTCTTTTCTATATTGAGATAGAATGTGTGAAATCATGTTGATTAGTGTGAATTCAGGGCATGGACCTAGTATTCTTACTTCTCTTTTTAGATACCATGTTTTAGGTTTGATCAGCATTATTTCATGCATAGTACCTTGCTAGTTGGGTAGCTTGGGTTTGTGCATGCTTTGTGAATTACTTGAATTTACTTAATGTCTCATTCGGGTTAATACTTAGCGTAGGATAGACTAGTATTTCCTTAGACTCTCATACTTTGTAGCTCTACTTTGTCTCTGGTGTTGTTTCGGACAAACTAGATCCTTGTAGACTAGAATAGCATACTTGAGCCTGGTAGTATGAGCCTTAGCTTGGGTGAATTGTCGCTTATTATATCTTCTATCCTATCTCCTATTCAGATGGTTTTGAGGTCTTATAATAGATTTATGCTACTACGACGACTGGAGATTGGGTTATACTAGCCGTCTCACATTGACTTGACTTGACATAGTATTCTCCTTGGAATTGATATATCCTTGGAAAACTTTTTAGTAATGTTGTGAATTGGTTGGTTGTAGTGATATTTATGGTTCGAGGCCATTATTTCTAGGTCGAGGTTGATATTTTACAAGTAGAGCTTGTTATTTCCACCTTAAGATTGATGCCTCATGTTTGAGGATGAGATTTGATCATAAGGGTTTGAGGATTAGATTCTATCATTTTGGGTTCAACACCCAGAATATACCACATTAGGTTCGAGGCCCTGATCATATCATTGTCATTTTGAGGTGAATTTGACTTATTTTGGATTTTGGTTTGAGTATATTATTATTGTAGTGTTAGATGTTTTGTATACCTATTGGGCTTATGGGGTCAATTCAGGTTTTATTTAACTTACGCATAGCTCAAGATTTTTTTTGACTCCATCACAAATTCAGAGTCTTCATGTTGAGGGACATAGGTTTATCGTATACTAAATTGCTTCCAATATTTTTCTAGGAAGTGTTTTGATCCATCAGCGTAGAGTTATTGCTTATTCTTCCAAATAGAAAAAGCTTCACAATAATAACTACCCCACTCATGAAATGGAATTGGTTGTCGTAGCTTTTGTGTGAAATAGTTGGTGGCATTACATATATGGAATTCACTCTGAGGCATTAACCATCATCGTAGTCTTAAGTATATTTTCGTCCAAAGGGATCTTAATTTGAGACAACATAGGTGGTTGGGGTTATTGAAGAATTATGATTTTTTATCCTTTATCACTCGAACAAAGCTAATGTACTAGAAGATTCCTTAAGCAAAAAGGTTGTAAGTATGGAAAGTTTGGCTTTCTTAGCTATGAAGGAATGACTTGGATTTGTACATTTAGTCTTTCACTAACCAGGTGGTTAGACATATGCTTTTGAGTCTGTCAAAGTAGTAGCTTGTAAGGAGGATAGATCTTTTATTATGGAGCGTATTCGGGTACAAAGGTTTGAGGATCCAAATTTGACGGTGATTCAAAACAAGGTTCTTAGAGGCGATGTTAGGAAGATGACCTCAGATTTAAAGTACACCTCGAGGAGTCACGATCATATTTGTATTCGTAGAGTTACTGAGTTCGGTTGATTCTTTAAGATTCCCATTATTCTTGATATTCTATCCATCTTGATGTTGCGAAGATGTGACACCTAAAATTTGAATAAGGGCAAAGAAACCATTTTCAAGAGTTGAAAGTTCCATCCAACGTATGACATCCACAGCCTGTAGATGGGACCACAGACTATAGGTGTGGTACGTGGTTGAATAGCCCAATTATGCCAGAGGTCCAAAACCATGGCCTGACTAACAGACCACAATTTGTAGTCAAGGTTCAATCGGTCAGGGCATCATAATCCACTCTGTGAGGATGTATGATGATTGTATAGGATTTGAGTCAGTCCATGGTCTATTATCAATGGTCCATTCGTGGGGTTTTGATAGTTGTTTATGGGACGGTTGGCTCTTTTTATAATTACTTTATCCTTATATTACGTAATTTAACCCTTCACTAATACCCCTATATAGGTGATTCAAACCTCCAAATTATTTCATTCACTACATTCTCTTCAAATTCACAAAAAGAAGAATTCTCAAATATATCTCTGTTTAGAAAGATTGAAGAAGAAGGATTCAACCTAGGGTTTCAAGTCAAGTATTAATACCTCCATTGAAGATAAGAAATTAGCTTCACGGTATGGTAGTTATACCCATGATTTCTTCTATTCATGGAGTTCCCAAATCCTCCAATTGATAAAGTCAAAAAACCCTATCGGTTCTCTTGATTATTGATTTAAATAATTGAATTATGATTTCTTATGCATAAATTTATGAAATACTATGATTTTATGATTATATACCTTATGAAGCAATGCAATCTCGATGTTTTCAAAGTTATGTGCAAGTTATATGGGATATTGATTATGAAGGAAGAGTTTTATGAAATTAAGCATGTACTAATTAAATTACATGACTTTATGATGAAATCCTCATCTAACCAATGTTTTTTCTAAATGTTGATGATTGAAAGTGGGATTCGAACCTTGAAAGGTAAGTTATGGAATTATGAATGTCCTTGTAAAATCTATGATTCTTACGATACTTTGAGAGTAAAGTATCAATGATGATGCTTTTTGTGTTGTTGGAAAGATTTTTCTTATACACACATGAAAACATGATGTAAATGGTATTGTCACATAATAAGGATTCTAGGGTTCAAAGGTCTTCTCATTTAATTCAATCAAAGATTAAAAACTATCTTAATGAAACCTAGAATTGATTGGTCATTGAATGATACATTTCCATGGATAATGACTTAGATTGGTTTGGAAAGATGACGTGCCCTTCCATGGATAATCAAAACAACTATGAAATTACTATTCTATGGATTTATGCTTAGCACTGATAGGATATTGAGATGGAAGTTCTCCCATTTGTAGAGGTGGGGTTTCTAGAAGCACTGTGCCCCCATAGAACGATTGTCTTAATAGACATTATCTAGTAGATCCTCCTAATCTAGGAGATCATGGACCTTATCTTTTCAAGTAGTACAACCCCTTTTCGGTGTGAGATACACCGAGAGATCATATTATAGCTCACATGGTCTCTATGTCGGTAAAGGATAATTCCTACAATAATAATGAAGTAAGGTTACTTCAAGAAGTATCACATATGTTTTCAAAGTCTCTAAAGATGTTATCTTGTATTGATCATGTTTTATGATTTATGGTTTTTAACCTTTTTATATCATGTTTTAACATGGACAACTATATGTCATGAAATGTCCCCTTTTAGTACAATCGAATTTTTTTATTTATAGTTGTCATATTTGGTAAATTGATTTGCACAAACACATACTCTTGCCTACAGTTTCCCAAATATAGGGTTTGATAGTCAGATTTCAAAATTTCATGGCGAGTAGTTGATTGCGAGGTTCCCAAGATTCGGTGAGTTCTCATGCTTCAAATATGGTGTAATCAATGGAAAGAAGAGAGACAGTGGTTCCTATTGATAGGGAGAAGTTTAATGCAACATTTTTTGATAGGTTCTTTCCCTTTGAGATGAGGGAGGCAAAGGGATTGAGTTTTTCAACCTTATGCAAGGAAGTATGAATGTAAGGAAATCTGTTTTGAATTTCACACAATTGTGGAGCTATGAACCAACAAAGGTTGTCGATCCTAAGGAAATGATTAGTAAGTTTGTTTTGGGTGTGTCCGAAATTGGTGTTAAAGAGTGTTTACCTTCATGCTCATTAATGAAATGAAAATATCCTATCTCATAGTTCATTCTCAACAAATCGAAGATAAGAAATTTAAAGGAAAGTATAGGGAGACAAAGAGGGCTAAAGTCGATTATGGTAATTTCTCTCATGCAAGATCCGAGGGATATGGTCATCCTATGTTTCGGAAAAAAATTTCTGGTTAAGGTTCCCCTAATTCCCCTTCCAATTTCAATAAATATATGGTGTCTAACTCTAATCCTTAAGGAAGAAGGGAAGGTTAATGGATCTTCATTGCCTATGGCTACTTGTACTAGGTGTGGAAATAAGCACGAGGGTATGTTCCTAGACGTCACAGATGGTTGCTTCATTTGTGGTAAGAGTTGTCATAAGATAAGGGGTTTCTGAAAACTTTGGCTAGAGAAAGAGAGGGAAAGAAATCTCCTTCTAGTGGTTCGCGTTCCAATGCTCTTAAGACGAACCAATCTTATACACTTTAGACTTGTGATGAACTAGTGGGTTCTCTAAATATGTTTATTAGTATTTTGAATTTTTTCAAACTAGATGTTTATGATTTACTTTATATCGGTGCTACCTTGTCTTTTGTGATGTCATATGTGTCTATGAGATTTGATGTTCTTTCGGATGTGTTGGTAGATATTTTTTTAGTCTCTACTCTTGTTGGTTATTCTATTGTGGCTGAGAGGATCTACAGAAAGTATCCCGTTACATTGTTCCATAGAGTTACTCTTGCTGACTTATTAAAGCTTCATATACTATACTTTGATGTTATCCTTGGTATGGATTGATTGCACTTATATTATGCTTTTATTGATGAGCTTGTCCGGGAATGGAAAAGGGGAAATTCTATGCCTAACGGTCACTTTTGTCTCTTGTCTGGGAGCTAGAAAGGTGATTTCTAAGAGTTGAATTTATTATATAGTGAGGGTTATGGATATGGATTCAAAAACCCCTACTCTTGATTCGGTCTCTATTGTTAATGAGTTTCTAGAAATTTTTCTAGATGATTTAACTGGTATTTTTCTCGAGATGGAAATTGACTTTGGTGTCAACCTTCTCCCTTATATGAAACCTTTTTCAATTCCTCATAAATGTATGTACATATTAGAACCGTAGGAGTTGCAAGAACAATTAAAGGATTTGTTGGATAAAAGTTTGATCCGATCGGGCATCTTTTCATGGGGTTCTCTAGTCTTGTTTGGTAGAAAGAAAAATGGTTCTCTTCGTATGTGTATTCTTTATTGTCGTTTGAACAAGGTGACTATTAAGAATAAGTATCATTTTCCAAGGATAGATGACTTGTTTGAACAACTTCAAGGAGTGAATTAATTTTCTAGGATTTATTTTCGGTCGGGTCATCACCAATTAAGGGTGAAGGAGGATGATATTCTGAAGATGGATTTTCAAACTAGGTATGCTCATTTTGAATTTTTGGTAATGTCGTTTGGGCTTAATAATGCTCAAATGGATTTTATGGATTTTATGGATTTGATAAACAGAGTGTTAAGACAATACAGTGACATGTTGTGATTGGTTTCATTGATGATATATTGATATATTCGAGAATTGAGAACGAAGATATTGATCATCTGAGGATCATGTTGAAAATTCTTAAAGAACAATAACTTTTTGCAATGTTTAGAAAGTGTGAGTTTTTGTTAATGCTTGTAGATTTTCTTAATCATATTGTTTCAAATAAGGAATTGAGGTAAACACTAAGAAGACGGATGCAGTCAAGAGTTTCCATGAGCTGAAGGATAGACTTACTTCCGCTTCTATGTTGACTTTACCGGAAGGCACCAATGGTATTATTGTAAATTGTGATTCCTCGAGAATTAGTCTAGGGTGTGTAAATGGAAATTTATGGCCTATGCCTCAAGGCAACATAAGATTCAAGAGAAGAATTATTCTACCCATGACCTTGAATTTGCGGTAGTTGTTTTTGCCTTATAAATTTGGAGGCTTATATGTATTATGTTCATGTAGATGTTTTTACGAACCACAAGATTTTTCAATATATGTTTAATTTGAAAGAATTAAATTTCGCCAAAGAATATTTCTAAAGTTATTGAAAGATTATGATCTGAGTGTTCTTTAATACCCAAGAAAGTCAAATGTGGTGGCGGATGCTCTTAGTCGGTTATTCATGGGTACCGTTCCTCATATTGAAGAAGGTAAGAAAGATTTTGTTTGATATGTTCATAGATTGTCCCGATTGGGTGTTCAATTAGTGGACTCTACCAAGGGTGGTGTTATTGTTCACAACGACTCGAAGTTATCTTTTATGGATGATGTGATTACCAAACAAGCTCTTGATCCAATTTCGGTTGACTTAAAGAAGCAGTTCTTAAGAAATCCGTTGAGGGTTTCTCCCAAGAGGGAGATGGGTCAATTAGATATCAAGTTCATTTGTATGTTTGTAATATTGAAAACTTGAGGGAAAAGATTTTGTCAAAGCTTATAGTTTGTGGTATTGCATTCACTGAGGAGTCATACAAGTTAATTGTGATTTACGAGAGGTCTATTGGTTGAATGGAATGAAGAAAGAAATTGTGGAATTTGTGACCAAGTTTCCTAATTTTTAAAATTTGAAAGTTGAGCATAAAAATCTAGGAGGTTTATCCCAAGAAACAAGCATTTTCACTTTGAAGTGGGAAGATGTTGATATGTACTTCATTATTAGATCTCCTCGCACCCGAAGACGAGATGACTCAATTTGGGTTATAGTAAAATGGTAATGAAATTTTCTCAATTTATTCCCATCATGGTTTCCTATTAGGCGGAGGAATATGCTAAGTTGCACTTAAGAGAAATTGTAAAGTTGCATGGTGTGCCTTTGTTCACCATTTTCATCATGGTACCCAATTCATTTCTCATATTTGGAAGTATTTCCAAAAAGGTAATGGTACTAGTATTAAGCTTAGTATGGTCTTTTAAACCCAAACTGATGGGAAATCATAGCGTACTATCAAAACTTTTGAAGATATGTTGAGCACTCGGGTAATTGATTGTAAGGGTAATTAGGATGAACATTTGCAATTGATTGAGTTTGCTTATAACAGTATATATCACTTGATATTGATATGGATCTATTTGAGGAATTATATGGTAGGAGGTTTATATCTCTAATAGGTTGGTTTGAGGTCGGTGAAGTTGCCCGTACAGTTCCCGAGTTGATACATGAGTCCATAGAGAATGTTTGACTCATTAGAGAAAGGTTGAAAATGGTTCAAAGTCAAGAAAAGTCATATGTTAATCTAAGAAAAGGACATCCCGACTTTGGTATTCATGATTGGGTTTACTTGAAATTTCACACATAAAAGTTGTAATGAGGTTTGGTAACAAAGAAAAGCTCAGTCCTTGATATGTAGGGCCATATCCTATTTTGAGATGTGTTGGTAAGAATTCTTATGAACTATAACTTCCTAATGAGTTTGCATCGGTCTGGTTTCCCATGTCACTATGTTGAAGCGATGTGTTGGTGATCCAACAATCATAATTCCCTTTGAAGGTTTGGGAGTTAAGGAAAATCCTTCTTATAAAGAATTTCCTATGAGATTTTAGACTAGCAAGTCATGATGTTGAGAAATAAAGAAGTAATTTATGTGAAAGTATTGTGGATGAATCAATTAGTTGAGATTGCTACTTGGACTTCTAAGACAATATGATGTCCCGATATCCTCATATCTTTCTTTTTACTCCTACTCTAGCTTGAAGTAATGAGTCCCTAATTTTTTGTTATTTGTTTCTTCAATGCTTCCATGATTTCATTGTTATGCATGATCCATGAAAAGTTAATTTTTGAAAAAATGAGTTTATTTGATTTATAATCATATGTTCATGTGCATTTGAATACGAATTACATGTAGTTGGGGGGGGAATATTGTAACACCTCGGATTCAAAAAAGGGAAAATAACCATTTTCATGAGTTACAGGTGCCAGCCAAAGGCCACCCATGGCCTGTGGATGGGACCATGGATCGTAGGTGTGGTCCATGGTTGACCACCCCAATTCACTGTCAGAGCTTCGGAACCACGGCAAGACTGTCAGTCAGACCACAGTCTGTGGTCAAGGGTCTATGTGTCAATACCCAGAAACAAATTTTGGTCATTCCATGGTTCATCTTCAATAGTCCCGTTGGTGGTGGGTTCGGTAGTTATTTAAGGGGTTGTTGGGTTTTTTCCTAATAACTTTATACCTATATTATGTCATTTACAGTTCATTAAGACCCTTGTATAAGTTATTCCTACACCCCAAATCACTTCATTCACTTCATTCTCTTCAAATTCACCAAAAAATGATCTCTCAAATAATTTTGTCTCTTGAAAGCTTGAAGAAGAAGGATTCAACCTCGGGTTTCAAGTCAAGTCTCATTTCCTCCATTGAACATAAGCAATTAGTTTTAAGGTATGATAGTTTTCATCCATGGATTCCTTCCATATATGGAGTTCCCAAATTCTCCTATATTCAATGCTATAAATCCTCAATTAAGTTAGGGTTTCCTTCAATTGTCATGGGTTCTCTTGATTATTGATTTAAATGATTGAATTATGATATCTTATGCATGAATTGATGAAATAATATGATTTTATGATTAGTTCCACTATGAACCCATGTAATATCCTTTTTTCCAAGTTATGAACATATGATTTGGGATTTTTTATTATGAAGGAAAGAATTTTATGAAATCAATCATGGATTAATATAATTACATAAATTTATGATGAAATCCATAGCTAACACATGTTTTTCTCAAATTGTTATTGATTATATCACAACCCAACTACCGGAGACATGCAGGCACCTACATACTATCACCTAAGTAGGAGAACCCTCTAATCCCAATTAATTTTAAATATGCACAAAATTTAAGAAGTTAAAATAACACATACTATTAGAATTTTTATATAAGAAACTTTAAACAGTTTGGTTTAGACTTATAAACTAATTAATATCCCCAAGGATCTAGTGTAAATATGTACAAGAGCTACTAAAAGTATAATAGGACATGATAAATAAAGACACATCTCCCACCATACGAAAGGAAAGTTAGAAGCTGCTAGAGTATTTCTTCGTCTTCACCTAATGAAACATTATTAATCCTATATCTATATTTTGACAAAAGACATAGAAAGAATAGTATCAGTACAAAAAACACATACTGATAGGCATCATCGGTAAATCTGATACCCACCACATGACATAAGAAAACAAGTAAGATCATGAACCAACCACTCGCTTCTCCACCATTACCCTCTTCTGAAATACCTCGGGGTTACACTAGTACCCTTACTACTAACCACCATTTTGATAAACCTACTTACTAAGTTCTTGATCATAGCCTAACAAATCTATACAAAAGTTCCTAAACATAACTACAACGTTTTGACTACTCGCTCACGTCATACATATACTTGTTCTTCATTTCCCAGTAATGGCCACATAGTACATTCGGTCATGCTTCCTAACCTCTTTACATCAATCCCTTTTTCCAAAGTTAAATCACCCTAAGAACTGTCAACACATACACTAACCCCACTCCTTGCCATTAAAACACACGTCTTCCGTGTTTGGACATTAACATTTCATGGGATGCCTACTTCCCACCTGTGTCTCACCTTTCATTAATATAATTACTGAGTCTACGCAACATAGAAGAACAATAAAAGTAAGACCCCATAACTATAATACAACTCTGATAATCATGACATCAATTATCATCATTAACCATGTTTAAATTCACATTCTTCATGTACACAAATACGTCAACTAGTTGCTCCTCTCATAGAAACCAAACCCAAACTGCTAGCATACCGGAACGTGGTAACCGATCCAATAATTATACCGGAACGTGGAAACCAAACCTTTATTTTTGATGGAGCATGATAACCCATCCCAGTTAGTTATGTCTGAACGTGGAAATTGATCCAGTTGGTTTTGCTGAAACGTGGCAACTGATCCATTGAACACACAAAAATCACCATTAGAAGTATATCATCACATTTATACAATAAGAGGTTATTCATAGCATATAGTTCTTTGTTCATACTACTTTACATTAGGTGTCATTAACACGTTTTGTTCACATACATTCAAAAATTAGAATAACGCAAAAACAAATATACCTCTTTCAACGACAGAAACACAACCTTCACCACCAAACTACTTACCCATATATATCATTAAGCAATAATTAAACCATACCTAACCTTATATCATAATCTATGGATTCTTTATAGGATTTAACCATATTTCATTCATTTCATGAGGACTATGCATAGTTATACCATTGATTTACATATATGACGCAGTGAACACACATTTATAGTACTCAATTCATAAAAACCTAGCCTACTTGGGAACCTTTAAACTACACAGGGTTTTACTCTTTGATTCTTGATGACGAATTTGTGATTGTTTGACAAGAAATCCTCAATCCACCGATATATTCACGTTAGAAATC
Organism: Solanum arcanum; assembly: GCA_027789145.1. Classification (NCBI taxonomy): domain Eukaryota; kingdom Viridiplantae; phylum Streptophyta; class Magnoliopsida; order Solanales; family Solanaceae; genus Solanum; species Solanum arcanum. The sequence continues at coordinate 19,386,802 of CM050941.1, forward strand.
TCTCCCTCCCTTATTTCCAAGCTAGCAACAGCTTTTGGGGGATTTGTAAGGAGTTCTACGACTAAATTAGGTATTTTAGGAAGAAGGGAAAATAATATTTCACTATTTACGTTATCCCTCACCTGTCAAGCTTCGACACCAATTTGCCCTGCCTTAGCGTCACTGCCCTCGTGACGTCTGGCCCACCCTGGCGTTAGAATATCCAAAAGTTTCCCAAACTTTTGTTTTCCTAAATAATGACTAGTTGGGTCATTAAAATAGATACCAATTTACCCCTCGTTTGTCCCCAAACGACTAGCGCACATATCATTACATATCCTACCTCATACTAATTTGTTTAATAGCTTGATCTATTATCAAGTCATGGATGTGGGAGACTTTTATTTAACAATCGTGATTCACAACATGTACTATACTTTAAGAGGTCGTTTAATGATATGACGCAATGTTTGAGAAAAGAAAATTTTATGTCCCAAATTACACAGCCTAACCCTGCCAGATTGGCAGCCCTCCCGCTAAGGCGGGGCCGCAGTGGTGAGAAATCTCCTACTAAAGCAGGAGGTCGGGATCAATACAGGGGGGAATGGAATTTTTCCTATTTTTCTATTCCTTCAAAATTTATCCCACAAAATCCTCTCAACTCACTTCGTCCAAACGTAAAACTCAAGATAAAATCTCGTTGCCCACGCTTTGTACTTCCTTATTTGATTAAACGATATTATATGGTTCGATTTTATTGTTTAATGTTTTAGGGTAGTTACTTTGAAATCGTAGCATGGGCACTTCCTTTACGACCCAAACGACCTAGGCGTAAGGATTTTGTGAGAACACAATTAAATCAATACAAAAATTAGTGGGAATGTTGAAGGGACTCTTGGGATAAAACTCAAATTTAGGTCTCACGTAGGAGTTATTTTCTCGAAATACTTACTTATTTATGTCCTATAGTAGTTAAATTACTCTGATCTGCTCAAATTTTGTCAAAATGGGGGGTTTTGGGATGAAATGGTGCCATTGTCATGCTTTTGAAACCTTCATCTCGCTATGGAGGCCTTTATAATCCCACCAAAACAGGATTATGGATGTTGCGGAGAGATATGCCGGGCAATGTCCTATCTTTTAAAATTGAATTTTCTCTTTTTTAATCGTAAACAAAGTATCCCCTCACACTCTAACTTGTATTCAACTTATTGCAGGCTCTCTAATGGCTGGTCAAAATGAAGATAATGTACCATTTATGCGATTCCCCAATGCCGCGAGCTAGGAAAGGCATCATGACTACCACAACATAGGGTTTTGTTACCTGAGAGGGTTCATGTTACTGAAGCTAGAGGAAAAGCCGCCTACATTTTATGCCCGTATAATAGATTTCGGATGGGGTCCACTGACTAAGGATCCCCTAGATAAATGTCCCACTTGGGTGAGGTATTTCTACGCTATCTTGTGTATCGTGTGATGGGACGACTCTCTCCCCATTATCCTCATTGCAGGAGTTGACGTTCCTCTGAACCCCACTACCATTAATGAGTCTCTAGAGGTGTCATAGGTCTCGAATGCCGAATGTGAATCCAAGTTGGAAGAGATTGATCTGGAGTCACTGAAATACACTCTTGTTGAGCATGCTCATTAGGATTAGGTATGCAAGGCTCTTGTGGAGGGTATTATTAGCACGAATTGGTCACCCGATTCTAAGAGGTTTCTACATTTTGTCACTAGGAGGATCCGCCCATCGATCAACCGCATGGACGTGTCCTTTCCTCGGACTTTGTTGGTGATGTGTTCCATACAGGGTATAAATCTAAACGTGGATGCGCAAATTATTTGCGGGTGGAAGATGTTCTACTGAGGTAATAATAAGATGTTCATTCTCTATAGTCTTATCACTGCTTTGTGCATGAGGGAGGGAGTGCAACTATTCGATACTGACAAGATACTTCATAAGGATCCCCCTTTCACACTCTTTTGGACAGGTCAGGTTCTACTTCTAGTAGCAAGAGTAGGAGGACGGGCAGGGCTAGCAGCAGTAAGGCGGCAATGGGTTTGGACGATAAGAGTCCACTCTCAGGTACACAGGTCAAGGAGGATCTGGTGGCCATTTGGAATATATTGGGAAGTTCCTATGCTTACTTAAATCCAGTCCCACCTCACACTACTCTCAAGGTCGAGATGCTGCATCTCCAGTTTTGTCAAGAAAGAAAGAAGGGTCTGGACAAAAATCATTTATTGATCCGGATATTGAACATTGTGTGGACCATATTCACCTGTGTTTTCCTTAGACAGGAGCTTTCCCAGGTCGAGAGAGTGGACTTCCATGACATCACCTTTATGGGCAAGGAATCTACAAGCCTGGTACCTCTGGAGGACCTTGACTTATATGTGGACACTACTTTGTCTAAGGGTTCTTGATTTGGATTGTTTATCTTTCCCTTTTGGAATCGTAAATTATAAGATACTTTGTTTTTATCTTTTGTTTTTGTAAGCACGTGGATACTTGATCTCTTGTTTTCCCATGGAAAATGATGAATTATTGAGTTTTATATATATTCCCAATTTGCTGATCATTGGAAGGGTTGTTGGGATTGTTTATATATCATCTGAGGTATTACCAGATAGATTTAGAAAGGCAAGGGAGGCAAGAGTAGGTTCTACCTCGCTTCATCCCGCTGTAGCAGGAGAAATCGCACTCTGGCAGTCCCACTTGGACACAAAAATCCCTCCCTAGGACTCAAAACGGTAACATAACCTCTTCCAAGATTTTTTTGGGGTTGTTCTCATTTCTTAAAATTCCCAAAGGTTCCCATCTTTACCCATCAAGTTTTAGAATTTTTTTCATAATAGGATAATCATTGTCTACGTTCTAGTCGATCTCACGATACTAGAACCTAGTAGTACCTTCTCTTCGAAATGACTTTTTCAAAAAATATTTACATTTCGCATAATTTGAAATAATGATCTAATACATTGAAAATAATATGTTTAAGACACACATTTATAGTACACGTAATCACATCATCACATTAAACATGTTTAATTTCACATTCACATTTAATTTAGTAACACAAAACCCGCATTTATAGGCAAAACCAAGTTTGAAATTAGTTACTTCACTTCATGGATGATTATTACTAATCATCCATACATTTATACTAACCCTAGGGTAAGAAACCAATTGGAACCTTCCCAATTTCTATTGACCTTGCTTGTGGCCTCTCTGTCGCGATCATGCCGTTCGTTACCTTGTTGAGATACCAACTGGAAATAGGAGATACCAGTTGGACTTAAATCATACCACAAGCTACACTTTCAAGGAAGGAAAGAATGCGTGGAAAATTTTTTTGTAAATCTTCCTACCTTCCTGAAGATTAGATATGGGCGTCAACATACCAATATGTCAAGGGTCTAGTTCATATTTTGCTCTTGTTAATGAGACCGGTAACCTAAGTTGAGATACTAGTTCTCATGGCCCAATCACTGGGTTATGTGGGAACCTACATACTACTACCTATGTAGGAGAACCCTCTTATCCCAATTATTTAAACATTTGCAAAATTTAAGAAGCAAAAATAAAACATCGTAACGGAATTTCATAAATAAGAACCTTTCACACAATTTGGTTATGACTTATAAAGTGTAACACCCAGAAGGGTCTAGTGTAAACAAGTACAAGGGTTACTAAGAGTAAAACTTGGCATGATAAATAAACACACAACTCCCACTATGCGGAATTAAAGTTATTAGCTGATAGAGAATTTCTTCGTCATCACCTAATGAAACATCACCAATCGTGCATCAAGACTAGGTCAATTTGGTGAGTGCCTCCCAGTCATGGATCACCGGGATCTTAGACTCGTTCATTCTTAATCTCCCTGGTAATGACATGGCCCTTTAAATATACTTTGTGTTTGCCGAACTAACACTTCTCCCGCTTGATGTACAAATGGTTCTCTCATAAGACTTTGAAGACTTCCCTTAAATCCTCCATGTGCTCCTCCAAGGTGTTGTTGTAGATGACTATGACATCCAAGTAAATCATCACGAACTGATCAAAGTAGGGATGAAAGATCTTGTTCATCAGCGTGTAGAAGGTAGCGGGTGCGTTGGTTAAGCCGAAGGGAATCACCAACCACTCCTATGCTCCATATCTTATTGTGCACGCTATCTTTGGTTCATCCCCATCCGCAATGTGCACTTTCTAGTATCCTTTCCGAAGATCCACCTTGGTGAAGTACTTTACTTGTCCAAGCTTGTCAAACAAGTCGGTAATGAGAGGGATAGGATACTTCCTCTATATTATTACCTTATGGAGCGTCCAATAGTCGATGCATAAGCGTAATGATACGTCTTTCTTTTTCTAGAATAAAATTGGCATGCCATAAGATGACATGGATGGACAGATGTGACCGGCCTTGAGGAGCTCTTTCAATTGCTTACTTAGCTCCTCTAATTCGGGTGGATCCATTCGATAAGATGCATGTGCGGGTGGCTTGGGTCCAACCTCCAACTCTATCTTGTGATCCACATCACACCTAGGAGGTATAGTCTTCGGCATCTCGTCCAGCATCATGTCCTTGTTCTCCGCAAGGACCTTCTCAATGACCGGTGGCAAGGACTCTTCAACGCCAGTGTCTTCTCCCGAACTCACAGTGGTATCTAGGAACATCGGTTCTCATTTATTCAAGCCCTTCATGATCTTCATGGCCGATAGGTGGGATTGTTCATCCTTTTTCGTTACCTTGACTAGAGGTACCGTGCATGAACCTTCTCACTTCATGACCATGAGTCATTAGAGGTAGGGATCGATCATCTTATGATATCGCTAGAAGAAATCCTATCCAAGAATGATATCAAAGATATCTAAAGGAACAACGGTAAAGTTTTTCTTACCTTTCAACTTCTCCAATGTGATGCTTACTCCTTGGGTGACCCTACATACGGGAGTCAGTGGGGCATTAGTTTTCTTGAGTTGGGTGTTGCTTGGAAGTTAGCCCTAACCTCTATTTTGTTGTCTTGGTCATGATGTTTTTACTTCATCCCCAGAGTCAACAATTGCATGAGATAGTCGTCCATTAATGGATATGTCTAATATTGTGTGCTAAAGTCTCTTGGCTTCTCTGGATGCTTGTCTATAGCACCGCTTAGTCCCACCAAGCCCAACTTTTTCGTGCTCACAATCTTGTGCTCTTGTGTATTTTTCTTTTCTCCCTCACATAGGATGGCACAAAGGTACTTCATCTCGGGGCACCTGGCACAGCCGTATGGTCTACCACATATATAGCAACCATCTCTTTTTGTGGTCTGCGCCATTCTCAAGTAGTTTTGGTGCCTAAATATGTGGATGTCCGATTTGTAAGAGTCGTGTTACTCATGATTTACCTATTGCTCCTTGCCTCGACCATGATCTACCCCACCTTTAGCATAACTAATCCTCGCATCCTTCACCTTTGCCTTGTCGTGCCTCTCATTCTTAAATTATGTTAAGGATTTGTCTTCTGTGATGGCTTCGTCGATGGTCTTGACCTATCACGGCTCTTACTCTATCTTGGACCAATTTTGCAGTTTGTCCATGAAGTGGAACAACATGTCTTCGTCGGGTGAGATTTGGAATCTGAAGTTAGAGTTGTGAATTCTTTCACGTATGCCCGAATACTGCATGTTTGCTTCAATACCCTATATTTGTGCTTAACCTCGTATATGACATTGTTATAGAAGAAGGCTTTCTTGAAATTCTCGTGAAATTTCTCCCACATGTTGATGGTGCACATCCCCTTCCATATCTTGACGTCCTTGCGCCTCCACCGTAACATGGCCATCTTTAAAAGATACAACACTACCTTGTTGATCTGATTCTCGGCACTCTTTACCCTACTACACTTAAGTAATGCTCCGAGTGTCATAAGAAGTTCTCAACCTCTTGGGTGTGATGGAAACCTTTAAATATAGGTGGCTTGGGATCCTCGATCCTGGCCTCCCTATCAAGATCAGATTTTATAGATCCTCCAGCTTCCGTGCCTTCCCTGAGTGTTTTCACCTCGGCCTTCAAGGTCTTAATCGTGTTTAATGCCTCCATTAGTCGACACTCCAAGGAAGTGATGGCCTCCTTCATCTTGAACACGGCCCGCTGGAAACCCTCCAACTCCTTACGGATGTTGTTAGTCCCTCAAGGGTGAAGTCTTCAAGAATTTTAAATTCTCCATGGCCATGTTCATATACTTGCCTAATATCTCCACAGCTTGCCTCACCACTTCAACGCTTGTTACCCTTCGTCTCCAGCAGTGAAGTCAATTTCTTTCTCACCAAGTACATCATCACTCGCTTCGGTGGTTTAAGGTGGATGATATGTTAGTGCCTCGCTTGGTGTGGAGTCGAGCAGTATCTCTTCGTCACACTTTTGGTGCTTCTTTCCTTTGCGGTTCTTCTTTATACTATCAAGACAGACGTTTCTGTTGATAGCTATGTTTACATCTCATTCGTTGTTCATTCCCTTAGTATCAAACCTTACTCTAATACCAAGTCGTCATGGACTTAGATTTTTGCTAAATCTCGGTGCGACACTTGCCAACTTACTCACTATAATCTTTCAAGATCTTGTAAGCTCAAGTAAGACTCTTATGATAAGATTGCTAAGAAAATTAAAAGAAAATTGCTAAGAGAATGAAAAGAAAGACTTAGAACAAGAGTGCTTTGAAGAAGGCTTTTTGTATTGTTTCGAATGCAATACAATTGAGTAATTCCTTAGCAAATGAGGGCACCTGTGTTTATACTACCATTTAAGGACTAAAGTGAAATTAATATTTACTTTACAAGTCCATAAGATATTTACACGTTGGTCCCTTTACTAGAATTCTTTGCATGGTCTAGGACCTTCCATTGCCTTCTTGATAAATCTTAGGGGTTCTAGAGTTTTCTGCAAGCCTTTCCATAACTCTAGGTCCTTCCGCTCCTATCTTGACGCAAAATTTGATTGGAAAAGTGGCGGGGCATCACACTAAACCTTCTAACACAATAATGATGCCCCAATTTCACCCATGATCACTTCAACTAACCGCTCACTACGTACTCTTACTTTCTCATCACCTTACTCAATCTTGGTCCCTTAGAAAATTACGACAAACCTTCTTACCACTAAACCCAATCTCTATCCCAAGGTGAAACCCAGTTAAGCATATTTTATCACATACGCTTCCTCTACTTCTTTTTTAAAATTACAACACACGAATAACTCTCTCTATCCATACTTATCACTTGAACCCTTTTTACCCTTCCACTATATCCTTCAAGTTTTCTAAACACTAGATCCATCATATATGAACCTCCATAACCTATGCCCACTAAGTACAACAGATATAAGTATACTCAACTGTATCACCACAAGTGTATATAGAACATATACAATTACTCCAACATGAATAACAACAATATCTTTCACATTCTTCAAGCTACACAATTATATCAAGTAGTTGGTCCTCTCATGGAACTCAAACATAAGTTTTTAGTGCACCAAAACGTGGTACCGGATCCCATAGTTATGCTAGTATGTGGCCATTGGATTCCATCTTTTATGCTAGAAGGTGGCAATCCAATCCTATTGTTTATACCAGAACGTAGTAATCTTCTCCACGTTAGTCATGACAGAAAGTAGTAATCTGATCCAAGTTAGTCATGTCGAAACATGGCAATTCGATCAATCAACACACCAAAAAAACACAAAACAAGTAGATTCTCAAGTCATACATTCAAGAAGTGATACATGGCATATAGTCATTTGTCTATCTCAATTACATCAATTGTGATGAGTAAAGCTTCATATATATGCAAGTATCATAATGAAGAAATAGTATACATACATCAAATAGACATAGAATATTAACCACCACCTACCATAAAATATTCATCATGTACATCATGCAAACCCAATTAAACCATACTCATCCCTAATTCATCACCTAAGGCTTCTTTCTAAGGTTTAAATCACCAATCATTCAGTGCACAAAGGCCTACACATAAATTCTACCATCAATTTACATATATTACACAGTGAGCACATACTCAAACTACTCAATTCATAAAACCTAGACTACGTGGGCGCCAATCGGTTGCACAGAGTTATTGACTTCCATTCCTATTTTTTAGGCTTCGTGACAGCAAATTTGGCCAATAATTCACAATATTTCTTTATTTTCACGCTAGAAATCTCATTATCCTTCCTTCTAAAGCTTAAAGTGTTTTTTCTGAGCTTTTTAGGGTGTTTTATGACTTATTTAGGTTTATTAGAAAAATGGAGGAAATAGGATTTCTCGTATTTTACGTTCTATCTAGCCTATCCCCCTAGGGCACCAACTTATCCCGCCCTAACAACATCTGGCCCACTTTGGCGAGATAGTGGCCCATAATTCCCTTGATTTTGTCTCCTTCTAATTAAGAACGATTTGGGTATTTTCAATGGATACTAATTTTACCCTCGTTCATCCCCGAGTGAATCGTGCACGGGACATCACACACCCTAATTTTATTATTACTAACTTAAAGGATTACTCCACTCGCAATCATGCTGAATTTTGACCTTTCACTTAGTTCACACAAAATAGTACTATATCCCATTGACTAGAAGAATAAATGAAACCCTATCTAACGAATCAAATGCATTATAAATACACAGGTCAGCACGCCAGGACGGGATCCTTCTAGCTGAAGCAGGATCGGTGGCGAGGATCTCCTACTGAAGCGGGAGATCGGGAAATAAAAAACAGGATAATAGAAAATATTTTCCTATTTCTCCTTTGAACCCCCCAAAACTTCCCCAATTTGCACTCCATACGCTTTTTTCGTCATTACTTAACAACAATAATTGCATGTTGTTATTCAATTATGTAGAGACAGTTTTGGGGTAGTTATTTTCTTGAAATAGAACTAAGTTGTCGGATTAATATAATGAACATAGCATGGTCACTTCCTTACGTCCCTAATGTTCCCAAAACATCCTGGGCATAAGGATTTCATAAAAATATGGGTAAATTGATAAAAAAAAATAGCTGGAGAAAGTTGAAAGGTCATATATTCATAAACTCAAATTTGGCACTATTATAGGGGTTTATTTGCTAAAATGATTGCATGTATGGGTTATAGGATAGTTATAAAACTCTTATGTGCTAAAATTCTATCAAAAAGTGAGGTTTGGAGACGAACAGGTGTGAGTCTCGCGCTTGGTGTTCATCCAAGATAAAATCAGCTCTAGCGTACTTCATTCTGCCATGTCGTCATTCTTAATCCCGCTAGGGCAGGATTATTATCGTTGTGGCGGAATACACCAGGCAGTGTCCTACCCCTTAACAAAAAAAATTCCTTTCTTAATTCTTACTTTTTAACTTTACCATTACTATGCTTTGTCGTTTCAACTTACCTTCAGCCTCTTGCAGGATTTTCCAATGGCAACACAAAATGATGAACACCTACCAATTATCTTATTTCCCGATGCCACAAGTAGGGAGAGCCACCATGATCACCGCAACACAGGGTTCTTTTGCGAGAGGGGTTTTGCGTTGCATAAGCTAAAGAAGAAGGCGTATACATTTTATGCCAATCTGATGGAGTTTGGATGGGCTCTGGTGACTAAGTCTCCCGCAGATGGTCGTTCTACATAGGTGAGAGAGTTTTATGCTATTCTTCCAACCGTTTGCTAGGATAACCCCTACCTTGTCATTTGTGTCCCGAGAGTTGACATCTCCTTGAACTCCACTGCTATAAATGAGGTAATTTAGTTTCTTCATCTCCCAAATGCGAGTTTGAGGACAAGCTACAAAAGATGGATCTGGAGTGGCTGAGAGAGACAATGCGTACGGATCAAGTATATTGGGCTAATGTGGAGGGAGTCACTAGTATAGATTGGTTTCCTGATGCTAAGAGGTGGCTATACATGGTTACCAGGAGGATCTAACCTTAGGGAAACCGCACTAATGTGAGATTCCCTTGGCATTTGGTGGCGGCGTGTTCTATATAGGGATTCTCGTTAAATGTGAGAGCACAGATTATTTCAAAATGGAAGATGTTCTACCAGGGTAAAAAGAAAGCTATTTTCCTGTTGTTGCTCATTATTGTGCTATGTAAGCGGGCGAAAGTGCCACTTTTTGACGCTGATGAGGTACTTCTTATTAATCCCCCCTTTAACCCCTTTTTGGTCAGACAGAGATCTACTTCTAGGAAAAGAGAAGGAGTAATAGCAGCAATATGGCATCCCCAGGTTTGACCGGCGAGGACCCACTCTCACGTTTGCAGGCCTAGGAGGATTTGGAGGGTGTTCGGAAGAAAATGGGGAGTGCCTATCATAACTTTTATCCGGTGACACATAGTGTTATCCTTGAGGTTGAGATACTCTTCCTTCAGTTGCTTGAAGAGAGGAGAAAGTGCTTAACCAAGGATCATTTGATGGTCCGGATATGGAAGACTATAAATGTATTATTTTCTTGTCTTTCGCTTGACAGGGAGTTTCCCCAGCTTCAGCTAGAGGACTATGCTTAATAAGGCCTGGGCGTGTGTGATACTCCCGGAGGACCTTGACTCTGACGTTGACACCACCCAATCTGAGGGTTCCTAATCTCACTTGTTAATTTTCTATATTTTTTATTTGTAAATTTTAGACACTGTTTTTATCTTTTAACTCTCCTAAGTTTTTCGTAGCACATGGATGCTTGTTTTTTATGTCTGACGCAACCTTTATTAAATCTTTAAGTTCTTATAATCTATTACATCTATTGGTGAACACTGTTTGGTTGTTAGGAGTGAATTCGAATACCATTCGGATTCGAAACTTATGTTTGGGAAAACAAGGAAGACAAGTTGAGGCTCTGCCTCCCCTTGTCCCACTTTAGCGGGAAAATCCCACTCCTGCAAATCCTCCGTAGCAGCAATATTCCTGCCCCAGCAGTCAAAATGGAAACAGAATCTCCACCACTATTTTGCTGGGGTTTCCGCTTTCCCAATAATTTCCGAAGGTTCAAGCTTCACCCTGAATTTTTTAATACATTCTCATGCTAGGATAATCATTTTCAAGACAATCCCACGATATATGGACCATATTGGTTTTATTAATTGAACACCACAACCCACACACCCTAAGTTACACCGGAACATTTACAAGTTGTAAAATTTACAAAAATTATCCATCACATTGTTCATAATAAGTTTCTGACACATTCTTATAATACATGCAATCACATCATCACATTCAACAAGTTTGACTATACATTCACAATTAATTTAACCAACAATAGCACGTATTAAAAATTCACAAGACACAATGCACAGAAAGTTTCAAGTCATTAATTGTGTCCATCAGATAGATGACTATTACTGGTCACCCATGCCTTTTACAGCCCCTATGACTAGATACCAATTGGAACCTTTCTAGTTCCAATTAACTTTGCTTGTGTTTCTGTCAATCATAACCACAATTTCTGGTTCACCATATTGAAACACCAATTGGAATCATGAGATATCAAGTGGACTCAACTCACACTACAAGTGACACTTTGCACGAAATGAGAGAATGAGCGGAATAATTTCCTAGAATGCTTCCTAGATTCCTAAACATTAGATGTCGACGTAAACACACCAATCCGCATGAGTTTAGTCCATATTTTGATCTTGTATAGGGGAGACCGGTAACCTAGGCTCTGATACCAATTGATCATGACCCAATCCATCGGGTTGTGCGAGCACCTACATACTACAAACTATGTAGGAGAACCCTCATATCCCTACAATTTAAAACATACAGAAATTTGAATAAGTGGAAATAATATAGTAACGAAATTCTTGATTAAAAAAACTTACGAATACTTTTGAGTTAAGACTTCTAATGTAATTAACATATCCAAGGATCTAGTCTAAATAGGTAGAAGAGCTACTAAGAGTACAAATGGACAAGATAAATAAATGACACAACTCTCACCATGCAAAAGGAAGAATGGAAGCTATTGGAGAATTTCTTCATTTTCACCCCAAGAAATATAACCAACATGCACACAAACTATGTCAAAAAGACATAGCAAGAGTAGCATCAGTACAAACACGTGTTGTTAGGAATCATCGACAACCCAACGCTCACCACACAACAAAAGAATCAACTAGTAAGATCATGAAATAAACAACTTGCTTCTCTACCTTTACCCCTTTATTAAACTACTTCAAATTACACCAGTACTCTAAATACTTGCCACCTTCACAAACAACTTACCCACCCAAGTCTTGATCATAGACTAAACTTGCTAACATGTTGACTATACCTCAATTTCACCCACAAGAACTACAACTAACCGCTCATTACGTACTCTTACTTCCTCATCACCCTACTCAATCATGGTCACATAGTGCAGTGCAAGAAACCTTCTTACCACTAAACCCAATATCTTTCCTCGAGGTGAAACCCACCTAAGAGTATTTATTTACATACGCTACCTCTGCTTCTCTTTCTAAATTAAAACACACGAACAACCCTCATTGTCCATACTCGTCACTTGAACCCTTTTTCCCTTCCACTATATCCCACAAGTTCGCTCAACATAACGGCCATCAAATATAAATCGTCATAACCTATACTCACTAAGTATAACATATATAAGTCAACTCAACTATATAATCGGAGGTATATAGAACATATATAATAACATCAACATATAGAATAACCAAGTATTTCACATTCGTCAAGTTACAAAATTATATGAAGTAGTTGTTCCTCTCATGGAACCCAAACCCAAAATTGTTAGTGCACCAGAACTTGGTACCCCATCCCATAGATATGCCAGAACATAGAAATCGGATCCCATCTCTTATGCCATAATGTGGGAATCTAATCCAAGTGATTTATGCTGGAACGTGGCAGTCTGATCCAAGTTAGTTATGCCGGAATGTGGCAATCCGATCCATCAACACACGACAACATCACAACACAAATATACTCTCAAGTCATATAATAAAGAAGTGATTTTTGTGCCATACAGTCATTCGTCTATCTCATTTACATCAAATGTGATCAATAAAGCAACCTTCATATGCATATAAATATCATAATGAAGCAACAATATACCTACATCACACAATCATAGAATCTCACCCATCACCTACCGTGGAATATTCATCACGCACATTATGTAAGCCCTAATTCGACCATACTCATCCCTAATTCATCGTCTAATGCTTCTTTCTAAGGTTTAAATAATTAATCAACCGGTGCACAAAGGCCTATGCATAAATCCTACCATTGATTTACATATTACGTTGTTAGCATAAATTTGAGGATTAATTACGCAAATCCTACACTTTAGGTACTTATTACCATTATCTCCTATACGTTTTATAAATTTCCAAGATTCCTCATTTTTGCGCATCGCATTAATGTATCTTGGTCATCAAATTAATGTATCTCACACATCACATTAGTTTATCTTGCGCATCAAATTAGTGTATCGTGTATAAAATATACCTCGCATATCAGATTAGTGTATCATGTATAAAATGTATCTCGCACTTTAGATTAGGGTAGCTCGCACATTAGATTAGTGCATCTCGCCCATCAAATTAGTGTAGCATGTACAAAATGTACATCAGATTAACGTGTAATGCATAAAATGTAATGTATTACTGAAAAATTAATGTATCTCGTGCATTAGATTAATGTATCAACTCTTATATTATTGTATCAGTTTCAAGGGATTTTTATAATTATAAACTTTTAAGGGATAAATTATAGTTTTCCCTTAAAAGTATGTGATTTCTATAATTTTCCCTAAATTTAAAATATTGAAATCATAAAACCTAGCCTACCTGGGCTATAAGAAGTTGTACAAATTTATTAACTTCAATTCCTATTTTCTAGGCTTTGTGACGGTGAATTTGTCAAAGAATTCACAAGATTTTGTCATCCATACACTACAAATATCCTTCTCCTTCCTTCTCAATATTAGAGTGGCTTTTTGAGGGTTTTAAGATGTTTTACAACTTATTTAGGTGATTTAGGAAGATGGTGAAAATAGGATTTCTCGTCGTTTACATTTTGTATCGTCAATCCCACTAAGTCGCCAATATATCTCGCCTAGCGGCATCTGGCTTTCGGTGGCAGGACAGTGGCCTAGAATCCCCTTGATTTTGTCTCCTCCTAATTAATGCCGATTTAGGTCGTTACAGTTTTATCTCACATTGTCTATGTCAATAAATAGTATGATTCCAACAATAATGAACTAAGTTACTTTCAAGGTATTTCATAAAGTGTTTCTCAACATGTTTAGCTTGCACTGATCATTATTATGTTTTATGTTCTCTAACCTCTTATCTTAAGTCTTAGTTAGGTTATTGCATGTCATGTAAAATTCATTTTTAGCATTATTTCATATTCTTATGCTTTGATCAACTTAGTGCATTCCATATACTAATTCATATTGGTGCCTACATTGTTTCACTAATGTAGGTTCTGACGCTCCTTTCTCTTACACTTGTGGCTAGTTTATCTCATTGACAATTTGAAGATCAAGAGTTTGGGAGTCCTCATGCTCCAAAGACTATGAGACTTTTATTGCTTTCTTACTTTCAATTTTCAGATATTGTATGTGGCGTGTGGGTTACATCCCAACCACTTCTTTGATGTATTAGATGGCTTATTAAGACTATGTTAGACTTCTGTTTAGTTGATCTATTTTCATATGAAAATACTACTTTTGAAATCTTTATTTTTATTTTGTTAATGTGAAAGTCAAGAGGGGTGAATTAAAATTCCCTTTAGTCGACTTCCTACTCTGGTCAGTCGATTCACCTGCTCGTTAGTAAAAAAGATAGACAATAATGATAAAATTCCCTTTATTCGACTTCCTACTCTGGTCAATCGACTCACCTGCACGTTAGTAAATCATATAAACAGTAAAAGTACTTGCAGTAACTAAAGGACACAGAGTGTTTTTATACTAAATTGGATCACCGATGTGGTGCCTAGTTAAGTCCCCTTGGGCTACAAGGGTTTCCTTAAGATCTTGTGAGAACATGAGTGTTACAGAATGTTACGATTGAGAGCACGTCTAATATGCAAATTAGATATTCTTCTTCGACACAACCTCTACCTATATAACCTACACTCAGATCTTTCTTTCTCTTTTCTTTACAATTGTTCATTCAAGGGTGTACAAAGTTTTAAGAAAGATAAAAGAAGATTACAATATAAGTTCAAGAGAAGTGTGTGCTTCACAACTATGGCTAAGAGAGGTTTATATAGATTTGGATGACTTTGCTTTTTTATGGGAACACAATGGAGTTTGAATCAAGGATCTTTGATTAAGTCTTTGATTATGTTCTGATTGATTTGTTAATTCATGTCCATATCAGATCTGTGCATGAGCAAATCAATTTGTTCCTTTGTATCATAATTGTCTTGTGATCTTGAATCTTTGGCTAATCTCGTTAACTTGAATGCATCTCTTGATTTTGATTTCTTCGTTGTAGTCTTGGATGTTAACTAATCTTGTTGCTTTGAAAGTATCCTTTAATTAATGGAAATTATCTCTTTCCTTCCTAAGTTGATTTGTTTTACAATCTTGAATACATTCTGCAATCTTGAACATATGTGATTAATTTCTTAAATCTCTGATTTATCATGATCTTCTTGATTGATTCTAGAGTCTGATTGATTCTAGAGATCAAGACATATCTTTCTTGCAATCGTAAATACAATCTTGAATATATTTGATTGATTTCTGGATTCTCTGATTGATCATGATCTACTTGATTGACTCTAGAGATCAAGACATATCCTTCTTGCAATAGTAAATGCAATCTTTGTTTTCCTTTTGTGTCTCGTACATCACATCATTGATTTCCCTCTTCATGTAGTGTAATTTTGATTTCTTTCCTTTTTGATTTCTTTGTCTTGATTGATGGACATATTTTCTCCTTCTTCAGATGTTATATTCTTGTCTCATCTATTTCCTTCTTTTCCTGCAACAAGTCATAAGTCAATAAAGTGTTTCATTATTAAAATTATCCAATTATATGAGGCTAACAATCTCCTCCTTTTTAATAATGACAACTAAGTCACAAGTTGTGTAGACTTAAAGAGATAATTAAATTTCCCTGATGTATTTTGTTGCTCCCCTATCTTTATGCTATATATCTCCCCTTGAATTGATTGCTTCCTATTAAAGAGACTTGGAACTATTCTCTCCTTTTGGCATAATCAAAAAGAAAGAGCAAGAGAGAACATAACAGAATCAACAAAAAAATCAACAAGATCTTTAAAAAATGATGCTTGATATCAAACATTTGATTCATCATCCATAATAATTTGGTACCACAACTTCAGACAGCTAGATACTCGGACTTTATAGTAGATAGTGCAATCAAAGTTCGCTTCTTACTATACTAGGATAACAATGATTGTTCTAAAATTTGACACGATTCACTAGTACCTTTTCGGACATTTTTATCACCTGCAAAGTGAACATCTGAATATCCAATAAAATCAAATGAGATGAGTGAGGGTACCATAATTCCAGATCTAAATTTTTGATAATATGACAAATATTTCGTTTGCTGACTGTCTTGCTACCGGAGCAAAAGTTTCATTGTAATCAATACCTTCCTTGAACAGCCAAGCTTGCTTTGTTACGAATGACTTTTTCATCTTCATTTAGATTATTTCGAAAGATCCACTTGGTTTCAATATCGGAACAATTTTTTGGTTTTTTAGTGAGAGTCCATACTCAAATTCTTTCAAGTGACAGAGTTCTTCTTTCATAGTTTGTTTCTAGGACTTATCTTCCATTGCTACATTTATTCCATTTTCTTCAATCTGAGAGTTGAGCGCGACGATGGCCTGCTTTTTCAATAAAGCTCCATATTTCCAACTGAACACTCAACTCTAGTTTTGGAGAAGTTGACTACTCTATATAATATGATCAGAAGTATTTGAGAGGTTCTCAGAGTTTACTATAGGAGTTGTTTCATCATCTTTAGACTCTACTTCTTTCTTCCTTGGGTTAGTATAAAAAAAGCAAGAACAAGTTCTTCAACACTTAAAGTTCTTATATTATAAGCTCGAAATGTACTACTAGCAGGAGCATAATAATATTTCATCATCCCTTCTTGGATCAAACTCACTCAGATTTTTCTTACCATTTGTGAATGAGACATTGCATCCGAAAGGGTGAAAATAGCTTATATGGTTCTAGCAGAAAATTTTTCCATTCTACCATTTGTTATGCTGAGGTGATTTAAAAATTTTTGGGTGAATCTGTTGTTATCAAAGAATTTCTCAAATGTTTTAGCCTCAAATTATCTTCCATAATCAACTAAGAACTGTTGAAATAAAATATTTTGCTTCTCTTTGTACTCTTCTACAAAACATTACAAAGTTAGAGAAAGCTTCATTTTATGAGATGGAAAAATTATCCAAGTAAATAGTAAGAGGCCGTCAACAATAACGAAGACATATTTCTTACTACCAATGCCAGAGAGATCCATATGTAGAAGTTGCAAAGGTTTAGTGGTACTTATAGTATCCTTGACCTTGAACAAAGAACAAGTTTGCTTACCACTCTAACAAGCGTCAAATATATGGTCCTTTTTGCATTTTAACTTTTGGTAGACCAATAACTAGTTAAAATCTTGACAATTTTTCCAAGGCATGCAAGCTGACATGACCATGTTTTCTATGTTATAGCCAAGATTCATTTTATTGTCTAATAGTGCAAGTTGTAGCATTGAACGAGACTTTGAATTCAATATCGCATAGCTGATTGATGCTAATCAGGTTGTGTTTAAGTCCTTTCACCAGATATACACTCCATTGTTTTTGTTATGAGTTTTGACATTTTCTTTCTTTACTGCACATATGTCTGGAGCATCCACCCACATTCCCTTTTCGTAGGTTCTTTTGGCATGCTCCTGCAAAACAAGTAAACTAATTTCTTTTTGGTACCCAAGTATTTTTGGGTCCTTGAAGGTTAGGATTAACAACTTTTGGTCTCCAAATCCATTTTCCAAAAAAAAAAATTCCTGCAATTAAAAGATTTGTGACCAATGTCACCACAAGTATAACAAGATAAACTAACAAAAGTTTCAGTAGAAAGATAAGGAGAATTAGATATAGATATGTTGGAATTATGATTGTGAGATCGTCTCTTGTATTTGAGAGTAGATCTTTTTAATCTGTCAGAGTTATAATTAGAAGATTTTCGGATATTGTTCAATAGAAATTTTACTTCCTCCATGTTTTCTTCTAGTAAGTCGACTTCAACTTGTCTTGCTTCGAGAAGAATTTTCCAACCTTTATTTTCTTGAGCAATCTTATTGTATTCATCAGTCTTTCTGCAATTCGTCAGTAACCATATCCATAGATTCTTGCAAGTCATTACAATATGGACAATTGAAAGATCTTACCTGACTTGTTTCACCTAGTTTCATGAATCATATTTTGGAGATTTCATCATGATCATCTTCAGATATTTCTCCTTGACTCCAAGCATCGTCATTTCTTTGATTATTTCTCCTTTTTCGTTCCGGGCAGTTTTGTTTGATATGTCATGTCTTTCCACAATAGTAGCAATGATCATCATTTCTTTTGAATTCATTATTATTGAATTCCTATTGAGGTTTATGCCTTCTTTGTCTAAGCATTTGTTCAACTCCTTTATTTTTGAGAGTCATTCCTTTGCTTTGATATTCATCGGCTTCCTCTCCAATGTCAAATGTCTTAGTCGTAAATAACATAGTCTTCTTTTTATCATCCTTGTTTTACCTATTAATATGAATTTGTACATAGTCCATTAAGTTTCCTCCATCTTCAAGAATGGGAGCTTTAGTTTCCCAAGCCTTGGGGAGACTTCTAACGATTTTTCTGACTTATAGTGCATTTGAGTACACCATTCCAAGTGATTTGAGTTCGCAGAAAATTTTACTAAATCTCGAAAACATGGATTTAACATTTTAATATTCCACCATTTTGAACAACTCATATTCATTTACAAGTAAACTGATCCGAGCTTCTTTTACTTTAGTAGTCCCTTCATAAGTCACTTCTAGTTTGTCCCACATTTCTTTCGCAGATTCGCATGTTGATATATTATTATATTCTTCTCCACTCACTGCACAATATAACAAACTTATAACTCTAGAATTAGTTTTAATTACCTCTTGTTTTTCCTTAGTGATATCAAATTATTAGTGATCAAATGGCTTTTCAGTGCCATCTTTTTCGATCAATCCTTGAGTAGGCTTCGGGCCCTTCTTGATTACTATCCATGCTTGATGATCATTTGAAAAGACAAAGATTATGAATATGTCTTTCCGGTGAGTGTAATGTTGTCCATTAAAGTATGATGGTCGGTGTGAGGAATGTCCATCTTGAAGTAACGCGCCAGGAATTTGATAGTGTGACATTGGATCTTTGATCACGTGTGGTTAAACACTGAAGTAGTGAGACCTGCTCTGATACCAATTGAAAGTCAAGAGGGGGGTGAATTAAAACTCCCTTCAATTGACTTCCTACTCTGGTAAGTCGATTCACCTGCACATTAGTAAAACAGATAAACAGTAATGATTAAATTCCCTTCACTGGACTTCTTACTGTGGTCAGTCGACTCACCTGCACGTTAGTAAACCAGATAACCAGTAGAAATAACTTGCAGTAAGTAAATAATATACAGAGTGTTTTTATACTGGTTCATATTATTGATGTGGTGCCTAGTCCAGTCCCCTTGATTTACAAAGGTTTCCTTAAGATCTTGTGAGAACTTGAGTGTTATAGAATGTTATGATTAAGAGCCCGTTTGATATGCAACTCAGATCTTCTTCACCGACACAACCTTTACCTATATAACCTACACTCATATCTTTCTTTCTCTTTTTTACAATTGTTCAGTCAAAGATGTACAAAGTTTTATGAAAGATAAAAGAAGAATGTGCTTCACAACTATGGCTAACAGAGGTTTATATAGATTTGGATGACTTTGCTCTTTTATGGGAACCCCATCGAGTTTGAATCAAGGATCTTTGATTACGTCCTTGATTTTGTTCTGATTAATTTTTTGATTCATGTCCATATCAGATATGTGCATGATCAAATTTATTTCTATGATGATTTTCTTGTGATCTTGAATCTTTGGCTGATCTCGTTAACTTGAATGCATCTCTTGATTTTGATTTCTTCCTTGTAGTCTTGGATGCTAATTGATCTTGTTGTCTTGAAAGTATCCTTTGATTGATGCACATTCTCTTTTCCTTCCTTAGTTGATTTGTTCTACAATCTTGAATACATTCTGCAATCTTTAATATATTTGATTGATTTATTAAATCTATGATTTATCATGATCTGATTGATTGATTCTAGAGATCAAGACATATGTTTCTTGCAATAGTAAATACAATTTTTTATATATTTGATCGATTTATGGAATCTCTGATTGATCATCATTTGCTTGATTGATTCTGGTATCTGATTGATTCTAGAGATGAAGACATATATTTCTTGCAATAGTAAATGCAATATTTGTTTTCCTTTTGTTTCTCGTACATCGCATCATGGCTTTCCCTCTTAATGTAGTGTGATTTGATTTCTTTCCTTTTTGATTTCTTCGTCGTAATTGATGGACATATTTTCTCCTTCGTTAGATGTTATATTCTTGGCTCATTTTTTTCCTTCTTTTCCTACAACAAGTCACAAGTCGATTAAGTGTTTCATTATTAAAATTATCCGATTCGGTGAGGCTTAACACTAAGTGGCTTGTGTAGGTCCTTTTGGGGTTCTATACATCATGTTATGCTTAGGTATAATTTGGGTCATAACATTTAAGGTATATAAGTCAATTGCGGAAAATCAAAATAATAAAAAAAATTCTTCTAAGTGATAGATGAGGAGAATACCTTTCTAGTAAATCTAATATGTTTTTTGAAGATCAAAGTATTATGCATCAAACAAGTATTCTTACACACCTCAACAAAAATGAGTTGACTGAAAGCAAAAATAACTCTATAGTAGGTAAGGTTAATTTTTTATTGTGGAATTCTCATTGACCAGAAAATTTAAGGGGTGAAGCTTTACTTATTGTTTGTTGTACATTAAATAGAGTACCTTAAAAAAATTCTGCATATTTCACCTTATAAACTATGGAATGGTAGACATCCAAATATCTCTTATTTTAAATTGTGGAAGTGTATATCTTTTTGTAGAGTTTCTGACTGTCAAAGGAAAAATTTAGATCGTACAGGAATAAAAGTATGATTATAGGATAGCACAACACCAGAAAGCATATAGATTTACTCTATCTAAAGGCCAATGTTGTTGTGGGATTTATATTAATCGAATTTTTAAATGATATTTTTTTTTAATGACACTATTGCTCGAAAGTTGATTAAAATAAATCAAAGTAGTCTTGATGAGGAAAAGATATCACATTCCAAGAAAAGAATATGTGGTAATACTGATCTACATCTAAGAAGAAGTCAAAAAACTAGGAGACAAAAAACTTTTGGTCCTGATTTTATCTCCTCATCGTCTTTAATTTTTCTAGTGGATGCAGATAGAACTAAAATCTGTAATCAAATGCCTATGTTTTCAGTATAGCATAAGATCCTAGAACATTTCAAGAATTTATGTTTTTAAGAGATATTTCCACTTGAAAATAGGCAATTAATGGTGTAATGAATTCATTAATTTCCAATAATACTTGAATTTTAGTTTATTGGTATTTCAAAAAGAGATAGCCGTCAAATCGAGATAAGTTGTGGAAGTATGTGGTATGAATAGAAGGATCTTTGCGAACTACGTGAGCTAAACGATCGATAAACTCGGTCAGCATCTTATAGATCCTTTCATTAGGACTTTCCTTCTCTAAAGAGATTTTCCCTTCTAGTAGCAATTTCGAAGCGGAAATAGCGGAGGTTATTGCCTAATGGATCAAAACCTATAAGTTGTAAGTTGGTATTTGAAAGAAAATTTGATACATGCATTACTATACAAACTTTTGAAGCAAGGCTAGTTAAAAAAGAATTTACTGAAATAGAAGGTATTGATTAGTTTGGTATGTATGCTTCTGTAGCATGAATAACATCTATTATATATGATTTGTATGAACACCAAGTATAAAGATTACAAAAAGTAATGAAAAAACACTGGCTCAGTTAGAGCGTACAAATGTAATTGGTAGCATAACGTATGCAGTGCACTGCACTAAGCCTGATATAGTATTTCTTTTTTGTTGGTAAACTTTAAAGGCTTACAAGCAATCCACGTGAGGTTGATTGGAAAGTTAGAATTAGAATATTTTTATATTTAAAAAAAGATTTGGGCATCTGTTATAGTGGTTTAAATATAAATGTTAAAATAATGTCCTATCGCATTAAAAGTATACTCTTATGCGATTGGATAAATAATATAAATGATAATGAGGCTACATTAGGTTTGATATTTACTTTAGAAGGTGGTTCCATTAGTTAGCACCACAAAAAAAATGTATTTTTTATTTCACAGGGTAATCTGAATTTATTGAATTAGCAGTTGTCAGAAAGAAGTAGAATATGGATGAGAAATATCTTTCTAGATATAAATTCTATGACCATAACCTATGTCATTCATTTTCATGTTCGACGATTGTAAGACTACTATGTATGTAGCTCATAAAAATGTAAGGTAAAAATTCAGGGTATATGAGCTTAAGGCATGCTTATATAATAGAGCTAGTTACCAGCAGAACCATAACTACGATGTATGGGAGATCAAATAAAAATTTGATTGATCCATTTATTAAAATATTGAATGCAGATGTAATACAACAGACTAGCGAAAGGAATGGGATCAAAACTCTTAAATTAAACTTAAGTGACGGAAACTCAACTTTGACTTAGGATACCCTCTGGCAACATAAGTTCAATGAGTAATATTTAGTGGGCTAAAGTAGTTTACCAGCGGTGAAAAGACAATAGTAGACCGATGGTGGCACCACCATAAAAACTTAATAGGTATGAAACGATAGAATATAGACACGGTAGAGGTCAAACCAGAATTTAAAAGAAATGTACATGAGTGTACTATCAACTAACTAAACATGACTTATCCCTATAAGCCCAAAAAAGGTACACGCATGCACAAATTTAAGTTAAAACCTAGTGGGAAAAAAGCAGAAGTCTGTCACATGTACATAATAGCTAAATCTACTAAGAAAAAGTCACGGTGATTCAAGATCTAGACAAGTCATAGCTCATACCACGAACCGTAGATAACCTTATGGTAACCGATAAATGCCCGGAGCAAATTCACATTTTTCAATCTTTTGATCATGGTAATACTTCATTTTTCCTTATACAGTGTTGAACATTCATATGCTTTTAGGCATAACTCATCAATCATTCAATTCATTCAACCTTTTACTTGATGTGACATCCCAATCTAGATTCATCTTCTTGAATCTGCACATCGTTTATCCTCTAACTCTACAGGTAAGTGACAGCACTTCCGAAATACAAGTTGGTAAGGAGACATACATATAAGTGTCTTGAATGTAGTGTGTAGGCCCATTTTGTATCATCAAGCTTTCTCGACCAATCAGTTTTGTTCACATTCATAGTCTTAGCAAGGATTTGCTTAATTTCTCTATTTGAAACTTCAACTTACCCACTCGACTACTGATAGTAAGGAGTTTATACGTTGTGTTGAACATCATATTTCTCAAGAGACTCCTTGAAATACTTATTACAAAATTGAGAACCTCCATTGGTGATAATCACCCTTGGTATACCAAATCTAGAGAAGATATTCCTTTCAGGAATGTGGTGACACTATTTCCTTCATTATTTGAAAGCGCGATAGCTTCCACCCATTTAGATACATAGTAAACTTCCACAAGAATGTACATCATCCCATTCGAACTCACAAACGGACCCATAAAGTCAATAACCCAAACATTACCAGAATAGGAGTCATTGGGTGTTCTTGCATTCTTGAAATACCGCCTTCGCTTTGAAATGATCACAAGAGTTAGCAAACTCATGAGCATCCTAGTGGATAATAGGCAGTAATACACAACTACAATATCTTATAAGTACTTCAGATACCACTATGATAGCCACCAAAAGGAGATGAATGGCAAGCTTCCAATATATTCATCATATCTACCTCAAGGACACAAATACGAATAATTCCATCAACACAAATATGAAACAAATAATTGTCTTTCCAAAAAGTCTATTTTACATCAGATATAAATTTCCATCTTTGGTGGAATGACAAATTCGAAGACACCACATCACTCGCCAAGTAATTAGTGAAATTTAAAAAAAATATATAAGATCAAAAGAAGCAGACCAAACGTGCTTGTATGGAAATATATCCATGATTTCAACTCCATTAGCTAACTTCATCATTGCCTGTCTCTCTAATTTGCACAAGTCATCATCCACTTGGTTAATAGTTTCCTTTGTATCTTTTAACTCAAAATCCAATTCTTGCAACAATAAAACCCATCAAATTATTCTCAGTTTTGCATCCTTCTTGTACATTAAATACCTCAATGTAGAATGAATAGTGTTTACAATGACTAGACTGTCGGGCAAATAAGATCAAAACATTTCAAATGCGGAGACTACATCAAGAAGTTCCTCTTCAGTGACTGTACAGTTCTTTTGCGCAAATATTTTTTAGGATTTTGCTCGCATAATGTCTGAGACCCAAAATATTTTCTCGACTTTCCCCCATACTACACAAAGTGCTACCCCGCTTGCATCACATAGAACTTCAAATGGTTGTCCCCAATTCTGTGGAATAATGATCACTACAAAAATCAACTTCTTTTCAGCCCCTCAAATGCTTTCAGGCACGTATTATCAAACAAAAATTTCATCTCCTTTATGATCAACTTTCACAAAGGGTGGACCCTTTTTAATAAATGTTTGATAAATCTCCTATAAAACCCTGCATGTACTAGAAAACTTATTAGACCTTTCACGGATATGGGTGGTGGAAAATTTTGAATATCACTGACCTTTACTCTATCAACATCAATACCTTTTTGACAAATTCGATGGCCGAGAACTGTGCCCTCTTTCACCATCAAGTGAAACTTCTCCAAGTTTAGCACAATAAGATCACCCAGCATGTCAAGCAATAACCAAATGAGTCACCAACCATAGGAAAATCATCCATGAATATATCAATAGTATCTTCCACCATATTAGAGAATATAGACAACATACAATGTTGAAAAGTCATCAGTGCATTATACAACCTGAATGGAATCCTCTTGAAAGAAAACGCATGTAAGGATAAGTGAAAGTAGTATTCCCTTTGTCTTTCGAAGCTATAAAGATCAAATTTTATTTTGAATACCCATATGGAAAACAATACCAACCTTTCCTATAAGATGATCTAACATTTGGTCCATGAACTTCATTGGGAAGTGATCTTTCTCATTCCATGCATTCAATTTGCAGTAATCCATGAAGGCCCTCTAACCAGTGACATGCCTCATTAGGACAAGATCATTCCTTTCTTTTGGAAACACAATGATTCCTCCCTTCTCGGGCAAACATTAAATCAATAACACCTAATTACTCTTAGCAATCGGATAAACTACTTTAGCATATAACCACTTTGATAATCACCTTTTTCATATCTTTTTCATTAGCAGGTTAATCATCTCTGATGCTAAATACATGGCTTACATTGAACCAGACACACACACAATTATTCCTCCTTTCTCTAGAACACATTGAACCAAACATACCCAATTACTATGAGTGATCGGATAAACTACCTCGAATTCAATTCATTCTCTCGATTTCCCAAAAGAAGAACAAGTTTATACTTCCAAATATTTTTCTCTCTAGAAGATTGAAGAAGACTAAGGTTTCAAGTCAAGTCTCCAATTTAACCACTAATTGTAAGCTCTTGGAATTAAGGTATGATAGTATTAACCTATGGATTTCTTTTTTCCATAGGGTTCCTATGTTCTTCTATTTTCACATGGTAGAATCTCCAATGGAAGTTAAGGTTTTTAATTAATATCATGGGTTCTTTTCAATTATGGTATTACTGATTAACTTGTGTCTTTTTATGCATGAATTGAATTAATTTTATCTTAATAAGTTGAATTACCATGAGCCCATTTGAAATCCATATTTTCTATAAATGTTCATATGATGAAGCTTTTAAAGTATGAAATATGTGTTTACAAAGATATGCATGTTCTTATGACATTGATAAAAATGATTTAAGTCTTGCTTTGAGATTGAAGCAACAATGTTGTTGTTGTTGTGAAAGGATTTCTCCCATAAAATATCCATACAGTTGAAATGCCTTCTCACCTAAATGGAATAAAAACTCAAGGAGCGATTCTAATGAAATTTTTCTTTGATTAGGTACTCAATGTTCCCTTCAATGGATAATAAGGCAAGTGGTGATTACACATGACCTCCAATGATAATATAAGCAATAAATACCCATGTCTCATGAATGTCATGAAAAGTTAAGACTAATCAATATTCTATGGAATTAATGTTTAGCAGCGAGTGGACAAATGGAGATTACCCATGTCCCATAAACTACGTGTCACCATAGGTTGTCTAGATAAATAAAAGCTAGTGGATCCACATGTGTTAGAAGTTTATGGTCTTACCTTGGCAAGTAGGACGCCCATTTTTTGTGTGAGTAGACACCGGATTTCGTGGTATGATTTTACATGGTCTTAATGTCAGTTGAAGGTCATTCTCCCACAAGAATAAACAAATGTTACTTATAGAAGTATCTCACACATGTTTCAGAGATGTTAGCTTGCATTGACCATGATTTTTTATTTATTTTTTCTAAACCTTATATCTCATGATTTAGCTTGGTCATTGCAAGTCACAAATAGGTCATTATTCCAAATTTAGTATCCGACGTTCCAGATTCACATGTCTGTGGCTAGGGAACAATTAGAAGATATTAAAGATTTGTGAGTCTTCATGTTTCCAGGACCGAGCCTTTATTTCATATTGTCTTTACTTTTAAGTATTGTATATGATGTATTCATTACATCCCGATCACTCCTGATGTATTAGGTGGCGTTAAGATTGTGCTAAACTTCCACAACATTTTATAAGTTCTTATATTTAGAAATTGTCGTTGGAACTCTCAAAATTTTCTATTGCCATGAATGATGTATGCTAAGTGGCTTGTTTTGGGCATCTTGGTGTCTTATACGTCATGTCACACCTAGGGCATGCTTTAGGTCATGAAAAACTTGGTATTCATAGGACGAGGTGTAGAAAGGTCCTAGAAAGTCTCATAAGCCACGTCGAATAGATTATTGTTCATATGTGTGAAATGTGTCACACTTATGAATGAGATGGTATAAGATGTTTAAGAAGCTCCCTTATTTTATTACTCTAAAGTCGTGAGATATAGTTTAACTCTATAATGTCTCTCCTAATCATTATTTGATGTTATATTAGAGATGTCCACTCAAAGGGCATATGCTAGAAGGAATGAGGGAGAGAATGTGAAATGAGAGGCTCCTCCTCAAGCTCCTCAACTTTTGGTCGAACCTTTAGCTAATAAGTGACTAATGCAGAGTTTACAGGTACTTTTCAATTGTTATCTCAAACCATGAATGTTCAATACAATAGGGAGTTTCTGGTCCCCATGAACCCAATTATGGGAACGGAGGCAACTAGAGTGAGAGACTTTACTAGAGTGGATCCTCCGTAGTTTCATGGTTCTAAGATTGAGGAAAATCTTCAAGAGTTCATATATGAGACGTATAAAGTGTTGATAATAATGGGTTTACACCGGTGGAAAAGGGAGAATTGGTTGCTTATCAACTTAAGGATGTTGCTCAAATATGGTTCAATCAATGGAAATAATAGAGGGCGGAAGATGTGGGTCCTCCTGATAAAAAAAGGTTTAAGGTTGCTTTCTTTGATAGGTTCTTTCCCATTGAAATGAGGGAGGCAAAGGTTCTTGAATTTATGAACCTTCGTCAAGGAAATATGAGTGTGAAGGAATATAATTTGAAGTTTACACAATTGTCACATGATACTCATATTATGATGTCGATCCTAGGGCAAGAATGAGTAAATTCGTTTCGAGTGTATCCAGAATGGTGGTTAAGGAATGTTTTACCGATATGCATATCAATGATATTGACATTTTTTGCCTCATAGTTCATGATCAACTAATTGAAGAGGAGAAATTTAACGAAAAGTCTAGGGAGGAAAAGAGGGCCAAGACCGATGATGGTGACTTTTCATATTTGATGTCTGAGAGACATGGTCGTTCTAAGTTCTGCCAAAGTTTTTCTGGTCAACGATCCTCCAATACTTCTCTTAAGTTCAACAAAGATATGGTGTCTAACCGTAATCCTCAAGGGGGGAATGGTGGTGGACCTTCATTGCCTACTTGCTCCAAGTGTGGAAGAAAGTATGAAGGTAAATGTCTAGCTGGTTCTAATGCCTGTTTTGGTTATGGCAAGACAGATCACAAGATAAGGGATTGTCCCTAAGTTTCTAAAAAATAAAGATTTAATCTTCGACGGTGTCCACCTTACCCTTCATCAGGTTCTAGTAATCATCAGAAGTAAACTAATTTTATGCACTCTAGACACGTGAGCAAAAGGGTTCTCCCAATGTGGTTACCGGTATATTAAAAGTACTCCGACTCGATGTTTGTGCTTTACTTGACTCCGTGCTACATTGTCTTAGGTGACGCCATATGTTGCTATGACGTTTGATATCCATTTGTATGCATTGTTAGAACATTTTTTTAATCTCTACTCCCGTTGGTGATCCTATTATGACTAAGAGGGTCTATAGAAAGTGTCTCACCTCCTTGTCCCATAAAATCACTCATGTTGTTCTTATATAGCTTGATATGCTAGATATTGATGTTATTTGTGGTATGAATTGGCTGCATTCACGTGATACTTCTAGCGATTGTTGACCCCGTGTAGACAAGGTTTAAGTTTCCAAGTAAACCCATCCTAGAATGGGAAGGGACAAATTATATGCCTAAGAGTCGGTTTTATTCATGTGTAAAAGCTAGAAAAATTATTTTTAAGGGTTGTATATTCCATAATGTGGGTTGGGAATATGGATCCTGAAACCCCTACTCTCGAGCCGTCGCCATTGTTAACGGGTTCCCGACATTGTACCTAGATGACTTACTCGGTGTTCCTCCCGAAAGGGAAATAGACGTCGATATTAAATTTCTCTTAGATACGCTACCTATCTTTGTTCCTCCTTACTGAATGACCCTTGCAGGACATGAGGAATTAAAGGAGCAATTGAAAGATTTGTTAGATAAGGGTTTCATCCGTCCGAGTATTTTCTATGGGGTGCTCTAGTTTTGTTTGTCCAAAGAAGATGGTTCACTTTGTATATGTATTGACTACCGACAATTGAACAAAGTTACATTTAAGAAAAAATATCCTCTCCCAGAGATAGATGATTGTTTGATCAACTTCTAGGAGAAAGTTACTTCTCCAATATTGGCCTTCGATCAGGTTATCGCCGACAGTAAAGGAAGATGGATATTAACCATTCATTAAGCGTTATAGTTACTATTTAAGCTCGGCTGTCAATGATGTCTACTAAGTACTAGTGATTTTGTATACCAATTTGTAGCGCGGTCCTCCACATTTGTAGTTAGCATTGATTAAATTTGTGTTGTGCTCCTTGCATCTGGAGGCCTCTTGGATTTGTCTATCTAGTTTTTGGACAGTGATGTCTTATATTAGACATTATTCCTTGCATTGTAAGCTTTTTACACGTAACAGTAAGTCCAGAAACGGTTGTTTACTGTTTTTGCCTATCTTATGAAAAACTTGGATTTGAATTTAGTTACACTACCATTGGATTTAGTTGCACATTTGTCTAACGAGATTGAGTTACATGTAAAGAAACTGAGGGATTATGATAGTTGTGACCCTAGATTTTTGGACTTCATAGTTGTCCATAGAAATAGGGATGATTCTATAATGAGTGGTCAATTTAACTTGTACCATGGAACTTTCTTTGAACATAATATTAGAGTAGAACACTTCCCTTCATACCAAACTCACCCTACAATCCCATTTGAGCATACTATTAGAGTAAAACAGAACAAGACGTTTAAAAAATCAAGTTGAAAGAGATGAGATTGCGTAAAATATTTTAATCAATGGAAGAAAAGTAACTGAGTCGGATAATATTATCAGGTTTGCCAAAGGCTGGTAGGATAAAGATACCACCTCATCAAGTAAAGGAAAAGATGCATACAATATATTATTTTAGCATAATACACAGATATCTATTATAAAACCACCGAAAATTGGAGGAAGACAAAAATAGACAAATATCAGGAGCCAACTGTTAAACTAGACTTTCGTAATCCTAACTCAGTTGAGACGTATCTTAGCAATTGTTGCACCAACTCTCTAACTCTAGCTTCCCTGCAAATAATGAATTACCACATATTAGATATCTACATCTTAATTTAAAGAGAGAAAAAACAACAGAAAGTTTGGTATGAAATAACCACACAATAGCTTCTTTAACCAAAAGATGCCTAGACAGAAGAATCTTAAGTTAAACCACATTCTCTTTTATCGTTTCACCTGCGAGCTTACCTTGATATAACAAGTTCACACAAGGATGGGAAAAGAACAAGTAAATGTGAACGCCTTTCTTGATTCTCTTTTCTGAGGCATTCTTTTAAGTAAGGATGTAAAGGAAGTTCAGAAACAGTGTCTGAATGAACCACAAGAAGGGCAAGCTCTTGGAGGGTAAAGATAACTTCTTCCACACGTGCTGCTGGCAATGGATTTTCTCCTGACATAATTGCATGATTTCAGAAGGAAACAAGAATAACAAAAAGAGAAGCATTTGAAATCACTTTCAACAGAATTAATCACCCACCTAATTTGCTCTCATCCATCAAGTACCTTTCCAGAATAAATTCACATCTGTTTATTAATATCTTTAATGATATGTTGCTTACTTCACATCTAGTTGAATTCCATTCACCGGTTCCTCGACTGAAACCAAGTGAAATGACAATCACCGCAAACAAAAGAAAAAACGAAAGATCACGGAGTATAATATATACCTGCACAGAAGAAACAGCTTTTGCAAACAGGTCAAGGAGAACCTGCTACAATGTGAAGGCATCAGTTCGACAGTCTCAAGCGGCAAGGAACATGTTCGTGATGCACACCGATCCAGAGTGCTGATTAGACGATCCACAATCTACAATTAACATGGTTATACATGATCTCAAAGTTTATTTCTTGAATGCATAACCAAAATAACAGACATACATAACAACTTCAAGTGGCTAGTAAGCAAATAGTCTGAGCTATAAAAATGGATAAACATCATATTTTATTTTCTGAACTTCTCAAGCGACCAATCTGGGTAATTAATTCATAGCTGATTTCCATATTTATGCAGAAGGCCATAAATAATTCCTATTATCTCAAATCTTACTGTCACCTGAAATGCATATGCTCTTTTCCCGTAGCCTATTTTCGAGAACTCAGTATTGCAAAGACAACTATTATTTGTTAAATTGCTTACACAAACAAGGGCCCTAAAGTTGGTGGTGGTTGGCTATACGTTGACTTGATATTTCAAAAATTAAAGAGGAATAGGGGACACTTGGAGGAACTTTATTGGCTAATATCTACTGGGCAGACAATAGATTGAGAAAAACCCATGATAGGTAGAGTAAAGATATGACATCTAGGCCTAACTCAACCCCAAAAGCTAGCTCATGAGAAGGGATTGTCCAAGTCTATATAAGGAGGGTACCAGTCCATTCCCTAACAAATATGAGACTTTTACTCACTCTAACACCCACCTTCACACCCAAGCCAAACTGGAGCATGGATCGGGAGCTCAAACGGTATTACATTGGTACCATGTAAAGATATGGCACCTGGGCCTAACTCAACCCCAAAAGTTAGCTTATCAGGGGAGGATTGCCCAATACCATTTAAAGAGATCACCAGTTCATTCCTCAATCAATGTGGGAATTTTACCCACTCTAACACATAGCATTTAATTCGTTTTCAGAAAAGAGTGGATATGAAAGATACCTTTGGAACATCGAAAAAAAACAAACACATCTTGCATACAGAAGTTCCAAAAATGGACTTGGTTCATTAACATGGGAAGATACAAATTGGCCCAAAATGAAGTTCTTTTTCCGAGAAAAGGGCAACTTTGTATTCACACCAAAAATTCATCATCCAAAAAATAATAAATTGGAAAGTTAAATCCCAGAGAGAAGTGGGCACACCCAAAAGGGCATTCTTAACATTTTTCCTATAAAGTCAACTAAATCTAGTATCTTCCCCTACCAAATCTTGATGAAAAGTTTGTAAAAAGTTACAAAATATGTGCAGCTGTAAAGTGAAAGAACTAGAGTGTCAATATCTACAAAGATTTGGGTTAGACAGTTACTTCAAGAGGCGCATCAATCTGTGATTTGAGAATCTTGTCTCCTAGAATATCCAGGAGATTCATCTCGAGACATTCATCAGCACTGTCCACCATCACTGAAAGTGCACGACCACAGTAGCCTATTAGAAATATCTCAAAAATGTCAGCAACTTCTTTCCAGATACGCATTCTTGCAGGTCTGGTAATAGTCAACTCAAGCCCTGCATTCCCAGTCAGTTTTCTAATATCATCAAGCAGAATGCAACTGAAACCTTCAACTGCTAGTCTCCAAAGTGAGCCATCAGGATTGTCTCTTCTTGTTATCATACATCTACGAAAGAAATGCAGAACTTGGTTTATAAGAAGCTCCGAATTCATTAAGAATATTAATTTCCTTGAAAGGTAAACAAAATGAATAAAAGGAGTATAAGTAAGCACTTCGAATTGTGATCCATAAAGAATTACTTATGTATCATTGACATGTGAGACCAAATAAAACAAAAAAAAAAAAAAAACAATAGAAGCCTACAACAAATTCTGCAAGAGACGAGAAAGGATTACGTCAAAAGTAGATCATTTCTTATCTTCATCATAATCGAATGCAGTCTTCCTTAGTACTATTTTTGAGAAAGGAAAAAAATAAGAAGTACAAAGGAAAACTGTCATTAGATTATGATAAAGATAAGAAATGATCTACTTTTGAAGTAATTAACTGAAGAGAACATGAGAATGGTATTATAAGCTCCCTTTCTCTCCCAACATCATAACAAGATTGGATTAGAAGCTAATATTTTTTCAACTGCATAATAAGGTTGCAATATCTTGCATCTCCCAGCCAACTCTTAAAGATAGTTCCCCCTGTCAAAAAAATATACTTCCAAGAACTATTTTTAATCAGCAGCTTTCAATGATGGTGGGAAAAGATACAAGAGGATCTGTCATTCATGATCAAATTTTAGTGATAGGCAGGAGCGGAAACTGGAGGATCTTTCATACATGATCAACTCTCACCTTCCCAAAGATTGTATAATATCAGGTAAAATTTTGTACTTCTCTGCAGGTGGAGCCTGCAAGAAGAGATCCACTAATACAGGGACAAGTTTTTCCACGAAAAGATGATTTGAGACAATCACTGTTGTTAACTCAGGATTCCTAGGTGAAGCTTCTTCTTCCCCTTGGGATGCTGAAGCAATTCCATTACTGATCTTAGCATTATCTTTGGTTCCTGGGACACAATATCAAACAAAATAAATTTCATTTGAGAATATAAAACAGCTCAAAGAAATGTCTTGATTCCAAACAAGTAAATACTCTCACTGGTCTTGTGGTCGCTCTCGTCTTCAATGCTTCTCATACAGGAAACAGAGCTGGGAAGATACAACAATAATTTGGTAAGCAGCGGTGACCACATGGCAGAAAGGTGCTCTGCAGGATGCAATTGCGGAAGTATTTCCAGTGCAGTACGTTGCACAGGTGAAACATGACCCTAGAGACAGAAATATGTCATTGCAGAAAAATTTCAAATAACGAGTAAACAGATAAACGGCAAGGTTTGTTGCATTATCCTGCTGAACACTTCAACATTTTTCCGTCTTCAATTTTCTAGAAAGATGTCAGAGTTAGAGAACCCTAACTTGTCTTGCTTAGGACAAGTTATTTAGTATTACAATGAAATGGACACTAATACAACAGAATGGTTATAGGGAATTCATGTAACTGACTCCAACTAGTTCGGTATTGGGAGCTTGAGAAATAATTGATTGATTGACTGAATGTTCTAGAAATGATGTAGAACATAATTGGATCCAAATTTAAATAAAACACAACATAGTTTTCGATATCTGGATCTTGTGGCAAACTTGATGATTAGCTAAAACTTGGATAGCTGCCAGACAAATGATTTTGAACCTCGGTGAGGAGTGGAACTCCATAATATAAAAACCATGATTATGGGTGCATAGAATAGCCAAATGAGTTTACTAGAACGAAGGTGCAGTTCTTTCTGACTGTGCTGCTTCCAATAATCAAGTATGGATGGCCCTTCATACAATTAATAACAAGGGAACCTCTAGTCTATAGCGTTCTTGTTGAACTCATATTGTATGAAGTGTCCTCCCTTTTCTGAGTTAATTTCTTAATAGACCATTGAACTATGAGAATTTATCTAACAAAGTTATTAAACTTTGTTTTATATCAATAAAATCACTCAACTTAGGACTTCTATCTTACAAAATCACTCAACTTAAGGCTTTATTCTTTAAAATTCATCAACTACATTTATCATTTAAATAAATTCGACTAAACAAAATAAATTATTGTTATGACATATAAACATGGACCCTCCAAATAAATAATTTATTTAAAATTCCATTATGCTTCATTTTTTATTTCAATAAAATCACTCAACTTAGGACTTCTATCTTACAAAATCACTCAACTTAAGGCTTTATTCTTTAAAATTCATCAACTACATTTATCATTTAAATAAATTCGACTAAACAAAATAAATTATTGTTATGACATATAAACATGGACCCTCCAAATAAATAATTTATTTAAAATTCCATTATGCTTCATTTTTTATTTTTCCGAAAATTCTTACCACAAAAATAAATCCCTTGGAAGACGGAGCTGAGAATTCTTCTTAAACTGGATTTCTTTAAAAAAAACTGTGTTAACGAGCATCTGAATTCATGTTAGGGTTATCAGCTAACAGTTTGTGGATTCGAGAGTTGTAAAAGGCAAAAACCGCTCCAGGCCCAGGTCTATTGGGGTTCAAGTGCAAAGAAAATTTATGTGTGAACTTTAGTTTAAAAAGGCACATTTGAAAGAAAAAACATATATATGTAATTCAAGAAAATAATAACAAATTCATTCATGATATTTTCCTTAATTAACATACTTCTTTGTCGATCATAGTTGTTGTCATGGGATATGTCGAACTGTTTTAACGAGCCTCTGGATTCATGTTGGGGTTATCACCTACCAGTTTGTGGATTCGAGAGTTGTCAAAGGCAAAAACCAATCCAGGTCCAGGTCTATTGGGGTTCAAGTGCAAAGAAAATTTACGTGTAAATTTTAGTTTAAAAAGGCACAATTAACAGAAAAAAACATATATATGTAATTCAAGAAAATAGTAACAATTCATTCATGATAGTTTCCTTAACTAATATACTTAATTGTCGATTATAGTTGTTGTTTAGTACTGCTAGATTAAAGATAGAACTCATGGGCAATGAGGCACATTCCTTAGTGTCTTACCTACACTGGAGTAAGGTCATGTGCCCTACCTAAGCCTTTTTCAGCTTCAGGGCTTAAGTGAGGCTTAAATGATTCTTTGACAACACTGAGTTATTTCAGTTTTGGACATGTTGAAATGGATCGCGTCCCTCATGAGTCGCTAGTCTAGGTGGACCCAGGAGAGTGAGCATGCAGGTTATTGAGCATGTCGACTATTGTAAAAAGTTGTGATCTTTATGATGAATATTGCCATATCCTTCTTATTATATATGCTGGACTATATACCTATTGTCATATGATTTATTATGTTTGATGTACAGGTTATTGATAAAAGATTACTTTCGTATCACAATTCTTGCCACTAACTTGTTGGGAGCTAACGATACTTATTGAGAACTCCTCGTACTCACTCCTCCATTTATTTCCCTGTATTTATTGCAGATACAATTTAAAGAACTAGTGAGAATCGGAAGTTGATTGATCGTAGGAGCAGCTGATTTCAGCGATGAACCAACCACATAGTTCTGCGGTTTCTAGGAGCTTTCTTCAATATTTTGTCTATTTCCATTGCAGACATTGTGATGTACTTATAAAAGCTAAGATCTTCATAAGTTGGGGTGGGTCTGGACGTATTTTCATATTCAGTGTTGTATTTAAATATTGTTATTGGATTAGCTATGTTATTGTCTTTATGTTGGACTTATATTCAGTTTTGGGTGTTTCTGTTACTGTTTATCTTGTCAATGAGGGGGTTGTCGGGTTCTGATCACAATGCCCAGGGATTTTGGGGCATGACAATTATATCGCCATGAAATGCAAGCACTCACATATTCAGCTTCAAAGTTACTATTGTCGACCTCGGCTTGTTTAATCCCTGAATCTACAACCGACAGCAGCTTTAGGTACGTGTCATTATCAAACATCCCCTGTGCTTGAACATACAATTCACCTGCCAATAAAAAGGTACTCATTGAAAACTACAGATAGACTATAAAAGTGTCACAGTTTTGTGATATGGATGCTCCTATCTACTTGATCAGACTGATACCAACAGTCGGCCACTACAAAGATTGCATGAATATAAATAAGTATATAAAAGCTTTAACCTCATGAACTCAAACAATAAGTATGCCAGGTTTCCGGACCAACAGATACAAAGTCAAAGGAATTTCTCTGTGATGGAATTACTAAAACTAGGACATGCGACAAAAATTATTTGTCTGCTGTTTTTGGTCTCTTTAGCTTAAGCGAGGTAAGGTGCTCATCCTCAGCAGCTAACTTCGTTTGATCTGAAAACTCATAGTACTCAATTCATTGCAGTGACTGAGAACAAACCTAATCTGAATTTAGTGTCATCTTGATCCAAATCCTAGTTTTGAGAATAGTTGAAATTCCAATTTGGTTCATTTTAGAGCATAAAAAAGCCCAATCCAGATCAAGTCTACTCCAAGTCAAACTCGAGTGGTCCGATAAAGTCTGTTCTGATATTTTAGTGACTTATTATACATATGCATATAATACCCACATTTGCAAAAGAAAATAGAACTATAGCTATTTACGACTTTTGACATCCAAGTATTTGAAAAATTAGTGTAGAGTAATAAATTTGCCAAATTGAGATCATATAAAATCCTAATTTGATCAGACACAACACTTAATGCAAACTGGATTCAACTATTCCAGATAAATTTCTATTAAGATTTCATGGAAGGACCAGATAAAATTCTAATCTGAACTTAATACTCCAAAATGGCGCTTTATTGAGTAATGCCAATTATAATACATAAATGACTTACCAAGACCGTGTAAGATCTCCTGCTTCAACTTGTATGCCATATTCCCGTTGTAGTTTGGTGACTTGTGCAGCACAAGCTCATAGACATCAAGCACCGAAGTAAGATAAGGCATAGGCAAATTTCCCTGCTTCATATGGGATTTATTCAATAAAAAGAAGTTAAAACCAATAAGTATTTAGTAATATTCATCAAACTGATGACTTCCGTAGCCTTCATTTTATTTGAGTGAAGAAATGTTATTTGCATAAATACAGTGCACATGACTACCTTCGGGGAATGAGAAACTATGGTAGACTGTAAGCAATTCACAGCTGCAAGAGCAACTTCTTTACTACCATTAAATATGCTGTTTCTTACAAAGAGAAGCAAAGTTTCCCATCCTGCATAAACACGGAATTCTTCTATGATCACTGAAAATGTCCTCGCCAGGTAAAGACAACATGAATAATAAATCAAAAGGATTTTGAATATTACCAGACTGGAAATTGTCTAAGCTTCTCAAAAAAGGGAAAAAAGAGCGTAGAATTCGAGCTATGCCCCCAAGTACAAGCACAAGTGTCTCATCCCATTGTTTCTGAGCTGTGTTACGACTGCAGAACCAATGAATTCACTCAATAGAGAGATTCAAAATAAATATAAATAGAAAAATACATTGATGGTGAATGGTCATTCCAAATTTGGCAGACCTATGATGTATAAGCATATGAACTGCTTTCCCTCCACGTGTCCCTAGTTCTTTTCCTTGCCATTCTGTCTTTGAAGATGTTGCAGCCTAAGCAAAATATGTCTGATTGGTTAAGATAAGCTACAGTAAAGTCCCTAAAATAAATTGGAGACATTTCAACCTACCATGTGAGAAGAGCGATCTAGTGTAGGGAAAATATAATTCCATAGACAATCCTCCCACATACTCTTTGATAGCTTTTGCCCATGGCTTCCAAGAATTTGAAATAGTGTCCGAACAGCAGAGTTCCTAACCTAAAAAAGATAGATAAGGTCATACACATAATTATGTCCTCTATTTACACACAAAAAATATAAAAATAAAAAAAAATAAAAAAATCAAAAAATCAAAAGACCACACAGGTTTCATCATGGTTAGGAGTAGCTTCAGCTCACATCTACTTAAGAAGTTAACAGCTATATATTATAATGATACCAGGTAATTTGCCCGCGCTTCGCACGGTCATAAATAATAATTGCATTGAACTTGCAAATAATTTTTTATTTATATCCATTCATTAAAGAAAATAGGTTCTTAAAAAACTATTAGCAATATTCCAACATGAATTTGATTATTTTGTTATTATCACATAACCCAAAAACCTCTAATGAATGAATTATTAACGAAATAATAAATCATTGATTCTTTAATCAACACTAAAAGGAAAATAAAGAAGAAAATAAGAATATACATACAAAGGCATTTCGAAATAAAAAGAAACATTTAAGTTGCATAGATTATACAATTGTGATTTATGTCTGAGGAGAAAATTCAAAAATTTGTTAACATATTCAAAAAAGAAATAACGCTTGAACATGAGAGAAATTATAACTTTTAAACTTGCATAATAAATTTCTTCAATTAATAAGTGAGAAATTTCATATCTATGTAAAACTAGATAATCTTATATATAGTACATCTACATTATAGAATTTAATATAGAATATCAAAACAGGAATTCTTGAAACTCAGTACAATAATTATTTTATGCGCAATGAAATTACTTACTATATGTGTATGTTCAATATAACCGAAGACAATAACTTTGAAAAAACATAAACAACAGAGTTTAAAACATGTACTCAAACAACAATCACTATCACATGCCAAACCCTTCGCGTTTCTTTTGAATCAAAGTAGGTCGCAACTGTTGTATTTTAGTCCGTCGGGGGAAGCGGTAGCTTCGTGCTCCGCTTCTCTCGCGCTTGCTTGCGTGAAGGCTTAGAGCCCTTTTCGCTAGGTCCAAAAGCTTCCCATTAAATTAATTAATGAGTATAAAAAACATATCAGGATATGTAAAAATAGAATGAAATAGAAAGGAAAAAATCGAGTCCACTGAATGCATAATGTCTCCTTAAGAAAACTATTCTCCTCCAATACCAGAGGTTTAAAGAATTACATTCTCTCATGATGGAACGATTTTATTCACCAACTTATTGATACAAAAACAATGGTATTAGTAAGTCACTCAACTGGAGCAAAACACATGAATATTTAATTTTACGAAAGTAGAAGATCAAAATTTTTGTTGTTTAAAATGAAAGAAAATTCCTCTATTTATAGACAATAAAGTTTAATGTGGACAAATTTTATTGTGTCTTATCTTACAACTATTTCGAAAAGTTGAGACCCTTCGGAAAGTGCACAACCTTTCGTAAAAGTCGCAACTCTTCATTAATGTTGCAACTTTTAATAAAAGTCACAACTTTTGAAAGAAGTCGCAAATCTTCATTAAAATCACAATTTTTCATAAAAATCACAACTTTTGATAAAAGGCACAACTCTTCATTGAAGTCGCAATTTTTCATAAATATCCTATAAGTTGTAAAACTATAAAATAGCCCCAATTGTTTACTCAATCTTATCAAATAAACAGAAATTTATAAAATCACATAATAAATTATTACAAAGCTATTTGTTATCCACTTAACTAATTGTTTCATATAACTTTAATATAATAATAATAAATTTAACATAAATTGGAGTGTGCTAGTCTTTAATATAATTCTTCCACACAGTACGAATAATTTCCTCAAGTTGAACTTGCATTTCTCGATCATGTGATCGAGAAGACGAGCCAACATTGTTATTTTGAGTCATTTGTTGGTCAATATCATCCGCAACTATGTTTTCATGCTCATGGATCATAAATATCTCATCACTTCAACACTCGGTTGGTGTGAGTTAAAGTGACTATATGTTGGTGAGAATAATAAATTTTATGTCGGTGAGAATAATAAATTCTATGTCGGTGAAAATAACAAATCTTAAAAGTAATGATGTGATTATAAATTTTATTTACATATGAATTAAATGGTTAGTAGATATAAATGTGGGGTTGTTTTAACAAAATATAAACTCGTGGATCAATTTTTGTATTAAAATATCTCCAATCATGATATGAAATTACAGGGTAATTCCATATAATGGTTTTTGGAGAATATGGATCACATCTCATGATATGGAATCACATCTCATGATATG
The DNA here is from genome assembly GCA_027789145.1 of Solanum arcanum. NCBI lineage: Eukaryota > Viridiplantae > Streptophyta > Magnoliopsida > Solanales > Solanaceae > Solanum > Solanum arcanum. The sequence continues at coordinate 19,427,467 of CM050941.1, forward strand.
GAATCGTGAGATGGAATCAACGTAAAATCGCATGTCCAAACACTGATTCCATCTACCGATATCATATTGTGATATGGTATCGCATGATTAAACGCCTACTAACTAATGTTCAAGCAAAAGACAATGCAATATGTCCTTTTTTAAAAAAAAATTGTTGCCTCATTACCGTGGTCCAAGTTTCTTGCAAGGTGCATTAGCTTGTTTACATCTCTAAATCGATCATGATTTTGTTAAATGTGTGGTAGTTACAGTGTTTGTAGTTTTTGGCCGTGTAGGTTCATTAAAGTACTAACTCATTTGATGCTAAATGGAGTTGTTACTTAGTTGAACTATATATGGAGTTCTTTCGATTTTTGTGTGGTAGTTCTGGAGATTGATTGATTTAGTTCGTATCCCCAAAGTGCATTTAATATGTTTTGCTTCAAATGTTTTAACCCTCATTTGTTTTTAGTTGTGAATGCATTTGTGGTGTCGTCTGATTTCTTTACGGTTCATTCTCACTTTTGTCAAAGTGGTATAAATTTAATCATACGTCTTGGCTATTTCCTCTTCATTTTGATTCACTGCTTCAAACACTGAAGCACAATAGATGTGTCTAATCTTTGTTCTCGAGTGTCTGGATTGTTGTTCGGGCTTATCTGATATTCAAAAATCATGATTTAAGATCATTGTTTTATTAGGAGAGATAGAGAAGGGGGGGGGGGGGTTTCAAAAGAGATGGCTTTGATGGCAGTGTTGGAGTCAGATCATCGAGCTTTCTTGGTAGCTCGCCGGCGATATCCTGTCGTCAAAGATGTTGCCAAACACACTATTTTGACGGCTCTTCCTCATAGTCATTTTCAATAGCAAATTAAAATGATAATTGTTTCAATTTTAGTTTGTTGCATATATGCATAAATGCAGTTAAGATCTTTGTCGAGCCCGAGTGAGACAGCACATAACAAGGATATACTAAAGATGTTTTTGATGGCCTGTGAAGTCAGGACTGTAGATGGGTAAAGTTGTACAAGCACCATATTACGACTAGGGACTAGTCTCAGTCGTGACAACTTTACCCACCCCAGACCCCACTATGTGAGACTACAGTGGGTATGTTGTTATTGTCCATTTACTCCTTTTGATAAGATAGGAATGATCAGGGAAGAAATGGAAGTAGCCCTTCTTCTGGTATTGATAAGTTTTCCGATTATTAATGTTGTATGCCCCCACTCTGCAATGAATGTTGTCTCTGACACTTATAGGATTGATTTTACATTAACCTTAGATCACCACTATAATGTACTACCAACAACAACATATTAAGTGAAATCTCATAACTGGGTCTGGGATGGTAGAAAGTATGCGAACCTTACCACTATTGTATAGAGGTAGAGAAGTTGTTTCCAAAAGACCCTTGGCTCAAGCGTAAAAAATTCAAGTACAAGGAAGAAGAAAATAGTGGGAAAAATATAGCAATTACGAAGGAAGGTAGTGCAAATCCTATAAGAAAGGACCAAGAACAACAAAATACTGCAATGGTCGACAAAAAATAGATGATGACAGATATGACAATCAAGAACTACAATAACACCGGTAGTACTGCGACAAAACAGAAATAAGCCTAAACTCTCAGAAAGCAAGACAACACTCCACTACCTATTAACATTATTGTCCTAATATGTCTTCCTCCACATCTTCCTATCTAAAGTCATCTACTCATTAACCTAAAGTTGAGTCATATCATGTCTAATCACCTCACCACGAAACTTCTTCAACCTACTTCTACCTCTCCTCGTACCTACTATAACAACCTCTCATACCTCCTAACAATCATCTACGCATCTCCTCTTTACCTATCCAAACTATCTCAATCTTGCTTCCCTCATCTTGTTCACCAAGAAGGCCATTCCCACTTTATCATGAACATCATCATTCCTAATATTCCTTGTATGCCCACACATCCACCTCAACATCCTCATTTCTGCAACACGCATCCCGAATATCCTCATTCCTAATATACCTCCCATATTTTGTTATTCCTCAGTGAACATGATATGTCTGCAAACTAATCTTTCATCCTCCATCTTTTAATTGCTTCCCCCGTACCTTTGATGGCGTATATTCCTACCATCCACTGCATTACTTTGGCCCTACAAGACACTCGACAAATCTGTTGTCTACTCCTCACTACCTATCCGAACCAGGCTTCATTCCCTGGGACTGTTTTACTGATTTCATATGATTTAAAACCTGCCGCACAGTAGACTTTTGTATCCCTCATATCTTCCACAATGATAGTATGGACTAAGATTGTGGTCAATCACCTATGAATGATTGAGAAGAAAATATTTGCAAACTAAACTAAGCGGAACAGTCTTGAAAAGTATAAATGAATCGCATAGAAGCTTATTTGCTCAAAAAATAAAAAGCCTAACTCCACGGAAAAGATAAATACCTCTGGTCTTTCATCAGCGCCAAGATTTTGTAACAATGAAAAAACTGAAAAAAGCAATTTGTCACAGTCAACAATATTCATTTGGAGTGCTTGGTCATTAACTTCCCCAGAGAATCTGAGAGCCCGTTCTTCCTTTATTCCATTGCAATCTGGAAGAAGATAAGCATCCAGTTTTCATCTAGAAATTAGAAAAGAAGAAAGAACTAAGGACATTCTTTTAATAGGAGAAGGAACAGACGGCCTATACAAAACCTGTGGTTTTACCTAATTCTTTTTCTTCATTCTGTCTACACAGAAACCCCTTAATGACAAAATCAGTGGAAGTCCATAAAAGGCCAATTGCTGTCAAACTGATATTCAGTTCGGTATTCTGAGCACTATAAGCCCCAGTCACATCAATGCATCTGCAAAGGAAATAATATTATTATATAATAATTTGTTGCTTCTATATGGTTTTCTTCAGCTCATTCCTCTTTTGTTTCTTAGTCCCATCTAAGAGCCTCTTGATCGAGTTCCTCTTTTTTCTCATTTATTTAAACATATAAACCACAGTTTGCAAATTGATCATGATTTCCAGACATTATTCATGTGCTCGAACCTATTTTTTGATGAAGCATATGTGCTCAAACCTATTATTGAAGCTCCAATTTAGAGAAGAGAAGTAGACAAAGTCCAGGAACATAAAGTAGCTTACACGTGAAGGCAATCAGCAGGTACTGTTGAAAGGCCATCATTCATGATGACACGAAGATTCTGTGCAAGAATTACATCAGTCAAACCACATTCAATAAACAGATGTAAACTAAAGCTTCATGTTCAAGGATGTTGCACCATTTATAGTATTAACATTAAGAAGGTAGAACATAGCAAATACTGATTGTTGCATCAGTGAGCCACCATCAATTATGTGGAAGCACTCCGTCCGACCCATTTATATTTACAAAAAGACAATATTCTTGAGTTCAAGAAGTATACTAAAAGGTAAATAACCTAATTCAAAACAATTGTTCTCTACAAAATACTACAAATTTTCTATTATGCAGATAGAAACCTCAGGGGTGCATCAAAAAGAAATTATAACCACGAGATTTTTCTTTATCTGTAAGAAGTAGTCCCAACTCCTTCAAAAGCTCCCTATTCCTCTCATTTTATCGGAACCAGAGTGAAGCGATAGGGGCAACAGCAATATAAATGAGATTATATGTTCTGAACATAAACTTAGCATTTATAACAAGGGAATTTAGTACACCAACCATCTTATTTCAAGCTGTACCTTAGCAAAGATAAAAGAGTAATCATTTTGTGGTCGAGATTTCGATATTCCTCAAAATGCCTTTAAAAGATGTAGGACAATTAAAAGAAAACTAGTCAAAGAATGAGAAGAATCTAGGAAACAGGAAATATCAAGTTGTCCTTAATATTTCATTTGTTTGGTAAATCTAATCGATATCCACAATCCAGTTTATCAAACAGTCAGGATCTTAGGGACTAAATCAACACTCCTCTTTTTGTTTTGGGAAAAAGAATAAGATGTCTGGTGGACCGTGAATGTCCTGCTACTTTAGCTGGCTTGAGTCAATCAACACTAAGCAAAATAAACATAGAGCAGATTGAGATAAATTCGACAGAGCTTGCATATCTCATAAGATGGCATAGTTCACTTGCACCCTCAATTTGATCAATGTTTAGGATTATCACCTGAAATCCAAGAGTAACGAGATCCTTCTCAGCAGCGTCTGCCACAGACCTGAAAGCATCATTTCAAGATTTTAGTGTTCTCTTAACTGGAGAACTATGGCTCTAAAGATCTAAGCAACTTGAAATACTGGATGAGCACCTCAACAATTCAAGAATATTTGGCCAGCTATAATGGAGCTTTTCCCCATGTCTCTGAGGGAGAGATCATCAGAAAGATAGAAAGAGTAGTGAGACAGGATTACAAGAAGAGATTTCTGCATGTCTCTATCAATATTATGAAGTATATTAGTAATTAGGATCACATTACCTCTAAAACATGAAGAAGAATTTTCAGAGATGCAGCACGAACATCTATGTTTTCAGCTGATGAAAATAGCACTTTCAGAGGAGATATGACAGAACACTCCAGTGACCTCAACTCTGTATTCTCAGTTTGTACCTAGAAAGTTTGTCAAAAGTAAGGAATATTACTACCTTGCATGAAAAAACCCATGTTCTCCCAATGGAAAGGTTAATTCTCACATCATTGAATGCACACTTAAGCTTGGATGATGCATGTTCCTGGAACTCATTAGACCCTAAAACAGCAGAAATAGATTGATCCATCGCACTCAGTGCAATAATTCTAACATGTTGATTTGAACTATTGGTAAGCTACAAAAACATGAAGATATTAGGAAATATATAATAAGTACAACCATAATATTTTATGAAACTTGGGCTTAGATTACCTCAATAAAGTGGCCAATAACTTCATCCCATAATGGCCCCACCCCTGTTTATAGAATACGATCATAATGTAGCCATGATAATCACCAAAAATGAAAAGAAAAAAACTAATCTTCACAACCCATCCCTTCTTCTTGACACCCACTTCCCTTTTCCCTCACCTCATTGCTGCCGGCGATTTTGCTGTGTAAGGTCATGGCCAAACAACTTTTTTATCACAAACAAAAACCATATTATATTTCCCCATCAAACCAAATTGTCATACAAACAGAAAAACACCCAACTTTCCTTTTCCCTCACCTCACTGACATGGGCAACCAATAGTTTTCTACCAATTCAAATTATATCAGTAATTGGGGATTTTTGCCTGACATTGCACTAAATTATCATTCCGTCCATGTCCTTCATTTTTCATGCATACCTTTCTCGCCTCAAAAATCAGTAATAAAAAGGGGATTGAAAAGACAGAAGAGAAAGTGAAAGAGGAAGACGGTGACGAGGACCACCAGAACTACTCTCTCTCTCTCTCTTTTAAACTTTTATTTTTCTGAAAAGAAATTACTCATGTAGTGTTTACTGGATCGAAAATTGGTGGATGGACTGAGGTTAAGATGGAAAGAAATGGTGGACTTGTGGTGGTGGATTGGAGGCAGAGGTGTCTTTCTTGAGAGAAGTAGTAAGGTAAGAAAGATTATTAAAAAATAAGAAAAAAGAAGAAAGGAATGATTTGAAAAGAAAAAAGAATAAAGTTGTTAAAACACTGGTTTCACGCACTCAACAACAAGTGAATTTCACAGGTTTTGCCAAGTCTGCATGACGTGTTTAATAGGTACATATTTTTTAAGATGGAGTATCTAATAAGTATCAAGGTTAGGTTTAGGCTCTGAGTGAATTCTGTGGACAATTTTAAGGGGCCATCTATGACTTGAGCCCATTTTTTACTTTAGATTTCTTTGAAATATATATCCTAGTCTTGAACAATTAAGCCAACTTAAGTATCGGGCAATCATGATTGTGAATAAGAAAATAGTTTAGAACGCTAAAAGGGGTGTACTCTGAATATTTTCCAAGTAGGCTCTTCCAGAGATGTGTCTCATAGCTCATGTAAGCTTTATTTTGGTTCTTGTCATACTTGTAATAACTTGGAAGCAGAAGTTTGAAACAACTGTATATTCCATGAAATTATGCAGGTACTTATTGAATGATATATGTTATCCTTTCATTCAAGTAATCACCACATTAAAATTGAATGACCACATAATCCAAAAGCTTAAACTATTACAAAAGACACACTTCCATTTACTTAATTATATATTCAACGACCAGGAGAGTGATAGGGATGTCAAAATCATTTAACGCTTACCAGATAGCTAAATTATCTGATCTTATAGCATTTATCTGCAATACATCCTCTTACTTTACAATTTCAGAAGAATGACTAGAGTAATAAATAAGTGTGATATTATATTTAGTGTTACCTTCTACAAAATTGAAACAGATAGTAGTGACTCGGACCATAAAGTGCATTTTCATAGTTATTTCCACCTTAAAATGTAACAACAGAAAAGGAAACAACAAACAAGGAAAATAGTTCTCAGGACATACTGTGCACATTATTGACAAGGATTGATAACATTCTTTCTACTGAGAAAATGATGCTTCCACTTTTTTGACTTGACATTGATCCAAAGCCACTCAGAGCTGCAGACATACACTGATGTGACAACTGACGTAGAGCAGAAAGCAGTGACTTGACCGCAGATAGATGCATCAGAGCTGAGCTCTCAAACAGCTTCATAAGGAAGTGAAGTTTTATCTTTATATACACATAAATAATAAGTTAACAGTAAAAATGAGAAGAAAAAGGGGAGCTCAAGCACCTGAGAATTCAGGGAAGAAAGAATATGAAAATCACTATATTGGCCAGAAGAATCTCTGGTGAGCTTAGGCACAGCTGTAGAGACCTCCTGCATCATGGTTTTTAAGAGTGGATAAATTGTTGATTTTTCAACCTTTGATGGTGACAAATACAAATTCCGCCCGAATGATACGGAGAGCCTAAAAGTTTCTACAGGCTCAAGTAGTAAATTTGTTCATACAATATGCTAATTAGCTGCTACGTTAATTCAAGAATTCATTTGCTTCTTACTTGGAATTATTTGCTCATAATAAAATCTATACTATATTAAAAGCATGAAGACCCTTGGAAATGCTGTTTGAACTTTTCGTTCTTCATTAAGAGACTTCGCTTTAGATAAAATCGTCTTTTCGCCATTTTCTTAAATTATAATACAATTTTTTAATGATATTAAATATGGACTATAATATAAATCCTAAAATAATTTGTCCTAAAATATTTGGCCAACTCCTAAATATTTGGTAAAAGGCTTTGTTTATTAAAGTATCTAAAAATAATGAAAAATTTCATGATTTCTAATTATATGAAGAAAGGTTTAGAACTAAATATGTTTGTGAATTATGAAATTGAGTTAATCAAGGAGTCCTTTCAATTTATTATGATCATTTTTAAGGACAAACAATGTGTTATTTATGATGATGTGAAAAAAGCTAAAATTAGCATGATTGACAATTCATTTCCAATTTCATGTTATTTTGTTGATACTTGCTATTTCAATGTCGAATTGAGTGATACTTGCTATTTCAATGTCGAATTGAGTGATACTTGGCTTTGGCACAAAAGGTTCAGTCATTATAATCTTAGCTTACTTGTGTATATACAATCAAAGGGTATGGTGCTTGAAGTACCCAAAATTGACATGTGCAAAGATGTTTGTGAGTCATGTCAATTTGGTAAAACAAATAGGTGATCCTTTCCTAAAGGAAGTCTTTAGAGGGCTAAGCTGCAGTGTTTTGGGAAGTGAGAAGCGAAAAAAAGCGACAAGGGATTGCTTAACAGAAGCGTGAAGCGAAGCGCGCGCTTTTTTTGAAAAAAGTGGCACTTAGTATAAAAATAAAAAAATATTAAATAACTGAATAGAGGTAATATATTCTTAGATTAAAAGAAAATAGATAGTTAATACTACTCATAAATCATAACATATAAAGCAAAAAATCAAAAACATAATCAAATACTACAAGAAAAAGAGAAGTGTCAAAAAAATAAAAAACAGAGTAGCAAGCATACACACTGATCATAGTCAGTTATATTAACGAACAAAACAGGTTAGTAGAGAAGAAGAGAAGAGGAGAAGAAGAAAAAACTTCCAGCAGCTTGGCAGGAACCAACCAAAATAGAAGAAGAAAAAATCGTAGAAGAGTTGAAAAAGAGAAGAGTCTGAAGAAGAGAAGAAGAGAAGCAGAAGAGAACTTACATAAGGAAGAGACTGAAGAAGAGAAGCACTCGAAGCTTCTTAGTCGTGAAGAAGAGATGCAGTCACACTTCTTGGTCGTGAAAAAGAGACGCAGTTGAAGTTGTATCTTTCAGAAATTAAAAAAAAACTACCAACTTTTTTTAAAAAAACTCTAATTGTCGCTTTTTTTAAAAAAAAGTGCGCTTTTGCCTTTCTGGCGCTTCTCGCTTCTACAGTAGAAGCGTGTGCCTTTTCCAAATCGCCTCACCTCAGGAGCATCACCTCGCCTCGCGCTTTTTACAACACTAGGCTAAGGAAAAGCTAGAGTTGGTTCTTCATATTTATGTGGAACAATGAGGACAGTTTCTTTGAGTTGAAATAAGTAATTAATTCTCTTTGTGGATGATCTAACTCGAATGAAATGGATCTACTTTCTTAACAGCAAATCCCAAGTATTTTCTGTTTTTAAAGAATTCAGGGCTAGGGTAGAAAAGGAGAGTGGCTTCCGGTTGAAGTATATAATAGAACTGAATATACTTTATATCAGTTCAACAAGTACTGTAAAGATTTGGGTATCCAACAACAATTCACTATTAGCTACACTCAAGAACAGAATGAGGTTTCCGAGAGGAAGAACTAAACTGTGATGGAGATGGCAAGATGCATGTAGGTAGAAAATAAGATGCCTAAATTCTTTTGGGCTGAAGCAGTCAATACCACTGTCTATTTGCGAAATAGATTACCAACTAGAGCAGTCCAAGACATGACACATTTGAAGCATGGCTGCAAGACACTCAAACATATTTAGTTCGGTGCGCTATTGCCATGTTCCTAATGCTAAAAGAGGCAAATTAGATAGCGAAGCAGAACTTTGTGTTCTATTGGACTATAGTACAGTTGCAAAAGGATACAAAGTGTACAATGTTAGTAGCAAGAAGGTGATTGTCAGTAGAGACTAGAGATCTTGTAGGGGATAAGTCTAGCCACTATGATTGGGATCAAGATACTGTTGTGCAGAACCAAGGTGGGAGTACTTCAGTTGCAACTCCAAATCTGCAAAAATGTACTTCCTCTAGCCCTATTGCTAGAACAAAAAAAAATTCAAATGTTTAATTGACTATAAATTCTCTTGATTTGAAGACCAAATTACTAGCTAAAGTTTATAAGCAATGCAATTTTGCTCTTGTTGAACCATCCTCATTTGAAGAAGAAGCAAATCACAAAGTTTGGATTTCAAAAATAGAGGAGGAACTTCACGATTAAAAAAATGATACTTGGGAGTTGGTTGATAGGCCAAAAGAGAAGAACGATATCAGTGCCAAACGGGTCTATCAAACAAAGTTCAACCCAGATGGCTCCATCTTCAAGGCTCAAACATAAAGCTAGACTTGTAATTAAAGGTTATTCCCAGCAATCTGGAGTGGACTTTGGAGTAACTTTTGCTCCTGTTATGCAGCATGAGACAATAAGATTTTAAGTCTCTCTTGCAGCACAATACAAGAGGAAAACCTTCCATTTGGATGTCAAATCTGTATTTCTCAATGGATTGCTTGAGGAAGACATTTATGTTTGTGAGAAAAATATTAATTGTCGTTGTGTCTATGTTATTACATTGAGACTCTATTTATGGACACTAGAATACAGTCCTTTACCAAGTAGGATACTATTTACTATTCACATTTCTATTTCTATTCTTATTATATTCCAAATAGGATTGTATAAACCTATTGCTATTCTACTAGGATTGTATAAACTTATTCCTATTCTAATATGATTGTACACACCTATTCATATTCTAACACTCCCCCTCAAGCTAGTGCATACAATTGGTGTACCTAGCTTGTTACAAATGTAATTAACCCGGAGATTGGTGAGACATCTGCAGACTTAACAAATTTGACAGTCAATCTCAATGTGCTTGTCTCATTAAATATTGGGTTTGATGCATAATGCCAGTCAATCTCAATGTGTTTAATCTTCACAGAAATACCGAATTTGATGCATAATGTTGGTGTTTGACTTCCAAAACCAAGCTTGAGAAAAATTGTTGAAAACGCCATAGAGTGATCTGCACAATCGACATACAAGGCTACTAAACTCCCTGAGCAACAAAGTGCTCAAATCTAGTATAAAGTATATGGATTGTGTAGGAATCAATAGATGAGTTGACATTAAATAAGAAAGTCATCAAAAAAATTGACCGCAACATGCTCATATGCTGGAGTATTAGATTTGATGGCTAAAAGTGGTCACAATCTAAGAAATAAAATTATATGGGTAGGGTCGGAATGATGTCATGAACAAACTATAGAAATTATATAGGATAGTTCGAATTGATGAAACAATGCCATTGAAAAAGAGAAATAATATGGGTAGGGTTGGAATGATGGCATAACCCTACGCAAATCATATTTGAGGAGTAACCGAAAAGAAGAATGAAACTATGTAAATCAAATCTGAGTCACTGAAAAGACACATGATGTTATGCAACTCAAATATGAGAAAATAGTTCTGAAAGATTCATGGTACTACACAAATTAAATTTGAAAAGTAGTCCGGAGAGATGCACGGTGCTACGTATATCAGATATGCAAAAAAATGTAATCACCGAAAGGATGGCACGGTACTACACATTTATATATGAGACAATAGTCACCACAAAGATACACAGTGACCCAACTTTTCTTAACATAATCATTAGCCGGACGGGCGGCATATATGGATAATAGCCGCCCGCCGGCAGTGGAAGCTCTTTGATTGTTTACCAAGATCGTAGAGGCTCTGATACCATGTGAAAAATATATGAGAAAAATATTATTGAGTTGTTGATGTGTCTTACATTATTACATTGAGACTCCATTTATAGACACTAGAATACAATCCTTTACCAAGTAGGATACTATTTACTATTCCTATTCTATTCTAAATCGGCTGGTATAAACCTATTCTTGTTCTACTAGGACTGTATAAACCTATTCCTATTCTAATAGGAATGTAAAACCCTTTCATATTCTAATGTTGAACAACCTGAAGGTTTTACAGTTATAGGTGAAGTAGCCAGGGTGTACAAGCTCAAATGGGCTCTCTATGGTTTTAAACAAACTCTACGAGCTTGGTATAGTAGGCTGGATTCTCATTTACTTTCTCAAGGCTTCAACAGAAGCCTAAATGAGCCTACCTTGTACTTCAAGAGGCAAGCTGATGGGAAGTTTATAATGATATCAGTTTCTGTCGATGATTTTAATGATCACGGGTGAAAATCCTCTTGCGGTTCACGAAGTGATTAACTAAAAAAGTTTTTGAGATGTCTGATCTAGGAGAAATGAAGTGTTTCCTGGGAATGGAGATATCTCAATCTGGTGAAGGAATTTTCTTTTCCCAAAAGAGGTATGCCTTGAATCAGTTAAAAAGGTTCAAGCTTGAAAAGTGAAAAGTTGTTGCAACTCCACTTGTTGTGAATGAAAAATTAATGGAGGATGATGGCGAAGAGAGGGCACATCCAAAAGTTTATAGAAGTCTTATTGGAAGCATATTGTACTTAACAGCTCTAGGCCAGACATAATGTTTGCTCCCAGTTTGTTATCTCAATATATGCAAAGTTCCAGCAGTAAGCATTTTGGAGCCGGTAAAAGGGTGTTGAGGTATATTATGGAATCTGGTATAGAAGTGTGGAGAACGGAGCTCTTTTTGGCTATTCCGATAGTGATTGGGGTGGATGTTTAGATGATTGCAAAACCACATCAGGTTACTGTTTTTCATTTAGTTCAGGCATTTTTTCTTGGAGCACAAAGAAGCAAGATATTGTTGCTCAATCTTCAGTGCAAGCCGAGTATGTGGCTGCTGCATCTGCTACAAATCAAGCAATTTGGTTAAAAAAATCTTGTTGGAATTGAATCTGTTGCCAAAAGAACCAACAGTGATCTATGTGGACAATAAATCAGCCATTCTTATGGCTAAAAATCCGGTGCAGCATGGAAGAACAAAGCATATCAACATAAGGTTCATGCTTTAAGAGATGCTGAGAAGAATGGTGAATTAAGCTGGTGCATTGCATCAGTGAAGATCAGCAAGCTGATATTCTGACCAAGCCTCTTTCCATAAAGAAGTTTGAGTTTCAAAGGATGCAAGCAGTTCCAATGAAAAATCTTGAGGAGGAGTGTTAGGAAATTAAGATTTCTCTAGTAACTCCTACATTGTAGATTTTTTGCAGTAGATAAGTCTTTTGATTTAAAATGAGTTAGTGAGCCACATATGTAATAGTTTGGTGTGAGAAATTTTGCTTATAATGTGGTCGTAACTCTCACACTTTATCTATAAATAGACCTTGTGTTATGAAACATCAATAGAACTTAAAATAGAACTCAAAAAACTTCAGCCTTCTTCACTTTCAGATTTCTATAGCAATTTATAGCTGCGATTTCCTACTATTTACACCTTGTAGACTTGAAGTTCTTCCTTTTCTTTGTAACAGGGCGAATATGCTAAAAGAAAAGGATTTGTTTTATGAAGGGAAAATAGTGATTTTGGTCCTCAAGTTATTGTCTTATTGCGATAGAGTTGGAACTGCCAATACAATTCTGTTCTGGAGGACAAGAATGAAACAGTGAATTACTGCTGGTCTACTCAAGGATGGCTTAAATGACTTGGGAGGCAGAAAAGTGGACAAGAGATAGAGATTGAGGCTTTCACAGGAAAAAATGATGTGCCTGAGACTATTAGATGGAGACATAACAGTGATCATTTTTTTCTGTCAATAGTACTTACAAAAAAAGTGTTAGGTAACTTAGTTCTATAGAGGAATATAAGGGAAAACGTAGCACTTTCCAGTGTTATCAAAGGTACATTTAAGCGCTGAGTGAGGCTATAAACATGTTGAGCACTTGGCCTCACTTAACATGCGCTTCAGAGTCGTCATCAAGGTTTCAAGACACACACTTTTGCTTGTCATGAACCTCTTCTGAATAGATGACACCAAACAATTGATATTTCACTTTATTATAACTGTTTTTCATTTTCATTGTTCGTATATTTGTCACTCATGTTTATAAATTATTAGCCTTGGACTAATGTATTTGTCTCTTTTTCTCCCTCTGCACCTCTTTTCATTAAAGCCCATGCTATATTTGTGTTTTTCCCTTAAAGTTCCAACAGATCATAGAGCCTTTTCACGCTTTTTGTTTTTGATAACACTGTCAATTTCAAAAAATATATATATATTGACAGAAAACCATAAAGCTACCGAAATCTTCCCTTTTTCTCCTTCTTACTTGACATTATAGCATTTTTTTAATCTCTTTCCATGTTTTACTCCTTATTAGGCTATTAGCGCTTAGATAGCCAATGAAAGCAAAAGAGTACAAAACCCAAAAGGAAATTAAGTAGACCACTAGCCTATCATTGTTGAAGAAGGTCAATTTAATATTACGGTTTTCCCAAAACTATGATTGAAGTGCAACTAGCCCTTTATTTGGATGACACCCAATGTTACCTGTGTAGTTGCATGTGGAGAATGAATAGCTCGGTCAAGAGAAGCCAGTGTCTCCAGTACCTATACATATTTAGAGAAAGCAAATATTAGGAGCATATAGTTCTAACCTTTCGAAAGATGCAGATAGTGGACTAACTCACCAAGCTCCATGAAGGACCTAAAACATTATGCAGCCGATGAGATATGTTGAATAGTGTTCTAAGTGCCTGAGATACAGAAGCATTAGTAATAACATTATAAGTTGCTCAAAAACCATATATCATGAAATAAAATTGGCTCTCCGAAGTAAAATGTGAGAGGAATTTTGCAATAGATACTACAAACACGACAAACAACAAAAACCTGCACATTCTTAGGAGTAAGAACAACAGTTTCCCTTGGCTCAAGAAATGCTTCTGACCGCTTAGATCCAGGAGATTGTACCACACTGTAGAGATTGTTAATGAGCATGTTAATCCAACAAATTGCACATAACTTTTTCAAAGAAAAGTAACACATATGATCGAACATCATCCTAATTACATCCAGCTTGATGTGTAGATTAGCCAACTAAAAATATAAGATAAGTAACCACTTCCGTACGAACTTGTGTACTTAATCGAGCAGCTGAAGTCTTTGGGCTACAAACTGAAACTCCACAAGTGTAGGTTCCAATAATTTACTACATCAACTGTTCCTCTAAAAACATAGGACAGGGAGAGGATAGTCCATCATTATCTTAAAGTAGCTCGCCTACCCACACAATCTACTGAGGGGGTCAATGGATGACATATAATAAATGCTTTCAGCCTCGAACACGAGGCCTTCTGAAAATAAAAGAAAATTCTTCATTAGTTGATTTAATTAGAAAGAAAATATCTACCTCAGATAGCAAGGATGACTTGCATCCAGATTAAGGTAGGAGAGTATGAAAAATATTGCATCCACCTTGCCTTTTGCTACTGATAATATTATTCCATTTAACCAGGAGACAACCTTTTTCTCCTTATTGCACTGCCACAGAAAAGATCTCCTGATTTTATCCAGCATTTGAACCACTATCTGAGGAATATGAAATAGGGACATCGTATAAGTTGGAAAGCATCTAGGGCATCAAAGTCTGCCTCCCACCAACAAGTACAGTGATCTCCGCCTTGGCAACTTCTTCTCACATTTCTCTAAAATTGGATTCCAGATATATATGGATCTTAATAATGGAACGAAACCGGGTGGGGTGGGTTTAAGGCTGCGAGGAGGTGCGGGTTTAAGGCTGTGCGGGACAGGGGTGAGGAGGGTCGAAGTAAGCTTTTTAAAATAATGAGGCGCGGGTTGCGGGTCTATGCGGGGACTTAAACTTAATTGATAATTTACATGTAATAAGAGTTACAGAGCACCCCTGTTTTAATATGATAAAACACACCCCAGACCTCTTTCCCTAGAGCCACATGTTAGCATTTTATTGTGCTGCTGCGGTCACTCTAAACCCCGTGGTTGAAGGTGGAAAGCCATTTCACAAGGCTATCCCTCCATTATTGATAACCAAACTGTACATCCATCCCCGATTTTATTCTTCCTTTCACCTACTCTACGATGGAAATTAATCTTTCAGGGACATTGTGGAAGACATTTTGAAGTAAAAAAAAAAAAAGCAATTTCCAAGTGAAGTCACCTTTGAAACCCTTGGGCTTGGGCATAACAATTACAGAAGAAAGGAAGCAAACAACAAGGATGGACATACGACTCTTCGTAGAACAAAGCATATAGCAAGTGCAAGTGTCAGCAACAACCTTGACAACATACAGAAAATTAAAAAGCATGATTGATGCATGACAAAACAACTCCGACAAGATCCAATGCCCCGTCGATCATGATGATGGCAGAGAAGGTTCAGTAAAATTCATTCTGTAACAAGTAAAGAAAGTCATGGCCAAAACAGGAAAGTTTGCATTAAATTTACCTCCTCTTCTCTACTTCAACAGGTATGCCAATTGTGAATTTGCAAAGGGATGCTAGGAAAGAATTCAAAGGCTCTACAGCATGAAGTATTCCACAGGCCTGAGCAACAAGAAGTTCCATTCATCATCACGAATTTCATTTTTTTTGCAAAGGTAACATTTGTGATCATTGAACCAGCACATGGGTTGCACTGAAAACCATATTTACAGCTTGTCAAAAAAGTAAGAAAACTAAATTTGGATCTTAAGAAAAACCTGGGATATCTATAATGGATTCAGTGTCCTCTAAATACATCTTTTGCCAAGTAGTTTTCCATGAACATAACACCAAATTCTCTTGATCTCAATAGATGCACACAATTCAATTGAAGGCCAATATTGCAGGAACAAATACAGTATGTGGAGATCTAATTTGACCAAATATTACCTGAGTAAATGCTTGATAGCCTTTTAGTATTTCCAAAATAATAGCCTCCCCCTGAGACCTTTAATGTACATCACAGATGAAAGTAAGTACATACAGCATTTTATAAGGGCTCATTAATAGATATGAAAAATACACATACTTCGCTAAGATGAACGATAAAGCATCAAGAATGGTCAACCACATTGAGTCAACCATCGATACACAAAGAAGTGCAGTTCTTCCGGTCAATTTCGCTGGTGGATCAGACTCACATCTTGGAGAGTCAAGCTGGTCACTCCAAGACAAAATATGAAGTAGCAAGTATGTCATATGACTAACTGCCTTTCAGATATATAAAAAAGGCCAAAGAGAAGGACAGCAACTCAACTAGTTACCTCACCCATGTCAACCGCCTCATCTGTTAAAGTAGCCACAGTGAAAACAACTCCTAGTAGGCCCTCAATTGCTAAAGTTATTGCATGTGCTTCACTTGCAACTAAAACGGCAGCATTCGACGCATCACTATCTAAGCTCCACTCAATCCCTATAAAACAAATTGCTCAGTGATTAGTTAAAATTAACATATCCAGGTGATAAAGGTTTTGCAAGATATGACTCTAAGACAGTGATAAGGCTAGCAAAGTACAACGGAAGGAATTGACTCCCTGCCCCACCTTCAAAATGGAGCTCCTAAGTCTACCCACCTATCAGGAGGAAGAACATAGACAAGTAAAGCCTAACACATCAATTTATTGTTCCGATAGAGGAACCAAATGATATTTAATTACTTCGCATTTTAGCATCAAATAAGCACCACGATACTCAACCAAATTCACATTCATATCCTTTTCCCAACTAACAGAATTAGGTATATATCTGAACTCCCTAGAGCTTGCAATCACAAAAGTCTGAATGATATAGGCTTTTAAGCAAAGCTTCAGCATTTCTACTTCGTGAGCATAGGTACATAACATATGTTGAAAATTCAGTTTTTTATTACAGTTCTTAATCCAATGGGAACATAATCAGTGGCTATATTCTCATTGATGCACTGTATTCCAATGAGTTCCACCTAGCACACCAAGGAGGGACTAAGAGAAGTAAAAGAAAGGAAGGACAAAATCATGTAACTTATTTGAAAACAAATACATAAGAGCAAAGGTAATGGAGTTTTGTTGTAGTTAAAAACCTACACTGATTTCTTGGCCAAGGAGGTTTGACAGTGTGCCTGTTGAACACATTTTACAATTTGAGATTCACTATTTTCTGTCTACAGCTCGTCTCTAAGGTACTCACAATATTATCAAAAAAAAAAAAAATTGTGCCTAAACTTTCTAAAAGAGAAGAACTAGTTAGTAAAGTAAAAAGGCAGATGTATCTAAACATTCTATCAAGTTAGCGAAGAGAAGCTTCATCATAGAGCCTATCATATTAGAAAACATGACAATTAACTAAAGTACAGAGTGCATACTAGTTTAACTGTGCACCACTTGATAAAAATATAATATATGTAGACAAAATATTCTCCTAAAATATCTAATGCATACTATTTAAAAAACAGGGAACAAATGGATCATCAGGACAATTTGACAAGTCAACAACTGAAGGAGTAGTTCAGAATGCTTCAGATGAAAATCAATTATCAATGAGTTCCTATAACGAGTCAATATGAACAATTTCGCTCATATTCTCATTTGAACTAGTCTGCCAAGAATCAGTTATCCAATAAATAGGGTACGGGACATGATATAGCAATTGATGTGTCGTTTAATATAAGAAGAGTTATTAAAGCACAAGAATAAGAAATGATAATGAGAGTGAATATATTATTGGAAGTAAAAGGCATCATGTAGCACATAGGATGTCGTGTCACAGTGAATAATAGATTTAGCTGTCCAAATTTAAGGTGTAATTCTTCTTTTTATGCAGAAAATTACAAGATGCTTGAGTGACAAACTACTTGAAGTATTTTTTTTTATGACAAGGGAAACCCGCAGCCGCTACCCTTTGGGTGCGCACAGGTAAAACCCCCGCTCCCATGCAAGAACTTGCAAACCACATAGGAGAGGTAACCGCACTAGGAAAGTCCGGTGTGACGAGCTCGGCCCAGAAGTCAAACCCCTTGCTTTTGCTGGCAAGAGGTTTCGAACTTGAGACCTCCACCATGGAGGTCCCAAGCCCAAACCACTGCGCGACCTTGAAGGGTAACTACTTGAACTATTCACAAGTCACTTTCTCAGTCATAATTCTCATCAGGTCTTTCTTACTCACCTTACTCTATTCTCAGGTATGTTTTGTTTAGTCATTCCCTACCAACAGCTAACCATGTTATGCCTCATTTTTGTATGCTCTCCTGGTTCATGGATAAGCTTTTCTAGCTGTCCCTACCATAACTGACCCCGCTGTTCTTTTTTCCTATCCATACTATACATCCTTATGGGAAGATCAATATATTTTCATGCCCAATCCAGATGTTTTAATTTCAAAAATATTGATAACCATGCATGACAGTTTGGAACAAATGCCAACGCATTCTCAGGAATAGAATTGATACCAACTATAAAACCAAATCCGCCACGAAATATACCTGCATCATTCAAGCTTTTTTTTAAAAAGTTGCTACCACTTTACTATATTTATTGTTAACTATTTTAGTTCAAAATCGACTGGAAAAAATCACTCTTCAGGGTATATAAGTTGGTAAAAATTTGTGGAGAATCATATTTATGTTGTTGCTTCTCTACTTTTTACGACTTGTATATGAGAGATATTTCCATTATTAATAAGATTATTACCTTGTCAAATAAAGATCACTCATCAGGACACTCCAGCATTTTACTTCATCATATCTAAGTAAATCATTTACAACAATCATTAAATCAATGAGTCAACTATCGCTGCTAGAGATAATTGACGTACTCGGGAATCCTAAATAACTCATTTGAACTTAGCAACAAGCCAAACGAGTCAAAATTTGTTAATGTCCAAAAGATATTATGTTTCATTCTCCACCAAAAATTCAATCAGAGAGCAGATGATGCAATTACCTTTTGCTTTACTACTAAACATTCCAGCTACAGCAGCAAGGCTCTCCTCACATGTGTCTTGAAACTGGATATAGAAGAGAATTAATTTGAGTTTATTCCCAAGGAAGCCATAATTATATATGATGACATCAGAGATAAAGCAAAGAAAGGTTGCCAAAATCAAACAATGAGAGTGTTTAGTCTAAGATAAAAAAGACCCAGAGAAAACCTTAATCTTTACATCGAGAAGGAAGTTACATACACATTGATGTTGAGAAGGGCCAACAGTTTCTTCTTTCCCCTACAACTAGATCAAAATTTACTGCCCAAGCCACCGGACATGGAGGAGTCAGTTCGTGACCCCTCTTTCACCACCACCACCCCTCTTCAATCCTCTTCGGACTGTGTTGTGCTTGTGTTTCTGAAACCCCAAAACAGGAGAAATCATCGTCTTTTGCTAGCTTGCGCACTAGCTCTTTATTAGGATGAGCATTGTGCCATTGATTATTATTGTTGATTAATTGCCTCAGTTACTGCAGTAACTAGTCTAGAAGTTGTTGGATTTTCTCCAGCTTTTTAGCCATCTTCAGCAGTTTAAGTTAGTTGCTGTTTTTAGGAGTTTAATTACCGTGAAATCATGTGCAAAGTAGTTGCTTAGATATAAGTTCTAGTTGTTACATTTTTTCTGTATTTAAACAAAATTTCAGTTCAATGAAAAATTATCTTTCCAGCAGCAAATAGTTTTCTCTTCTTCTTTCCTTTAATTCTGTTCTAATAGTTGATGCTAAGCCTAAAACCTCCGGCAAAAGTGGTATCAGAGCTCTCTTCTTGAGGGACCTATAACTGAGTGGAACTCATTTTTATTTTATTTTTTTGATAATGGTAACTTTGTGAAACTCATTTTCCTTCTCCTTTTTTTCTTATATGGATTCAGAAACTCCTCTCACTGCACTTGCACCACATGTCTTCAAAGGTGAATGCTATCATGTCTGGGCAGCAAGAATGGCACATATGGAGGCAAATGATTTGTGGGAAGCTGTTGAGGAGGACTACGGAGTTCCTCCTTTGCCTGCAAATCAAACCATGGCGCAGATAAAGAAGCACAAGGAGAAGAAAACAAGAAAATCAAAGGCTAGCGCAACGTTATTTGCTGCAGTCTCATTTGAAATCTTTGTCAGGATTATGACAATGAAATCAGCATTTGAGGTTTGGAATTTCCTAAAGAAAGAATATGACGGAGATGAATGGATCAAAGCAATGTGTATTCTCAACCTGATAAGAGAATTTGAACTTCAGAAGATAAAGGATTCAGGATTCAGAGTATTCTGACAAATTACTCTACATTGCCAACAATGTAAGTTTACTTGGCTCTGAATTTCCTGATTCAAGATCGGTTCAAAAAATTCCTTTAACAGTCCCTCAAAGGTTTGAAGCAATTATTTCCTTGCTCCTGTTGCTGATTAGAAACCATTACATTATTGTTGTCTATAATTGCGCAAAAGGTTGGAAAGTGTTTCAGTTAAACGTTAAATCTGCAGTCTTGAATGGCTTTCTTGAGGGGATAATTTATGTTGAGAAACCTGAAGGATTTTCGGTCAAAGGGCATGAAGATGAAGTGTATCAGCTCAAAAAAACGTTGTATGGACTAAAGCCCCAGTGCTTGGTACAGCAGGACTGATGAGCATTTGGTGCAACTGGTTCTAGAAAATGCCTTCGTCAAAAGAAATATGCTAAAGACATTTGGAAAAAGCTCAGAATGGAAAATTGCAAAGAGACAACTACAGTGTGACAGAGGAGAAGTTGAGCAAAAATGATAAAGCTGAAAAAGTGGATGAGGCTCTTTACAGGAGCTTGGTTGAATGTCTCATTTTATATGTAGTAAGTCCTCTATCAAGATTCAATAATTGTGCAACTGACACTCATTTTAGAGCAGATAAAAAGGGTTATAAAATATGTTGAAGGAATATTGAATTTTGGAATCAAGTTATGTAAATCAAAAGCACGTGTTGCAGGGGTACTCCAATAGTGACTAGGGTGTCTCTTCCGGTGACATGAAAAGTGTTAGCATGATGGACATCTAAACAATTGTATATATTAATGTAATTATATAGTGATATAAATTAGCATGATTATATAAATTTGTTGTAGAATCAAAGGAATAAATATTGTGATAGAATGGCTGATTTGGGGGATAGCAAAGCAGATTTAGAGGGATTGAATGACAGATTTGTAGAGATAGAATAGCTGATATTTAGGGATAGGAATAACGGATCTTTAGGAATTTTTAATATTTATTCTCTATATATAATGGAAAGACTATCACTTTGATAGGCATTCAGCAAAACTGACAAAAAGTACTTTCGGTTATTGTTTAATCTTGGATGAGGGGTATTTTCTGGGTGTTCTAAGAAGCAAGAGACTGTTACATAATCAACGGCTGAAGTTGAATTCATTGCAGCAACAGCGTCTACAAATCAAGCCCTATGGCTTAGAAAAGTGCTACTTGAAATGAATTTAAAGCAAGAAAATTGCACAGAGGTGTTTGTGGATAATCAAGCAGCTATTGCTATCTCAAATTATCCAGTTTTTCATGGAAACCAAGCATTTCAATATCAAAGTATTCTTTCTCCGAGACGCGCAGAAGGAAGGATTTGTTGGGTTAAATTATTGCAAGACGGATCTTCAACTGGCAGATATTTTTACAAAAGCGTTGCTAAGAAGCAGATTCGCCTCAAAGAAAGACTTGGAATTTGCAGCAACTGAAGCAAGGTGAAGTGTTGATTAATTGCCTCCATTACTGCAGTAACTAGTCAATAGAAGTTAATGGATTTTCTCCAGCTTTTTAGCCATCTTCAACAGTTTAAGCTAGTTGTTGTTTTTAGGAGTTAGTTGTTATTTTTAGGAGTTCATTTATCATGGAATCATGTGCAAAGTAGGTGCTTAGACATAGGCTCTAGTTGTTACATTTTTTCTGTATTTTAACACCATTTCACTTCAATGAAAAATCATCTTTCAAGCAGCCAATATTTCTTCTCTTCTTCTTGCCTTTATTTTTTTTTTTAGAGTTGAAGTTAATCCTGGAAACTCCACTGATAACCTCCACATGGTCATTGATTTCTGTTGTAGCCAAACCAGCCAGTTTGGTTTTTCTAAAGAGAGTTAATCGATCTAGATCTATTAGTGAATCGGTTTAAATTGCATCTCAACACCAGTTCACTATCTAAGGGTAGTGATTTTCCCCACTCTCTTTTGTGCCCTAACTTTATCAAATTCAAACTGTGCATCGACTCTTTATCCCCTATCCATTATCTGTGTGTCCTCCATACCTTTTGGTGGATGAGTTGCTAACTCCCTTATGTGAGTTTCTTCCAACCTCCTCCTAAAAATTTTCTCCCCCCCCCCCCCTCTTCTATAGACACCGGTATTCTCCCACCCTTACTCACCAAGCTCTTAACTCTAGAAACATCAGTACGATTGCAATTCACCTCAAAAGCCCCACACTCAAGAGCTCATAACACCAAAGATGTAAAGGTAATCATATGACAATCACCACCCCAGTTACTTCTCTCTTTCTGTAGAGTTCCAGAGTTTCTGCCTCAGACCATCTATAAAGTGAAAATTGTCATTGAACCATCTCTCACCCACCTTTAAGACGGCTAGACTCACTTTCACTTAGGCATGTGCACAAATTCGTTCGGCTTGGTTTTGGCTATCGTTGGTTTGAAATTTCAATTTTCGAGTTTCTAGAACTATCATCCTGACTCAATCCACTCCAAACCAATTCGATTCATGTTTTTATTATTTCGATTCGGTTACAGAAATTGTTTTCTTTAGAAGGTAACAGTCTTGTATTATATTCCAAAAAATCAAACCTGCCACAACTTGTTACAGATTTACTAATTACAAATAAAAGGAGAATATCAGGAAGATCTTCAATCCTAAATAACAAAAATTACAAGGTGCCGAAAGCATTCATTACTGATTCCAGATCTTCCATATACTCCTGTTTACACCAAAATTGAAATAAAACAAGCAATTCATCTTCATCTTCTGGATGCTGTTATTACTTATGTTCTGGAAGCATCTGAGGTTCCTCTCTTTCCACACAGACCACCAAATACAGGTGGGGATGATCTTTCATCTTTCTTTATGACCAAAAATGTAGGTGAAGCTACTTCATATCTTCACAGCATGGACAATATTTCTTGGCATTACCCAAAGTAGGCCCTTCGAATTGATGAAAATGCTCCACAAAATATTACTGATCCTACAGTGAAGAAAGAGGTGATTGATTGTTTCAGCCTCTTCTCCACACAGGAAACACCTAGGACTCAGTTGGATACCCCTTTTCATGAGGTTTTCCTGAGTCAAAACAGCTTGCTTTGCTAGTAGCCAAGTAAAGCAGGAAACTTAGGAGGTATTTTAACTTTCCTGATAAGTTTCCATGGCCAGCCAGTAACCTGATTGGTGAAAGAGTTGAACTATTTGTAATCTTCCTTCACACTAAATTTTCGTTGTAGCTATGATTCCAAAACAATCCTCTTGGGATGTAGAGGTTCCTTTGAATTTCTCAAGGATTCCAAAGAAATCTACTAGTCTCTGGATCTCCCATCATTTAGGGGCCTTCTAAAACTCAGATTCCATCCCTGATTTGACCAAACTTTTTGCCAGTGTCTTTTTGTTGTTGGTTCAGAATGTAGATATCTCGGAAGAGGGTTTTTAAAGAGTCTTGTTCTAACCAGCTGTCCTCCCGGAAGGAGACCTTCATGTCATTTCCTATTCTAATGCTGCAATTTTCTCTTGGTTTTGGCCAAAGGTTTCTGATGGCCCTTGGTAGTTCCATAAGTATTAGTGATCATTTTGGTAGACCAGCGATCCTCCATTTCATACTTCTGTTTGATAAGGTCTTTCCATAGTGCTTGTTCACAAGATGCCAGTCTCCATAGCCATTTCATCATAAGGCTTTGGTTCTGAATCTTCAAATTTCTTACCCCAAGACCTCCTTTTTGTTTGCTCCCAATCAATTCATCCCACTTAACCAAGTGGAATTTCTTAGTGTCACTATTTCCTTCCCATAGAAAATTCCTTCTTATTGCATCAAGTCTGTCAATGACCCCATCTGGAATAGGAAATATAGGCATTCATGTAGGTAGGCATTGAATTGAGAACACTATTGATGAGAGTGAGTCTCCCGCCAAGGGAGAGATATTGGCTCTTCCAGTTGACCAATCTTCTTTCACACTTCTCGACCACCTCATTTCAGATTCCTAAGGACTTGCTTTTTGCTCCTAGTGGCATGCCCAAATATACACTTGGTAATTCACCAGTCCTCCCCCCAAGTGTAACAGCCAGAGAGGTCAGACTGGTGACCTCATTCACTGGGTATAGGAACCTTTTTTCCCAATTAATATGGAGTCTTGATATGGCTTCAAATAGCAAAAATACAACTCTGAGGGCCACCAGTTGGTTTCTGTTGGCACCACAGAATACCAGAGTATCATCAGCATATTGTAAGTGTGTGATCTCCATGTTAAAACCCACCTTATTTGATACTCTGAAGCCCCTCAACCATAGTTTCTCTTGAGCAATCTTCAAGATATCATTGAGTCCCTCCATAGCTACAATGAATACGAACGGAGACAGGGGGTCTCCCTGTCTTAAGCCTCTCTATGAGGAGAAGAAACATGTAGGGGAGCCATTGATGAGAATAGAATAATTCACAGTATTGATACAAAACTTTATCCATCTCATCCATCTACCATCAAAACCTCTTTTGGATAAGGTCTCCAGCAAAAAATTCCAAATGAGATGGTCATCTGCTTTCTGAATGTCCAGCTTGCATAAAATACCTGGCACCTTGCTTCTAATTCGAGAATCCAAACATTCATTAGTCATTAAAATAGCATCCATGTTCTGTCTTCCTTTAATGAAAGCAAGTGTTGTGTGTCCACTAGCTTGTTCATAACCTTTTTAAGCCTCTCAGTTAGCACCTTGGAGATTATCTTATACACACTACCAATTAAGCTAATAGGTCTAAAATCTGTGAGTTTTTTGCACCCATCTTTTTGGGAATTTACGCCACATAGGCGGAGTTGAAGAATTTCTCAAAGAAAAATCTCTCATGGAAATTTTTCACTGCAGCAATGACTTCCTCCCCACGGCCTCCCAACAGTGGACACGGAAGGTCATGGTGTAACCATCAGGACCAGGAGCTTTGTCTCCAGCACAAAGCTTTACACAGTCCCATATCTCGTGGTTCTCAAATTCCCCCTGTAGCATCCTATTGTCTTCTTCAGAGATTATGTGCCCTTCCCTACAGCCACCAGAGCGTCTCCATGTCTCAATTTTAGAATATAGCTTCTGGTAGAAGTCTATGATTTCTTTTTTTCAGAATATAGCTTCTGGTAGAAGTCTGTGATTTCTTTCTTTTTTTTAAATATAACTTCTGAGAAATTGCTTTGCAGGTCTCAAAATCTAAACAAACAACTATTTTCATTAAAATTTTGCAGAAAACACTATCAAAGGTAATGAAATCTTTAAAATTGCAGCCTCAAGTAACCAAGATATTAACCAAAAAAAGAATCACAAACTTGCAAACATAATAGCATATAAATGGCAAAACAAGAGTTTGAGAACTTGTGCTACTCCAAGCTTACAAGCATAACAGCATATTTTATTGAGGCACACAGTATATATTTATACACACTTCCCTACTGCCCTTCTCAAAATAGATAATCCTATGTATGATTAATAAACACTTCTTGCTATCAAGGGGTTCCCAGAAATGTTTAACCACATGTTTTGGTACTAGTATCTTTAAACGGCGTTTACACAATTCAGTTTCTGGGTCTGTTGGTACTGTAAATACATCCAATCATATCCGCACTAAGAAAACCATAGATTTATAATTGAATTTGTAAATCAAATTCAAATTGTATAATCTAAATTGTATTTCTGAATTGCTTCGATTCGGCTCAAAAATTTGAGTTGAACCGATTTGTGCACAGGCCAACTCTCATTAGGAAACCTGAATAAGAACGTTGAGTAAAGAGTCTCCCATAGAGGACACTTTGATCCATGCATTGACATCCCAGACCTTCATTGCCCAAGACGCTACCGAATCTGGCGAAGTAATTTCTTCTCGAACCTACCCACCAAGCACATCTAAGGGAAAGCTTTCCTCTCTAAGATATGTCTCATAAATAGTGTGAACCTCAGTTCATGTTCTCCCTTCAGTCTTCTACACTCCCCATCCAAAGCCAGAGCTGGAGCAAAAAGAATCTCCTTGTAAGGATGAATCTTGAGCTTCCTAGCTACTAGAAAGAAGTAGGAGTCTCTCTCAAGAATCCATTTTCTCTCTCGCATATTACTTGTAAAATTAAAATAAGCTCGGGAAGAGATTGTTAGGCCTATTGCCAAATTTAAGAGTAAGACACAACAACATTACAGAAACAAATACCACAAATTTGCACTTGTAGAATCAAACCATTATTCTTTTTATTTATAAGGATAGTGGAATTAGAAAAGATAAAACAAGTAAATAAAAATGGATTAGGAATAAAGTGAAGAGTAGAGCCCATATTGTAGACCTGGATACTCGAAACGACACGAGCAAGAGCTTTTACCATACTCTCAACCACATTTGTGTTCTTCGGATGCCTGCATACAATCAAATACATGCACATATATAAAAAAGAGCTGAAGAATAGAGGAACATGGTAACTTAAGAGACAGGCAAAATCAATTGTATTAATAATGGAGGCTAGCACCATATAGGTGCATAGTATTATAGAACTTGTACACAATCTAAATTTGGCATGCAATAGTATAAGAATCCTAATAAATGTTCACTTCAAATATAGCTTTTTGCTTACACCACAGAGATAAGCTATGCATATGTATGTTAGACTATGTATAGCGTCAAACTTCCCTTCATAACATAAATTTCACAGCAAGTAAAGTGAACTACGCAGTTGCTAACTCTAAGGTACAACATTCCTTGAGACCAATTAAGAATCTTCAGAAGTGGCAGGAGCAGCTTCTTGGTATTACACGTAGTGATCACCTCCATGCCATCGTAGAAGATGAAACCCTGATAACATGTTTAGCAGCTTCCTTGCAACTTTGATATCCACAATCTCCACAAATATAGATGTATGAAACAATCTAATTCCTCTTTTTTCCCCAGTGAGCAGCCTACTTTCCAAATTATTGTGGGGTCTTTAGATAGGAGGAGTTGGATTTGGCTTTCTGTAGAAGAGAGAGGAGAAGCAAGCATAGTGAAGTGGATTTGAGGAGTTGGGCACATGTCATTTATATTGTGAAGCTGAAGGGAAAATATGAGAGAGCTTGGCTTGATTACTCCCTCAAGCTATTGGGGATTGATTACATTATAATGTTTTACATGTTCAGAAAAGGAAAGGAACCCAATAACAATAGGAGTAAATTAAGTTACTTAGCATATACATACGTTGTAGAATACTTATAAGGATTCTAACACTCCCTCAACTGGTGCATGTAAACTATGAGTAAACTATGAGAAATTCTCAGAAACAATTACAGACCTTAAGCTCATTGATTACCTCAGCATAAGGCACAATGTACATGGTCAAGGACAGACCTATTTCAAATCACAACTAGAGTGTGGAGATTGGGATACAACACATTCTCACTTCAAGTTTGAAAATATGTAGCTGCAACAAGAAGGGTTCATTGACATGGTGAAAGGAAGGTGGCAAAATTATATGGTAGGTAGTAATACAGATGTCACAATTGTTAAGAAATTAAGGGACCTGAATCAACTCTTGAGATGCTGAACAATTGGAAAGGTGTGGGCAAAAGAGATGTTTTAGCCTTATAGTGGTATTTTCGAAGTTAGCAATATGCTACTCCTTTCCGCCCAAAGTAATTGATATTTTAGCCTTAAAGTGTTGTTTTTGAGTGTTATGGTCCCTTGTTAAGGATCTAGTTACAGGCGTTGCAAGATAAAATTTGAAGTTCTATTTTTTCTACCTATGGCGCTGGTTCATTAGGGAGAACCTGCAATCTCTTGAGTTTGAAGTACTCAAAGACTTGGTAATTTTTTGCTTTTTCATTCCTTAGACACACAATAGTTTAAATACATCACTTATAAAATAACTACCCCTAGAAACTAGGACATGACTTCCTAACTTAACTGAAATGAAAAAATGCACTATTACATGAAAATAATTGTACTATTACAGAAAATTAAACTACTACTAAAAAGGAATTACTGTTTTAACCTCCTTACTACAAGAGTGTTATGGTCCCTTGTTGAGGAACGGGACGTTGCAAGATAAAATTTGAAGTTCTTTTTTTTCTACCTATGGTGTTGGTTCATTAGAGAGAACCTGCAATCTCTTGAGTTTGAAATACTGAAAGACTTAGTAATTTTCTGTTTAACATTACACTAAATTCAAATACATTAAATACAACACTAAAACAAGGAAAATAATTGTCTACTGCATACTACAACTGAATGAGAAAGTGGAGGAATAACCTCCTTACTGCAACAACTGCTACATAGAAATTAGGAAAATAAATAACAAAAAAGTTGTAATAATACAAACACTGCTGGACAGAAATAAAAAATATAAGCTGAAGAATTCTACTTCCGAATTTCCTTAAATTTTCCATGTGTAGACCATTGGTAGACTAAAAGGGTGCTAACATTACTCTCCTCTTCAGATCGCGTTTGCCCTCCAAGCGCCAAGTGTGGAAAGTATAATTACTTCCCCGTTTTCCAACAAATTCTTCCTCATCGTATATAGAGTCAATCCAAAATCTCAAACACATATTAGTTTAAATACAACAACTTATAAAATAACTACACCTAGAAACTAGGATGACTTCCTAACTTAACTGAAACGAAAAATTGCACTATCACATGAAAATAATTGCACTATTACTGAAAATTAACTACTATTAAAAAGAAATTATTGTTGTAACTATTGGACAACTTAGGAGTAATAACATTACTCTCCTCCTTCAAATCGCGCTTGTCCTCAAGCGCTAAGTGTGGAAATTAGTATTTCCCTCCTTTCCAGCAAATTCTTCCTTATTGTATATAGAGTCAATCCAAAATAACTTCTTGCACTGATGACCTCTAGCGAATGGTTCATCACAGTTAAAACAGAGTCCCTTAAGTCGCCTTTCCTCCATTTCAAATCTGACATGTTGAGGTGAGAAATCTACGGTCTTTGATTTGCAAGCATCTAACACTTTGAAAAAATGGGTTGTTCCTTGCGTTCACAAAGTCGGGATAAACTCATCGTATTAGCCAAATTTAGAGAATTATGCAACTCAACCTCAATTGTTACATCATCAGTAAGACAGCTAATATAAAGTTCAATTTTTTGTGATTGCGTAAGTGTACCCGCCCGCGAAATTAACAGCTCAAATGATTCATGGTAATCTGTCACAGACCCGATCTGGCGTAATTTAGCCAATTCTCCCAATTTTTGACTTCTGATTGGTGGCCCAAAACGAAGATTACAATGACGTTTGAAGTTGTCCCAAGACAATTGAGGCAGATCTGTCTCTAATTGCAGAAACCAAAGTTGTGCATTGCCCTCCAATGAAAAGAAGCAAGTCTAACTTTTTCTTCTTCCACAGTTTGTTGGTGTCGAAAGAAGTGTTCACATTTGTTCGACCATCCCAAAGGGTCCTCTTGGCCATTAAATCGTGGGAAATCGAGTTTTCTATGTCGACGAATGATTAAACTTCCTCTTGCTTCTGATCCTGACCCTCCAATGACTTTATTTTTCCCCTTCCAACCACGATTTTGATCTGTTGAATCAGAACCAACCTTATAATTTACTAAATCTTGTGTGAGTGCATCTAAGCGAGTATTTGTTGCTTCATGTCTGGCTAAATTGGTTGCACGTTCTTCTTGGAACAAAGTCACTAATCTTGCTAGTTGATGTTGAATTTGGTCAAACATAACTCCCGTCTCTCGTCTCTGATACCAAGTTGTTATGGTCCCTTGTTAGAGATCTAGTTACGGGATGTTGCAATATAAAATCTGAAGTTTTCTTTTTTCTACCTATGGTGCTGGTTCGTTAGAGAGAACCTGCAATCTCTTGAGTTTGAAGTACTAAAAGACTTAGTAATTTTCTGCTTAACATTTCACTGAATTCAAATACATTAAATACAAGACTGAAACAAGAAAAAAAATTGTCCATTGCCTACTACAGCTGAATGAGGAAGTGTAGGAATAACCTCCTTGCCCCAAAAACTGCTACCTAGAAATAGGAAAAAATAAATAACTAAAAAGTTGTAATAATCTACAACAAACACTGCTGGACAGAAAATAAAAAATAAATAACTTATAACTGAAGAATTCTAGTTCCGAATTTCCTCAAATATTCCATGTGTAGACCATTGGTAGACAAAAAGGATGCTAACATTGAGGTTAGCCAACTTTCAACATAAAGTTGTACTTCATCACATCCTGGGGAGCCTTTTCTGGCAACCTTGGTCAGAATCATGTCAATGGGGGGAAACACCGTTGTTTATATGCAGGTTTCAAGTCTTATGAAATCACCATATGTAAAGGAGTTAAAACATGGTACGAGTGGACTGAACGTAGCAGGAAGCAAATGAGGAGAGTGAAGATTAGCATTGAAATCCTGAGATGGCTGATTTCAGTATTTATTGAGGCGTCGAAGGTCTAAGGGGATTTTGTCAAAAGATGGAAAGTAAAGGACTTGTACTCAAATCTCTTTTGCACCCTTAAGTACAACGAAAATGGCAGATATATCAATTTTGTGGCTATTCAAGGACAAAATAAAGCGGTCATCATTACACCAGAATCATCTTACAACACGAGTTGAGGAAACATTGCTCAAAAAATAGTGAAATTCACCTATGAGCCTACAACATAGCAGAAAACAATCTAACAAAGGGAATGCACTAGAGTATCTTTTTAAAAGTATCTTTTAAAGAGACAATAAGGAACAACAAATGGACGACGGAATCCACGAAAATAGTGCACATACTGGTAGAAAGTGACTGCCTAATTGAGGTGAATGTAACACCGATATCGGAGACAGATCTCCTCAAGAGATGTATTGTTGGTAAATTCCAGTGCATACTTCAAGAGATACCAATCCTCAATGACGTAAGGTGGGTTTGCAACACTTGGGAGTCAGCCATAGGAATTAGTGTTTTCTCCATGAACGACGGGCACTTCATGTTCGAGCTACACACGAAAGTGGCTTCACAGGAACATGGGCCAAGAAGAAGATGCATCTGAACCTAGAGTGGTGGAGTTCAATCACAGGTTGTTGGCCGGAAGTTGTAGTGAGAGACTAGGTGTGGATAAGAGTGTTGGGTTAACCCCTAAACCAATGGTCCCATAAAGTCTTCAAGCTTATTGGAGAATAGTAGGGGGTTTCATCGAAGCAGAGGCGGAAACAACCCTCAAAAATCACATGCGTCAGGCACGCATCAAGGTGAAGGGTGATAGGATGATGGTTCCAAAGGAAATTGAAGTCACCACTGAGGGATTTGTGTATACTGTGTCGATCTGGTGTGAAGTGTCGGTGACTTTTCAACGGAGGCGGCGAGGAGAGAGGAACAACATCATGGACCGATGGGCAAGAAGGGTTTCTTTCCCCTTCAAGTGTTAAAATTTGTGGATGAGTCAGACCACCACATGAGTACATCAACAGCTGGCGAAAATTTGAATTGGAGATCACTTGACTCTACACGTGAGGCAAACAGGAAAGGGAAAGAGCCTTTATCAGCTGTAGCAGGCCAGCTTAAGAGAGAAAAAAATTTGGGCCCAAATTTTTCAGGCCCAAAAAGGCAACAACAGAAGAATAATGCAGCCCAAGGTCTTGACATAGTTAACATTGACATACAAGCAAACCTATCCCGTATAACAACAAATAACAGATATGAGAAACTAGGAAATCAAGATACGAGAGTTTCAAACAAGTCCAACATAGACCAGGAGAGCCGAAAAGCAATGATTAAAGATGCAGCTCTAATAAAAAAAGACGCCTTGTGACGGTGAAAGATTTTATGAGCCTTTAGGTGATGAAATAGAAGCAATTCTAATGGAACAAGGTAGAGAAGGTGCCCTAACTCCATTTGAATTGGGAGACGAGGGAAACAATCTCGAGTTTGTCCCGAACCTAAGAGATGATCGACGATATGTCCATTCTCCAAATAGAGGAAAGAACAGATCAAGAGATACAAACAGCAAGCGACATGGACGGCACAATTGAAGATATTTTACCACTAAACTCTAATGAGCATGGAACTGATACATCAATGGAGAATGAAATTTCGTCATGGTCCAACAAAACATAATCAGACTCAGCAAAGAACTTGGGGTACATTTCATTAGATGCGAAGAGGTGGCTTTGCACCTCTTTTTATGGCAATCGATAGTAAAAAGACAAATTACTGAGAAGGGAGTGGGAGCAATAGCTCCTATAACTCCTGCAGGAAAGGTCCCGAAAGTTAAGAATTTGGAACCAAAGAGCAATTTTGTGAGCTATGGTACAAGGAGTGGGGGGATGGGGGATGCTTTATAGATGATCTTAATGAAGGTTAACATAGTCTCATGGAATGTAAGGGCCTCGATGACCCAAGTAAGAGGCTGTAAATCAAAAACATGATGAATACATGCAGGGCAGATGTGTATTGTTTCCCGGAGACAAAAATCAATGGAGATATAAGTGGGATTGTAAAAGATTTGTGGGCAAATAAGAAGGTGAAATATGCACAACTAGAGGCACAGGGAACAAGAGGTGGTATTATTACTTTATGGGATAGTAGCATATGGGAGGGTGAAGTGTAGTATATGGGAGGGTGAAGTATGAGAAGTAGGGGCTTACAACATCACTTGTAAGTTCACAAGGAAAGCACAAGATTTGGGAGGGCATTTTTCAAGTGTCTATGCCGAAGAAAGAGAAGTACAGGGAGAGTTGGGGCCTGGGGGCAGTGAGGGGTCTAATTAATGGACCTTAGGTGGTGGTTGGGGACTTAAACGTAGTAAGATCTCCATTTGAGGAGAAAATCTGCAGCAGATTCAACAAGTTATAGCGGACATGGAACTGCAAGACACTCTTGTTTTGTAGGTGGTAGGTTCACATGGAGGAAAGGGGATAGATATGATAGTGCGACAAGATTAGACAGATTTCTTATATTTGAGGAATGGGAAGTAGCCTTTAGAAAGATCAAACAATCAATCTTACCTAGAGTAACTTTCGACCACAATCCACTATTGTTGGAATGTGGTAATTGGGAGGGATCAACCTCTTATTTTAAGTTTGAGAATTGGTGGCTGCAAACTCAAGACATTAAAGAGAGAGTTCAAGAATAGTGGAATCTGTAACTTATGTGGGAAGACCGAATTATATTTTAGCTTACAAGTTGAGGTTAGTGAAAGTCAAGTTGAAAGAATTGAGTAAAACAGTACATAACAACCTAGGTATGCAAAAACAAAGCATCCTTAACCAGCTAACTCAATTGGACCTGATACAAGATCAGAGAATCCTATCAAATGATGAGTCCTATTTAAGAGCAGTATTAACAATGGAGTTGGAAGAAAATGCCATGAGAGAGGAAGTGGCTTGGAGGCAAAGATCTAGGGCCCTGTGGCTCAAAGAAGGGGACATAGATTCAATGTTTAGAACTATTAACTATTAACGATAACAAGAGGTATAACAACATTGATAAACTGATCATCACTGGTTCCAATGTGCCTGAAGCAGCTGACACAAGTGATGAAGTTGTTACTTTCGACCAAAAACTTTACACTGAGACAGAAATCTGGAGACCTCAATTCAACCCTAGAGGTCAATCCGGGATCGATGAAGATGATAATGCAGCTCTACAAGCCCGATTTGAAGAATAGGAGATTAA
Source organism: Solanum arcanum (assembly GCA_027789145.1). Lineage (NCBI taxonomy): Eukaryota > Viridiplantae > Streptophyta > Magnoliopsida > Solanales > Solanaceae > Solanum > Solanum arcanum. The sequence goes on from CM050941.1 coordinate 19,461,394, forward strand.
AAACTATGTGTTATGGTGTGCAGGGGATAGGGGATAAGGCAGATAAGCAGGGCCTATGGAAGGAAATCATCATTGCAAGATATGGTATAGAAGGACCATGAACTACTCGGTAAGTAAAAACTCCTTATGAAAGGGGACTATGGACGACTATCAGAAATCAGTGGCCAAAAGTGTGGGGTAATTCTGTGATCAAAGTGGGTAATGGAAGAAAGACCATGTTCTGGAATGATGTATGGGTAGAGAAACACCTATAACAGAACAGTTTCCAGACATCTACAACCTCAATCAACAAAAACTAGCTCAGAGGTCAAAAATGTACAAGGTTGGAATTTGTCCTTCAGAAGATTCCTCAATGATTGGAACTGGAGAATGATTCGGCTCTACAATACCTTGGAACAAGCTAAAAGTCCAATTTTGAGGAAGACAAATTGCTACGGAAGTTGAACAAAGATAGCAAATTCAGGGTGAATGCAGCCTACAAGCTGTTGGATATCTCAACTGAAACCAAGGAATGGTTGCCATGGAAGATGATCCAGAAAGGGAAGATACCTCATAAGGTGGACTGCTTCACTTGGCTAGTTGCAAATCAAGCAGTTCTGACTCTAGACAACCTTATGAAAAGGGGAAGGCAGTTCTGCTCGAGATGTTTTTTTGTGAAGCTGAAATAGAGACCATAAATCATTTTTTTCTGCATTGTTAAGTGCATTGTAAAGTGACTGAAAAATTATGGCAATGGTTCATTAATCTGAGGGGTATTGGATGGGTCATGCCAAGGCATATTGCAGAAGTACTAGCATGCTGGAATAGTTCAGTCAGGACATAAGGAGAGATCGGATATTGTCCCTTGCATCTGGTTACAATTTGGAAAGAGAGAAATCACAATTTGGAAGGAGAGAAATCAGAGATGTTTTGAGAACAAGAGCATTCACCTTTTACTTTTGGTGTATCCACTCTGTACCTAAGGATATAGGGGACATTACCCTATTTTTAGCCAATTTATAAGGGATATAGGTGATAGTTTTTTTCTTGAAGAAGAAGATAACTTGTATTATGAACAAAAGGAATACTCAGAAAAGTATTCCGCAAAATTACATAGGGAGAGGTGTCCCTACTAAGCTTCGTAAATAATCTAAAGTACTAGGAATATCCTCTTCTTCTTGAGGATAGTCGTGTTCACACAAAAAAAAAGGACTAGACGGTTCATCTTCAGTTTCTGCAGAGAGCAACTCTTGCTTTCAAAACATCTTTGGTTCCTTTTCATCCATATAGTCCACCAAAGGCAGGCTGAGACAATCTTCATCTCCATCGCTATTCCAGCAAGCAAGCTAGAGCCTTTTTGATGCTCCTTGGCATAGTCCATCTTATGCCTCTTAAATTGATGAAAATATGCGATAACTTCACAATCTCTCTACGATGTAGAAAGAGATAATTTATTGTCTCAATCTCACATTCACAAAAAGAGAACCTGGAGAAAATTCCCTCTTTTCATAAGGTTGTCCTGGGTGAGTGTGGTCTGTTTGGCTAGTAGCCAAGTGAAACATGCAACCTTGAAGGGTACCTTGCCCCAGATCATCTTCCGGGGCCAGCCACTACTCTGAGAGACCGATCTCTGTGATCTCTTGTAAGTTGAACCCACTAAAAATCTGCCTTGTTTGTCTGGTGGCCAAAATAGATTGTCCTCATTGGGAGTTGAATCTGTGTATTGCTCCAGAGTATTGAGTATTTCAACCACTTTGTTAGCCGTTCAAGCGTCTCCTTAAGTTTAGGACCTAAACCTGAGATCCCACCCTTGATTGTCTCTCATTTCTCTAATTGTGGATACCTTTTGAAGGCTCAGGTTAAACAAGTCAGGATACTTGTTCTTCAAAGTTATTTGCCCAGCCCACACATCTTCCCAAAGTAGTGTTTTTCCACCATTTCCCACCTTGATTTTACAGTTTTTTGCAAATTTGATCCACGGACTTCTGATAGACCTCCATACTCCAGTCTCATAAGGTTGTGTGGGCATGTAGGTCCACTTGTTCTTCATTCCAAACCTAACCTTGGTCGTCTCCTTCCACAGTGCTTGTTCCTTGTTCCTGTGATGCAAATCTCCACAGCCATTTCATCAGAAGGTTTTGATTCTGCAATTTTAGGTTCCTTAATCCCAGACCCCCTACTTTTTTGCTTTGAATGACTTCATCCCACTTTACAAGATGATATTTGTGCTCATTAGGATGACAGTTCCCTTGACACAAAAAATATCTCCAGATAGCATCCATTGTTATCCATTCTGTCAATCACATTATTGGGAAAACTAATATCATGTATGTAGGCATGGCATCCAACACACTGTTGAGAGTAACTCTTCAACCTAGAGACAAATATTTGCTTTTCCAATTCACTAGCTTAACATTGTTACATATGCCTTTTGACTTGCTCTTATCCCCCAAGGACATGCCAAGGTACACTGGAAAGTTCTATCTTTCCCCCAGGATATTTGCTAATGCAGTTATGTTGGGCACCTTATTAACGGGGTAAATTAAACTTTTCCCCAGTTGATGTGTAACCCTGAGATGGCTTCGAACAATATCAAGATGATTCTTAAATACTTTGGTTGGCAGCTCTCTACATCACAAAATATCAGGGTGTCATCAGCATATTTTGGGTTGTTCCTTCATACTTTTTTATGTAGGAGCACACTATTGGTGTACTCCTTTGTTTATAATACTAGTTAACCTTCTCAAAAATAAAGAGGGGCTGAAGAGGACTGGTGACAATACATCCCAGCATGTATATGTTGGATTGTGGGGAAGGAAATGAACTCAAGGCATTTTGAAGATAAAAGCAATCAAATACAAGAAATCAAGATGAACTGCCTTAGTCTCTTATATTTTTGGTGTAAACAGAAACTAATGGAGGACATAGAAGATCTGGTAGATTTCATAGGAGAAGTGTACTGTTTTTTTTTTGGGTTTTCTGCTTTTGCTCATCCCGGTGTCCTCTTGGACTATAATCCTCTCCCACAAATCCTCTGGATGATGGGCTTTTGTGATTAACAAAACATTTACCTTATCTCAAGAAAAAATTAAGGAACCTGAAAAAAGACAACTCCAATTTGAACAAGGATGTCTAAAGCAAGTCGGAAGTAAGAAGAAACGGAGCAGTAGGATCTAGTTTAGCTTTGTTTTAAGTACATGCAACTGTATGTAGCTCCATGATGTAAATTTGGGACCCCAGCCTTTAGTGCTGAAGATTAACACACAAAATTGTTACCGTTGTCCAAAAAAAAAAGAAACGGACCAATAGAGGAACTTGTAGTACTAGACGAGGCTAGAGAAAGTAGAATTCCAAGTCAGTCTAAAAAGCAATAGATTTTTAGTCCAAAAGTGGAGTTCAAGGAACTAGCCAAAGCTAAATGTCATGGAAAAAAAAATAAAGAAGTCAATGGTAGAAAGATAGGAACAGAAACATAAAGTACCTTCCATCAATAGCCAATTCACATAGAAGATTCAACAACATCGACAAGCTTAAAGAGGAAAATAAAATAATAGAAGACAAGGCATACATCTAAGATGAGATTATTAATAACTCTCAGAATTTGCAAATTGAGAATTGTGGAGTCGTAATGCCGACTTTGATGAAGTAGCCGAAGTGTCTGAGATGTTAGAGACTTAGAGAAAGCCCTCAAGGAAGAGGAAGTGGATACTGCTATATGATCATGTGCTCCAGATAAGACTCCAAGACTAGATTTTTTTATTATTATTTTTTCTAATGAAATAAGAAGGATATCATTAGCAAAAAGCATCCACAAGATGCAAGCATTACAAAGAGATAATCAGCTCCCAGGAAGGCAAAAAAAGTTATCACAACTATCAACATAGATCTATGAACTAATAAATTCTAGGAAAGATTCAACAGTAATAACAGAGGAGTGGTTGACCCAACTAAAAAGATTAATCAAACAACTAGCCTTAAGAGAGGAAATGGGAGTTGGGATGCCATCAAAATACCATTGTTCCTCTCTATCTATAAGCAACACAAAATACAAGCAAGAACCAAAGACCAGATCTTTTTTATGGACTTCCTAGGAACTCAACACACAAAAGCCTCTCTCAAAGAGACAGGCATGGCCCAAGCCAGGCCAAAGCGAGAAAAGAATATGTTCCAAAGGCCTGTGGCAACAGTGCAATGAAGAAACAGGTGATTGATAGATTTGGGTTGCATGAGCACATGTAGCATCTTTTGGCTAAACGAAACTTCCTCCTCATAAGATTATCATGTGTTAAGCAAGAACTATTAAGACTGACCCAGCTGAAATATGACTTTTCGAGGCGTCTTAGTTCTCCATATAAGTTTCCAGGGCCACAGATCATTAACTGTCTTTCTTGAGCTTGGATGTAAGTAGCTTTCTTTGACCTGATAGGAGCCATCCCTTTTACTTCCCCCCAACTGAGTGTATCCCTGCTTTGCCTGTGGACTGAGTTGGTCCGGATGGAGGCAATGAGGGCCATAAATTCTTCCAACTCCCAGTCATTTAGATTTCTCCCACAGTCACATTCCAAACATTATCTTCCCAACACCGAGAGATGGTTGAGCCATTTAGATTTCTCCCCCATACACATCCCAAACAATATCCTCCCAACACTTAGAGATGGTTGAGCCTGGATTGGAGGCAATCTGAAATATTCTTGTAAATACCTGTTCATAAGAGGGATGTTTCCCAGTCAAGTGTCTTTCCAAAACTAGACGTGCTCCTCACTTCCCACCTTGAGAGTAGCATTGTTGTAGAAGACCTCCCACAAGTTCCTTATAGCTTTCTAGACCTCGGTACCATAAGGAACAGTGACTTCATTAGAGCAACAGTGACGTGCTACCAAATTTTGCATAGATCACCCCCTTCCATAGAACAGTTGTCTCCTAATTGTACGTCCAGTGCCACTTCATTAGCATACACTTGTTATGTAACACTAGGTCTTTAATCTCTAAGCCTCCAAACTGCTTTGGCATGGTGACTTTGGCCCATTTCACAAGGTGGAATTTCTAATGCTTGCTATTACCTTCCCAGAGGAAGTCCTAATCTTGTCAGGATGATTTTGCACATTAGCTGGCATGGGAAGAGGGGCATAAAATAGGTGGAAAGACTATCCAAGACACCATTGATGAGTTGCCCTTGCCCCTTATGAGAGATTATTGCTGCCAGGAAGTTAATCGTCTTTCGAACTTTTCCACAATACCATCCAAGCCCCAACTGATTAGTATCTAGCACCCAATGGTATCCCCAAATAGGTAGTGAGAGAAGATCCAATTGAGCAACACATGATGTCAGCCAAATTCTCCAAGTTAGGGACCTCATTAGCAGGGTAGGTAATACTTTTAGACATGTTAATGTGGAGACCTTACATGGGTTCAAAAAGCATAGAAGTGAGGATAAGGTACTGCACTTGGGATTTCCCAACTTCATAGAAGATTAGTGTGTTGTCAGCAAACAAGAGATGTGATATAGAAACTGTTAGACCCGAACCATTTCCCACCATAAATCCTCCTAGCTAATGTAATTGCTTGGCCTTTTCTAACATCCTACTTAACCCCTCCATAGCCAGAATAAATAAGAAAGGTGATAAGGGATCAGCTTGCCTAATGCCTCTCATGAGAGAGAAAAATCCCACGTGACTAATATTTACCACTATAGAATACTTTACAGTGGAGATGCTATATTTGATCCATCTAATCCACCTTTCTCCAAAACCCCATCTGCCTTAGGATTGAGAGAATGAATGAACAGTTTAGCTTATCAAAAGCTTATTCTATGTCGAGATTAAAAAGAAGACCAGAGGTACCACTTCTTTCTTCGGGTTCAAAACTTCACTGGCAATATGAGTTGCATCAAAAATTTGCCTTCCTTGTACAAAGGTATACCGAAAACTGAAGACAAGACCTCTAATCACCTTTCTAATCCTTTCAATAAGCACTTTGGTCAGAATCTTGTAAATACTACCAAAAGGCTAATAGGCCTGAAATCTTTAAGTTCTATTTCTAATAGACCTGAAATCTTTAAGTTCTATTGCACCTTTCTTTTAAGGGACAAGTGCAATGAAGAAGCATGGATGGATTTCACGACGTGCCAATTACTGTGAAAGCGATTTTAGGGTACCCAAAATATCCAGCTTGATAATATTCCGACACTTGGTAAAAAGCCATTGAGAAAGCATCTGGCCCTGGGTGAAGCACAAAATTGATAGTATTCAAAATCTCTTCTTCTTCGAAAGTTTGTTCCAGAGTATTTTTTCGTCTATGCTTAGGCCACCTAAGCCCTCCAAAGAAGTTATGGGACTCTGGGTTCATTTTCCGCATATAAATCTTGATAGAAATCAAGATTACTTTTTCACCTGCTCTTTCCTTTCAATCAAGTTATCACCAACCTATAACATGTCAATGTGATTGTACGTACCTCCTATGAGAGTTGGTAGCCTTTGGAAGTACTTAGTGTTTCTATCTCCTTCCTCAACCACAAACACCTAGATTTTTGGCTACAGGAAGTTTCCCCTGCTTCTGCTACGAGCTCTCTTTAATTTGAGACAATATCTATTAGAAGATCATCCATAGCTTTGTTGATTCTTGTATTAAGCTTTCCAAAGACCTCCTTGTTCCAATAACCTTTCCTTAGTAGCTTGTTCTACTATCAGGAGATCATCCATAACTTTGTTGATTCTTGTACTCGAGGCCTATATTATCATCATTTCACTATGATTTTTTTCCAACAAAACATGGTGAGTACATCAAGCCTAGGGTGATGGGGGCACTCAATCATTTCTATCAGCAATGTCACTTGATGAAACATTCTTCTTTCATTGCCTTGATACCCAAAGTAATAGAGCTTAGAGACGGTATGCCAACCAATGAGGGGTGGCTAATGAGGGTCTGGATTGGCGACTAAAATATGAGGACCCAAGCATTATGTGCAAAGCTTGATAAAGAGAAGGCTTTTGACTAGTTGAATTGGTCTTATCCAATACCAAATTGAGGAAGGTGATAAAGACAAATGGATAAGGTGGATCAAATTCAACATTTCAATGGTCAAATACAGTAGTAATACAATTGAAGAATTAGAATAATATATAATACAATAACAATAATGATGTTGATAAGTGGAAGAGGGAGCAGACAAGGTGCTTTAACCTAGAACCCTGTTCTCCCATGGGAAAGAGAGAAATAGCATAACTACCTACTAACCCTTTACCCTAATCCTCAACCCTCATGCTTTCTTATCTAAGGTCATGTCCAAGAAATTTGAAGATGCATCATGTCATATCTAATCACCCTTTTGAATTCTTCCTCGATCTACCTTTACCTCTCCTTAGACCAATCACTCTCAACCTCTCGCACCTCCTCATTTGTGCTCCTCTTTACATGCCCGAACCATCTCAGACTCGCTTCCAGCATTTTGTGTCATATATCTTTGTACCTTAACTTATCTCTACTAGTGTTCCCACACATCCCCACATCCTGCATACTTAACAAGTACCCAAAAAACACAAGAAGTTCACATAATTTCACAACCTAAGGGGTGAAGAACAAGATCATATATCGGCACAAAGTAGGTTTCATCCAAAAAAAATTATTTGCAAAAACTATGTTCCATCCAAAAAATTATCGACAAAGAAAAATCCAATCATCATAAGTTAAGGAAGCTTACATGTCAAAATTAAGGAAAAGAATTCGCATAGTGCGTGCTTCCACACAAAAACCCTGTCAAATAAGCAAAGTTATTATAAATTAGATTAGAAAAAGTTAGGGGTCGTTTGGCAGAGTGTATAAAAATAATGCTCAATAAAGTGTATTAGTAATGCTTTTGCATTACTTATACATAGATTATCTCTTATGCACTGTGTGGTTTGGTGTATTAAAAATAGTAGGCATTGTATAAAAATATTTATTTACAAAGTTATCCTACACAATTATGGTGGAAAAAATGTAAAAGTGTTTTTGACGGGTAATTGTGTCTTTAATCATGCTAATGCGTGTATTAAATCCCTTCTTTGCATTACTAATACCTAGAAATTCATGGTATTAGTAATACACTACTCAATACACAATAGAGTGTATAACTAATTATTAGTTATGCATAGCATGAAAAAGTGTACCAAACAAGGGATTACTAATACACAAAATTAATGCATGCACTATTTTTGCTAATGCACTCTACCAAACGGCCCCTTAGTATTCATATTAATGCATGTATTTTTGCGGGGTAATTGTGTCTTTAACCATTTTAATGCATGTATTAAATCCTTTTTTGCATTACTAATACCTAACCTAGAAATCCATGGTATTAGTAATACACTCATCAATACACAATAGATTGTATAACTAATGCATAGCATGAAAAAGTATACCAAACAAGAAATTAATACACAAAATTAATGTATGTACTATTTTTGCTAATGCACTCTACCAAACGGCCCCTTAGTATTCACTTGACTACTTCGTAGATTCGATGTAAAGGTTGGAAGCAATAACTACAGAAGAATAATTCTAAAAATTAAGAAGATTTCGAAAATACCCTCAAAATTTCAAGAACAAGAATGCGATGCCACAATGGTAAGTCTAGAGATATAACTCTCACCAACATGCTGAGAAATACCTGCCCAAAAGAGGATTGACTAGTTTAGTGGTGCAAGATTCTCATAAATAAGAAATAAAGTTGCCAATCAGAAATAACAAATAAATAAGAAAATATATCAAATCAAGCAAGACTAAAAGATCAAGAGATTTGTTAATAAATTTGGCATTAGATAAAGTAAGCATGCCCTCTGCAAAACTAGAGAATGAGGAGAAAAAAGTGTCTTAATAGTAACGTGGAGTAGAGAACTAAAGAAAGAAATACAAGTACTCATAGTTTGTGTACTAACACGTCACAAATCTTTTAAGAATATACTTTATCAAAAAGATTTACCGAGATTTAGGTTACGGTTCAAAGTTCTTTTTGTTTCCAATAAGGAATCTAAGGCTAATTGTAATTCACTTCCATCTTTCCCCTCCTATCTAACATTATGCATCACAATTGTAGGACAATCTTAATGATCAAAGAATATATATTGCAAGTTGGTGAAAATCAAAATCTTGCCACTCATCTTCTACATTAGTTCTCCATGCTCTCTTATCCCCTCTTTTCTTTATCCTAATTCCTAACTTCATCTACTTCCTTTCACTTTGTATACTCTCTGTTTCTTTATCAATATTGTATTCTCATGTAAGTTTTTGTAAGTATCCCAATATCAACATTATCCTTTTCTCTTTCTTTTAAGGTGTGAGATTTAAAGAACATGGGAAAGAATATTAAGACGAAACTTAAATGATAATTCTGTCAGGCTAATATGTTTAAGTAGTACTAGAAGAAAGAAATCTCGTGCTCTTCACGGGTCTAATCACACACTCGAAAATAATTGTTTTGACAGCAATTCGCAACATAGTTACGCCTTTTTCCATTAAGCATGTGTTTTTGAGTGAATGATATATGATGATTATTCAATGAAAGTTGTAATTTACAGTACTCCTTAATTATCATAAAAGAAAAATTGAACATGCAACTACGTCACAAATAGTACAACCTATGTACTGAAAACCATATTTACAAAATTTACTTCAAAATCCTGCTAACTCCTATGGAGATAGTGTCATTTGAATAAATTTGATTACACCAAAAACATAGTAACAAAAGGCAGTTTAGCTTAATCTTTTGCTGTAAAAACATCTCGCATTCCTCTTCTGCCAAGTTGTCCACTAAATGTACACCAGCTTTCTCCTAGCTCTGCATTGCTTCATTGCTTCAATAATCTTTTCGTGCATGGTCCATGAAATGCCTTTGGGATTTAAAAGATCCTCCATAGTTGTCCATTGCCTTTGCAATGAAAAAATTAATTGTATGTCTCATACACGTTTGGATTATTGGCCAGTATTTTCTTCACAAACTTACTCGATTGGATTATTGGCCAGTATTTTCCCACAAAAGAACACGTAGGACAATGTGGTATCCCTGTCCTCTTCAAATTATCTTGGGTTGAGACTAGCTTCTTGATAAAGCAAGCCACTTTGTGTGGGATTTTGTTTTCCCAGATGTCTTTCCATGGATAGTTTCTTATGTAGTAAGGTGTTTGATTCCTCCACCTAAGCATTACTTACTTTGAATTGGCCCTTCTTATCACCTTTCCACCATACGATATCTTGACTTTCCTATCTCCCTTGAAGTGTTCGATGGTACTAATGAAATCTACAACTCTTTGGTTCTCTCGAACAGTGTTCAGGAAAGCGAGCGCTCCATCATTAAGAGAGATGAAGCGAAGCGATGGGAGCCTTCTACGCTTCACAAATTAGAATAAGTATGTGAGTGCTTCATCGGTTAAAGCGAGAAGTGGGGCCTTATTGCTTTTTTCCACTTCACGCTTTCCTGAACGTTGCTCCCAGTCATTTAAATGCAATCTGAAGTTGAAGCTCCATCCATAGGGTGTCCAAAATTATGCAATGGTCTTTTGTTGATGAGAGACTAATGCATAAATATTGGGAACAGATTTTCCAATCTTCCCGTCTCATGCCATTCATCTTCCAAAAATCAGTTTTAGCTTTCTTCACCACTTTAATCATAATGTTAACCTCCATAATGTTTTGATAGACCTCCATAAACTAACTCCATAGGATGTCGTTATTTCTTTCGTCAACTAGTGGTCTTCCTAATCATACTTAGCATTAATAACATTCCTCCATAGAGTCTGGTTCTCATTACTATACCTCCATAATCGCTTCATTCTACAGACATTCCTTTGGAAATTAAAGTTCTTGATTCCCAATTCCCCTTGTCTTTTCCCCAGTTATCACTGCTTCCCAGTTGACCAGATTATAACCCATCCTTTCATTGTTTGCTCCTGATCTTGTCCAATCTATTAATGACCCTTTCTGAAATGGGGAAACCGGAGATCGTATAGGTAGGTAGTGAATCAAGGACTGAGTTGATGAGAGTTAGTATGGCTCCCCTGGTGAGATATTGAGTCTTACATCTTGCAATTTCTTTTCACATGTTTCAATTACACTATTCCATATTTCAGTTGATTGTGATTTTTCTCCCTACAGCATCCCTAGATAGATGGTGGGTAGATTCCCCAATTCCCTACCTTGGATTGATTCAAAATCTCCATGTTTTGCTCCTCATTAATAGGATATAGGAAAACTTTTCCTCCAATTGATGTGCAACCCAGAAATCCCTTCAAAAGTACCAAAATCACCCTAAGGGTCCAGAGTTGATCCTATTTAGCATCACATAGTAGCAGATTATCATTAGCATATTGCAAGTGAGTTAACCACAGGTTCCTTTCTCCAATTCTAGCCACATCAAACCCTCTGAGCCACCCATTCATGTTTATTGTTTTGATCATGTTGTTAAGATCCTCCATGGCTATTAAGAAGAAAGGGGTAACAAAGGATTTCCTTGTCTTAAACCACTTTGTGCATGGAAAAATCATGTTGATGAGCCATTAATAAGCACTAAGAATCTTACCATTTAGATGTAGTATTTGACCCATTGTATCCACTTTTGGCCAAACCCCATTCTTCTCATAGAATCCCATAAGTACTCCAACTTAACATGGTCATACGTCTTCTCCATGTCTAGCTTACACAAGATTCCAGGCATTTTCTGCTTTAGTCTAGAGTCAACAACTTCATTAGCTATTAGCACTGCATCCATGAGTTGTCTACCTTTGACGCAGGCCATTTGTTATGGATCAATCAACTTGTCTATCACCACTTTTAACCATTCTTCTGGCACTTTGGCAAACAATTTTATATGCTTCCTATTCTATTTGGTCTAAAATCCCTCAACTCTTTGGCTCTTTCTTTAGAATGAGAGTTAAAAAGTGGCATAAAAGACTTCTTTCAAACCTTTCGTGTTCATGAAAATTCTAAAAGGTCAGCATGATGTCTTGCTTTAATATCTCCCAACATTTTATGAAGAAACCCATTGTGAAGCCATATGGGCCGAGTGTTTTGACTGTTGCACATAGTTTTAGACATCTCAGAACTTCACTCTCCTCAAAAAACCCTCGTAGCATCCCCTTTTCCTCATTTATTACTCTGGGACAATTAGGAAACAAATAAGTTGGTCTCCAACTTGTGGCATCACATAATATCATTTACAATATTCTTATTTAGAATAAAAATGATAAATAATGACCTTTAGAATATTCTTAACATAAGGCGAATAGTTTGTTAACATAGATGGAATTTCGTCTCAGAAAGAATCCATGATGACCACTATAGGGGACAGCAAGGGTCATAAAATAGTTATTAACTCTACCTCAGATTCAGTTATAAGTGAAGAACTGTAATGCCTGATTATGTTGGCTACTGAACGCAACACCAAACGACGGAAATAAGGTTCTCCAGATTCTCCTTCAAGCTGCTCACAGGAGAATGTATAAGATACAAAGAAAATAATGAAGCAGATTCTTGTGAAGACAGCATTTCAAAGTGTATGCTTAAATCTGCTTCACTGAGACTAAATTCCAGATGGAAGAATTATCACCTCAGTATCAGTACGAAGTGATGTCATCAGAAGTGAGCATATCTGGCGACGGAGTACCTGCAATTAGAAGTTACCAAATTGAGAAAGGTAAAACCAATACAACTAGAACAAAAGACAATATCCCTGTACCTCTTCATAAGGAACCAACGCTCTGAACAACACCACATAATTGGATAAAACAAACCTGAAAAGAAATAAAGCAACAGAAGAAAAACCAAACTATTATATAAGTTAGTCAACTTCTACAGCAAACTCTTTCAGACTCATTCAGGCCATCTACATAAACATGTTTAGTTGCCTCCTCTTCCTCCTACAAACGCTGGATAAAATAGTACAGCTGCTACTTTAGCTCATGCTCTAAAGACTAAAGCATGGCCTACTCTTATAGCATCAAGGCTCTCCAGCCATGGACAATCAAATCAATCAATTAAGTGCAGAAGGATGTGGAACGGAACCATTATCCACCGAGTATTGAAACATGCATCAGCTGGCCCACAATTTCAGGATATATATGTATATATATATCATGTACACAGAACAAATTATGTCAATAACTCAATCTTGTATGTATTTGGGAAAAGAATGGCAAGACTTTCAGAACTCCACTAGTTAGGGGATGTAGGAAATTAATGTATTACTCAGAAGTTGAAAAAGTAACAGTTTTTACAAGCTTAATTTAGCAAGTACAGCAATTTTTTAAAGAGGTAACTATTATAATGCTACACATTCATGTGATACACTCCACAAGCATCAAGTAGAATTCATATCTAAGGGGACAGAAGTATAATATCTAAAAGGCTAGATCATTACTCAAGTATATCAAGTGCAAATGTCCGTTGAATGGAACTGGCACGTAGCCAAACAGCCTGAAGTACAAAACAAACATAATATTAGGGAGGAATCTAACACTTAAATTTGCAACGGAAAGCACAATTATAATGGATCACTTTCAGAAAGGAGACGGTCCAAAGATTTTGAATGATCTTTCAAACAAGAAGAAGAACCACTCATATCGGCACGGCACATACAGATCCACCTGCAGCAAGAGCTGTCAGGTCCTCAAGCAACCGAAGTGCGAGCTTTCCAGAATTAGTTAGGATATCCCTCATCAGTGATGGACCTCCAGAACAAACCTCTTGCTCCAATGACCTGTTCAAGTATGTCGCAGAAATTGAAATTCGTAAATCATAACATCAGACTTCATAAGACAAGTACACAAATTGTTTGAACCGCCCAACTAGATCAACCACTAACATAACTTCGTGAATGCCAGTAGAATAGCATAGCTTGCATAGAAAAAAATGATCTTTCATTAAAAAGGAAGATTTAGTCAATAAGAAGGAAGAGTACAACAAGAGGAGAAGATGTCCTTGAGGCAAAATTTTTGAAATATAAGATTTAAACGAATAGAGTTCTTTATGATCACTCATAGATTAGTGTAGGTGCAGTACTAATAATGACTAACTACACAGGCATGGACAGTGGGAACATAACACACCCTTAGCGCAGTAGGAAATACTAGGTATGTTCAACTTCAAGAGGCAAGACGGGCCAGACCACCCAAGAGACATCTATTAAGTTGCTGAATCACCGTGAGTGGAATATAGTAATGAGTTGTTGGACATGCAGAGAAGAGGACGGAAAAAACTAAATCCATTATACTATCAGGACGTGTACTTGTCATTGAAAGAAAAAAGAAGTTATCAGGATGTGTACATACTCTAGATGATTTATATTGCGGTTGACATCACTAGTAACTGAACTGCTACGAGAAATGTACACTCCAGAACCAAATTTCCCGGCTGGAAGTGACTCAGCAGAAATCACACGGTCAAATATCAATGCCACAGCTTGCCTAAAAGTTGCAGCAGCAGTACTGAAACAATTTTCAAAGCATGAGCACCCAAATGAAACAGGACATAGAAAGGTAACAGCCAACTTAATGCATTGAACTTTCACCCTTTAAACTCACTTTCGCACACTATCAGAGGATCTATTGTGTTCAAGAAGGTGAAGAATGATACCAAGAGCTTGAGCAGTGTATTCCTGAAAGTCATAGAAAAGTTAATGCATATCCAGTTCGAAAAGGAAGACCAACCACAACTCTCTCAAAATAACATTTCCCACCTTAAGAGAAAAATGGGAACTGTGGATGGAATTAGAAGAAGGATTTTCTCTAGCTTGCTTCCCCTCATTTCTCTCCCTACCTTCCTTCCATTACATGTAATCACATACTCACTAGCTATAACCTAGGCTTTTATCATTCTTTAGTATACAGCTGTATGTTATTTCTGTTATACAAACTTCTACATATGAAGTTTCACAATCAAACAAACGATTTGAATTCATTAACCATGAACATAAGTTTTGCGCAACGCTCCATACTCACATAAAAGGTTTTAGAACAAAGTTATGTAATTTATGATATTGCCACCCACATAAGACAGAAAATTAAAGATATTAGACATGGAGTCAACATTCACAAATCAGATGCAACAGGAAGGTGCCCATAAAGGATATTGTTGTCCATTACAGGCCCTCAAAAGTCTGACAAAATTCCAGTTTTTCTTTTCAACGAACATACAAAACTAGATCAAGCATACATGAACAAGAAGTTTTGCACTTTTCTGCTTCGGTAGAATCAGGCAATCACTTAGTTGTTCAATGTCCTAAAGCACTAATTCAGCCAAATCTCAGAAACACATGGAAAAGCCAACCAATTACTATCATAATCAAGATATGCAAGAAATAAACAATTACCTCATCATCAGGTTGTAAACGAGATTGAAATATAATGAGGATTGTCTGCAAGGTCTTAAGTTGAAGACTCTCATCAGCCATTTCCCCGTGCTGTGAAAAGATTTAGAAAAGAGGCAGCTTTTAAATGATGCAAATATAGAGTGTAGAAGCAATTTGTTATGTTTGAACTCAGAATCCACTTACAGCATTTGTTTCTAATTCGGAAGTACTACAGTATGGGAAGAACTAGCAGGTATACTATTTTTCTTGTGACAAGAGAAACCCGCAGCCACTACCCCTTTTGGGTGCGCACAGGTAAAACCTTCGTTCCTATGCAACAGCTCGCAAACCACATAGGAGAGGTAAACCGCACTAGCCACTAGGCAAGCCTATTATGACTTGACCCAGAAGGCAAACACCTTGCTTTTGCTGGTAAGGGGTTTCGAACTTGAGACCTCCACCATGGAAGTCCCAAGTCCAAACCACTGGACCATCCCGAAGGGTTAGTAGGTATACTATTTTAGGTTACCTGAAATCCAGCATAATTTGCTTTCTATACCTTTTGATCCAGAAAGTTTCTTTTTCTTTTTATCTTGAGAAGGGGCTTCCTTTCATGTTACATTAGGTGCTCGAAAGGCTCCTTCCGAAAAATTAGGGATGACAAGGTTCAGAAGTTGGGAGAGGGGGCCCAAAATCAATTATAGATATATTGCAATGAAGATGAACTGAATCAACAAAACCCCACTTCTATGAAGATCTAACTGACTGTGAGCTCTAGTTTATATGTTTACCTTAGACTTGACTGCTCTAGCAATCTTAAGTTATGGCAATTGGTCAATGGCACCTGTTTATATACAGTTACATGGAAAAGGTAGAGAAATATATGTGAACTTACATCTTTGAGGGTGTCGAGAATCTCCTTCAAAGCTGAAGTAGCAACTACATCGTGAGAAATGAGTTTTTGCAGACAAGAAAGTCCGATGACGCTCATTTTTACAGTCCTAACTTCACAGGCCATCAAAAATATGTTAAGTATATCCTCGTTATGTGCTATCTCACTGGGGCTCGACAACGATCTTAACTGCAAATATGCAAAAACTAAAATTGAAACAATTATCATTTTAATTTGCAGTTAAAAGTGAATATGAAGAACCTTCAAAATAGCGTGTTCAGCAGCATCTTTGACGGCAGGATATCGCCTGCGAGCTTCTGCCGATAAAGCTCGAAGATCTGACTCCAACACTGCCATCAAAGCCATCTCTTTTAAGGTTGAAAATTGGAATTGGGGAAAGGGTCTGGGTTGGCTAATTATGTTGATTGGAGCTGCTGATGGGATGGGTCGGCTCGGTACAAAAAGGCCGGGAGACCTGGTAAGGAATGGCTAATGATGAAGCTTGGTACAAGTCGAAAGCACACCCATATGGAGACGACGAAAAATGTGGTTCCGACGACTGCCGGAATCAAAATGTCTCGAACAAGGACGGTAAAGGTAAGAAAAAGAGGTGGAAATTACTAGATCTCTTGAATTTAGTGTGGGCTGGAGACAAGAAGTTTCAGTTGTTGTTGTTGTTACTGCTGTTTTGTTTGTATTTTCTGGGCCGTCTTGGTTCTCATAAGAATAAATAAAATTTAAAAAAAAAAAGGTAAGGAGATTCGTATTTTTAAGAAATGAGAACTAAATGGGGGTGAAAGGGAAAAGTATCTAGTAGAATATAAATTTAATTGAAAAGAATCAAAATTATCCTTGAACTATGTGTTGAACTATGTAAAATAGATTATTTATATTTTTTATTATATTTTGGGATTAAAAATATTTTTGTTGTTATTTCAAAAGATCATATCTATTCTCAAGAGTTAATATTTCATATTTTTATTGACTTAGCAAGTCACGTGGGACTATCCTTCCACCTAAGTATTGCCAACTAGGATTCATTACATTAGACCTTTAGCGGCGACAATAATCGCCATAAAAATCCAAAAAATCGTCACTAAAAGTTTTTAACATTAAACTTTAACTTTGTGTTTTTTCTTCATTATTTAAAAAAACAAAAATGATATCAATTAAGTAGGAGTTTGAAGACAATGTATGTTTTATTTTGTATGTTATATGTAAATGTATAAAATGTACAATGATGCATTATATAGTAGGAGATGTGAATCGAGAAGTAATTTTCATGATTTTTCGTAATAATACTGGGTGTTTTTAATATTAATATTACAAGTTATTTATTTTATAAAATTAGGTTTCAATCGAAAATTAATTATCATATTTTTTTTGTTGAAAAAAATAGGTTTTACTATTAGTCGTCACTCTTAACCTTTAGGCAATATTTTGAAATTCTGTGGCAACTTTTTTGCCACTAAAGATCAAGTACTTTTGCAGTGACGCTTAGATGGAGGGATTAGTCTCATGTGGCAATGCCACATCACTAAAAAGATTGGGGTGTTAACTCTTGAGGGTACTTGTGGTCTCCTAGGATAACAGCGGGGATATTTTTTATTCCAAAATATAATCGAGGGTATAAGTGATCTATTTCACATAGTTCAGGGGCAATTTTGACATTTTCCGTAAATTCAAGCATTTATTCAAGGACGAGAATATACTCATTCACAAAAAAATCGAATGGGAAAGAGGAGGTGAACGAGTGATTTGAGGAGCATGGACGAGCGAAGCGTTGAAATAGCATTATCCTCTGTATTGATTTGTACGAGATTGACATCATGAATTCAGATGTTGCTTTAGTTGTTATAGAGTGAAACATTGGATCTGTTAACCTCGTGTGTTAGATGTTAACGTTGAAAATGAGTGCTTCTCAAAAGTTGGAATTGGAAAGGGTCTGAGAAAGCTAATTATGTTGATTGAGTTGCTGATGGGATGGGACGGCTCGGTACAAAAAAAGGTAGGCTGACCAGAAGATATGGTAAGGAATGGCTAGATTCGTAATTAAGAAAAGGGCACAAAGGATTGCAAATTTAGACAAATTAAGTTAAAATCTAAGCCAACTTGAGTTAAATATTTAATTTCACTAGGACAATATTAATTGATTAACGAGCTTCTTAGTTTAAATAAATTACACTAATAAATTCAAACTATATAAATCATTAATTAACTAAACTAATTAACCAAATATTCAAGTAAAAACAAAATCTTTTCTAAGATGATTTTTAAATATTCATAAAATAATATATATATATATATATATATATATATATATATATATATATATATATATATATATATATATATATATATATATATATATATATATATATATATATATATACACTGTATACACAAAGAGTAGATACAATAGGTCATGCAAGCACGGCCCAATATATATTAGTTTATTTGTTTTAATTTAATATTTTAAATTATTAATTATTGTAATTTATTATACTTTTTACTTTTATGTAAATTCGAATAATATATGTTTCTTTTTGTCCCAATTTTTATGTGAGCACGCATGAAATTTTGAAAGTATATCTAAGTTTTTTTGTATGATTTTAAATATTTTAAGTTGTTATCTATTGTGATTTATAATATTATATTTTCGACATTTTTAAACATAACATACTTAAAAAGAAAGTAAGATAATACTTTAAAATGAAGAAAGTGTTAAATATGAATAGAAGAAATTGAAGTAGAAGGACAAATTTGAGAATTTTCAGATCGATCCTAAGTAGCAAAATAAATGTTAATCTATTTGTCTCACTTTATGTGACTATCTTCTCATTTTTAAATAAATTAAGTTGTTAATTGTTGTAATTTACTGTTTTTTTAAAAAATCTAATTTAGAACAATATATTATTTCATCTATCTCAATTATGTGGCACATGTAAAATTTTCATAGTAATAATTTTTTAATATGCTCTTAAAATATTTTAATTTGATAATTATTATAATTTATAAAGTAATTATGTTTTGATAATTTAAATATATAATATATTTAAAATGTAAGTAAGAAATGAAACTACTAAATATAAATGATGAAAATAATTGGATAGTATTAAAATATATGAGGATCTTGGGGGTATGATTACGCAGTCTGCTTAACCCCAAGCTCCTCAAATTGTCGCTTATTAACAAATTAGAGAAAAGATCAACTAATTATTGAACATTAGGATTTTAGATTTAGGATTAATAGTACCGGTTGACCAAACTTCTAGATAATTTTTTTTTAGATATTAAAAATCAATCTTTATTACTCTCGAAACATATTTATTTTTCTTTAAAAGCTTAACTAAATACCTTATTTTTTAAAAAATAAATATTTTTGATATACAAATACTTGAAAAACATGCTATAATACAATTCAAACTTTTGGTCAAGTAATTAAACAGTTAAGTACATGCAAAAATGCATCTTGATTGATTGGTTTGTTTAATTAGAAGAGCTCAAAGGGGATGTTTTTTTCAGATTCGAATGACACTTAAGAATGAAAGTTATATCTTTTGATAACAAAGGCCAAAATGCTTTATGGACAAGCTGTTTTTGTTTATTTTTACTACTATTTAAAACAAAAGTATTAAGATATATACATACATATATGTGTGTTTGTGTGCGCGCGCGCGCGCTCCTCTCTCTCTCTCTCTCTCTCTCTCTGTGTGCGCGCGCGTGCGTGCGTTCGTGCGTGCGTGCGTGTGTGTGTGGGGGTGTGGGTGTGGGTGTGTGGGTGTGGGTGTGGGTGTGGGGGGGTGTTGGGGTGTGTGTGTGTGGGATTTTTAAATTCATAAACCAAACCAAATCAAACGAATAAAAGTCGGGTTTTTAACTTTGGGCTTTTACGCATTTTTTGAGTTTTTCCGGTAAAGTATTCGTACAAACATATAATTTACTTGTACTTCAAATATTTCTTTAGTCCTGCGATAATGTAACTATCTAAGTTGTTTTTTAAGTAATAACATGAAATGATTAATGACACTAAAATATCCAACAAAAAATGTCACGACCCAAAACCGGGCCGCGACTGGCACCCACATTTACCCTCCTATGTGAGCGAACCAACCAATTTAACCCTTATCATTTCAATATATATAACAACAGAAAGTAATGCGGAAGACTTAAACTCATTAATAAAACAATTCAAAACTATTATTATTATCCCCAAAATGTGGAAGTCATCATCACAAGAACATCTATCTCAAATTTGCTAAACTAAAACTGTCTAAGAAGCTAAAACTAATACTAGCTAGTCCATGCCGGAAGTTCAAGGCATCAAGACTTGAAGAAGAAGACCCGATCTAAGCTAGGCGCATTAGCTCACCTGAATTTCGAAGGTAGTGAAGACTGGCTAGATCCACTGTTGAGTTGAAGTTGACGAAACGTTTCTTTGCATTCCACAATAACAAAGAAGAAAACATAAAAGTAGGGTCGATTACAAACCACGGTCTTGAGTAGATATCATCGGCCAACTCAAAATAGGGAACAGATATATCAATAATATCATAAACTCAACTAAAATACTCAACATGTAGCAATAACAACATGAATTCATCAATAACTACAACCGAAGTTCACACATGAGGACTCAAGCCTCAATACCATACTCATTTGGGAATTAAGTTCATTAGATTGAGTATATTCATTATCTTTCAAGATTCATTATCTTTCTTCCTCTTGTGTCGGTACGTGACACTCCGCTCCTCTATTTCTATCCTGGTACAGGAACGTGGCACCCGATCCTCATATACTATCCTGATGCGGAGCGTGGCACCCGATCCTCATATTCATTCTATCCTGGTACCGGGCGTGGCACCCGATCCTCATATTCTATCCTGGTGTCGGGCGTGACACTCCGATCCTCATATTCATTCTATCCTGGTAGGAACGTGGCACCCGATCCTCATATTCTATCCTGGTGTCGGAACGTGACACTCCGATCCTCATATTCATTCTATCCTGGTAGGAACGTGGCACCCGATCCCTAATTCATCAAGCCTTCTTTCATACTAAGGCATCATCATTAACAAGTGAATTAGGGTTTTTATCAAGATTTGGGATTCAATAGCTTCATCATGCTTATTTATTCACAATTTCATAATCATATTCATACAAGCATACAATTTAAGCACATAGAGGGGTTTACAATACTATCAACACATATCATTCACTATTAAGAGTTTACTACGAATATCGTAAAAGAAACTATAACCTACCTCCACCGAAGAACGGAATCAACAAGCTATCTTCTCAAAATCCTTGCTATCCTCTTCGTTTCTGTTCTTTTTCTTTTTCTTATTCAAACCCTCTTTCTTTTACCCTAATTCATATATAATTAAGAATGAAAGATGGTAATAATGACCCACTAATTAACTTAAGGTTACCTATTTTAACCCCCAAGTAATTAGATTTATTAATAATAACCCTCAAACTTTATAATTAAGGAAAGAATAGTCCAAAGCGTCCCTTAAAACGTGGAAAGAAATCCGATTTTGATCGGATCAAGCGCGACTGTGACGGGTCGTCGTGAGGTCACGTCCGGTCACAGTCACCGTCGTGGACGGCCGAGGATCAATTTCATCACGGCATCGTGACGGTCCGTCACACTGTGACGGTCCGTCCCGCCACTCGTTCACGATGTTCGGAGAGTCGATTTTCGCACTCCAATTTGAAATTCTAAGTGTTTTGAAACGAAACCTCTGTGACGGACCGTCGTGCCTATGACGGTCCGTCGGGGTGTCCGAAATCTTAGCCAGTTTTTCCAGAAATAAAATCTGCTGCTCAAAACGACTAAACAGGTCGTTACAAAAAAATAATAATGAAATCGCATAAAACAAATATTGCAAATTAATAAGTCATAACGAAATTGATTTTATTTAAAAGTACTAAATCATGCTAAAATAAATTTAATGAGTATTAGTTACATGACTAAATATTAAAAGAAAGTAAAATTAGATTATGTATTTTAATTGTGTAAACCTGTGGAAAACTAAAAAATAAATATTTAATATTATTCTCATTCTTAGTGTTGAATTGATTTTCTCCTTTTGCATTAATATTTATTTGATTTTGATTTAAACTTTATTATAATTACCAACATGTATGGACTATAATCTTTATTGAATCATTAAAAATTCTAACTTTCAAACAAAAAATAAATATATTTTTCTATTTCTATTATATAGAAGAGTGAATTTCTATTATATCGAAGAGTGAATTAGTAAGACGACCAAGGGTAAAAGTGTAATTTCATTCTAATAAAAATGTATTAAGAAAGATAGTAAATAATTCTAGAAACATCTTTCTTTATATGAAGTGAATAATGATTAAGGGTAAAAATGTAATTTCACGCTAACAAAAATCTACCAAGAATGATAACAAGAAAATTAAATATATTTCCAGAAACACCTTTAGATATTGTTATTACTATTAATTTATTTTGTTATTACTTCACTTTTTTTTGTGAGTCATTGTAATATCTATTAATTACTCTATTTTACTATTACTTTAATCTAACTCTTAATATTTTTTCTATACATTATGCTTATAAAAAATGCCTACTTTAATATAAAAATACATTATAAAATTATTTTCACCTTTATTTTAACTCTTATTTATATACTTGAAAATAAATAAGCGTGATAAAATTAATAATATATATTAGCTTAAATTAAAGGAAAAGATATTAAAAAATAATTTTACAAAGAAAATAAATAGGATGATATTTTGTATTTAAGACGACCATGAATGAAAATATCATTTCATTCTAACAAAAAATTATTAGGAAAAATAGCAAGAATAATGAATAATTCTAGAAACGTCTTTCAATATATGAAGCGTATGATGATCAAAGTTAAAACTATAACTTCACGCAAACAAAAATCTATCAAGAATGATAACAAGAAATTGTTCTAGAAATATTTTTAGTTATTATGATTATCATTAACTCATGTTGTTATTACTTCACTTTTTTATGACTTATTGTGATATTTACTCATTACTCTATTTTACTATCACTTAAATTTAAGTATTGATATTTTTTAATTCATTATACTTACTACAAATGCCAACTTTAATATAAAAAATTATTATTTAAAAAATATAGTTAATTATATTTTATTTTATTTTTGCTCTAATTAATATATCTAAAAAGAAATAATTAAGTGTAATAAATTAATAATATATATTAGATTGAAATTAAAGAACAAATAAAATTAGTTATGATACTAAAAAAATAATATTTTAAAAAATGTCAAAAAGTAACTTTACAAATAAAATGAATAGGATGGTATAATTATATTTAAAGAAAACTAAAAATTTTTACTAGATTATAAATGAGTAGTTCTTCATTAAAATATATAATAAAAATTTTACTTTTATTTGATTTCAAACATATTAACATGAAGAGTGAACTGACGTAAGTTTTATTTAAATTTAAAACTGATGGGGTCAAAATTTGATACTTTTCTATTATATAAAAATATGAAGTTGTAGACAATCAAGGATAATATGGTCATTTGATATATATTTCATTTTAAAATTGTACAAATTCTATTTTTAAATTTGTCAAAATATTTTTTCAAGTGGCTAAATTCCTACATAAGTTCCATGATTATTCCAGAAACTATAAATTATAAGATTTTTCTAGAACTAAGTCCAACACTCAAGTAAATAGACACTAACACATTCTTCATTTCATTCACTCCCCAATTTTCTCCCCTCTCATGTCATATACCAATAAATTTGTCACCCTTTATTTGTAATTTGCATCCTAAATAGTACATGTTTCGGTATATATCTCTTATTAGAAAGATAAAAAATGCAGTTTTTTTTCAACACTAAAAACTTCATTTTTAATTAATTTCCTGTAACGACCCGCTAGGTCGTTTTGAAAACTAGGACTAGTTTGACTCCTTTTGGAAATTTAAAGGGGTATTTTTAAACTATTAGGTAACTATGAGTACCCAATTGATGAAACCTTTATTAAAAAAAAATATAATTAGATAATAGGTTAGTGGAGTTTCACGGTTAATAATTTCTTATTTAGAAGAAAAGACAAACGAAAAGTGGGGAGGCGAAACCTTACCACAGGCGACCAGCGAGAGGGAGAAAATCGTAGCCTTTGTTCAGGTAAAGATATGAGAGATTCGTTCTTTTCAATTCAATCTATGGTAATATATTGTCGGAGTGCTTGGGATTGTGTTATTATTTTATGTTATATTGATAATGGGTGATAAGAAATAATGGGTAAGTTGGTGATGATTACTAAATTATATTATATTGTTAGCAATTGGGTTAGTATTCAAAAAAATAATAATAATAATGTATATAATGATAATAGATTTTTCTTTTAATTGGAAATTTAATGGTAGAAGTTTTCTTTATTTATGCTTTTTTTTGGTTGAATTATATAGTAGTGATGAAAGTGGATGCCAATCATTGGGCAATCATATGCCAATGATTGGCATGGGGATGCTTGAATTGCCATGGGAATGCTTGAAACTGGCAGTGCCAACATAGGAAAAAAAAAACGTGAATTGGGGAGGGCGTTCCACTTACGCCATGGGTGGAAGTTGGTTCATGTTTTATTCATATATTAAAATGCTAGTTTTAATATATATTGGGATGGGTAATTAATTATTAGGTGTTATTTTATATGATCTAACATGGAATTTTAGTCCATTTGAAGAGGTTAGAGTTAAATTCTTGGCTTGAAATTTAGCAAGTATGAAAAATTTGGTATACCAATATGTATCAAAATTTGGAGTTTGGTTGAAAATATGAGTGCGTTTTAGTGTCGATGATAGACATATAATAATTTGAATGTCTACAAAAAAAATTGCTTACTTACAAATATTGCAAAATTAGTAGATTGGGAACGTTCTGAAACCTTGCGAAAAGGAAAGGAAAAATCTTAAAAAGATTCGTGGCACAAGTTCGGCATCTGAGGTATGTTAAGACTTTTTAGACTTGTTGAAGGACGTTTTCCTAATTAAAGATTAAAAATGGAAATAGACAAAGGGGTAAGGGGAAAAATGGTGGTCTCGTATCAATGGTGTGACGGGCATTGGTGCAGTACGGTGTTATAAAAAGGAAAATTTCTATTATAGAATGTGGATTGAAATTTGAGAATGCCAAAGCATATGGGCATTAGGCGATATATTATTGACTTAAATTCCTTGTGTGATTGTGTTTTATTTATTTCACCCGTATAGTTGTGATAATTGAGGTGGTTATGTATTATGTTCATATTGATTGATTGAGATGCATCATCATCCCCTTTATTGAAATAATATTGTGCACATGCATAGACATGAGGCGAGTATAAGTTGGGCGCGTGGAGATCGTCCGTCTTTGGGGATGGTGAGATGTTAAGATTGTAATTTGGGCACGTGGAGACCGTCCGTGCGAAAATTGTTTGATATTATGATAGTGCGTTGAGATCGTCCGCACGGACACGTGGAGATCGTCAGGTGTCGGTATATGGACCTCGCGAGTCCCCATGGGTCATGAACTCTCGATGTATTTCCGAGGAGTATCATGTATATACGGTTGAGTGAGTCTTGGGTGATTCTCGAGACATATCATTACATGGCATCATATTGCATTGCATTTCATCCCATCATTCATTCTTGATGACTATATGTTTCGTTTGGTGTTTGGAAAATATTAAATGTTGATTTCCTTTATTGATGAAACTTAAATAGTAAGTGTAATATATATATATATATATATATACTTGTACAATCTAAGAATTTATTTTCTATATAACTCCCGTCACTACTTCTTCGTTGTCGGTCAATGAGACATACTGGGTACACGTGGTTTCGTACTCATACTACGCTTGTTGCACTCTTTGTGGTGCAGATTCGATTCCGAGTAGGAGCACATCTCGTGGAGCAAATTGAGTCCGGCTTGAAGTTCTTGGAGTTGTGGTGAGCTGCTTGGCTGTTCCGTGGCCCACACCTCCCTCTATCTTTTACTTATTCTGTTATTCAGTATTCAGACAGGATATCCCTTATGTTAGATTTGCCTTTTTAGTTTCAGACTTGCATCGTATTTTAGAAGCTCTTGTACTCATGACACCATTTCTTGGGTAGTATTTTCTTTTCAGTTTTCCGCATTCGTACTTATAAGAACTCAGTGTTGGAGATTTGGAAATTGTTGTCTTTTCACTTCTTTGTTAGTTAAGTTTGTTAAAATATGTTGGTTGGCTTACCTATTGGTTGGGAATATAGGTGCCATCACGACTCGTGATTTTGGGTCGTGACATTTCCTAAATGATGATCCTACTTTTGTAAAACAATTATGAGACAAAATTAACATTTACTATTTCTTAGTGTGAACATATCATTTTTGAGACTTGTCCAAATAACAAATTTTGAACAAAATTCAATTGATTCACATTTTTCAAACATTCTTGTGAATATGTTAATTAACCAGTTAACATGTTAAATTCAATATCAACCAAAATTGCAATTCTCAAAAGGCCTAATTCATAAGGAATGTATCGAGTGAGCAAGTTCTTCAAGAATAAAATTTTCAAAAATTTCAGAGCATGTTATGACCTTTCCTTTTGTTCCCTTTAGACTTTTAAATTTCATGGCGTCACATTTGTTTTTGGATTGTAAAATTAATTTTTGAAGTATCTAACTTATTTGGTGTCTCTTTTTATATATAAATCCAAACGTATATGTCATTATCTAATTAATTGAGAAACATATATTTATTTTTTACTATTATTTATCATCAGTTAAAATCATTTTAAGCAATTTATATAAATTATTATTCTAACTATCTTATGTTAAATTACTGCAGTATATATGATATTAAATTTTTTAATAATTTCAAACTCTCACTATTTGAGATAAAACATTCATTCATCAAGTATATAAATTGTTTTTTTAAAAAATTCTTTTCTTACTATACTAAATTGTTCTCCTAATTTTAATGAATATAAAGACAAAATGTAAAGTCGTAATTTTTTTTATCGTTTTATCATTTTGAAAAGAATGAGACGAGTCATTCTAATTTTTATCAAGTAGTTCATTGTTTCTGTTTGTTAAAAACCTATCAAACAAATTTATAAGTGTACTCAAAATTAATCTAGATGGATCAGTACTAAAAATTTTAATATATTGAGACTCATAATTTTAATCTATTTTCTTGCATGATTTTCAAATAAAATAGAAATAGAATATCATTAAATTAATTATTTTAGTCGAATATATATGTTTGACATGATGTAAAAATAATCATGAGAACATCTGATATTCTTTTGTTATTACATTTATTTGAAAATGTCAAAAATAATTTTTATATTTGAATATTTGAGAAAAATTTAATTTTTGATGTATCCTTAGATTGTAGAAGCAGTTTTTGGCCTTTATTAACTTTGTGTCCTCCTTGATCCCTCTCTAAAGGATTATAACTTGAAGAGTTAAAGTCTTGACTATTGGGTATAGTACTCATAAGTAGTTTTTTCTTACTATTCCTTGATTTGATCGAATACATTGTCTTGCTTTCTCTCTCACACACATGTTCTCCATAGTAATTTATTAAATGTGGCTATGAATTTTTATTGATTTAGCTCTTTCTATTTCGAAATGTTTAATCTCTTTTTTTCTTTTTGGAATAGGAAAAAACTCCTTGAAAAGTACAAAGCAGCGAAATATTTTGGCCATGGACAATATTTTTCATAATTTTATGTGATTTATGTGTTCATGGTGCAAACTTCAAAGTACCAACACTGGTAGAAAAGTGATACTTGTGTTAATAATTTAGCATAGGATGGTGGATAGTGTAATGAGCCAATGACACACGCTTGGATTTGATTTTGCAAGTGTATTAAAGGAAGTAATAGGTAAGTGTGATATATATGATCGTACGTAGGGGTGTAAAAGATATATCAAAGATCACCCGAACCAATCGAACAGAATAGTATCGAATTGTTGTATTATTATTAAATAAATATACAATAAATTTTGGGTTGTTGTTTAAGTTTATACGTGCCAAACAAGTAGGATGGCTTTTTCATTTTGTAAAAAGAAATCAAAAAATTTCCGAATTGAACAATCTTACATGTATGTCAATATATTTATATATAAATATAAACAATTATATATATATATATATATATATATATATATATATATATATATATATATATTTATACATATTACAACTTAGGTCTTAGATATCTGGTGACAATTCAAATTAGACATCATAATTTACGTTGTTGAGCCCGTGCATAGCACAGACAATGCTCAACTAGTTTTTGTTAAATGATAAAAACTATGAAAAAGTATAAGAATTATTTAAAAATATATCAAAGTAAATATTTTTACGTATAGAATAAAAATTTTAAAATTATATATATAATGTCAGGTTGGTCTGGTCTTCGGTTGATTTTTTTAGTTGAAACCAAACCAACTCAAATATAGTCAGGTTTTCTTTTTTCAACACCAAACCAAGTCAAACCAAACCACTAGTCGATTTTTTTCGATTTGACTCGGTTTGAGATTTAGTTCAATTTTTGTTTCGATTATGTACACCCTTATATATATATATATATATATATATATATATATATATATATATATATATATATATATATATATATATATATATATATATATATATATATATATATATATATATATATATATATATATATATATATATATATATATAGACACACATACTAGATAGAGCATGACCCATGCAAAATATGGGTCCAACATTAGAGGATCATCATTTTAGAAAAATTGGTGTAATACATAAAAAAAATCTAATTTTCACATACTTATTTATAAGTGGTACAATGTCATTGCAATGAAGAACTTGATAATGTTGCATATATGTGAGAAATAAAAAGCATTTGTTTTGTACATTACACAAATCTCAATAACATAAGTTCATGTGGTAATTATCTTTTCGCACTTAAAAGTTTTCCCGAGAAATATTCGACATGAATGTTCTTCAAATTGGTCACAATGACCATGCAACTATTATGATCAGCAACCCAATGAAAAGTAGTAATAGTTGTCAAGTACCTACATATGATTTTGTTGGGATTATACATCTTAAAATTTCAATTTGGAAATAAAACATAGCAACTCCATCTAAAGTTTATATAGGCGTAGTCAAAATTGAATTATGATGGCAAAGTACCTCATGCATGTGAAACACCCCAGAAATTCTATGACTTAAGTTAGAGCCAAACCTAATGGATTATGAAATAAAAAGGGGTATTTACGATCCTATGTGTAAGGGAAAGAATCGTGAAGGTTTTGAGGGTTTAGAGATGAAAAAATGAAGAAGAATTCTGAGGGGCAGAATTTGAGTGATGGCCGCGTGTCGCGCGCCTAGTGCCCAGTCTGAAAATTTCTGCTTCGTGTTGCAAAAATGACACGAGGTGTTATGACTCAAAAGACGTTTTCAAAACTAGAAATTGGGCTTTGCGACGCATCGCGGACCCACCTCCAGTCCTTGAACATTTTGGCCTTTAAATGAAAGTCAAGTTGGACTTTTATTTTATAGTCCAACTAGTGTAGGGGTGTTTTTTTTCGGGGGGGGGGGGGGGTTAATATAAATAGTATTTAGTCAATTTACACCCATTCCCCAATCAAAAATACAAAACCCAATTTTTGAAATTAAAAAAATAGAAAATCTCCCTTCCCTCTAAATTCTCTCTATACACAAAACCTCTATTGAAGAACATTGAAGCTCAAAGAAAAGGGTAAATTCTCAAAGGCTCCAACTCAATTTCATGGTTAAGCCTTTGTTAAGGTATGATTGCTTTCACTCTTGGGATTCTTTGCCCCAAGAGGTCCCTTCAAAAGATGTTTTTAAAATTCCCCCAAATCTAGGGTTTTTTCTTTACATATGGGTCTTCTTCTAAACCAAAGTTAGGGATCAATTATGGTTAATTATGATTTTTAGGATTGTTTAGGTGTATAATAATGAGTAATTATTGTTGTTCACTTGAAATTCCCTTGGACCCATATTCTTTCCCAATTTCATAAATCTTGGATTTGATATGGTGAACTGGTTGAAGATGATTAATAAATCAATTGTTTATATTTATGTTAATTGTGTTATTACTTCATGAATTACCTTATATTATGTATTGGTTATGCATTGTTGGGTGATTCAAGTATGAAGTTCCATGAAGGGCAAGAAGGTATAATGTTGGTTCATAATTGAACTCATGTAACAAAACAAGCACCATTGTGTTCCATTAACACATTTGGTTATTCCAAATGTTCAACTTAAAGCTTATAACTTACCTAAATAGGGTGATGTTCCTCTAATCGAAAGTGAATGAAAAAAAGTTAAAACAAATATTATCAAATGGGAAATTTGATTGAACGCCTTGTTTCGTGATAACGTTCGAATTATTCGCTTGAACCAAAGTGCTAAATGAAGTGTTGATGTCTTTATTGTGTGTTACCATGAACCAATTCATATAATTAAATTTACCAATATATTTTTTAAACACCATGGCTTGCATCTAAACCCCAACATAATCAATTACGTTTCTAAAATTCACATCCGAAACGACTTTCATCTCTTTTGCTTATTTCACATCTTTTTCATGTTCTTCACCCAAAACCTTATTAGTCCTAATAATATTATGAACAATCTCAACTTCCTATTCATTGGTTATCAGTTGTAGAACATCTTTGTCATCTCGTTTTGTCACAAATTATTTTGACTTCCCTTGTAACAAAACACTTACTCTGATCGTACTTTTGATGTTTGCAATGATTGCCTCTATTCTCAAGATACGTAGAGTAAAACTTTGAAGAACTTGGTAAGACACAATAATGTTTAAGGACAATTTCACAACTAGAAAATTAAAACTAGTAGAGAAACTAGAATCAGAAACAGATTAAAAAAATTATGAAATATATTTCTTAAAGAAGAATTGCCAATCTGTATTTAAAGAATTTTACTAATTCCAAGAAACTTTGCAGAAACATGAAGTTACTAAAGTTTAATGAATAAGTGAAGAACAGAAGAACATAAATTAATTCAAAAATCTAAACTGTAACACATACATTTTTTTTTTGAAAAAACAGAAAGAAAATAGAACCCACTAAATGTACAGTGTCCCCTAAAGGGAATTATTCCCCTCTAGTATTTGAGGTTTGATTTGGAATATGTCCTGCAAAGATAGAACGATATCAAATCACCAACGTATTGATGCCCGAAATGTTTGTGTCAGCGAGCCACTCAACAACAGTAAATTATACTTAGAATACTAGATTTAGTAGAAGTAGAAGATGTCCAGAAAATTTATTTTTTGAATGAGAGAAAATCCCTCAATTTATAGAAACCAAAGGGTAGTGCGAAAATATTCTTATTGTGCCTTAAGGTCACAAACCTTTGAAAAATCACAATATCTCATACTGGTCATTACCTTTCATAAAAGTTACAACTTTTCATAAAATTCGCATCCTTTCATAAAAGTCGCAACTCTTCATTTTCGATTCATACCTTTTAACCCACATATTTTATGCTTTCAATGGGTGCAATATAATGGAAACTCATAATAGATATTATTTTGATAAATTGATTTAAATAATGAATTATTTCTATCAATTTTTTATTTATTGTAAAGTAAAGTATGTTAATCCCATGGATAACTTTGATATGATTTAGGTTTAGTATACTAAATAATTTAAGTAATGATTATTATACTATTGGTGTATCTATAAGTCATGTAAATCACTTAAAATATAATTACATGTGATTTTATGTAGCTTATAACAATTGAAATGAATTGGTTATAATAAATTAAACTAAGTTTGACTTTGCAAAATACATCAATCTAATTAGTGGGATTGCAAATGTTACTGAGGATCTAAGATTGCGTACGTAGACAACATAGAAAATCATTTCTTCTGTATGAAACAATATTTCACTTAGACAATGTTTATCTTATTTGCCTGAACCAAAGTATTAACTAAAGTGTCTATGTATTCCTTGTGTGTTACCATTAACCAATACAGATCATCAGTTTTATCATTACATTTTCTTAACTCCATGGTTTGCATGGAAACCCCAAAATAATCCAATACATTTCCCAATTGCACATCCAGAGTGTCTTTTATCTCTCTTTTTTTTAGTTTCACATGTTTATGTTTATCATCCAAAACCTAATTAGTCCCATTAATATTATAAAAAATCTCATCTTCCTATTCATTGATTATCGATTGTACACCATCATTGTTATCTTGATTTGTCACGAACATTTTGAGTTCCCTAGTAAAAAGCACACTTTCTCTCGTCCTATTTTTTTTATGGTTGCAATATAATGGTAACTCATAATGCATATTCTTTTAATGAATTTATTTAAATAGTGAAGTCTTTCTATCAAATTTTTATTTGTTGTAAAGTAAAGTATGTGAATCCAATATATAACTTTTATATGATTTATGTTTGGTGTATTAAATAATTTAACTAATGGTTATTGTACTATATTTTGTGTATCTATGAGACATGCAAATGACATAAAATGCATTTACATCTGATTCTATATAGGTTATTATAAATGAAATTAATTGGTTATTATAATTTAAACCAAGTTTGAATTTGCAAAATACATCAATTTAATTAGTGGGATTGCAAATGCTACGGAGGATGTGAAATTGCTTAACCAACATAGAAAAAATCATTTCTTTTGTATGAAACAATATCTCATTACAGATCCCTCGTGAGATTAATGAAGTATGACCATCTACTATTGGTTTTCTCCAGCAAAATTTATCAAGAAGTATATACAAGATTTCTTCTACTAGTTTTTGTATCGTAGATCTATTTGTTGCTAATAGACTGGTAATGGTATTGTTTTGGTAGGTAAATCTTTCTTCTATAGATTTCATTAATATGTGAGCTAATACGATTATCTATCATCCACATAATTGATTATTGTCAATTCATGAGGCAGAACTGATGATAAACGCAAACTCATCCAGTTTTGCTCTTTACTTATTCAAGTCAAATGTTTATCAAATTTCATGCATCTACACACAAGTTATTTCTTATTCAAAATTTTCAATGTTTCAATTTATTTTGTGTGTGCCCTTCTTCACTCAACTATTTCCATTCTACCAACAAATTTTCATTCACAAGTAATAGTTGAAGTCATTATTAATACATTGAATTGACATGAGCATTGTTATGGAAAATTGATGTATAATTTATATAACAGGAAGGATGTTTCAGTGATATATAATTTATATAACAGGAAGGATGTTTCAGTACTACTTAATTGTATTTATAAAAGAGACCATAAAGGAATAATTGTGCAAAATATTTGTTGATCTTGAAATTTTTTTATTGATATTTGTATATATTATATGCATCTTACTACTAGATTGAAAAGTTTTTATTACATATAAGATAAAATGGAGGAGTAACATAACTTTCTAAGAAGGCTTAAGTCATTTGTGCCCCCTAAGGTTTTCAAAATAATTTACTTAGATACCTCAACTATGACTAGTATCTATTTGAAACTCTAATATTAATAAATATCTACTTATTGAACAAAAAAGATAACAAAGCTTTTAAAATAATTCACACACAATGTCTTGGAAAGCAACGATAAGGAATTCAACATGTGGCTAATGGGCCCAACCTAATGAATTTTCAATTTTTTTTTGAAAATTTCAACCTTTAATAATTCAAAAAAAAATAATTACCAAAAAGAAGTAAAAAAAGAATATCCCTCCCCCACCCCCACGAACCCACCCACTTTTTTTTTCTTCTTCTTCTCCGCTAACGCGCCCACGCCGACACTTGGGACGACAAAAAAAAGTAAGTTCAAAGATTATATCTCACCACCAATCTAACTGTTTGCCCTTTCTTATATTTTCTTGATTCGTTATCCGCCATCATTTCTATTCTTATGAAGAGATTACGTTTTATTAATTTTTGTTTTTCTTCTTATAATAAATTATGAGTTACGGAAATTAAGTCAGATGTAAATAAGGAAATAAATTGTGTAGCTTGATAGATTAATAAAGTGATTATTGAGATTTTTTGTAAAAAAATTGAAGTTGATAAATTATTTCAAAATCAATGAACAATAGAAATACTAAGGATTCAAATGAATTTTATCAATTTTTTTGACATTATTTTATAACTTTAATTGTTGGTGATGTTTGTTGATTGAAGTGACCGAAAATAGAGATGAACAGAGGTTTGCTTTATAATTTTAATGGCTTGTACAAGTTTATTAGTAATAGAAAAATATTTTAAAAATCGGAACATGTTCACACGCTCCTATGAAGTGAAATGCACTTGTTTTGCCAAATCTTCATTTTGTGCTTAATAGACTCACATTATAAATAATTTAGGTTTTCAATAGGTACAAGCCCTAGTTGAGGTGTATAAGTGAATTATGCAGATAACTTTAGGGATCCGTAGATGTCTTAAACCTTCTAATAAATAGGAAAAAGGAAAATAATAAAATTTGGATATTACTAGTTTCTTTTATATAGTTATTTAATCATTCAATCTCCTCACAAAAATCATCATATGATTTAACAAAATAAGATCCTAGTTAATTTACATAAATTTAAAATTGTGTGAATTAGAGTCCTAGCAGACTTCAATCTTATCACCATAGGTCAATCCATGATTTTCGAATAAATCCGCACAAACCATTGCATAATGTTTACATAGATTCATCTTCATAACAAAAGATCCTTCATAATTTTTATGATTTCTGTCTACAGTAACATTCAATAATTTAAAATGATGCATTTTACCTTTCCAACAGGTTGCACAATTTCCTTCATCGAATGTGAAAAAACATATGCAAGAACGAATGCAAATTGTAACACTATTATTTGAGTGAATTTTTCATTATGAGTAATAGTCTTCTTAATCTTTGGTGGTCCTTTAAAAAGGTCAAAGTGGGTGGTTTTTTTTCATAATAGTAATTATAAAGAAATGTGTTTGATAAAAAATTTACAATGTTGAGGGAAAAAAGGTAGGACATTATAGGAATATTTTGGCATTAAATTTGGAAGGTATATGACACTATAATTATGGAATTAAATTTGGAAATTATATGACACTATAATTATGACATTAAGTTTGGAAGGTATTTTCTAATATAGTTTGGTTTCATATATTAAAATTAGATTACTGTGATTAATTATATTTGATTATTTTTCTAGTCACTTTCCTTCTACAACTTGATTTGGTGAATCTACATAAGTTATTTAAATGTAATTACAAGTTATTTTGTTTAATAACTTTATAATAAACAATAAACAATCAATTATAATAAATCAAATTACATTTGTTATTAATTAGTTTTTAAGGTATCACGTATACAAGTTGGAAATCTATTAAAGAAATTGTGCTCTTAGTGTACCTTTATTAATAATAGGGAAAATCTTATAATATACCATCAAACTATTAAAAATGAATCATCTATTTCGTTAAGAGTTTGGAAAATTGATGTCATCGTTGTTAAAAATAATGATCATTTATATTATTAGTTTTAATAGTTATTTTGTAAAAACAGATTTGCCACATGACCTCTTTTTACAGGTCTTCAAAAAAAAATAAATGGACCCACTTAAAAACTTACTCACACTCTATTCTATTCCCCAACTTGGACTGAAACTAACTCATAGAACATAGACAACATTCACCGGGTATTAATTAACTTTGGAAAAGGGAAATTTTTTGTAACGACCTAGACCGTCGTGATTGAAATCCACACTAACTTCTTGGTCGAAGAACCGTTACTACCATCAAACAAAAGCAAGAAATCTAAAACTAAGAAATTTATGTTACGGAAGCAAGTTAAATGACGAAAAACGAAGTACCTTCTAAACAAAAGATCTAAAAACTAACATATGCGAAAGAAAAACCTAGAACCTGAAAGTTAATATATCAAAACTAGAAACGACAACTAAGTCTAACAAAGAATTATATTGAACTATTTAAAACAAAATCCTAAGTCCACAAAGGTTGGACATAGACAAGGAGAATTCCATGGCATCTTGAATGAAGTGACACACCCTTGAACTCGAAGCGATCACTGATCTCGTAAGCGAGATCTGTCAACAGTCGCATGAAGATTCCCTATACTAAAAAAAATAAGAACAAGTTTAGGATCTGTACATAACCACAATGTATATGTAGGATCACACGACTATCGCACTAGTGTAACATAACAAGTCAAACAACATTATAATATCATGCATATATATAAAAAAATTCAATATCATCATATGGAGTCAATAATACATTCACATGCTTAATCACATAGTTGGTCCTCTCACGAAATCCAAACCCAAACTATTTGCATGTCGGAAAATGGAAATTTGGTCAAAAGTTAGCATGCCAGCACGTGACAATCCGATAAAAAAGTTAGCATGAAGAAACGTGGCAATCCGATCCAAATAATACATCACAATAATACCTCAAGATCACACATTTAAGTCATGATTCATTTCTACCTCTATGACCAATATTGCAACATACATACATATACAAGTACCAATGACAAGCTTGGAACCCCATCACACAATCATATAATCACAACCATCACCTACCTCGAAACAAGCTTGGAACCCCAAGAAAATTGATCCTTCCCTTTCCGGATCTCTTGCACTTGTTTTTGTTCTACAAACAATCAATAAATAAATCACTTCTTTCATGAAATTCTAACAAATTGATGAACCCTAGGTCATACCCAGGACCCCAACTAGCCAAAGTAGGTATTTTTCCACTATGAATTCTATTAAGAAACCCTTTCCCATCAATTATCACCCATTATAAAATGTTCTACAATTAAAAAATGAAAATAGGGGTAAAAAGCTTACTTTTAACCTTAAGAATGTTGGAAAACGAGTTGAAATTACCCAAGGATCGTTTCTTACCTCTAAAATTCAAAAGTGTCAAATAAGTTCAAGTGGCGGTTTTATTTATGTATTTAGAACCCGTCATTCTGCTAAAGCGGTGCCCATCCTGCTCTAGTGGCATCATTGTAGTGGAAATTTTTGTACTACTAAGCTCTGTCTTGAAAAATTGCAAAAATCATATAAATCAATCTCCGCCTCATCCGCTACTTTAGCACTCAACCCGCTGTAGCGGGACGAAGTGAGGCAGTGAGCTCCTAAGGGATTTTCATCCCTTTCACAAAATACTCTTAACCCACTACGCACAAAAAATACCGTTAACACTACGATCTATTCCTTGAGATCTATTTATCTAAATTCAATTTCATAAAGTCGTACGGGTTCCTTAATGATATATATAACCGATTATGCAATAAAATTCCTATTTAATCCACCCGATTACTATCAGATTTCCCTAAACCTTGATGACTTTGATTTCCTCCGAATCTGGAAAAGGTTGGGAAAGTCTTAATACTTCGAAAAAGTTTTTTGACCCCAATTTTCCTCGTTGGCGTTTCTATATTGATGAAACTCTGCCGTTACAGTCGATACCAATTTACCCATCACTCATCCCCAACTGATCTACTCAAGAAGGTAGGCTAAAAGGTAATAAAGTAGTATGTTATTCAATGAACAATTGGCGATACTTGTCTCGCATGTCCTTTTAAGTCTCCGAATTACCTTTCTGAATTGGACAATTTTTCCATTGAAACTTCACGGACTTTATCTCCTTGGTCCTCAGCTTACGAACATCGCGATCAAGAATAACAATTAGTTCCTCCTCATATTGGAGATCTTTGTCTAGCACTATTGAGTTTGACTTAATGATATCGTCACCGTTGCCATGATATCTCTTCAACATAGACACGTAAAATAAGATATGTACACAGGAAAAGTTAGGAGGTAGAGCAAATGTATACACCACCATTCCTATATGTTCAAGAATCTCAAACAGGCCCATATAGCGCGGACTCAACATACCCCTCTTACCAAATTTCATTACCCCTTTCATGGGTGATACCTTGAGAAGAACATTCTCGCCCATCTAAAATTCCATATCTCTTACCTTGTGATCTGCATACTTCTATTGTCTACTCTGCGCGACTAGAAATATACTTTGAATGCTTCTCACCTTATCTTGAGCATCTTTCACTAAGTCAACCCCCAAAGGTTTCACATCTATGGACTCAAACCAACCTATGGCTGATCTAAATAATCTCCCATATAATGCCTCAAATGGTTCCATATCTTTGTTTGAGTGATAACTATTATTGTAAGAGAATTCACGTAGTGGTAAAAACTTATTCCAATGCCCTCCAAAGTCAACCAAACCAGCTCTCAACAGTCTTCCAACACTTGAATAATCCTCTCTGATTGTCCATCCGTCTCGGATGAAAGGTTGTAGTAAAAATTAGTTGTGTGCACAATTCATCATGCAACTTGCTCTAAAACTTTGACGTGAAAAGGGTACCACGATCTGAGATGATGGGAAGGGGCACACCATGCAGCCTCACTATGTCCTTTATATAAATCCTAGCAAATTTTTAACCACAACACAAATAGAATAAAACTTCCCTAAGGTCTTGGGGATCAAAACCACAAAATTCATAGCTATCATTTCCCACTTCCAATCCAAAATGATATTCATAGGAGTAAACTCACAGGTCGTTGATGCTCATATTTTACTTGTTGAAAATTTTAATACTTCGCCATGAACTCCATGACATCCCTCTTCATACCCGACCTCCAATAGACTTGCTTTGGATCTTTATACATCTTGGTTATACCCGCATGAATAGAATAGCAATATCCATGAGCTTCTGCCAACAACCCTGAAATTAAATCCTCCACTGGTGGGACACCTATTCTACCTTTGTAGTTTTGTACACCATGCACATCTAAAGTCGTTCCTTGAGATTTACCTATCACAAACTTTGATGTAAGTTCATCCAACTCTCCATCTTCAAATTTTTAGTCCTTGATTTCCTCCGTAAACATGGACTTAGCTTCAATTCTAGCTAACAACCCACTTCTTTCGGCAATGCCCAAGCGCACGAACTTAGACTCTTAGGTATGAATTTCCTTAGGCAAAAGGTACTTGGTTGCACTCAAATAAGCTAAGATAGTGATTCTAACTGCTTTCTAACTCAAAGTGTCTGCCACAACAGTTGCCTTACTGAATGGTCACATCATAATCCTTAAGTAATGCAATCTATCTTTGCTTTATTAAGGTCAAATCCTTTTGAGTGAATACATGTTGCAAACTACGATGATCACTAAATACCTCACATTTAACGCCATAAAGATAATGTAACCAGATCTTAAGATCAAATACCACAACCACCAATCTAGATCAGTATGGGGTAATTTCTCTTGTGCACCTTTAATTGACACGAGGCATAAGCTATAACAGTATTATCCTTCCTCAACACAGCACCCAAACCAGAATGTGAAGCATCACCATAAATAATGAAATCCTTACCTTCTACTGATAAAGCTAGGATAGGTGCGGTGGTCGAAAGAGTTATGTTTTAGGAAGCTCTCCTCAAAATTTTCAGTCAATTCAAACAGTCCTCCTTTTGGGTCTGATTGGTCATGTGAATAGAAGAAAAAGATAAATTCTAAAGAAAAGACGATAGTAACTAGAAGGTCCCCCAAAACACCTAACTTTCATCACTAAACAAGGTCATACCTAATTCTTGACTACTTCAACCTTTTGGGGATCTACCCTTGCCCCCTTTTTTGATACCATATGTCCCAAAAATGCAACCGAATACAAAATTCAAATTTGGGAAATTTTGCATATAACTTTTGCTTCCCAAGAAAATCGAAAAACAATATAAAGATGGTCAGCATGCTATTCTTCATTTTTGTGAATACACAAAAATATTATCTATAAAAACGATCACGAAGGAATTAAGGAAAGGCTTGAACACCCTATTTATCAAGCTCATGAAAGCTGCAGGTGCATTGGTCAACCCAAATGAACTAACTAAAAAATCATAATGCTCATAACTAGTACTAAATGCCGCCTTGGATATATCTTTGGAGTTATACTTCAATTGATGATACCCCATATCTTAAACCAATCTTAGAGAAGCCTGATGCACCTTTCAATTGATTAAAAGATCATATATTCTAGGAAAGGGGTGCCAATTCCGAATAGTAACCTTATTCAACTACTGCTAATCTATACACATCCTTATGCTACCTTTTTTTCTTAACAAATATAACGAGAGCACTCCATGGGTAAGAAATAGGATGAATTAAACCTTTATTGAGGATCTCTTAGATTTGAGCCTGAAGCTCTCTCAATTTTCTGGAACCATGGGAGATGGACGAATTGAAATGGGGCGCATACCATGCTGTAAGTCAATACAAAGTTTATGTCTCTATCCGGAGGCATGCCCGATAAATCATTTGGGAATACTTCATTAAACTCAGACACCAAATAAATAAACCCTATGGATGGACCTTTAATATCAAAATCCCTAACATAAGCCAAATAAGCTAAACAACCTTGCTTTACAAGTTTACTAGCTCGAATAGAGGATATAATCTTAACTTGCTTAAGCTTGTACACCCCTTCTCACTCTAAGTTTTCCTTCTCAGAATTCCTAAAGTCACATATATAGTATTACACTTAAGCACAACATAATCAAAAGACAACAAACTCATGCCTATAATAATATCAAAATCAGCCATGTCAAAAATCACCAAACCACCCCCATGTTTGAAATCCTATAAACAAGATAGTGCAAGCATGATAGACATTGGTGATTAAGGCTGACTCTCCAACCGAGGTAGAAACATGTATAGGGTCATTAAGACATCACATAATATCTCAAAATTAGAGACAAATTAATAGACATATAGGAGTAGGTAGAACCCATATTAAACAACATATTAGCCATTCGGTCACAAACAAGAATAGTACTTGTGATCACTGCATCAAATGCCTCTGCCTCATTTTTGCATGAAAAGGCATAACATTGTGCACTATCATCCACACAAGTCACTTCCCTGTCTGGTTGCGCGTTACCTCTACCTCCGTTACCATTTCCTCTACATCCATGGATTTGCTAATTTCCTTCTCGCCCAACTTGTGGACGTCCTCTACCATTATTAACATTCCATGTAGGCACAATTGCTCGAGAAGCCTTATGTCCAAACTCAAACAATTGCCGTTGTGGGAAGTCTTTCACTATCTGTCTAAATTCCACACAATTAAAGCAAGTGCGGATTCCAAATGGTGTGATGCCTGCCACATGAACAAGACTCTGACTAGCTGGAATAATATTAGATAGAGCCCCTGAATAGTACCTGTAGAGGTGGCCACGGCATACTGAATTTGCTTGGTCGTGAGAGAAGGTCGTCCGAATCCTCTAGAATGGGAGCTGTTAAAGTTTCCTTAATTATTGTCCCTCTTAGCCATCACCTTAGCTTGACCTTCTCGCTTAACCCCCTCCACTTTCTTAACATAATCACTCACCTGATTGAAAGTCTTTCCTGCATAAATAATGTGGAAAGATAACACTTGTACCTCAAAATCCAAACCTTTAACAAATAAATGGATCCTCTCCTTTACAAACTGTGTAGCATATCTACACAAGGCATGGAATTTGGACTCATAAGAAGCCACAGACATACTATGTTGCTTTAAGGCCATGCACTCATCCTTTTGGTGATCTCTCAAAGTCCTGGGCACATCTTTTCTAAAAAAATTATGAAATTAGGAATATGTTAGTGGAGGTAATTTAGAGGATCAACATTTCATACAAATTCTCCACCATTGTTTGGCATGACCTTGATGTTGATAAGATATGAAGACAACCCTATACTGGTACACAATACCCAATTTTCACATCATCTCATGACAATCCAAGATTAACTCAATAGCATCTTCAGTCAAAAAACCAAGAAATACCGGAGGTTCAAGTTTCAGGAACATGGTCAACATATCATGCTCATTATCGGACATCACATACACTAACAAAGGACGAAAGAAGGCACCGTTACCTCCCACTTCATCCGTCATGGGCACAATCTTAGCTACCGTAGGATTCGAAAGGACTTGGGTAGGTGGAATCATCCCTGGACCAGCTATCACAATCGGAAAGCACTCCCCTCTCGTGACTGGCATCCTTGTCCTCGTAAAGGACTCACACAATCCCTTAGCATTCGTCATAATATATCATCATTTAAAAATAAGGAAAATTAAAACTTTTGCATATACTAAGTGAGGTATACGTAGACCTGTCACATAGAAGCTTACTTAGTCTCTTCTTATAGCAATATGATAAACATATATACGAAAGTCTAAAAGATGTCTCACATAAAAACCATATAAAGAATACAAATTGTAGAGTTAGCTAATATATTGTAAATATGCCATATCGGCCTTACTATAGTAGAATCCAATGATAAAAGGAAATAAAGAGTATCTATTCAAACTACTAAAGTCTTCATAAGCCAGAATAACGAAAAGATAGCATCCAGGAAACATGAGGACCTACCAACACATGGAGAATGAGTTCCAAGCTTCTTTAGTCAACCTTATTAATCTTCAATGGACGAACCCTACTTTTGTAGTTATATAAATTAAGGGGTTAGTACGCCACATATACGAAGTATGGGTATATGTCATAAAAATTTATGGACATGCATGAAAAAGGGCCTTTTCTTTAGAAAGAATGCTAAGACATTTGAAAGTCTTTAATGCACATACACGAGAGCATATACAAGATAAGGATCACAAAAACATAAAGCATGATCATAACCAAAGACATATCATCATAAATCCATATTAACATTTCATGTTCATTATATCATTTAACATAACATACAAGACATTTACCAATAATCCCATCCCAAGCTAACAAGTGCAATGATCATGTGAAGCCCCATAACCCCACATAATCAAGTAAACAAGATTATAGACTATAAGTAACGCCTTGATTTCTACAACTTACATTATAAGTATTCATCATCACATATAACAACATAGACGAACAACATGTTACTCAACACAACCAACATGACATAAGAGCAACATCGTGTATCATAAGCACTATATATATATCTTATTATTATATTACATAAGAAAAATATCCTAGGAGTTCCCTTAGAGTCAACTTGTGCAATATCTAGGTAGAATCTCATATCCCAACGTATACTAAATAGACTCTTGAAGTCACCCTAGTCAATGTCCACTTAGTTGAGGGAACAATCGCCTTAACCAACATTAGACTATGTAAGGTAAACATGGAATCCTGTGTCATGAAACCCAACATCGAAAGGAGGTGGTCTACTAGCCAAGGTAGAACCAAACCATGAATATAGAATTCTAGGTGGATCCACTAGCTAGTATTCCTATAGAGGCAACATAGTCAAAGAACTGGGAGATATATTAGATCCCCATATCTCCACATTACATGGAAGCCTCTATCTCATGAGATTCATTCTGAACCTACCTTCCAACTAGGGAAGGGATACTTCTCATATCTAGTTCATTCGGTGCTAAGCTAAAGTTCCTTTTTGAGTAACCTTTAAGTTATCATTTATCGTTAAACTTATCATAGGACTTAGAAGATTAAATCTTTGTATAAACATGATCGTAATCTCTTTAGGTTTAGTTGATAATTTACTTTCATCACAACCATTCATTTGTGAGATTAACATTTCGTAAACATATTGTGTAAGTCATACAAGATGAACATCATCAACTTACATTGTCATATCCTTACTAGGATCCCACATTTAACAAACTGATAGTCTAACATATATGAATAGCTACATCATACATACTTCAATTTCATAGCTACATCAATTGTAGGCTAAGATCAATATAATAGAGCAATCATGACGTTAGAAGACTTACCTATTGCTTCCAAGAATTTTTCTCAAGAACATACACTCAATTCAAAGCAATTATCAAATAATATCGTAAAATATTATATTACATAACCAATCCCAACAACTCTAGTCCTACACAAGACAAATTAATCGTTAGGGTTAAGGGAAAGGTCTCATTTATGACATTATTAAGGCTATAGTTCCAATCCCTACGTTTTCATGACATTAAGTGATAAATATAACATAATCGAATCCATTATTTAGGGAGATAACATGATACTCACGAGAATCACACATTACACATAAATTAGACAACAATATATACTTAATTAGCCATAGAAAAGCATAGATTTTATTATTAGTCATAAATCTCAAGTTTGGAAGAAACCCGTTTTGTAGAATAAAAATCCTAGGAATTGACTTTTTGGAAATCATCTTTGAAACGACCTCTTGGGGAAAGAAATCCTAAGAGTCAAGAACTCATACCATATTGACGATTATTCCACGATTGTTTAATAAAACCTTTGAGTCTTAGTGTTGTTTCTTAAGCTTTTCTTGTTCTTCAATGGTGGTTGCAAGAGAGAGTGTTTTTGACAGAGATGAGAGGGATTTGAAAATTCTGATTTAGAGTGTGTAAAAGGAGTTAAATTGACCTAAGACCATTATAAACTCATCCCTTAAAATACCCAAAAG
This sequence comes from Solanum arcanum, assembly GCA_027789145.1. Classification (NCBI taxonomy): domain Eukaryota; kingdom Viridiplantae; phylum Streptophyta; class Magnoliopsida; order Solanales; family Solanaceae; genus Solanum; species Solanum arcanum. The sequence continues at coordinate 19,506,107 of CM050941.1, forward strand.
ACCTTCACTTAAATGGGTCGGTTTGTGAAGTTAAATTGACTTAAAAACGACGCGGACAAATTACAGAAGTGGTTGCCCGTCGCGGTGCCAATTACAATTTTTTTTTTTAAAAATTTGGGTCGAGGCAGTGTGTGTCGTGGAGGCCCCGTGTTGCAAGGAAAAATCTTCCTAGATTTATTTGGATGGGCAACGCGCAATGTTAATCAACATCTTGTCCGTCACAAGCTGCTTTGACAGCTTGCTCGCTAATGTTTGGGTCCTCCTCAAGGACCCTTTAGGTGGTCCTTGGGGAGTTGTTACCAGAATTTTTGAAATTTTGTAAAATATTTTACCTATTTAAAGTCTTTTTACGCGTTTTGGATTTCATTTGACACCCCCAGACCTTCACCAAAAATAGGAACATACTAGTTCAATTTAGCTAGTATCCGAATGTCAAGGTTTTTCTTTGTCGCTTTGGAACTAACATTTTATAATTGAGTATAAGTGAAAGAATAGAGTATGAAATCATTCTCTTAAAATTCAATTTGGTACAACTTCTACCAAAACATGCACCTATTTAGAAAACAAGTCGATTTAATATTATTCATTACTTTCTTTCTTAAGGGGAATGTCTAACCTCAAGGGTTTTGAAAGATGAGGGTAGCTGGACTTCATGTCAGCTTTGGCCTCCCATGTTTCACCCTTAAAAAAATGGTTCCTCAATAGGACTTCTACGGAGGCAACCTCTTTGTTCCTCAACTTCTTGACTTGGCGATCTAGGATATCAACCGAAAACTTTTCAAAGGAGAGGTTCTCATTCACCCCTAAACCTTCAATAGGCAGAATGGACACCGGGTCGCCTATGCATTTTTAGGCATAGAAACAAGAAACACCGGTTGAACCAAAACTAGTTTACTAGGTAGTTTCAGCTCATAGGCATATTTTCCAACCCGTTGCAAAGCCTCATAAAGACCAACATACCTGGGAGTTAACTTCCCCTTTTTACCGAATCTTATCACCCTTTCATAGGTGAAATCTTCTAGTAGACGTAATAACCTATTTAAGACTCAAGATCTCTCTCCTATTGTCGTCATAAGACTTTTGCCGACTATAACTATCATCAATATATCTCTTATGATTTGAACTTTGTCTATAGCCTCATAGATAATCTCAGGATCAAGAAGTGAAGACTCCCAAACCTTAAACCATCAAACCAGAGACCTACATATTCTACCATAAAGATCTTCAAAAGGTGCCATGGAGATGCTCGAATGGTAACTATTGTTGTACAAGAACTCAATCAATGGAAGGTGATTATACCAACTTTTTTTTAAATCAATAACCCAAGATCTTAACATATCTTCAACGGTCTGAATGGTAAGTTCTGCTTGACCATTTATCTAAGTGTGAAAAGCGATGCTAAGTTTCACTTGAGTACCCAAACTCTTTTGAAAAGCTTTCCAAAAATGAGAAGTGAATTGGGCACCTCTATTTGAAATGATGGACAAAGGAATCCCATGAAGACTAATAATATCATTCATGTAGATTCTTTCATAATCTTCCGCTGTATAGGTGGACTTAACGGGAATAAAGTGGGCAGATTTTGTCAACCTATCCACAATAACCCATATTGAATCATTTTGCCTCCAGGTTCGAGGCAACCCAACAACAAAGTCCATATTGATGGCTTCCCACTTCCATGTAGGAATATCCATGATTTGGGTTAAACCACTCGGTTTTAGATGCTCTACTTTGACTTGTTTGTAATTCGGACACTTACCAACAAACTCCTCTATGTTTCTTTTTAAACCATCCCACCAATAGACCTCTCTAAGGTTATGATACATTTTAGAGAGATGATACATTTTGGTGGCATTCAAATGTATAGAATAACGGTAACCATGGGCTTCTTCTAGAATTTGATTTCTCACATCCGCAACGTCCGGTACACATAAAATATCTAAGTACCTAAGAACACCATCCACCTTGGGAGAATGACTCATTGAGCTTACCAATTACCGATTCCTTAAACTCCATCAATAGAGGATCAAGATGTTGCTTACATTTAACGTCAACTGCTAATGATAACTCGGAGTTATTATGGACCATGAAACCACCATTTTGAGAATATTCTAATCGCACACCCAAATGAGAAAACCTATGAACATTATTCAAAAGTTCTTTTTTCACTTCTTCAACATGAGACACACTACCCATAGTCATACGACTCAAAGCATCAGCAACCACATTGGCCTTGCCGTTGTGGTAAAGGACACTCATGTCTTAGTCTTTTAATAGTTCTAACAATCTTGTTTGTCCGAGATTCAACTCCTTTTGTGTGAACACATAGTAACGACTTTTATTGTCAATAAACACATCAACATGCTCACCATACAAGTGGTGTCTCCATATTTTCAAGGCAAAAACTACAGCTACTACCTCTACCTCATGAGTTGGATAATTCATCTCATGAACTTTAGGTTTCCTAGAAGCATAAGCTATCACTTTGCCGTCTTGCATGAGGACACATCCCAAGCGCACTCGGGAAGCATCACAATACACCACACAACCTTTTCATAATCCTCCGGTAAATTCAACATTGGAGCGAAGGTAACCTTATCATTTAACTCTTGAAAACCTTTTTCACACATTTTCAACCACTCAAATTTCACCTTCTTTTGAGTCAAAGCTCTCAAAGGAGAAGACATAGATGTAAATCCGTCAACAAACCTTCTATCGTACCTACCTATACGCAAGAAACTTCTTATGTCGGTGGGAGGCAAAGGTATAGGTCAAATTCTGACCGCATCCATCTTTTTTGGATCGACCTCTACACCCTCTTCAGAGATGACATGGCCAATAAACGCAACCGACCTCAACCAAAATGCACACTTGATAAATTTTGCATAAAGTTGGTGTTCCTTGCACTACAAAAAAACCATGAATTGCCAACAAATTTTACTAACAACTCAAATAAGTTAGTTTGTTAGCAACAAATTACTAACAAATTTGTAACCAAACATTTTTTTTATGAATTTAGCAACGAATTTCTAACAAATTACCAATCGAAATGTTTCTAACAAAATAATTTTGTTGGTAAATTTAGCGGTAAAAAATGGCGCCTAATTTAGCAACTTTCTGTCAACGGAATACCAACCGAAATGTTACTAACTAGATGTTTTAGTTGGTAAATTTAGCGGATAAAAATGGCCCCTAATTGAGCAACTTTTTACTAATGGATAACCAACTTAAATATTACTAACTAAATATTTTAGTTGGTAAATTTGACAAAAAATATGGCGCCCAATTTAGCAACTTTCTACCCACAGATTACCAACTTAAATATTACTAACATATTCCTCTTAATGGTATTATTACCAACGAAATATATATCACTTGGTAAATATAACCCAAAAAACTAAAGTATACTTTATTAACCAATTACAAATGAATTACCGATCAATTATTTACCAACGATAGGATTTGTTGCTAATTTTACCAACCAATTAAAAATGTATTGGTAAACTACTAATGGATTTTTATTTGTTTGTAAACTTGCAAAAAAATACTCAATCAGTTGTACTATTTTACCAATAGATAAAAATGTATTGTTTTATACTTTGATTCACCATTGTCAATTTCCGTCAGTTCAACATAATACCCTTTTACATGCATTAGAGAACTCACAATGGAAATATAGGTGCTTTATGGTTTCAATATGCTGACAACACAAAAGAGAATCATCATCTGCATTGATTCTCATATGCTTTAGCCTTGCCTTATCTAGTAATTGTTTGTGCACGACTAATTTTGACATATAAAGCGCACTCTGCTCAAGTATGTTGGATTTATTTCACACTACTCTCCAGTAAGGCCATCTGGTACAGGTTCCTCTCCTCTAAGAATAGGCACTTCGAATAATGTATTTCCAATCACTTTAAGGCAACCATTCTTCATATATCCCAACTCAAATTTATTCTTTAGTTCACACATATCCTTCAAGTACTAGAGTAAATATTTTGCTGCTATATAGTTCAACCATTCCTTCCCTTTTATATTGATATGGTCCACCTGTTTCACCCACAATTAACAACTTGAAAACAAGTATTTGTTTTGTATCAATAATATATATTTGTGGGATCCATGTTTACATGGCATATTTTTCACATGTCACATTTTGTAATGATAACTTTAATTAGTTGAGTAATTTATTAATTCAAAGACCTAAATTGAGTGATCTTATCGACTCAAAACAATATTAAACGACTTTGTTAGAGTAATTATCATAATTGAGTAATCTTTAAAAATATTAACTCTTAGTAGTTGTTTAATTTCTTGAAAAGTTTATAATAATTAGAACTTTGTCAGGAACCAACAACCTATCCCAGAAACATAGGGTTCCCTTGTCCCTGTGAAAACTTCGCCAACTATAGATCACATGGTTTTATACTTCTTGAATGATATGGTTAAGTGACATATGTTATTCTTTGGTCCTGCTTGAGGATTGACCAATGTTGTCTGTATTTGGTTAGTAAATTTCTTTTGATATATTGCTTCTGGCACTATTTCTTGTGCTACATTTCTGAGTTAGCTTAGTTGCTTCTGAATACCTGTGATCTTGTCATCTAGGTATATGTGCATTAGATCAATAAGCATGCATCTATGGCTTGGTCCGCAAGCAACAATTTACTATAAGAATGTTGGTCCATCATCTTCTTCATCTTCTCAACTTCAAGATCATGATTTTGACGATCCAGTGAAGGAATACGTCCAAGAAACGCAGCACGAGATGAGAGAAGAGATGACTCATGAATTGCGTGAAAAAATGAGGCATGAGATGCGGCAAGAAATGCAAGAGCAAGTTGACAAGATTTTTCAAGACCGTTTGTAACCCTCATAGCAGGACTAGCTTCACCGCCCACTGATACACCGCCATCTTACAAATGACTTACGACTCGTATTTAGATTATTTAAACTGTATTTTTTAGAAATTTTGCATTGTTTATGCACATATTTGAATTTATTTTAACCTTGTTATTTTAGACTTTTTGGGCATTGTTAGTTCAAGTTATTGTTTATAGAAGACTCATTGTTTTTTATTTTGGTTATATTCGCTTTTAGATTTTTTATAGCTATAAATTAATATAAATGAATGAATTAATACGTTACTATCGAACTACTATTCTATTGGTAGTATAACCAATACATAACCTATCAATTAGCTACTGAATATTGAATACTCCCTCCTTTTCAAAAAGCATAATCTAGTTTGACATAGAATGGAGTTTAAGAAAAGAATGAAGATTTTTTAATCTTGTGGTTCTAAATAAAATTTATGTCAAATGTAACAAAATACCCTTTAATCTTGTGTTATTAAACATGCCACGTGGAAAGTGAAAGTTAAAATATTGCCAAAAAAGAAAAGAGATCATTCTTTTTGAAACAGACTAAAAAGGTAATAGGGTCATTCTTTTTGAAACGAAGGGAGTATGAAATTTTACCAACATATTATCAATTAGTTTGTAGACTACTTAATGAATTACTAACCATTTACTAACACAATTAGTAAATGACGTGTATTAGTAAATGATGTTAGTCATGATTACTTATGAATTTATAATCGGTTGGTAATTTATCAATGAAATACCAACATATTTTTTCGTTAGTAAAATGCTAACCGATTACCAATGTATTTCGAATTTACTATCTAACTTACCGACTAAGTTTTTATCCCTCTAATAATTGCTAACAAAATACCAATGCCTTTTTATTTTGTTGTTATGTTTGCCAACAGAGTAACAACAAAATTGAAAACTGAGAAATCAAATTTACTAACTTAGTATCTCTTTATTAGTAAATATACCAACGACATACCAACCGAAAAATTAGTTACTGATTTACCAACATAAATTTTGGGGCCACGTTTCAATAATTACCAACAAAATCTTTGTTTATTTGCTAACTGATAGTTAGTTGGTAATTTTATCAACTAATAGATTTTGGTTGGAAAAATTTACCAACGAGCATTTTAGCAATGATTCATATTAGTTGGTATTCGATTGGAAAATTCATTTGCCAACCAATTAAATCGATTTACCAACGCATAATTTTGTTGGCAATTCAGGGATATTTTGTAGTATTGTGGGCTTGCACGGCCAACCTCAAGTGACTCTCATGCTCAATTTCGTTCTTGAAGTATATAAAAATATCATCAATGAACATAATCACAAATGAGTCGAGTTAAATCCAATAATACTCTAATCATTAGGTCTCTAAATGACGCCGGACCATTTCTTAACCCAGAAGAGATCACTAGAAATTCATAGTGACCATATCTAGTTTGAATATCTATTTTGGGAACATCTTCACCTCTCACCCTAATTTGGTGATATCCTGACCTTAAGTCAATCTTGGAAAAGTAGTTAGCACATTGGAGTTGATCAAATAGATCATCAATCCAAATAAGAGGATACTAGTTCTTTATGGTGACCTCATTAAGTTGCCAATAATGAATGCACAATCTAAGGGGCCTATTCTTCTTATTCGCAAACAAGACCGGAGCACCCCATGGAGATATATTAGGTTGAATAAAACCCTTGTCTGGTAAATCTTGAGTTGGACTTTCAACTCTTTCAGTTCGGCCGGAGCCATCCAATATGGAGGAATTGAAATAAGGTTCGTATCCAGTAATAAGTCAATGCCAAAGTCAATTTCCCGTTCGAAATGAACCCAGGAAGGTCATAAACCTCCGAAAATTCCCTAACTACGGGGACCGACTCAGTAGAAGGAGTTGCATATTCTATATCATTAACCCACACTACAAAGTATAGACAACCATTGGCTATCATCTTACAATCCTTCAAGAAAGAAATGATTTGACCCCTTTGCATAGAATTTCCCTCATCCACTCTCTAATGGGTTCATTTCAAAATTGAAACTTCACTACCCTCGTTCTACAGTCTATTAAAGCAAAACAAGCATGAAGCCAATCCATACATAGATGATATCAAAATAAAAACATGTCAAGTTCTAACAAATCAACAAGAGTAACTCTAATGGGCAGCAGTACAGGACATTTCCTATAGACTCTTTTTGCAACTACAGAGTCACATATTGGGGTAAAAATCGAAAAGGGTTCAACCAATACATCGGGAAGTATACCAAACTTCCTAGCTACCAAAGGTGTAACAAAAGAAATGGTAGAACCTAGATAAAGCAAGGCATAAACATTAATATAAAATACTTGTAACACACCAGTCACAACATTGGGAGAACTCTCTTATTCACCCCTAGCCTTTAGTGGATAAAAACAATTCCTTTTTGGATCTCCGGAGCTAGGACCTCTTGATTAAGCTTGGCTATTGCCTTTTACTTGACTCTTCACTTTAGGAAAATCTTTCACCATATGGCCACATTTTCCACAACCATAACAACTATTCATTCCAACAAGCCATTCACCCCATGTTTCTTACCACACTTTCCACATGTTGGTCTTTCTTTGGGCGAATCACCATTTCTTACCTTTTTAGATTTAGGGTTAAACATCCTATTATTGCGTGTCTTGGAGATATTTGAAGGAACCTTGTTGGTAAATCTATTCTTGAACTTAGGCTTGTCCTTAATGTCAAGCCTACTCTTAGATGAAGAACTTTCAAAAGACCTTGCCTTCTTAGCTACTCTATTCCTCTTCCTTAGACAACTCTCCTCTATTTGTTGTTCATGAACCATCAACCTAGAAAGATCCATGTTGTCATGAAGCATAGCTGCACAACATTCTTCTTCAAGCTCTTGGGAAACGCCCATTACATAACGACTCATTTAATTCCTATCATTCAAAACAAAAGAGGAAGAATATTTGAATAACTTAATGAAATTTTAAGTAGAATTCCTTGACACTAATACCTCCTTGATGAAGGTTTATGAAATACTCTACCTTAATTTCCCTTTGCTTCTTTGGAAGAATCTGTAAAGAAAGGACTTTTTGAAGATCTCCCAAGTCATGAGACCACCTCCTAAAGCCCGAGTATCCTTCCTTTGATTGTACCATTACTAAGCCATGTCGTTGAGTTGATAGTCATCAAGCTCAGCCTTTTCTGTAGTACTCACCCCCATAGAAAACAAAATCTTATATACCTCATCAAGGAAGTCTTGGGGGTCTTCATCGACCTTGGATCCAAAGAAAATAGGATAATCCACCCTCATAAAATCTCTAAGATGGGTAGCCATAGTACTAGTGTCACGATCAGAGTCTAGACCCAAACAAGATCGGCGTTATCGAAATATCTAAGGTCGCAAACAAGCCAACATACGTCATTTTTATTTCATCTAGGTAAATTTTAGCGGAGAATTTGAACTTTTTGTTTTCTTATTTCATGCTAAACATTTTAAAATTAAAATCATAGGCGTTCACAAATCAACCATCTAATATGGAGCTAACCAAATGAAAGAAATAGTTCATAATTGCATTAAATGTATTCTTGCAAAAACGGCACAAATTCAAAGTCTGAAATGAAAGTGGAAAAAAACACTATTGGAATATGTTCCACAAGCTAAAGCATACATCAAATCTATATAATAACGGTAGGTATCCTCGAAGGCATGAGGGCCTACCAAGTCCGGATGAAAGCTCCACGTCTGGATAGCTGCAATATCAACCTGTAAGATCTAGTGTCAACCTGTGTCTGCACCTAAAAATATAGAGTTGTATGGGATTAGTACACACTTGTACACACCCCAAGGACATATATGAGTACGAATAACTCTTTCCTAACAACATTATCTTTGGAAAGTCAAGTCAGTAGACTTGCAAAATTTGGATTAGAAAAGTTAGTCGACCTACCAAATTTTGATTAGGAAAGTCAGTGGACTTGAAAAAAATTGATTAGGAAAGTCATGCCATGAGAGAAACATGCATCATCATACGTATCATATTACATACAACACATAATGTCCTACACATAGCACATAACATATTGCATATAGCACATTATATATTGTGTATAGCACATAACATCTTTCATATCATTCATTCATATACCATGAGACTTTGGGATCACGGACATGACATCAAGACTTCCCAAAAATAGGGGTTCAACATATGGGACCTCAATTAGAGAGCCTTCTTTAGGAAACACAAATTCTACTTCATTCATTCATACGTACTACACTTCATACATTCATAAGCAAGTGTAAACACCAGCTATACCTAAAATGTAGTTTAAGACTTTAATCAGGTTCGCTGTGCAATTATCAAGAATGATTTACCTTTTGATCATCTTATCCTAACATTTTTGGTATCATTCATTTCATTATGTGCAACATTTGAGGTTGGCCTCATTCATTCATTGCGAACTTTAACTTTAACCGACATAGATCATGTGAGCATTAAGAAATCTAGTGTCTCCCCACACCAAAAAGAGGTGGAATCACCAGCCAAAGTGACCCAAAACATGCTAGTGTACATTGGAATTTAACCTCGCCAGATCACTATATTGGTAGTATAGGTTCAAAGACTACGAATATAAGGAGAACCATACCCGACATGCCGGACAGTCTCATATAATGAGAGTTACGTGAACCTCCGCCCTTCTCAAAAGAAGGCATCACCGCTTATTTTGAGCCTATCCGGGCTTAGTATAAAGTTCCATTACATTCAGCTCACACGTCATGGAAGCTGGCTTCTAGTTTGAGGACACCATAGCTCAATAGATGATTCTCATCTCATCGTTAGTATTAAGTATACATTATTCTCAATACTTTCATTAGAGTGTTCATAGAGACTAGTCTCTTCATTAACTTTACATTCTCATTGATGAGTACGTGTTGGTAACATTTACTTAGGCTCATTTGAGATTGCTCTCATCTTTTACATTAGCATCATATCATGTTGTCACAACAATCATTAACATTAGCACATTTTCTCTTCATAATTAGTCACCCCTTTTTGTGTGAATGTTCAGTTCATCATATGCCAATGCATTTGGCCATTTAGTGTGTTTCACTCTCTTTTTAACAGTTATAGGGTTTCATCATTTTATTGTTCATATCATCATTTCATTACATACATCTTAGGTTCACTTACTTCTACATACAAGCCAAGAGGCTTCACTCGTAGTTCGTTTAAGTGATTTATATCTTCCTAAGATTATGTGGTACAAGACTTATGCATCTTGTATTTATGCCAAAATCTCAATTTCGATCTATATAGGCAGCATTATGTTGAACATTTATTCACGTATAACTTATGTATCACTATGAAATTTGGGCAAGGGAACTCGATTTCGAATCCCTTGGACAACACTTAAAATTTTCATTTATTTTAATTTGGTGCACACGGCTTGGGTACCCAAGATCAAGACCCAACACCTTCATTTCCTTTTATTTTTTTCTTTAAATTTTCTCTTTCTTGGCCGAGGGTTTTGGGATCGGACCCCCACAACTGCTTTTATTTTAATTTCTTTTTCGCTGACTTTTTCCAAGTTGACCATGAGGTTGTGGGATCGTACCACCACAACCTAACTTTATTTTTTCTTAATTCTCCTTTTCCGCCTAGAGGTCGTGGGTTTAATTCCCACGCCTCACACTTATTTTCTTTTCATTTTTCCATAAGCTTGACCGAGAGGTTTTGGGTTCAAATCCCAGTCCTCTCATTTCTTATCTTCATATTTTATTTTCAAGCCAGGAGCACGGTTTGATTCCCTCCTTCCACACTTTTTTTCACTTCTTTATTTTCAAAAATTTTAACGTGGTGAGGTCATGGGTTCGACCCTCAGTGACCTCACTTGTTTTTATTCACTTTTAATGGCATTTTAATCAAATTAAATTGGCTGAAATTAATTAACAAGGTGCTGGAAATTTGAGTAATATTTTCAGCTTCTTTCCCATTCCATTACACGTTAGTTCTTAGGGGAATTTCATAGTGCATTTAGAACGTTTTAGGTGCATTTTCATGGATTAGTTTAGCCAAGATATTATCACTTAAATCAGCCACATTTCATCCCATATGAACATCACGATTTACATAAACATGTGTACATGAAATACAAAGAACTAACCTGACATTTCGATTCCTAAACCGTGACCAATAGTCACGACAACACACCCTAATGCACGTAGTTACATTTTCGCAAAACATCAACATAAGTCAAATAATTCAGGACATACATATAAACACATAAGAATCACGAAAACTCATTTTATCCCTAGTTTTCTAACAGCAAAGATAACCAACCTATGATTCAATGGGAACCAGTGACAGGGACATGAAACGGGGAAACAATTATAGGTTTCAGACGGAATGTACTAAACCTTAAGCGGTCTCTTGGGAAAGGGACCAAGAGAGAAGAGAACACATACCTTATATGAAGTTAAAACCTTGAAGTTTCTGCCTAAACCTGCTCCAACACTCACTTCCAAATCCAAGTTTCAACACCAATCTTTTGATGGAAAATATCCTTCCTTTGCCTAACGTTTTTGATTAGTTGTTTGTTTAAAATTTTCGTTGTGAGTTCTTCAAGTGTAAAGAACTTTGGCCTTTTGTTGTTGTATGTTATTTGGCAGAGAGAATGTGAAAGAGAGTTGGTTTGATCATAAAAGTGAGAGATAGACATGAGAGGAGAGAGTAATCTTAGACTTAGGAGTCTAGTTTAGGATTTAGTCAAATAGCGTTTAGTTAAATATTAAAAAATCTGATTTCCATTTTATTTTAAATCAGCCAATAAATAATAAATATAAATAAATTACATTAATTTACCAACTTAAATAAAAAAAAATCTAAATCATCGCTTCCGCCTAGGTTTGAACGAGGGTGGACCAAGACTTCACTCTAAGAGCCAATTTTCGGCCCTCTCTCCTCAAAATACCCGTCAACCTTATTAATTAAATAATTAATTATATATTTAGGGTAATTATGATACTACCCTTAGCATTGAAAAAGACCATTTTACCCCTAGACCCTCTAAACATATGATTTCCCTTTTTTAAGTTCGATAAAGACACATTAGAGTAAATCTTTATACTGGGGAGCCCTACATGGCTGGACCCAAACTTTCCTAGGTCAAGTTACTTTCCAATTTAGTTGGCTTTGATTTCATAAGGGTTCAGAGGTCTGGTTCTACGCGCATCAATCCGTGTGAACCCGATCTAATCGTAGACATTCTAGACACATTAAGCATTATTTAGCATAGCCTTTTATAGGGTTATTACATTATCCCCCCTTAGGAACATTTGTCCCTGAATGAAACTACTAACTATTTTGCGTAATGCCAGTCATATCATAACATATTTACTATACACAATCGAGCAATAACAATAAAGAATAGAGAGATAAGGAAACTTAGATTTAAGAATAGGAAGTCTAACCTCAAGAGCTGAAAAGATGGGGGTTGCGGGATCTCATATCGGCCTCGGCCTTCACTGGTGCAATCTCCTTGTTCCTCAACCGCTTGACCTGTCTGTTCAAATCTCAACAGGTACCTCCTCGTAGGAAAAAAATTCATCAACCCCCAAACCTTCAACAGGTAGAATCGATGATGGATCTCCTAGGCACTTCTTTAACACAGATACATGAAAGACCGGATGAACAGAAGCTAGCTCTGTAGGCAATGCCAACTCATAGGCCACCTCTCCCACACGCTGTAGGATTTCATATGGACCAAAATACCTTGGACTCAACTGCCCTTTCCTTCAAAACCTCATCACTCCCTTCATAGGTGATTTTTTCAAATAGACCTTGTCAAAAACATCAAACTCTAAGGGTCTTTTTCCGTTGTGTGCATAAGACTTCTGCCGACTTTAAGCAGTAGCAAACCTGTCCCTAATAACCCTGACCGTCTCTAAGGCCTCATGAATGATCTGTAGACCCAATTAGATGACTCTCTAATCTCGAACCACCCAACTAGACACCTACACCTCCTACAATACAGTGCCTCAAACGGTGTCATCCCAATGCTGGAGTGATAGCTATTATTATATGAGAACTCCATCAAAGGCAGATGGTCATCCCAACTACCCTTGAAGTCAATCACAAATGCCCTCAACATGTCCTCCAATGTCTGAGTTGTGCGCTCTGCCTTCCCATCAATTTGAGAATGAAAGGTAGTACTAAGCTTCACCTGCGTGCCTAAGCTCTAATGGAATAATATCCAGAAATAAGAAGTGAATTGAGATCGTCTATTTGAAATTATACACAAAGGAATCCCATGCCATCTCACATTCTCATCAATTTAGAGTTTCACATAATCCTCATCTCTATAAGTATACTTCACATGGATAAAGTGGACAGAGTTAGTCATCCTGTCCATATTAACCCATATGGATTCATGTTTTCTCCTAGTATTTAGAACACCAACCATGAAGTCAATATTAATGTCCTCACTTCCCAAGTCGGAACCTCAATAGTTTGAGTAAGACCACCAGGCTTAAGAAGTTTTGCCTTAACATGTTGACAATTAGGACACTTGGCTGCACAATCTACAATGTCCTGCTTCCTGTCATCCCCCCAATAGATATGCTTAAGATCATGATACATCTTGGTGGAACCTGGATGTATGAAGTATCCAAAGCCATGGGCCTCTGCAATGATCCTAGTCCGCAAATCATCTACATCTGTTACACACAGCCTGTCCTGGTACATAAGTATGCCATCATATCCCAAAGCAAAAGACTCATTCATATTAACAAACTCTAAGTCCTTTCGCTACATCAAAACAGGATCAAGATGCTAACCCTCCTTGACTTCAAATACTAAGGATGATTCAGAACTAGGATAAACTGAAACACCCCCACTAGTAGAGTCAACTAACCGCACACTGAGTTAGGCTATTCTATGTATATCTTTCACCAACTCTTCTTCTCATCCTCAACATGGGTTGTACTTCCCATGCTCATCCTACTCAAAACATCAGCTACAACATTAGCCTTACCTGGATGGTAGTGAACATTCCTGTCATAGTTATTTAACTGCTCCAACCATCTCCGGTGACATAGATTTAACTCTCTCTCTCTCTCTCTCTGTGTGTGTATGAACACCTATTTGAGACTCTTGTGGTTTGTGAACACATCCACTTTCACTCCATACAAGTAATGCCTCCACAATTTCAGTGTAAACACCATTGCTGCCAACTCCAGGTCATGAGTAGGATAATTTTTTTTCATGAACCTTGAGTTGTCTGGACGCATAAGCTATCACTTTACCACCCTGCATACGAACACAACCCAAACCAACCGTAGATGAATCACAATACATAGTGTACTTCTCACCACACTTGGGCAAAGTTAGCACTGGGGCTGAAGTGAGTCTATCCTTGAGCTCCGAGAAATTTTTTTCCCAAGCCTCCATCCATTAAAACATGGCCTTCTTTTTAGTAAAACTTGTCAGTGGGTCAGCAAGGGAAGAAAAACCCTCCACAAACCTGCAATAATAACAATCCATTCCTAAGAAGCTACAAATATCTGTGGGAGTAAGAGGTTTTGTCCAGTTCTTGACAGCTTCAGTCTTCCTGTGATCTACCTCTACACCTTTTTCAGACACAATATAACCCAGAAAGGTCACTGATCTAAGCCAAAATTCACACTGATAAAGCTGATGTTGTCTAAGTACCTGCAAGTTTAGTCTCAAAAGTTGTTCATGCTCATCCTTGGTCTTAGAGTACATGAGAATGTCATCAACGAATACTAAGACGAAGGAGTCAAGGTATTCACGGAAAATCCTGTTCATGAGATCCATAAATGAAGCATGTGCATTCGTGAGACCAAATGACATAACTAGGATCTCATAATGACCATAACGGGTATGAAAAACTGTCTTTGGGATATCACCATCCCTAACCCTAAGATGATGGTACCGTGAACGAAGATAAATCTTCGAGAAGAAATTAGACCCTTGGAGTTGGTCGAACAAGTCATATATTCTGGGAAGTGGATACTTATTCTTGATAGTGATTTTATTGAGATGCCGATAATCTATAAATATTCTAAGGGTTCCATCTTTCTTTTTCTCAAACAACAATGAAGCGCACCAAGGGGATATGCTTGGTTGTATGAAACCCTTATTAGAGAGATCTTTTGACTGCATCTTTAACTCTTTGATTTCAGCTGGAGCGATTCTGTAAGGAGGAATTGAAATTGGTTTAGTATCGGGCTCTATATCGATACCGAAGTTAATCTCTTGAGGGGGAGGAACTCCAGGCAAATCATTAGAAAATACATCTGGGAACTCATTCACTACAGCCACTGCGTCTATGGAAGAAATGTCATGGTCAAAATCGTTAACACTGACAAGGTTACACAAAAACCCCTTGCACATCATTTTATTGGCCTTAAGGTTCTAAATCAAGGGATTAGACTAGATCTTCTTCATTAGGGAAACGAAATCTCACAACCCTACTACGACAATCCATACAAGCATAATAACTATGAAGCTAGTCCACGCCAATAATAATATCAAAATCATACATGGTAACTCAACCATGTCTGCACACATAGTCTTACCACATACAACTATTGGGCAATCCTTGTATACTCAATCAGTTTTTACATTTTCTCCTAAAGGTGTACTAACCACCATAGGATCATGCTGAACTTCAGGCAATATCTCAAAAGTGAGAGCAAGCAAAGGAGTTACAAAGGAATGTGTAGACCCTGGATCAAGTATAGCATAAAAAGAAGTTGAGAATACTTGCAGCATACCTGTGACCACATCAGCGGACTTCTGTTGCTCCTCCCTTCTCTAAAGGGCGTAGAACATGTTCCTCTTAGAACACTCGGCTGCTGCTACATCCCATGGATTAGGCCTAGGCTGGGCATTACCTCTAGCCTGACCTCTTTCTGTGGGTAGTCCTTAACCATGTGCCCGCTCTTACCGCAACCGAAGCAGGCATTAGTTCCCTGTCTGCACTCTCCACTGTGAGCACGGACACACTTAGCACACTCCTTTCAGGGATGTTTAATCTCACCTCCATTTCCCTTCTTGGGATAGGGTCTGCCTCCTATAGGTGTTGTATTCCTCTGAAAGTTATTGTTCCCTGAACTCTGTTGCCCCTTTTAAAATATGGGCTGCTCACGGATGCCAAAGTTGTTCCTGTTTCCCCCATTACTAGGACCTGCCTGATTATGAGGCTTAGGCCTCCTAGCATCACGAATACCTCTCTTCTTCTTGTTTTCCTCTACCTACTTGATATGCACCATCAACATAGAGAGGTCCATGTTATCATAAGGCATTGCAGCCAAACAATCCTCCTCCAGATCTCCGATGAATCTTGTGATGAACCTGCTCATCTTATCCCTGCTTTTAGATAGAGGGGAAGTAACATACCTTGATAGTTTGACAAACATCAGGGAATATTCTCTGACTATCATTGATCCCTTGTTAAGGTTGATGAACTGCTTAACCTCGACCTCCCTCATCTCCGTGGGAAAGAATCTATCCAGGAAGGCTGTCATTAATAGCTCCCAAGTGAGAAAAACTCCACCCAAAACTTGGCTATCTTGAAACATCTTGCACCAAGTCTATGCAACATCCTTGAGTTGATAGGAAGCCAACTCTACTTTCTTAGTATCTGTGGACCCATATCCACCAAGATCTTATGCACCTCATCCACAAACTCCTGAGGATCCTCCAAAGTCTCAGACCCTGTGAAAATAGGAGGATTCACCCTTGTAAAGTCTCTCAGACTCTCAGCCATACTACGAACCAGTGGGTTCTCCCTCCGAACATTCTGTAGGTTGACCTGGCCAGTCATGGCCTTGGCCAGCATAGTGATGGACCATGCCATCTGGGCCAGAGATGCCCACACCTCAGTATCAGTCAACCCAACAGGTTTAACAGGCATAGCCACTCCTTCAACTGGAGCCTAGGGTTAAACATGATTGCCCCCAACAGCTGCTCCTCATATCGTTTGACTAATTGTTCTCCTAATATTCATTTTCTGAAAATTAGACACGCTCACAACACCAACAAAATTAGACATTATGAAAGGTACGATAAGATCAGAAGAAGGGAAATTTTTCTACGCATCATGCAGTCTCTAATACAGGATAGTCGTGCACTTTACTACCATGGCATAGAAATTACTAGATGTGGTTTATGTGAACTTATTATTTTAGGAATTTTACATAGGGATCTGATACCAACTTTGTCACGACCGAAGTCTAGACCCCAGACGAGACCGGCATCGTTGACCTCACAGAGGTCGTAAACAAGCGTACATGCATTATTCATACTTCATCTAGGTAATTTTTAGTGTAAAATTTGAATTTTGTTTTCTTATTTCATGCTAAACATTTTAAACTTAACATCATAGGCGTTCAAAAATTAACCATCTAATATATAGCTAAACAAATGAAAGAAATACTTCATAATTGCATTAAGCGTATTCTTGCCAAAATGGCACCAATACAAAGTCTGAAATGAAAGTGGAAAGAAACACTAGTGGAACATGCTCCACTAGCTAAAACCTACATCTAGGCTAGATAATAACAATAGACATCCTCGAACGCATGAGGGCCTACCAACTCCGGATGAAAGCTTTACGTCCGGATAGCTGCAACGTCAACCTGTAAGCTCTAGCGTACACCTATGCTTGCACCTAAAAATATAGAGTTGTATGGTATTAGTACACAGTTGTACTAAGTATGGGTATATGAAAGCACAGCCCAAGGACATGCATGACTAAGAATAGCTCTTTCCTAACTACATGATTTATGTAAAGTCAAGTTAGTAGACTTGCCAAATTTGGACTAAAAAAGTTAGTAGACCTGCCAAATTTGGATTAGGAAAGTCAGTAGACATGCCAAATTGGATAAGGAAAGTAATTCCATGAGAGTAAAATACATCATCATTATGTATCATATTGCCCATAGCACATAACGTCTTACACATAACACATAACATATTGCTAACGCACATAATATATTGCGTATAGCAGATAACATCTTTCATATTATTCATTCAAATGCCATGAGACTTTGATATCATGGACTCGACATCAAGACTTCTCAAAAATGAGGACTCATATATGGGACTTGAAACTAGGGAGCATTCATAAGCAAACACAGAGTTTGCTTCATTTATTAATACGTACTTCACTTCATACATTCATAAGCTAGTGTATACACCAGCTATACCTAAGATGTAACTTATGACTTTCATCGGGTTCACTATACAATGACAAAGAATGACCTAGTGTCATTGGTTAAGTATAGTTCACGTCTTGATCATCCTATCCTAACACCTTCGGTATCATTCATTTCATTATGTCCAACATTTGAGGATGGCCGCATTCATTCATTGGGAACTTTAACTTTAACCAACATAGATCATCTGAGCATCATGAAATCAAGTGACTTCCACACACCGAAAAGAGGTTGACTTACCGGCCAAAGTGACGCAAAATATGATAGCATACATGGGAATTGAACCTCTTGAGATCCCTATATTGGCAGTATAGGTTCAAAGACTAGGAGATATAAGGAGACCCCATGCTCGGCATGCCGGACAGTTTATCTCATGAGTGCTATGTGAACCTCCGCCCTTCCCAAATGAGGCATCACCTCTAATAGCTAGCCTATCGATACTCAATATAATGTTCCATTATATTCAACTCATACGTCATGGAAGATGGCTTCTAGTATGAGGACATTATAGCTCAATAGATTATTTCTCATCTTATAATTTGTATGAAGCATACATTATTCTCCATACTTTCATTACAGTGTTTATAGAGACTGGTCTCTTCATTACCTTTACAATCTCATAGCTGGGTACGTTTTGGTAACATTTACTTAGACTCATTTGAGATTGATCTCATCTTTTACATCATCCTCAGATCATGTTATCACCACAATCATTAACATTAGCACATTTTCTCTTCATAATAACTTGCCCCTTTTTGCGTGAATGTTCATTTCATCATATGCCAATGCATTTGGCATTTAGTGTGTTTCACACTCTTATTAAACCCTTCTAGGGTTTCATAATTTCATTGGCCATATAATCATATTCATTATAGACATCTTAGGTTCATTTAGTTCTAATGTATGGTAGACTTATGGGTGTATACATACAAGTCATGAGGCTTCATTCATAGTTCGTTTAAGTGATTCATATCATCCTTAAATTATGTGGTACAAGACTTATGCATCTTGTATGTATGCCAAGATCTCGATTCCGCTCTACATAGGCAGCATTATGTTGAAAATTTATTCACGTATGAATTATGTGTCAAATTCAAAATTTGGGTAAAGGAAACCGGTTTTGAATCCTTTGGACAACACTTACATTTTTCATTTATTTTATTTTGGTCCACACTACTTGGGGACCCAAGATCAAGCCCCAATGCCTTAATTTCCTTTATTTTTTTTTAAATTTTCTCTTTCATGGCCGAGGGGTTGTGGGATCAAATCCCTATAGCCCCTTTAATTTTAATTTCTTTCTCTTTGAGTTTTTTTCGAGGTTACCATGAGGTTGTGGGATCGAACCCCCACAACCTAACTTTCATTTTCTTTTAATTCTCCTTTTCCTCCTAGAGGTCGTGGGTTCGATTCCCACGCCTCACACTTATTTTATTTTAATTTTTATGTATGCTTGACCGAGAGTGTAACGACCTGTTTAGTCGTTTTGAGCAGCAGATTTTATTTCTGGAAAAACTGGCTGGGACGACGAATGTCACGACGGACCGTCGTGGTCACGACGGCCCGTCAAGGAGGTTTCGTTCCATGACACTTAGAATTCCTAAATAAGGTACTGAAAATCGACTCTCTGAACTTCAGGACGGAGGTGCAGGACGGACCGTCACTGGTGTGACGGGCCGTCACAGTTCACCTAGATTTTGGGAGGCTGCGACGACCACCGTGACGGACCGTCGCAGGCACGACGGCCCGTCACAGGTTGCGCAAATCCCAGGCGGAATGGGATTCCTCTACACGTTTTAAGGGTCGTTTTGGACTATTCTTTCCTTAATTATAAGGATTGAGGGTTAATATTAATAAATCTAATTACTTGGGGGTTAAAATAGGTAACCTTAAGTTAATTAGTGGGTCATTATTACCATCTTTCATTCTTAATTATATATGAATTAGGGTAAAAGAAAGAGGGTTTGAATAAGAAAAAGAAAAGAAACGAGAAAAGAGGAGAAACGAACGAGTAGAGAGAGAGAAAACGAAGAGGATAGCAAGGATTTTGAGAAGATAGCTTGTTGATTCAATTCTTCGGTGGAGGTAGGTTATGGTTTTTACGATATTCGTAGTGAACTCTTAATAGTGAATGATATGTATTGGTGGTATTGTTAACTGTCTATATGCTTAAATGTATGCTTGCATGAATATGATTATGTGATTTTGATGAAATAAGCATGATGGAAACCATTGAATCCCAAATCTTGAAAGAAACTTTAATCTACTTATTAATAATAATGCCTTGGTATAAAGGAAGGCTTGATGAATTAAAGTAATGGGATTGATGATGCCTTGGTATAAAGAAGGCTTGATGAACGAATATAATGAGATTAGTGGATCGGAGTGTCACGTTCCGACACATAGTATTAGTGGATCGGAGTGTCACGTTCCGACACATAGTATTAGTGGATCGGAGTGTCACGTTCCGACACATAGTATTTAGTGGGACGGGTGTCACGAACCGACACGTAGAATTAGGGGATCGGAGTGTCACGTACCGACACATATAGGGGATCGGAGTGTCACGTTCCGACACATATAGGGATCGGAGTGTCACGTGCCGACACGTATAGGGATCGGAGTGTCACGTTCCGACACATATAGGGGATCGGAGTGTCACGTTCCGACACATATAAGGGATCGAGTGTCACGTTCCGACACATATAGGGATCGGGTGTCACGTTCCGACACATGTAGGGGATCGGAGTGTCACGTACCGACACAAGAGGAAGAAAGATAATGAATCTTGAAAGATGAGAATATACTCAACATAATGAACTTAATTCCCAAATGAGCATGGTATTGAGGCTTGCGCCCTCATGGATGATCTTAATGGTACTTATTGATGATTATAGTACTTGTTATTGTTACATGTTGAGTTTATAGTTGAGTTTATGATATTACTTGGTATATACTGTTTTCTATTTTGAGTTGGCCGATGATATCTACTCAGTACCCGTGTTTTGTACTGACCCCTACTTTTATGTTTTCTTCTTGTTATCTGTGGAGTGCAGCAAACGTTCCGTCATCTTCAACTCAACAGTGATTCTAGCCAGTCTTCGTCATACCAGATATTCAGGGTGAGCTAATGCGTCTAGCTTGGACTGGATCTTCTTCTTCAAGTCTTGATGCCTTGAACTTCCGGCATGGACTAGCTTTTTAGTTATTTTATTCTTAGACATTTCTAGTTTAGTAATTCGAGATAGATGTTCTTGTGATGATGACTTCCAGATTTTGGGGGATGATAATAATAATAGTTTTGAATGGTTTTTATTAATGAGTTTAAGTCTTCCGCATTACTTTCTGTTGTCATATATTGAAATGATAAGGGTTAAATTGGTTGGTTCGCTCACATAGGAGGGTAGATGTGGGTGCCAGTCGCGGCCCCGATTTGGGTCGTGACAAACTTGGTATCAGAGCATTAGGTTCGTTGGTCTCATCACACAAGAACAGGTCTAGTAGAGTCTTAAGGAACGGTAGGGGGACGCCTTTACTTTTCCTTGAGAGGCTATAAGACTTTAGGAAAATTCCACTCTTTCATTCTTTCTTTCGTGCTACTACTTGAGTCCAATTGGTATCTAGGCGATCTGGTGGTATCGACCATCTTCACTCTATTTCGCAGATGGTTAGAACTAGAGCAACGACCGCACCAAAGAGCAACAACGGCACAAAGAAGAAACATCCGAGCCAGCCACCGGGCCGTGGCTCGAGGGAGAACAACGGCAAGAGGCCGTGGTAGAGGTCGTGGGAGGGCGTCCTCTAGAGGAAGAGGACGAGCACCTAGCCCATCTGATGCTAGGGCAGTGACTCCTCCACCGACTGAGGAAGTGGTAAGAGAAGGGTAGNATGGGGAGAATGAACAAGAGCGAGAATGAGGAATTGCAACCCCAACCTACCCAGAGATGATCAATCAGGTTCTCGCTTATCTTAGCGGGTTATCCGATCACGGTCGAGCACCTCCAGTGGTTTCTGCACCAACACCTCCGGTTTGGAGTGCGACATGCGGCTACTATGGCTCTCGCATGGATGCCTCGTGGAGATAGGCACATTTCCACGTCGACTCTTTGGACCGATAATGACAAGCGATCGGCCACGAACTTTTGATAAGTTCTTGAAATTGAAACCTCTAGTCTTCAAAGTGCGAGAATCTGAAGATGCTTATGATTTTCTGGTTGATTGTCATGAGCTACTACACAAGATGGGGATAGTAGAATGGTTTGGCGTTGAGTTAAAGCTTATCGGTTTCAAGGGAACGCCAAAATGTGGTGGCGATCCCATGTTGAGTGTCAGCAACAGAGGCACCACCTATGACTTGGGCCTCATTCTCTAGCTTGTTTATGGAGAAGTATATCCCGGACTTTGAGGGATAGGAAAAGGGATGAGTTCTTGAGCCTAGAGCAAGGTAGGATGTCGGTTAATGCTTATGAGGCTAAGTTTCGTGCACTATCCGTGATATGCCACTCAACTTTGTTTCACACAAGAGCGGATTCGCCGGTTTGTGAAGGGGTTGAGATCAGAGTTGCGGATTTTGGCCTTACAGGTAGCGGCAGTGGCAAAATCCTTCCAAGAGGTGGTAGACTTTGTGATAGAAGTGGAAGGAGTGAAGCCAGGCGACTTCACCACAACTTCGACATCAAAAAGGTTTCGAAAGGGAGGTGAGTTTAATAGTTCGTATACTAGAGGGCGAGTGCAGAGGCTACTCGGTTCGACCAATTCAGTCTTCACTACAGATCGTAGTTGGGGTCCACCTCGTAGCGGTCAATACTTCTCCGAGAGACCTATGCGACTCCGAGAGAGTGTTATGGATGTGGGGAGATTGGACATAT
Organism: Solanum arcanum; assembly: GCA_027789145.1. NCBI lineage: Eukaryota > Viridiplantae > Streptophyta > Magnoliopsida > Solanales > Solanaceae > Solanum > Solanum arcanum. Next base: position 19,529,083 of record CM050941.1, read on the forward strand.
TAGGAGGAATTGTCCAAAAAGCGAGTTCTGGACCCCCAATAGCTAGAGGTAGAGGTGGTCATGGTAGAGGCCGTTTTTACGGAGGGCGTGGTGGTCGAGGTAACGGTGGTCACCAAAGCGGCAGAGGTGATGGGCAAGCTGGAGCCACTACATCACAACATGGTAGGGGTAACGGACGGGACGAGCGATAGGGCCCATTGTTACGCTTTCCTGGGAGTGCAGGCGGAGGCATCGGATCTTTGTCATCACAGGTAATCTTCTGGTTTGTGATTGCATGGCTTCTGTATTGTTTGATCCTGGATCCACGTTTTCTTATGTATCTTCCTCATTTGCTAATGGTCTAAATTTACATTGTGAATTACTTGATATGCCTATTCGTGTTTCTACTCCGGTGGGTGAGTCTGTGATAGTTGAAAAAGTGTATAGGTCTTGTTTGGTGACTTTTGTGGGGAGCAACACTTATGTAGATTTGGTTATTCTAGAAATGGTTGACTTTGATGTAATTCTGGGTATGACTTGGCTTTCTTCGAATTTTGCGATCTTGGATTGTAATGCTAAAACTGTGACGTTAGCCAAGCCTGGGACAGATCTGTTAGTGTGGGAGGGTGACTACACTTCTAATCCGGTGCGTATCATCTCCTTTCTTCGTGCTAAGAAAATGGTTAGTAAAGGGTGTTTAGCTTTCTTGGCACATCTTAAGGATGACACTATTCAAGTACCTTCGATTGAGTCGGTTTCGGTAGTCCGTGAGTTTTTGGATGTGTTCCCTGCAGATCTTCCTGGTATGCCACCAGATAGGGATATTGACTTCTGCATTGATCTTGAACCGGGCACTCGCCCCATTTCTATACCCCCTTATAGAATGGCTCCCACGGAGTTGAGAGAGTTAAAGGCCCAACTTCAAGAGTTGTTGAGCAAAGGCTTCATCAGACCAAGTGCATCTCCTTGGGGTGCTCCGGTTTTGTTTGTGAAGAAGAAGGATGGGAGTTTTCGAATGTGTATAGACTACAGACAACTAAACAAGGTAACCATAAAGAACAAGTATCCTCTTCCTCGCATTGATGACTTGTTCGATCAGTTACAAGGTGCTTGTGTCTTCTCTAAAATTGACTTGAGATCCGGTTATCATCAATTGAAAATACGAGCAATAGATGTGCCAAAGACTGCTTTTCGAACGAGGTATGGGCATTACGAATTTGTAGTGATGTCTTTTGGTCTTACGAATGCCCCTGCTGCGTTCATGAGCTTGATGAACGGGATCTTTAAGCCATATTTGGACCTTTTCGTGATCGTATTTATTGATGATATATTGGTATACTCAAAGAGCAAGAAGGAACATGAAGAGCATTTGAGAATGGTATTGGAAATGTTGAAGGAGAAAAAGCTTTACGCCAAGTTCTCTAAGTGTGAGTTTTGGCTAGATGCGGTGTCCTTCTTGGGGCACGTGGTTTCTAAGGAAGGAGTGATGGTGGATCCTTCTAAGATTGAGACAGTGAAGAATTGGGTAAGACCCACTAATGTGTCAGAAATAAGGAGCTTTGTTGGGTTAGCTAGCTACTACCGCCGATTTGTCAAGGGATTCTCTTCTATTGCTTCCCAACTGACGAACTTGACTAAGCAAAATGTTCCATTTGTATGGTCGGATGAGTGTGAGGAAAGCTTTCAGAAGCTCAAGACTTTGTTGACTACCGCACCCATTCTCACCTTGCCCGAAGAGGGTAAGAACTTCATTGTTTATTGTGACGCATCCTATTCTGGGTTGGGTGCAGTACTAATGCAAGAGAAGAGTGTGATTGCTTATGCTTCAAGGCAATTAAAGGTGCATGAACGTAACTACCCAACTCATGACTTGGAATTGGCCGCGGTAGTGTTTGCATTAAAGCAATGGAGGCACTATTTATATGGGGTTAAGTGTGAGGTCTACACGGATCATCGTAGCCTTCAGTATGTCTTTACTCAGAAAGTTTTGAACTTGAGACAGAGGAGATGGATGGAACTACTAAAGGACTACGACATCACTATTTTGTATCATCCGGGGAAGGCGAATGTTGTGGCAGATGCTTTGAGTAGAAAGGCGGGAAGCATGGGAAGTCTAGCTCATTTGTAAGCTTCTAGACGCCCTTTGGCTAGAGAGGTTCAGACTCTGGCTAACGACTTGATGAGGTTAGAAATAAATGAGAAGGGAGGATTGTTGGCTAGTGTGGAGTCAAGATCTTCTTTTCTTGACAAAATTAAGGGAAAACAGTTTGATGATGAGAAACTAAGGCGAATCCAAAATAAAGTATTGCGAGGGGAGGCTAAGGAAGCACAAATCGATGAGGAAGGTGTTTTAAGAATCAAGGGAAGGGTATGTGTGCCCCGCGTCGATGATTTGATCAACACTATTCTGACAGTGGCTCATAGTTCAAGGTATTCTATACATCCGGGTGCTACCAAGATGTATCGTGACCTAAAGCAACACTTTTGGTGGAGTAGAATGAAGCGTGATATTGTTGACTTTATTGCCAAGTGTACAAACTGTCAACAAGTAAAGTATGAACACCAAAGGCCCGGAGGAACACTTCAGAGAATGCCCATTCCGGAATGGAAGTGGGAACGAATCGCAATGGACTTTGTGGTTGGTCTTCCAAAGACAATGGGTAAGTATGACTCCATTTGGGTGATTGTTGATAGGTTAACTAAATCTGCTCATTTCATTCCGGTAAAGGTGACTTACAATGCAGAGAAGTTAGCCAAAATTTATGTCTCAGAAATTGTTCGGTTGCATGGGGTTCCACTATCCATCATATCAGATAGAGGTACGCAGTTTACTTCTAAGTTTTGGAAAACATTGCATGCCGAATTGGGTACTAGGTTGGACCTTAGTACTGCGTTCCATCCTCAGACCGATGGTCAGTCTGAAAGGACGATTCAAGTGTTGGAGGATATGCTTCGTGCATGTGTGATAGAGTTTGGTGGCCATTGGGATAGCTTCTTACCCTTAGCGGAGTTTTCATACAATAATAGCTATCACTCAAGCATTAGTATGGCCCCATTTGAAGCATTGTATGGGAGGAGGTGTAGGTCTCCCATTGGTTGGTTTGATGCATTCGAGGTTAGACCTTGGGGTACCGATCTGTTGAAGGATTCATTAGAGAAAGTGAAGTCTATTCAAGAAAAGCTTCTGGCGGCGCAAAGTAGGCAAAAAGAATATGCAGATCGAAAGGTTAGAGACTTAGAGTTCATGGAGGGTGAACAAGTCTTGTTGAAAGTTTCGCCAATGAAAGGGGTGATGCGGTTTGGTAAAAGAGGTAAGCTAAGTCCAAGGTACATTGGGCCATTTGAGGTACTAAAGCGAATAGGAGAGGTGGCTTATGAGTTAGCCTTGCCTCCAGGGCTGTCCGGAGTACATCCGGTATTCCATGTGTCTATGTTGAAAAGATATCATGGGGATGGAAATTACATTATCCGTTGGGATTCAGTTTTGCTTGATGAAAACTTGTCTTATGAGGAAGAGCCTGTTGCTATCTTAGATAGAGAAGTTCGCAAGTTGAGGTCAAGAGAGATTGCATCCATCAAGGTGCAATGGAAGAATCGACCGGTTGAAGAAGCTACTTGGGAGAAGGAGGCAGATATGCAAGAAAAATACCCACATCTGTTTACAGATTCAGGTACTTCCTTCCGCCCTTGTTTTTCTTCTTTTGATCGTTCGGGGACGAACGATGGGTAAATTGGTATCTATTGTAACGACCTGTTTAGTCGTTTTGAGCAGCAAATTTTAAATCTGGAAAAACTGGCTGGGACGACGAATGTCACGACGGACCGTCGTGGTCACGACGGCTCGTCAAGGAGGTTTCATTCCATGACACTTAGAATTCGTAAATAAGGTACTGAAAATCGACTCTCTGAACTTCAGGACGAAGGTGCAGGACGGACCGTCACTGGTGTGACGGGCCGTCACAGTTCACCTAGATTTTGGGAGGCTGCGACGACCATTATCGCGGACACCGTCGCAGGCACGACGGCCCGTCACAGGTTGCGCAAATCCCAGGCGGAATGGGATTCCTCTACACGTTTTAAGGGTCGTTTTGGACTATTCTTTCCTTAATTATAAGGATTGAGGGTTAATATTAATACATCTAATTACTTGGGGGTTAAAATAGGTAACCTTAAGTTAATTAGTGGGTCATTATTACCATCTTTCATTCTTAATTATATATGAATTAGGGTAAAAGAAAGAGGGTTTGAATAAGAAAAAGAAAAGAACAGAAAAAGAGGAGAAACGAACGAGTAGAGAGAGAGAAACGAAGAGGATAGCAAGGATTTTGAAAAGATAGCTTGTTGATTCAATTCTTCGGTGGAGGTAGGTTATGTTTTTTTTACGATATTCGTAGTGAACTCTTAATAGTGAATGATATGTATTGGTGGTATTGTAAACCTGTCTATATGCTTAAATGTATGCTTGCATGAATATGATTATGTGATTTTGATGAAATAAGCATGATGGAAACCATTGAATCCCAAATCTTGAAAGAAACTTTAATCTACTTATTAATAATAATGCCTTGGTATAAAGGAAGGCTTGATGAATTAAAGTAATGGGATTGATGATGCCTTGGTATAAAGAAGGCTTGATGAACGAATATAATGAGATTAGTGGATCCGAGTGTCACGTTCCGACACATAGTATTAGTGGATCGGAGTGTCACGTTCCGCCACATAGTATTAGTGGATCGGAGTGTCACGCGTTCCGACACATAGTATTTAGTGGGGACGGGTGTCACGAACCGACACGTAGAATTAGGGGATCGGAGTGTCACGCATCGACACATATAGGGGATCGGAGTGTCACGTTCCGACACATATAGGGGATCGGAGTGTCACGCATCGACACATATAGAGGATCGGAGTGTCACGCGTTCCGACACATATGGGGATCGGAGTATCACGTTCCGACACATATAGGGGATCGAGTGTCACGCCCGACACATATAGGGGATCGGAGTGTCACGTTCCGACACATGTAGGGGATCGGAGTGTCACGCATCGACACACAAGAGGAAGAAAGATAATGAATCTTGAAAGATGAGAATATACTCAACATAATGAACTTAATTCCCAAATGAGCATGGTATTGAGGCTTGCGCCCTCATGGATGATCTTAATGGTACTTATTGATGATTATAGTACTTGTTATTGTTACATGTTGAGTTTATAGTTGAGTTTATGATATTACTTGGTATATCTTTGTTTTCTATTTTGAGTTGGCCGATGATATCTACTCGATTACCCGTGTTTGTATCTTGACCCCTACTTTTATGTTTTCTTCTTGTTATCTGTGGAGTGCAGCAAACGTTCCGTCATCTACAACTCAACAGTGATTCTAGCCAGTCTTCGTCATACCGGATATTCAGGGTGAGCTAATGCGTCTAGCTTGGACTGGATCTTCTTCTTCAAGTCTTGATGCCTTGAACTTCCGGCATGGACTAGCTTTTTAGTTATTTTATTCTTAGACATTTCTAGTTTAGTAATTCGAGATAGATGTTCTTGTGATGATGACTTCCAGATTTTGGGGGATGATAATAATAATAGTTTTGAATGGTTTTTATTAATGAGTTTAAGTCTTCCGCATTACTTTCTGTTGTCATATATTGAAATGATAAGGGTTAAATTGGTTGGTTCGCTCACATAGGAGGGTAGATGTGGGTGCCAGTCGCGGCCCCGATTTGGGTCGTGACAGAGAGGTTATGGGTTTGAATCCCACTCCTCTCATTTCTTATTTTCATACTTTATTTTCCAGCCAGGAGCACGGTTCAGTTCCCTTTTACAACATTATTTTTCACTTCTTTATTTTCACACATTTTAACGTGGTAAGGTCACGGGTTCAACCCTCACTGACCTCACTGGTATTTCGTCACTTTTCATGGCATTTTAACCAACTTAAATTGGCTTAAATTAATCAACAAGGTGCTGGAAATTTGAGTTACATTTTCATCTTCTTTTCCATTCCATTACACATTAGTTCTTAGGGGAATTTCATAGTGCATTTAAAAAGTTTTAGGTGTATTTTCATGGATTCGTTTAGACAAGATATTAACACTCAAATCAGCCACATCTCATCACATATGAACATCATTATTTGAATAAATATGTTGTACATGAAACACAAAGTACTAACATGTCATTTCGAATCCTACACAGTGACCAATAGCCATGGCAACAAGCCCAAACACACGTAGTTAGATTTTCGGAAAATATCAACATAAGTCAAATAATTCGGAACGTACATTTAAACACATAAGAATCACGAAAACACGTTTTATCCCTAGTTTTATACCAAAAAACATAACCAACCTATGATTCAACGGGAGCTAGTGACAGGGACATGCAACGGGGAAACAACCCAAGTTTTTGGATGGAATATACTGAACCTTAAGTGGTCTCTTGGGAATGGGACCAATAGAGAAGAGAACCCATAAATTTTATGAAGTTCAAACCTTGAAGTTTCTTCCCAAACCTGCTCCAACAGTCACGTCCAAATCCAAGTTTCTACACCAATCTTTTGATGGAAAATCTCCTTCCTTTGTCAAACGTTTTTGATTAGTTGTTTGTTTAAAATATTTTTTGAGAGTTCTTCAAGTGTGAAAAACTTTGGTTTATCTTCTGTTCTTGTTAGTTATTTGGCAGAGATAATGTGAGGGTTTGTTTGATCGTGAAAGTGAGAGATAGATCTGAGAGGAGAGAGTTATCTTAGGCTTAGGAGTCTAGTTTAGGCCTTAGTCTAATAGGGTTTAGTTAATTATTAAAAAATCTGATTTCCCTTTTATTTTAAATCAGAAAATAAATAATAAATATTAATAAATTTCATTAATTTACCAACTTAAATTATAAACAATTTAAATCATCGCTTCCACCTAGGTTCGAACCCAGGTGGAGCAAGACTTCACTCTAAGAGCCAATTTTCGTCCCTCTCTCTCCAAAATGCCCCTCCACCTTATCAATCAAATAATTAAATATATATTTAGACTAATTATGATACCACCCTTAGCCTCAAAAAAGACCATTTTACTCCTATGCCCTCCAAACATAAGATTTCTCTTTTTTAAGTTTGGTAAACACCCATCCAAGTAAATCTTCATATTTAGGAGCCCTACATGGCTGGAACTAACCTTTCCTAGCTCACTAACTCCCCAAGTTAGTTGGCTTGGATTTTGTAAGGTTTCAGAGGTCTTGTTCTACGCACATCAATCCATGTGAACCCAGTCTAATTGTAGGCATTCTAGACATATTAAGCATTATTTAGGTTAGCCATTTTTAGGCTTGTTATAACTAGCATGTTGGTTCGTTCGAGGTACAACCTCCCGGATAGCTTGTGTTGTAATGGATTGATCTTTAGTGGTGATATCTTGGGTCATTTGTAGAAAAGTTTCCCTTACCTCACCATCAGTCATAGTCGGAGGATTGACCGGAACTTGATCATTCGTAGCAACTTGCTCTTTAGGGGAAACTCAATATCCTTTTGGAGTAGCTCCCAAATAGGCAGTCTCTTCTCCCACTCTTCTCGCGGCTGTCCTTCTTTTTCTCATCACCAATAACCACAAGAAAGAGATTAGATGCTAATAGACACATAGTGTCAAAACTCCAGAAGCACGACATAGGATTACCTAGAAAAGATAATTTTCCTAATCATCACATAGACTCTCATGCATATTGTGTTGTGTTTCACAACCATGACCAATACACTATATAAATGTGGTTTTAGTGAGATATTGATTCTAGGTTATTTAACCGCTTGCTCTGATACTAAGTTTTTCACGACTGGAGATAACCCCCATGTCGCGACTAGCATGGTTGTTGTCTTAGAGGACTCACACAATACATTAACATTTGTCATAACATATCATCAGTTAAAAATGCAAAAAAATTAAATTTCTTACATATACTAAGTGAGGTATACTTAAACCCTCACATAGAATGTCACTTAGGCTCTTATTATAACAACATAATAAACATATATACGAAAGTCTAAAAGATGTCTCACACAAATACCATCTAAAGAATACGAATCTTTGAATTAGCCAGAACAATGTAAATATTCCATATATGCCTTATTACAATAGAATCAAATGTAAATGGAAATAAAAAGTATCTCTTAAAACTACTAAATTCTTCATTAGCTAGAGTAACGAAAACATTGCATACCCAAAACATGATAACCTACCAAAACTTGGATAAAGAGTTGAAAGCTTATTCAATCGACCTTCTTAATATTCAATGGCCGGACCATAAAATTTGTACTAATATAAAGTAAGTGGTTAGTATGCCACATTTACTAATTATGGGTATATGCATATAAACATTTGAGCACATGCATGAAAAAGGAAAATTTCTTTAGAAAGCATGTTAAGTCATTTGAAAGTCTTTAATGCACATACATGAGAGAATATACAAGATAAGGATCATAACAACATAAAATATGATCATAACCAAAGACATATCATCATAAATCCATATTAATATTTCATGTTCATTATATCATTTAGCATAACATACAAGACACTTACCAATAGTCACATTCCAAGCCTACAAGTGCAATGATCATGTGAAGCACCAACACCCCACATAATAAAGTAAAACAAGATAGGAGACAATAAGTAATGCCTTGCTTCATGCAACTTACATCATAAGTAGTCATCATAAGCTATAACAACGTAGACCAACAACATGTTTATTAACATAACCAACATCACATAAGAGCAACATTATATGTCATAAACATTATGGATTTAATATTATCATATTACATAAGAACAATCTCCTCCGATCGCCCTTAGAGTCAACTTGTGCAATGTCTTGGTAGAGTCCCATACCCTTACCTATACTAAGTAGACTCCTCAAATATCCCTCGTCATTATCAACTTACTTGTGTATCATTTTACTTGAGGGAACAATCGCCTTAACCGACATTAGACCATGTGAGATAAACATGGAATCTACTGTCATGAAACCTCACAACGAAAGGAGGTGGTCCACTTGCCAAGGTAAAACCAAAACATGAACATTACATTCTAGGTGGATCCACTAGCTAGATTCCTATGGAGACAACATAGTTTAATAAGTAGGAGATATATTACAGACCCATAGTTCAACATTACATGAAAGCCTCTATCTCATTAGGTTCATTGTGAACCTACTTTCCAAATAGGGAATAGGCACCTCTCATGTCTAGTTCACTCGGTATTAAGCTAAAGTCCCTTTTGAAGTAACTTTTAAGTTATCATTTATCATAAAACTTATCAAGGTCATAGTAGATTAACTCCTTCTATAAACATGATCATAAAATCTTAAGGTTTAGATGAGAATTTCATTTCATCACATCATACATACTTCAATTTCATAGGAATATCAACTATAGGCCAACATCAACATAATAGAGAAATCATGACTTTAGAAGACTTACCTATTGCTTCCGTTAATATTCCTCAAGAACTTACACTAAATTCATAGAAATTACCCAATAATATAGTGAAATACTCAATAATATAACCAATCCCAACCACTCCATTCATACACAGGACGCATTCATAGTTAGGGCTAAGGGAGATGGCTCATTTATGAGTTCATTTAAGGTATTGTTCTAATCCCTACGTTTTCATGACATTAACTGATAAATATAACATAATGGAATCCATTATTTAGGGAGAGAATTTTCTCCACACTAGAATCACACATTATACATCAATTACCCAACAATACATACTTAATTATCCATATAAAATCATAGTTTTTTTATAATTAGTCATAAATCTCATGTTTGGAAGAAAACTCGTCTTGCAGAATAAAATTCCTAGGAATTGAACTGTTGAAAAACATCTTTGAAAGGACCTATTGGGGAAAGGAATCCAAATCATGAATTTTAAATAAAAACCTTGGAGTCTCCGTCTTCTTCCCTAAGCCTTTCATGTTCTTCAATGGTGGTTTAAAGAGAGAGTGTTTTTAAGAGAGATGAGAGAGGTTTGTAAATTCTGATTTAGAGTGCGTGAAAGTGGTTTTAAACTAAACAAAACCATTATAAACTCCTCCCATAAAATACCCAAAATATCCCTCACTTAAATGGGTCTTTCTGCGAACTTAAATTGACTTAAAAACGACGCGGATGGATTTGAGAAATGGCAACTTGTTGTTGGGCCAATTCCAATTCATTTCTTGAAAATTCGGGTCGGGGCAGTGAGCATCGTGATGTCCTCATTTTGTGCGGAAAATTTTTTCCATCCCGAGTTCGCTGCGCGACGCGCTAGGTGACTCTACATCTTGGTAGTCGGAAGCTGCTGTGGCAGCTTGCTCGTCAATGTCTTGATCCTCCTCAAAGACCCTTCTGGCAATATTTGGGGAGTCTTTACCTGACGTTTGGACCCTTTGTACTATTTTATACCTATTAAAGTCTATTTACAAGTTTTCGACTTCATTTGACACACCTAAACCTTCACCGCAACGTAGGGACGCCTACTAGTTCAATTTAGCTAGTTTGCGCACGTCAAGATCTTTCATTGTATCTTTGGATCTAACCTTTTCTAATTGGGTTTAATACATTAATATTGGTCTGGAAGCATCATTTTAATTATTATTTAATAGGCAAATATATAGTCTATGTCATGGAACTTTCGGAGTGCTACACTAGCGAACCCTTTACAAAATGACATAATATACTGAGCTAACACCGGATCAATTGGAGAGATCCCTGCAGCCTAAGAATGAACTAATTCCTCATTTTCAACATTCACAATTTTCTCAATGTCTACTTACTCTTCAATCCCTCATTGTGTACCGGTGGGTTACCATTTACTGGAACATTGTCAATTGGCACCTGCTCCAAAGCAATCGCCACCCTCCCACGACCTCTTACACAAGATCATTCTCTACCTATACCTCGACCGCAGCCCCTTGCTGCGGGTTCCTCAGCTGGAGCATTAGGATGATCTACAAGCCTAACACCATTATACCAAGTATTAACCATATGCAGATGGAAGAGTGAAAAAAGTTAGATAGCGATTGGAATCAAATTATATAACAAAGGAGACAAGAGAAAAAGGAGATTTTCTAAAGTACTATCGCCTCTCGAAGAAAGGTAAGGGCGTCCCCTTACAATTCTGTGAGACTCTATTAGCCTCATTTTGGTACATCAAGAACAACGAACCTAGCTCTGATACTGAATTTATCACGAACTAGACTATTGTGATTGGCCTCTACACTAACTACTCAGTGGGAGAACCATTACTACCATCCAACGAAAATAAGAAATCTAAGACTAAGACATTTAAATTACGGAAGCAAGTTAAATGACTAAAAACAAGTTCCTCAACTAAACAAAGATCTAATAACTAACATATGGGAGATAAATCTAGAACCTGAAAGTCAATGTACCAATATAAGAAATCACAACCAATTCTAACAAAGAATTCTATTGAAATATTTAAAACAAAAGTCTAAGTCAATAAAGGTTGGACATAGACAAAGAGAATTCCATGGCAGCCCGAACGAAGTGGCTCACCATTAAACTCAAATCGATCACTAATCTCCTAAGCGAGGTCAGTCAACAGACGCGTGAAGATGCCATGTACTCAAAAAAATAAGAACAAGTGCAGGATTAGTACACAACAACAGTGTACTTGTAGGATCACGCCGCTATCCAGATTGCATAACATAAAAAGTCAAGCAACATTATAATATCATGCTTATAAATTAACATATTCAATATCATCATAATGATTTAACAACACATTCACATGTTTGATCACATACTTAGTCGTTTCACAAAATACAAACCCAAAATGTTAGCATGTCGGAACGTGGCAATTGGATTCAAAGTTTGCATGCTGGCATGTGGCAATCTGATTCAAAGTTTGCATGCTGGCACGTGGCAATCTGATCCAAAAGTTAGCCTGCAACAACGTGGCAATCCGATCGCAATCACACATCAAAATAATACCTTAAGAACACACATTTAAGTAGTGATTTATTTAAACCTCTATGATCAGCATTGTAATATGCATACACATACAAGTATTGCTATGATAAGAGAACAAGTATATATCACACGATCATAGAATCAAAACCATCACCTACCTCGAAAAAAGATTGGAATCCTAAGAAACTTGATCTTTCCCTTTCTGGATTCGTTCTGCTTGTTCTTGTTCTACATACAATCATAAATATACGACAATCAATAAATAAGTCACTAATTTCTTGGAATTCTAACTAACTCATGACCCCAACTAGCCAAACTAGGGTTGTCACTACAATGAATTCTATCGAGAAATGCATCCCCTATGACCCGTTCTAAAACATTCTACAAATAGAAAAATGAAAATGGAGAGTGAAAAACTTTCCTTTAGCCTTAAGAATGGTGGAAAAAAAAGATGAAATCACCCTAGGTTAGTTTCTTAGCTTTTAAAGTCAAAAAGTGCTAAATAAGGTCGACTAAGGGTTTTAGACGAATTATAAACCAATCATCCCGCTACAGCGGCGCCCAACCCGCTACTACGGTATCACATCAGCAGCATTAATCCCACTGCGGTGGCATATTTTGAACTAGTGAGATCTTTCTTATAAAATCCCCAATATATTATAAATTAATCTCACCCTCCCTTGTCCGCTACAGCGGCACCCATCCCTCAATAGCGGCGTCGCTGTAGAAAAAATAATCTCTCTGCTGAGGTAGGAAGTGAGACAGTGATCTCCTAACCTATTTCCAATTTCTCCTTTTCACATCATACTCTTAACCTACTACATTTTGAAAATACCAATACTGCCATGATTGATAACTAGATATCTTTTTATCAAAATTCATTTTTCTTAAAGTTGTACGATCGATAACTAGATACTCCATCGTATTGCTACCATATTTCTCTACACCTTGATGTATCCGATTTCCTCCAAATCTAAACAAAGTTGGGAAAAGCGTAATACTAAGAAAAAGTTTTTCCCGTCCTAATTTTTCCTCGCTAGTATTCTTTAAAGACGAAACATGTTCGTTATATTTTTACCAAATAGAACTTTATCATCCAAACTATGATGTGTATGGTTTTTTTACATTTATTTTGTCATTTTTACTTATTTTTAGGTTATTAGAGATGCAATCCCCTCTAGAGGCATTAGTAAAACAACTATCCAACAATTCAGCCTCCTCAAAAAAAATTCACATCTCGTAAAATATTTGGAGAAAAATAACAACATTCAACACTTTGTAATTTCTTACTAGTGCTAAAATGAGTAAGAAAGATGGAAAATGATCAACTAAAAAACTTTTTTAGTAACAAGTTCATCAATAAGATCTTTATTCGTAATATTAATATTTGAAGTATTCACTTTAGTCATAAAATGTTTTGCACCTGGAACTATCATGGCACGATTAGGCACAAAAGTCAGGGTTATTCGGGGTTTTGGAGGGGATATAATGTAATACCCCTCTTGAATCATATCTTCACCATTGTTCGTTCTCGTACCACCATTTAGGCAATTTTTTACCTCAAATTTTGTTAGTTAAGCGCTACAGAATTAAGGCAAAAAATGTAGATAAATTTTGGGAAATCCTCCAAAGTTATAAGTTTCTATCTAGAGCCATTTCATTTCTAGAAAAAAAATAACTCCATATTGAGTTTGTGTTGACACCTCATATGTCGAAGTGTTCAAAGTATCTATTAAGGGCTTGAAAATGAATAGCATGGGTCGAACCCAAGTTGTGTATTTATGAGGACCGCATCCTAGGGGTTAATACACCTAGCATAGGTCATCTTTTTCTACCTATGATAAGCTGGTAACTTGTATGACATGCCCTACAAATACTATGACATACAGAAAAGTAAGAATGTAACTTACCTGCACCCTCAATACTAAGTAAAGGTTGTCTTCTCTCCTAACCTATGCACTCATAAGTTGCTAATTGATTTCAATTGAGCCCTCGTATTACATATGATATTCCCAAACATATTTCGTTATTTTTTTTGTACTAACGTCCCTCGCAGGGGACATTGCATTTCATGTTGCAGCCATATGTTCTCTAGCTCGTACACCTCCTTAGTAGGAGCACATGAAACTTTGCTACTTTTGGGTGAGCTCCAAGGTGATTCGGAGCTTTATTGTGTCTTTGGTATATTCATTTCGGTATTGTATCGTAGTTAAGGGTAAGGCGGGGGGTTTGTCTCGACGTACGCTATCTTTTATAGGATTTGTAGACATATGTACATGGTTCAATAGTGTCTTGAGTATTTGGACCTACTTATGTTGTTTTGTATCGCTGCATCCTAGGTGAACTTTCCAATTGTTATATTTATATGCAAAGTAAGAATAGGTTGCCGGTTGGTTCTCTCTGACCTCTATGGAATCGGGTGTCTGTCCGTCTTAATTTGTTTTTGAGGTGTGACAAAAAGTGGTATCAGAGTAGGTTATCCTAGAAAGTGTACAATTTCTTACTCACCTCAAAGCACATACAGTTGATTTCCGCATATACACTCTTCAATCTCTTTGGAATTGTTATAGATGTTCTGCTATTGGGGCTTTGCTTCCCCTCTAGGTGAATATAAATATACCCCAATTAAGATAGAAAAAGCAAATCCTCAATAGTTCATTTTTGGAGTAGAAGTCTGAGTTCAACTTTCCCTTGATTACTAGCTTCTATTATAACACTCTAAATGCCTTGTGCCCTTTAAGGGTCAAAATATAAAATAATTAGTAAATATTGAATGCACCATAAAACATGAACACTAATAACATGCAAATGCCCGGTACCTATAAAGTTATATCATTTTTTATAAAATCTTAGAGGGCTTAACTAGATAGAGGTCTTGCCATACCAATAGGTTTTTTTTTTTTTAAAAGTAAGGGTGCTCCTACTCTTTTCTCATGCAATATAGAAAATAATAACAACTACCATATGATCAGTTTTCCTCTCCCTAACCTAGATTATGATTGATGAATTACTGCATGCTATATTAAATGAATCCTCTAATTGCTCAATTCAATTTTATATAAGTCTATACATGTGTATTATGATCTACCTCTCTTTTCTACTAATCATGTGGATAAACTAAGCCCATGTATATTCTATCTAATAACCTTTCTATTCACTTTTTTTTCTTCTTTTTATCAAGACTTCAATCAATACGAAACTGACTAGTCTGTCTAACAAAGGTTCACAAAGTTGTTCCCAGGTGAAGTTTTATAAGTCATCAGAGTTGAAAAGAATTGATAACATTTTATTGCCTCATACACTTAGAAATACTATTTCAAATCACCACCTATGTCACTCCTCTATAGCATCATCATATAACTCCTACTCCTATTTTTAGGGAATTTGACATATTCCATCTCTAAATTTCATTCTCATGTGATTCTTGTCTAACAAGTACCTTTTGATAAAAACTAGTAGCTTCATGCACTGTGATCACACTATGTATAACCTGACTAATTACAAATTTGGTCTAACCAATCAATTTTCCTTTTGTTAACCTTAACCTTCAGTCACATCCTGATTTTGTAGCCAAAACATATATCATAATAGGAACTGCCATACATATAATCATTTTCAGTAATTGACATACTTATCATAAGTTTTATACCCATGAAAAGAATACAAAAGTTATTAATACTTATTCGAGATTTTTGGCACATACCATGTAAATGCCAAACATTAACATACTCGGGAGATCATATGGTGATAATTTAAGCCTTGCCAACCAATTAGGAGTATCTATAGCAACACTGTTGCACTGATAAATGAGAAACTTTTTTAACTACATCAAAGACTAAGAACAAGTGTCCTCTATAGGAATAGATCCTGTAAGTATGGAGGAAATGTAAAATTCAAGAGCTGGTTACATCCTCCTAAGAAGATGTACCTAGAAATACTACAACAAATATATGTAACTAGGCAACATATCATTTTTTAACCAACATGATGCAAATGGTACCAATACAACTTTATGAAAATAACATAAAAGCCATTACAACTGATATAGTCAAATGAAATGAGATCGTTGATATACCGTGGTTTCACGGTATAATTAATGCTTTTTCCTTAAGTTTAGTGTGTCCAAAAGCCTTTTTGTGCTAATTTTGATATAAGTTTCTCATTGTTTTGCAGGAAATCTGTCCAAAGCTGAATGCGGAGATTTTGAGTGAAAATTTGCAGAAGAGACCACCTACGGAGCTTATGACGGTCCGTCGTGCTGACGGTCCGTAGGTGGCGTAGAGTAGCCGCTGAAGGAAGATGGGAAGTCGACCAAGTGTGGGATTACGAAGCTTGTGACGGTCCGTCATGGCCATGACGGTCCGTCCTACTGAGTTCGTCGTGAAGATCGTGAGAAGTGATCCCAGCACTGCATTCCAGGAGTTGAAGTATTTTGAAAGCGAAGACCCTCGACGGACCGTCGTACCTATGACGGTCCGTCACACTTGCCGTCGAGGGGAATGAAGAAAGCAGCTGAAGAAATTGGACAAGTGTGGGACGACGGAGCCCACGACGGTCCGTCATGACTATGACGGTCCGTCGCGTGGTCCGTCGACCCAGCCGCGTTTTGGCAGATTTCCAGAATATTAGAATCCTTGTTTAATTAGGTTTATTATTTTTTATAAATAGTTCGAAAAACCTCGTTTTTGGGGTTAGACTCTTTGATATTCAAATTCCATATAGTTAGTCTTTGTGATTATAATACTTGGTGTTTTTGAGTATTTGATTATTGAAGATTGATACAAGTGAATTTTGGTGATTAATCAAGCGTATTTTCGGACTTTACTCTTTCTCATTGAAGTAAGTACATGAATTCTAATTTAATGATTTGAATATCGTGTTTATGGCTATGAGCAACTAAATTCCATAACTAGGGTTGTGGGAACCATAGGCAAATAATGAGATAAACCCTAACTAAAATAACAATTCTAGAACAGTGTCTTGCATGTATTAATAATTCTTTCGATTAGAAGTCTTTTTAACGGATGATCAACGTTAGAACTCGCCTTAATGCTACTGTCCGGACCAAGGAGGTAGATAATAGGAAAAGAATTATTAACATAGATTTAGTGTATGCTATCTAATAGGCTAGTATTGATTGGTACGAGGTATAACTTAGTCAAATATCGAATATGATGCTTAATATGAGGTAAAGATAAGGGTTAGGAAAGCAACACACGTAGCCGGACCAAGGTGCGGAGTGAGATTTTCTAGATGCCGGACCAAGGATTTAGAAATACATAACTTGTCACTTTGCATGCAAGATACTAGGAAAGAATTGTTATAGTTAGAATTATCGCGTTATTTAACCTCGCTGGGGAACACGTAAACCCTAGTTACCTTAATTCATTGATTAAAACCCAATATTAAAAGTCACAACCTGTCTCTTTCGATTACATTAGTTATTTTTACTCATTAGGTAATACAAACCCCCCTTTTTTATATTTCTACTTTCCAAGAAAGTTATTGACCAAACGATAGTAATACTAGGTTAAAGTTAAGTCTAGACTATTTTCCTCGTGGGAACGATCCCAACCTCACTAGTTGGGTTATTTACTTGACACGACCGCTTTACTTCTCATTTGAGAAGTAAATTTGAGCGTATCAAATTTTGGCGCCGTTCTTGGGAATTTAGCTTTTAGATTAACTTGAACTTATTACTATAGTTTAGTTGATATTTTCTTGATTTTACTTTGTTTTATTGTTTTTGATTTCCTTGCGAATTATCCTCCTTGTATGCCAAATACACGGAGAGGAAGAGAACCGTTGTTCCCTACGATCACGAGCTAGAACGCACTGCGAAACATGAATCGTAATTTGGGAATCAACGATGAGGATCCAAACCAGAACATCCCAGCTCGGCTGATGTTCATGGTCGATGTTACCCGATGCTCGGGTGAACATCAACAGAGGGGATGTAATACCGCTCCACGGCCCCAAGCATACTACAGAGGCTATGATAACATAGCAGATTCGGACGGGCCACTGGTTTTGCCTCCTCTACCTACAGGCCACACTTTTGTGGTAACTAGTAGTCTGATGCAAATGCTCACTGCCAGAGGTTTGTTTTCAGGGCTACCATATGAGGATCCACATGCCCATATAGCTAAGGTAAGGGCAGTGTGTAAGAGTTGTGTGGGGAGGCCTGATTTGGATCTTGATGTAATAGGTCTTAGAGTATTTCCTCTCTCACTGACGGGAGAGGCTGCTATGTGGTTCACTGAGCTCCCATACAACTCCATCTTTTCATGGAATCAACTACGGGATGTCTTCTTAGCACGCTACTATCCGGTCTCCAAGAAATTAAACCACAAAGACAGCCAGGAGAGTCAGTTAGTAGTTCTTGGGATCGATTCACCTCATTCTTGAGAAGTGTTCCAAACCACCGCATTGATGATGAGTCACTGAAAGAATACTTCTATCGGGGACAAGATGATAACAATAAAGCAGTGTTGGACACTATAGCAGGCGGATCTTATGGAGAATGCCCTTATCTTTGAGATTGCTTTGAGAAATTAGAGAAAATCTCCGTAACAACAAAGCTTGGAGTACTAGGAAGTCCGACATGAGGAGAAACACCTTCAGATGCAGTCCACTCATAACCCACCACAGATGATATTCGTGAAGAAATGGCTCAGATGAGAACTGAGCTTGGGTTGGTACTAAAACATGTCGTTGGGGTGCAGAAAAGGTAAATGCAGTCAACTATTTGGCTAAACCACAACCTCCAATCGATGAGTGTTATTATGAGGAGGATTCCTATGCAGTAAATGAACAGATGGGGGGTTTCCGACCAAGTGCCCAAGGCTCTAATCAGGAAAATTGGCGCCAAGGTCAAGGGAACCAAGGTCGGAACTATGGTAACTACAATCGTGAGGGTCATTATGTCCGAGATGGAAACTACAATCGCGACAACAACTTCAACAGGGGTAGCTATGGTAACAGAAACGACAGAAATGGACCCTATGTTCCTCCTCAAAATCGTGAAGTTACTCCCAGGGATGGTGGAGGTAGTATGTCGCG
The DNA here is from genome assembly GCA_027789145.1 of Solanum arcanum. Taxonomy (NCBI): domain Eukaryota; kingdom Viridiplantae; phylum Streptophyta; class Magnoliopsida; order Solanales; family Solanaceae; genus Solanum; species Solanum arcanum. The sequence goes on from CM050941.1 coordinate 19,548,089, forward strand.
AGTCGAGGATATGTTGCATAAGATGATGAGGAGGTTCGATGCTAGTGATGAGCACAATAAAGAGTTGAGAAATGATCTAGCGGGCATTGGGCAAAAAGTTGATACACATGCAATATCAATTAAGCAACTTGAGTTACAATTGGCCCAATTATCTGCAACTGTGAACACACGGCAACCGGGCACCCTTCCTAGCAACACCGCCCAAAATCCAAAATGATGGACATTGTATGGCAATTACTACTCGCGGTGGCAAGCAAACCATTGATCCACCTATGCCATCGATGAGAATAAGGTGACAACAGACCGATAAAGTGGTAGATGTTGATCTTTGAATTAGAGGATGCGACTGAGCAAGATGCTGAAGTGCCCAAAAAGGTAATCCCTATGCCTAGGCCACCACCCCCATTTCCTCAAAGATTAGTGAAAAAGACCGAGGATGGCAAATATCGGCGTTTTATAACAATGTTGAAGCAACTTTCTATCAATGTCCCTTTGGTAGAAGCTTTAGAACAAATGCCCTAAGCTACGCCAAGTTTATGAAAGATCTGGTCACAAAGAAAAGATCGGTTACTTTTGAGGATGACGACGAATGCAAGATTGTAGTGCTATTGCTACAAGATCTACGGTCCAAAAGAAAGAAGATCCGGTGCGTTCACCATTCCTTGTACAATCGGGCTATTACATTTTGCGAAAGCATTATGTGATCTGGGGCAAGCATAAATCTCATGCCCTCTCGATTTACAAGAAGTTGGGTCTCGGTGACCCAAAACCCATCACGATCTGATTCTTGATGGCCGATCGAGCAAGAAAGCGACCTATAGGGATACTCCACGATGTGTTGGTAAAAGTGGAGTCGTTCATATTTCCAGCAGATTTTGTTATTCTTGATTGCGAAGTCGATTTTGAAGTGCCCATTATTCTTGGGAGGCCATTCCTTGCTACAGGAAGAGCTTAGTAGACATGGAAAAGGGGCAGATGAAATTTCGGTTGAATAATGAGGAAGTAACCTTTAATATTTGTAGGTCCATGAAGCAGAGTGGTGAGCTCCAATCGGCATCTGCAATATCCTACAACATGGGTGAGACATTTGAGACACAAATTGAAGAACGTCTAGGTGTCAAAGCATTAGCGGCAGTGATAATGAACTTTGATAGCGATTGCATTGAAGAGTATGAGTCATTAGTCGCTGCTCTTGACCGAGGTGATGTTCGGTTTAAACCAAAGAAATTTGAGCTTGATATGAAGAATCGCGAGTCCCCACCCGCGAAACCATCTATAGAGGAAGCTCCAAAATTAGAACTAAAAGCCCTCCCACCTCATCTCGTATGAATTCTTGGGAAAGGGTGACACTTTGCCGGTAATCATTGCGTCGGACTTGGATGCACAATGAGTTCAGAGCTTGGTGACGGTACTAAAAAGGTTCAAAAGAGCTATTGGGTGGACTATTGCGGACATTATTGGGATCCCTCCGGTATTTGCTCTCATAAAATCCAACTCATGCCTGATCATAAGCCGAGTGTTGAGCACCGAGACGCTTGAACCCTCCTATGCAAGAGGTTGTGAAGAAGGAAATCATCAAGTGGTTGGATGCCGAGTCATATATCCAATCGCCGATAGTAGTTGGGTATGCCCGGTTCGATGTGTACCTAAGAAAGGGGAATGACTGTGGTCCCCAACGAAAGAATGAACTTGTCCCAATGAGACCGGTTACTGGATGGAGGGTGTGTATGGATTACCGTAAACTGAACTCATGGACTGAAAAAGACCATTTTCCTATGCCCTTCATGGACCAGATGTTGGATAGACTTGCCGAAAAAGGGTGGTATTGTTTTCTTGATGGGTATTCAGGGTATAATCAGATCTCTATCGCACCGGAAGATCAAGAGAAAACCACCTTCACTTGTCCATATGGGACTTTTGCGTTCAGAAGAATGCCGTTTGGGTTGTGCAATGCACCCGCAACCTTTCAGAGATGTATGATGTCAATATTTTCTGACATGGTGGAGGATACTATAGAGGTTTTTATGGATGATTTTTCTGTGGTTGGTGATTCATTTGAGCGATGCTTGACCAATTTATCTGAGGTTCTTAAGAGATGTGAAGACTGCAATCTGGTACTAAACTGGTAAAAGTGTCATTTCATGGTGAAAGAAGGTATTGTGTTGGGTCATCGCATTTCAGAAAAGGGTATAGAGGTTGATCGAGATAAAGTTGAGGTAATAGAGAGACTTCCTCCACCGATCTCTGTGAAAGGTGTGAGAAGCTTTCTTGGGCATGCAGGTTTTTATCGGAGATTCATCAAAGACTTTTCAAAGATTGCACACCCATTGTGCAAATTATTGGAGAAAGAATGTAAATTTTGTTTTGATGAGTCCTGTCTTAAAGCATTCGGTGAGCTAAAAGAGAAGTTAGTGTCGGCACCTATTATTATTTCTCCGGATTGGAACAGTCCATTTGAGGTAATGTGCGATGCTAGTGGAGTGGCTCTTGGTGTAGTATTGGGACAGAGAAGAAACAAAATCCTTCACCCAATTTACTATGCTAGTAAAGCCCTAAATGAAGCCCAGAAGAACTACACAGTGACTGAGCAAGAACTCCTCGCAGTAGTCTTTGCTTTTGAAAGATTTCGCTAAAAATTGCTAGGTACTAGAGTCATAGTGCATCTTGACCATTCAATTGAGATATTTGATGGCAAAGGATGCGAAACCAAGGCCGATTCGTTGGGTATTACTGCTGCAAGAATTTGACTTTGAAGTCTTTGGATAGAAAAGGGACTGAAAATCAAGTTGTGATCATTTGTCCCGTCTAGAGGATGAAGCTATGAGAGAGTTAGGGATAAGACTGACATTGATGATACTTTCCCTGATGAACATGTATTGGCCGCTTCACAAGACTTGATTCCATGGTTCACGCACTTTGCGAACTATCGGCTAGTGATATTGTTCCATCGGACTTGTCCTTTCATCAAAGGAAAAAGTTCATGTATGATGTGAAGAAGTTCTTTTGGGATGAATCATACTTGTATAGAAGTTGTGCCGACGGGCTTATTCGGCGTTGTGTGCCGAATGTGAAATGTTGAAGCGTCTTTGGAGGCATGCCATTCTTCACCTGTTGGCGGACATCACAGTGGTATCCGAACCGCTCACAAGATATTGCAATGTGGTTATTATTGGCCAACTCTTCATCAAGATGCTCATGGGTTTGCTAAATCATGTGACAAATGTCAACGAGATGGTGGTATTTCAAGAAAGCAAGAGCTCCCTCTCAACCCCATTCTTGTGATTGAGTTATTTGATGTGTGGGGTATTGATTTTATGGGCCCTTTGTGAGTTCTCATGGGATGAAGTACATTCTTGTAGCAGTTGATTATGTATCTAAATGGGTCGAAGCCATCGCTCTCGCAAACAATGAAGGGAAGAGTGTCACTGCATTCTTGAAAAAGAATATATTCTCCCGTTTTGGCACTCCAAGGGCCATTATTAGTGATGGGGTTCCCACTTACGCAAATGCATTGTTCAAGGGGTTATTGGAGAAATACGGTGTTCGCCATAATGTGGCCACGCCTTACCACCCTCAAACTAGTGGGCAAGTTGAGGTATCGAATCGGGAGATCAAACAGATATTGTCCAAAACAAAGAATGCTAGTCGAGCAGTTGGTCAAGGAGGCTTGATGATGCTCTGTGGGCCTACCGGACAGCCTATAAGACCCCCATTGGTATGTCTCCATACCAACTTGTATATGGGAAAGCTTGTCATCTTCCGGTTGAGTTAGAGCATAAAGCCATGTGGGCTATGAAGAAGTTAAAAATGGATTGGAGCGAAGCTGCAGAGCAACGGTTAAATGGGTTAAATGAACTTGATGAATTTCGCTTGAAAGCTTATGAAAGCTCAGCCTTATATAAAGAAAAGATGAAGAAGTATCATGACAACAAAATTGAAAAACGAGAGTTTATGGTCGGGGATTTGGTGCTTCTATTCAATTCCAGATTACGCTTGTTTCCAGGCAAACTCAAGTCCAAATGGACTGGTCCTTACACGGTTACCCAACTATACCCTCATGGAGCAGTTGAATTGGAAACTAAGGAGGGTGTGCGGTTCAAGGTGAATGGACAGCGTATAAAAATCTATCTCGGGCATGCTGAATCGGCAAATGAAGTGATAGAGGCATACCATCTTGATGAAGTCTGAGTAATCAAGTGGCCCCAGTCGTGCCGCGACATTAAATCAGGCGCTTGTTGGGAGGCAACCCAATACTTATTGTCTTTTTAATAGTAGCATTTTTCTATTAATGGGTTTTAAATTTGCAGGCACATCACCAGGAAATTCTGCAGAAAACTACTCTGCAGCAGCCACTGACGGATACATTGACGGACCGTCGCTGCGTGACGGACCGTCAGATCATCCGTCACACCAGTGGTATAAACCGTCATCTTTGAAATTAGGGCACACACGACGGACACTATGACGGGGCGTCGCAAGCGCGACGGTCCGTCGTCGGGGACCCGTCGCGCGTTTAATGAAATTAACCCGACCCGACCCGGACTGACCCTTTTCAAATTCTGACCGTTTATACTCCCACCCCTCCATATTTTTCCCATTATTTCCTTATTCCTCTCATATCCACTCTCTTTTCAACTTCCCCCACTGATCATCGCCCCCAAAATCCTCCTAAACCTTATACTTCTCATCTACTAGTCGGTGCTGCTGCTGTAAAGTGTCTACCTTGCTACCTGACTCATTTCACATTAGTGTTTTCTCCATTTCCAAGGTATGTGTCTCTAAATTTATACTCATCTCTCTTGTATTTTTAGTTATTAGTTAGTTTTAGATTTGTTCTTAGTCGTATGTTGTTCCATTGATATGCTTATATCTAGACTTAGGCTCTAAATGTTCGAATTTGCCATGATCATAACCCTAGACATAGGCGATTTCACATTACTAGTTTCCTAGGTAAGTGGGATAGACACATATAGGCCCACAACACTACAAGACCACGTGGGTTCATTGGGGTTGCTTAGGGTACTTACAGTTCTGTCTCTGGTAGACAGAACGAGACCCCGATGACGGTCCGTCGTGTACACGACGGACCGTCGCAGGGTCCGTCGCATAAGCCCTAGCCCCCTCCCCAACGACGCCTGTGACGGACCGTTGTCTTCACGACGGTCCGTCCTGAACGATCGTCGTGATGGTCAGAGACCACTCTGAAAAGGGTCTCCAAAATTTTTCCAAGTGTCCAACAACGGACACTTACGACGGACCGTCACTCCCACGACGGTCCGTCCTGCACGACCGTCATGGTTGTCAGAGACCCTGTTCCTAAGGGTCTCTAAAAGTTTTCTAAGTGTCCAACAACGGACACTCACGACGGACCGTCACTCCCACGACGGTCCGTCCTGCACGACCTTCATGGTTGTCAGAGACCCTGTTCCTAAGGGTCTCTAAAACTTTTCTAAGTGTCCTATGACGGACACTTACGACGGGCCGTCGTACACTCGACGGTCCGTCTCCGAGTGACCGTCATGATGGTCGAGACCCTCTTCAGGGTTCTTTATATGTACATCGACCAACTACAACACGACGGACCTCATGACGGTCCGTCGTAGCCACGACGAGCCGTCATCTGTCCCGTCGTGTGCTACAGTTTCACTATCACTAACATACTATTTTACATGTTTGATGTTATATGGGCTTGCTTGTCTTGTTTGATATTACTCGTACTAATAGTGATCCTTTTCAGGTACTATCGACCATGGCACCCAAGCAAGACCGAGCTTACGCACGCGGGCGATCCAAGTCTGTGGCCCCGTCTGCACGCTTGATCATCAGGTCTGATGATGAGCGGGACCCGGAATACATGCCCCCAGGCACCTCCGCCCCTTCCCGTGCTGCACGTGCCCCCCGAGCCACCCCCACGAAGACGGTGGCGCCCGGCGAGTCACCGCCTCCTGGGCCCACGAGGAGCGCGACATCGACCGCACACCCTCCGGGTCGCCACCAACGAGGAAGGAGCGCCTGGCTCAGGAGTATCCTGGTCCGGAGGAAGCTTCAGGATCTGGCCGAGGTTCCCGCACCAGCCATCGCCGCAAATAGCCTCTCGCCTGATGAGGCCGACAGCTCAGACTCCACATCCGGCCAGACCACCAGTCCCCACCCCGTAACTGCATCACCAAACCGGTGGTGCGCTGAGGGCCTGGCCAGTGTACTCCGACGCAAAATTTCTTACGGACAAAGGGGTAATGGCTCGGACACTCACCCTGGAGCGGCGGGTACTTACAGGGAGTCTCCCTTCGATGCCGGACATCCACAACATCTTCATCCGGCATCGCCTAGAGTGGACAGCCCGTCCATTGGGACGCTACAGTGAGGAGATGGTCCGAGAGTTCTACGCGCCCCACGTGGCGACTCTCCGATCCACAGATCGACAGCGGGTCGCCTCGCAACAGCCCCATTGAGCGGTGCTAGTCGAGGCGCAGTAGACATTTCCGCCCGCCATCCGCCGGTTCCTATCTGGCGAGTCTTGAGGTCGCGCGGACCCCCACCATCGCCGAGTTTGACTATCGCCGCGAGATAGTCAAGGAGGGCCAATTCATGCGCGAGCGACATCGAAGAGACCACCAAGAGGTGGATGGCCTGCACCTATCGGCCGACGGAGAGGGTGCCGATCGGGTCATCGAGCCAAAGGGGCCATCAAGAAGGCCAACCTCACATTCGCCGCCAAGTTCTTGTGGTCGCTCGTGCGTCACCGCTTCCCCACACCGCCGACAACATAGTCACCTGGGATCGTGCGGTCTTTGATAGCGGCGATGATCGCCGGCTTCGAGGTAGACCATGCTTGGCTTCTCCAGGCGGTCATGCACGAGAGGGCGTTCAAGGTCACCACCACCTACCCCTTTCCATGCATGATCTTTGCTCTTTGCAGGTCTGCAGGTGTGCCCGTGTGGCACATAGATCAGTTGAGGACTCCGTCGGGCACCGTTGATGTCGGCCTCATCAGAGACGAGGCCAATGAGTTGGCACCACGCAGAGGGCCACGTCCAGAGCTGCCACCTCTTGCGGATGATCTTGTGGATACGGTTGCACAGGCTCGGACATCTACACCAGCATCTACTGACACTACCCCGGTCGAGTCTATCCCGGGTAGTAGCACAGCCCCTCTACCATTACTGGCCCCGCTTGCTAGGGTCCAAAAACTGGAGGCGCAAATGGCCACTCTTCTGCACCATATCCAGCCGTGGATGCAGAAGTCCATTCATCGAGTCGGAAGCGCGCATGCAGAGAATGATGCAATGGAAGATTGCAGAGGTTAACCAAAGCATAGACGCCTCGAAGTTGCGAGTGTTAGCTCGACCAGCCCCTCCGGTAGATGTGTCGACTCTTCAGACTACAGTCGACAGCCTTCGTACCGACATCGCCACTATACTAGCGTCGAGGGTACCAGATTCTGAGGCCCCTGCTGCCGAGCCTGCTGAGGACACAGTGTTGGCGGCACTGTTCACTACTTCTGACATTCCACCATCCCCCTCCGCAGAGTGCCAAGAGGCGTAGGGATCGAGGAGAGGACGAGGCGCGAGCGTAGAAGAGAGAGCGCCGCGAGTTGAAGGCCGCGAGGAGAGCCTCAATTGCTGAGGGGGAGGCACACGGGATCCACAAGATCACGTATAGCGGTGGGGCCTCTAGCTCCCATACTGTAGAGACCGCCGGAGGCACCGAGGGAGCGGTTGTTGCTGAGGACACCACTGAGGGTTTCAGATTCTTTGAGGACACCACCGATGGTGTCCGGTTCTGTAGAGGTCTGTGGGTTCGGAAAGCGGACCCACCAAATTCTTGATCTACGGCGCTATGCGCCACAGGTTTGCTTCACCTACCCCTCTAATCTTTAGTCTTTTTTATGCATTGGGGACAATTGCATGTTTTTTTGTTGGGGGTGGGGTAAATGGAAAGTGAGTGTTAGGGTGAAGTCTGAGTAGCCCAACTCACTATCCTCTTTTGGGGTTTTCTTGCCTGTGTTCTTTTTCCCCAAAAGACTGATTATTTTTCTGTTGAACCGGCACGTTATATCTTTTGTACATAAGTTTAACTCTGAAGCATGATGGCTAAAATGATATCCCGATAAAACTGGAAAATGTTGCATGACTAGGCGTAATGCGATAATTGTGTGGCTCTAAACATGAAATAGAGTTACACCATTGCATTACCCTAAATCTTCAAGTCAAACTAGGTGTCGATAACTGCGGTATAGTGATGAGATGTCACGTGAGTGTGAGGAAAGTTGAATAGTCCACTATTGATACTTGAGCTAGAACTTGCCTGGTTAGTCCTGCTAAAAGTAAGTCAGAACAAACAATTAGGAAATGATCATAGCCCCTTATTCAATATACCCCATTTCTAGCCTAAATAAAGAAACCAAATGAAAGTTAATCCTTCTTTGATCCAAATACTTTGAGCTTAAAATTAGACCTTTCTTTTTCACCCCAACCGACCTTTTAAGGAACAATATGTTGGCCCTGGTCCCTCCTTGGACATGTGCACCTCGGCTTATGCCAAAAGCATAAGTTGAGGGTGGCTAATGTATAAACAACCTTCGTTATGGCCCTGACCCGATTTTGGAGTCTTGTGTGTACCTTGACTCATGGCAAAGCCATGAGTTGAGTGTGTCTGTTTTGATGGATGCCCTGGAAAGTGGGGTTGAAAGAACAAAGAGAGAGAAAGAGCAAAAGTGAAGTGACTCAAGAACTCGTTGAAAAAAAAATATATATATACATATATATATATATATATATTCAAGAAATACAAACAAGAAAAGAAAAGAGTCACTTGCGCAAATGAAGAAAAGAGGGAAACAGCAAGGTGAAAGAATAGGAGGAACTGGGTGAGATAGAGTGATATAGGGTGGAAGGTTTAGCCGATATGTCAAGGAGGGCTAAAAGTCACTAAAGTATACCTAAATATACCCTACCTGACTCTGAGCCTACGTTACAAGCTAAAGAAAGTCCTATCGTGATCCTAAGGGTTGTATAGTGAACTTAAGGCAGTGAAAATAAGGGCAAGCTTATGGCAACAGGTATGAATGAGTGTGACTTTGTTCTGAGAGCGAGTGTTGAAATGTAATCCTTATACTCAAACTGAAACTATTGTGTGAAAAATGAGGATTTTGTTCTAAAGTGAGGACACTAGTTGCAATACCGGAATTGTTAGCACCTTGGTGAGAAATTGAAGAGGGTAGGTATTAGTGCATGGTGAGTCTGTGTCATGTTCAATCCCACAAAAGTCAAGCCTAATAGTGATAGCATGCATAGATTTGATGGGATTAGGCGGGATTGATAGCCAAATGATTGCAAAGGATAAAACATGAATACTATTGTACAAAGATTGTGTAGTGAGTCATAGTGCGTCGCTTGAGGACAAACAACGAATTTAAGTTGAGGGTGTTGATATACCGTGGTTTCACGGTATAATTAATGCTTTTTCCTTAAGTTTAGTGTGTCCAAAAGCCTTTTTGTGCTAATTTTGATATAAGTTTCTCATTGTTTTGCAGAAATCTGTCCAAAGTGAATCACGGAGATTTTGAGTGAAAATTTGCGAAGAGACCACCTCTGAGCTTATGACGGTCCGTCGTGCTTGTGACGGTCCGTAGGTGGCGATGTAGAGTAGGCCTGAAGGAAGATGGGAAGTCGACCAAGTGTGGGATTACGAAGCTTGTGACGGTCCGTCATGGCCATGACGGTCCGTCCTGCAGTTCGTCGTGAAGATCGCAGAAGTGATCCCAGCACCCATTCCAGGAGTTGAAGTATTTTGAAGCGAAGACCCTCGGCGGACCGTCGTGCCTATGACGGTCCGTCACACTTGCCGTCGAGGGAATGAAGAAAGCGGTGAAGAAATTGGACAAGTGTGGGACGACGGAGCCCACGACGGTCCGTCATGACTCTGACGGTCCGTCGGCGTGGTCCGTCGACCCGGCCAGCGTTTTGGCGATTTCGTAATATTAGATTCCTTGTTTTATTAGGTTTATTATTTTTTATAAATAGTTCGAAAAACCTGGTTTTGGGGGTTGGACTCTTTGATATTCAAATTCCATATAGTTAGACTTTGTGATTATAATACTTGGTGTTTTTGAGTATTTGATTATTGAAGATTGATACAAGTGAATTTTGGTGATTAATCAAGCGTATTTTTGGACTTTACTCTTTCTCATTGAAGTAAGTACATGAATTCTAATTTAATGATTTGAATATCGTGTTTATGGCTATGAGCAACTAAATTCCATAACTAGGGTTGTGGGAACCATAGGCAAATAATGAGATAAACCCTAACTAAAATAACAATTCTAGAACAGTGTCTTGCATGTATTAATAATTCTTTCGATTAGAAGTCTTTTTAACGGATGATCAACGTTAAAACTCGCCTTAATGCTACTTGCCGGACCAAGGAGGTAGATAATAGGAAAAGAATTATTAACATAGATTTAGTGTATGCTATCTAATAGGCTAGTATTGATTGGTACGAGGTATAACTTAGTCAAATATCGAATATGATGCTTAATATGAGGTAAAGATAAGGGTTAGGAAAGCAACACACGAGGGACCAAGGTGCGGAGTGAGATTTTCTAGATGCCGGACCAAGGATTTAGAAATACATAACTTGTCACTTTGCATGCAAGATACTAGGAAAGAATTGTTATAGTTAGAATTATCGAGTTACGAACTCATGTGGGAACACGTAAACCCTAGTTACCTTAATTCATTGATTAAAACCCAATATTAAAAGTCATTAACCTGTCTCTTTCGATTACATTAGTTATTTTTACTCATTAGGTAATACAAACCCCCCTTTTTTTTATATTTCTACTTTCCAAGAAAGTTATTGACCAAACGATAGTAATACTAGGTTAAAGTTAAGTCTAGACTATTTTCCTCGTGGGAACGATCCCAACCTCACTAGTTGGGTTATTTACTTGACACGACCGCTTTACTTCTCATTTGAGAAGTAAATTTGAGCGTATCAATCAATCTTGTCAAACTTTTGGTAACTTGAGGTTCTTTTTGTATGTCACATTCTGACACTTTAACAATTGTTAACCTTAATCATAGTTAATATGTATAGCATGATCTGGTACAACTGGAAATTGTTTTCTTAACTTCGCTCCATCGCAGGATAGAGATTATGAAGGAAGGTAACTTTCCTAAATGTCCAAGCACCCCCCTAATTTTAAATGTGGCGTGCACCACATTTATAACTAAGGCTCTACTAGCACGGTTTTGTAGACTCCCTACGACGAAATGCTCTAATACAACTTTTCTCACATCCCAACCCTAGGTGAGGCGGATGAGTACCCTATGAATACATGCTTTAAAAGTAACCAACGATGAGAAAGTAAACTATTATCCAGATTACTGATGAAAAGCTATATATACCACATATGTTGACTAACTGAACCGATACATGTGACAAGTGAACCTATAAATATGTATAATTGCTTTACAATGTCTACAAATCCTCTATGGAATTCATGCTTTGAAAATACGTATAGTAAATACTCAGAAAAACCTCGAATCAACCTGGAGCTCACCAACAACAACTGAGTATCATGTGCTTCTATTGGGGAGATCTACTTTTGAATTGTTGTACATGCAGCATGAAATACATCGCCACAATAATTGATGTATGAAAGGATGTATTGAATATGTAAGGCATAATACAATCATTTTTGACATGGGAGCTCAAGTGAAACGAAATACCAAGAGATAAGGATTAGAGACCACCTTTGCTTATACTTGTGGAATTATGTATGTTACATTCCTTTTTTTACTTTTCTGCGAGTTATAATTTTTGTAAACCATATGCTAGAAATGATCATCTAATCAGTGAAGCAGAGGATGACCCATGCTAGGAATTTTAACCCCTAGTATGATTTCCTCATAATTCCTCAAATTGGGATCGGCCCATGCTAGGCTTTCGCCCCAAAGCTTCCACCCTTCCATACCAATTAGGATCGGCCCATGCTAAGCTTTCTCCCCTGAGCTGCCACACTCTTATACTAATCGGGATAGATCCATGTTAGGCTTTGCCCCTGGGCTACCACCCATAATTATAAAAATTTCTTCAATTAGATTTTTTCATCTTTGAGATTATTGTTTATCATTTCATAACACTTTTGAGAATGTGTAATTTGAATAATCATAACTCTTTTGAGATTGTTCTTTTGTTGATAATAACTCATTTGGGATTGATGTTTTTGTGGTTATAATGATTGTTGAGATTTGGAACTATGAACAAGTAGTATAAGACATACGAATATGTACTAACAATAATAACAATGAAGTGGGAAGCAAATGTGACACCAATATAATACTTCTTCTATGACTATGTATGAAATTTTTGACTTCTCTAATGGAAGCACATACGAAGTGAAGGCAAATAACTTTTAGTCAAGAGATTTAAACTCTATCTGATAACTAAATTCTCACCAACTAATATCAAAGACAATGTATTCATGAATGTGGAAACAAGGAAGAATGTGGACGAATTCAACTTAAGGACGGATACATATTCCTAGCAAGTACATACATATATATGTACAATAGAGAAAGTAGAAAAATTGAGAGGCAACATAATAGTCTTATCACAATTGGAGTAATAAACAATAAAGGAGAACATGAACATGTGAAAAGATGACATATATGATTGAATAGACTATTGAAGAAAGTTAGCAAGATATGGGCAGATCGTCTTTCGATCCTATAAACAGATGTACGCGGTGTATTCCAGGACAACATTAACTTACATAAGGGAAATACATGCCAGGGATACTCTAACAGTGAAACAAGTTTAAACCTTGCATGCTAACACTTGGTAGAGCAAAAATGCACATATATTAACAAACTCATAATAGAGTGCTCATTTTGATTCTCTAGGGAGTACAGATTGAATTAATGGATCAGTCACTACCAAGAGCACTTAGAAAGCTTACAAGTGTTGGATTCATGCCAAGGAAATAGTAAAATCAAATAGCCTTACATACATTGCTGCACAACAATTGATATCATAATGAATTAACCAACTTTCTTTCAGATTATTTTTATTGCTAGATAGAAAGGTTTAGGTTGTCCTTCCTAACTTATTTTGATGTTAATTAAGATTATTCACTTGAATTCCTTAATATGGGAGATGTTCTACAAGATTGGACTTTCGAAAAACCCGTTTCATTCAGATTTTAATGGTGAAGCTGTAGCAACGAACTCTTGGAGCTTCCATGGCTTTCCTTGGGAGTAATTTTTGTAGAATAAGTAAAATATGAGGGATATATGTATGCTTGATGTTTTAGAGGCAATTTTGGACGTTTTTCCTTTAATAAATTGGGAAATAATATGTCCTTTACTTTTAAACAAGAAGGTGCATCACCCTCTTAGTTTTTGCCACATGTTTTTAAGTATCTACATCAGCTACTTGATCTTTTAACTTAAATTTAGTCCACTTATTCTAAGTAGATGCATCACCTACTTGGCCTTTTTCACTTAAAATACAGTCCACTAATTCCGAGTAGGTTCATCACCTACTTGTCACCTACTAGCATAGTTTAGTCAAGCAAGAACCTCAATTACATTACACCATTTTCCCCATCTTATTTTCTTTACAAGATTGTAGCACTAAATACACACTTGAGCACTTTGACTTTTATATCGAATATCGAGTTCAAATTGATTTTGTAAGTTCAATTATTTTTTTGTGTGTTGGAAGGCATGGGGTATTATAACTTCAAACATATTGTATTGTCACCAATCACATAGGAAACCGAGTCCATAACTATACAACAAGGATATTTTTAAGCGACATATAAATAAACTATTTCACGTAGAATACGACAGGTTACAAATATATATGCTTTAGTATTTAATGTTAGGGTTTTTATATTTTGGGAATTAGGTTTAGGTTTAGTGTTCAGGTTTAGGGTTTCGGGTTTTTTGGGGTTTAATTGTTAGAGGTTACTGACTTGAGTTGTAAAATAAATTGTTTAGTGTTTAATGATAGAGTTTTTGTATATTGTGCTTGGGGTTTAGGGTTTAGTGTTTAGTGTTTAGGGGTTTAATGGTGAGAGTTAGAGTTAGGGTTAGGTAAGGTTTTTTTTGGTTTTTGGATTTGGGTTTAGGATTTAGGATTAGGGTTAGGGTTTAGTTTTTTGTTTAGATTTGAGGGTTTGGCGTTTAGGATTTGAGGTTTAATATCTATTGTTTAGGGTTTAATGCTTGAGGTTTGGAATTCTAGGCTTGGGATTTAGGGTGTATGGTTTAGGGTTTGGGTTAGGATTAATGTTAGGGTTAGGGTTAGTGTTAGGGTTAGGTTTAGGGTTAACGTAAAGGTTAGGATTAGGGTTTGTGTTTATTTTAGGGTTTAGTGTTTAGGGTTAAGTATTGGAGTTATAATATCTACAGTTTAGTTTTTAATGTTATGGTTTTGGTATTTTGGGCTTTGGGTTTAGGGTTTATGTTTTAGAGTTTAGGGTTTAGGGTCAGGGTCAGGGTTAGGGTTGGGGTTAAGGTTACGGTTTCGTGTTTAGTATTTCTTTTTGTTATATAATGTGAGGTTTAATATCTATGGTATAGTGCTTAATGTTTGGGTTATGGTATTTTGAGATTGGGACTTTGTATTTAGGATTAGTGGTTAGGGTTTTGTGTTAAGTGTTTTTAGGTTTTATTGTTTGGGGTTTAGTATTGGAGGTTTAACATCTATGGTTTAGTGTTTAATGTTTGTTTTTTGTATTTTGAATTGGGGTTTAGGGTTAAGGATATGCTTAGGGTTGTGATAGCGTTAGCGTTAAATTTAAGGAGTTTTTATTGGTTTTAGTGTATGAGATTTAGAATTTGAGGTTCAATATCTATGGTTTAGTGTTTAATATTTGTGTTTTGGTATTTTCATCTAGGGTTTTAGTGTTTATGATTTAGGGTTTAGGGTTATGGTTAGGGTCAGAGTTTATTTTCTATTGAATTTAGGCTTTGGGGTTTATGATTTGTGGAATAATATCTTTTAGTGTTCCATGTTTAGGTTTTGGTATTTTCGGATGTGGGTTTAGCATTTATAGTTAAGGGTTAGGGTTAGGGTTAATGTTAAGTTTAGGGTTTTTAGGTTGTAGGGTTGGGGTTTTATGATTTAAGTTGTAAATTTATTGTTTAGTATTTAATGTTTGAATTTTTGTATTTTTTATTTTGTATATAGGGTTTACGATTTGGGGTTAGGGTTAGAGTTAAGGTTTAGTTAAAAGATATGGTTTAATGTTTTTTAAGGTTTTAGTGTTTGGGTTGAGGACTTGAGGTTTAAAATCTTTAGTTTAGAGTTTAATGTTTGGGTTTAAGTATTTTGGGCTTAGGGTGTAGGGTTTAGGGTTAGGGTTAGGGTTAAAGTTAGAATTAGGTTAAGGGTTAGGGTTGCGATAAGGGTTTATTTTTTTAAGGTTTTAGGGTTTGGGGTTTAGGATATAATCTTTAAAATCTATGATTTAGTGTTCAATCTTTGGGTTTTAATTGTTTTGGATTAGCTTTTAGGTTTTAGGGTTTATGGTTTGGTTTTAGTGTTTATTAATTTTAGGTTTTAGGGTTTGGGAGTTAGGATGGCTTAATGATTAATGGTTGGTTTTTTTATTTTGGGGTTGGGGTTCAAGGTTCTGTGGTTCAGGTATATGGTTTAGGATTAGGATAAGGATAATGGTTAGAGTTAAAGGTACGTTTAGGGTTAGATATTAGGATTCATTTATAGGTTTTAGTGTTTGGGGTTTATGATTTTAGGTTAAATATATATGGTTTAATGCTTAATGTTTGTGTTCTTTTATTTAGGTCTTAGGGTTTAGGGTTTAGGGTTAGGGTAAGGGCTAGAGTTAGTTTTTTTTTATATTATAGGGATTGTGGCTTAGAATTTTTGGGTTAATCTCTATTTTATTGTTTCAAATTTGGGTTTTGATATTTTGGGTTTGGGGTTTAGGGTTTAGGATTTAGGGGAGGTTTAGGATTTTGTAGGTTTTGGGGTTTCGAGTTTAGGATATAAGGTTTACTATCTATGATTTAGTGTTTAATTTTTGGGTTTTGATAATTTTAGATTTGGATTTAGAAATTAGGGTTAAAGTTAGGGTTTAGTTTTTTGTTTAGGTTTTAGAGTTTGGGGTTTAGGACTAGGTTAAATATCGATGGTTTAGTGTTTAATCTTTGAGTATTGGTATTTTTGGATTGGGGTTTAGGGTTTAGGGTTAAGTTTAGGGTTAATGTTAAGGTTAGGGTGTAGTGTTCTTTTAGGGTTTAGTGTTTAGGGTTAATGATTTGAGTTTTAATATAAATGTTCTAGTGTTTCATGCTATGGTTTTTTTATTTTGGGATTTGGGTCTAGGGTTTAGGGTTTATTGTTAGGGTAAGAGTTAGGGTTAGGGTAATGGTTTCATGTTAGTGTTTGTGTTTTGTTTTAGGAATTGAGGTTTAAAATCTATGGTTTAGTTCTTAATATTTGGGTTATGATATTTTGAGATTGGGTTTTCGGTTTTATTGTTAGAGTTATGGTTAGGGTTTCGTCTATAGTATTTTTTTAGGTTTTAGGGTTTGAGGTTTAGAATTTGAGGTTTAATATCTATGGTTTAGTGTTCAACCTTTGGTTTTTGTATTTTGGGCTTGGGTTTAGGGTTAACGGTACGGGGTTTAAGGATAAGGTTAGGGTTAAGCTTACAGTTAGGGTTAGGGTAAGATATTAGGATTTTTTTTATAGGTTATAGTGTTTGGGGTTTAAGATTTGAGGTTAAATATCAAGTGTTTAAAATTTTATGTTTGTGTTTTTGTATTTTGGTCTTGGGGTTTAGAGTTTAGGGTTTACGATTAGGGTTAGGGTTAGAATTTAGTTTTTTAGATTTTAGGGTGTGGTGCTTAGGATTTGTGATTTATATATTTGAATTAGAGTTTTATTTTTGGGTTTTTAAATTTTTGGCATGGGGTTTAGCATTTATGGTCTAGTGTTTCATGTTTGGATTTTGGTATTTTGGCCTTTTTTTAATTTTATTATTTTATTACCCTTAGATGGGTAGGGGCTAAGTAACACCCCAGGCCTTACCATTTCAAAAAAAAATATGTACAAAGAGGGGGACATAAACCTTAGTTCTATTTCCATGGTTGTTTGGGTTCAATTTCCTAAAGATATTTAACCCTCACCTTACAATAAGATGAATCCAAAGCTCCTATATACCTACAAGAGAGGACTCCTCTCAATACATAGAATCTAGGAAACATAAATTAGGGAGACTCTCCCTTTACATCTCAAAAATTAATCAATCTATCTTAAACTATTCAAAGAATCTATATTGTGAGTTATAGCTTACTAGAAAAGTTCGTACAATGTTTAAGAAGGTTTTTTGATCTTCTTTGTTTTCTTCCTTCTGAAGCTTGGCATCTCTATTAAGTCCAAATGAAAATATTCCTTTGCCTCCTTAGGTAACTCTTGATTATTATAGTAAATTTTCGGACAAGAAATTTTGTGTCTATGATTGGATAATGCATAAGCCACCCAATTAGCTTCCCTGTAAACATTAGTACATTTGAATTCATGTAGTTGAGATATGAGGCCTTTCAATCTGTCTAGTTGATTGCAAATGATCCACTGAGGATTATTTTTTTGGAGTATCTAGTTGACTGCTAGCATTGAATCCATTTCCAATATGATCTTCCCGTATGCAAGTTCCAAAGCCCAATATATACCAAAGATATCTACTCCTATTTCCGCTTGATTGTTGGTACCACTTCATAGGGGTGAGGTAAATGCTTATATGAGCTTGCCTTCATGTACACTTTTTATACTTCCTGCCCTTATCTTGCTTGGATTCTCAATCACACTTCCATTTGTATTAAATTTTATCCATTCATCCGGTGGTCTTGTTTAAGCTATCTTCTGTACCTTTGTTACATGGATACATCTTTTTTCTAATTGGATTATTTCACTCCAAGTAGGTGGCCAGCTAACCTGAGGAAATACAGATTTTATAAGCTTATAATTAGCACTATAAATTGCATACCTGACCCTTGTGCCACTAGGGGTTTTGCCTCTATATTTATAAGTACGTCTATGTTTTATAAATAACAGCACATAAGCATTGGGAGGCCTGGAAGATGCGTTTATAAGCTTCATTGTTGTTATTCATTGCCCACCATTGAGTACAATCTGCCTCAGTGAGTTCTAATCAATTTCTACCCCTACTCCATTTGCAAACCATCTCTAGGAAGACATCCATTGTTAAAGATATGGTTAATTGTATCTACTCCTGTCCTGTTCTTGCTATAAAAATAGTTAGAAGGTTCTACACCAAATTTAGTTAGTCTCTCATTAGTAGGAGGCTTTACATTTAAAGATCTTCAAAGAAGGAAAGAGGCTTTAAAAGGTGTATGCCTCATCCAAATAAGAGCCCTAAATTGATCCTTGGGTCTTTTCTCCCTGATTTCATTCCATGCTAAAGAACATGTGAATATTCCATTGGGATTTATTTTCAAATATGCTTGGTCAGGAGATTGATGCTGAGGAATTGAAACTGCTAAGATATTGGCAAGTTGGATAGGGGGTGCCTGTTGAACAAGCATTTGATAGTTCCACTGACCTTCTACCCAAAAGTCAGCTACTTTCCTCATGTCAAACCTGTGGCTGGAGTTAGAACATTGAGCAATATGACCTTCTCTAATCCAGTTGTCCCTCCAAAAAGAACAATTCTCTGAGTTCAACATCTAATGAATATGTTGCTCCACCTTACCCTATTCTTAATCATATATTTTAAATTCAGTGAATCCCCAAATTCCCATTTTTTCAGTTAGGATTTGATATTTGACAGTATTTTGCCTTGTTGAATTCTCACCACAATGTGTGTTTAACTCTAAAGTTCGACCACTGTTTATATTGGAAATCGAAGAATACATCTTTAAGATTTTTCATTCTCACCCCTCCTTCATCAATAGGATAGCTAAGGTTCCTCCAGGAAGCCCAGTGATTTTTCTTTTTGTCACTCTTCCAGCCCCAAAAGAATTCTACCATCAACATTTGTATTTTCGTAATTACAGTAGCAGGGGGGTTACAACTGAGATTAAATGAATAGGTAAGGCTTGAATAACATGTTTAATCAACACATCTCTTCCACCATAGTGTAATTGCTTTGTTTACGATCGTGTAATCTTGAAAATAACTTCATAAATAAGGTCATAAAAATAGAAAATCATGGGCCTACCCAGAAAGAGAGGACATTCCAGGCAATTCGTAATCCCTTGCCTTTGTTTAAACCCAGTGATCCTTTTAATTTTCTTTTTTTGTGGTTTCAAACACATTTTGATGAATCATGAAGTGACTTTTTTCACTGTTAATCAACTGACCAGAAGTATCTTTATAGGGAAAGCTAGGGAGAAATCTCTCCAGAAATACCCACAAAGAATGGAAATCCCAGGCAATCGGTAATCCCTTGCCTTTTTTAAACCTAGTGATCCTTTTAATTCATTCTTTGTGGTGTCAAACATAATTTGACGAATCATGAGGTGACTTTTTTCACAGTTAATCAACTGACCAAAAGTACCTTCATAGGGAAAGCTAGGGAAAAAGCTCTCCAGGAAGGCTTTCTTAAACAACTCCCAAGTGACCGGAACTCCGACAAAAGCTCGGCTATCATGCTACATCTTGCACCAAGTCTTTGCAACACCCTTGAGTTGATAGGAAGCCAAATCTGCTTGCTCAGTATATGTGGCCCCCATAGCCACAAATATCTTATGCACCTCATCTACAAACTCCTGGGGATCCTCTGAAGTCTTAGACCCTGTAAAAATAGGAGGGTTCATCCTCGTGAAGTCTCTCGACTGTCGACCATCTTTGCCGCAGTGGGTTCTTCCTCTCAACATTCTCTTGGTTGGGCCCCAGGCGGACATGGCTGTGCACGCATAGTAATGTCCTGTGCCATCTGGGCCAGAAATGCACACACCTCCTCATCAGTAAACCTAGCATGGTTAACCGGCATAGCCACTCCTTCAGCTCGAGCCTGGGGTAGAACCTTATTTTTCCCCGCCGCTACTCCTCTCCTCTGACTAATAGTTCTCCTAGTGTTCATTCTATGTAAATAATAGGAGTTTATATTACACACACTCATAACACCAATAAATCATACATTAGAAAAGGCATAATAAGATCAGAAGAAGGGAGATATTTTTACGCATCATGTAGTCTCCAATTTAGGATAGTGGTGCACTTCACTACCATGACTTAGCAACTAATCAATGTGGTTGATATGAACTTATAATCTTCAGAATTTAACCTAGGGCTCTGATACAAACATTGTCACGACCAGAGTCTAGTCCGTAGACAAGAACGGCGTCGTTGACATCTCAGAGGTCACAGACAAGCGTACTTGCGTTATTCATAGTTCGTCTAGGTTAATTTTTGCGGAAAATTGAAACTTTTTCTTTCCTAACATGCTTAGTAAATATTCTATTACATGTATAATGATTCACCATAAACCATCTAAGATTAAGATCATCAAATGAATGAAATAGTTCGTCGCTGCATTAAATGTATACTTGCCAAAAAGTGCACCAATACAAAGTATGAAATGAAATGGGAAATGAAACACTAGTGGAACATGCTCCACTAGCTAAAGCCTACATATAAGCTAGATAATAACAGTAGACAGCCTCGAAAGCATGAGGGACTACCAAGTTCGGATGAAAGCTCCACGTTTGGATAGCTGCAACATCGTACTGTAAGATCTAAATTCCACCTGTGCCTGCACCTAAAAGTAGATATTTGTATGAAATTAGTACACACTTGTAATAAGTATGGGTATATGCAAGCACACACTAAGGACATACATGATAAGGAATAACCCTTTCCTAACAACATCATTTTATGGAAAGTCAAGTCAATGGACTTGCCAAATTTGAATTAGGAATGTCAATGGACCTGCCAAATTTTGATTTGGAAAGTCATGCCATGAGGGTAACATGCATTATCAAACTTATTATTTTGCAAACAACACATAACATATTTCACATATCATATCACGTAGTTTATATCATTCTTTCATATGCCATGAGACCTTGGGATCATGGACTTGACGTTAAGACTTCCCAAAATAAGGGCTTAACATAAGGGACCTCAACTAGGGATCCTTCTTTAGCAAAAACAGACTGTGCTTCATTAATTTATATG
Organism: Solanum arcanum; assembly: GCA_027789145.1. Taxonomy (NCBI): domain Eukaryota; kingdom Viridiplantae; phylum Streptophyta; class Magnoliopsida; order Solanales; family Solanaceae; genus Solanum; species Solanum arcanum. Next base: position 19,569,272 of record CM050941.1, read on the forward strand.
TGCTTCATTTCATTTCGTTCAAAGGCTACTGTGAACACCAACTATACCTAGGATGTAGTTTAAGATTTCATCGGGTTTACTGTGCAATGATCAATAATAACCTAGTGTCTTTACTTGAGTCTATCTCACCTCTTGATTATCATACCCAAACACCTTTGATATCGTTCATTTCATTATGTGCACAATTTGAGGTTGGCCTCATTCATTCTTTGGGAACTTTAAATTTAACCGACATAAATCACGTGAGCATCATGAAATCCAGTGTCTCTCCCACACTGAAAAAAGGTGGAATTACCGGCCACAGTGACCTAAACCATGCTATCGTACATGGTAATTTAACCCCGCCTAATCCCTATATTGGAAGTATAGGTTCGAAGACTAGGAGATATAAGGAGACCCATACCCGGCATGCTGGACAATCTCATCTTATGAGAGTTACGTGAAACTCTACCTTTCCAAAAAAAGGCATCATTGCTCATAGCTAGTCTATCAGTGCTCAGTATAAAGTTCCATAACATTCAACTCATACTTCATGGAAGTTGGCTTCTAGTATGAGGACATCATATCTCAATAGATTATTTCTCAGATTAACATTAGTATTAAGTGTGTTAATCTCAAAACTTTCATTAGAGTGTTCATAGAGACTTGTCTCTTCATTAACTTTACACTCTATTAGGTGAGTACGTTTTGGTAACATTTACTTAGGCTCATTTGAGATTGCCTCATCTTTTACATTAGCCTCATTTCATGTTGTCACCACATTAATCAACATTAGCACATTTGCTCTTCATAATTACTCACCCCTTTTACGTGAATGTTCATTTTATCATATGCTAATGCACTTGGACATTTATGTGTTTCACACTCTTACTTAACCCTTCTAGGGTTTCCTCGTTTATTATTCATTTTATCATTTCATTGTACATTGCTTCATATGCCAATACAGTTGGCCATTTAGTATTTCTTACACTTGTACTTAACCCTTATAGGGTTTCATTATTTCATTACATACATCTTAGGTTCACTTGTTTTTAATTATATGCTAGACTTATGGGTCTATACATACAAGCCATGAGGCTTCATTCATTGTTTGTTAAGTGACTCATATTTTCCTAAGATTATGCAGTACAAGACTTATGTATCTTGTATGTATGCCAAGATCTCGATTTTTGTTATAAGTAGGTTGCATTATTTTTGAACATTGAATTTACGTATCATTTGTGTATCAATAAGGAAATTTGAGCAAGGGAACCCAAGTTCGAATCCCTTGGATAAAAGTTACATTTTTCGTTGATTTTATTTTTATTCGTCATGACATTGGGACCATAGATCGAGCCCCAACATCGACTTTTGTTTTTAGTTAATTTCCTTTATAAACTCTCTCCTTTGGCCGAGGGGTTGTGGGATCGAACCCCCACAACCCCTTTTTATTTTCCTATCTATTTTCTTTGCCCATTTCGAATCAACTAGGAGGCTGTGGGATCAAACCCCTCAGCCTATCTTTATTTTTTCTTTTATTCGAGGTTGTGGGTTCGAACCCCCACAACTTCCTTATTTTATTTTCATTTAAATGTTGACAATTTATGCGTTGCCAGTGAGGTTGTGGGATCGAGCCCCATAACGTCACTTTATTTTCTTTTATTTTTCCTCTCTCCTTTACTCTCCTTCACACCTTGAGGTCGTAGGTTCGATTCCCATGCCACACATTTCCTTCCTTTTATTTTTCTTTAACTTAACTCGCTGCCTGGAAGTTGTGGGTTCGATTCCCACGCCTCCCATTTTATTTCATTAATTTCTGTACTCTACATTTTAAGCCAGCATACCCCATATCGATTCCCGTGATCCCATTTTCCTTTTTGCGATTTTAAGGCAGTGTACGGATGAGGTCACAGGTTCAAATCCTGGTGGCCTCATCCCTTTAAATTCAAATAAGTTTGCTGGAATTTAGTCATTTTTTAGCTTATTTTTCACCAACATTTTCACTTTAAATCTTAGGGAAGTTCATAGATCATTTAACACTTTTTCGGGGAGCATTTACATAGATTCTTTTAGCAAAAATATTGATACTCAAATAAGCCACACTTCCATTTTAACGAATATCACTACATACATAGCTTTATTAACGTAAAATGACAGCCAAAATATTATCAAATTTGAAGACTTTATGAAGAAAATCATTTACAGTAACATACTTGCACACACACACACTTGGACGTAATTTTGAATGAATAGTTGTCTTCTATACGATTTCTAGTACACAATCATAATCATATTCATCAAGAAAAATTAACATACACCTAAATCTACCAGTAATCATACCGAACCTACGATTCATTGGGAGCCAGTGACAGGGACATGAAAAAGGGGAAAAGATTCCAATTTTTTTGAATGAATAATATGAACCTTAAGGGGTCTATTGGGAAAGGGACCAAGAGAGAAGAAAACCCATACCTTATTTTGACATTCAAACTTTTAATTTGGTGCCCAAACCCTCTCTAAAACTCACGTCCAAGCCAAGTTTTCAACACAAAACTTTCGACGGAAAAACCCTCTGTTTGCCTAACCTGTTCCCTTAGCTTGTTTTCTTATATTTTCGTGTCAGTTTTTCAAGTGTGAAGAACTTGGTTTATGAAAGAGGCAGAGAGATTGAGCGTGTTAATGGCGAGATAAACGTGAGAGAGAGTAGGAGTTATATTAGGCTTCGGATTCTAGTTTAGGACTTAGTCTAATAAGGTTTTCTTAATTATTAAAAAATACAATTTTATTTTATTTTAAATAAGATAATGAATAATAATTATTAATTAATTATATTAAGTAAATAATTTAAATAAAAATCACATTAATTCATTGCTTCCGCCTAGGTTTGAACCCGGTTGAGGCAAGACCTCACTTCCAGAGCTCAATTTTGGCTCTCTCTCCCCAAATTGACCCTCCATCTTTTTAATTAAATAATTAATTATCTATTTAGGGTAATTACGATACTACCCTTAGCCTAGAAAATTAACATTTTACCCCTAGACCCTCCAAACCTTAGATTTCGTCGTTTTAAGTCCTGTATAAACTCCTTCAAGTAAATCTTCATATTCGAGAGCCCTACATAGTTGGACCCAACCTTTCCTAGCTCAACTAACTTCCCTAGTTAGTTGTATTAGATGTAGCAAGGGTTTCGAAGTCTGGTTCTACACGCATCAATCAGTGTGAACCCTGGTCAAATCATAGGAATTCTTGACACATTAAGTATCACTTAGTATATCCATTTTATAGGGTTGTTACATAATCCCCCCCCTAGGAACATTCTTCCCCGAATGACACTACTCTTTACTAACAATAAGTAAGTCATCTATAGTACGTATGCATGTATAGGTAATTAAATACTCCCCATTGGTCAATATCTGATTCACATATAAGATGATGGTGAACATCCTTGAAACCTTCAAGTAGATTCACATTAATAGACAAATCAACTCATTCCTAAACTAGTCTTATCAAAGCATAGAATATAAATTAACATATCAGTCATACAAATCAGCAACAAACATGATGAATCAAATATATTAACCTCATACTAGTGCATAAACACCATACACAATCAAATATATGAAGGACTAATTAAGGCTACTCACCCGAGACTTCACCAGAAGTGCCTTCCCCTGCACCCTTAAAATTGAGTGCGAAGAATCGTTTCCTCCTTGGATCCTCTTCACTTGGACCATTGGACTGAATTCTATCCTTCCTTTGTTCTTGACTTCTACTAATCGAACAATCCTTCACCACGTGACTCGGTTTGCCACAACTATAACAAGCATTGTTCATCATACACTCTCCTCGATGTAGTTTAACACACTTCCTTCAAGGTGGTCTCACTTGAGGTGTATCTACTTCATTGTTTCTGTTAACTATAGACTCGGAACTCCCATCATGGCGACCCTTGGATGAACTTGACTCCCCTTGGTTGAAGATTCCCTTCTTAAAATTGGGCTTATCCCTTATTTCAGTACTACTCTTCCTTGAAAATTTTCCTCTGCTTGCCTTGACTTGTACCCTGCCCAAGTGTGTTTCCTCTTTCTTCTTTCCTTCACTTGCTGGACATGGACCATAAGCCTGGTAAGGTCCATGATGTCATGCAGCATACCTGCCCTACACTCCTCCTCGAGATCCTCAACAATTTATGTTAAGAATCTACTCATCTCGTCTCAACTGTTAGACAGAAGAGAAGTGGCATACCAGGATAATTTCACAAACTTCAGGGAATACTCCCTGACTTTCATCAATCCCTGTTTAAGGTTGATAAACAACTCAACCTTGGCCTCCGTCATCTCCCTAGGGAAAAATCTCTCCAGGAAGGCTGTCTTAAACAGCTCCTAAGTGACCGAAACTCCACCAAAATCTCGGCTATCCTGCCACATCTTGCACCAGGTCTTTGCAACACCCTTGAGTTGATAGGAAGCCAACTCCGCTTTCTCAGTATCTGTGGCCCACATGGCCACAAAAATCTTATGCACCTTATCCACAAATTCCTAGGGATCCTCTGTACTATTAGACCTTGTGAAAATAGAAGGGTTCATCCTCGTGAAGTCTCTTAGCCTGTCAGCCATGCTACGCACAGGTGGGTTTTCCCTCTCAACATTCTGCCAGTTGACCTGGGCAGTCATGGCTTGAGCATGCATAGTGATGGCCTGTGCTATCAAACCCAGAGATGCCCACACGTACGCATTAGTCAACGCAGCTGGGTTAACCAGCATAGCCAGTCTTTCAGTTGGAACCTAGGGTGGAACCTGATTGTTCCCAGCAACTTCTATCCTCTCCTCTGACCAATAGTTCTTCTAGTGTTCATTCTATGTAAACACTAGGAGCAAATGTTAGACACGCGCATAACACAAGAAATCCGACATTAGGAAAGGCGCGATAAGATAAGAAAAAGGGAGATATTCCCACCAATCATGTAGTCTATGATTAAGGATAGTGGTTCACTTCTCAATTATGACTTAGAAACTACTTAATGTGGTTGATGTGAACTTACCATATTTGAAATTTAACCTCGGGCTCTGGTTCCAACTTTGTCACGACCTTAGTCTAGACCCTAGACAAGACCGGCAATGTTGACCTCTCAGAGGTCGCAGACAAGCCTACTTACGTCATTCTTAGTTCGTCTAGGTTAATTTTTCCAGAAAATTTGAAACTTTTTGTTTCCTAGCATGCTTACTAAACATTTCATTACATGTATAATGGTTCACCATCATTCATCTAACATTAGGATCATCAAATTAAAGAAATAGTTCGTAGCTGCATTAATGTATACTTGCCAAAAAAGGCACCAATACAAAGTATGAAATGAAATGGGAAATAAAACACCAGTGAACATGCTCCACTAGATAAAGCCTACATCTAAGATAGATAATAAAAGTAGACAACCTCAAAATCATAAGGGCCTACCAAGTCCAAATGAAAGCTCCACGTCCGTATAGCAGCAACGTCATACTGTAAGTTCTAACGTCCACCTGTGCCTGCACCTAAAAGTATATATTCGTATGGAATTAGTACACACTTGTGCTAAGTATGGGTATATGCCCACACACCAAGGAAATATATGAAAAGTAATAGCTCTTCCCTAACAACATCATTTATGAAAAGTCAAGTTAGCAAACTTGCTAAATTTTAATTGGGAAATTCAGTGGACCTACCAAATTTAAATTTGGAAAGTCATGCCATGAGGATAACATGCATCATCAAACTTATCATTTTTCAAACAGCACAAAACATATTTCATATATCATTACAGTTTAGCTATAAGCCATGAGACCTTGGGATCATGGAATTGACGTTAGAACTTCCCAAAATGAGGGCTCAACATATGGGACCTCAACTAGGGAGCCTTATTTAGCAAACACAAAGTCTGCTTCATTCATTCATACGTGCTTCATTTCATTTCTTTCATAGGCTAATGTAAACACCAGTTATACCTAGGATGTAGTTTAAGACTTTCTCGAGTTTACTGTGCAATAATCAAGAATAACCTAGTGTCATTACTTGAGTCTAGCTCACCTCTTGATTATCCTATCCTAACACATTTGGTATCGTTCATTTCATTATGTGCATCATTTTTATTTGGACGCATTCATTTTTTGGGAACTTTAACTTTAACCGATATAGATAATGTGATCATCATGAAATCCAGTGTCTCCCCCACACCGAAAGGAGGTGGAATCACATGCCAAAGTGACCCAAAACATGCTAGCGTACATGGGAATTCAACCCCGCCAAATCCCTATATTGGGAGTATTGGTTTGAAGACTAGGATATATAAAGATACTCATAAGCGTCATGCCAGACACTCTCATCTAATAGTAGTTACGTGAACCTCTGCCCATTCCTAAAGAAGGCATCACCGCCCATAGATAATCTATCGGTGCTCATTATAAAGTTCCATTACATTCAACTCATACGTCATGGAAGTTGGCTTCTAGTATGAGTATATCATAGAACAATAGATGATTTCTCTTCTCATAGTTAGTATTAAGTGTGTTAATATCAATACTTTCATTGGAGTGTTCATAGAGACAGGTCTCTTCATTAACTTTACACTCTAATAGGTGAGTACGTTTTGGTTTCATATACTTAGGCTTATTTGATATAGCTCTCATCATTTACATTAGCCTCATTTCATGTTGTCATAACATTCATCAACATTTACTCACCCCTTTTTACATGAATGTTCATCTCATCATATGCCAATGAACTTTGTCATTTGTGTGTTTCACACTCTTACTTAACCCTTTTACAGTTTCATCATTTCATTTTTCATTTCATCGTTTCATTGTTCATTTTGTCATGTGCCAATGCACTTGGCCATTTAGTGTATCTTACACTTGTACTTAACCCTTCTAGGGTTTTATTATTTCATTACGTATATCTTAGGTTCACTTGTTTTTAATCATATGCTACACTTATGGGTCTATACATACAAGCCATGAAGCTTTATTAATAATTTGTTAAGTGACTCATATATTCCTAAGATTATGTAGTACAAGACTTATGTATCTTGTATGTATGCAAAGATCTCAATTTCGATATAAGTAGGTCTGTAACGACCTGTTTAGTCGTTTTGAGCAGTAGAGTATTTTCTGGTAATAACTGTCTGAGTCGACGGATCCCACGATGGACCGTCATGGGCACGACGGACCGTCGAGGGTGTCTCGTTCCAAAACACTAAGAATTCTGAAATCTGGGTACTGAGTTCGACTCTCTGAGCTTCGCGACTAAATGGCATGACGGACCGTCGTAGGCACGACAGACCGTCACAGGGTCTTAAATAAAAAAATGAGTCTTTAAACTCTGTGACGACTCAGCAGGACGGACCGTCGCAGCCACGACGGCCCGTCACGAATCGTAACCTGGTGGGTCGGATTTCTGTTAAATGTTTTAAGGGGCATTTTGGACTATTCCTGCTTATAATTATAAAGTTAGTGGGTAATACTAATAATTAAATTACTTGGGGGTTAAAGGAGATAACCTTGAATTAATTAGTGGGTTACTTTTGTCATCTTTTATAATTAATTATATGCTAATTAGGGTAAAAGAAAAAGGGTTTGAACAAGAAAAATTGAAAGAACAGAGAGAGGGAGAAACGATCGATCAAGAGGAGAGAACGAAGAGGAAAGCAAAGCATTGAAAAGTAGATTCTTGATCACGAATTCTTCGGTGGAGGTAGGTTATGGTTAATGCTATTCGTAGTAAACTCTTAATAGCGAATGATATGTATTAGGTAGTGTTGTAAACCCTTCTATATGCTTAATTGTATGCTTGCATGATGTTATTATATAATTGTGATAAAATAAGCATGATGAGGCTGTTGAATCTTAAACCTTAAAACCTCTTTGTTAATGATGATGCCTTGGTATAAAAGCAGGCTTGATGAACTAAAAGAATGAGGTTAGTGGATCGGGTGTCACGTTCTGACACCAGGATAATAATAGAGGATCGGGCGTCACGTTCCGACACCTGGATAATATTAATGGATCGGGTGTCACGTTCCAACACCAGGATAGTATTAATGGATCGGGTGTCACGTTCCGACACCAGGGTAGTATTAATGGACCGGGTGTCACATTCCAACACCAGGATATTATGAATGGGATCAGGTGTCATGTTCCGACACAAGGATAGTAATAGTGGATCGGGTGTCACGTGCCGACACCAGGATAGTATGATGAGGATCGGGTGTCACGTTCTGAAACCAGGATAGTATGAATGGGATCGGGTGTCACGTTCCGACACCAGGATAGTAATAGTGGATCGGGTGTCACGTTCCGACACCAGGATAGTATGAATGGGATCGGGTGTCACGTTCCGACACCAGTATAGTAATAATGGATCGGGTGTCACGTGCCGACACCAGGATAGTATGATGAGGATCAGAGTGTCACGTTTCGACACCAGGATAGTAAAGAGAATGAATCTTGAAATATGTTAATATACTCAATTTAATGAATCTATTTCCCAAATGAGTATGGTACGGAGGCTTGAGTCCTTATGGATGTACTTGGCATTATTTATCAATGATTCTTGTACTTGTGTTGCTACCTGTTGAGTATTATAGTTGATTTTATGATATTATCTGATATATAGTGTTTTCTATTTTGAGTTGGCCGATGATACCTACTCAGTACCTGTGTTTTGTACTGACCCCTACTTGTATGTTTTCTTTTTATTATTTGTGGAGTGCAGCAAACGTACCGTCGTCTTCAACTCAATCGCAACTCTAGCCAGTCTTCGTCACACCAGATTTCAGGGTAAGCTAAAGCTTCTAGCTTGGACTGGATCTTCTTCTTCATGTCTAGATGCCTTGAAGTTCTGGCATGGACTATCTGTTTAGTTATTTTAGCTTCTTAGATACTCTTAGACTTAGTAATTTGAGGATAGATGTTCTTGTGATGATGACTTCCAGATTTTGGGGATAATGATAAGTTTGAGTTTTAGAAGTGGATTATTGATTTTGTTAATGAGTATGAAGTCTTCCGCATTATTTTTATGTTTATTATGTTTGAAATGTTGGGGTTTATATTGGTTGGTTCGCTCCCATAGTAGGATAAGTGTGGGTGCCACTCGCGGCTCATTTTGGGTCGTGACAAACTTGGTATCAGAGCATTAGGTTCGTTGGTCTCATCACACAAGAACGAGTCTAGTAGAGTCTGAAGGAACGGTAGGGGGACGCCTTTACTTTTATTTGAGAGGCTGTAAGACTTTAGGAAAATTCCATTCTTTCTTTCTTTCGTGCTATTACTTGGATCCAATTGGTATCTAGGTGATACAAATTGGTATCTGATCATCTTCACTCTATTTCGCATATGGTTAGAACTAGAGCAACAACTACGCCAACACCAGCACCGGAGGTACAACCTGCAGCTACTGTGGCTCCCCGCATGGATGCCTCATTGGAAATAGGCATGTTTCCTCGTTTGACTACAGGGCCTATAATGACAAGCGATCAACATGAACTTTTCAGTAAGTTCTTGAAATTGAAACCTCCAGTCTTCAGGGGTGCTGAATCTGAGGATGCCTACGATTTTCTAGTTGATTTTCATGAGTTACTACATAAAATGGGCATAGTGGAACGATTTGGCGTTGAGTTTGTAACCTATTAATTTCAGGGAAATGCCAAAATGTGGTGGCGGTCACATGTTGAGTGTCAACCCGCACAGGCACCACCTATGACTTGGGCGTCGTTCTCTAGCTTATTTATGGAGAAGTATATCCCCCGGACCTTGAGGGATAGGAGGAGAGATGAGTTTTTGAGCCTAGAGCAAGGCAAGATATCGGTGACTGCATATGAGGCTAATTTCCGTGCATTATCCAGGTATGCCACCCAGCTTTGCTTTAGTCCACAATAGCGGATTCGCCGTTTCTTGAAGGGGTTGAGGTCAGATTTGCGGATTTCAGCCTTACAGGTAGCGGCTACAGCAAAATTCTTTCAGGAAGTGGTAGACTTCGTGATAGAGGTGGAGGGAGTGAAGCCAGATGACTTCACCATGGCATCGACATCTAAAAGGTTTCGTAAGGGAGGTGAGTTTAATGGTTCTTACTCTAGAGGGCAGGGTTCAGGAGGTTATCCAGCCCGACCTATTTAGTCTTCACTGCAGACTATAGTTGGGGGTCCACCGCAGACCGGTCAACATTTCTCTGAGTTTGGAGGTTATCCCCAGACTCCGTCGTTCTCACAGAGACCTATGCTTGAACCCAGAGAGTGTTATGGATGTGGGGAAATTGGACATATTAAGAGATATTGTCCAAAACAGAGTTACAGACCCCCAATAGTCAGAGGTAGAGGTGGTCATGGAAGAGGCCGCTATTCTTGAGAGCGTGGTGGCCGAGGTAATGGTTGTCACCAAATCAACCGGGGTGGCGGGCAAACTGGAGCCACTACAGCACAACATGGTAGGCGCAACGGGCAGACAGGCGATAGGGCCCATTGTTACGCTTTCCCCGGGCGGTCGGAAGCGGAGACATCCGATGCTGTTATCACAGGTAATCTTTTGGTTTGTGATTGCATGGATTCCGTATTATTTGATCCTGGATCCACATTTTCATATGTATCTTCTTCATTTGCTACTGGTCTTAATTTACATTGTGAATTGCTTGACATGCCTATTCTTGTTTCTACTCCGGTGGGTGAGTCTGTGATAGTTGAAAAGGTGTATAGGTCTTGTCTTGTAACGTTTGTGGGGAGCAATACTCATGTAGACCTGGTTATCTTAGAAATGGTTGATTTTGATGTAATACTGGGTATGACTTGGCTTTTTCCAAACTTTGCAATCTTAGATTGTAATGCTAAAACTGTGACGTTAGCCAAGCCTGGGACAGATCCGTTAGTGTGGGAGGGTGACTACACTTCCAATCCGGTTCGTATCATCTCCTTTCTTCGTGCTAAGAAAATGGTTAGTAAGGGTTGTTTGGCGTTTTTGGCACATCTCAGGGATGATACTACCCAAGTACCTTCAATTGAGTCGATCTCGATAGTCCGTCAGTTTCTGGATGTGTTTCCTGCAGACCTTCCTCGTATGCCACCGGATGGAGATATTGACTTTTGCATTCATCTGGAGCCAGGACTCGCCCCATTTCAATACCTCCTTATAGAATGGCTCCAGCGGAGTTAAGGGAGTTAAAGGCCCAACTTCAAGAGTTGTTAAGTAAAGGTTTCATTAGACCAAGTGCATCCCCTTGGGGTGCTCTAGTGTTATTTGTGAAGAAGAAGGATGGGAGTTTTCGGATGTGCATAGACTACCGGCAGTTGAACAAGGTAACTATTCAGAACAAGTATCCCATTCCTCGCATTGATGACTTGTTCGATCAGTTACAAGGTGCTTGTGTCTTCTCTAAGATTGACTTGAGATCCGGTTATCATCAATTGAAAATACGGGCAACGGATGTGCCAAAGACTGCTTTTCGAGCCAGGTATGGGCATTACGAATTTGTAGTAATGTCTTTTGGTCTTACGAATGCCCCTGCTGCTTTCATGAGCTTGATGAACGGGATTTTTAAGCCATATCTGGATCTCTTTGTGATCGTATTTATTGATGATATACTGATATACTCCAAGAGTAAGAAGGAACATGAGGAGCATTTGAGAATTATGTTGGAAGTGTTAAGGGAGAGAAGGCTTTATGCCAAATTCTCCAAGTGTGAGTTTTGGCTAGATTCAGTGTCCTTTTTGGGGAACGTGGTTTCTAAGGATGGGGTGATGGTGGATCCTTCTAAGATTTAAACAGTGAGAAATTGGGTAAGACCTACTAATGTGTCAGAAATAAGGAGCTTTGTTGGTTTAGCCAGGTACTACCGTCGATTTGTCAAGGGATTTTCCTCTATTGCTTCCCAATTGACGAACTTGACTAAGCAGAATGTTCCATTTGTATGGTCGGATGAATATGAAGAAAGCTTTCAGAAACTTACGACTTTGTTGACTACTGCACCTATCCTTACCTTGCCGGTAGAGGGTAAGAACTTCATTGTTTATTGTGATGCATCCTATTCTGGTTTGGGTGCAGTGCTAATGCAACAGAAGAATGTAATTGCTTATGCTTCGAGGCAATTAAAGATGCATGAACGTAACTATCCGACCCATGATTTGGAATTGGCCGCAGTTGTGTTTGCATTAAAGTAATGGAGACATTATCTATATGGGGTCAAGTGTGAAGTCTATACGGATCATCGTAGCCTACAGTATGTCTTTACTCAGAGGGATTTGAATCTGAGACAGAGGAGGTGGATGGAACTACTGAAGGATTATGATGTTACCATCTTGTATCACCCAAGAAAGGCTAATGTTGTGGTAGACGCCTTAAGTAGAAAAGAAGGGAGCATGGGTAGTTTAGCCCACTTACAAGTTTCTAGACGCCCATCGGCTAGAGAGGTTCAGACTCTGGCTAACGACTTTATCAGGTTAGAAGTAAATGAGAATGGAGGATTTTTGGCCAGTGTGGAGGCGAGATCTTCTTTTCTTGACATGATCAAGGGAAAACAGTTTGATGATGGGAAACTAAGCCGAATTAGGGATATGGTGTTGCGAGGAGGGGCTAATGAAGCAATAATGGATGAGGAAGGTGTTTTGAGAATTAAGGGAAGGGTATGTGTTCCCCGTGTTAATGATTTGATCCACACTATTCTTACAGAAGCTCATAGTTCCGGATATTCTATACATCCTGGTGCAACCAAGATGTACCGTGACCTAAAGCAACACTTTTAGTGGAGTAGAATGAAGCGCGACATTGTGGATTTTGTTGCCAAATGTCCAAATTGTCAGCAAGTAAAGTATGAATACCAGAGGCCCGGAGGAACACTTCAGAGAATGCCCATTCCTGAATGGAAGTGGGAGAGAATTGCAATGGACTTCGTGGTGGGTCTTCCAAAGATATTGGGGAAGTTTGACTCCATTTGGGTAATTGTGGATAGGTTGACTAAGTCTGCTCACTTCATAACGGTCAAGGTGACTTACAATGCAAAGAAGTTAGCCAGACTCTACATCTCAGAAATTGTGCGATTGCATGGAGTTCCACTTTCCATCATATCAGATAGAGGTACGCAGTTTACTTCTAAGTTTTGGAGAACATTGCATGCTGAATTAGGTACTAGGTTGGACCTTAGTACTGCATTTCACCCTCAGACGGATGGTCAATCGGAGCGAACGATTCAAGTGTTGGAGGATATGCTTCGTGCATGTGTGATAGAATTTGGTGGCCATTGGGACAACTTCTTACCCTTAGCAGAGTTTTCATACAATAATAGCTATCACTCAAGTATTGATATGGCCCCATTTGAGGCACTGTATGGGAGAAGGTGTAGATCTCCCATTGGGTGGTTTGATGCATTTGAGGTTAGACCTTGGGGTACTGACCTTCTGAGGGAATCGTTAGATAAAGTGAAATGCATTCAAGAAAAGCTTTTAGCGGCTCAAAGTAGGCAAAAGGAATATGCAGATCGAAAGGTTAGAGACTTGGAGTTTATGGAGGGTGAGCAAGTCTTGTTAATGGATCGGGTGTCACGTTCCAACACCAGGATAGTATGAATGGGATTGGGTGTCACGTTCCGACACCAGGATAGTAATAGTGGATCGGGTGTCACGTGCCGACACCAGGATAGTATGATGAGGATCGGGTGTCACGTTCCGACACAAGGATAGTATGAATGGGATCGGGTGTCACGTTCTGACACCAGGATAGTAATAATGGATCGGGTGTCACGTGCCGACACCAGGATAGTATGATGAGGATCGGAGTGTCACGTTCCGACACCAGGATAGTAAAGAGAATGAATCTTGAAATATGTTAATATACTCAATTTAATGAACCTATTTCCCAAATGAGTATGGTATGGAGGCTTGAGTCCTCATGGGTGTACTTGGCGTTATTTATCAATGATTCTTGTACTTGTGTTGCTACCTGTTGAGTATTGTAGTTGATTTTATGATATTATCTGATATATACTGTTTTCTATTTTGAGTTGGCCGATGATACCTACTCAGTACCTGTGTTTTGTACTGACCCCTACTTGTATGTTTTCTTTTATTATTTGTGGAGTGCAGCAAACGTACCGTCGTCTTCAACTCAATCGCAACTCTAGCCAGTCTTCGTCACACCCATTTGAGGTGAGCTAAAGCTTCTAGCTTGGAATGGATCTTCTTCTTCATGTCTGGATGCCTTGAAGTTCTGGCATGGACTATCTGTTTAGTTATTTTAGCTTCTTAGATACTCTTAGACTTAGTAATTTGAGGATAGATGTTCTTGTGATGATGACTTCCAGATTTTGGGGATAATGATAAGTTTGAGTTTTAGAAGTGGATTATTGATTTCGTTAATGAGTTTTAAGTCTTCCGCATTATTTTTATGTTTATTATGTTTGAAATGTTGGGGTTTCGATTGGTTGGTTCGGTCACATAGTAGGATAAGTGTGGGTGCCACTCGCGGCTCGTTTTGGGTCGTGACAAGGTCGCATTTTTTTGAATATTTTTTTCACGTATGATTTATGTATCAATATAGAAATTTGAGCAAGGGAACCCAAGTTTGAATCCCTTGGATAAGACTTACATTTTTCCTTAATTTTATTTGTAGTCCTAATGACCTTGGGACCCTAGATCGATCCCAACATCAACATTTCTTTTGAGTTACTTTTGTTTAGAAATTCTCTCCTTTGGCCGAGGGGTTGTGGGTTCGAACTCTCACAAACCCCTTTTTTTTCCTATCTATTTTCCTTGACCATTTCGCATTAACCAAGAGGTTGTGGGATCAAACCCCCACAACCTCTCTTTATTTTTTTCTTTTATTCGTTCGGGACTAAGAGGTTGTGGGTTCGAACCCTCAAAAACTCCGTATTTTATTTTATTTAAATGTTGACTATCTATGCGTTAACAGTGAGGTTGTGGGATCGACCCCCACAACCTCACTTTATTTTTTTAATTTTTCCTTTCTCCTTTTCTCTCCTTCACAGCCTTTAGGTCGTTGATTCAATTCCCATGCCTAACATTTCCTTTCTTTTATTTTTCTTTCACTTCACTCGATGATTGGAGGTCGTGGTTTCGATTCCCACGCCTCCCATTTTATTTAAATTTTTGTACTCTACATTTTCAGCCAACATACCCCATATCGATTCCCATTGACCCCATTTCCCTTTTTGTGATTTAAAGGCACTGTACGGATGATGTCACAGGTTCAAATCCTAGTGGCCTCATCCCTTTAAATTCAAATAAGTTTGCTGGAATTTAGTCATTATTTAGCTTATTTTTCACCAACATTTTCACTTGAAATCTTAGGGAAGTTCATAGATCATTTAACACTTTTTGGGGTGCATTATCATAGATTCTTTTAGCCAAAATATTGATACTCAAATCAGCCACACTTCCATTTTAATCAAAATCACAATTTACATAGCTTTATTAACGTAAAATGACAGCAAAAACATTATCAAATTTGAAGACTTTATTGAAGAAACTCATTTACAGTAACATACTTGCACACACACACACTTGCACGTAATTTCGAATGCATGGTTGTCTTTTATACGATTTCAAGTACACAATCATAATTATATTCATCACGAAAACATAACATACACCTAAATCTACCATCAATCATACCCAACCTACGATTCATTGGGAGCTAGTGACAGGGGCATGAAAAAGGGGAAAAAATTCTAGGTTTTGAATGAATAATGTGAACCTTAAGGGGTCTCTTGGGAAAGGGACCAAGAGAGAATAAAACCCATACCTTATTTTGACATTCAAACTTTTAAGTTGCTTCCCAAACCCTCTCCAAAACTGACATCCAAGCCAAGTTTTCAACACAAAACTTTCAACGGGAAAACCCTCTCTTTGCCTAACCTGTTCCCTAAGCTTGTTTTATTATATTTTCGTGTAAGTTTTTCAAGTGTGAAGAACTTGGTTTATGAAAGAGGCAGATATATTGAGCGTGTGAATGGAGAGATAAACGTGAGAGAGAGTAGGAGTTATATTAGGCTTAGGATTCTAGTTTAGGACTTAGTCAAATAAGGTTTTCTTAATTATTAAATATCATATTTTTATTTTATTTATAAGCAGAAAATGAATAATAATTATTAATTAATTATATTAATTCAATAGCTTAAATAAAAATCACATTAGTTCATTGCTTCAACCGAGTTTCGAACCCGGGTTAAGCAAGACATCACTTCAAGAGTTTAATTTTTGCTCTCTCTCCCAAAATTGCCCCTCCACCTTATTAATGAAACAATTAATTATATATTTAGGGTAATTATGATATTAACCTTATCCTGGAAAATGACAATTTTACCCCCTCTTTTTAAGTCCGGTAAATACTCGTTCGAGTAATATTCATATTCGAGAGCCCTACATAGTTGGACCCAACCTTTCCTAGCTCAGCTAACTCCCCAAGTTAGTTAGATTGAATGAAGCATGGGTTTCAAAGTCTGGTCCTACGCGCATCAATGCATGTGAACCCTAGTCTAATCATAGGCATTCTTGACACATTAAATATCACTTAGTATATCCCTTTTTAGTGTTGTTACAAAGCAAGACTATCAAGTTTAAAGGATGGACTTCGAAAGATCATGATGACAGATTCGTTATCAACTTTTCATCACGAAAGAAATATGAGGTTTCAAAAGAAGAGTTAAAAAGACGATTAAAAAACTTTTTATCAAGTCTCGACAAAACTACCAATCACGAAGAGAAAATGAAATTATTCGACAATGCATCCTCACATACCAATGAAAAATGTAATAATAATATGTATCATCTTCAATAAAGTCAAAAGCCACAAAGTGACTGAGGAACCAAGTAACAAGATGTATGTTTTGAAGATAAATTTTAAGCAAAAGAAAATAATGTGTATATCAAGCCACGTATAATTATCATTAGTTATTTGTAATATGTAGTCGTTACGTGTAAAATAAAAAATGTGTATTAGTGTATGCACACATATAAAATTAGATAGTATAATAAGTTAGACTAGTCAACACTTTTGAGGCCTATTTAAGACTTTCAACTTGTATCAGTAAGACGCATTCATACACGACTTTGAAAAACCTCTCTACCATATTCACCCATTTCCCCATCATTTCCAATTCTCCTATCTTCCATGTTCTCTCTCTATTCCCTAAATAAATAAAGTTATTTTGTAAATATACTTTCCTTACTATTTTGTTTATTTAATTTTTGTTTTAAATTATAAAGTTTTGTTTTAATTTTGTATACTTCCATTTATTCTTCTTTTTCCATTTGTTTTAAGCTTTTGCTTTGTTTTTCTCCCTTCCATTACTCTGCCCAACTTCACTTAGGTTCCGTCCTGTAACTCCATCGTAATATGTTAATTCTGGAAGAAGAAGTTGCAATAGTATTGACTCCTAAATTTATTTTTTGAGTTAATGATTCTAATTCCAACTGTAAACTTTGACTTTTGGTTGATATATCTTATGAAGTGTTAAGTTTTGTTTAATTATTTTAATTTCTTTCTTTACATTTATTTATTCTGTTTGAAGATCTTGAAGTGTTGTTTAAGAATTTTTTTCTCTATTGTTCTTTCCAACGGGTTTAAAAATATGATTATTTATTTTTTGATTAAGAATTATATCTTTTAATTCCCTCAAATAGTTTTCCTTATAATCCTTATCTTTGATATGTTCAATTATATCAAAGAAAACTTCTTGATTACTACTGCTAATGACATTGATTGAGGGGTTTTGATAGGTCAAATCTGTATTTTTACTGCCACTCTTAGTTGAATTAGTACATTTAGATTTATCCTCTATTTTAAATATGTTATCTCTACTATAATTTATTTTGGAACTAGTGTGATTTTTATTAAAAATTGAGTATAATTTATTCATTATATTAGCTTCTAGTTCTGAAGTCCGTGTTTTTCACAGTTACAACACACATTAATGTCTTTACTAAAAATTCAAGATTTTCTTTTATAATATTTTTATTCATCGTGTTGTATGTTTTATTTTAAAGATTAATATTTAATTTTTAAGTTTTATTCTTGTTTCTAATCTTATGAGATTACCATAGGTTAATTTTCTATAAGGGTTTTCTCTTTTAAACTTATTCTTTAATGTGCTTGTAAATCCAGTTCTAACCATAGTTGGTAATTGTTAATCTGATTAATATTTTATTTCATGAGCCGTAATATCTATTCCTATTTTATTATAAATGTGATACTCTATAAATTTAATATTAGAAAATTTAGGTAGTTTAAATATTGGATGAGTTTTAGATTTTAGTTTCATACTTGTAGGAAGGACATGTTTTACTTTCGTTAGTGTTGATTATATTTGTTTGAAAAGGTAAGGTAGTAATAATTCTACCATTTGTCGGTAGACTAATTTTTTCTGAAGGAGGAATTTTAAATTCAAATACCTTATTAGTAGTAGTATTCAATTTATCAATAAGTATTTCTAGAGACTCATTTTGATTGTGTAATTTCCCCGTGTGTTCAAACCATTTTAGAAAACTCTATATTAAATTTTAAACTTTTCATATCACTAAACAATTTATTTCTAAAAATGTTATTCTTTCTAATAGAGGATATCTTTGAACATTCAATTGTTTTTGATAGAGTTTTCTGCAATAGCCCAAAGTTTATTTAAATAATTAAAATCTGGTTCAAAACTTCATCAGAATAAATCATGAAAATATAATTATTAATTTTTTTAATGGATTTTACTAAAGTAGCATTCTTACATATTATTTTATTACCCTCTAAGGTAGTATCTTTACTTATTATTTCATTACCTTTTATATTAGTCAATATTAAATATTATAAGTCTTTTACAAATGGTAGAGTAGACATGAATAATTAAGATTTAAATAGTACAGAGTATCTAGCAAAGATAAGAACACTATTTTTGGGCTTTAATGTCTACTTTAAAGATAACTACTCGAATAATAAATTCTATGTGTAGTAATTGTTGTTACCTTATTCACAAATTTTCGTTGATATTATTACTATAGGTTAGGCGACGGAAACACCCACCGGGTCCGGCTCTACGACACACAAAGTCTAAGCTAATCCATTGGAAACTACGGGCTTAAGAACGTCTAAATGGGGAATTATTCGGTTACCCCACTTCAAAGAATAAAACTAATAAGACAAGAGGAAGAAGAACAACAACTACCAAACTACGAACTTACTACCCTGACCGCAATCTAAGTTTCGACACCGTCCACCGAAGGACAGCGTAGGGACTTAGCCGCTCCTACTCATACTCTTCCCGGCAAACTTGGCTCTTATACCAATGTAGTGAATGGACCGAGTTCTAGGACGGAATATTAAGTGAAATTGAGCAGAGTAACAAAACGGAGCAACAACAAGCAAAGCTTAAAACAAAACTTTAAGAAAGATTAAAGAAAAGAGTATAACAAAAGTAATACTAAAATTTAATATTTAAAAGTTGAAAAGAAATAAATAAAACACTAGACAAAATACATACAATAAAACTTTTTATTGATTTAGGGAAAGAGAGGACATGGATAGGAGAAGGGAAATTTTAGAGAATTTTAGAGGTTTTTCAAAATCGTGTGATTTTGAGTGCCTCTTACTAGTACAAGTTGAAAACCTTAAATAAGCCTCAAAACACTTGATTAATCTAACTTATTATGTTATCTGTTTTACATATGTGCATACACTAATACACATTATTTATTTTACACGTAACTATTACCTACTAAAAGTAACTGATGATAATCGTAGGTGGCTTGGAATAAATGTCACGTTAGCTGAAACTACTTATGTAGCCTTCACTAAATATATTTATTCTTTAGCTTAAATTTTATCTTCAAAGAATATCATATTATTTTTATTTTTTTTTACTTTGTTGCTTTATTCCTATGGGGTCCACATGTTGGTGGATTTTTTGACATAGTGAATATGCTTGCTTTGTCTAAATGCTGATTTTATAATTTTCTTGAAACTTGTATAGCATATCTTTGCAGGTAGGATCAACTCTTGAAAGTTTCTTTTCTTGATATTTCTCTAATTGATAGCTAATTTTTCTGGCACTTTGTTTTTATTAAGAAAGTAATTTTTTTACTATTTTTGTTGCGATAATATCTGATAATTCGTACTTTAATTTCGCATCTTTGTTGAGGTTTAAATGAGGCTTCTTTGAACCTAATTTTTAAAAATCTTTCATTGAAATTTTCATAATTCCTTTTGATGATGATCTCGATATTATAAGGGACAATTGATTCTTGAATTTTAACTGTCTTGATTGAACGTGTTATTATTAAAAAAAAATTGTAAACTGCCGTTGATGTTGAGTTGATAATACCTGTTGATTTTCTCAAATATTTTCTCAATTTGTCTTTTAATATAAACTTGTAATACCTCCAGGTCTTGCGGGGATCTGCCTTCTTTACATTATTTTTTTGGTGTAGCAGAGATTTCATAATTTATAGTTGATGTGTTATTTGACAGTACCCGTAACATTTGTTGACTATTATTATTTTCAGATAAATCTCGAACTTAACAATCTTCACCTTGTGACTTGAAAGATAAAAAATGGTGTTTTCATTTTGGTTATTCCTGGTCACATTAATTCCCTCGAGAATTCCTTTTAGAATTTTTGGGAGATCGTTTCTTTTTAAAAAATAAAATTTTATGGAAAATTTATGGTTGCGTTACAGTCATTGTTTATTTATTGAAAGAGGGTAATTCCTAGGGCTAAAAAATCCAGGAGGAGGAGAAGGTTTAGTAACATTTATTATAAAAGTCTCTTGATGAAAAAGTGGATTTATTTGAAAGATGTTTATATCTTTTATGAAATTACTTACATCTATTGACATAATATTCAGGTAAGGGAAAACGAGATTCTTTCCTAGCATACTAGTGTGTATGCCATCTAATTGGGAGGTATAAGGCTTTATTTGAGTGATGAAAGGAATATCAAGTATAATTTATTCATTTAAATATTTGGTTATCATCAAATAATTTATGAAACATTTGGTTATCATCAAATAATTTATGAAACCAATTTGATTATTGCATATGTTAGTGTTTCTGAGTTTATAATTTATTTTATGCTATTCTCCTCTTTTGGAGAATAAACGTGAAGTGCCTTTGTCTAAATATTTATGAGAAATTAATCCTTCAACAATGCAATTTTGATATGCGCCTGTATCAAATAATTCAATTTTATGAATGATATAATTTTAATCTATAACTGATGTAATGGGTATGTGGTAGCTTTGTTGTCAAATGACCATAATTGTATTCATTCCTAATTTCGAACCTCTACGAGAGACTCTACTTCTTTTGAAGTTTCTCCAACTTCTGATTTACATTCCTCCAGTTCTTATTTGGGTGGTAGATTTTTAAATATTTTATTAGTGACTGACTCAATTTCTAATGTGCGGTGTCTCTGCTTAATTTCAGTTATTTCATCTCTTATTTTTACCAATTCGTCCTAAATACTTTGTAGAGTTGTTTCACGTTTAATTGGTTGTTTAAATTTATTTCAAACACTTGTCATAGAAAAGGTCTTAATAGTCCTATTATTCGGCTGTTTATCAAGAACTAAAGCTCTTAAGGCGATTATGTATTTTTTCTTGGAATCGGGATCCTCAATATAATCTATCATATAAAAAAAATTTCTTTACTACTAGTAATGAAATTTATGGAATGCTTGTCGCAGGTGCAAATTGCACTGCCACATTCACAAGAGTCTGATTACTTACTATCATTAGAATCATACACTATATTTAGTTGATCTTAATCTCTAAGATTTTCATCGGAGGAGGAGTTGTTTCTATTATCTTGTAGGATAGAATACAACTTACATATAAATTATTCTTTTATTTCTAACATATTTATTTTGTCTTTCTTTTTATTCGTGGCAACAGTCTTTGGCTCGATATCCCTTTATCCATAGCCCCAACATCGTTCAGTGTTGTTTGGTTTAAATCTATTTTTACTAGGGTCATGGTTGAGACTTTTCTTGTAATGACATGGTTTGACCGATTTATCGTCATTCTTATGGATTCTTTTAATTTACTTAGAACCCTCTTTTGATGTGGAAGATAGGTTAATATAACTGATGTGTTCAAAAAAATTTCCTACTTCCTTTTGTGATACTTTACTATCCTCTTATTAGTTGATTTTTAAGTTTCATATCTGTACATAATTGTAATTTAGTAATGTTTATAAAACTTATGAGGTCACCATAGGTTAATTTATTATAGGGAATTTTTCCTTCAAACGTATCTTTAAATTTTAGCCTAACCTTTTCATCAAATAGAGTTGGTAAACCACTAACAAATTTTTCTTTCTGATTGCCGTGATTGCAGTCTTTGCGAATCATGACTTTGTTTATGAAAAGATCTTTATACCACCTAAAATCATGTAACTTTGGACAAGATAGATTATAAAATATTAACCTTTTATCTTGAAAGGATTGTTGTTCACCTATAAAGTGTTTAGCTATAGTACATATTAAGCTGGCAATAGCATCTTGTAGAATTTGATTTTCTATTGTTTGCCCCCCAGGTTCAATTTTAACTATAGGGATAATAGTAGTTGCATTTACTACCTTTTCCCTATTATCTTAGGTAAGGTAGTTGTCCCATCAATTTTTTAACGTGCCAGTAAATTCGGCGGTAATTAAAGTAACAACTTGTTTATCATACAAATTTTTTATTTTATATGCCATAATGGCCATACTCATTTCATGTAATTTATTATATATTTGATGTTCTGTGATTCCATCAACATACCATTCCCCAATCTCACTTCTAGAATGAGAAGTATGTGATAGAAATAAATTTCCTCCATGCTACGTATCCGAAAAGGAAGGTATCTTATAATAGTTCTTTTTGATGAAATAGGTAGAACCTAATTTATTAACTTCATTGTCATTATCTTTGGATAAGTTATTTATGGACTTAGATTTTAGTCTTTCATTAATTATTCCTATAAGTTCATCAAAAAATTCAAATTTCTCTTAAAAGTTAGGAAAATTTATTTTTGGAAAGTTCAGGTAATTTAAATATTGGGTGATTTTCCAAATCTTTATTTATACTCTTATAGATAGAGATTGATTTATCCTTAATATCCGAACAATTATTATCTTTAATGTCTTGGTCCGGATCTACGACACACACAATCTAAGCTAATCCAATGAAAAGTACGGGCTTGCCAATGTCTAATTCGGAAATTATCTAGTTACCCCACTTCAATGAATAAAACTAAGAAGAAAAGTGGAAGAAGAAGAACAACTACTAAATCCGAACCTACAACCCTGACCGCAACCTATGTTTTGACGCCATCCGTCCAAAGAAATCATAGGGACTTATTGAGACTCCATAAATATCTGTCTAATATTAGGAATAAAGTCAGTAACATAATTAAGACTCTCCAAAAATCTATGGAGTTGTGTTTTATCTATTGATCATCCGGAAATTTTGATTACAAATGTAACGATCCTTTTGGTCATTTTGAGTACTAGAACTTTTATTTCATAAAATACTTTTTGATAGGTTCTAAATGGGTATTTTGAATTATATATAATTATAATTATGAAATTAGGAGGGTGGTTTTACTAATTTATATATTTGGTGGTTAGAGAAAATAATATTAAATAAGTAGTGGGTAACTTTTACCACTTTTATAATTAGCCATTAGATAATTAGGATAGTAAATAATCTGTTGAAGAAAAAAAAAGAGAAATAGAGGAAAACAACCTAGGGCGACCAATATGCTCAAACGATCGAGAAGAGGGTGGCTTCCTCCTACTTCATGTGCGTGAGGAAATGGTAAAAGGTTAGTCTTTAATATATATGTATATATTGAATAGGTGGAAATCCTA
The DNA here is from genome assembly GCA_027789145.1 of Solanum arcanum. Classification (NCBI taxonomy): domain Eukaryota; kingdom Viridiplantae; phylum Streptophyta; class Magnoliopsida; order Solanales; family Solanaceae; genus Solanum; species Solanum arcanum. The sequence continues at coordinate 19,593,113 of CM050941.1, forward strand.
TTATTATAATACTAATATTAATTGAGTTAGATAAGAATTAAGTGGAAACTAACAATGTTTAAGTTGCATGTTGTTGCTGCTAATATGTATTGATATTGTACAATTAGGGAATGGACAATTGTTAGTGTAGATAGTGACGTTGGGTTAAGAAAAGATTGGCTTCCATAAATCTATTAATTTCCAGTGAGATTATTTTAAAAATTAAGGATATTTGTTGATGGGTATAATATCTATATGTATATGGAATGAGTTTAGTTTATGGTATCATATATGTTAGGGTGAGAGAATTAAATTATGGGTGTGAGACGTATGCACTGCCATTGCAACCTATTTTGGTGGTTCATTCCTGTTGGATACATGTTTTAATTTTAGGACATAACTAATCTCTCAATTAAATATTGTTTTTTTATATTTGTCATATGTGTGGTTATAAATTATGGAATGGAACAAGATAGTTGACATAATGGAACAATTATGAGTGTATCACTACAAGAATTAAGGTTCTGCCTATTGATTTTAAAGTTTCTTACATTATTATATTATAAATTTATGATATGATATATTTAGATAGGTAATTAAATATTAAGAGTGTTGTATTAGTTGAATACCAATAAAATTATGCTAATTGGATTAATTAATTAGATTTACCATTAGGTTTGAACTTCACAAAAATAATTATAGAATTAGGTTGGTTTTTGAGTCCAGGCTAGACATAATATGATATGTGTGTTTATAGACTCGTTAAGTTACAAGTTATATATATACATTTGATAGATTGGAAAGGTTTGAAGGCATTGAGGAGTAGGAAAAATGTTGGAATAGTAGTTTGCTTCACTTCGGTTCATCGGTGGTGGTAGGTTATGGTTTATGGTATTTGATAGTAAACTCTTAATAGTGGCTGATACGCATTAAATCATATTGTGAATTTTTCTATGTACTTGATTATGTGATTGTGTGTCTTGGTCGTGTTTTTTTTCCTGATTTGTCTGAAATCCCGAGACCGTGGAATGTATAATCCTAAACCATCTCTGGCGAAGTAATGCCTTAAATAATGAAGGCTCGATGGAATATTATTAACGAATGAAAAAGTGGTTATATTAAATGATAAATTAATGGTATTATTGGATAAATGTGTCATGTTCTGACATGTTATTCTTTGATCGTAGTGTCACATTCCGACATGGTATTTTTGAATCGGAGTGTCACGTTCCGACACGGTATTCTAGGATCAGTGTGTCACGTTTTTCCATGATATTCTTTGATCAGAATGTCACGTTTCGACACGATAATATTAAATAAAAAATATGTTGAATTAATGGATGATACTAAGTCTCAAAAAACTAAACTCCCAAAATAGATTGGTTTGGAGGCATGAGTCCTCATGTGTGATCTTGATACCGTTGACTTAATACGTGCTTACTTTATTGTTATTGACACTTTTTCATGTTTTTTGTCGCTTATCACATGTTTAGTGCTATAGTTGAGTTCATACTATTATTCTTTGTATATTAGTTACTACTTTACGTTGACCGATGATACTTAATCTATACATGTTGCCTCGTACTGAGCCCTACTTGTTTTCTTATTTGTTTTCCTTTTATGAAATGCAATGAGTGTACCTATTACTTCTGATTTCCCTCAGCTCTAGTCACCCTCCCGCATATCAAGTTTCAGGGTGAGCTATCCATTCAAGCTTGTGTTGGGTTCTCTCGGTCATGATATTATGTCCTATAATTTCGGACACATACCACTCTATTCTTTTAATTTTGGTGTATTTGATATTCTTAGACTTAGTATTGGCGATTACATGTCCTTTATGTGATGACTTTCAGGTTTTGGAAATGATATTTAGTAACATTTGAGTTTCCGCGTTATACCTTTATTTTGTAAGTTAGGTTAAATTGTTTGGTTCGCCCACTTTAGAGGTTAAGTGTGGGTGCCACTCACGACTCATTTTTGGTCCTGACAAACTATGTATCAGAGCATTAGGTTCAATGATCTCATCACACAAGGAAAGGTCTACTAGACTCTTGCGGAATGGTACGGTGACGCCTTTAATTTTCTTCAAAAGGCTATAAAATTTTAGGAAGACTTCATTCTTTTTTTTATTTTGTGCTACTACTTGAATCCAATTTGTCTAGGTGATACAAATTGGTATCTGAACTTCTTCACTCTATTTTACACATATTAGCACTTTATAAGTTGAAATAACATGGCTAGAAAAAAAATATGCTCTTAAAAATAGATATATTTCAACTATTAATTATAGACACATAATTACTAGTGACTAGGAAGGTCTTTTTATTAAGTTCATAAGGTTGAAACCCTTATTCTTCATGGATAGTGTTTCTGAAGATGTTTATGCCTTCATTGTTGATTTTTTTGGGTTGCTTCATTAAATGAATATAGTGGAGAGTCTTATTGTTAAGTTTGAGACATACTAATTTTGAGGATACACAAAATGTGGTGATGGTATCATGTTGAGTTTAGGTTAATGAAGGCAGTATCTATGACTTAAGGTAGCATTTACCATTTTCTTCGTGGTGAAGTATATATCCCGTACTTTGAGGGATATGAGGTAGAGAGGGTGATATAGATGACAATGATAAAGTCACAACATTTAAGAAGTTTCATAAAGGGAAGGCTAGATAATGGACACCATTACTAGAAAAATACAAGTTAGTGAAGTTGTCGTAACGCATATAGATTACTCAGCGAATTATGAAATTATGTTGCTCTAATTGAAGTTAGAATCACTACTTTAATTTTATAAATTGAGGGTATATCAGAGAGGGTCATGATACAACTATTAAACAATACTGATGTTTACTTATTAGAGTTATGAAGTGTGTTACTTTTGTTATTGACCTGAAAGAATGCAAATATATTGGGGTTAAACACAGAAAGAATTTCATAATATTCATAATTATTTAATGTGTATCTTTTTAATATTGATTTAAATACTATGATTCGATGGAGGGTATTATTTTATGTAATTAATTCAATCGTTGAGTGGAGAGTCAATCCATAATTTATATGATTATCTATATGTTGTGGTCCATATATATGAATGACTTATGACTAATAGGTTACACTTTCAAATAAAGAGAAATATTAAGTCGTTTACAAGAAGCTCAACACGTTGTATCATCACCTTTGAGCTTCAGGTAGGAACTCCATCACTTGAATTCATGTACTGTTGATATGTTAGGAGGAAAATAGTGTTTTGACATTAAGTATTATTAATTGATGGTGTTTTATCCTTATATAAAACTTGGGGAAAAGAACTAATGAATCATTTATGACCTAATGATGAGCCAAAGATTTGTTGAGAAGAGAACAACCAAAAAATGTGGGTATATGATTTTATATAGTTACTACTGTGCTATTATGATGGTGGCAATATATCATCTTAAGCGATTTGTAATATCTTTTATGAGTGAAAAGAGGTTGTTTTTAACATTGATATATTGGGTATAACTAACGGATTTTTTTGGGAGTTAAATTATATAGTTGGTAGTTCATAATTGTAATGACCCGGAAGGTCATTTTTGGAAATTTTAAATATTAGTGTAACTTGAGTTAATTAATTGATAGTTAATGGACTAAAGTATCTTTTATTTAAGATCTTATACCATTTGTTCCATATAATAAAATTAAGTTATTAAAATTTACCACTTAAATACCTAATTACTTTAATTAAAAACAAAAAGGAGATAAGAGAAAAAGGGAAAGAAATTAACCTGCATCGAGTGGCGGCCGGCAAACACATAGGAAGAGGCATAACGTGTCCAGGTAATTGTTAAACATAAGTATTCTTATTTATTTATTGTTGCCGTTAATTAGTATTAGCAATAATTGGATATGCATTGTGTTATATATATGTATAAGAATTGCAAAGTATGACTCCATTATGTGGCAGTGATGATTAAGCAACCAATTCGGCGGAAAATTTCATGAAATTAACATATTAAACTCATAATATTAAATTAGTTGAGCTTTTAGGGTTAAGTCATTATGTTTAACTATTCGAAGTGGTATTGTTTTATGTGTTTAGTATAATAATATTAATTATCATGAATTAAATTTTGATATATTAAGATAGGTAATTAGATATTGAGTGTATTATACTATAATATAATTATTAGGTTTGTAGTAGTTGGAGAAAATATGATTTAACCTTAGACTTGAAACTTGGAAAATATAATAGTTGAAATGTTAGTTGGCATCAAGAATTACGAACTTGATTATAAATTTGAGGTGAAATTTTAGGTCAAGATTAAACACACAAAAGTGTGAGTGTTGTTAGTTCTGAAACCTTATTGTGAATATATATACTTGCATAGATTGCATTTATTTGGAAGCTCAACGGAAAGGGAAGGCTCAAGTCCCAGAGTGATTATTCGAGTGGTTAAGGCAAGTGGATTTCTAAACTTTTGTTAAGCGTACGAAATTCGTGTATTTCCTTGTGTGATGTTGAGAATCATTTGGAGACTTGTTGTTTATTTGTTGGTGTTGTATTTCTTGTTGTAAATTGTGCTTTGTTATCAAATGGTTATCTCCCCCTTTTCATTTGAGCATGTCATTTGCATTTTATCTGAGACATGGTTGTAGTAAGAGGATGATGTACTATTTTCGAGGGTCGTATCGCGCGCCGCGCTGGATATTATATTTCGAGGGACGTATCGCGCGCCGCGAAGGTTACTTTTTATCGAGAGTCGTGCCGTGCGCCGCGACAGATGCATGGACAGATATGTCCCCCATGGGTCCCGGACTGAGAGAGAGCGGGTGTGTATCGTTAGGGAAGACATGCATCACTATACTTGACATTGCATCTCATGGCATTACACATTTTTTTATTGATGAACTTGAACATGTGTTTTGTTGATCTTGTGAGTGTTTCTCTGTGAAGCTTGTGACTGTTGAATATTGAGTTGTTATTGAGAATGTGTAAACTGATAGAGTGTGGTTATTGAGTTGTGTGTTTGGTAAACTGTAAACTATTAGACTGTAGCGTGGAGGTTTAGATATGGTGTAAGAAGTTCCCCTATTTTGTTCACTTAACTTGTGTTTAGAGGTTTGCTTGTTGGGTACCGCGTGGTTTGGTACTCACCCCTTGCTTCTACAATTTTTTGTAGGATACGAGCCTGGATCTTTGTGATACCTTCTATTCTCTTCGTTTCCGAGGCATCTTGGGAGGATTGTGAGGTAGCTGCTTGTCATCTCAGCGAACTTTCCTACTCCAGTTTATGACTTTGTTTTTACTTGAAAGATAACTTCATTTTAGACTTCTATTTTGTTTCAATTCTAATGTTTACATTAGAGGCTTGTGCACGTGACAACCTGGTTTTGGGGATTGAATTATATGACTTGGTTTCATACTAGAAATTGTTGTTGGATTGTCATTTACTTCCGCCCTTTGTTAGATATTGGGTTTTAGGCTGATTTGTCTTGGTGGGATAAGACAAGTGCCATCACACCTATTTTTGGGTCGTGACAATAATACTTTAGATGTAGAAAGTGGAATGATCTGAAGAGTACGTGGAGTCGGACAAAAAGAGTATAGGTATAATCATATGGAGGACTCTTGATTTTATCTTAAGCTTCAATAGTACAAACTTATAGGGAAAGAAAGTCCTAATAAATATACTTAGGTGAAGTATTTGAAAATTTTAGTAAGAAAGTGTGTATGAAATTGGGTTAGTCACTTGAATTTAATTGGTATACCTAAGTTTAAGTTTTAGGTCGAGTAAAAGGTTCACTTCGTGGTGATGACAAAGGATAACTGAGCATGATGATAAATTCGTGAGGAATTGTGAATGAGATGAAATGATATAATAAGGATTTTTTGTTGAACGAGTTTCTTTTTTACGTTACTAACGATTTGCGAGCATATAATGTTGTGATTTTTCACTATCTAATGAATAATGTGGTTGTATGGAAAGTTTAAGGAGATGTGGGGACACTACTTGAATTGAATTTGAAAGAGTTTGAGTCATAATGGGAATAATAATAATAATAATAATAATAATAATAATAATAATAATAATAATAATAATAATAATAATAATAATAATAATAATAATAATAAAATATAAAAATTGTTGGATACAGTGCAATATTCAGAAAGAGGTGAGAACAAAAATATTTTATCTAATTACAAGGGATAAAGAGGTATCTTTTGGAGGTCAAGAATAGGATTTATGACATGTGGTTTCATATATTTTAATATTGTCATGGTTTTATTGTTACTTGTTTATCAAATTGGTTAAAATCTATTGAATAGGACTTCAGAAAAGAGTCTTCAACGTTCACCTCGAGTGGGATGATAAGTTATGTTGTAGTGTTGAATTTATTAATAAGTATGGTTGAATTTTTAGTGAAGGATATGGTAAGGTCGATAGAAAAACGATCAATAATAAGCTAAGATACACAAATTCATAAATATCTTAAAGGTATGAGCTAATATCGATGAATACGGGGACTAGGTTGCATAGTTGAATTCAAAATCCTAAAATTCAATAGTAAGTATACAATCGTAGTGTTATATTTATCAAGGTATGAAATTGTAAGATAAGAAATGATCAATTGAATTGAGTAGGGAGCATTTAGAAGGATTTGTGCATAATTTTATGACGAAAATTTGATTACTTTTGATGGTTAAAGGACCTAAGGGGGCTTCACATAATGTTTTAATTTAAAGGCTAAAGTGAAAATTGTCAAGAGTTTTTGGCCACATAATAAGATTGGTAAGCGAACCACCAAAAGGAATAAGAGTCTGATGTATTGAAGAGTTCATGATATTAGATTTTGTGTCATGGGAATAATTTAATAAAGGTAAAATAATCAAACCTCACATATATAGACCCATGGTTCAAAGTTGAATGTTGTATAAATTTTCTCTTATAAGCTTAGATATGACTGTGAAGTGTGGAGTCGTTCAAGAAAACTTATTAGGAGTATATCATTTACTTTTATTACTAATATTAAGTTTTAGCTTAGGTGGAAAATGGTGAGGTATGAAAAATTTAGTGTTTACGTAGGGGTAGATTACTCAAATTGTGATAGATGACAAAAGAATGATATACAAGGCAAGATCACATTCTAATTTTTTATTAAGCATTTAGAGTTGGGTTAATACTACTCTACTGATGAGACTACATAGAATGTTAAGATGTGTTACCTAAACATTTGATGGTGAATAGAGGTTATGAGATAATAGTATTCAAAATAATTTGAGTGACCAAGAATTCCCCAAGTATTGGGATGAGGTATATGATGGTGTTAAATGGTAGCTAAAAGACGGGTAAATTGGAATCTATTGTAACGATCCTTTTGATCGTTTTCTGTACTAGAACTTTTTATTTCATAAAATATTTTTCTATAGGTTCTAAATGGGTATTTTGAATTATTTGTAATTATAATTATGAAATTAGTGGTGTGGTTCTACTAATTTATTTATTTGTTGGTTAAAGAGAATAATATTAAATAAGTAGTGGGTCACTTTTACCAGTTTTATAATTAGACTTTAGATAATTAGGATAGTAAGTAATTTGATCAAGAAAACAAAAGAGAAAAAGAGGAAAACAACCTAGGGCGATGTATATCCTTAAACAATCGAGAAGAGGGTGGCTGCCTCCTACTTCATATGTGTAAGGAAATCAAAAAAGTTTAGTCTTTAATAATATATGTATATATTGAATTAGTGAAAATCCTATTATTAAAATATTAATATTAATTGAGTTAGATAACAATTAAGTTGAAATTAACAATGTTTAAGTTGCATGTTGTTGCTACTAATATGTATTGATTTTGTAAAATTAGGGAATGGACAATTTTTAGTGTACATAGTGACCTTGGGTTGAGACAAGACTAGATTCCATAAATCTATTAATATCCAATGAAATTATTTTAAAAGCTAAGGATATGTGTCGATGGGTATAATACATACATACATATATATATATATATATATATATATATATATATATATATATATATATATATATATATATATATATATATATATATATATATATATATATATATATATATATATATATGTATATATGCATATATATATGTATGTATATGGATCTAGTTTAGTTTATGGTATCATATATGTTAGGGTGTGAGTATTAAATTATGGGTGTTAGACGTATGCACTACCATTACAACCTATTGTGGTGGCTCGTTCCAGTTGAATTCATGGTTTAATTTTAGGACATAACTAATCTCTCAATTAAATATTGTTGTTGTTATATTTGTCATATGTGTTGTGTTATTATGGAATGGAGTAAGATAATGGACATAATAGATCAATTATAAGTGAATCACTAGAAGAATTAAGGTTCTTCCTGTTGTATGTTGAAAGTTTAGTATTGGGTCGTATAATTTGATGGGATTTGAATGTTTCTTACATTATTATTTTATAAATTTATGTTTTGATGTATTGAGATAGGTAATTGAATATTAATTAGAGTTACCATTAGGTTTGAAATTTAGAAAATTAATTATGGAATTAGGTTGATTTTGGGGTCTAGGCTAGACATAATATGATATGAGTGTTTATAGAATATTTAACTTACAAGTTATAAATGTACATTTGATAGATTGGAAAGATTTTAAGGCATTTTGGAGAAGGAAAAATGTTGGAAAAGTAGTTTGCTTACTTCGGTTCTTCGGTGGAGGTAGGTTATGGTTTATGATATTTGATAGTAAACTCTTAATAGTGACTGATATGCATTGAATGGTATTGTGAAGGTTTCTGTGTGATTGTGTGGCTTGGTCGTGTTTTTTTGTGATGTGTCTGAAATTCCAAGACCGTGGAATGTATAATCTTAAACCGTTTCTATCTAAGTAATGCCTTAAATAAAGAAGGCTCGATGAAATATTATTACCGAATGAAAAAGTGGCCATATTAAATGATAAATTAATAATATTAATTGATCGGAGTGTCACGTTCCAACACGTAGTTTTGGATCGGAGTGTCAATTTCCAACACGTAGTTTTTGATCAAAGTGTCACGTTCTGACACGATATTTTTTGATCGGAGTGTCACGTTCCAACACGGTATTCTAGGATCAGTATGTCACATTCTGTCACGATAAAATTAAAGGAAAATATGTTTAATTAATGGAAGATACTCAATCTCAAAGAACTCAACTCCCAAAATAGATTGGTTTGAAGGCATGAGTCCTCATGTGTGATCATTATACCGTTGACTTAATACGTGCTTACTTTATTGTTATTGACACTTGTTCATGCTGTTTGTTACTTATCACATATTAATTGCTATAGTTGAGTTGATACTATTATTCTTTGTATATTAGTTACTTTTTTGGGTTGACCAATGATACTTTCTCAGTACATGTTGCCTCGTACTAAGCCTACTTGTTTTCTTCTTTGTTCTCCTTTTATGAAATGCAACAAGTGTACCTCTGACTTTTTATTTTCCTCAGCTGTAGTCACCCTCCCGCATATCAAGTTCCAGGGTGAGATATCCATTCAAGCTCGTGTTGGGTTCTCTCATTCATGACATGATGTCCTATACTTTTGAAAACATACCATTTTATTCTTTTAATTTTTGTGTATTTTATATTCTTAGACTTAGTATGGGAGATTAGATGTCGTTGATGTGATGACTTTTAGGTTTTGGAAAATGATATTTAGTAATATTTTAGTTTCCGCGTCATGCTTGTATTTTGTAAGTTAGGTTAAATTGGTTCGTTCGCCCACTTAAGAGGTTAAGTGTGGGTAGCACTCGCGACTCATTTTGGGTCGTGACAAGAACTCTATGGCTCTACAAATGGGTTTAAAGATTCCTTTATATAATTCATGGACATGGAATGGCCAAGGAATATAATGGAAGTCTGGAATAATTTAATATTTTTAGCACATACTACAAGACCATTTTTCTTGACAACTTTTAAAAAGGTATGGAAATGTTTAAAGTGTTGATCAATATCTTCGGAATATATTAATACATCATCTAAGTACTTACATATATTATTCATGATATTTTGAAATTCAAACGGAGCATTTTTTAGTACGAAAGGCATCACATTCCATTCATATTATCCAAAAAGGACATTGAAGGTTGCTTTTTATTTGTCTTTTTCGGCGATTTGTATCTGCCAAAATCCTGATTTCATGTCAAACATACTATGAATATTAGCATTTTAAGTTCTCTTAAGAAGATCACGTTTGTTAGGTATGGGATACCTAATCAATTTAAATACCTTATTAAGGGGCTCATAATCGATAACTAGCCTTGGGGCTTCTCTTTCTTTTTCGGCACTATTGTTGGCATAAAAGGCAGAGCAACTCCAAGGTGACTTGGATGGTCTAATATTATTTTTGGCAATTAAGTCATTAATTTCCTTTTTACAATATTCCATTAATTCGACTTTCATTTGAATGAGTATTGCCTTAGTGGGGATGATATTTTCGTCGAATCCCTCAATATAAGGTAATTCAACAACATGATTTTTCCTTCTCAAAATGCATTAAGAAAATTAGAACAAATTTTTCGTTCTATTTCTCCTTGTAAGCCTTTAATTTTAGCTTCTACTTCCGGGTTTTTTCTAAAGAGGATTGAATTCTTTTAATCTTGATATCTTCTCTTAGATAATTTATTTTGTTGTTAGTAGATTTATTCTAAATATATTTTAATTTTTTTGGAGGTCACTTTCAGTTATTGATATACTATTTATAGATAAGAAGATAGTCCCTTTTCCTAAGATATTGGTGTTAATTCCATCTAGATTAGTCGTATAAGACTTTAGTTGTGTTATAATGGGAGTTCCTAAAATCATTTTTTCATTTACGTCTGCAGTTATTAAAAAATCATTTATGAAACAAGTTCCATCATTACATATGTGTCCCTTGTGGAGTTTATAATTTATTTTAAGTCTTTCTCCTGTTGCGGAGAATAATCGAGTAGTACTTTTTTCAAGATACTAGTAAGGATAATTCTGTCATTTATGGAACTTTGATCTGCACCAGTATATAATAAAGAAACCTTTTGTATAGAGTAATTTTTATGAATAATTAATGTAATGGGTATATGATAGGTATGGCTTTAATTATTGAATAGTATTGACTCCTCAATTTTTTTTAAGTTAATGGTTCTAATTCTAATTGTGAACTTTGTCTTTTGGTGGATATATCTTCTGAAGTGTTAAGTTTTTGTTTGATTATTTTTATTTCTTTCTTTACATGTATTAATTTTCTTTGAAGATCTTGAAGTGTTGTTTCAGAAATTTGTTCTCTATTGGTCTTGCTAACGGGTTTAACAATATGATTCTTTATTTGTTGATTAAGAATTATATTTTTTAATTCTCTCAAGTATTTTTTTCTTATAACCTTTATATTCTATATGTTAAATTATATCAAAGAAAACTTTTTTATTCTACTGCTAATGACATTGATGGAGGCATTATCATAGGTGCAATCTGTATTTTTACTGCCACTGTAAGTTGAGTTATTACCTTTAGACTTATCCTTTATTTTAAATTGGTTACCTCAACTATAAATTGTTCTGCAACTATTGTGATTTTTATTAAGAATTGAGTATAATTTATTTATAATATTATCTTGTAGTTCTAACCTAGTTATCGTATCCTTTCTTTTATTAGGGGCATGATTATCCTTAGAATTACGTCCGTGTTTTCCACATTTCAACACACATTAATGTCTTAATTAACTAATCTTGATTTTCTTTTATAATATTGGGATTTGTCGTGTTTATTGTTATAACTTTTACGATAATTTCTAGCCCTCTTTAATTGATTTTTATGTTTTATACTTATTTCTAATCTTATGAGATTGCCATAGGTTAATTTTTTTAAGGTTTTTTTCTTTAAACTTATCCTTTAATGTGTTAGTAAATCAAGTTGTAACCATAGTAGGTAATTGTTTATCTGATAACTATTTTATTTTATAAGCCTTAATAGCTATTACTATTTTATTATTTGATAATGTATGAATTTAATATAAGAAAATTCTGGTAGTTTAATTATTGGACGAGTTTCTAGATTTTTAGTTTCATCCTTATAGAAAGAACTTGTTTTACTTTTGTTAGTGTTTATTATATTTGTTATAAAAGATAAGGAAGTAATTCTACCATTTGTCGGTAGACTAATTTCTTCTAAAGAAGGAAATTCAGAATCAACTACCTTATAATTAGTACTATACCATTTATGAATGAGTATTTCTAACGACTCATTTTGGTTGTCTAATTTCCTTGTGTTTTCAACCATTTAACAAAATCTATATTAAATTTTAACCTTCTGATATCACTAAACCACTTATTTCTAAATGTTTTTGATAGAGAATATCTTTGTACATATCCTGGTTTTTTAATAGAGTTTTCTGGACTAGTCCAACCTTTATTTGAATAATTAAAATCTGGTTCAAAAGGTTCATCTAAATAAATCATGCCAATATAATTCTTAATTTTTTAATGGATTTTACTGAAGTAGCATTCTTACTTATTATTTTATTAACCTTTACGGTAGTATATTATTATTTTATTACCTTTAATGGTAGTAAATATTAAATATTCTAAGTAATAAATCATGCCAATATAATTCTTAATTTTTTAATGGATTTTACTAAAGTAGCATTCTTACTTATTATTTTATTAACCTTTACGGTAGTATCTTATTATTTCATTACCTTTAATGGTAGTAAATATTAAATATTCTAAGTATTTTACACATGGTAGAATAGAAATGAATAATTAAGTGTTTATATAGTACAAAGTATCTAGCGGAGAGAAGAACATTATCCCTGCAATTAAATGTCTAATTTAAAGATTACTACCGAAACAATAAATTCATTGTATAGTTATTGTTGTTACCTTTTCACTATTTTTCGTTGATATTATTCCTATAGGCTTGGTGACGGGAACTCCCTCCGGATCCAACTTTACGTCAAACACAATCTACGCTAATCCAACGAAAAGTATGTGCTCGCCAACGTCTAAATCGGGAATTAATCGGCTACCCCTGTTCAAGGAATAAAACTAATAAGACAAGTTGAAGAAGAAAAACAACTACCAAACTCTGAACTTACCATCCCCACTGCAACTTAAGTTTCGACGCCATCCGCCCAATGACAACGTATGGACTTATCCGCTCCTGCTCATACTCTTCTCGGACAACTTGGCTCTGATACAAATTGAGGGGAAGGACCAAATTCCAGGACGAAATCCTAAGTGAAATTGGGCAGAGTAACAGAAGGGATCAAGAACAAGCAAAGCTTAAGACAAAACATTAAGAAAGTTTAAAGAAAAGAGAATAACAAAAGTAATAGTAAAATTAAAATTAAAAAAACATGAAATCAAATAAATAAAACAATAGAGAGAATGCTTAAAATAGAACTTTCTATTGATTTAGGGAAAGAGAAAAAATAGATTGGAGAAGGTAAAATGGAGAGAATTGTAGAGGGATTTTGAATGCCTCTTACTAGTACAAGTTCAATGCCTAAAATAGGCATCAAAAGAGTTGATTAATCTAACTTTTTATGTCCTCTATATTACATGTGTGCATACACTAATGCACAATATTCATTTTACACGTAACTACTACCTACTAAAAATAACTGATGATAATTGTACGTGGCTTAGAATAAATGACACGTTAGCTGAAACTACTTACATAGCCTTCACTGCATGTTTGTCTTCTTTTGCTGAAATTTTATCTTCAAAGCATATCATGTTATTTTATCTTCTTGTTATTTTGTGGCTTTATTCTTGTGGGGTTCACATGTTGGTGGAATTATTGACATAGTTAATAAGATTACTTTGTCCAAATGCTGATTTATAATTGTCTTGAAATTTGTATACCATATCTTTGCACGTAGGGTTCATTGTTGAATGCTTCTGTTTTTGATATTTCTATGAGTGATAGCTAAGTTTTCTGGCACTTTTTTATTAAGAAAGTAATTTTGTGCTATTTTGTAGCAATAATGTCAAATAATTTGTATTTTAATTCCTTCACGGAACTCAATTCGTCCCCTTAATTTGTATCAGAGCCAAGCCGGCCGGGAAGGGTGTGAGTAGGAGAGGCTAAGTCCTATGCTGTCCTTGAGCGGACGGCGTCGAAACATAAGTTGCGGTCTGGGTATGTGTTCAGAGTTTTGTAGTTTTTGTTCTTATTCCACTTGTCTTCTTAGTTTTATTCATTTAAGTGGGGTAACTGGATAATTCCTGGTTTATACGTTGGCTATCCCGTACTTTTCATTGGATTAGCTTAGACTGTGTGTGTCGTGGAGTGGAACCGGAGGGTGTACCCATTGCAAAGACTAAAGGAATAAGATCAAAGAAAATTAGTGAAAAAGGTAACAATAATTACTACACAGAATTTATTATTTTCGTAGTAATCTATAAAGTAGAAATTTAAGCCTAAGGATAGTGCTCTTCTCTCTGCTAGATACTCCGTAATTTATAAACTTTTAATTATTCATGTCTACTCTACCATGTGTAAAAGACGTAGAATATTTAATATTGACTACCATAAAAGGTAATGAAATAATAAGTAAAGATACTACCTTAAAGAGTTGTAAAATTATAAGTAAGAATGCTACTTTAGTACAATCCAGTAAAAAATTTAAGAAATAAATAGGCATAATTTATTTAGATGAATCTTTTGAACCAGATTTTAATTATTTAAATAAACATTGGACTAGTTCAAAAAACTCTTTTAAAAAATAATGGTATACACAAAGATAGTCTCTATCAGAAAGAATAACATTTATAAATAAATGGTTTATTTGTATGAAATGGTTAAAATTTAATATAGATTTTTTAAAATGGTTTGAACACACAGGGAAATTAGACGACCAAAATGAGTCGTTAGAAATACTTATTGATAAATCATATACTACTAATAATAAGGTAGTTGAATCTAAAAATTCCTCCTTTAGAAGAAATTAGTGTACCGACAAATGGTAGAATTATTACTACCTTACCTTTTTCAAATAAATATAATCAACACTAAAGAAAGTAAAACACGTCCTTCCTATAAGGAAGAAACGAAAACCCTATAAACTCATCCAATATTTAAACTACCTGAATTTTCTAATAATAAATTCATAGAGTATCAAATTTATAATAAAAGAGGAATAGATATTACGGCTTATGAAATAAAATATTTATTACATAAAAAATTACAAGCTATGGTAATAATTGGATATACCGGCACATTAAAGGATTAGTTTAAAATAAAAAATCCTTTAAAAAAATTAACCTATGGCAATCTCATAAGATTAGAAAAAAGTATAAAACATAAAAAATCTAAAAGGAGCTACACTAAAGTACTCAACTCATGACAAGGAATTGTATGCACTTGTGCGAGTGTTGGTTCATTGGCAACACTACTTGTGGCACAAAAAGTTCGTGATAAGGACCAATCATGAGTCCTGGAAGCATCTTAAGGGGAAATCCTAGTTGAAACAGAGACATACTAAGTGGGTTGAATTTATTGAAACCTTTCCATATGTTATCAACTACAAGAAAGGCAAGGAGAATGTGGTAGTGGATGCTCTATAAAGAAGGTTTGTAATGGTTCAATACCATGGTTTCTAGAATGATGTGGTTTTAAAGCTTAAAGAGATTCTATTCTATTTATTCAGACTTAAAATATATCTTTGGTAATCTTATTAAAATGAGGTGAGTTGATAGGTACCAAGTGGTTGATGGGTTTCTGTTCAAAGATAGTCGGACATGTGTGCCCATGAGCTCATGGAGAGAGTTATTTGTCAATGAGGCTCATAGTGTGGTTTGATGGGACACTTTGGGGTACCAAAACACTTGATATTCGTAAGGAGCAGTTCTTTTGGTCCAAGATGAAACATGACGTGGAGAGGATTTTCGACAATTTTTAGAATGTAAGCAAGCCGAAACCACGACCGAGCCCCAACGTAAGTATACTCATGTTACTACTCCTAATGGTCCGTGGATGGATATTTCTACGGATTTAGTTTAGCGACTGCCTAGGACTAAAAGTGGACATTATAGTATATTTTTGTAGAGGATAGAATTTCTAAAATGACTCATTTTATTTCATGCCATAATTGTGATGATACATCCCATGTAGAATCTTTATTTGTTATCAACGTGCTTAAATTTCATGGACTCCCTCAAACCATTGTTAGTGATCGATATTCCAAGTTTCTAAGTCATTTTTGAAGAGTCTATGGGCTACACATGGTACCAAACTTCTGTTCTCTACTTCTTGCCATCCTCAAACGGATGGACAAACCGAAGTAGTCAACCGGACTCATGAAACCATGCTTCAATTCTTGATTATAGGAACCCCAACAACTTGGGAAGACCGTGTACCCTTGATTGAATTTGCATATAATCGTTATTTCGACTCCTCTATTGGAATGTCTCCATTTTAGGCCTTCTATGGTTTTAAACCTTTGTTTCCATTAACCATGATTCCTTTGTCTAGTGATGTTGTTGTAAGACTAGATGCCAATAAAAGGGTAAAAGAGATGATGAACATTCATGCCAAGGTTAAAGAACCCATTGAAAAGAACAATTCAAATGTGTCAATTCGGAAGAATAGAGGGAGAAAGAAAGTGATCTTCAATCCAGATGATTAGGTGTGGGTGCATTTCTGAAAGGAAAGGTTTCCACAAGTACAAAAAGGGAATCTAAGCCAGAGAGAAGATGGACCCTTCCATGTAATCAAGCGAATCAATGACAATGCTTACATGATTGACCTACAAAGTTAGTATAATGTTCATAATGTTTTCGATATTACTTATTTATATCCTTGTGTTATAGGTGATCCTTCGGATTCGAGGATGAATAATTTTCAAGAAGGGGAGGATGATAACATGGGCAGCATGGATGACACTAACATGAGTGAAATTTTCCCCTCAAGAACATTCACACGGTTTCAAGAAAAAGGATCTCCAAGGCCTACAACAAATGTTCAAGAAAAGGGAAGCCTTAGAGGAGATTGAAGGTCACCAAAGAAAGGCATACACTGTGTTTACATTACAATCAAATTGAGAAGGAAGAAGGAAAGAAGGCCATGTGTGCAAATGGCCATTTCATGAATTTAAGAATTCACAAATGAAGGCAACCAAACAAGGATTTTACCTCATTAAGGGCAAGATTGTCAAAGAAGTCTCTTCTTTATTTCCTTAGTATCAATATTAGTCTTTTATCAGTTTGCAAGACAAGGACTATGTCGAATATTGACTCTCGAATTGTAGTATCTTCTTAATTAATAATTAGTTAGTAAATTAGGGTAAATCTTGGGATTGCTAGTTAAATTCTTGAGTTTGATTAATCTAAGTGTTACCCCTTTGTGATTCTTGGTTTCATTTAAATTATTCTTCCTTTGGGTTAAATTTAGGTTGTTGAAGTCAATTGGAAGGTGAGGGTTTTATTCCCTTGTTGCCCAAAATTTCAATAACCCGAATTAATCCACATATCTTTTATTTCTTTCTGTATTTCCTTGTTCGATCATTATCTCAAAGGATGGAGCATACTAAGACAATCGGATAAACATTATGAAATACTCCTTAACACTAATACTACCTTGCCTTATATTCCTCAATCTTAACCTCCCTCTTCTAACAGGGAAAGTACATTTCTAGGAATGCTTACTAACACTCTTCCCACTCTAAGGGTCCCTATTCAATCGCTATACTATAGTATGAAGATATCTCTTTACAAATGATATAAATCTAACTCTGTTTTCTCTTTAGAAGTTACTCCTAGTCATGCACTATCTTATACACTTCATCCAAGAAAGCTTGGGGATATTCTCCCGCCTTAGAACCAAAGAAGATAAAATGATTAATTCTAAAATAATTCTTCAATCTAGAGGACTTAGAACTCTCAATATATTTCATCCTAGGCCCAAAGTCTCTATTCAATTGAGTTGTCATAGCTCGGGCTAGGGTAAGGAGAGCCTCTCTGATCTCCCCATTAGCCATAACGGGGGGAACCACCGAAATCTCATTATCTTGTTCTACATTAGGAACTTTTTCATCTTGTGGAGGAACTTGAACACTGTGAGGAACTTTGACACCATGAAGAACTTGCTTAACATAAGGAGGAACTCTCTCATTCTCTCTTCCTTCTTCAACGCTTCTAGTGGCAATCCTTCCAGTGGTCATCTTCCTACAAATAGAAAGAAAACTTTTAGAAAGACACTTATAAATTTTCACTCTACAACACGACCCAAGACTAGAAAAGAAGGGAAACTCTATCGTTTTATAACCGCTTACCCAAAGATTTGTGCGACTCACACTGATAGTCAAGAATCCACTAGACGTGGCTTTTTGAGACTTTGGATACTATAGTCCACTTCATAACTAATGCTATGACACCGTGTTTGTCACGACACGAGATTACCCCCTAGAATTTAGGACATTAATGATCCGCAACACGTCATACTCAACCTCTTAAAGGTTTGTACTAGCCGTTTCATACCGTTCATTGCATACACGTGTGAAAAGTAGTTTAGAATTGAATGTTTTTACACAAAATAATAATATTTCAAAATATCTCTTTTATAGAAAAATATAATGAAAGTATAAGTCTCAAAGTTCCCATCTAATACATACAAATGCGTTGTGACACGACCCATACTTAATCATAAAGGAAAATAGCTAAGTCTATTACAATACTTTACATTAGAAAAAGTAAACATCAAGATGTCCTCGAATCTAGAGGGGATATACGAACTACTTGCTTGAATGAACATTAATCCAAGTTTCCACTTCGCGACTCCTCTCAAATTCCAACTACACCTTTTGTGATAGAAAAATGTATGGAATTAGTACAAACACTTGTACTAAGTATGGGATAATGCATAAAATCATGATAAACAGACTTTTATGTAAAACAAGCTCTTTTTTTATTAAAATATCATAGTATAAGCATAAGAAAAACATTTAAAACCTTAGACACATATAATATATCACATAAGAGTTTTATCAAATATTGAAGAATGTTATAGTGAACTATGTCACTTTACAGTGAACTAAATTGAACTTCACCCAAGGTTATCCTAAGACTCACTTAAGTGAGAAGAAGAGAGATCACCCATACATTCTCTCTAAGCACACCTAAATGATCATTAATACTACCTAATATAAGATCATTCTCACATTATTTGTTAAACTTCCGACCTACAGTTACTCTATGACTAACCTAAGTAAAACATGAAGAGACCACCCATACACCCTTTGAAGTCCTACCTAAGCAATCCTCAAAGCTACTCTAGAAGTCCTTTTTCATTAACATTCCTTTACTAAAGTCATTATGTTCATCAGGTCATTTAGAAAACATTTGTCACTTATGGACATTCATAAAAGCCTTATTGTGACAAATTCTTAAAGCCTAATTAGGCTTTAAGAAGACCTAGGGCACTCACACACTAACATCATTAAAGCCTAATTGTGCAATGTCTAGATAGAGTCCCATTCAACTACCTCAACTTCATAGTACTTATCCAACCCTTGCATGTATCCCACATGATGAGAATAGACAATAACCGACATAGACCATACTAGCTAGGCATATAATCTGGAGTCATAAACCTACTCCAATGGGAGTGTTCTACTTGTCAAAGGTAGAACTAGGGTGCATCCCATGTAGGCACATTGTTATACAATATCAAGGTCTTTTATGCACTCGAGTCTCATTCTCAAATAGAGATACATTTTACTCTAGTCTCTATCTTAAATAGAGATACAAACCATAAAATATGCACTCGGTGCTAGCCTTTGTTCTCTAAAGCAAGTTCAATAATGGGGCATATGAAAAGGTACCATCTAATAGTCATGACCTAGTCATAATGAACCTACTATAGATGGGTCCCCTAGGGCTTCCACTCAATGGTCTTTAAGGATACCTCATTCTTAACGTTCTTTCTATCTAGAAGATTCCACATATTAGTCATTCTTAGAAGGGCACCATTTTAGGTCTATCGGTCCTAGACGTTCATTCAATATTCATCTTCATATCACATAAAGACTAAGGTGCATAAGCTTACTAAGTCAAGATGTTTATATTCATAATGTACATTTAACAAGTAAGGGAAACAAGTATACCAAGACAAGACACACATCTTCACATATAGCATATGATTCTATAAGCACGTAGGCATAATAAACATAATCTATAGGTAATACTATATACTACTATAGAATAATCAATGTAGCCATCATAAGACTCTATAACCAAGAAGGACGAATCATGCATCAACTCTAAAACTACACACACAAAAGGACGTAGTCATAGTTTAACAAGATCACCTAAAATCATCAATTGAAGCGCATACACATTCATCTTAATCACAAGTGGATATATAGGATCATACTTCACATAATTCAACTATACAAGTCATCATTATATATCAAGTATTTTCC
The DNA here is from genome assembly GCA_027789145.1 of Solanum arcanum. Taxonomy (NCBI): domain Eukaryota; kingdom Viridiplantae; phylum Streptophyta; class Magnoliopsida; order Solanales; family Solanaceae; genus Solanum; species Solanum arcanum. The sequence continues at coordinate 19,613,522 of CM050941.1, forward strand.
GTCAAGGCCAAGATCTTCAGAGTACATAAAGTAATGCCGACAAGGTCAGGTAATTCATAAGTAAAACACATAGCACCACCACCATAAGTTTATCATGCAAATAATAACATAATTAAAGACCTACATTACATAAAATAAAGAGAATTAGGGCAGCGTACCACCAATCAATTCTCACAACTTCGATCCATAGCTAAATCATCAAATTAAGTACCAAAAGGCCCTTACCAATGGTCATGATCATCAATTCAATAAAAAATCACATAATCAATGAATCAAAAATCAAATTAAATATATATTTATCAATCTAAAACAACCTATACATCAATCCACTACAATTCTTACTTTTTTTGGTCACATCCAAACTATAGCCAATTGGAAGAGATTATGGTTTGCATCGGTTTATGAAGACATTAGGTCAATGTCATGAAATTAAGATTAATTCAATCCATAAACAATGATTCAAAACATTTTTTGCAATAACCTATGGCTAGATTACAAAATTGGACAATTCATTTTTTTATCATCGTCGAAAAATCATTGGAGTTGACTCTTTCAAGAAAGATATTTCAAGGAAGAATAACCATACCTAAATTGTAATTAAAATCCCACAAGATTGATGGAGAAAAAACTTGTGAAATCTATCCTCTTCGTTGGAGCTTTGAAGCTTCAACAATGTAGTTTTGAAGAGGGTGAATATAGAGGTTTTTTTAGGGTTTAGATTTGATTGGTGAGTTTAGGGGTTTAAATAGGTCCTATAACCGCGCATAATTCACCCCTAAATTAATATAAAGACCACTATACTTTTTAGACAAGTTAACTAATACAAGTTTAAGTATGAAGTATAATTTTAGTGATAATGTTTTCATGATTATGTGTTTGGAATTGTAAGAATGTTAGGTTATATCAACCGAAAGTATGTGAAAATGATTTGTTTTTATGATAGAATTTTATGTGCGATTGTGTGTGTAAATCATGAGGTATAAAAGTAGTTTAATGTTGCGGGATGTAATGGTAATTCTTGGCTGAATATAATTAAAAAAAGATTACACTTAAAGATGCACCAAATGACCACAAAATTCCTTAAGAATTAACGTATGAATGATAATAAAAATAAGCTGAAAACGTGAACAACTTTCATGATTTGGTAGGTTGGGTTCGGCCAAACAATGTGGTACAAAATAAAATGAAAAATTAATGTAAAATAATTGAAATCACCAAATATTGAACCCAAGAAATGATTACATGAAACATCCAAAAAAATCAACAAAATATTAAGACAAAAATGGATTGGAAGAGACTATATTTCCAGCCTGCTGGAAATTGTTGACTCAGCAAGATTTTTAAAAAATGAGCTTCGTTTAATATTTTTTTTTAAAAATGTGAGGTCATTGGGAATTGAACCCATCAGCTCACTAAATGAAAATTTCATAGAAATATCGTGAGAAAAATTCAAGGAAAATAGATGTGGTGAGTGGGGATGGAACCCACAACCTCTTGAATGGATTAGAGAGCAAGGAGAAAAATAAATGAGATTATAATTGTGGAGAGTGGGAATTGAACCCACAACCCCTTTGATAGGTGAGAAAGTTAAGAGATAAATTAAACACAAAAATAATGAGCTTGTGGGGGATTGAACCCATAACCTCTTTGCCTTAAAACGAAAAAGGAGAGGTGAACAAGAAAGAAATATTATGTGGTTGATGGGAATCGATCTAGGGTCTTCTAAAAATAATGCAACTATCGAATTTAAAATAAGATTAATTGTTGTTCAAGGGATTTTAAATCGGATTCCCTTGCCCAATTTCGTATTGACACATAAGTCATATGTAAACAAATATTTAATGAATGCCGCCTCTAAAGAGCAACATCAATATCTTGGCATATCTACAATATGCGTAAGACTTGTACCACATAATCTTAGGCAAACAAGAATCACTTAGATACACTATGAATGAAGCCTCATGGCTTGTATGTGTGGACTCATAAGTCTAGCGTACATTTAAACGTAGGTGAGCCTAAGATGTATGTGATAAAATGATGTAACCATAGAAGGGTTAAGTAAAAGTGTGAAACAAACCAAATGTCCAAGTGATATGATGAAATGAACATTCATGTGAAGGGGTGAGTAATTATGAAGAGCAAATGTGCAAAAGTTTATGAATTGGTGAAAATATGATAAGAGGCTTATGTGAAAGATGAGAGCAATCTCAAATGATCCTAAGTAAATGTTACCAAAATGTACTGACCTATGAGAGTGTAAAGTTAATGAAAAGAACAGTATCTATGAACACTTTAATGAATGTATTGAAGTTAATGAATACTTAATGCTAATGATGAGATGAGAAATCATCTAATGATCTATGAAGTCCTAATGCTAGAAGACAGTTTCGATGATATATAAGTTAGATGTAATGAACTTTATACTAAGTGCTGATAGGCTAGCTATGAGCTGTGATGCCTTCCTTCTGGAAGGGCGGAGGTTCACTTAACTCTCATGAGATGAGACTGTCCAGCATGCCGGGTACATGTCTCGTTAATGTCTCTTAGTTTTTGAACATGTAATGCCAATATTAGGATCTATCAGTGTTTGACTCCCAATATACAGTAGAATGTGTGGGTCACTTTGGCGAGTGATTCCACATCTTTTTGATGTAGGGATCACACACTAAATTTCATGATGCTCACATGATCTATGTCGATTAAGGTTAAAGTTCCCAAAGACATAATGAGCCAAGCCTCAATGAATTCACATAATAACTTGAACGATACCAAAGGATTTAGGATAGGATAATCAAGAGGTGAGCTTGACTTAAGTAATAACACTAGGTTATTTTTGGTCATTGCACAGCGAACCCGATAAGAGTCTTAAACTACATCGTAGGTATGATTGGTAGCTGCACTAGTATATGAAATACTGAAAATGAAATACGTATGAATGAATAAAGTAGACTATCTATTTGCTAAAGAAGTTTTCCTAGTTGAGGTCCCATATGTTGAGCCCTCATTTTGAGAAGTCCTAATGTTAAGTCCATGTTTCAAATGATTCATTGCATATGGACGAATAATATGATATATGTTATGTGCTAATAATAAATATGTTATGTGTTGTGTGCAATATGTTACATATGTAGATGGATGTTACTCTCATAGCATGAATTTCCTAATCCAATTTTGGCAAGTCCACTGACTTGACTTTGCATAATTCATATCGTTAGGAGAGAGCTCTTCTTAATCATGTATGTCCTTGGTGTGTGCTTGCATATACCCATACATAGTACAAGTGTGTACTAATCTCATACAACTCTCTACTTTTAGGTGCAGGTGCAGGTTAATGCTAGAGCTTAAGAGACTACACTGAATTTATGCGGATGTGGAGCATTCATTTGTACATGGTAGGCCCTCATGCTTTCGAGGACGCTTTCCCATGATATTCCAGCTTAGATATAGGTTTGAGTTATTGGAGTATGTTCCGCTAGCTTTTCTTTCTCATCTAATTTCAGACATTGTATTGGTGCCATTTTGGCAGGTATACACTTAATGCACTATGGAACTATTTCTTTCTTTTGATGATCTTTATAGTAGATGGTTGATTTTTGAACATTTATAACTTTTAATAGAATGTCTTAAATTAATCTTAAGTAACAAAAAGTTCAATTTTTCTGCTAAAATTAACCTAGATGAAGTAAAGATGATGTATGTAGGTTTATAATTCTATTTTGACAAAGTCTTGGGTCTAGAATTCTATTTTGACAAAGTTGGGATCGAAGCGCTATGTTGAATTCCGAGGATAATAGGTTCACATAAACCATATTGAGTAGTTTCTAAGGCGTGGTAGATAAGTGCACTACTATCCTGATAAGAGACTACATGATGCGTAGGAAAAATTCCCTTCTTGTGACCTAATCGTGCCTCTTGCTAATGTCTGATTTCTTGGTGTTATGAGCGTGTCTAACATTAATTCTTATTTCAATTGAGAAAATTAACACTAGAAGGAATGCTGGAAATGATAGAGGAGGAGTAGCTGCTGGGAGTAACCAAGTTCCACACCATGCTCCAGCTAAAGGAGTGGCCATGCAAGTTAACCCAGCTGGCTTGACTGATGCAGAGGCGTGAACCGCTCTATCTATGATGGATCAAGACATCACTATGCAGGCCCCGCCTATGACGGCCCAAGCCAACATACAAGATTTTAAGCGGGAGATACCACCCGTACATAGCATGGAAAACATACTACGGGATTTTACACGGATGAATCCTCCAATTTTCTCAAGGTCCATGATTTTAGAGAATACTAGGATTGAATGGATGAGGTGCATTTGATTTTGGTATCCACGTGTCCCACAAATACGGAGAAGGCTCAGTTGGATTCCTATTAGCTCAAGGATGTTGCACAGTCTTGGTGCAAGATGTGGCAGGATTGCCGAGCGTTGGGCGGAGTTCAAGTCACATGAGAGCTGTATAAGACAACCTTTGTTGAGATATTCTTCCCTAGGGATATGAGGGAGGCTATGGTTGAAGAATTTATCAACCTTATGCAAGGATCTACGACAGTGATAGAGTATTCCCTGAAGTTTGCTAAATTGTCAGGTGTGCGACTTCCCTTGTATTTAATAGTAGGGATGAGATTAGTAGGTTCCTCAAATGAATCACCGGAGATCTGGAGGTGAGTGTCGAGCTGCGATGATCCACGATAACATGGACCTCTCCAGGATGATTGTGCATGTTCAGCAAATAGAGTACAACTGGAAGAAGTAGGGTGTTCGTGATGCTAGGAAGCTAAAACCTGCTGATAAGGCAGGTCCTAGCAATAATGGTAACAAGAACAACTTCGGCAACCATGAGCAGACCAAATTAAAAAAAGGCCTTCAGAGTTTAATTAAATCTCACTGTTAGAGGAGTACATCACCTAGAGAAGACACACCTGAACCCGAGAAGGGCAGTTGAGGACATGTGCAACGTCCTATAAAGAACTGTGCAAAGTGTGGCGCACTCACACTTGAGAGTGCAGACAGGGCACTAATGCCTGCTTCATTTTTTGTAAGAGATGACACATAGTTAGACACTTCCCACATAACAGAGGTCAGGCTGGAGTTAATGCTCAGCCTAGGTCTAATCCTCAGGATGTAGCAGCAGCCAAGCCTCACAAGAGGAATAGGTTCTATTCCCTAAAGGGCAGGGAGGAGAAGGAGAAGTCCAATGATGATGTAATAGGTATGCTGCAAGTATTCTCAACTTCTGTTTATTCTATACTTAATCCAGGTACTACGCTTTCCTTTGTAACTCCTTTGCTTGCTCTTAGTTTTGAGATATTGCCTGATGTTCTGTATGATACTATAGTGGTTGGTACACCTTTAATAGAAACTGTAAGAACAGATAAAGTATACAAGGATTGCTCAATAGTTGTATGAAGTTAGACTTCCTGCTCTTAAGTCGAAGATTCCTTATCTCTCCATTCTTTGTTGCTTCTGCTTGACTATGCATAGTTGTTATGTTATGATATGACTGACGTTGTGCTATATTATAAGAAGCGTCATTCGGGGACGAATATTTCTAGGGGGGGGATAATTTTACAACCCTTAAAATGGATATGCTAAGTAATGCTTAATGTGTCTAGAATGCCTACGATTAGACTAGTTTCACACGGATTGATGCGCGATGAACTTGACCTCTGAAGCCTTTCGAGTAAAGCTGACCAACTTGTGGAGTTGGTTGAGCTAGGAAAGGTTTGTTCCAGCAATTTAGGGCTCCCGAATATGAAGATTTACTCGGATGAGTCTTTAGCAGACTAAAAAAGGGGAAATCTTAAGTTTGGAGGGTGTATGGGTAAAATAGTCTTTTTCTAGGACAAGGGTAGTATAGTGATTAACCTAAATATTTGTTTAATTATTTAATTAATAAGGTGGAAGGGCAGTTTTGGTAGAAAGGGCCGAAATTACCCATTGAGCAAAATCTTGCTCCACCCGGGTTCGAACCTAGGTTGGAGCAATGATTTAACTTGCTTATTTAAATTGGTGTATTACTTTAATTAATAATATTGAAATGCTGATTTAAGAAAAAGGAAAATTATATTATTATTGTTAATTAATTAATTAATGTGGCACTTTGGGTCGGGTAGACCCGGAGGGACCCATTGTTGCGATGGGGACGTGACGGGCTAAAACATGTTGATTAAATTGAGGTATATAATCTGATTTTTGTAAGGGAATTATGGTCATTTAAGAAATAATAAAAAAAATCAGATTTTTAACATTTGAACAAACTTTTTTTTGACTAAGTCTCAACTAGAATCCTAATCCTAAGGAACCTCTCTCTTTTCCATGTATCATCCACTCTCACGATCTGTCTGTCTCTCTCTTTCTTTCACGTTCTCTGCGCCTAACAAAAACACAACAACATGACAGCTACAAAAGTTTTCACACTTGAAGAACGTACACAAAAAATATAAAAAACAAACTAACCAAAAACATAAGCAAAGTTCCATCGGATTTGCGTTGGAGTTTCTGGATTTGGACGTGAGTTTGGAGAAGGTTTTTCGGCATAAAGTCATGGGTTGGACAACATTTAAATCAGGTATGGATTTTTCTCCTAGACTCCTTTCATCAAGAGAGTTTCCTTTCCATGAATTCAACGAATTTTTAAACTAGGGTTGTTCCCGTTCTTGTCGAACTCCTTTTTCCTAGTATCCATTTGATCTCAATGTGAAATAGGTTAGAGATCATGTTGTTGGTATGTTTTCTTTTAGTTTATGTATAAAGTGTGATTTTCATGATAATGTGTTCATGATTATGTGTTTGGAGTTGTACGCATGTTATGTCAACCAAAAGTATTTGAAAAATAACATGTTTTTATGATTGAATTTTTTGTGCTAATGTTTGTGTAAATCATGAGGTAGAAAAGTGGTGTAATGTTGCGGGATTTAATTGTGATTCTATGTTGAATATAATCATAAAAAGATTAAACTTAAAGATGCACCAAATGATCCACGAAATGCCTTAAGAATTAACATATGAATAATGATAAAAAGAAGTTGAAAATAGTGAACAAATTTCAAGCATTTGGTAGGTTTGGTTTTGCCAAAAAAAGCGGTACAAAATACAATAAAAAATTAATGTAAAATAAGTGACTAAGGATTGAACCCAAGAAATCATTACATGAAAGCTACACAAAAAATCAACAAAAGATTAGGACAAAAATGGATTGGAAGAGACTACAATTTCCAGCCAAATTTAAAAAAAAATGAGCTCCGCTTAATATTTTTTTTTTAAAAAAAAATTAAGGTCATTGGGGAATTAAACCATGACCTCAATAAAATAAAATTTAATAAAAATTTCGTGAGAAAATTTCAAGTAAAATATATGTCGTGAGTGGGGATTGAACCCACAACCTCTTGAATGGATGAGAGAGCTATGGAAAAAATAAAGGAGAAAATAAATTTGGAGAGTGGTATTGAACCCAGAACCTTTTTGATAGGTGAGAAAGTTAAGAGATAAATTAAAAGAAAAACAATGAGATTGTGGGGGATTGAACCCATAACTTCCTTGCCTTATAACGAAAAAGGAGAGAAGAACAAGAACGAAATATTATAGGGATAATGGGAATCGAACTAGGGTCTTCAAAATCTGAGAAAAAAAATGCAATTATCATGTTTAAAATGAGATTAAGTGTTAATCAAGGGATTCAAAATCGGGGTCTCTCGACCAATTCCGTATTGACACACAAGACATACGTAAACAAACCTTTAATGAATGCTGCCTCTAAAAATAGAAATCAATATCTCTGCATATCTACAAGATGCATAAGTCCTATACCACATAATCTTGGGTAAACATTAATAACATAGACACTCTATGAATGAAGCCTCATGGCCTGTATGTGTGGACTCATAAGTCTATAATACATTTAAGAGTAGGTGAGCCTAAGATGTATGTGATAAAATGATGTAAACATAGAAGGGTTAATAAGAGTGTGAAACACACTAAATGGCCATGTGCATTGGCATATGATGAAATGAACATTCATGTGAAGGGGTGAGTAATTATGAAAAGAAAATATGTTAAAGTTAATGAATGAGGTGAAAATATGACAAGAGGCTAATGTGAAAGATGAGAGCAATCTCAAATGATCCTAAGTAAATATTACCATAACGTAGTCACTTATGCGAGTGTAAAGTTAATGAAGAGACCAGTCTCTATGAACACTGTAATGAAAGTATTGACGTTAATGCATACTTAGTACTAATGATGATATGAGAAATCATCTAATGAGGCATGATGTCCTCATGTTAGAATGTAGCTTCCATGATTTATGAGTTAAATGTAATTGAACTTTATACTAAGCACCGATAGGCTAGCTATGAGCGGTGCTGCATTCCTTCGGGAAGGGCAAAGGCTCAGGTAACTCTCATGATATGAGATTATTCGGCATGCCGGGTATGGGTCTCATTATATCTCCTAGTCTTTGAACCTATACTGCCAATATAGGGATCTTGCAGGGTTTGACTCCCTGTATACACTAGCATGTTCGGGTCACATTGGCCGGTGATTCCACCTCTTTTTGGTTGGGGGATTACACACTAGATTTCATGATGCTCACATCATCTAGGTCGGTTAAGGTTAAAGTTCTAAAGAAAAAATGAGTCCAGCCTCAATGAATGCTCATAATATAATGAACCACACAAAAGTTGTTAGGATAGAATAATCAAAACGTGAGCTAGACTTAAGTAATAACAGTATATTATTCTTGGTCATTGCACCGCAACTTCGATAAAATTCCTAAAATTCATCCTAGGTATGATTGGTGGCTGCATTAGTATATGAAAGAATTAAAATGAAGTACGTACGAATGAATGAAGCCAACTCCGTATTTGCTAAAGAAGACTCGCTAGTTGAGGTCCCATATGTCAAGCGCTGATTTTGGGAAGCCCTAATGTCAAGTCCATTATTCCAAGGTGTCATGGCATATTGACAAATGATATGAAAGATTCTATACCCTAATAAGTAATATGTTATATGTTGTGTGCAATATGTTACGTATGTAGATGCATGTGACTCTCATACCATGACTTTCCTAATACAATTTTGGCAAGTCTATTGACCTGACTTTCCATAATTCATATCGTTAGGAGATAGATCTTCTTAATATTGCATGTCCTTGGTGTGTTCTTGCATATACCCATACTTAAAACAAGTGTGTATTAATCCCATACAACTCTAAACATTTAGGTGCAGTTGGAGGTGAACGCTAGAGCTTAAGAGATTACGCTAAAGTTCTCCGGACGTAGAGCCTTCATCTGGAAATGGTAGGCCCTCATGCTTTCGAGGACGATTTCCCATTATATTCTAGCTTTGATATAAGTTTGAGTTAGTGAAGTATGTTCCACTAGCATTTCCTGCTCATCTTATTTAAGACATTGTTTTGGTGCAATTTTCGCAAGTATACACTTAATGTAGTATAAAACTATTTATTTTATTTGGTGATCTTAATATTAGATGGTTGATTTTGAATGTGTATGAGTTTAAGTAGAATGCATTAAATTGATGTTAAGTAACCAAAATTTCAAATTTTCCGCTAAATTAACCTACATGAAGTAATGATGATGTATGTAGGCTTGTCTGCAACTTCAGAGAGGTCAACAACGCCGGTCTCGTCTGAGGTTTATACTCCAGTCGTGACATATACATCAATATAAATTATAACCATTTTTCATAAAAGAAAAATTTAGCCAAATATTTAAAATATTTACAGTGAATCATGTTCAATTATTCCGTAATTCAACTTTTAATCAATTTATGATGAAAGCATGACAGTATTAGAGGAAAATCCATATAATCTCAATTTAAAACATAATTATAACTTCATGAATTGCACAATGAAAGGAATAATTGAAATTCAATTTCAACTAGATTGTGAAACACATTGCGACATGCAACATGCTACTATAACATGCTAAATTTTAAGCTTAAATCGAATAAAAGAGATGAGACAACAAATCACCATTCTACTACTCACAATAATCCCCCACTTAGAAGGAACTCATATAATTAAAGAGAGAAAACTATAACTTACCGGCATCATCAAAATCATCCGGTTTCGTTCCTTTGGCTAGGAGCATAGACGTGATTCCTCTTTGGAGAACCACCATCTGGAATATTAAGAGGAACTTGCTTTGTATCTCTTCCTCTAGCCTCAATAGTAGGACAATCGCTTAACTTGTGATCATATTTTCCACAACCAAAGCACCCACTAGTACCGGCTAAACACTTCCCAAAGTGTTTCTTCCCACAAGAAGCACAAGTAGACTTAGCCACATGGGAACTACCACATCTCTCATAGTTAGAGTTATAAGCACTAGAACCATCCTGATTTTGATCCCTCATTTTAAACTTTGGTTGAACATGATCATTGGTTATTCCCCACTTAGAAACTCTATTTCTCCTCCCAAGTTTAGACTTTTCAATCGATTGATCTTACACTATAAGACTAGATAGAGACATGTCACAATGGAGCATGGATGTACCACTCTCTTCCTTCACAATATCTGAAACACCGGTCAAGAACCTACTCAACTAATCCCTAGGGTTAGACACATCGTATGGAGCATACTAAGACAGTATGATAAAATTTAAGGAATAATCCTCAACACTCATGCTACCTTGCCTAAAATTCCTCAATCTTAACATTCCTCTTCTAACAGGGATAGAACTTTTTTAGAAATGCAACTTAAACTCTTCCCACTCCAAGGGACACGATTAAAATGGTAAACTATCCTTCCATTGAGTAAACCATACTTAAGAAATATCTTTCAGTTGATATGAACCTAACTATGCTTTCTCCTTAGATGTCACTCCTAGGTATGCACTATCATATACACTTCATCCAAGAAAGTTTGTGTATCTTCTCCTGCCTTAGAACCAAAGAAGATAGGAGGATTTACCCTCACAAAGTCCCTCAGTCGAAAGGTCATAGTACTCTCCATAGCATTCATCCTAGGACCAAAGTCCCTATTATCTTGAGGTGTCATAGCTCAGGCTAGGGTAAGAAGATCCTCTCTAATCTCCCCATTAGCCATAACGGGGGGAACCACCGGAACCTCATTATCTTGTTCAACATTAGGAAATTGTTTATATTGTGGTTGAACTTGAACATTGTGAGGAACTTGGACACCATGAAGAACTTGCACAACATGGGGAGGAACTCTCTCATTCTCTCTTCCTTCTTCAACGCTGTTAGTGGCAATCCTTTCAGTGGTCATCTTTCTAAAAGTAAAAAAAAAACTTTTAGAATGACACTTATAACTTTTAACTCTACAACACAACATAAGAGTAGAAACCAAGGTAAGCTCTATCGTATTATAACCACTTACCCATAGATTAATGCGACTCACACTGATAGTCAACAATCCACTAGTCGTGGCTTTTTGAGGCTTTGGATTTTATAGTCTACTTTATAACCTGATGCTAAGATACCGTGTTTGTCACAACATGAGAGTACCCCCTAGAAGTTAGGTCATTCTCAAACCGCAACACAGCGTACTCGACCTCTAGGAGGTCTTATACAAGCCTTTTGATAACTTTTATTGCATACATGTATGAAAAGTAGTGCAAACTTGAAAATTTTCACACAAAATAATAATATTTCAACTACTTGAATGAAAGAACATTAATCCATGCTTTCACTGCGTGACTTCTCTAAAAATCAAACTACACCTTTTTAGATAGAAAAATGTATAGGATTAGTACAAACACTTGTACTAAGTATGGCATAATACATAAAATATCTTAACATAAGTAGAAGAACAACATTTAACACCTTAGAAACATATAAGATATTACATAAGCATTTTATCAAATATGGAACAATGTTAATGTGAACTATGTCACTTTTCAGTGAACTAAGTTCAACTTCACATTGACCTCTTTTAGCTTGCAACCTTGCCAGCAAAGGATATCCTAAGACTCACTTAAGTGAGACAAAGAGAACCACCCATACACCCTCTCTTAGCACATCAAAATGATCCTTAAGTCTACCTAAGATAAGATCATTCTAACTTTATTTTTTAAACTCCCTACCTAGAGTTACTATGTAAGAAACCCAAAAAATTGATATGCTAAGTAATGCTTAATGTGTCTAGAATTCTAACGATTAGACCGGGTTCAAAAGGATTTATGCGCGTAGAACCAGACCTCAAAACCCTTGATACTTTCAAGAAAACTAACTTGGGGATTTATTTGAGTTTGGAAAGTTTGGTTCCAACCATGTAGGTCTCTCAAATACGAAGATTAACTCGAAGGAGTATTTATCGGACTTAAAAAGAGGAAATATTAGGTTTGGAGGGTCTAGGGGAAAAATGGTATTTTTCCATGCTAAGGGTAGTATCTTAGTTAAACTAAATATATAATTAATTAATTAAGTTATAAGGTGGATGGGCATTCTGGGGAGAGAAGGCCGAAATTTGGCTCTTCAGTGAAGTCTTGCTCCACCGTGGTTCGAACCTAGGTAGAAGCAATAAATTAAATTGTTTTCAATTTATGTTGGTAAATTAATGTATTTAATTTATATTTATTAGTTATTAGATTATTAAAAATAAAATCAAATCAGATTCTTAATAATTAAATAATACCTTATATGACTAAGTCCTAAACAAGACACCTAAGCCTAAGAAAACTCTTTTCTTCTACGCTCATCTCTCTCTCTCTAATGTCTCTATCACTCTCACTCACGTTTTTTTATGCCAAATAACGTATAAAAACAGTAACTAAACCAAATTTATTCACATTTGAAGAACTCACAATGAAAATATAAATCAACAATTAATTAAACACGTTAGGCAAAGAGAGGGTTTTTCTGTCAAATTGGTGTTGAAGCTCTTAGATTTGGACGTATGTTTGGAGGGTTTTTTTGGGGAATAAAGTCGTGGTTTGAACGTCAAAAACGTATGGATTTTCTTCTCTCTTGGTCCCTTTCCAAAGATACTTCTTAAGGTTCAGAATATTCATTCCGTAAACAAGGATTGTTCCCTGTTGCATGTCCCTGTCACTAGCTCCCATTGAATCATAGGTTGGTTATGTTTGCTGGTAGAAAACTAGGGATGAAATGTGTTTTCGTTATGATAATGTGTTTATATATATGTTTTGAATTATGTGGCCTATGTTGATGTTTCTGTAAATGTAACTACATGTGTATGTGTATGTTGCCGTGGCTATATTTCATGGTTTAGGACTTTAAAGGGCATGATAGTTCTTTATATTTAATGTACACATGTTTATGTAAATGTGATGTTCATATCAGTTGAAATATATCTGATTTGAGGGATAATATCTGTGCTAAAAGAATAAATGTAGACGCATCTAAAACGTTCTAAATGCACTACGAAATTCCCCTAAAAACTTAGGTGTAACTTGATGAAAGGATGCTGAAAAAATAAAAGAAAATTTCCAGCTTCTAGTGATGAATTTTGGTCAGCAAAGAGGGTTCAAAATGTTGAAAAAAATGAAGTAAAAAAAGTGAGGTCATGGAGGATTGAACTCGTGACCTCACCATGTAAAAAATCATGAAAATAAAGAAGTAAAAAAGAAATGTGGTGAAGGGTATTCGAACCATGGAATTGGATGGAAAATGTAACTAATAAAAAATTAGAAGAATTGGATTTGAAACTACCACCTCTCAATCAGATTTAAGGAATAATAAAATAATAACAAATGTGAGGCGTGAGAATCGAACCCATGATATCTAGGCAGTGAAGGAGAGTAAAGAAAATGAATGAAAAGAAATTTGAGGCGTGAGAATCGAACCAACGGACTTTAGTAGGTGAAGGAGAGTCAAAGAAACTGAAAGAAAGAGATGTGAGGCGTGAGAAATGAACCCACGACCTCCTAGGCAGATTTGAGGAGAAAAATTAAAAGAAATTAAAGAGGGGTTGTGGGGGTTCGAACCCACAACCCCTTGGCAAAAGGAGAGAAATTTAAAGGAAATGAAAATAAAAAAGTAAATAAGGTTGTGGGGGTTAGATCCCACATCTTCTTTGTTCCATTAAGTAAAAAAGAAAGAGTGAAATTAAGGGAAATATAAAATGAAGGCATTGGGGCTCGAACTTCGGTCCCCATGTTGTACGGATCAAACCAAAATGAATAAAAAATTTGTAAGTGTTGTTCAAGGGATTTGAAAACTGGGTTCCCTTGCCTATATTCCGTATTGATACTTAAGTCATACGTGAACTAAATGTTCAAGAATAATGCTTCCTACTTAAATAAAAATTGAGATTTTGCCATACATACAACATGAACAAGTATTGTACCACATAATCTTAGGAAGATATGAATAATTTAAACGAAAGATGAATGAAGCCTCATGGCTTGTATGTATATATTCATATGTCTAACATATGTTCAAAACAAAATAAGTGAACCTAAGATCTATGTAATGAAATGATGTAACCCTAGAAGGGTTAAGTAAGAGTATAAATCACACTAAATAGACAAGTGAAATGGCATATGATGAAATGAATATTATGTAATGAAATGACGAAACCCTAGAAGTGTTAAATAAGAGTGTGAAACACACAAATGGCCAAGTGCATTGGCATATGATGAACTGAACATTCACATTAACAAAGGTGAGTAATCATGAAAAACAAATGTGATAATATTAATGAATATGGTGACAATATTATATGAGGCTAATGTAAAAGATGAGAGCAATCTCAAATGAGCCTAAGTAAATGTTACCAAAACGTACCCACCTATGAGAGTGTAAAGTTAATGAAAAGATCAGTCTCTATCAACACTCTACTGAAAGTATTGAGATTAACACACTTAATACTAATTATGAGATGAGAAATCATCTATTAATCTATGATGTCCTCATACTAGAATTCAACTTCCATGACGAATGAGTTTAAAGTAATAAAACTTTATACAGAGCACCGATAAACTATGTATGAGTGGTGATCCCTTATTTCGCGAAGGGAGGAGGTTCACATAAATCTCATGATATGAGACTGTCCGGCATGCCGTGTATGGGTCTCCTTATATATCCTAGTCTTCGAACCTATACAACCAATATAGGGATCGGACAGGGTTCAATTCCCATGTACAGTAGCACGTTTTGGGTCACTTTGGCCGGTGATTCCACCTCTTTTCGGTGTGGGGTTTCATGACATGGATTTCATGATGCTCACATGATCTATGTCGATTAAAGTTAAAGTTCCCAATGAATGAATGAATGAATGAGGCGAGCCTCAAATGATGCACATAATGAAATGAATGGTACCAAAGGTGTTACAGTAGGATGATAAAGAGGTGATTTATACTCAAGCAATGACATTAGGTCATTGTTTTTCATTGCACAACGAAATTGATAAAAGTCTTAAAATACATCCTACGTGTAGCAGGTGTTCACACTAGCCTATGAAAGAAATGAAATGAAGTACGTGTGAAAAAATGAAGCAGACTCTGTGTTTCTAATGAAGACTCCCTAGTTGAGGTCCCATATGTTGATCCCTCATTTTTGGAAAGTATTAATGATAAGTCCATGAATCCAAGGTCTCATGGTATACGAATGAATGATATGAACAACGTTTTATGTTATATGAAATATGGTATGTGCTATGTGTACGCTGTTATGTGTTGTGTGCAAAATATTAAGTATGATGATGCATGTTACTATAGTGGCATAAGTTTCCTAATCCAAATTTGGACAGCTCATAAACTTTCCTAATCCATATTTGGAAAGCTCACTCACTTTCCTAATCTTATTTTGGCAAGTCCACTGACTTGACCTTCTTCAATAATGTTGTTAGGAAAGAGCTATTCTTAGTTATCCATGTCCTTGGTGTGTGCTTGCATATACGAATACTTAGTAAAGTGTGTACAAACCCTATAAAACTCTATACTTTTAGGTGTAGGCACAGGTGGACGCTAGAGCTGCAAGATCAACGCGGCAGCTATCCGGACGTAGGGCATTCATCCGGACTTTGTAGGCCCTCATGGTTTCGAGGATGCTTGTCAATTTACATTATATCTTAGTTGTAGGATTGAGTTACTGCAGTATGTTCCACTAGCATTCTTTCCTATTTTTGTTGAGACATTTTATTGGTGCCATTCTGGCAAGTAAATATTTATTGTTATAATAAACTGCTTCTTTCATTTGATGATCTTAAAGTTATATGGTTGATGGTGAACAATTATATATGTAATAAAATGATTAGTAAGCATGTTAGGAAAAAAAAGTTTAAAATTTTATGCTAAAATTAACCTAGATGAAGTAAAAATGACGTATGTAGGCTTGTCTGCGACCTCTGAGAGGTCAACGACGCCTGTCTCATTTGTGGTCTAGATTCCGGCCGTGACATCCTCTTAGACTAAACTATGTAATAAAGGAAGAGACCGCCCATACACCCTCTTCATGCCTACGTATGAAATCCTCAAAGCTACTCTAGGTAAGTACTTTCTGATTAACATTCCTTTACTGAAAACATTATGTTCATTAAGCCCTTTAGAAATAACTCATCACTTATTAACATTAACATAGAGTTCTATAAGAAAATCTAGAGAACTCACACACTAACATCATCAAAGGCTAATCGTGCAATGTATAGATAGCGTCCCATGCAACTAACTGAAGTTCATATTTCTTATTAAACACTTGTATGTATCCCATGTGATGAGAATAAGCAAAATAACCGATATAGACCATGTTAGCTAGGCATGTAATCTAGAGACATAAACCTACTCGGATATATGGTGTTCTACTTGCCAAGGGTAGAACTAGGACATATACCATGTAGGCACATGGTTAGGGAATATGAAGGTCTTTTATGCCCTTTAGACTCATTCTCAAGTATAGATACAATGTACTCTAGTGTCCTTCTTAAGTAGATCTACAAACAATAACACATGCACTCGGTGCTAGCCTTTGTTCTCATAGAGTAAGTTCAATAAAAAGGGGCATATGAAAAGGTACCATCTATGAGTAATTACCTAGTTATAATGCACCTACCACAGATGGGTCCCTTCGGGATGCCTCTAATTGGTCTATAGTCTATCTCATTCTTAACATTCTTTCTATATAGGAGATCCAACATATTAGTCATTCTTAGAACCGCACCATCTTAGGTCTACTGATCCTATACTTTAATTCAACATTCATCTTCATATCACATACAATACAAAAGGTGCATAGGCCCACTAAGTCAAGATGTTCATATTCATAATGTACCTGTATTAAGTAAGGGACACAAGTCTACCAAGACAAAACACACATATTATCACATATATCATATCATTCTATAAGCACATAGGAATAACAAACATTATATATAGGTCATCATATTTACTATTATAGACTCATCAATGTTTCCATCATAAGACTCTATAACCAAATAGGAGGAATCATGCATTATGTCTAAGACTACACACACTAAAGGACATAATCATAATGTAACATGATAACACCTAACATCATCAATAGAAGCAAATATACATTCATCTTAATCACAAACGGATACATATGAACATACTTCACATAATTCAACTAAACAACTCATCATGATATAAAAGGTAGTTGCCGACAAGCCCATGATCTTCATAATACATAAAGTAATGCCGACGAGGCCATATATTCATAAGTAAAAAACATAGCACCACCAATTATAACATAATTCAAGACCTACATTACATAAAATAAAGAGAATTAGGGCAGCATATCACCAATCCCTTCTCCCAACTTCAATCCATATCTAAATCATCCAATTTAATACCAAAAGGTCCTTACCCATGGCCAAGATCATTAATTCAAGACAAAAATTGCTGTACTCAATGAATCTAATTCAATTAAATATAGATTTATCAATCTAAGACAACCTATATATTAATCCACTACAATTTTTACATAATTTTGATCACATTGAAATAATAGCCAATTTGACGAGATTATGGTTCACATGGGTTTATGAAGATATTAGGATAAAATCATGAAATTAATATCAATTCAATCCATAAACAATGATTCAAATATTTTATGCAATAACCCATTGCTAGATTACAAAATTGGGCAATTCATGTTTTTTTTTTTATCATGATTGAAAAATCATTTGAATTGATTCCTTCAAGACAGATATTTCAAGGATGAATAACCATACCTAAATTGAGATAAAAAGACCACAAGATTGATGAATAAAAAACTTGTGAAATATATCTTCTTCCTTGGAGCTTCAAAGCTTCAACGATGGAGTTTTGGAGAGAGTGAATGGAGAGGTTTTGTTTTTAGTTCAGGGTTTATCTTTGATAGGTGAGTTTAGGGGTTTAAATAGGTCCTATAACCGTCCATAATTTACCCCTAAATTATTAAAAATACCACCACATTTATTGTACAAATTAACCAACACAAATTTGACTTAAAAATGGACCAACTAAAATAGGACTTTACTGCGGATTGAGGATGCACTTCCATATCTTATTTTTCAAAAGTTCTTGGATAGAATTGTTAGTGACAGACATGCGTCATAGGGAAATATTTTTCCCCTATATGTGAAAATAGCTGGGCGATGTGCCGCCACCGCCTAAAACAGTCTTGCGCGACAGCTTTGCAATCCATGTTTGGATCCTCCTTGGGGACCCTATTGATGGTCCCCGGAGCGTCGATCTCAGACATTTTGATCCTTTTTATATCAAGTTACGCTTAGGAACTCTCGTTAATGAGTTTATTCTTCAAACCGTCCCCCAAAACATCACTACAAAACACTTAGACATAGTTGTTCAACTTCGACTAGTTTCCAAACGTCTTGGACGTTCTTGGACGTTTAACCTCCAAACACTTCCAAACTATATATACTGCCTAGGAATAATATTATTAACAATTTTATGACTTTAAAATATCATGAAACAAGTGTTAGTCTCTAGTTCAATATATCTCATTTTGAGGGTGTAACAATAATACCCCACTTAGAAAACATTCATCCTCGAATTACACTTGATACACTTTAGACACTATCAAGTGATAAGACACTCAAGACTAGAAGCACATGACCATACCAAACAATACACAATATACGCATGTAGGAGAGACATCAATTTCACATACTTTAAAAGACTGTAAACACTACGTAAAGGTAGGAACTACATCAACAACTCATCATGCAATAAGACTCACCTTTTTTCATTTCATATAAAACGAGCTTCCTACCCCGCATATTATCATGCTCATATACATCATCAGTACACATTATAACCATTTTTCATTAAAGAAAAAATTTAGGCAAATTTTCAACATATTTACAGTGAACACAAAATTTTTTACAGTGAATCATGTCCAATTATTCCTTGATGCATTCTTAAGCAATTTATGATAAAATCATGATACGATTTTAGAATAATCAATATAATATCAATTTAAAACATAATCATTTCTTCATGAAATGCACAATGTAAGGAATCAATGAAATATGATTTCAACTAGACAATGCAACATGCTACTAAGACATTCTAAATTTTAAGCTTGAATTTAATAGAAGACATGAGACAACAAATCACCATTCTACTACTCACTATACTCCCCCAGTTAGAAGGAGCTCATATAACTAAAGAGAAAACTATAACTTACCGGCAACATCATCATAATCCCATTTTGTTTTTGGCTCGTATGATTGAAACGATTCATATTTGGAGCACCACCATCTGGAACATTAGGAGGAAATTTCTTGGACTCTCTTCTTCTAGCCGAAATAGAAAGACAATTATTGACCATGTGATCATCTTTCCGACAACCAAAGCACCCACTAGTACCGGCTAGACACTTCACAAAGTATTTCTTCCCATAAGTAGCACAAGTAGTCTTAGTCAAATGGGAACCAACACCTCTCTCATAGTTAGCCTTATAATCACTAGAACCATCTTGATTTAAAACCCTCTTCTTAAACTTCGGTTTTAGTTTCTCATTGGTTATTCCCCACATAGCATATCTACTTCTCCTCCCATGTTTAGACTCTTCAATGGATTGACCATACACCTTAAGAATAGATACTGACATGTCACCAGGGATCTTGGATGTACCACACTCTTCCTTCACAATTTCCGAAACATTGATCAAGAGCCTACTCATCTTATCCCTAGGTTAGACACAAAGGATGGAGCATACTTAGTCATAGGATAAACTTTAATAAATACTCCTCAACACTCATGTTACCTTTCCTTAAATTCCTCAATCTTAACCTCTCTCTTCTCACGGGGAAAGTACCTTCCTTAGAATGCTTCCTTAAAATGTTCCCACTCTAAGAGACCTGATTCAACCAGTCTACTATCTTTCCGTTGAGTAAACCATACATTAAAAACATCTTTAAATTTATACGATGATAACTCCTCTTTCTCCTTAGAAACCACTCCAAGGCATGCACTATCTTATACACTTCATCAATGAAAGTTTGAGGATCTTCTCCCACCTTATAACCAAAGAAGCTAGAAGGATTCATCCTCACAAAGTCCCTCAATTTAGAGGTCATAGTACTGTTCATAGCATTAATTATAGGCCCAATGTCTCTATTCACTTGAGTTATCATAGCTCGGGCTATGGTAAGTAGAGCCTCTCTAATCTCCCCATTAGCTATAATCAAGGGAACCACCGGAACCTCATTCACTTGTTCCACATTATGAATTTGGGGGAATGTCAACAATATAAGGAACTTGGACACAATTTAGAACATGCTCAACATAGGGAGGAACTCTCTCATTCTATCTTCCTTCTTCAACCCTTCAAACGGTCATCCTTCTAGTAGTGATCTTCCTAAAAACAGAAGGAAAACATTCAGGTGGACACTCATATCTTTTTACTCTACAACACGAAATTGGAGTATAAAAGAAAGGAAACATTATCGTACTATAGCCTCTGGCCCATAGATGTGTCGTGACTCACACTGATGGCAAGACACTAATAGACATGGTTCTTTGAGACTTTAGTTCGTATAGACTACTTCATAAACTAATGCTCTATTACCTACTTTGTCATGATATGATAGTACCCTCTAGAATTTAGGGTATTCTAGAAATGCAACACGGCGTACTCGACTTCTTGGAGGTCTTGTACAAGACCTTTCATAACGTTCAATGCATACATATATGAAAAGTAGGGTGGAATAAAACTGTTCACACAATATAATAATACGTCATAATATGTCATATATAGAAAAACATTGTCAAAGGCTATGTCTCGAAGTTGTCATCTTATAAATACGAATGTATTGGGACACGTCAAATACTTCATCATAAATTAAGATAGCTAAGTCTATTTATTACAATACATTCAGTTAGGAAAAGTAAACATCAAGATATCATCGAATCTAGTGAGGACATACCAACTGTTTTCTTGAACGAACACTAATCCAAGCTTCCACTTCAGTACTCCTCTCAAATACCACCTACACCTTTAGAGATAGGCAAAAAGTACGGAATTAGTGCAAACACTTGTACTAAGTATTTCATAATGCATAAAATCATGACAAACAAACTTTTATGTAAAACATGCTTTATAAATTAAAATATCATAGTATAAGCATAAGAACAAAATTTAACACCTTAGAAACATATATGATATCACATAAGCCTTTTTTCAAATATTGAAGAATGTTACAGTGAACTATGTCATTTTACAAAGAACTAAGTTCAACTTCATAGTGACCTATTTTAGCTTGTAACTTCACACCACATATTATACTAAGACTTAGTTAAGAGAGACGAAGAGAGACCGCCCATGCACCCTCTCTAACCACACCTAAATGATCCTTAAGACTACATACGATAAGATCATTCTCACTTAATTTGTTAAATTCCCTACCTAGATTTACTCTACGATTCGCCTAAGTAAGTCATGAAAAGACCACCCATACACCCTCTTAAGGCCTACCCAAGGAATCCTCAAAGCTCCTCTACATAAGTACTTTTTCATTAACATTCCTTTACTAAAGTCATTATGTTAATTAATTCATTTTGAATAGAATCATCACTTATGGATAATGGTCTTTAAGAAAACCTAGGGCACTCACACACTAACATCATCAAAGCCTGATAGTGTAATGTTTAGAAAGCATCCCATTCTACTACCTAAATTTCATTGTACTTATCCAACACTAGCATGTATCCCACATTATTAGAATACTCACTAACCAACATATATCACACTAGATAGTCATGGTATCTAGAGTCATAAACCTACTCCGATGGACACATTTAGAAGGTATAAACGATTTGAGTTGTAATATATATGTTTTAGTGTTTAATCATTCTTTGGTTTTGAGGGTTTAGGTTTTAGGGTCAGGGTAAGGGTTACAATTTCATGTTTATTGTTTTTTTGGTTTTAGGATTTGAGGTTTAATATATATGATTTAGTTCTCAATGTTTGGGTTCTGGTATTTTGAGATTTGGGCTTAGGGTTTAAGGTCTATGGTTAGGATTATTGTTATGGTCAAGTGTTTAGTATTTTTTAGGTTTTAGTGTTTGGGGTTTAGGATTTGAGGTTCAATATCTGTGGTTTGGCGTTTAATGTTTGTGTTTTTGTATTTTGGTCTTGGAATTATCGGTTTAGGGTTAGGATTAGAGTTTTGTTTTTAGATTATAGGGTTTGGGCTTAGGATTTGTGGGTTAATATACATTGTTTATGTTTTCATGATTGGTTTTGATATTTTGGGGTTTAGCGGTTATTGTTTAGGGTTAGGGTTAGAGTTTAGAGCTTTTTAGGTTGTAGCATTGGGGTTTTAGAATTTTGATTTGTAAAATCTACTATTTACTGTTTATTATTTGGGTTTTTGTATTTTAGGATTGGGTTATAGGGTTTACGATATAGGCTTAGGGTTAGGGTTAAGGTTAGGGTTAAAGATAGGGTTTAGGGTTTTCTAAGGTATTAGTTTTTGGGTTGAGGATTCGAGGTTTAAAATCTTTTATTTAGTGTTTAATGTTTGGGTTTAGGTATTTTGGTCTTTGGGATTATTGTTAGGGATAGGGATAGGGTTAAAATTAGAACTAGGGTTAGGGTTAGGATTAGGGTAGGGGGTTAGAGTTTTTGTATGTTTTAGGGTTTGGGGTTTTTATTTTACCTTTAAAATATATGCTTTAGGGTTTAATGTTGGGGTTTTCAAATTTTTGTCTTAGCGTTTTGGGTTTTGGGTTCGGGTTTGGGTTAGGGTTCATATGTGGTTGTTATATATGGTTTAGTGTTTAATATTTGGGTTTTTGTATTTTGAGCTTGGGTTTTAGGGTATAGGTTTTAGGGTTAGGGTTATGTTTAGGTTAAGCTTTACGAATTTTTTAGGTTTTAGGGTTTGGTTTTAGGGTTTGAGGTTTAATATCTGTTGTTGAGTGTTAATTGATTTGATTTTGGTATTCTGGGTTTGGGGTTCAGGATTTAGGATTTAGGGTTAGCGTAAGGTTTAATGTTTAGAGTTTTTTTTATGATCTAGGGTTTGGGGATTAGTATTAAAGGTTTAATATATATGGTTTAATGTTTAACGTTTGGGTCTTGGTATTTTACAATTAGAATTTAGGGTTAAGGTTACATTCAATTTTAGGGTTAGCGTAAGGATTTAGTGTTTTTTTAGGTTTTAATGTTTGAGGTTAAGGATTTTAGTTGTAATATCGATCGTTTATTGTTTAATATGGGTTTTTGGTATTTTGGGATTGGGGTTTAAGGTTTAGGATTTATGGTTAGGGTTAGGGTTATGGATCGAATTATGGTTAAAGTTTAGGTTTTTGTAAGGTTTAAGGTTTTGTGGTTTAGGATTTCCGGTTTAAAATCTATAGCTTAGTGTTTAATGTTTGCATTTGTACATTTTAGTCTAGGGGTTTTAGGTATATGATTTAGTGTTTGGGTGAGGATTAAGGTTAGGGTTAGCAATAATATTAGGGTTAGGGTTTAGGTTCTTTTTAGGTTTTAGTGTTTGGGTTTTAGGACATTAGGTCTGATATCTACTGTTTAGTTTTTAATGTTTGGGTATTGGTATTTTGGGCTTGTGGTTTAGGGTTTGGGGTTTATGGGTTTAATGGTGAGGATTCGGGTTAGGGATAGGGAAGGTTTAGTTTATATTTAGGTTTAGGGCTTTGGGTTAAGAATTGAGGTTTAATATCTATGGTTTAATGTTAAATCTTTGAGATTTTGTATTTTTGGCTTGGGGTTTTATTTAAGGTTTATTATTAGGGTTTATGTATATTTTAGGTTTGGGGTTTAGAATTTAGGGTTTAATATCTATGGTTAATTGTTTAATATTCAGGTTTTGGTATTTTATACTTGGGGTTTAGCAATAAAGTTAGAGTCAATGTTGGGGTTAGCGTTAGGTTTAGGATCTTTTTAGGTTTTAGGGTTTGGGGCTAAGGATTTGAGTTGTATTATCTGTGGTTTAGTTTTAAATGTTAGGGTTTCTGTATTTTGGGATTTGTGTTTAGGGTTTAGAGTTTAGGGTTAGGGCACTGGGTTGAGGTTAGGGTTTAGCTTTTTGTAAGGTTTTAGGTTTTGATGTTTTGGATTTGTGGTTTAAAATCAATTTTTAGTGTTTAATGTTTGACTTTAGGTATTTTTGACTTGTGCTTTTGTGTTTATGGTTTAGGTTTGAGTTAAGGTTAAGATTAGGGTTACGGTTAAAGCTAGGATTAGGGTTAGAGTTAGGGTTAAGTGTTAGGGTTTTTGGTTTGAGGTCTAATATCTACTTCTTCATGTTTAATGTTGGGGTTTTGGTAATTTGGTATTGGGGTTTGGGTTTTTTGTAATTTTGTATTGGGGTTTAGGTTTAGGGTTTAGGGTAAAGGTTACAGTTAGTGTTGGGTTTGGGTTTTATTATTTCTTAAGGTTTTAATGTTTGGGGTTTAAGATTTGGGGTTTAATATATATGGTTTAGTATTTAATGTTTGAGATTTTGTACTTTTGGCTTGGGGTTTCGGATTAGGTTTAGGGTTAATGTTAAGGTTAGGGTAAGAGTTAATTTTTTTTTTAGGTTTTAGGGTTTGAGGGTAAGATTTTGAGTTGTTATATCTATGGTTTAGTTTTTTATGTTAGGGGTTTGGTATTTTGGGCTTTGGGTTTAGGTATTAATTTAGGGTATAGAGTTTTTTAAGGTGTTAGGTTTTGGGATTTAGGATTTTTAGGTTAAAATCAATGGTTAAGTGTTTAATATTTTGGGTATGTATTTTGGGCTTGGGGTTTCGGGTTTATAAACTAAAAGTTAGGGTTATGGTTAAGGTTTGGGTTAGGGTTCAGTATTGAGTTTTTTATTTTTTAGTTTTTAGGGTTTGGGATTTAGGATTGTAGGTAATATTTATGGTTTAGTGTGTAATGTTTGGTCTTTTGTATTTTGGACTTGGGGTTTTATAACACCTCTAATATGATTTAGGTGAAACTAGAGCCTAACACGTGTGTAAAAAGGTAATAAAGTCTTTAAATACATTATAATTATGTCTATAGTAAGTGACTAAAGTTTGGTGAACTTTGCAGCTCAAACATCCAAGAACGTCCTTGAAGTTTGAAAGGTTTAACTTAAAAAATTCTTGTAGGAGTGGTCCTTAACATGTGTTCGAGTGTATTGGGTTGGAAACTACTAGGTGAAACTCCCTAAGGACCTAGAAAAGATTCATTGAGGAGGACCCAACTTCTAGCCAAAAGCTGTCAAAACCAGTCAAACCAATGAGGGGCAATCGACACCTAGTAGGTCAGTCGACACCCCATCGTTTGGTTCGTAGTTGACACTTCATCTAGAGAGATTAAACCCCATTTGACAAGACTCTATCCCGTATCGTGGACCTGCAGGACATTCCATTGGTGGGTCGACGAGGCATAAATTTATGGCTGTCGTTTAATACCCTGCAATTTTCTACAGGGTCTCGGTCAAGACTATAGCCATTTGGGTCATTCATCTAGCTTTCATAAAATGTGTTGGACGAAATTTTAAGGGTAGTTTTGGTAGTTTTGAGTGGGTTTATATATCTTAGTAACTTAGATGAATTCAATATTTCAAAATCAAAACTCGAAACCCCCAAAGAACTCTCTAAAATACGACTAAAGATTGAAGGGAGCCTGGATCTTTGAGGGTAATTTCTCCAACAAATCTTCTCAATTTTCTCACATTATCATCAATTAAGGTACGTATTTCATCCTTAAATATCTTTTCTTCAAGGACCCAATCTTCAAAGTGGTTTTTTGAAACACTTCTCAAAAGATGAACTTTTAAATTGTAATTTAGCTATGGGTTCTTGCATAATTTTTTTTGAATCAATGTATTATGGTTGAATTTATGTTCAATTGATGATTTTGGAATAAAACTCCAATGAACCCATGCAAATCATGAAATCCTAGTTTTGACTATTTTATGGATGATTTGATCATGTTTCTACTCTATTGAATTCTTGTGTAGTTTTGTTAGCACTATTAAACTATTAAATAATCATGCGAGCATTGTAAGTAGGTTTTCCTAATTTCATAAATTAATATTGTATTATCTTTTATTCATTTTATATTGTGATTATTTCATTGAATTGGTGACTATGGCTATTGGTAAGAGCCTTTGAATATTGAGTTGGTTGAATTGGCTAGGGATTGGAGTTATGAGGTTGTATTAGTGGTATGTTGACCTAAAATTCTCCAATTTATGTAGTATAGGTATATAACTATGATGATTATTTGCATGGTCCACCTCACGTGGCGGTGTTTACGTGTTTTACTTGTGAATACTGTGGCCTCATCGACATTACTTTTTGAATTTTGAAACAATGTGGCCTCATCGGCATTACTTTATCAATTATGGATTTATAATGTTATATCTTGAATATATGAGTATTTTAAAGGTCTTGATGACTTATGTGTATATAAAAGTGAAAACATGTGTTCTTCTGTTTGATGATATGTGTCTCTAGTAGGCTACAGTGATGTCATTATGTATATTACTTGATGCTGAAGTTGGATGATTCTTGATGTATTATATGATACTTGTGATAACTTAGATTTGTGATACTATAGTAGTGAATAAGAAGACCTATAGTTGACATTGGTTGTTCCTAGGTTCTTCTTGAATGATATGCTATATGTGATATAGTAAAGTATGTGTGTGTATCTTGTTCTGGTAGACTTGTGTACCCTACTTGATACATGTAAGATGTGAATATGGATTCTTGACTTAGTATGCTACAGATCCTTAGTGTTGTATGTGTGATTGACATGTGACCTTGGACATAGTAAAGAAGGTCCTTTATGTGGAACCTTCAACCTAGATGCAAAGTTATGATATCCTTGAAGTTGAAAGTCGTAATGGTATCCTTGTCGTATGAATGGTAGACTGAGGGTTGTTTGTCTATTCTTTTCTCTTCTATTCATGTTTTAGAGATAGAAAGTCATATTAGCATGTTGCATGTTACATTGTATTTAGGATTCTTGCTGAAACATCATTTCATTTATTTCTTGCATTATGAACCTTATGAATTTATAATTATGTTGTAAAATAAGTTGATATGGTTTTGTGTCTCATATTGTCATGCTTTCATCATAAATTACTTAAGAGTTGAATTTTTGACAAATTTGACCATGTTTCCCTATAAACTTGGTAGTTCACTGTGATGTTTTTGCAAAAATCACTAAATCGTTCTTTTATTGTAAATGGTTATAACATGTATAGAATTGATGCATATCAGAAAAGTAATGTGTTGGAAAGGAGTTCCTCCTATTTGAAATGAAGAATGTGAGTCTTATTGCATAATGAGTCATAGATTAATTTGTATCTTCTTATTGTGTTTTGAGTCTATTGGTTATGTGAAATTGGTGTTCCTCCTATATATGAATTTTTTATTATATGGTATGATTATGTGCTGCTCGTCTTAAGTTTCTTACCTCTTCAATTCTTCCTAAAATTAAGCAAGTGTCATTTGAGGATGAATTTGTCCAAGTGAGGGAGAATGTAACACCTCTAAAATGACATAGGTGAAACTAAATCCTAACAATTGTGTCATGAGGTTCTAAAGTGTTAAAATGTTTTATAATGATGTTTATTGTGTAACACCCTATATTCTACGTGAACTATTTTTTTTTTTGTATATGTTGCTTAAAAAATTCATTGTGGTATAGTTATGGACTCAGTTTACTATGCGACTGGTGACAATAAAATATGTTTGAAGTTGTAATACCCCATGCGTTCCAACACAAATACGAATAATTGAACTTTAAAAAAAAATTCAATCTCCGAATAGTAAGAGGTGGTATTCGATATAAAAGTCAAGCTGGTCAAGGGTGTATTTAGTGCTACAGTCTTGTAAAGAATTTAAGATGGGGAAATGGTGTAAAGTAATTGAGGTGCTTGTGGGACTAAACTATGGTAGTAGGTGACAAATAGATGATGCATAAACTTAGAATTAGTGGACTGCATTTTAAGTGAAAAAAGGCAATTAGGTGATGCACCTACTTAGAATTAGTGGACTGCATTTAAGTTAAAAGGAGCAAGTAGGTGATGCACCTACTTAGAGTTGGTGGACTGAATTTTACGTTAAAAGGAGCAAGTAGGTGATGCACCTACTTAGTATTATTGGGCTGAATTATAAGGGAGCAACAGTAGCTTATGCACCTACTTAGAATAAGTGGACTGAATTTCAGCGAAAGGAGAAAGTAGCTGATGCAACTACTTAAAAACATGTTGCAGAAACTAAGAAGGTGATGCACCTTATTGCTTAAAAGTAAAGGACCATATTATTTCCCAATTTATTAAAGGGAAAATGTCCGAAATTGCCTCTAAAGCATCAAGATTATCATATCTCCTTCATATTACTTATTGTCACCAAATTACTCCCAAGGAAAGCCATTGAACATATAAGAGTTCTGTTCTACGGCTTTACCTCTAGAATATGAAGGAAAGAGGTGTTATAAAAGAACAAGCTAGTAAAACATCTCCCATATTAAGGAATTTAAGTGAATAATCTGATTTATCATCAAGATAAGTTATAAAGGACAACCTAAACCTTAAAGAATCCAAATCCTTGTAATTGAGGTTTCTGTCTAGCAAGATAAATAATCTGAAAGGAAACTGGTTAACTCATTTTGATATCCATTGTTGTGCAGCAAGGTATGTAACACTATTTGATTTCCTATTTCCGTAGAATGAATCCAACACTTTTAAGCTTTCTAAGTGCTCTTGATAGTGACTGATCTATAAATTCAGTCTGTACTCCCTAGAGAATTAAAGTAAGCACTCTACTATGAGTTTGTTAATAAATCTGCATTTTTGCTCTCCCAAGTGATACCATGCAAGGTTTAAACTTGTTTCGCTTTGAAAGTATCCGTGGCATGTATTTCCCTTATATAAGTCAAAGAGGTTCTAGATTAAACATGGTATTATAGGATGGAGACACAATCTACCCATATCTTGCAAACTTGCTTCAATAGTCTATTCCATCATATAATGTCATCTTTTCACATGATCATGTGTTCCCTTTATTTGTTATTACTCCCATTGTGTTAGACTATTATGTTGCCTCACAAGATGACTACTTGCTCTATTGTACAGTTATATGTATGTACATGCTTGGAATATGTTTCCGTCCTTAGGTTGAATTGTACACATTCTTCCTTGGTTCCACATTCATGTATACCTTGTCTTTGATATTAGTATGTGAGTATGTTGATATCAAATACAGTTCAAATCTCTTGGCTGAAAGTTATATGTCTTGACTTTATATGTGTTTCAATTTGAGATGTCAAAAATGTGTACAGAGTCATAGAAGAAGTATTATGTTTGTGTCACATTTGCTTCCCACGTCATTATCATTATCGTTAGTCCATATTCGTATGTCTTCTACTACTGTTTCATAGTTCCGAATCTCAAAAATGATTATTACCACCAATACATCAATCCCAAGTGAGGTATTATCAATAAAAGAACAATCTCAAAAAGAGTTATTACTATCCAATGCACATATTCTCAAAAGAGTTATGAACATCAAATCAACAATCTCAAAGATTAAAAGAAAACAAAGTGAAGAAATTTGTGTAATTATGGGTGGCAGCTGAGGGGCAAAGCGTAGAATGGGTCGATCGCAATAGGTATAAAAGTGTGGCAGATCATGGGTGAATGCCTAAAATGGGCCGATCCCAATTGGTTTGTAAGGGTGGAAGCTCAGGGGCAAAAGCCTAGCATGGGCCGATCCCAATTTATGGAATCTATCATATGGCTTACAAAAGTTATAACTCACATAAAAGTAAACAAAATCATGTAACATACACAATTCAACAAGTATAAGCAAAGGAGGTCTCTAATCCTTATCTATTGGTATTTCGTTTCACATGAGATGCCATGTCACATAAAATTTATTATGCCTTACATATTCAGTACATCCTTTAGTACTGACGTCCCTTATTGGAGCACTGCATTTCATGCTGCACGTACAAGTATTCAAATGTAGATCTCCCCAATAGAAGCACATGATACTCCGTTGTTGTTGGTGAACTACATGTTTATTCGGGGCTTTGTAGAGTCTTTACTATGCATATTTTTAAAGCATCAATTCCATAGAGGCTTTGTGGACATTGTAAAGCTATCATATGAATTCATAGTTTCACTTTTCACATATATTTGTTCAGCTAGTGAACATGTGTTGTGTATGATGATTTTCATGAGTCATCTGCAATAGTTTACTTTCTCATCATCGGTTAGTTTTGAAACATGTATTCATAGGATACTCCTCCGTCTTACCTTGGGTTGGGGTGTCACATATTGGCAGTATCTAATGTTCAGTAATGTTTGGAGGTCAAACATCAAACAACGTTCATGATGTTCGAAAGGTTTTCCTTGAAACGCGCTTGTGTTCATTAGGGTTTTTGGTAAAGTTTTAGGTGTCTGTTCTGGTTAAATTGGTGTGAGAGGTCCTTTACATGTGTGCTTGTGTATTTCGATTGGAAAAGTCTGTTAAAAATTCCCCAAAGACCAACTAAATGGTCCTTGAGGAGGACCCAACTTCTAGCTTAAAGCTGTCAAAACCAGCCCAACCAACGAGGGGCAATCGATTTCGAGTAGGTCAGTCGACGCCCCGTCATTTTAGGCGTAGGTTGACATTTAGTCTAGGGATATTAAGCACCCATTTTGATATACTCTTAGCCAAACCACAAAACAGCAGGATGGTCTTTTCATGGGTCGATGAGGCATCAATACTGGCTGTCGTTTGAGACCTGCAATTTTCTGCAGGGTCTCGACAAAGGCTATGGGCATTTGGGTCATACACCTAGCATTCCTAAAATTAGTTGGACGACTTATTAAGGGTAGTTTCAGTATTTAAAGTGGTTTTATTAGTCTTAAACACTTATATTAGTTCAAAATTTCAAAATCAAAACTCAAAACCCATAAAGAATTCTCTAGGACACCATTGAAGCTTGAAGGGAGATTTAAGCATGGATGGTGATTTCTCCGTCAAATATTCTCAATTTTTGTGTCTTCGAATCAATTAAGGTATGACTTTCAATCTTTAATCTCTTTTATTCAAGTATATAATATTCAAAGTTGTTTTTGAAAGACTTCTCAAAAGATGAACTTCTTAATTTTAATCTTTCCAAGGGTTCTTGCGTAAAACGTTTTGAATTAATGTATTATCATTGAATTGATGTTATAATGATTTTATACTAAAACCGCAATGAGACCATTAAAATCATGAAACCCCAGTTTTAACTATTTTATGGATAATTTGATCATGTCTCGATGCTATTGAATTCTTGTGTAATTTGATTAGGGCTATTGAACTATGAGAGAATCATGCTAGAATTGTAACTAGGATATCCTAATTTGATAAATTCATATTATATTATCTTGGATTAATTGTATATTGTGATTATTGGGTTGAATTGGTGTAATTTATATTGGTAAGAGCCTTTGAATATTGAGTTGGTTAAATTGTCAGTAGATTGGAGTTGTGTTGTTGGATTGGTGGTATGTTGACCTAACCTTCTCTATATGGTGTAGTATATGTATTTAACTAAGATGATGATTAGTATGATACACTTATGGTGTCAGTGTTCATGTGTTATACGTGTGAACAATGTGGCCTCGTTGACATTTCTTTATGAATTGTGAATCAATGTGTCCTCGTCGGCATTACTTAATGAATTATGGCATTATCATGTTATAACATGAATATGTGAGTATTGTGAAGGTCTTCATGACTTATATGCATATGTGAATTCAAAGCATGAGATATTCTAGTTGATGATATATGCCTCTAGTAGGATATATTGAAATCACTATGTGTATTACTTGATGTTTATGTAGGATGATTCATGATGGATTATATCAGATTTATGATAACTTAGATTCATGATAACATAGTAGTTACTAGGGAGACCTATAGTTGACATTGCTTGTTCATAGGTGTTTCTTGAATAATATGCTATATGTGATATGTTGAAGTATGTGTGTGTCTTTTTTTGGTAGACTTCTGTCCCTTAATTGATACATGTAAGATGTGAATATGGATTCATTATAGTATGCTAATGCTCCTTAGTCTTTTATGTGTGATCGATATGTGACCTTTAAGAATGTCCTTTATGTGGAACATTCAATCTATATGGAAGGTTATGATATCCTTGAAATTTAAAGTCATAATCGTATCATTCTCGTGTGAATGGTGGACTTAGGGTTTGTTTGCTGGAACAACATGAAAATTTTCACATCCGGGGAGCACTTCCAAGACGTAATCGCCGTCCTCGTCCTCAGAAGAACTAAGCTAGCCCCTTAGCATTCGTCATTACACATAATAGTTTAAAAAATGCCGAAAATTAAAACATTTCATCTACATGTACTTCATGAGGTTTACATGGACCTCTCGCTTACACATATCATATGCATAGGGAGTTTACTTTGACTCCTAGAATAGGAATATTACATAGGCTTCTACTTTTATGTCACATATACAATATACACAATATAGAGTCTAATAGACATATCTAGTATAAAACCATCTATGTTGGAATAGAACATTCGGGCATAGCCCTTACACAAATGTATATTTGCACTTTAAGGCTTACAACAATCTCTTGAACAATAAGAGTGAAATGACTCTCTTTAACCTATAGCTTGTAACATAGGTAGAATAAGAAAGGCATCATCCTCGGATCTTGATGACATACCCACACTTGGAGAAATGATCAAAGCCTTCATAAAAAATTAAGTACAAACCCTTCATAGACCAGAACCTACAATTTTTAGCAAAAAGAGAGCAAAACAGGTTAGGACATCACCCGTACTAAGTATGGAGACATATGCAAACACAACTTATATATCATGCTACTAGGGAAATTTATTCAAAGCCATGTGAGGTTACTTCAAAAGCCTTATGCTCAACTAAGAACACAATAAGACAATGATCATATATTCCTTAACACAATAGCTATTAGATACAAGTCCAACATCATCAAGTTAAGTCAAGTTAGCATGCGTATAGCATATTAGAACCATATCGGAAGCAACTCCAACATCTTGTTATAACAACAAAGCATGTACAAGAGTTCATAACATTAAAACATAAGAAGAACCCTTACTCATAACCCCTTACCAATATTATTAGTGCAATTGTCAAGTGAAGCCCCATAACCCCACTAAACCAAGTAAACCAACGAAAGGATCATAACTAATGTCTAACTTCATAATACATAACATCATGAGTATTCATTATTATATTTAGCAATATAGACCAATAACATGTTCAGAAGTGAAACGAACATCATATAGTAGCATCAACATGTAAAGTAAACATATGCATATCATTCACTTAATAAGAACATAAGAACATAAGAATATCCTTCTAGGACTTTCATCAAGGAAAACTAGCGCAATGTATAGGTAGAGGCCCATATCTCTACCTAGACTAAGTCAAACCTTAATTACACCTAGTTAGAATTTAGTTTATTACTTTATTTTACTTTCAGAAACACGTGCCTTTAGAGACATAGACCACACGATATAATGTGGAATCCAGTGTCATGAAACCCTACACCCAGAGAAAGTGCGCTACTTGTCATGGTAGTACAAAAACATAAATGTAACATCTAGGTGGATCAAATAGCTAGTATTTCTATGGGGGCAACATAGTTCAAGAACTAGTAGACATGTTTGATACCCATTTTATGCCTTTGGCATTGTAGTCTCTATCTTATGAGTACATAAGTGAACCCAGCTTTCCTACATGGCAAGGCACACTCCTCCCTACTAGTTAACTCAGTTCTAAGATAGAGTCCCTTTTGAATTGTGTTTCTTTGACAATAATAACTTAGTTTATGTCATAGGAGAATAACTCCTTGTATAGTAATAGTCCTTAGATTAATAGGAATTGCATGAGAACATCCTATCAATACAACCCTCAAATGTGTATCACTTTAACATCATCATATCATAGTAAAGGATATAGGTACTTCATAACTAACCTTATATCATTATAACTTAATCATAATCTCACAATCCACATAATAATGACATTTCAATTACTTCATCATGCTAATGCCTACTTAATCCAATCAAAATGAACTTAAGCCATCATAAATGAAGTAAAGGTTTAGAATAACAAAGTCTTACCCAATTTCCTTCAAAAGCTATCATCCATTGTCTTACAATCAACCAACAAATTTCATTAAATAATAGGTGTAATAACATCATAAAATATTAATTAATACAATAAAAATGAATTAATTACATAGATATTAATCAATTTTACTCTAGTTAATAACCTAGGGTTAGGGAATTGAGGTTAATTCATCACCTCATCCACAATACTAGGGGTAGAATCAAGAACTAACATAATTTAACAATAATACATAACAATTTAAACATAATAAACAATATAAATAAATAACAACACATTTGAAAATATCAATCTCGGATTAGAAAGAAACCCATATGAAACTCATCTTTTAGAAACAAATTTTGAATGAACCCTTTGGGGAAAGGAATCACATAGGTGAAGAATTACGATACCTTGATAGTACTTGAATATTTATTGACAAAAATTGACCTCTCTATGCCCTATAGCCTTTATCCTTGGTATTTTATGAATTTCTTCTTTGTGAGAGAGAGAATGTAGAGACAAGGAGGATTAATTTGTGTTTTAGGAATTATGGGTGTTAAGTTGGATTGAGTCTTAGGGTAGTTTATATAGTAACTTAAATAAGATTATTAACAACCCCTTAACCTCTAACTATAACCTAGTGGAACACTGGCATGACCTACAAGACCCCGACCTACGGGGCGTAGGTCAATGAACGCCTATGCCCCCAATAATCCTGCATATTCGTCGAAAAGTTCAGAGACTTTTTATTTTTACAATTTTAGAAAAATTTCTATATCCTCAACAATGGAGGAATCTATGCCCCATCGTTCAGGCTACGCCCTCTCAATGGCAAGCGCAGGTAGCCACTGTCATTGATAACTTTTTGGCCAAAATAAGATGGTTAACCTCAAGGACCCTTAGAGTTGTCCTTGCGTAGTCTTACCCAGAGGTTTAGAACCTAAACATATTCTAATCCTCTTTTGACACCCTTCCACCAATTTTCATAAATATCTGACTCCTTAAACCCCGTTAAATAGGCTAAGGCATGCTAGCGCCTCTGTCACTAGTCTCTTGACATCATAGACTTTCCTTGATGATTTTACTCTAAAAATTTATATATTACTTATGTACATTATTTTTTTACGTTAAAACAATGTTGCAAAACTTGGACACTCTTTTGTAAGGTGTAATCATCCTTATAAGTCATTGAGCTATCCTCTTAACCATTGTAGGTAGACTAAGTGGACCCTCTTTTGTAAGGTGTAATGTGATTGGGTTATGAAAAAGTTATGGTACCTTTTCATATGCTCCTTTATTGAAATACTGTATGACAATAAAGTCCAGCACCATGTTAGTATGCTTTCCAAGTTGCTCTAACTAAAATGACATTAGTAACAGAGAAACCCTCGAATTCCTTAACAATGTGCCTGCATGTCCTAGTTCTACCATTGACAAGTAAAACACCCATATCGGAGTATGTTATGATTTCGGATTCCATACCAAACTAGTATGGTATATGTCGGTTATTGCCTATTCTCATCATATGGGATACATGCTAGTGTAGGATAAGTACTATGAAGTTTAATAGTTGAATGGGACACTATCTAGACATTGCACAGTTGGGCTTTGAAGATATTAGTGTGTGATTACCCAAGGTCTTCTTCAAGACCATTATGTGGATGTCCTTGATTGGTTAATGTCTATTAAACGGACTAATGAATATAATGACTTAATTTAGAAAGTGTGTCAATGAAAAAAACCTTATCTATAGTATCTTTAACAATTGCCTAGTTAAGGTGTTGAGGGGGCATATGAATGGTCTCTTCATGTCTTACTTAGGCGATTCATAAGAGTAACTCTTAATCGGAAAGTTAATTAATGAAATTGGGAATAATATTATCTTAGGTAGTCTAAAGGATCTATTTGGTGTGTGTGAAGGGATTGTATGGGTGGTTGGTTCATAACTCACTCAATAAAGCGTTAGGTTCACCTTCGGTAAGAGGGTCTCATATATATGTGTTTTGATATGTTATTGATGCTATATATCGTATGTGACTCAAAAGACCGTATTTTTTACCAATGTCCCTTTTATCATGACTTTATTCATCATTCCATACAAAGTACATGCATTGTACTAATTCCATACAATTTTTCTATATCTAAAGTTGTAGGTGGAAGGTGAGAGGCGTCTTGAAGCAAAACATGGAAACTAGGACTCTTTCAAGCTAAGTTGGGGTATTTCCTCACTTGATTCGAGAAAATTACTATCTTTAGATTTCATTAATTCAAAATATTTTAATAGACTAAGTATTTCAATATTTCTATTGTGTGGGATATGTACCAAGTATTCTTGAGTCTAAGATTGGCATATGTTGGGACTTAGTATTTTCTATCATTTTATCTTAAAGACATTTTGAGATATTATTTGTGTGAAAAGTTTTAATTCTTCACTACTTTTCATATATGTATGCAAAGAATGATGCCTAAGGAATGGCTTGTGCAAAGCCTCCAAGAGGTCAAGCACGCCGTTCCATGATTTTAAGCAATGCCATATCTTCTAGTTGTGTTGTCGGGTCGTGTTCAAAGATTTTAGTAGAGTGTTGTTCATTCGTGTGCGTCGCAACACATTTATGACCGAGAGGATATAGGACGATAGAGTTTTACTTTCTTCTCTACTCTTGTGTCATGCCGTTGAGTTAAAAGTTATGAGTGTCCTTCTTAATGATTTTAGTTTTGTTTATTGGAAAGATGACTACTAGAAGGATGGATGCTAGGAGGATTGAAGAAGGGAGGGTGAATGAAAAAATTCCTCCTCAAGTGGAACAAGTTCTCCAAGCTGCACTAGTTCCAAAAGGTGCTAAAGTTCCTATTGGAGGCGAAGGGAATGAGTTTTTGGTTGTTCCCCAATCATGACTAGTGGGGATATTAGAGAGGATCTAATTAATTTAGACTACTCATGTGAATGGGGGTATTTAACCTATAGTGAATGCTACGGAGAGTACTATGACCTCAAGATTGAGAGATTGTGTGAGAATGAATCGTCCTATATTTTTTGGCTCTAAGGTGGGGGATTATCCCCAAGAATTTCTTGATGGTGTGTATAAGGTGTTGAGTGCCATGGGGGGTGACTTTTAGGGAGAAGGTGGAGATAGCTTCGTACTAATTGAGTGAGGTTGCTCAAGTGTGGTACCATCAATTTAAAGATAATTGGACGACTATGTAGGGTCCTATAGAGTGGGAGGAGTGTACGGAGGTTTAGGGTTAAGGTTTCAGTTTTTTTAAGGTTTATGTTAGGGATTACATTTTTTAAGGTGTAGGGGTTAGGGTTTACTGATTTGAGTTGTAATATCTATGGTTTAGTGTTTAATGTTAGGGTTTTTGTATTTTGGGATTGGGTTATAGGGTTTAGGGTTTAGGTTTAAGGGTTTAAGGGTGAGAGTTAGGGCTAGGGTTAGGGAAGGTTTAGGTTTTTTTTTTACGTTTTAGGATTTAGGATATGAGGTTTAATATATACAATTTAGTGTTTAATGTTTTTTATTTTGAAAAAATTTGTTGGGGTTTAGAATTTAGGGTTAGGGTAAGGGTTATGGTTAAGGTTTAGCTTTTTGTTTAGGTTTTAGAATTTGGGGTTTAATGTCTATAGTTTAATGTTTAATATTTGTGTTTTGGTATATTGTGATTGGGATTTAAGGCTTATGGTTTAGGACTAGGGTTAGGGTTAATGTTATTGTTAGGTTTATGTTTTAGGGCTTAGGTTTAAGAATTTGAGTTGTAATATCTATGGTTTATTGTTTAATCTTATGGTTGTTGTATTTTGGGATTTGGTTTAAGGGTCTGGATAAGGGTTAGGTTAGGTTTTCATATTTAGGGTTTTTTTTGATTTTATATCTATGATTTAGTGCTTAATATTTGTGCTCTTGTATTTCGAGATTGAGGCTTAGGGTTTAGGTTTAGGGTTAGGGTTATGGTTAAGGTTTAGGGTTTTGTGTTTTTTAGGGTTAGGGTTTGGGGTTTAGGATTTGATGTTTAATATCTATTATTTAGTTTTCAATGTTTGTTTTTTGTATTTAGGGTTTGGGTTTTAGGGGTTTGGGTACAGGGTAGGGTTAGGGTTAGGGTTAGGGTTAAATATTAGGATTTTTTATACAGGTTTTAGTGTTTGGGGTTTAGGATTTGAGGTTCAATACCTATAGTTTTTTGTTTAATGTTTGTGTTTTGATATTTTGGTCTTGGGGTTTAGGGTTTAGGGTTTAGGTTTAGGGTTAGGGTAAGAGCTTAGTTTTTTATATTTTAGCGTTGGGGGCTTAGGATGTAGGTGTGAATATCAATGGTTTAGTGTTTCATGTTTGGGTTTTTGTATTTTGGGCTTGGGGTTTAGCATTTATTGTTTAGAATTAGGGTTAGGGTTAAGGTTACGTTTAGGGGTAGAGTTTAGTGTTTTGTTTAGGTTGTAGGGTTTGGGTTTTAGGATTTGAGTTATAAAATCTATTGTTTAGTGTTTCATTTTTGGGATTTTTTATTTTGGGTTTGGGATATAGAATTTATGATTTCAGGTTAGAATTAGGGTTAAGGTATCGGCTAAAGATAGGGTTTATGATTTTATTTATTGTTTTAGGTTTTGGTTTGAGGATTTGAGGTTTAAAATCATTGGTTTAGAGTTTAATGTTTGGTTTTTGGATTTGGGGTTTAGGATAAGGGTTAGGATTAAGTTTAGAATTATGGTTAGGGTTATTGTTAGGATATTAGAATTTTTTATAGGTTTTAGTGTTTGATGCTTAGGATTTGAGGTTCAATATCAATGGTTTAGTTTTTAATTTTTGTGTTTTGGTATTTTTGTCTTGGGGTTTTTATGGTTTAGGGGCTATGATCTAGGGTTTAGAGTTAGGGTGAGGGTTAGAGTTTAGTGTTTTTAGATTTTGGGGTTTGGGGCTTAGGATTTGTGGATTAATGTCAATTATTTACTGTTTCATGTATGGATTTTTGTATTTTGTGCTTGGGTTTAGCGGTTATGGTTTAGGTTTTGGGTTAGTGTTAGGGTTTAGAAATTTTTAGGTTGTAGGGTTGGTGTTTTTGGATTTTAGTTCTAAAATCTATAGTTTAGTGTTTAATTTTTGGGTTTTTGTATTTTGGGCTTTTGATTTTTGTTTTACATTTAGGGTTAGGGTTTGGGTTAAAGATAGGGTTTAGGGGTTTTTAAGGTTTTAGTTTTTGGGTTAAGGATTGAGGTTTTAAATATTTTCTTTACTATTTAATTTTTGGGTTTAGGTATTTAAGGTTTGGTTTTTGGGGTTTACAGTTTAGGGTTAGGGTTAAGGTTAAAGCTAGAATTAGGGTTAGGGTTAGGGTTTAGTTATTTTTAGTTTTTACAATTTGAAGTTTAGGATTTTATAATTTAAAATATATGCTTTAGCATTTAATGTTTGGGTTTTTCATAATGGCTTAGCGCTTAGGGTGTAGGGTTTGGCTTAGTGTTTAGTTTTTTTTAATGTTCTAGGATTTAGGGTTAGGATTTCGGGTTTAATATCTATGGTTTGGTGTTTAATGTTTGAGATTTTGTATTTTGGGCTTGGGGTTTAGGGATTAGGTTAGGGTTACTATTAATATTAGGGTTAGGGTTAGGGTTAGGTTTTGTGTTTTTTTCAATTTTAGAGTTTGGGGTTTGAGATTTGGNGTTTAATATCTATGGTTTAGGGTTTAACATTTGGGTTTTGGTATTTTAGGCTTGGGATTAGGGTTTATGTTTTAGGGTAGTTAGGGTTTGGATTAGGGTCCTGGTTAAGGATTTGAGTTCTAATATCTATGGTTTATTGTTTAATGTTAGGGGTTTTGTATTTTTTGAACTGTCTTTAGATTTAGGGGTTAGAGTTAGGGTTTATGTTTTTCTTAGTTTTATGGTTTTGGAGTTAAGGATTGGAGTTGTAATATCTATGGTGTAGTTTTTAATGTTATGGTTTGGTATTTTTCTCTTGGGGTTAAAAGCTTTAGGTTTTAAGGGATTAAGGGTGAGAGTTAAGGTTAGGATATGGGGTTTAATATCTATAGTTTAGTGTTTAATTTTTGAGTTTTGGTATTTTGTCCTTGGGGTTTACGGTTTAGGGTTTGTGTTTTGGTTAGGATATAGGGTTAGGGTTACATTTTAGGGTTTGAGTTTAGGATTTAGTGTTTGAGTTTTGGTATTTTGGCCTTTGGTTTAGTCTTTATTATTAAGGTTTTGGTATTTTTGGCTGTGAGTATAGGCTTTAAGGTTTAGGGTGAGGGTAAGGGTTAGGGTTAGATTAAGGGTTAGAGTTTCATGTTTAGTGTTTTTTTTTGTTTTAGGTTTTGAGGTTTAATCTTTATGGTTTTGTGCTAAATGTTAGGGTTCTTGTGTTTTGAGATTGGGGCTTAAGGCTTAGGATTTAGGGTTTAGGGTTAGGGTTTAGAGTTAAGTATTATTTAAGTTTAGGGTTTGGGTTAAGGATTTGCGTTGTAACATTTATAGTTTAGTGTTTAATGTTTGATTTTTAGTATTTTGGCCTTGGGGTTTAGGGTTTAGGGTTTGGGTTTGGGTTAGGATTTAGGGTTAGGGTTACATTTTAGGGTTTCGATTTTAGCATTAATTGTTTGACTTTTGTAATTTAGGTCATTTGGCTTAGGGTTTAGGATTAGGGTTAGGGTTAGAATTTAGGGTAAGGGTTACATTTTAGGGTTTAGGGTAAAGGATTTGAGTTGTATTATCTATGGTTTAGTGTCTAATGTTAAGGTTTTGATATTATGGGCTTTGGGTTTAGATTTTTTGGTGTAGAGTCAGGGTAAGAGTTAGGATTATGATTAGGGTTATTGTTTTTATGTTTAGTTTTTTTTTTTGGTTTTAGGATTTGAGGTTTAATAACTATATGTTTAGTGCTTAATGTTTGGGTTCTTGTATTTTGAGATAGGGGCTTAGGGTTTAGGGTTTATGGTTATGATTATGGTTAGGGATTAGTATTTAGTATTTTCTTAGGGTTAGGGCTTGGGGTTTAGAATTTAAGGTTGAAAATCTATTGTTTAGTGTTTAATGTTTCATTTTTGTTTTTTGTGGTTGGTCTCAGGGTTTAGGGTATAAGGTTAAGGGATATGGTTAGTGCTAGGGTTAGGGTTAGAGTAAGGGTTAAGTTTAGTGTTAGGATTAGAGTAACACTTAGGGTTAGGGTTAGAGTAAGGGTTAGGTATTAGGGTTAGGGTTTGAGTAAGGCTTAGGGTTAGAGTTAGATATTAGGATTTATAATAGGTTTTAGTGTTCGGCGTTTAGGATTTGGGTTGTAAACCTATGGTTCTGTGTTTAATGTTTGTGTTTTGGTATTTTGTTCTTGGGGTTTAGGGATTAGGGTTAGGGTTAGCGTTTAATTTTTTTAGATTTTAGGGTTTGGTGATTAGGATTTGTGTGTTAATATCTATGCTCTAGTATTTCAAGTTTGGGTTTTGGTATTTTGGGATTGGGTATTTAGCCTTTATGGTTTAGGGGTAGCATTAGGGTTTGTTGTAATTTAAGTTGTAGGATTGGGAATTTAGGATATAAGTTGTAAAATCTATAGTTTACTGTTTAATCTTTGGGGTTTTGAATTTTATGTTTGTTATATATGGATTTTGATTTAGGGTTTGGGTTAGAGTTAAGGTATAGGTTAAAGATACAGTTAGTGGTTTTTAAGGTTTTACGTTTTGGGTTGAGGATTTGAGGTTTGAACTCTTTGGTTTAGTGTTTAATGTTTGGGTTTTGGTATTTAGGCTTTGAGTTTACGGTTTGGTTAGAGTTAAAGTTATAATTATTGTTAGGGTTAGGGTTAGGGTTAGGATACTAGGATTTTATAGGTATTAGTGTTTGGGTTTAGGATTTGAGGTTCAATGCCTATGGTTTAGTGTTTAATGATTGTGTTTTTGTATTTTGGTCTTTGGGATAACGATTTATGATTTATGGTTTAGGGTTTAGGGTTAGGGTTTAGGGTTTGGGGTTAAGGACTTTAGTTTCAATATCTATGGTTTAGTGTTTTACGTTATGATTTATTATTTTGGGCATTTGGTTTAGGTTTAGGGGTTAGGGTTAGGGTTTAGTTTTTTTGTAGGTTTATGAGTTTGGGGCTAAGGGTTTGACTTGTAATATCTATGTTTTAGTGTTTAATGATAGGGTTTTTATAGTTTGGTTTTGAAGTTTAGGCTTTAGGGTTTAAGGTGTAAGGGTTTAAGGGTAAGAGTTAGGGTTTGGGTTAGGGAAGGTTTAGGAATTTTTAGGTTTTGGGGTTTGGAGCTTTTGATATAAGGTTAATACCTACAATTTAATGTTTGAGTTTTGGTATTTTTTGGGTTGGGGTTTAGAATTTAGGGTTAGGGTTTAGTTTAAGGTTAAGATTTAGTTTTTTTGTAGGTTTAAGGATTTAGGGTTAAATATCTATGGTTTGAGTGTTTAATGTTTGAGTTTTGGTATTTTTGGATTGGGGTTTAGGGTTTATAGTTTAGGGTCAGGGTGAGGGTTAGGTGTTTGGGTTTAGAGTTAAGGATTTGAGTTGCAATCTCTATGGTTTAGTGTTTACTGTTAAGGTTTTGATATTTTTGGCTTTGAGTTTAGGGTTTAATGTTTAGGATGAGGGTAAGGGTTAGGGTTAGATTAAGGGTTAGCGTTTCATGTTTAGTTTTTTTTTTTTGTTTTAGGATTTGAGGTTTAATATTTATGATTTAGTGCTAAATGTTTGGGTTCTTGTGTTTTGAGATTGGGGCTTAGGGCTTAGGTTTTAGGATTTAGGGTTAGGTTTAGTGTTAAGTATTATTTAAGTTTTAGGGTTTGGTTATGGATTTGTGTTTTAACATCTATAGTTTAGTGTTTAATGTTTGATTTCTGGTATTTTGGCTTTGGGGTTTAGGTTTTAGGGTTTGGGTTTGGGTTAGGATTTAGGGTTAAGGTTACATTTTAGGGTTCGGTTTTAAGATTTAGTGTTTGAGTTTTTGTACTTTGGTCGTTTGGTTTAGAGTTTAGGATAAGGGTTAGGGTTAGGATTTAGGGTGAGGGTTACATTTTAGGGGTTAGGGTTAAGGATTTGAGTTGTATTATCTATGGTTTAGTGTTTAATTTTAAGGTTTTGATATTTTGGGCTTTGGGTTTAGAGTTATGGTAAGGGTTAGGATTATGATTAGGGTTATTGTTTTTATGTTTAGTGTTTTTTTGTTTTAGGATTTGAGGTTTAATAACTATATGTATAGTGCTTAATGTTTGGGTTCTGCTATTTTGAGATGGGGGCTTAGGATTTAGGGTTTATGGTTATGGATTAGTATTTATTATTTTCTTAGGGTTAGGGTTTGGGGTTTGAATTGATCTTTAATATCTATTGTTAATGTTTAATGTTTCATTTTTTTTTGTGGTTGGTCTTAGGGTTTAGGGTATAGGGTTCAGTGATAGAGTTAGTGCTAGGGTTAGGGTTAGAGTAAGGGTTAAATTTAGTGTTAGGGTTATAGTAACGCTTAGGGTTAGGGATTAGGGATAGGGTGTGAGTAAGGCTTAGGGTTTGATTTAGATATAAGGATTTTTAATAGGTTTTAGTGTTCGCCGTTTAGGATTTGAGGTTGAAAACCTATGGTGTTGTGTTTATTATTTGTGTTTTGGTATTTTTTTCTTGGGGTTAAGGGTTTAGGGTTTGGGTTAGAGTTTAGTGTTTTTAATTTTAGAGTTTGGTGATTAGGATTTGTGTGTTAATATCTATGCTCTAGTATTTGAAGTTTGGGTTTTGGTATTTTGGAATTGGGTCTTTAGACTTTATGGTTTTGGGTTAGCATTNGGGTTTATTGTTTTTTAGGTTGTAGGATTGGGAATTTAGGATATAAGTTGTAAAATCTATATTTTAGTGTTTAATCTTTGGGGTTTTTTATTTTGTGTTTGGCAAATATGGTTTTTTATTTAGGGTTAGGGTTAGAGTTAAGGTATAGGTTAAACATACAGTTTGTGGTTTTTAAGGTTTTACATTTTGAGTTGAGGATTTGAGGTTTAAACACTTTGGTTTAGTGTTAAATATTTCGGTTTAGGTATTTTTGGCTTTGGGTTTAGGTTATGGTTAGGGTTAAGTTATAATTCTATTTAGGGTTAGGGTTAGGGTTAGGATACTATGATTTTTATAGGTGTAAGTGTTTGGTTTTAGCATTTGAGGTTCAATGCCTCTGGTTTAGAGTTTAATAATTGTGTTTTGGTATTTTGGTCTTTGGGTTTAGGGTTTATGATTTAGGATTTATGGTTTAGGGTTAGGGTTTTGGGTTTGGGGTTAAGGATTTTAGTTGTAATATCTATGGTTTAGTGTTTTACGTTAGGATTTTTATTTTGAGCATTGGGTTTAGGTCTAGGGTTAGGGTTAGGGGTTATCTTTTTAGGTTTATGGGTTCG
This sequence comes from Solanum arcanum, assembly GCA_027789145.1. Classification (NCBI taxonomy): domain Eukaryota; kingdom Viridiplantae; phylum Streptophyta; class Magnoliopsida; order Solanales; family Solanaceae; genus Solanum; species Solanum arcanum. The sequence continues at coordinate 19,658,417 of CM050941.1, forward strand.
GGGCTAAGGATTTGACTTGTAATATCTATGTTTTAGTATTTAATGATAGGGTTTTTATAGTTTAGGCTTGAGGTTTAGGCTTTAGGCTTTAAGGTGTAAGGGTTTAAGGGTGAGAGTTAGGGTGGGTTAGGGAAGGTGTAGGTGTTTTTAAGGTTTGGGGTTTGGAGTTTTGGATAAAAGGTTTAATACCTACAATTTAATGTTTAATGTTTGCGTTTTGGTATTTTTTTGATTGGGGTTTTGAATTTAGGTTTGGGTTAAGTTTACGGTTAAGATTTTGTTTTTTATAGGTTTTAGGATTTAGGGTTTAATATCTTTGGTTTATGTGTTTAATGTTATAGTTTTGGAATTTTTGGCTAGGGGTTTAAGGTTTATACTTTACGGTCAGGATGAGGGTTAGGTGTTAGGGTTTAGGGTTAAGCATTTGAATTGTATTATCTATGGTTTAGTGTTTATTGTTAAGGTTTTGGTTTTTTTTGCTTTGAGTTTAGGGTTTAAAGTTTTTAGTGTGAGGGTAAGGGTTAGGGTTAGATTAGGTGTTAGTGTTTCATGTTTAGTGTTTTTCTTGGTTTAAGGTTTTGAGGTTTAAAAGTTATGGTTTTGTGCTAAATATTTGCGTTCTTGTGCTTTAAGATTGGGTCTTAGGGCTTAGGATTTAGGGTTTAGGGTTAGGGTTTAGTGTTTTGTATTATTTAAGTTTTAGGGTTTGGGTTAAGTTTTGTGTTGAAACATCTATAGTTTAGGGTTTAATGTTAGGGATTTTGTATTTTTAGCACTATCTTTAGGTTTAGGGGTTAGAGTTAAGGTTTATGTTTTTTTAGGTTTGTGGGTGTGGAGTTAAGGATTTGAGTTGTAATATCTATGGTTTAGTGTTTAATGTTAGGGTTTGGATTATTTTGCTTGGACTTAAGTTTTAAATCATCTAATAGATTAAGGGTGAGAGTTAAGGTTAGGATTAGGGAAACTTTAGTTTTTTTTAGCTTTTGGGGTTCGGGGTTTAGGATATGGGGTTTAATATCTATGGTTTATTGTTTAATGTTTTATTTTTGGCATTTTGGACTTGGGATTTAGGGTTTATGGTTAGGGTTAGGGTTAGGATTTAGGGTTAGGATTACATTTTAAGGTTTAGGGATAAGGATTTGAGTTGTAATATCTATGGTTTAGTGTTTAATGTTAACGTTTCAATATTTTGGGATCTTGGTTTAGAGTTTTGGGTTTAGGTTCATGGTAAGGGTTAGGATTATGGTTAGGGTTAGTGTTTTATGTTTAGTGTTTTTTTTGTTTTAGGATTTTAGGTGAAATAACTATATGTTTAGTGTTGAATGTTTGGGTTCTGGTAGATAGGGGCTTAAGGTTAAGGGTTTATGGTTAGGATTATGGATAGGGATTAGTATTTAGTATTTTCTTAGGGTTAGGGCTTGGGTTTTAGAATTTGAGGTTTAATATCTATTGTTTTGTGTTGAATGTTTAATTTTATGTATTTTGTAGTTGGTTTAGGGTATAGGGTTCAAGGATAGGGTTAGTGTTAGGGATAGGGTTAGAAAAAAGGTTAAGGTTAGGGTTAGAGTAAGGCTTAGGCTTAGGGTTATAGTAAGGCTTAGGGTTAGGGTTAGAGTAAGGGTGTGGGTTAGGGTTAAGGTGTGAGTAAGGCCTAGGGTTAGGGTTATATATTAGGATTTTTAGTAGGTTTTTATGTTTGGGGTTTTGATTTTGAGGTTGAAAACCTATGGTTTTGTGTTTAATGTTTGTGTTTTGGTGTTTTGGTCTTGGGGTTTAGGGTTTAGGGTTAGGGTTAGAGTTTAGTTTTTTTAGATTTTAGGGTTTGGCAACTAGGATTTGTGTGTTAATATCTATGCTTTAATATTTCATGTATGGGTTTTTGTATTTTGGGTTTGGGGTTTAACCTTTATGGCTTAGGGTTAGCGTTAGGGTTTATTATTTTTTAGGTTGTAGAGTTGGGGTTTTACGATATCAGTTTTAAAATCTATAGTTTGGTGTTTAATATTTAGGTTTTTGTATTTTGGGTTTGGGATATATGGTTTTATATTAAGGGTTAACCCTTAAGGTATGGGTTAAAGATATAGTTTGTGGTTTTTAAGGTTTTACGTTTTGAGTGGAGGATTTGAGATTTAAACTCTTTGGTGTAGTGCTGAATTTTTTGGTTTAGGTATTTTGGGCTCTAGGTTTAGGGATTGGGTAGGGTTAAAGTTAGAATTAGCGTTAGGGTTACGGTTTGGGTTAGAATACTAGGATATTTATAGGTATTAGTGTTTGGGTTAAGGATTTGAGGTTCAATGACTATGGTTTAGTGTTTAGTGTTTGTGTTTTTGTATTTTCGTGTTTGTGTTTAGGGTTAATGATTTAGAATTTATTGTTTAGGGTTTGGTTTTAGTGTTTGGGGTTAAGGATTTAAGTTGTAATATCTATGGTTTAGTATTTTTTGTTAGGATTTTTTATTTTTTGCATAGGGTTTAGGTTTAGGGATTAGGGTTAGGGTTTAGGTTTATTTAAGGTTTATTGGTTAGGGGCTAAGGATTTGACTTGTAATTTCTAAGAATTAGTGTTTAATGATAGGGTTTATGTAGTTTGGGATTGGGGTTTAGGATTTAGGGTTTAGGATTTAAGGGTTTAAGGGTAAGAGTTAGGATTTGGGTTAGGGAAGGTTTAGGTATTTTTAGGTTTTGGGTATTGGGTTTTGGATATAAGGTTTAATATCTACAATTTAATCTTTAATGTTTGAGTTTTGGTAATTTTGACTTCGGGTTTAGAATTTAAGATTAGGGTTAGGTTTAGATTTAAGGTGTAGTTTTCTTTTTAGTTTTTAGGATTTAGGGTTTAATATCTATGGTTTAAGTGTTTAATGTTTGAGTTTTGGTATTTTTGGCTTGGGGTTAGGTTTTATGGTTTAGGGTTAGGGTTAGGGTTAGGTGTGGTTTAAGTATTTGAGTTGTAAAATCTATGGTTTAGTGTTTATTGTTTAGGTTTTTGCAGTTTTGGCTTTGAGTTTAGGGTTTAAGGTTAAGGGTGAGTTTAAAGGTTAGGGTTAGGTTAAGGGTTAGGGCTTTAGGTTTAGTTTTTTTTTTTTGATATTAGGATTTGAGGTTTAATAACTATGGTTTAGAGCTAAATGTTTGGGTTCTTGTGTTTTGAGATTGGGGCTTAGGGCTTAGGGTTTAGGGTTTAGGGTTAGGGTCTATTTTGAAGTATTTTTTAAGTTTTAGGGTTTTGGTTAAGAATTTGCTTTGTGATATCTATAGATTTGTGTTTAATGTTAGGGTTTGTGTATTTTTGGCACTGTCTTTATAATTAAGGGTTAGAGTTAAGGTTTAGGTTCTTTTTAGGTTATGGGTTTTGAGTTAAGGATTTGAGTTGTAATATCAAATGTTTAGTGTTTAATGTTAGGGTTTGGTATTTTTCTCTTGGGGTTAAGAGTTTAAGGATTTAAGGGATTAAGGGTGAGAGTTATGGTTAAAATTAGGGAAGGTTTAGTTTTCTTAGATTTTGTGCTTCGTTGTAAAGGATATTGGGTTTAATATCTATTGTTTATTTTTTAATGTTTGATTATTGGCATTTTGGCCTTGGGGTTTAGGGCTTAGGGTTAGGGTTAGGTTTACATTTTAGGGTTTAGGGATAAGGATTTAAGTTGTAATATCTATGTTTTAGTGCTTAATGGTAAGGTTTTGATATTTTGGGCTTTAAGTTTAGAGTTTTGGGTTTTGGGTCATGGTAAGGGTTAGGATTATGGTTAGGGTTAGTGTTTTTATGTTCATTTTATTTTTTAAAATTTGAGGTTTTATAACTATATGTTTAGTGCTTCATGTTCGGATTCTAGTATTTAGAGACAGGGGCTTAGGGTTAAGGGTTTATGGTTAGGATTATGGTTAGGGATTAGTATTTAGTATTTTCTTCGGGTTTGGGCTTGGGGTTTAGAATTTGATGTTTAATATCTATTTTTTAGCATTTAATGTTGCATTTTTGTATTTTGTTGTTGGTTTTAGGGCTTAGGGTATAAGGTTCAGGAATAAGGTTAGTATTAGGGTTAGGGTTAGAGTAAAGGTTAAGGTTAGGATTAGGTTTAGAGTAAGGCTTAGGTTTAGGGTAAGAGTAAGGGGGTTAGGGTTAGGGTTAGGGTGTGAGTATGGCCTAGGGTTAGGATTAGATATTAGGATTTTGGAATGGGTTTTAGTATTTGGGGTTTATATTTTGAGGTTGAAAATCTATGGTTTTGTGTTTAATATTTGTGTTTTGGTATTTTTGTCATGGGGTTTAGGATTTAGGGTTAATTTTAGATTTTAGTTTTTTTAGATTTTAGGGTTTGAGGATTAGGATTTGTGTGTTAATATCTTTGCTTTAATGTTTCATGTTTGGGTTTTTGTATTTTGGGCTTGGGGTTTAGACTTTATGATTTAGCGTTAGCGTTAGGTTTTTTTTTTTAGGTTTTAGAGTTTGGGTTTTAGAAAATAACTTTTAAAATTATAGTTTAGTGTTTAATCTTTAGGTTTTTGAAATTTGGGTTTGGGATATATGGTTTTTTATTTAGGAATAGGGTTAAGGTTAAGGTATGGGTTAAAGATAAAGTTTGTGGTTTTTAATGTTTTACGTTTTGGGTTGAGGATTTGAGGTTTTAACTCTTTCGTTTAGTGTTTAATTTTTGGGTTTAGGTATTTTGGGTTATGGGTTTAGGGTTTGGTTAGGGTTAAAGGTAGAATTAGTTTTAGGATTAGGGTTTGGCTTAGGATACTAGAATTTTTATAGGTATTAGTGTTTGGGTTTAAGATTTGAGGTTCAATGCTTATGGTTTAGTGTTTAATGTTTGTGTTTTGGCATTTTCGTCTTTGGGTTTAGGGATTATGATTTATGATTTATGGTTTAGGGTTAGGGTTTAGTATTTTACGTTAGGATTTTTTATTTTGGGCATTGGGTTTATGTTTAGGGGTTAGGGTTATGGTTTAGGTTTTTTTACGTTTATGGGTTAGAGGCTAAGGATTTCACTTGTAATATTTAAGGTTTAGTGTTTAATAATAGGGTTTTTGTAGTTTTGGCTTGTGGTTTAGGGTTTAAGGTTTAGGGTTTAAGGGTGAGAGTTAGGGTTTGGATTAGGAAAGGTTTTGGAATTTTTAGGTTTTGGGGATTGGGTTTTAGGAAATGAGGTTTTATGTCTACAATTTACTGTTTATTGTTTGAGTTTTGGTTTTTTTGGCTTGCGGTGTAGAATTTAGGGTTAGGGTGAGGTTTAGGGTTAAGGTTTAGTTTTCTTTTTAGTTTTTAGGATTTAGTGTTTAATATCTATGGTTTAAGTGTTTAATATTTGAGTTTTGGTATTTTAGGCTTGGGGTTTAGGGTTTATGGTTTAGAATTATGGTTAGGGTTAGAGTAAGGGTGTGGGTTAGGGTTACAGTTTGAGTAAGGCCTAGGGTTAGGGTTATATATTAGGATTTTTTAATAGGTTTTTATGTTTGGGGTTTTGATTTTGAGGTTGAAAACATATGGTTTTGTGTTTAATGTTTGTGTTTTGGTGTTTTGGTCTTGGGGTTTAGGGTTTAGGGTTAGGTTTAGTGTTAGGGTTAGAGTTTAGTTTTTTTAGATTTTAGGGTTTGGCAATTAGGATTTGTGTGTTAATATCTATGCTTTAATATTTCATGTATGGGTTTTTGTATCTTGGGCTTGGGGTTTAACCTTTATGGTTTAGGGTTAGCGTTAGGATTTATTATTTTTTAGGTTGTAGAGTTGGGGTTTTAGGATATAAGTTTTAAAATCTATAGTTTAATGTTTAATCTTTAGGTTTTTTTAATTTGGGTTTGGGATATATGGTTTTATATTAAGGGTTAGAGTTAATTTTAAGGTATGGGTTAAAGATACAGTTTGTGGTTTTTAAGGTTTTACGTTTTGGGTTGAGGATTTGAGATTTAAACTCTTTGGTGTAGTGCTAAATTTTTTGGTTTAGGTATTTTGGGCTCTATGTTTAGGGATTGGGTAGGGTTAAAGTTAGAATTAGCGTTAGGGTTACGGTTTGGGTTAGAATACTAGGATACTTATAGGTATTAGTGTTTGGGTTAAGGATTTGAGGTTCAATGACTATGGTTTAGTGTTTAGTGGTTATGTTTTTGTATTTTCGTCTTTGTGTTTAGGGTTAATGATTTAGAATTTATGGTTTAGGGTTAGGGCTTAGTGTTTGGGTTTAAAAATTTGAGTTGTAATATCTATTGTTTAGTATTTTATGTTAGATTTTTTTATTTTTTGCATTGGGTTTAGGTTTAGGGATAATGGTTAGGGTTTAGGTTTTTTTAAGGTTTATGGGTTAGGGGCTAAGGATTTGACTTGTAATATCTAAGGATTAGTGTTTAATGATAGGGTTTATGTAGTTTGGGCTTGGGGTTTAGGATTTAGGGTTTAGGATTTAAGGGTTTAAGGGTGAGAGTTAGGATTTGGGTTAGGGAAGGTTTAGGTATTTTTAAGTTTTGGGGTTTTGGGTTTTGTATATAAGGTTTAATATCTACAATTTAATCTTTAATGTTTGAGTTTTGGTATTTTTCACTTCGGGTTTAGAATTTAGGGTTAGGGTTAGGTTTAGGTTTAAGGTTTAGTTTTCTTTTGAGTTTTTTGGATTTAGGGTTTAATATCTATGGTTTAAGTGTTTAATGTTTGAGTTTTGGTATTTTTGGCTTGGGGTTTAGGGTTTATGGTTTAGGTTTAGGGTTAGGGTTAGGTGTGGGTTAAGTATTTGAGTTGTAATATCTATGGTTTAGTGTTTATTGTTAAGGGTTTGGCAGTTTTGGCTTTGAGTTTAGGGTCTAAGGTTAAGGGTGAGTTTAAAGGTTAGGGTTAGGTTAAGGGTTAGGGTTTTAGGTTTAGTGTTTTTTTTTCTATTTTAGGATTTGAGGTTTAATAACTATGGTTTAGAGCTAAATGTTTGGGTTCTTGTGTTTTGAGATTGGGAGTTAGGGCTTAGTGCTTAGGGCTTAGGGTTTAGGGTTTAGGGTTAGGGTCTAGTGTTAAGTATTTTTTAAGTTTTAGGGTTTGGGTTAAGAATTTGCTTTGTGATATCTATAGATTTGTGTTTAATGTTAGGGTTTTTGTATTTTTGGCACTGTCTTTATAATTAGGGGTTTGAGTTAAGGTTTAGGTTCTTTTTAGGTTATGGGTTTTGAGTTAAGGATTTGAGTTGTAATATCAAATGTTTAGTGTTTAATGTTAGGGTTTGGTAGTTTTCTCTTGGGGTTAAGAGTTTAAGAATTTAAGGGATTAAGGGTGAGAGTTAAGATTAAAATTAGGGAGGGTTTAGTTTTCTTAGATTTTGTGCTTCGTTGTTAAGGATATTGGATTTAATATCTATTGTTTATTTTTTAATGTTTGATTATTGGCATTTTGGCCTTGGGGTTTAGGGCTTAGGGTTAGGGTTAGGTTTACATTTTAGGGTTTAGGGATAAGGATTTAAGTTGTAATATCTATGGTTTAGTGCTTAATGGTAAGGTTTTGATATTTTGGGCTTTAAGTTCAGAGTTTTGGGTTTTGGGTCATGGTAAGGGTTAGGATTATGGTTAGGGTTAGTGTTTTTATGTTTATTGTTTTTTTAGGATTTGAGTTTTTATAACTATATGTTTAGTGCTTCATGTTTGGATTCTAGTATTTTGAGACAGGGGCTTAGGGTTTATGTTTATGGTCAGGATTATGGTTAGGGATTAGTATTTAGTATTTTCTTAGGGTTAGGGCTTGGGGTTTAGAATTTGATGTTTAATATCTATTTTTAGTGTTTAATGTTGCATTTTTGTATTTTGTTGTTGGGTTTAGGGCTTAGGGTATAGGGTTCAGGAATAAGGTTGGTATTAGGGTTAGGGTTAGAGTAAAGGTTAAGGTTAGGATTAGGGTTAGAGTAAGGCTTAGGGTTAGGGTTAGAGTAAGGGGGTTAGGGTTAGGGTTAGGTTGTGAGTATGGCCCAGGGTGAGGGTTAGATATTAGGATTTTTGAATGGGTTTTAGTATTTGGGGTTTGAATTTTGAGGTTGAAATCCTATGGTTTTGTCTTTAATATTTGTTTTGGTAATTTTGTCGTGGGGTTTAGGATTTAGGGTTTGTTTTAGATTTTAGTTTTTTTAGATTTTAGGGTATGAGGATAAGGATTTGTGTGTTAATATCTTTGCTTTAATGTTTCATGTTTGGGTTTTTGTATTTTAGGCTTGGGGTTTAGACTTTATGATTTAGGGTTAGCATTAGGGTTTATTGTTTTTTAGGTTTTAGAGTTTGGGTTTTAGAAAATAACTTGTAAAATCTATAGTTTAGTGTTTAATCTTTAGGTTTTTGGAATTTCGGTTTGGGATATATGGTTTTTTAATTTAGGGTTAGGGTTAAGGTTAAGGTATGGGTTAAAGATAGAGTTTGTGGTTTTTAATGTTTTACGTTTTGGGTTTAGGATTTGAGGTTTAAACTCTTTCGTTTAGTGTTTAATTTTTGGGTTTAGGTATTTTGGGCTATGGGTTTAGGGTTTGGTTAGGGTTAAAGGTAGAATTAGTGTTAGGATTAGGGTTTGGGTTAGGATACTAGGATTTTTATAGGTATTAGTGTTTGGGTTTAGGATTTGAGGTTCAATTCTTATGGTTTAGTGCTTAATGTTTGTGTTTTGGCATTTTCTTCTTTGGGTTTAGGGATTATGATTTAGGATTTATGGTTTAGGGTTAGGGTTTAGCATTTGGGGTTAAGGATTTGAGTGGTAATATCTATGGTTTAGTATTTTACGTTAAGCTTTTTTATTTTGGGCATTGGGTTTAGGTTTAGGGGTTAGGGTTATGGTTTAGGTTTTTTTTTAGGTTTATGGGTTAGGGGCTAAGGATTTGACTTGTAATATTTAAGGCTTAGTGTTTAATAATAGGGTTTTTGTAGTTTTGGCTTGTGTTTTAGGGTTTAAGGTTTAGGCTTTAAGGGTGAGAGTTAGGGTTAGGATTAGGGAAGGTTTTGGAATTTTTAGGTTTTGGGGATTGGGGTTTAGGATATGAGGTTTAATGTCTACAATTTACTGTTTAATGTTTGAGTTTTGGTATTTTTGGCTTGGGGTTTACAATTTAGGGTTAGGGTGAGGTTTAGGGTTAAGGTTTAGTTTTCTTTTTAGATTTAAGGATTTAGTGTTCAATATCTATAGTTTAAGTGTTTAATGTTTAAGTTGTGGTAATTTGGGCTTTGGGTTTGGGGTTTATGGTTTAGGATTATGGTTAGGGTTAGGTGTTAGGGTTTAGGGTTAAGGATTCTATTCTATGGATTTCGACTTCAAAGATACCTTTGATTATCTTAATAAAGGGACGCAAGTTTACAGGTACCAATTAATTAATGGATTTTTGTTCAAAGATGGTCGAGCATGTGTGCCCATGAGCCCATGGAGAGAGTTATTTGTCAAGGAGGCTCATAGTTGGTGTTTGATGGGATACTTTGGGGGTACCAAAAACACTTAATATTCTTAAGAGGAGCAATTCTTTTGGCCAAACATGAAACATGATGTGGAGAGGATTTGTGGACAATGTTTAGAATACAAGCAACCCTAATCCAAGAGCAGGCCCCAAGGTATGTATACTCCTCTTCTTACTCCTAATGGTCCGTGGATGAATATTTCTATGAACTTTGTGTTGGGACTGCCTAGAAATAAAAGAGGACATGATAGTATATTTGTGGTAGTGGATTGATTTTCTAAAACGACTCATTTTATTCCATGTCTTAAATGTGATGATGTATCCCATGTAGCATCTTTGTTTGTTATCAATGTTCTTAAAGTGCATGGAATCTCTCAGGGCATTGTTATTGTCGGGATTCAAAGTTTCTAAGTCATTTTTGGAAGAGTCTATAGGGTACACTTGGTACAAAAATTATATTCTTTTCTTATTGCCATCCCAAAATGGATGGACAATCCGAAGTACTCAGTCGGACTCTTGGAACCATGCTTCGATACCATATTTGAGGAACCCCAACTACTTGGAAAGACCGTTTACCCTTGATTGAATTTGCTTATATTTTTTCTTTATACTCTTATATTGGAATTTCTCAATTTGAGGCATGCTATGCTTTTAAACTTTAATTTTATTACCATAATTCATTAGTCTAGTGATATTGTTGTTCGCCTAGATGCAAAGAGAATGGCATAAGAGTTGATGAAAATCCATGCCAAGGTAAAAGATTCCATTGAAAGGAACAATTAAAAGGTTGTCATTCGAAAGAATCGAGAGCGAAAGGAAGTGATCTTCAATCAAGATGATTGGGTGTGGGTGCATTTCGGAAATGAAAGGTTTCCACAAGTACGAAAAGGGAAGATAATCCCAACAGGGGATGAACCCTTCCATGTAGTCAAGCGAATCAATGACAATGCTTACATGATTGAGTATAATGTTCATAATGTTTACAATATTACTGATTTATCTCCTTGTGTTGTAGGTGATCCTTTTGATTCGACAATGTATCATTTTTAAGAAGGGGAGGATGATAACATGGACAGCATAGATGATTCTAACCTGATTGGCATGTACCTATCAAAACCATTCACACAAAGTCATGCAAAGAATCTCCAAGTCCTACAAGCAATGTTCATGAAAAGGGAAGCATTACAGGAGATTGAAGGTCACCAAAGAAGGACATACAATGTATTTAAATTACATGAAATTGAGAAGGAAGAAAGAAAGAGGTCATGTGTGCAAATGGACCTTTCATATATTCAAGAATTCACAAAAGAAGGCAACCAACCAAGGACGTTACCTAATTATGGAAAAAATTTTCACAGAAGTGTCTTCTTTTGCTAACTTATTATAAATATTTTTCTTTAATCATTTTGCAAAACTTTGACTATGTTGAATATTGACTCTCAAATTGTAGTATCCTTCTTAGTGAGTAACTAGTGAGTAAATTAGGGTGAATCTTGTGATTCCTAGTTAACTTCTTGAGTTTGATTAATCTAAGTGTTACCCTATTGTGATTCTTGGTTTCATTTGATTATTCTTCCTTAGGTTAAATTTAGATTGTTAAAGTCAATTGGGAATTGAGAGTTTTAGTCCCTTGTTGTCCATAATTTCAATAACTTGATAATTAATCCACATATCTTTTATTTCTTTGTGTCTTTGCTTGTTTTATTTTTATAATTTAGTATCAAGAGACTAGGAACAAATCTAGTCTTAGGTATAAAAAAGATCTGATTTTTTTGTTGTTTTTGACACTAGATCATTGTTCCCTAGTGTATTTTGAGTCTAGGTTTAAAATTTTGTTCAATTTTGAGTTGTAGAAGTGAAGTTACCATAAAAGGGTTTCAAGTTTTTCAAACTTTTCAAATTTTCGGAGTGGGTCTTTTGATAGAGGAGAAATTTGAGGTTAATATTTAGCGTTCTTTTTTCATTTGGTTGAAGGAATGAAAATCCTAAAATTTGAGCCAATTTCGAGTTTATTTGAGTGTATTGGGATGTAGTGTGTGTTCTTGGTGTTCTTCAAGTTGTTCTTGCAAAAGAAGAAAGAAGAAAGTACATTTTGTCACGACCCAAAAATGGGCGTGATGGCACTCGTTCTTATCCTACCAAGACAAGTCAGCCTAATTACAATAAAGTGCAGAAATAAAATATAAGTAACTTAATAAAACCCCCAAAACCTGGTAGTCACGTGTACAAGCCTCTAGAGCATTACAATTGATTCAAAAGAAAAAAAACTTAAGTCTCAAATGAACTTGTTTCTAGAATAGAACAAGATCATAATTAAGGAGAAGAAAGTCTGCTGCGATGGAAACAGCCATCTGACAAATCTCCAAGAAACCTCAGACAAGGAGAAGGGAAATATCACAAAGTCCGAGCTAGTAACCTACAAAAAAAATTGTAGTAGCAAGGGTTGAGTACCAAACCACACGGTACCCAGCAAGTAAAACGTATAAACACAAGCTAAGGGGATAAAATACGGGTAGTCCTACCACCCCCAACCAAACCTCCACAACTACAACCTGCATTAAAATCATCCCAACCTAATAGCTCACAGTTTACATAGCACGTAGCTCAACAACAACACTTAGACAATTTACATATCCTCAACAACAACACTTCAACAAATTACATATCCTCAACAACAATACTTAAACAAATTACATATCCGCAATAACAAGCTCAATGTTGATCAATCACAAGTTCCACAGAAAGGCAATCAGAAGATCAGCAAAATATGATATCAAGTTCACTAATGATAAGTATGTGCAATGCAATGGAATGCAATGTCAAGTATAATGATGCATGTCTGGCCTAGTGATACACACCCTCTATCGCTCAGTCCGGGACCCATGGGGGACATATCTGTCCATGCATCTGTCGCGGCGCACGACACGACCCTCGATAATAGTAACCATCGCGGCGCGCGATACGTCCCTTCAAATATAGTATCCATCGCGGCGCGCTATACGTACCTCGAAATGGTGCATCCTCTGAATTACCTGATATACCATGGTTTCACGGTATAATTAATACTTTTTCCTTAAGTTTAGTGTGTCCGAAAGCCTTTTTTGTGCTAATTTTGATATAAGTTTCTCTTTGTTTTGCAGGAAATCTGTCCAAAGCTGAATGCGGAGATTTTGAGCGAAAAATGCAGAAGAGACCACCTACGGAGCTTATGACAGTCCGTCGTGCCTGTGACGGTCCGTAGGTGGCAGCGTAGAGAAGCTGTTGAAGGAAGATGGAGAAGTCTGACCAAGTGTGGGATTACGAAGCTTGTGACGGTTCGTCATGGCTATGACGGTCCGTCCTGCAGGTTCGTCGTGAAGATCAGAGAAGTGATCCCAGTACCCAGATTCCAAGAGTTGAAGTATTTTGAAACGAGACACTCGATGGACCGTTGTGCCTATGACGGTCCGTCACACTTGCCGTCGAGGGGAATGAAGAAAGCAGCAGAAGAAATTGCACCAAGTATGGGACGACGGAGTCCATGACGGTCCGTCATGACCACGACGGTCCATCGCGTGGTCCGTCGACCCAGCCGCATTTTGGCAGATTTCCAGTAATTAGAATCCTTGTTTAATTAGGTTTTTATTTTTTTTATAAATTGTTCGAAGAACCTCGTTTTTGAGGTTAGACTCTGTGAGATAAAACATCATATTATTAGACTTTGTGTTTGAGTGTTTGATTTTGAGAGATTCTTACAAGTGATTTTTGGTGATTAATCAAGCAAATTTTCGGACTTTATTCTTTCTCATTGAAGTAAGTACATGAATTCTTGTTTAACATATTTGAATATTGTGTTTATGGCTATGAGGAACTAAACTCTATAACTAGGGTTGTGGGAACCATAGGCAAATAATGAGATAAACCCTAGCTAAAATAACAATTCTAGAATAGTGTCTTGCATGTATTAATAATTCTTTCGCTTAGAAGTCTTTTTAACGGATGATCAACGTTAGAACTCGCCTTAATGCTACTTGCCGGACCAAGGAGGTAGATAATAGGAAAAGAATTATTAACATAGATTTAGTGTATACTATCTAATAGGCTAGTATGGATTGATACGAGGTAATAACATAGTGAAATATCGAATACGATGCTTAATATGAGGTAAATATAAGGGTTAGGAAAGCAACACACGCAGCCGGACCAAGGTGCGGAGTGAGATTTTCTAGATGCCGGACCAAGGATTTAGAAATACATAACTTATCACATTGCATGCAAGATACTAGGAAAGAATTGTTATAGTTAGAATTATCAAGTTATGAACCTGTGGGGAACACGTAAACCCTAGTTACTTTGATTAATTGATTAAAACCCAACATTAAAAGCTGTTAAGTTTCTCTTTCAAGTTCGTTAGTTATTTTTTAGGAAATACAAACCCCCCTTTTTATGCTTTTACTTTCTAAGAAAGTCATCAACTGAACAATAGTAATAACAAGTTGAAGTTAAGTCTAGACTATTTTCCTCGTGGGAACGATCCCAACCTCACTAGTTGGGTTATTTACTTGACGCGACCGCTTTACTTCTCATTTAAGAAGTATATTTGGGCGTAACAAATTTTGGCGCCATTGCCGGGGAATTTACCTTTTAGATTAACTTGAACTTATTACTAAAGTTTAGTTGATATTTTCTTGATTTTACTCTGTTTTATTGTTTTTGATTTCCTTTCAGAACTATCCTCCTTGTATGCCAAATACACGGAGAGGAAGAGAACCCTTGTTTCCCTACGATCACGAGCTAGAGCGCATAATCGCGCAATATGAATCGAAACTTGAATAAATGATGAGGATCCAAACGTAACATCCCAAATCCGGTGGATGTTCATGGTCGATGTTAGCCGACGCTCGGGTGAACATCAACAGAGGGGACAAAATCCTGCCCACGGCCCCAAGCATACAACAGAGGGTATGATAACATCGCAGACTGGATGGGCCACTTGTCTTGCCCTCTACCCACGTGCCACACTTTTGTGGTAACTAGTAGCCTGATGCAAATGCTCACCGCCAGAGGTTTGTTTTCGTGGCTACCTTACGAGATCCACATGCCCATATAGCTAAGGTAAGGGCAGTGTGTAAAAGTTGTGTGGGGAGGCCTGATTTGGATCTAGATGTAATAGGTCTCAGAGTGTTTCCTCTCTTACTGACGGGAGAGGCTGCTATGTGGTTTACTGAGCTCCCATACAACTCCATCTTCACTTGGAACCAACTACGGGATGTCTTCTTAGCACGCTACTATCCGGTCTCAAATAAATTAAACCACAAAGACAGGGTGAATAACTTTGTTGCACTACCAGGAGAGTCAGTTAGTAGTTCTTGGGATAGATTCACCCCATTCTTGAGAAGTGTTCCAAATCACCGTATTGATGATGAGTCACTGAAGGAATACTTCTATTGCGGACAGGATGATAACAATAAAGCAGTGTTGGACACTATAGCAGGTGGATCTTATGGAGAATGCCCTTATGCTGAGATTGCTGAGAAATTAGAGAAAATCTCCCGTAACAACAAAGCTTGGAGTACTAGGAATTTCGATACAAGGAGAAACACCTTCGCAGTGCAGTCCACTCACAACCCAGCCACAGATGATATTCGTGAAGAAATGGCTCAGATGAGAACTGAGCTTGGGTTGGTACTAAAGCATGTCACTTGGGGTGCAAAAAAGATTAATGCAGTTAACTACTTGGCTAAACCACCACCTCCAATCGATGAGTGTTATTATGAGGAGGATTCCTATGCAGTAAATGAACAGATGGGGGGTTTCCGACCAAGTGCCCAAGGATCTAATCAGGAGAATTGGCGCCAAGGTCAAGGGAACCAAGGTCGGAACTATGGTAACTACAATCGTGAGGGTCATTATGTCCGAAATGGAAACTACAATCGCGACAACAACTTTAACAGGGGTAACTATGGTAATCGAAACGACAGGAATGGACCCTATGTTCCTCCTCAAAATCGTGAAGTTACTCCTAGAGATGGTGGAGGTAGTATGTCGCGAGTTGAGGATATGTTGCATAAAATGATGAGGAGGTTCGATGCTAGTGATGAGCACAATAAAGAGTTGAGGAATGCTTTAGCGGGTACTGGGCAAAAAGTTGATACACATGCAATATCGATTAAGCAACTTGAGTTACAATTGGCCCAATTATCTGCAACTGTGAACACACGGCAACCGGGCACTCTTCCTAGCAACACTGCCAAAATCCGAAAAATGATGGACATTGTATGGCAATTACTACTCGCGGTGGCAAGCAAACCATTGACCCACCTATGCCATCTAATGAGAATGAGGTGACAAAAGACACCGATAAAGTGGTAAATGTTGATGCTAATTTAGAGGATAACAGTGCAGAAGATGCTGACGTGCCTAAAAAGGTAACTCCCATGCCTAGGCCACAACCCCCATTTCCTCAAAGATTAGTGAAAAAGACTGAGGATGGCAAATACCAGCGTTTTATAACAATGTTGAAATAACTTTCTATCAATGTCCCTTTGGTAGAAGCTTTAGAACAAATGCCCGGTTACGCCAAGTTTATGAAAGATTTTGTCACAAAGAAAAGATCGGTTACTTTTGAGGATGATGATAGAATGCAGCATTGTAGTGCTATTGCTACAAGATCTCTGGTCCAAAAGAAAGAAGATCCGGGTGTGTTCACTATTCCTTGTACAATCGGGCTATTACATTTTGCGAAAGCATTATGTGATCTGGGGGCAAGCATAAATCTCATGCCCCTCTCGATTTACAAGAAGTTTGGTTTGGGTGACCCAAAGCCCACTGCGATGCGACTCGATGGTCGATCGAGCAAAGAAACGGCCCATAGGGATACTTCATGATGTGCTAGTAAAAGTGGAGTCATTCATCTTTCCAGCCGATTTTGTTATTCTTGATTGTGAGGTTGATTTTGAAGTGCCTATTATCCTTGGGAGGCCATTCCTAGCTACGGGAAGAGCCTTAGTAAACATGGAAAAGTGGCAGATGAAATTTCGGTTGAACAGTGAGGAAGTGACCTTTAATATTTGTTGGTCCATGAGGCAGAGTGGTGAGCTCCAATCGACATCTGCTATATCCTGTAACATGGGTGAGACATTTGAGACACAAATAGAAGAACGTCTAGGTGTCGAAGCATTAGCGGCAGTGATAATGAACTTTGATAGCGATTGCATTGAAGAGTATGAGTCAGTAGTCGCGGCTCTTGACCGAGGTGATGTTCGATTTAAACCGAAGAAATTTGAGCTTGATATGAAGAATCGCGAGTCCCCACCCGCTAAACCATCTATAAAGGAAGCTCCAAAAAATGAATTAAAAGCTCTCCCACCTCATCTTAGGTATGAATTCTTAGGAAATGGTGACACTTTACTTGTAATCATTTCATCAGACCTGGATGAACAACAGGTTCAGAGTTTGGTGAAGGTACTAAAAAGGTTAAAAAGAGCTATTTGGTGGACCATTGCGGACATTATTGGGATCCCTCCTGGTATTTGCTCTCATAAAATCCAACTCATGCCTGATCATAAGCCGAGTATTGAGCACCATAGACGCTAGAATCCTCCTATACAAGAGGTTGTGAAGAAGGAAATTATCACGTGGTTGGATGCTGGAGTAATCTATCCAATCGCCGATAGTAGTTGGGTATGCCGGGTTCAGTGTGTACCTAAGAAAGGGGGAATGAATGTGGTCCCCAACGAAAAGAATGAACTTGTTCCAATGAGACCGGTTACTGGATGGAGGGTGTGTATGGATTACCGTAAACTGAACTCATGGACTGAAAAAGACCATTTTCCTATGCCCTTCATGGATCAGATGTTGGATAGACTTGCCGGAAAAGGGTGGTATTGTTTTTTTGATGGGTATTCGGGGTATAATCAGATTTCTATTGCACTAGAAGATCTAGAGAAGACCACTTTCACTTGTCCATATGGGACTTTTGTGTTCAGAAGAATGCCGTTTGGGTTGTGCAATGCACCCGCAACCTTTCAGAGATGTATGATGTCAATATTTTCTGACATGGTGGAGGATACTATAGAGGTTTTTATGGATGATTTTTCTGTGGTTGGTGATTCATTCGAGCGGTGCTTGACCAATTTATCTGAGGTTCTTAAGAGATGTGAAGACTGCAATTTGGTACTAAACTGGGAAAAGTGTCATTTCATGGTGAAAGAGGGTATTGTGTTGGGTCATCGCATTTCAGAAAAGGGCATAGAGGTTGATCAAGCTAAAGTTGAGGTAATAGAGAGACTTCCCCTGCCGATCTCTGTGAAAGGTGTGAGAAGCTTTCTTGGATATGCAGGTTTTTACCAGAGATTCATCAAAGACTTTTCAAAGATTGCACACCCATTGTGCAAATTGCTGGAGAGAGAATGTAAATTTTGTTTTGATGAATCCTGTCTTAAAGCATTGGGTGATCTAAAAGAAAAGTTAGTGTCTGCGCCTATCATTATTTCTCCGGATTGGAACAGTCCATTTGAGGTAATGTGCGATGCTAGTGGGGTGGCTCTTGGTGTAGTATTGGGACAGAGAAGAAACAAAATCCTTCACCCAATTTACTATGCTAGTAAAGCCCTAAATGAAGCTCAGAAGAACTACACAGTGACTGAGCAAGAACTCCTCGCAATAGTCTTTGCTTTTGAGAAATTTCGCTCCTATTTGCTAGGTACTAGAGTTATAGTGCATACTGACCATTCAACATTGAGATATTTGATGGCGAAAAAGGATGCGAAACCAAGACTGATTCGTTGGGTATTACTGCTGCAAGAATTTGACTTTGAAGTGCTGGATAGAAAAGGGACTGAAAATCAAGTTGCTGATCATTTGTCTCATCTAGAGGATGAATCTATGAGAGAGTTAGGGGATAAGACTGACATTGATGATACGTTCCCCGATGAACATGTATTGGCTGCTTCACAAGACTTGATTCCATGGTTCGCAGATTTTGCGAACTATCTGGCTAGTGATATTGTTCCATTAGACTTGTCCTTTCATCAAAGGAAAAAGTTCATGTTTGATGTGAAGAAGTTCTTTTGGGATGAACCACACTTGTATAGGAGTTGTGCCGACGGGCTTATTCAGCGTTGTGTGCCAGAATGTGAAATGTTGAGTGTGTTGGAGGCATGCCATTCTTCACCTGTTGGCGGACATCACAGTGGTATCCGAACCGCTCACAAGATATTGCAATGTGGTTACTATTGGCCAACTCTTCATCAAGATGCTCATGGGTTTGCTAAAGCATGTGACAAATGTCAACGAGATGGTGGTATTTCAAGAAAGCAAGAGCTCCCTCTAAACCCCATTCTTGTGATTGAGTTATTTGATGTGTGGGGTATTGACTTTATGGGCCCTTTCGTGAGTTCTTATGGGATGAAGTACATTCTTGTAGCAGTTGATTATGTATCTAAATGGGTCGAAGCCATAGCCATCGCAAACAATGAAGGGAAGAGTGTCACTGCATTCTTGAAAAAGAATATATTCTCCCGTTTTGGCACCCCAAGGGCCATTATTAGTGATGGGGGCTCCCACTTCTGCAACAGATTGTTCAAGGGGTTATTGGAGAAATACGGGGTTCGCCATAATGTGGCCACTCCTTACCACCCTCAAACTAGTGGGAAAGTTGAAGTATCGAATCGGGAGATCAAACAGATATTGTCCAAAACAGTGAATGCTAGTAGAACGAATTGGTCAAGGAGGCTTGATGATGCTCTTTGGGCCTACCGGACAGCTTATAAGACTCCGATAGGTATGTCTCCATACCAACTTGTATATGGGAAAGCTTGTCGGTTGAGTTGGAGCATAAAGCCATGTGGGCTATGAAGAAGTTAAAAATGGATTGGAGCGAAGCTGCAGAGCAACGGTTAAATGGGTTGAATGAACTTGATGAATTTCGCTTGAAAGCCTATGAAATCTCAACCCTATATAAAGAAAAGATGAAAAAGTATCATGACAACAAAATTGAAAAACAAGAGTTTATGGTCGGGGATTTAGTGCTTCTATTCAATTCCAGATTGCGCTTGTTCCCAGGCAAATTCAAGTCCAAATGGACTGGTCCTTACACGGTTACCCAACTATTCCCTCATGGAGCAGTTGAGTTGGAAACGAAGGAGGGTGTGCGGTTCAAGGTGAATGGACAACGCATAAAAATCTATCTCGGGCATGCTGAATCAGCGAATGAAGTGATCGAGGCATATCATCTTGATGAAGTCTGAGTAATCAAGTGGCCCCATTCGTGCCGCGACATTAAATCAGGCGCTTGTTGGGACGCAACCCAATACTTATCGTCTTTCTAATAATGGTAGCATTTTTTCTATTAATGGGTTTAAATTTGCAGGCACATCACCAGGAAATTCTGCAGAAAACTACTCCGCAGTAGCCACTGATGGATACAACGACGGACCGTTGCGCATGCAATGGATCGTCGTATGCATCCGTCACATCAGGTACGTATTTCTGTCATTTTAAATATAAGGGCACACACGACGGAACCTACGACGGCTCATCACAAATGCGACGGACCATCATCGGGGAACCGTCGCGTGATTAAAGAATTCTACCCGACCCGACCCGGCTGGACCCTTTTCAAAATCTGACCGTTTATACTCCCCCCTTCCATATTTCACCCCCTTACTTCGTTATTCCCCTCATCTCCCCTCTCTTTTCAACTTCCACACTTCCCCTCACTGATCATTGCTCCCAAAACCTCCTAAGCCTTATACTTATCATCTACTAGTCGGTGCTGCTGCTGTAGGTGTCTACCTTGCCAACTGAATCATTCTCCGTTTTTTTTCTTTCCATTTCCAAGGTATGTGTCTCTACATTTATACTTATTTATCTTGCATTTTGGTTGAGTAGTTAGTATTAGCTTAGTTCTTAGTCGTATACTGTTTCCTTTATATGCTTATGTCTAAACCTAGGTTCAAAATGTTCGAATGTGCCATGTTGATAACCCTAGGCATAGGTGATTTTGCATTGGTAGTTCCTAGGTAAGTGGGATAGACACATATAGGTCCACAACACCACAAGACCATGTGGGTTCATCGAGAATACATAGGGTACCCCCAGTTCTAACACTGCTACTCAGAACAAGACCCCGATGACAGACCATCGCACACACGACGGACCGTCGTAGGGTCCGTTGCACAAGCCTTAGCACCCCTGCCCAACGACGCCTGTGACGGACCGTTGTCTTCACGACGGTCCGTCCTGCACAACCATTCTGGTTGTCAGAGACCCTGTTTCTAAGGGTCTCTCAAAATTTTCTAAGTGTCCTACGACGGACCGTCATACCCACGACGGTCCATCCTGCACGACCGTCATGATGGTCAGAGACCCCTCTGATAAGGGTCTCCCAACATTTTCTAAGTGTCCTACGATGGACTCTTACGACGGACCGTCATACCCATGACGGTCCGTCCTGCACGACTGTCATGATGGTTAGAGACCCCTCTAATAAGGGTCTCCCAAAATTTTCTAAGTGTCCTACGATGGACTCTTACGACGGACCGTCGTACAAACGACGGTCCGTCCTGCACGATCATCATGATGGTCAGAGACCCCTCTGATAAGGGTCTCCCAACATTTTCTAAGTGTCCTACGACGGACCGTCGTACCAACGACGGTCCGTCCTGCTTGACCGTCGTACCAACGACGGTCCGTCCTGCTTGACCGTCATGATGGTTAGAGACCCCTCCTTCTGAGTTCTTTCTATATACATAGACTAAGTACAACACGACGGACCTCATGACGGTCCGTCATATCCACGACGAGCCGTCATCTAGCCCGTCGTGTGATACAGTTTCACTATCACTAACACACTATTTTAAATGTTTTATGTTGTATGGGCTTGGCTTTCTTTTTTGACACTACTCGTACTAATATTGATCCTTTGCAGGTACTATCTACTATGGCACCCAAGCAAGACTGAGCCTATGCACGCGGGCGATCCAAGTCTGTTGCCCCGTCTGCACGCTTGATCATCGGCTCTTATGATGAGCGGGACCCTGAATATGTGCCCCCAGTCACTTCCGCACCTTCCCGTGCTGCACGTGCCCCCAGAGCCACACCCAAGACGGTGGCGTCGCGATGAGTCACCGCCTCCCGATCGATGAGCGCGCATCGACCGCACACCCTCTGGGTCAGCCACAAATGAGAAAGGAGCGTCTGGATCCTTAGGAGTATCCTGGTCCGAGGAAGCTTCAGGCTCTGCTGAGGTTCCCGCACCCGCCACTGCTGCAGCGTCGGCCTCGTCTGATGAGGCTGACAGTTCAGACTCTACATCCGGTGCACCAGCCCAGGTCCCCACCCCAGCCTCTGACCAGCCAAACCGATGGTGCGTCGAAGGCCAGTTTCAAGTTTACTCCGACGCCAAATTCCTGACTGATAAAGGAGTCATGACTAGGACACTCACCTTGGAGCGGCGGGTACTTACGGGGAGTCTCCCATCAATGCCAGAGATCCACAACCTATTCACCAGGCATCGCTTGGAGTGGATGATACGCTCAAACTTACTTCTCAAATGAGAAGTAAAGCGGTCGTGTCAAGTAAATAACCCAACTAGTGAGGTTGGGATCGTTCCCACGAGGAAAATAGTCTAGACTTAACTTTAACCTAGTATTACTATCGTTTGGTCAATAACTTTCTTGGAAAGTTGAAATATAAAAAGGGGGGTTTGTATTACCTAATGAGTAAAAATAACTAATGTAATCGAAAGAGACAGTTGACAGCTTTTAATATTGGGTTTTAATCAATGAATTAAGGTAACTAGGGTTTACGTGTTCCCCACAGTTAAGTAACTCGATAATTCTAACTATAACAATTCTTTCCTAGTATCTTGCATGCAAAGTGACAAGTTATGTATTTCTAAATCCTTGGTCCGGCATCTAGAAAATCTCACTCCGCACCTTGGTCCACTCGTGTGTTGCTTTCCTAACCCTTATCTTTACCTCATATTAAGCATCATATTCGATATTTGACTAAGTTATACCTCGTACCAATCAATACTAGCCTATTAGATAGCATACACTAAATCTATGTTAATAATTCTTTTCCTATTATCTACCTCCTTGGTCCCAAGTAGCATTAAGGCGAAGTTCTAACGTTGATCATCCGTTAAAAGACTTCTAATCGAAAGAATTATTAATACATGCAAGACACTTGTTCTAGAATTGTTATTTTAGTTAGGGTTTATCTCATTATTTGCCTATGGTTCCCACAACCCTAGTTATGGAATTTAGTTGCTCATAGCCATAAACACGATATTCAAATCTGTTAAATTAGAATTCATGTACTTACTTCAATGAGAAAGAGTAAAGTCCGAAAATACGCTTGATTAATCACCAAAATTCACTTGTATCAATCTTCAATAATCAAATACTCAAAAACACCAAGTATTATAATCACAAAGTCTAACTATATGCAATTTGAATATCAAAGAGTCTAACCCCAAAAACGAGGTTTTTCGAACTATTTATAAAAAATAATAAACCTAATTAAAGAAGGATTCTAATATTCTGGAAATCTGCCAAAACGCGGCTGGGTCGACGGACCACGCGACGGACCGTCGTAGTCATGACGGACCGTCGTAGTCATGACGGACCGTCGTGGGCTCCGTCGTCCCACACTTGTCCAATTTCTTCAGCTGCTTTCTTCATTCCCCTCGACGGCAAGTGTGACGGACCGTCATAGGCACGACGGTCCGTCGAGGGTCTTCGTTTCAAAATACTTCAACTCCTGGAATCAGATGCTGGGATCACTTCTGCGATCTTCACGACGGACATGCGGGACGGACCGTCATGGCCATGACGGACCGTCACAAGCTTCGTAATCCCACACTTGGTCGACTTCCCATCTTCCTTCGGCTACTCTACGCTGCCACCTACGGACCGTCACAAGAACGACGGACCGTCATAAGCTCCGTAGGTGGTCTCTTACGCAATTTTCGCTCAAAATCTCCGCATTCGACTTTGGGACAGATTTCTGCAAAACAAAGAGAAACTTATATCAAAATTAGCACAAAAAGGCTTTTGGACACACTAAACTTAAGGAAAAAGCATTAATTATACCGTGAAACCACGGTACATCAACACCCTCAACTTAAATTCGTTGTTTGTCCTCAAGCGACGCACTATGACTCACTACACAATCTTTGTACAATAGTATTCATGTTTTATCCTTTGCAATCATTTGGCTATCAATCCCGCCTAATCCCATCAAATCTATGCATGCTATCACTATTAGGCTTCACTTTTGTGGGATTCGAACATGACACAGACTCACCATGCACTAATACCTACCCTCTTCAATTTCTCACCAAGGTGCTAACAATTCCGGTATTGCAACTAGTGTCCTCACTTTAGAACAAAATCCTCATTTTTCACACAATAGTTTCAGTTTGAGTATAAGGATTACATTTCAACACTCGCTCTCAGAACAAAGTCACACTCATTCATACCTGTTGCCATAAGCTTGCCCTTATTTTCACTGCCTTAAGTTCACTATACAACCCTTAGGATCACGATAGGACTTTCTTTAGCTTGTAACGTAGGCTCAGAGTCAGGTAGGGTATATTTAGGTATACTTTAGTGACTTTTTGCCCTCCTTGACATATCGGCTAAACCTTCCACCCTATATCAATCTATCTCACCCAGTTCCTCCTATTCTTTCACCTTGCTGTTTCCCTTCTTTCTTCCTTTGCGTAAGTGACTCTTTTCTTTTCTTGTTTGTAATTCTTGAGTATATATATATATATATATATTTTTTTTTCAACGAGTTCTTGAGTCACTTCACTTTTGTTCTTTCTCTCTCTTTGTTCTTTCAACCCCACTTTCCAGGGCATTCCTCAAAACAGCCACCCTCAACTCATGGCTTTGCCATGAGTCAAGGTACACAAGACTCCAAAATCGGGTCAGGGCCATAACGAAGGTTGTTTATACATTAGCCACCCTCAACTTATGCTTTTGGCATAAGCTGAGGTGCACATGTCCAAGGAGGGACCAGGGCCAACATATTGTTCCCAGAAAAGGTCAGTTGGGGTGAAAAAGAAAGGTCTACTTTTAAGCTCAAATTGTTTGGATCAAAGAAGGATAACTTTCATTTGGTTTCTTTATTTAGGCTAGAAATGGGCTATATTGAATAAGGGCCTATGATCATTTCCTAATTGTTTATTCTGACTTACTTTTAGCAGGACTAACCAGGCAATTTCTAGCTCAGTACCAATAGTGGACTATTCAACTTTCCTCACACTCACTTGACATTTCATCACTATACCAGATTATCAGACACCTAGTTTGACTCGAAGATTTAGGGTAATGCAATGGTGTAACTCTATTTCATGTTTAGAGCCACACAATTATCATTTACTACGCCTAGTCATGCAACATTTTCCAGTTTTATCGGGATATCATTTTAGCCATCATGCTTCAGAGTTAGACTTATGTACAAAAGATATAACGTGCCGGTTCAACAGAAAAATAATCAGTCTTTTGGGGAAAAAGAACACAGGCAAGAAAACCCCAAAAGAGGATAGTGAGTTGGGCTACTCAGACTTCACCCTAACACTCACTTTCCATTTACCCCACCCCCCAACAAAAAGCATGCAATTGTCCCCAATGCATAAAAAAACTAAAGATTAGAGGGTAGGTGAAGCAAACTGTGGCGCATAGCGCCGTCGATCAACAGGCTGGTGGAGTGCAGTTTCTGAACCCACGGCCTCTGCAATCTGGACACCATCGGTGGTGTCCTCAACAATCTGGACACCCTCGGTGGTGTCCTCAAGAACTTTCTTTCCGCTCCTCGGTGCCTCGTGATCTCTAGTATGGGAGCTAGAGGCCCACCGCTATCTGGGATGCTCGGATCCGGTGTGCCTCGCCTCGGCAATAGAGGCTCTCTCGCCTTGACTCGCGGCGCTCTCTCTTCTTCGCTCGCGCCTCGTCCTCTCCTCGATCCCTACGCCTCTTGGCACTCTCTGGAGGGGATGGTGGAATGTCGAGTAGTGAACAAGGTCCGCCAACATCGTGTCCTCGCAGCTCGGCAGCCGGGGCCTCGAATCTGGTACCCTCGACGCTAGTATAGTGGCGATGTCGACACGGTGTCATTGCGATCTGAAGAGTCGACACATCTACCGGAGGGCTGGTCGAGCTAACACTGCAACTCGAAGGCATCTATCGCATTTGGTTAACCTCTGCAATCTTCCGCTGCATCATTCTCTCTGTACCCGCTTCCGACTCAATGGACTTCTGCATCCACGGCTTGATATGGTGCAGAAGAGTGGCCATTTGCGCCTCAAGTTTTTGGACCCTAGCAAGCGGGGCCGATGTGGTAGAGGCGTGCTACTACCGGGATAGACTCGACCGGGTAGTGTCGATGAATCTTTGGTGTAGGCGTCAGGCTGTCAGCCGTATCCTCAGATCATCCGCAGAGGTGGCGGCTCGGGCGTGGCCCCTGCGTGGTGCCAACTCATTGGCCTGCGTCTCGATGAGGCCGACATCAACGGTGCCCAACGGAGTCCTCAATCGATCTATGTGCCACACGGGCACACCTGCAGACCTGCAAAGAGCAAAGATCATGCATGGAAAGGGGTAGGTGGTGGTGACCTTGAACGCCCTCTCGTGCATGACCGCCTGGAGAAGCCAAGCATGGTCTACCTCGAAGCCGGCGATCATCGCCGCTTATCGACAACCCACGATCCCAGGTGACTATGTTGTCGGCGGTGTGGGGAGAGGCGATGGCGCACGAGCGACCCACAAGACCTTGGAGTCGAATGTGAGGTTGGCCTTCTTGATGGCCCCCTTTGGCTCAATGACCCAGTCGGCACCCTCTCCGTCGTCTGATAGGTGCAGGGCCATCCACCTCTTGGTGGTCTCTCTCCGTGTCCGCTCGCGCATGAAGTGGCCCTCCTTGTCTATCGCCGGCGATAGTCAAACTCAGCGATGGTGGGTCCGCAGCCTCGGCCTCTCGCCAGATAGGAACCGGCGGATGGCGGGCGTGGAAATGTCGACCGCACGCCTCGACTAGCACTCGCCCAATGGGGCTGTTTACGAGGCGACCGCTGTCGATCTGTGATCGGAGAGTCGCTACGTGGGACGCGTAGAACTCTCGGACCATCTCCTCATCAGAAGCGTCCCAATGGGCCGGGCTGTCCACTCTAAGCGTCTTGCCGATGAAGATGTTGTGGATGTCCCGGCATCGAAGGGAGACTCCTGTAAGTACCCGCCGCTCCAGGTGAGTGTCCGAGCCATTACCCCTTTGTCCGTAAGAAATTTTTGCGTCGGAGTACACCAAATCGGCCCTCAACGCACCACCGGTTTGGCTGGTCTGTTACGGGGTGGGGACCTGGCTGGTGCGCCGGATGTGGAGTCTGAATCGGCCCTCATCGACGAGGCCGACGCCGCAGAAGATGGGTCGCGGGAACCTCAGCAGAACCTGGCTTCCCGGACCAGGATACTCCTAAGGAGCCGACGCTCCTTCGCCGTTGGTGGCCGACCCGGAGGGTGTGTGCGGTCGATGTCGCTCCTCATCGACCGGGAGGCGTGACTACGCTGGGCGCCACCGTCTTCTTGGGTGTGGCTCGGGGGCACGTGCGATGCGGGAAGGCGGAGGTGCCTGGGGCATGTATTCCGGTCCCGCTCATCATCGCACTGATGATCAAGCGTCGCGACGGCCACAGACTTGGATCGCCAGCGTCGTAAGCTCGGTCTTGCTTGGGTGCCATGGTCGATAGTACCT
Organism: Solanum arcanum; assembly: GCA_027789145.1. Taxonomy (NCBI): domain Eukaryota; kingdom Viridiplantae; phylum Streptophyta; class Magnoliopsida; order Solanales; family Solanaceae; genus Solanum; species Solanum arcanum. The sequence goes on from CM050941.1 coordinate 19,685,550, forward strand.
GAAAGGATCACTATTAGTACGAGTAATATCAAACAAGACAAGCAAGCCCATACAACAAGCAAACATGTAAAATAGTATGTTAGTGATAGTGAAAGCGTAGCACGACGGAGACGGATGACGGCTCGTCGTGGCTACGACGGACCGTCATGAGGTCCGTCGTGTTGTACTTGGTCGATGTACATATCAAGAACCCTGAAAGAGGGGTCTCTGACCATCATGACGGTCAGTCAGGACGGACCGTCGTGGGAGTGACGGTCCGTCGTAAGTGTCCGTTGTTGGATACTTGGAAAAATTGTGGAGATCCTTTTCAGAGTGGTCTCTGACCATCATGACGGTCACTCAGGACGGACCGTCGAGTGTACGACGGCCCGTCGTAAGTGTCCGTCATAGGACACTTAGAAAAGTTTTAGAGACCGCCCAGGAGCGAGGGTCTCGACAACCATGGCGGATCGTGCGGGGCCGGACCGTCGTGGGAGTGACGGTCCGTCGTAAGTGTCCGTTGTTGGACACTTAGAAAAGTTTTAGAGACCCTTAGGAACAGGGTCTCTGACAACCATGACGGTCGTGCAGGACGGACCGTCGTGGGAGTGACGGTCCGTCGTAAGTGTCCGTTGTTGGACACTTAGAAAAGTTTTAGAGACCCTTAGGAACAGGGTCTCTGACAACCATGACGGTCGTGCAGGACGGACCGTCGTGGGAGTGACGGTCCGTCGTAAGTGTCCGTTGTTGGACACTTGGAAAAATTTTGGAGACCCTTTTCAGAGTGGTCTCTGACCATCACGACGATCGTTCAGGACGGACCGTCGTGAAGACAACGATGCATCACAGCGCCGTTGGGGAGGGGCTAGGGCTTATGCGACGGACCTGCGGACGGTCCGTCGTGTACACGACGGACCGTCATCGAGGTCTCGTTACGTCTACCGAGACAGAATCGTAAGTACCCTAAGCAACCCCAATGAACCCACGTGGTCTTGTAGTGTTGTGGACCTATGTGTGTCTATCCCACTTTCCTAGGAAACTAGTAATGTGAAATCGCCTATGTCTAGGGTTATGATCATGGCAAATTCAAACATTTAGAGCCTAGGTCTAGATATAAGCATATCAATGGAACAACATACGACGAAGAACAAATCTAAAACTAACTAATAACTAAAAATACAAGAGAGATGAGTATAAATTTAGAGACACATACCTTGGAAATGGAGAAAACACTAATGTGAAATGAGTCAGGTAGCAAGGTAGACACCTTACAGCAGCAGCACCGACTAGTGGATAAGAAGTATAAGGTTTAGGAGTATTTTGGGAGCAATGATCAGTGGGGGGAAGTTGAAAAGAGAGTGGATATGAGAGGAATGAGGAAATAATGGGAGAAATATGGAGGGGTGGGAGTATAAACGGTCAGAATTTGAAAAGGGTTAGTCCGGGTCGGGTCGGGTTAATTTCATTAAACGCGCGACAGGTCCCCGACGACGGACCGTCGCGCTTGCGACGCCCCGTCATAGTGTCCGTCGTGTGTGCCCTAATTTCAAAAGATGACAGTTTATACGTACCTGGTGTGACGGATGATACGACGGTCCGTCACGTGTGCGACGGTCCGTCGATGTATCCGTCAGTGGCTGCTGCAGAGTAGTTTTCTGCAGAATTTCCTGGTGATGTGCCTGCAAATTTAAAACCCATTAATAGAAAAATGCTACTATTAAAAAGACAATAAGTATTGGGTTGCCTCCCAACAAGCGCCTGATTTAATGTCGCGGCACGACTGGGGCCACTTGATTACTCAGACTTCATCAAGATGGTATGCCTCTATCACTTCATTTGCCGATTCAGCATGCCCGAGATAGATTTTTATACGCTGTCCATTCACCTTGAACCGCACACCCTCCTTAGTTTCCAATTCAACTGCTCCATGAGGGAATAGTTGGGTAACCGTGTAAGGACCAGTCCATTTGGACTTGAGTTTGCCTGGAAACAAGCGTAATCTGGAATTGAATAGAAGCACCAAATCCCCGACCATAAACTCTCGTTTTTCAATTTTGTTGTCATGATACTTCTTCATCTTTTCTTTATATAAGGCTGAGCTTTCATAAGCTTTCAAGCGAAATTCATCAAGTTCATTTAACCCATTTAACCGTTGCTCTGGAGCTTCGCTCCAATCCATTTTTTACTTCTTCATAGCCCACATGGCTTTATGCTCTAACTCAACCTAAGATGACAAGCTTTCCCATATACAAGTTGGTATGGAGACATACCAATGGGGGTCTTATAGGCTGTCCGGTAGGCCCACAGAGCATCATCAAGCCTCCTTGACCAATCTGTTCGACTAGCATTCACTGTTTTGGACAATATCTGTTTGATCTCCCGATTCGATACCTCAACTTGCCCACTAGTTTGAGGGTGGTAAGGCGTGGCCACATTATGGCGAACACCGTATTTCTCCAATAACCCCTTGAACAATCTGTTGCAGAAATGGGAACCCCCATCACTAATAATGGCCCTTGGAGTGCCAAAACGGGAGAATATATTCTTTTTCAAGAATGCGTTGACACTCTTCCCTTCATTGTTTTGCGAGCGATGGCTTCACCCATTTAGATACATAATCAACTGCTACAAGAATGTACTTCATCCCATGAGAACTCACAAAGGGCCCATAAAGTCAATACCCCACACATCAAATAACTCAATCACAAGAATGGGGTTGAGAGGAGCTCTTGCTTTCTTGAAATACCACCATCTCGTTGACATTTGTCACATGATTTAGCAAACCCATGAGCATCTTGATGAAGAGTTGGCCAATAATAACCACATTGCAATATCTTGTGAGCGGTTCGGATACCACGTGATGTCCGCCAACAGTGAAGAATGGCATGCCTCCAAAGACACTCAACATTTCACATTCGCACACAACGCCGAATAAGCCCGTCGGCACAACTTCTATACAAGTATGGTTCATCCCAAAAGAACTTCTTCACATCATACATGAACTTTTTCCTTTGATGAAAGGACAAGTCTGATGGAACAATATCACTAGCCAGATAGTTCGCAAAGTCTGCGAACCATGGAATCAAGTCTTGTGAAGCAGCCAAGACATGTTCATCAGGGAAAGGATCATCAATGTCAGTTTTATCCCCTAACTCTCTCATAGCTTCATCCTCTAGACGGGACAAATGATCAAGAACTTGATTTTCAGGTCCCTTTTCTATCCAAAGACTTCAAAGTCAAATTCTTGCGAATAATACCCAACGAATCAGCCTTGGTTTCGCATCCTTCTTCGCCATCAAATATCTCATTTGAATGGTCAAGATGCACTATGACTCTAGTACCTAGCAAGTAGGAGCGAAATTTCTCAAAAGCAAAGACTACTGCGAGGAGTTCTTGCTCAGTCACTGTGTAGTTCTTCTGGGCTTCATTTAGGGCTTTACTAGCATAGTAAATTGGGTAAAGGATTTTGTTTCTTCTCTATCCCAATACTACACCAAGAGCCACCCCACTAGCATCGCACATTACCTCAAATGGACTGTTCCAATCCGGAGAAATAATAATAGGTGCCGACACTAACTTCTCTTTTAGCTCACCGAATGCTTTAAGACAGGACTCATCAAAACAAAATTTACATTCTTTCTCCAATAATTTGCACAATGGGTGTGCAATCTTTGAAAAATCTTTGATGAATCTCCGATAAAAACCTGCATGCCCAAGAAAGCTTCTCACACCTTTCACAGAGATCGGTGGACGAAGTCTCTCTATTACCTCAACTTTAGCTCGATCAACCTCTATACCCTTTTCTGAAATGCGATGACCCAACACAATACCTTCTTTCACCATGAAATGACACTTTTCCCAGTTTAGTACCAGATTGCAGTCTTCACATCTCTTAAGAACCTCAGATAAATTGGTCAAGCATCGCTCAAATGAATCACCAACCACGTAAAAATCATCCATAAAAACCTCTATAGTATCCTCCACCATGTCGTAAAATATTGACATCATACATCTCTCAAAAGTCATGCGGGTGCATTGCACAACCCAAACGGCATTCTTCCTCAACGCAAAGTCCCATATATGGACAAGTGAAGGTGGTTTTCTCTTGATCTTCCTGCGATAGAAATCTGATTATACCTCGAATACCCATCAAGAAAACAATACCACCCTTTTCCGGCAAGTCTATCCAACATCCGGTCCATGAAGGGCATAGGAAAATGGTCTTTTTCACCCATGAGTTCGATTCACGGTAATCCATACACACCCTCCATCCAAGAACCTGGTCTCATTGGGACAAGTTCATTCTTTTCGCTGGGGACCACAGTCATTCCCCTTTCTTAGGTACACACTGAACCGGGCATACCCAACTACTATCGGCGATTGGATATATGACTAGGCATCCAACCACTTGATGATTTCCTTCTTCACAACCTCTTGCATAGGAGGGTTCAAAGCGTCTCTGGTGCTCAACACTGGCTTATGATCGTGCATGAGTTGGATTTTATGAGAGCAAATACCGGGAGGGATCCCAATAATGTCCGCAATAGTCCACCCAATAGCTCTTTTGAACCTTTTTAGTACCGTCACCAAGCTCTGAACCTGTTGTGCATCCAAGTCTGACGCAATGATTACCGGCAAAGTGTCACCCTTTCCTAAGAATTCATACCTGAGATGAGGTGGGAGGGCTTTTAGTTCCAATTTTGGAGCTTCCTCTATAGATGGTTTCGCGGGTGGGGACTCGCGATTCTTCATATCAAGCTCAAATTTCTTTGGTTTAAACCGAACATCACCTCGGTCAAGAGCAGCGACTAATGACTCATACTCTTCAATGCAATCGCTATCAAAGTTCATTATCACTGCCGCTAATGCTTCGACACCTAGACGTTCTTCAATTTGTGTCTCAAATGTCTCACCCATGTTGTAGGATATTGCAGATGCCGATTGGAGCTCACCACTCGCTTCATGGCCCTACAAATATTAAACGTTACTTGCTCATTGTTCACCCGAAATTTCAGCGGGCCCTTTTCCATGTCTACTAAGGCTCTTCCTGTAGCAAGGAATGGCCTCCCAAGAATAATGGGCACTTCAAAATCGACTTCGCAATCAAGAATAACAAAATCTGCTGGAAATATGAACGACTCCACTTTTACCAACACATCGTGGAGTATCCCTATAGGTCGTTTTACTGTTCGATCGGCCATCAGTAACCGCATCGCAGTGGGTTTTGGGTCACCGAGACCCAACTTCTTGTAAATCGAGAGGGGCATGAGATTTATGCTTGCCCCCAGATCACATAATGCTTTCGCAAAATGTAATAGCCCGATTGTACAAGGAATGGTGAACGCACCCGGATCTTCTTTCTTTTGGACCAGAGATCTTGTAGCAATAGCACTACAATGCTGCATTCTGTCGTCATCCTCAAAAGTAACCGATCTTTTCTTTGTGACCAGATCTTTCATAAACTTGGCGTAACCGGGCATTTGTTCTAAAGCTTCTACCAAAGGGACATTGATAGAAAAATGCTTCAACATTGTTATAAAACGCCGATATTTGCCATCCTCGGTTTTTTTCACTAATCTTTGAGGAAATGGGGGTGGTGGCCTAGGCATAGGGATTACCTTTTTGGGCACTTCAGCATCTTGCTCAGTCGCATCCTCTAATTCAAAGATCAACATCTCCCACTTTATCAGATTCTGTTGTCACCTTATTCTCATCAGATGGCATAGGTGGATCAATGGTTTGCTTGCCACCGCGAGTAGTAATTGCCATACAATGTCCATCATTTAGTGGATTTTGGACAGTGTTGCTAGGAAGGGTGCCCGGTTGCCGTGTGTTCACAGTTGCAGATAATTGGGCCAATTGTAACTCAAGTTGCTTAATTGATATTGCATGTGTATCAACTTTTTGCCCAATGCCCGCTAGATCATTTCTCAACTCTTTATTGTGCTCATCACTAGCATCGAACCTCCTCATCATCTTATGCAACATATCCTCGACTCGCGACATACTACCTCCACCATCCCTGGGAGTAACTTCACGATTTTGAGGAGGAACATAGGGTCCATTTCACTGCTTTACATTACCATAGCTACCCCTGTTGAAGTTGTTGTCGCGATTGTAGTTTCCATCTCGGACATAATGACCCTCACGATTGTAGTTACCATAGTTCCGACCTTGGTTCCCTTGACCTTGGCGCCAATTTTCCTGATTAGAGCCTTGGGCACTTGGTCGCACCCCCCCCATCTGTTCATTTACTGCATAGGAATCCTCCTCATAATAACACTCATCGATTGGAGGTTGTGGTTTAGCCAAATAGTTGACTGCATTTACCTTTTCTGCACCCCCAACGACATGTTTTAGTACCAACCCAAGCTCAGTTCTCATCTGAGCCATTTCTTCACGAATATCATCTGTGGCTGGGTTATGAGTGGACTGCATCACAAGGTGTTTCTCCCTCAGACGGACTTCCTAGTACTCCAAGCTTTGTTGTTACGGAGATTTTCTCTAATTTCTCAAAGAATCTCAAAGATAAGGGCATTCTCCATAAGATCCGCCGCTATAGTGTCCAACATCGCTTTATTGTTATCATCTTGTCCCCGATAGAAGTATTCTTTCGACTTATCATCAATGCGGTGGTTTGGAACACTTCTCAAGAATGAGGTGAATCGATCCCAAGAACTACTAACTGACTCTCCTGGTAGTGCCACAAAGTTGTTCACCCTGTCTTTGTGGTTTAATTTCTTGGAGACCGGATAGTAGCGTGCTAAGAAGACATCCCGTAGTTGATTCCATGAAAAGATGGAGTTGTATGGGAGCTCAAGAACCACATAGCAGCCTCTCCCGTCAAGAGAGAGGAAATACTCTAAGACCTATTACATCAAGATCCAAATCAGGCCTCCCCACACAACTCTTACACACTGCCCTTACCTTAGCTAGATGGGCATGTGGATCCTCGTATGTAGCCACGAAAACAAACCTCTGGCGGTGAGCATTTGCATCGGACTACTAGTTACCACAAAAGTGTGGCCTGTAGGTAGGGAGGCAAAACCAGTGGTCCGTCCGAATCTGCTATGTTATCATAGCCTCGTAGTATGCTTGGGGCCGTGGAGCGGGATTCTGTCCCCTCTGTTGATGTTCACCCGAGCATCGGGTAACATCGACCATGAACATCAGCCGAGCTGGGATGTTCTGGTTTGATCCTCATCGTTGATTCCCAAGTTACGATTCATGTTTCGCAGTGTGCGTTCTAGCTCGTGATCGTAGGGAACAATGGTTCTCTTCCTCTCCGTGTATTTGGCATACAAGGAGGATAATTCGCAAGGAAATCAAAAACAATAAAACAAAGTAAAATCAAGAAAATATCAACTAAACTATAGTAATAAGTTCAAGTTAATATAAAAGCTAAATTCCCCAAGAATCGCGCCAAAATTTGATACGCCAAACTTACTTCTCAAATGAGAAGTAAAGCGGTCGTGTCAAGTAAATAACCCAACTAGTGAGGTTGGGATCGTTCCCCACAAGGAAAATAGTCTAGACTTAACTTTAACCTAGTATTACTATCGTTTGGTCAATAACTTTCTTGGAAAGTAGAAATATAAAAAGGGGGGTTTGTATTACCTAATGAGTAAAAATAACTAATGTAATCGAAAGAGACAGTTGACAGCTTTTAATATTGGGTTTTAATCAATGAATTAAGGTAACTAGGGTTTACGTGTTCCCACATGGTTAAGTAACTCGATAATTCTAACTATAACAATTCTTTCCTAGTATCTTGCATGCAAAGTGACAAGTTATGTATTTCTAAATCCTTGGTCCGGCATCTAGAAAATCTCACTCCGCACCTTGGTCCGGCTACGTGTGTTGCTTTCCTAACCCTTATCTTTACCTCATATTAAGCATCATATTCGATATTTGACTAAGTTATACCTCGTACTAATCAATACTAGCCTATTAGATAGCATACACTAAATCTATGTTAATAATTCTTTTCCTATTATCTACCTCCTTGGTCCGCAAGTAGCATTAAGGCGAGTTCTAACGTTGATCATCCGTTAAAAGACTTCTAATCGAAAGAATTATTAATACATGCAAGACACTGTTCTAGAATTGTTATTTTAGTTAGGGTTTATCTCATTATTTGCCTATGGTTCCCACAACCCTAGTTATGGAATTTAGTTGCTCATAGCCATAAACACGATATTCAAATCATTAAATTAGAATTCATGTACTTACTTCAATGAGAAAGAGTAAAGTCCGAAAATACGCTTGATTAATCACCAAAATTCACTTGTATCAATCTTCAATAATCAAATACTCAAAAACACCAAGTATTATAATCACAAAGTCTAACTATATGCAATTTGAATATCAAAGAGTCTAACCCCAAAAACGAGGTTTTTCGAACTATTTATAAAAAATAATAAACCTAATTAAAGAAGGATTCTAATATTCGAAATCGCCAAAACGCTGGCCGGGTCGACGGACCACGCTGACGGACCGTCAGAGTCATGACGGACCGTCGTGGGCTCCGTCGTCCCACACTTGTCCAATTTCTTCACCGCTTTCTTCATTCCTCGACGGCAAGTGTGACGGACCGTCATAGGCACGACGGTCCGTCGAGGGTCTTCGCTTCAAAATACTTCAACTCCTGGAATCTGGTGCGGGATCACTTCTCCGATCTTCACGACGGACATGCGGGGACGGACCGTCATGGCCATGACGGACCGTCACAAGATTCGTAATCCCACACTTGGTCGACTTCCCCATCTTCCTTCAAAGAGCCTACTCTACGCTGCCACCTACGGACCGTCACAAGCACGACGGACCGTCATAAGCTCCGTAGGTGGTCTCTTCTGCAATTTTCGCTCAAAATCTCCGCATTCAGCTTTGGACAGATTTCCTGCAAAACAAAGAGAAACTTATATCAAAATTAGCACAAAAAGGCTTTTGGACACACTAAACTTAAGGAAAAAGCATTAATTATACCGTGAAACCACGGTATATCAGTGGACAGGCCGTCCGTTGGGACGATACAGCGAGGAAGTGGTCCAACAGTTCTACGCATCCTACGTAGCGACTCTTCGATCACAGATCGATAGGTGGGCTGCTCCCGCTAAACAGGCCCCACTGGAGCAGGTTCGAGTCCGAGGCGTGCAGGTTGACATTTCCCTGCCAGCTATCCGCCGGTTCCTATACGGCGAGAGTGCAGATGCTACGCGGACTCCCCACACTGCCGAGTTTGACTACCGCTGGCAGATAGTGAAGGATGGCCAGTTCTTGCGCGAGCAGGCACTGAGAGAGACCACCAAGAGGTGGATGGCCCTGCACCTATCAGTCGACGGAGACGGTGCCGATTGGGTCACTGAGCCGAAGGGGGCCATCAAGAAGGCCAACCTCACGTTCGTCGCGAAGTTCTTGTGGCTGCTCGTCCGTCACTGCCTTTCCCCCACAGCTGCTGATAACATCGTCACTTGGGATCGAGCAGTGTTGATAGCGGCGATGATAGCCGGATTCGAGGTCGACTTCGCATGGCTTCTCCAGGCAGTCATGCACGAGAGGGCATTCAAGGTCACTACTACCTACCCCTTCCCGTGTATGATTTTTGCCTTTTGCAGGACCGCGGGTCTGCCCATATGGCACATAGATCAGTTGAAGACCCCGCAGGGCACCGTTGATGTCGGCCTCATCAGAGACGAGGCCAATGAGTTTGCCCCACGTCGAGGGCCCCATCCAGAGCTGCCACCACTTGCTGATGATCTTGCGGATACGGTGGCCCAGGCCCGCACCGCTACACAGGCGTCCACTGACACTACCTCGGTCGAGTCTATCCCGGGTAGTATCCCAGCCCCGAGCTCCTCTCGCACAGCCCCTGTATCATTACTGGCCCCGCTTGCTAGGGTCCAAAAACTGGAGGCACAAATGGCCACCCTTCTGCATCATATCCAGCCGTGGATGCAGAAGTCTATTACTGAGTCTGAAGAGCGTATAGAGAGGAAGATGCAGTGAAAGATTGCTGAGGTTCACCAGCGCCTAGATGCATTTGAGTTGAGAGTATTAGCCCGCCCAGCCCCTCCGGTAGATCTGTCGACTCTTCAGGCTGCAGTCGACAGTCTTCGTGCAGACATCGACACGATCCTAGAGGCGAGAGTGCCAGAGCCTGTCGAGCCTGTTGAGGACACTGTATTGGAGGCCATGTTTGCTACTTCAGAAATCCCCCCACCTTCCCCTCGAGAGAGTGCCAAGAGGCGTAGGGGTCGATCAGAGGATGAGGCGCGAGCAAGGAAGAATGAGCGCCGAGAGATGGAGGCCGCGAGGAGAGCCTCACTTGCTGAGGCGGAGGCACATCAAATCAGAGCATCGCAGATAGCGGCTGGGGCGTCTAGCTCCCGCACTGTAAAGACAGCAGGAGGCACTACTGATTGTGCGGTTATTGCTGAGGACATCACTGAGGGTGTCCAGATTGCTGAGGGCACCACTGAGGGTGTCCATATTGCAGAGGATGTGGGTTCTGGGAAACTGGACCCACCAGCTTGCTGATCGACGGCGCTATGCGCCACAGGTTTGCTTCACCTACCCCTCTAATATTTAGATTTTTTTTATGCATTGGGGACAATTGCATGCTTTTTTTGTTGGGGGTGTGGTAAATGGAAAGTAAGTGTTAGGGTGAAGTCTGAGTAGCCCAACTCACTATCCTCTTTTGGGGTTTTCTTGCCTGTGTTCTTTTTCCCCAAAAGACTGATTACTTTTTTTGTTGAACTGGCACGTCATATCTTTTGTACATAGTTTAACTCTGAAGCATGATGGCTAAAATGGTATCCCGATAAAACTGGAAAATATTGCATGACTAGGCGTAGTAACTGATAATTGTGTGGCTCTAAACATGAAATAGAGTTACACCATTGCATTACCCTAAATCTTCAAGTCAAACTAGGTGTCTGATAATCTGGTATAGTGATGAGATGCCAAGTGAGTGTGAGGAAAGTTGAATAGTCCACTACTGGTACTGAGCTAGAACTTGCCTTGTTAGTCCTGCTAAAAGTAAGCTGTAACAAACAATTAGGAAAGGATCATAGGCCCTTATTCAATATAGCCCATTTCTAGCCTAAATAAAAGAAACCAAATGAAAGTTATCCTTCTTTGATCCAAATAATATGAGCTTAAAATTAGACCTTTCTTTTTCACCACAACTGATCTTTTCTAAGAACAATATGTTGGCCCTGGTCCTCATTGGACATGTGCACCTCAGCTTATGCCAAAAGCATAAGTTGAGGGTGGCTAATGCATAAACAACCTTCGTTATGGCCCTGACCCGACTTTGGGTATTGTGTACCTTGACTCATGGAAAAGCCATGAGTTGAGGGTGACAGTTTTGAGGAATGCTCTGGAAAGTGGGGTTGAATGAACAAAGAGAGAGAAAGAACAAAAGTAAAGTGAATCAAGAACTCGTTGAAAGAAAAGGAAAGAAAAAGAGAAATATTCAAGAATTTCAAACAAGAAAAGAAAAGAGTTACTTACACAAATGAAGAAAGAAGGGAAATAACAAGGTGAAAGAATAAGAGAAACTGGGCGAGATAAAGTGATAGAAAGTGGAAGGTTTAGCCGATATGTAAAGGAGGGAAAAAAGTCACTAAAGTATACCTAAATATACCCTACCTGACTCTGAGCCTATGTTACAAGATAAATAAGTCCGATCGTGATCCTTAGGGTTGTATAGCGAACTTAAGGCAGTGAAAATAAGGGCAAGCTTATGGCAATAGGTATGAATGAGTGTGACTTTGTTCTGAGAGCGAGTGTTGAAATGTAATCATTATACTCAAACTGAAATCATTGTGTGAAAAATGAGGATTTTGTTCTAAAGTGAGGACACTAGTTGCAATACCGGAATTGTTAGCACCTCGGTGAGAAATTGAAGAGGATAGGTGTTAGTGTATGGTGAGTCTGTTACATGTTCGAATCCCACAGATTCAAGCCTAATAGTGATATTATGCATAGATTTGATTAGATTAATCGGGATTGATAGCCAAATGATTGCAAAGGATAAAACATGAATACTATTGTACAAAGATTGTGTAGTGAGTCTTAGTGCGTCGCTTGAGTACAAACAACGAATTTAAGTTGAGGGTGTTGATATACCTTGGTTTCACGGTATGATTAATACTTTTTCCTTATATTTAGTGTGTTCGAAAGCCTTTTTTGTGCTAATTTTGATATAAGTTTCTCTTTGTTTTGCAGGAAATCTGTCCAAAGCTGAATGCGGAGATTTTAAGCAAAAAATGCAGAAGAGACCACCTACGGAGCTTATGACGGTCCGTCGTGCCTGTGACGGTCCGTAGGTGGCAGCGTAGAGAAGCTGCTGAAGGAAGATTGGGAAGTATGACCAAGTGTGGGATTACGAAGCTTGTGACGGTCCGTCATGGCTTTGACGGTCCGTCGTGCAGGTTCGTCGTGAAGATCAGAGAAGTGATCCCAGTACCCAGATTCCAAGAGTTGAAGTATTTTGAAACGAGACCCTCGATGAAAAGTTGTACCTATGACGGTCCGTCACACTTTCCGTCGAGGGGAATGAAGAAAGCAGCAGAAGAAATTGCACCAAGTATGGGACGACGGAGTCCACGACGGTCCGTCATGACCACGACGGTCCGTCGCGTGGTCCGTCAACCCAGCCGCGTTTTGGCAGATTTCAAGTAATTAGAATCCTTGTTTAATTATGTTTTAATTTTTTTTTATAAATAGTTCGAAAAACCTCGTTTTTGAGGTTAGACTCTGTGAGATAAAACATCATATTATTAGACTTTGTGTTTAAGTGTTTGATATAGAGAGATCCTTACAAGTGATTTTTGGTGATTAATCAAGCAAATTTTTTGGACTTTATTCTTTCTCATTGAAGTAAGTACATGAATTCTTGTTTAACATATTTGAATATTGTGTTTATGGCTATGAGGAACTAAACTCCATAACTAGGGTTGTGGGAACCATAGGCAAATAATGAGATAAACCCTAGCTAAATTAACAATTCTAGAATAGTGTCTTGCATGTATTAATAATTCTTTCGCTTAGAAGTCTTTTTAACGGATGATCAACGTTAGAACTCGCCTTAATGCTACTTGCCGGACCAAGGAGGTAGATAATAGGAAAATAATTAGTAACATAGATTTAGTGTATACTATCTAATAGGCTAGTATTGATTGGTACGAGGTAATAACTTAGTCAAATATTGAATACGATGCTTAATATGAGGTAAACATAAGGGTTAGGAAAGCAACACACGCAGCCGGACCAAGGTGCGGAGTGAGATTTTCTAGATGCCGGACCAAGGATTTAGAAATACATAACTTATCACTTTGCATGCAAGATACTAGGAAAGAATTCTTATAGTTAGAATTATCAAGTTATGAACCCGTGGGGAACACGTAAACCCTAGTTACTTTGATTAATTGATTAAAACCCAACATTAAAAGCTGTTAAGTGTCTCTTTCAAGTTCGTTAGTTATTTTTTAGGAAATACAAACCCCCCTTTTTATGCTTTTAATTTCTAAGGAAGTCATCAACCGAACAATAGTAATAACAAGTTGAAGTTAAGTCTAGACTATTTTACTCGTGGGAACGATCCCAACCTCACTAGTTGGGTTATTTACTTGACGCGACCGCTTTACTTCTCATTTGAGAAGTAAGTTTGAGCGTATCAGTACCCGTTCTTTCTTAATGCACATAACACTTGTCACAACCAATGCCTCAGAATAATGCAGATGATAAGTTTACACAAATAATGAGGAGATGACCATTTTCATAACATCACACAGTTCACAACCACACAAACATGAAGTTACATCAAGAATGATTCAAAAAACCTTCAACCCTTTCTCAACACAACACACATAACAATTAATCACATTGCCTTGTTGTTATCCCCATTCTTTTCATCATTAGAATTAATCAATGTGGACAAGTCAACCCATCACCAATCCCGTTACTCCCAACATATACCACAAGGACATACACGCATTTCATACACTTAACAAGAGTTTAGAAATCCACTTGCCTTAATTTATCGAACAATCACTTTGGAACTTTAGCCTTCCTCCTTTGTTGCACTTCCAAATAAAATTCAGTCTATTTAAATAATTAAACACTATAAGGTTTCGAAGTTAACAACACACATATTGCACGTGTCTAGACTAAACCAAAAAAACTCACGCAAATTTATAATTAAGTTCTTAAGTTTCCAGATTAGGATTAAATTTTTAATTTCTTTTCAATATCATAAATCTTAAGACATTCACTTAATACCATATACCTAACCATATACCTAATACTTAATTATATATATTAATATATCAAAACTTAAATGATAATATGGAAACTATTAAAAGGATCTCAAATTGATCCCAATTTATATCACCCATATTTGAATAACAAAATAAAGATATTTCATGAAATACTTTTATACGGAAGGCTTCTTGCATGTCTATTTACGTCCCTTCCCAATAATTGTTTCATGATCATCAACAATTGGTCATAATTACTTAAAGACTAAGGTGAAATTTATGCTAAATAACATATGCATACATGTACACAAAATTAAAATTAGTTTCACATTTTAGTGTAAATTATACACGTTTTAATCTAAAAATCTACTTCTAATTACATAAAAACTTAATAGAAAGGATGAAAATAATTACCTTGACTCCTTGAGAAGAAAATATTGATTTTTCTCCTTCTTTTCCCTTTTCTTTTCTTCCCTGCTTTTTTTTTTCTTTTTCAAATCATTTTTTCCCTCAAATAAGCCGTCACAGGCTTTTTATAAGTTTAGGGCACTTTGCCCCTTTTCTTTTTATTTTATTTTATTTATTTAATTAATTAATTTTTTTTTTCATTATTATTAGCAACAAAAAAATCTTTTATTAAGTCTAAAAATCGTGTCACTCATTCTTACAAGTCATATAAATTATTTATAAAATCTACTAAAAAGGTTAATATAAAAAAATAATAGTTGAAATTTCTAAAACGACTAAGAGGGTCGTGTCACATATCTTTTATTTCTTTGTGTCTTTGCTTGTTTGATTTTTATAATTTAGTATCAAGAGACTAGGAACAAATCTAGTCTTAAGTAAAAAAAAGATCTGATTTTTTTGTTGTTTTTGACACTAGAACCTTGTTCCCTAGTGTGTTTTGAGTCTAGGTTTAAAATTTTGTTCAATTTTGAGTTGTAAAAGTGAAGTTACCATAAAAGGGTTTCAAGTTTTTCAAACTTTTCAAATTTTCAGAGTGGGTCTTTTGATAGAGGAGAAATTTGAGGTTAATAATTAGTGGTCTTTTTTCATTTAGTTGAAGGAAAGAAAATCCTAAAATTTGAGCCAATTTCGAGTTTATTTGAGTGTATTGGGGTGTAGTGTGTGTTCTTGGTGTTCTTCAAGTTGTTCTTGCAAAAGAAGAAAGACGAAAGTACATTTGCTCCATTTTTCAAGTCAAAGTTGGTCCAAGGTGTTTTTTGAGGTCCATTAGTGAATTTTTTTTAAGAAAATCATAATCTGAAAAAAAAATCAAAATTTGAAAAAACATTTCCATGTGGATTGACACGTCAGCAGCCACATCAGATGTCATCTCCCATGCCACCGCCACACGACATAGCATCAGAAGCTAGCGCAGCAGCCAACGCAGCAGAGACCAACCAAAAAGGCCCAGACGTCTACTTAGCATGTGGGGCTCAGTTTCAGAGGCTGAAAATTGCAGGTTTTCCCTTGAAAGCCCAAAAATATTCTAAGTATGGGATGTTTTTTTGAACTAGAAATTTTCCTAACTTTCCCAACTTCGTGACTATTTTTTCCATAATTTTCCCCGTTAATTCCTCAACTAATTAAAAATTAATTAATTTTTTTAATTACTTGTTAACTAGTTTTGATCATCAAATCATCTAATCAACATCTTTCAAGTGATGAACTTTTTTTATGCTTGCAATTTTTCCAAGTGTAAAAATTCACTTCTTCTTCTTCTAAACTCATTTTCCTTCTATATTCAACTATGTAACAATTAATTAACATCTCTGGTTTACTTGTTTACTAGTTTTAATCATATCATTTCTTTTATTCATCAAATTAAGTAACAAATAACAATCTTCTACTTTTGTTACTTCGTTTATTTTTAGTTCGAATTTTTTGGTACTTCTTTATTCTACTTTTCTCATGTTAGTTCGTTGATAACCTTCTTGATTCAAGTATTTTAGTTTTTTTTGGTTGTCCTTCTATAGAGAGTCACAATAATCCATTCCATCACAAAGGATAGGTGATCTTGAGTTCATTGAACGGAGCAAGTTTGCTATAAATTTTGAGAGGACGCCATAGAAGGTGACTTGAGAGTTACATACGAGTGAAGTAAGGCTTTTTCTACTAACCTCGTTTGTTGAATTTTGTATGTATCATGTCGACTACAAGTGTAATTGGGGAGAGATCATAGAACATCATTGAGGTTCTCGAAAACATCTCTAAGAAAGTAGCAGAAATGAATGGAAGGATGGGAGGTATGGAGGAAAGATTGGTAAGGTTAGAAAATGAGAATAGAAGTAAAGCAATTCAAACCGATAATGAGGAGATAATTAGGATATCGATGCATTCTACCACCCTTACAACAGAACAAGCTCATAATCTATGTTTTCCTCCACAAAGTCGTACCCCAAACTACCAACGCTCCACATTCCAAACTCCCAACCTTCCAAACCACCTAAGACAGCCTACACCACATATAAAATCACAAACCTATCACCCACCACAAGAGAATCTTCCTTTTGTGACTAACATTTTCTAATACGAAACCCCATTTCAAAATGATTCAAGTGCATCTTTTCATGAAACATTTATATCACATCCACAAAATGTATCACAAATGCCTTACAAAGATTACCAATACAAAAATCCTCTCTATGATGAGACTAATGAGGAGTTCAATAATGATTAGTTTTTGGGTTTAGATGGAAATGGAGTACAAAGGGAAGGAGTAAGACCTCGGGACATGGGGTGGGACCAAGGTAGGGGAGATAAAATATAGAATAGGCTATAAAAGAGATAAGATGGGATATAGAGGCTATAAGATGGGAAAAAGAGGAAATAGGTTTAGAAAGAGGAATTATAAAGATAGGGTCTTGAACATTATCAAGGTCACACATCCAAGGTTTAAAGGAATTAGTGACCCCGATGAGTTCTTGGAATGGAAAATTCAATATGAGCGGATCTTTCTAACAAATATTATCTCGGCACTTTTGAAGGCAAAGTATGCTCTCACGCAATTTGAGGGGTATGCATCAACTTGGTGGCAGTCCAAGAGGAGGTAAAGGGATAGTAACCATAACTATGAGTAACCTACTTGGCAAGAGTTGATTACACTTATGGAGTTGAGATACTTGACTCCAAGATACTATCAGGACGTGCTCAAGAAGGTGTACATGTTGAAAAAGGGACTCAAGTGTTGAAGAATATTATGATGAGTTTGAGAACTTGCGGATGAAGTCTAAATTAGAAGATAAAATGAAATGTACTGTAATAGGATTCGTGGCAAACTTGAGAATGATATCTTGAAGCCCTTGAAGCTTGATTACTATGAGACTCTTGAAGCGGCTTTCCATTATGTCTCAAAGGTAGAAGAAGATTTGAAAGAAGAAAAGTCATACAAGGCCAAAAGTTCTTTAACTTCAACATGGAAAAATGGTAGCGATAATTGGAAGACGACATCCAGGGAATAAGCTAAACTTGGAGGTCAAGCTAACCAAGTCAATCTTTATTACAAATCCAACAAATGCACTTTTCTGATAGAAGGAAAAAAGTATGTTGTTGCACCTATCACTCCATATCAAGTGAATGAGGACTATCGGGTTATAAACGAGCATCGAAAAAGAATAAAAACCACTAAGGCAAAAGGTGACAGCGAAAGTTCCACATTGTTCCAAAAGAGTAGAATGCCTTGGCTAAAACTAAGAAGAACATGTGAACAATAGAAAAGACAAGCAAGTGTTTAAAGGGTGTGGATGAGGGACGCTTTGTAGTGTGCCTTGTTAATACCAACCTTTTGTTACGTGCTAACCAAGATACTAGCTGTTTGCCGAGTATTATTTCTTCTCTTTTGCAGGGATATGATAAACTATTTACAGATGAGATGCCTCCTAGATTACAACCCTTGAGGGGAATCAATCATAATATTTATTTTATACCACGTTCACAAATTCCCAATCATCAAGCTTATAAAAGTATACCAATAGAAATCGAAGAACTATCAAGGCAAGTGGAAGAACTTATTTATAAGGGGTTGATCAACGAAAGCCTAAGTCGTTGTGCAATACCAGTAATTCTTGTTCCAAAAAAAAGATGGCACTTAGAGAATGTGTATTTATTGTAGAGCAGTAAATAAGATCACAGTGAAGTATCGACATCCCATTCCTTGACTCGATGATATGCTTCAGCAGCTATGTGGTTTTGTTGTTTTCTCCTAGATTGACCTTCTAAGTGGGTATAATCAAATTCGGATGAAACCGAGTGATGAGTGGACCAGTGCTTTCAAGACAAAGTTTGAGCTGTATGAATGGTTTATGATTCCATTTGGATTAACAAATGCCCCAAGCACTTTCATGAGATAGATGAACTATGTTCTCAATCCTTTCATCAACAAGTGTGTTGTGGTGTATTTTTATAACATACTTGTGTATAGTAAGACAATGGAGGAACATGTATCCGATTTAAAACAAGTGTTTGATGATCTACTACAAGAGTGACTCTTTGCTAACTTCAAGAAATGATAATTTTGTGTTGAAAAAGTCTTTTTTTATGTTTTGTTGTAGTTCAAATGGAATTGAGGTTGAATAAAAGAAGGTTGAGTCCATCAAGACTTGTCCAACCCCAATCAGTACAATCGAGGTAAGAAGTTTTTTGGTTAGACAATTTTTATTAGCGATTTGTGAAGGGTTTTAGTTCAATTTCTCTCCTTTGACTGAACTAATCAAGAAAGATGTACCTTTTGTATGGGGTGAGGAGCAGGAAAACTCTTTTCAAGCCTTGAAATTTATGTTTTGCACCATTGCTCCAACTACCCAAGTTTGATAAGGTCATTGAAATTGAATGTGATGCTTCAGGTGTTAGTATAGGTGGTTTGTTTATGCCAGAAGGGAAACCATTAGATTTCTTCAATGAAAAGCAAAAAGGAGCTACGATCAAGTATTCAACTTATGACAAGGAATTATATGCACTTGTGCGAGTGTTGGCTCATTGGAAGAACTATTTGTGGCACAAGAAGTTTGTGATTAGGACTGGCCATGAGTCCTTGAAACATCTTAAGTGACAAATAAAGTTGAACAAGTGACATGATTAGTGGCTTGAATTCATTGGAACGTTTTCATATGTTATCAACTACAAGCAAGAGAATGAGAATGTGGTAGCGGATGCTCTATCAAGAAGGTTTGTGTTAGTCAATACCTTTGTTTGTAGAATCATGGTGTTTGAAAGCTTAAAGTGATTCTATTCTATGGATTCCGACTTCAAATATACCTTTGAAAATCTTACTAAAGGGACGCGACTTAATAAGTAGCAATTGGTTGATGGGATTTTGTTTAAAGATGGTCGAGCATGAGCCCATGGAGAGAGTTATTTTTCAAGGAGACTCATAGTTGTGGTTTGACAGGACACTTTGGGGTACCAAAAACACATGATATTCTTAAGGAGCATCATTTGGCAAAAGATGAAACATGATGTGGAGATAATTTGTGGACAATTTCTACAATGCAAGCAAGCTAATTCCACGACCAGTCCCCAAGGCAAGTATACTCCTCTTCCTACTACAAATGGTCCGTGGATGGATATTTCTATGGACATTGTTTTGGGACTACCTAGGAAAAAAAGAGGACAAGATAACATATTTGTGGTAGTGGATAGTTTTTCTAAAATGGCTCATTTTATTTCATGTCATAAATGTTATGATGCATCCCATGTAGCTGCTTTGTTTTTTATCAATGTGCTTAAATTGCATGTAGTCTCTCAAACCATAGATAGTGATTGTGATTCCAAGTTTCTAAGTCATTTTTTGAAGAGTCTATCGGGTACACTTTGTACCAAACTTCGGTTCTCTACTTCTTGCCATCCCAAAACGAATGGACAAACTGAAGTAGTCAACCAGACTCTTGAAACCATGCTTTGATGCAGGATTAGAGGAACCCCAACTAATTGTGAACAGCGTTTACCCTTGATTGAATTTTCTTATAATCGTTCTTTCCACTCCTCTATTGGAATGTCTCCATTTAAAGCATGCCATGCTTTTAAACCTTTCTTTCCATTAACCATGATTCCATTGTCTAGTGATGTTTCTGTGAGCCTAGATTCCAAGTGAAGGGCAAAAGAGTTGATGAACAACATTCATGCCAAGGTCAAAGAGTTTATTAAAAAGAACAATTCATGATGGACATTCGAAATAGTTGAGGGAGAAAGGAAGTGATCTTCAATCCAAATGATTGTGTGTGGGTGCATTTACGAAAGGGAAGGTTCAATATTACTGATTTATCTCCTTGTGTTATAGGTGATCCTTAGGATTCGAGGACGAATCACTTTTCAGAAGGGGAAGATGATAACAATTGCAGCATAGATGAATGTAACATGACTGGTATGTACCCATCAAGACCATTCACACAGAGTCAAGCAAAAAATCTCAATTACCTACAAGCAATGTTCAGGAAAAGGAAAGAATTTGAGGAGATTGAAGTTCACCAAAGAAGGACATACAATGCATTTACATTACATCAAATTGAGAAGGAAGAAATAAAGAGGCCATGTGTGCAAATGGCCCTTTCATGAATTCAAGAATTCACAAAAGAAGGTAACCAAACAAGGCCCTAACCTCATTAAGGGGAAAATTGTCAAGAAGTGTCTTCTATATTTCATTTGCATAAATATTTGTCTTTTATCATTTTTTAAGACATGGACTATGTTAAATATTGACTCTCAAATTGTTGTATCTTTTTAGTGAGTAATTAGTGAGTTAATTAGGGTTAATCTTGGGATTGCTAGTTAACTTCTTGAGTTTGATTAATCTATGTTTTACACCTTCAAGATTCTTGGTTTCATTTGATTATTCTTCCTTGGGTAAAATTTAGGTTGTTGAAGTCACTTTGAAAGTGAGGGTTTTAGTCCCTTGTTGCCCATAATTTCAATAACATTAGTATTAATCCACATATCTTTTATTTCTTTGTGCCTTTCTTTGTTTGATCTTTATTAATTGCACTAATATAATCTTTATGTCATGGTAGCATTGCCCTATGAGGACACATAGGTTCTTCAAACTTGATGTCCAAGAGGTATAAGGAAACACTAAATTCGATTGCTTACCTTCTGTCTCTTAGAAGACATATTTTTCCACAAGTTCCTACTAATAAATATTGGAGTGGATTATCATTTTTGTAGCTTGTGTTCCACCATCTCATTATAATATTTTGTAGGGGGAAGTGGTCAGTTTTTATAACTAAGGAAATAGTAAAGATTTTCCGGATTGTGCTGGCAAAATTTCAAGAATTGAAGGTGTTTTCGATGGTATCCTAACCTAGAGTATTGCAGCAGTAGCATTCACTAGGATCAACTGCAAATTTGGCATGTTTTTCATTTGTGGGGGGCTTTCCTCTGACATCTCCCCACAAAAGAAATGAGCATTTGAAATGGATGCTTCTATGCCAATTGTATGTGTTGAATTTGGCTTCGTTCTCTTCTCCGTAATAACATTCCATGCAGAAGTACACGTGAATTGACCACTTGTATTAAAACTTTAAACCGGTTAATCAAGTCTTCCTGGCAGTTTTCGGAACTGCTTCGCTAGTATGTTGTGTACATGTTCCTGCAGAGCTTGTTTAATGACTTCTTGTATGTTCCATTGATCTCCTTCCATAAAATCCGCAATACTGTTTTTGTTGAATCTCCTACTGTCTCTAGAATGGTGAGCTTGAGGTCAAAAGCCTATCCAATTATCCCACCTAAAAGATCCAGATCCAGATTTGAGTTTGCAATGAATATGTGTTTCAAAATTGTGCCTTTTGTGTGTTATGTGATTCCAAGATTGGGATTCGCCAGTGCCCCATATTTTGCTCAGTTGATTTGATCTTTAACAATAATTAACTCCTAGAAAATCTCCCCAAAGTATTTTATTGGACCTTCAAATTCACCATTGTTTGTATTAGAAGGATTGACAAACGTCACTCATAAGTCTGAAACAAATACCCCCTTCTTCTTGAGGAAAAAAGAAGTTTTTCCGATACGACCAATGGTATTTCTTATGATCTTTTCTCCACACCCATAACAAGTTTACCATAATAGCTTGGATTAGTTTTATGACAGCTGAAGAAGTGGAAATAGCTGACAGTTGGTGAATTGGAGTAGATTGAAGGACATGCTTGACTAGTGTCCCTTTGCTTCCAAAGATCGACATCTTAGATGAAAACTTGTGATTCTGTTCACTATCTTATTGGAGAGGTCAGAGATAGAAATAATATTTTGTCAACCATTAAATAGAGGACAACCAAGGTAAGTGAGAGGATCTTCTTTTTGGTGGAAACTTGTACCTCTCTTAATTTTGTCACAAGTACTGTTGAAGGCACTGCAAGGAAATAAGAAATGTATTTTGGTTTTGTTAATGATTTGGCCCGATATTTCTCTCCTAATTAGCCGAAGTGTTCATTATAAGATCGAGAGATCATTTTTTCCTGAAGTGAAAATAATAATGTCGTCTGCAAAACTCAAATGGTTAATCTGAGGGCCCTTGCTTTCTGTATGAAAACCATGATATTGAGGGTTGTGGTAGAGTCTGATTAAGGATATGGAAAAAAACCTCACTCCCAAAATAAATAGGTCTGGGGATAATGGATCTCCTTGCTAAACACCTCTCGCGTAGCGGACAAAGCCATATCTTTCACCATTTACAATAATGAAGTACCAGTTTTTATCCATTATCCTCCACGTCATGTAAATAAAGATTTCTTCGATTACCATTTTCCTTAGGATGAGGAATATATAGGACCAACAAAATCTGATACGCTTCGACCATCTCTAGCCTGATAAACACATTACTACCAATCGTAGGTTTTTTTATTTGATAAACAAGCTCCTGGGCCACGATATTATTTTCGTAGATACTTCTTCTTTTGAAAAATCCTTATTCGTTGGGAGAAATCAGGTTTGGAAGAATAGTAGCCAGTCTATGATATAAAAGTTCAGAGACGATGTTGTTAGTAAAATTGCTCGAACTTATAGGTCTAAACTCAAAGAGTATATTGGGGATTTAAACTTTGGGAATTAGGACAAAACAAACATGAGACAAATATTTTGGGAGCACTTGACCACTGAAAATTCCATCAGGCCCTGCAGCTGAATTTTTATTCATGGAAAAGACTACTTCCATTATATCATCAATATTTGGAATTGTCTTTAATCTTTCATTTTGTTCTTGAGTGTCCATCCTAGGAATACAATTCATAGTAACTTCATCAATGAGTTTATCTTCTCCTGTGAAAATGTTCTGAAAGTGTTTACTAGCGGCCTCTGCAATTTGTTCATTACCTTGTATCTATTCATCCTTGTCATTGCAGATTTGGTGAATAAAAATCATTCCTCTTCTTCCTCTTATCAAGACATGAAAAAACGTAATATTACAATCCTTTTTTTGAATCGTTGGAGTTGTGATTTTTGTATGAGAATGGAATTTTCAACCTTCATAAATCTGATATATTCCGCATTACATTCATGAAATTTAGTTCTATTTTCCTTAGCTTCATGTTGAATAATATTCTATTCTGCAACTTTCACTTTTTCCTCATATTTTTTTATAGTAGCATATACATCACTAAACTGCATTCTAGACAAGGTTCTAAGAGTAGAAGCCACCATTTTAATTTTCTGATGAAAGATCCGTACATGGTTTTTTTCTAGTTGCATGCTTCAGCAGTCTGTCACCGTAAATAATAATAAGGATTGCTCTTCCAAGAAGTTGAGGAATTTGAAGTACTTGATATGGTTTTCTTTTCTGGCACTCATCTCCATGAGAAGAGGACAATGATTGGAACCCACAATAGGATGATGGGGGATTCTAGTGTGGGGCATGACTTGGAACCACCTATCATTGACCATAGCTCTGTCATACCTTTTCCAGATTCTAACATGGATGCCCTTTGGTTAGACCAAGTAAATTTAGGACCATAAAATCACAAGTCTATGACTCCACAAGCTTAAATCACACGAATGAACTCCAAACTTTTCTCATATTGTAGGGGATGCCTCCAAGTTTTTCATCTATATCTATGATGTCATTGAAATCTCAAACTATGCACCAAGGAATGGTACTATTAGTATACACAAAATGTATCATCCTATCCCATAATTGTCTCCTAAGACAATATTTACACTTTGCATAAAGGAATGTATTTATATAAGTATCGACAACCTCCACATGACAAAGTTTACAAGTGACTTGTTGTTCATCAGCTTCTAAATCTTTGCAGGAAATGACATTGTCAAAAAATCCAAGTCTTTCCATTAGTGTTGCTAGTAGCATAATCCATGGCAAGCATGCTTTTAAACATATTTTTGTGGATGTTGCTTGAAAAAGGCTCTAACACAACAATACTACACAACTAATGGATATTTTTGAGTCTTTCAAGAGCACCTTTGGTATTGATACCTCTAGCATTCCAAATAATTGTAATTATCATTGAGAAGATCTAGAGGTGAATAATCTTGTATTTGGTCTTCCTGTAGTATCATTAATAGCTGAAGGAGGATTTTTAAAGGAAGCCTTTCCAAGTCAATGCCTTTAGGGGACATTCCCTTATTATTGGTAGCCTGTTGAATTTTGTTCTCCAACACTTCATTATTGTTTGGACTAAATGTTTTCATCAATGATTCATTGATTTCGTCATCATCGTCCGGATCTTTAGTAGGGTTGTTGTATGTATCCACTTCATCCTCTGAAATATACACATCATATTCATCTGTGATTCGGGTTCTGCCAATTCTTTGCATATGTGTCTTATCTAGAGGTAGACCCTCTTGAGGGGGGGTGTTATACTGAATATGGAGAGGTAACACGGCCATGTCTTTTTCTTATCCACCATAATAAATATTTTACATAGACTTGTCGTTGTAGCTTGAGTATTATTCTGGTAATCTTGTTTTTGGATATCAGCTTGTTTCTTTTTATTTGAGCATGTCTTCTTCATACTAGGCTTGTTCTTGCTTTAGGAGTATGTTCCTATTTGCTGGTACT
Source organism: Solanum arcanum (assembly GCA_027789145.1). NCBI lineage: Eukaryota > Viridiplantae > Streptophyta > Magnoliopsida > Solanales > Solanaceae > Solanum > Solanum arcanum. The sequence continues at coordinate 19,710,792 of CM050941.1, forward strand.
ATCCTTGTTCCCTATATCTTTTGTCGTGCCCTCTTTTTTCTATTTGTCCTTAACCTCTTTACGGATGAACCTGCTGTCTTTCATTTTGAGTATCATTTTGATCTTGGTGATGTTTAACAGTGTTTTCATTTTTTTATTTTCCCTGTTGCATTTTAGTGGTACAATGATTTGAGATTTAACCCTCCATTTTAGTTCCCTTTTCTGCAAGTTAGAGAACTCCTCCTTGTCAACCATCCTCCGTCCACAGTTTTCATCAACCAACACAATAGGGGTATTAATGGAAGGGTTGTCGCGATCACATCAATGATATTCAACAACTATTACAGGGGAAGAGGTGTCATTGTCACAACAATGTCCATCATTATCAATAACATTGGGTGGGACTCCAAGAATATGATCACTAGATTCTATCTTATCATTTGTTAAAGGGTTAGCATTCATACCTGTTCCTTTTATATTTTGCTGCTTTTGAGTATCCTTGATTTGGTGTACCTGCATGTGAGAATTATTTACCTTTCTTTAATCTCGGTTGTGAGTTTGGTTGTTGTTCCTTTTTCGTCCTTGGACCTGACGTTGTTCTTCTTTGTGAGTATTATTAATTCGAGGTTGTTCTCTAGTTTGTTTTTGATTCTTTGACTGCATTTTCTCCTTGTTTTCCTTCTATGTCTGATTGTTTTTTTTTTGCAATATTGTGTTGTCTATCTTTCCATTTTTACTCTTTTCCTTTTTATTTCTTTGCTGTATTTCATTATTTTTTGCCTTCGTAGGACAAGAAACCATAAAACGGCCCTACTGTTTAAAACAAATGCATTACAGTTGCACTTTTTCATATTAAACAATTTTCCACTTGCCTCTAGTTTTATTTTTTCCTAAATAAAAAGCCAAACATGTCTAGGTATTTCCTCAATTTTATCAGTATGGATTCTGACCTTTGCAACACTACCCCTAGTTTACAACATTGTTACCGTGTCAATATATAAAGCTTCTCCAATAGGAGACAACATAGGAGTGACTGTATCCGTATAATAAAAATGCCAAGGTATCTCGAGTAATGCTATCCAAATCGGCACTACTAGATTCTACCTTTCTGGTTTGATCTCTGGATTCAACATTTGAATTTTCATTGAATGAGATCAACTTCATTACCGATAGTTATGTAAATATGGCTCGAGTTGTAGTGTGCAATTTTGACATTCCTAATGAGATGCATCTGAGTAATAAATCTTTTCCTGATTGACTCCATTCTATGCATGGAATTGGTGAATTTGCCCACAAACGGATACCTGCATCTGGTAACCAATTTTCATGAAGTCATCCTCATGGAAATTTATAGAAGGGTATCCTTGCTTGGTTGAAATTATAGGAGTAGATATGTTTAACTTGAGGAAATTACTGTTTTGAATGACTTTCAATCTATTTGCTAAGGTTTGTGCCATAGTTTGAGGAAGAGGATCAGCAGTTTGGTTAGAGTTGTTTTTGTTATTAGCATTGTTGTTGGCAATTGTTTTTGTTCTTCCTCGGACAGACATGGTTTTTTTTGGGTTTATATGTATCAAAGTTTGTGGAGACATTGATGGGTGGAAGAATTCGAGCTTCCATGATATTGTTTCCATTGTTGTTATTCCCTGTTACTGATGCATTTCTATCAACATGCACTACACTATCATTCTTATGCATGTTTATCTTCTTAGCATCACCTGAATATCAAGCTTGTGATGATAAGATCCTTGAACCTGCACATTATGTATACCTTTCTGATGCTCATTTTGATTTCCATAACACAACAAGTTTGTATAATTATTATGGTCATGATGATGATTTTCAAAGGATACATTCTTACCAGTGATGTTGATGTGTGGTGGTTACCATTTTCTTGCAATATTTTATTCACAGAAGTGTCCATCGATTTGGGATTGTGATCACCTTCATTGCCTTTCACTGTTTCTTGCAGTTTGGTACTTTCTCTACTAAGGGGAATTTAATCAAACACCTTACCTGCATTTCAATTGTTCACTAGTTTAACATGATCAGTGAACTTTGAATTAGCTCCAAAATTGTTTACCCTATTATTGTTGCCTCATAATAGTTGTTCATCGTCCCTAGCTATATAGGCAGTGATATGGAATGGTTTTGTCAAATTAGTCATAGCGATTTTTCCCCTAGACATATTGGAATGATTTGAATATTTTGAAATAGAACATTGTTGTGATGTAGTTAATGCTATTTTAGCATCGGTTTATATGTGGGGGTTTGTTAGCTAATCTCTCCAATTGGTCGTTGAGTTTTTCAAATGAGCTTTGATGGCTTCACCTAAAAATTGGTTGGAATTTTTTCCTTCATCATCATAGTTGGTATTGATCTCATTAGGTGCGCCATGATTAGCGGAGTCTATTCCTATGTTTTTTCCCTCTAAATTCCTTTTGTAATCCGACGAAATTCAGTTCTGATTTTTAGCGATTTTGGTGACATCCTCTGAAATTTTGGCTAGATAGATCTCTGAATTGTAAGTTGAATTCAATTGATTTTGCAATCATATCTACATCATGGGGTGTGATATTATTCCATCAATTGGAACTAGTTGAATGACTCCAGTTTTCGCTAGGGAAATGATTTCATTCGCCCACTATGACTCCTCTTCAGACAGATGAACACTGATCCCTTTGTTGAAATTTAAATCAAGGAGTTGTGGATTGATTATATGGTGATTCTAGTTAGACACATTCCGCATCCTCCAGCACGACATTTTCGCTTTGGTCTGGTGGTCGTCTGACATACGTCGGAGATACAGGGGCCATTCCATTAGTACTTTGTGAAAAGCACTCCAAGTGACCGTTATGAGGATCTGGGAGCGCTTTTTTTTAGAGAGAGAGAGTTTAAAGTGATACTTAGGGTTAGAATAAGGGTTTAGGCTTCTTTAGGATATCGGATTTGGGGTTTAGGATTTAATCTTTTAAATCTATGCTTAAGTGTTTAATGTTTGGGTTTTTATATTTTTGTTTTAGCATTTAGGGTTTAGTGTTTGGGTTAGGGTTTATTTTTTTTGTTGAGACTTTAGGTATGATGGAAGATTTGGGGTTTAATATCTATGGTTCAGTGTTGAATGTTTGAGTTTTGGTATTTTGGGATTTATTTTTTAATATTATTTAATACCCTTAGAGGGGTAGGGGCTAATAATAACACCAAGGACTTACCATTCTAATAAAAAAATGTACAAAGAGGGGGACATGAACCTTACCTCTATTCCTATGGTGGCTTGAGTTCAATTTCCGACAGAAATCTAACCCTCACCTGATAATAAGATGAATCTGAAGCTCCTATATACTTAGAAGATAGGACTCCTCTAAATATGTAGAATCTACGAAACATAAATTAGGGAGACTCTCCCTTTACATCTCAAAAAATTAAACATCTAACTTTAACTATTCCAAGAAGCTATATCGTGAGGTATAGCTTAGTTGAAAAATTAGTAGAATGTTTAAGGAGTTTCTGTGATCTTCGTTGTTTTCTTCCTTCTGAATCTTGGCATCTTCATTAAGTCCAAATAAAAATAGGCCTTTTCCTCCTTTGGTAACTCTTCATTAATATAGTAGATTTCCAGACAAGCACTTTTGTGCTTATGTTTGATACTGCATCAGCAACCCAATTAGCTTCCTTGTAAACATGAGTACATTTGAATTCATGTAGTTGAGCTATGAGGACCTTCAATTTGTCAAGTTGATTGCAAATGCTCCACTTAGGATTATTTTTTGGAGTATCCAGTTGATAGCTAGCATGGAATCCATTTCCAATATGATCTTCATGTATCCTAGTTCCAAAGCCAAGATATACCATACATAGCTACTCCAATTTCATCTTGAACTTTGGTACCACTTCCCAGGGGTGACGTAAATGCTAATATGAGCTTGCCTTCATGATATCTTATTATACCTCCTGTCCCTATCTTGTCGGGATTGTCAATTGCACTTACATATGTATTAACTTTGATGCATTGATCAAGTAGTCTTGTCCAGGCTATCTTCTGTACCTTTGTCACATGGATGCATCTTTCTGCTAATTGGATTATTATACTCCAAGAAGGAGTCCAGATAACCTGAGGAAAAACAGAGTTTATGAGTTTATTATTATCACTATAAACTACATACCTGACCCTGGTGCCATTAGGGGTTTTGCCACCATATTTACAAGAACATCTATGTTTCCATAAGTTCCAAAAGATACTTATTTGGGAGGCCTGGAGGATGAGTTAATGAGCTTCATTGTGCTTCATTGACCACTATTCAGTTACAAGTTGCCTCATTGAGCTATGATAAATTTCTACCCCTGCTCCATTTGCAAACCATCTCCAGACATCCCTAGCAATTTCTCCATTGTTAAAGATATGGTTTATGGAATCTAATCCTATCCTGTTCCTGCAATAAAAATATTTAGAAGGTTCTAAACCAAATTTAGTTAACCTCTCATTAGTAGGAAGCTTTCCATTTAAAGCTCTGCAAAGAAGGAAGGACGCTTTAAATTGTGTATGCATATGCCAAATGAGGCCTTAAATTAATCCCTGGGTCTTTTCTCCCTGATTTCATTCCAGGCTAAAGCACATTTGAACATGCCATTAAGATATTTTCAAATAAGCTCTGTTAGGAGATTGATGCTGAGGAATTGAAACTGTAGGATAGTGGCTAGTTGGTTAGGGTGTTCCTGTTAAACCAGCATTTGATAGTTCCACTAGCCTCCTACACAAAAATCAGCTACTTTCCTCGTGTCAAACCAATGGATAGTGTTAGAAAATTGAGAAAGATGTCCTTCCCCAACCTAATTTCCAAAAAAAGGAACAATTCACTGAGTTCAACTTCCAATGAATGTGTTGCTCCATCTTACTCCTGTTATGAATCATATGTTTCCAATTTAGTGAATCCCCAATGTCTTATTTCCTGCAGTTAGGATTTGATCATAGGCAGTATTTCCCTTCAATGTGTGCTTAACTCTAAAGTTCCACCATTGTTTATATTGAAAAGCTAAGCACACATCTTTAAGATTTTTCATTCCCACCCCTCTTTCATCAATAGGATATGTAAGGTTCCTCCAGGAAGCCCAATGATACTTCTTTTTGTCACTTTTCTAACCCCCGAAGAAGTCTGCCATCAACATTTGTATTTTCTTAATTACCGTAGCAGGGGAGGTGAAAGCTAAGATTAAATGAATTGTTAATGCTTGAATAACATGTTTAGTCAACACAACTCTTCCACCTTAATTTAATTTCTTGGTTTTACACCCTGTTACGTGCAAATCACATTAGAAATAAGGTCAGAAAAATATGCAATCTACTCACAAAGAGTGGACAACCCAGGTACTTGGTAATCCCTTGCCTTTGTTTAAATGTTGTGATCCTTTTAATTCTGTCTTTGTTGTGTCAAACACATTTTAATGAACCATGAAGTAACTTTTCTCACTGTTAATAAACTGGCGAGAAGTATCTTCATAGGTTCGGAAAGTCTACATGATGAGTCAAAGTGACTTAGCCCTTTTGAAGTAAACAGGATGGTGTCATCTGCAAAACTCAGATGATTCACTTGTGTGAACCTTCTTTCCATGACAAAGCCATGCTATTCATGATGATTATGGAGATTATTTAAGGAACTTGAAAGCATCTCAGCACCTAAACTAAATATGGCAGGGGAGAAGGGGTATCCTTGCTTACGGCCCCTAAAAAATTAGAAAATACCAAATGTTCTACGATTAATTATGATAGAGTACAAATTATTAGCAATGGTTCTCCACACCATATCAATGAAAGTTTCCTCAAAAACCATCATCCTTAAGACCAAACAAATGTAAGCCCATGATAAACTATCATAGGCCTTAGCTATTTATGTTTTATAATGACAATGCTACCTATGTTAGGCTTTTTAATCTGATGGGTGATTTCCTGAGCCACCATGATGTTTTAAGTTATGCTTCTACCCTATAAAAAAGAAGATTGGTTAAGAGAGACCAAGCTAGGAAGAATAGGTCTCAATGTTGTACTCAATAATTTGGAAATGATTTTGCTATTGAAGTTTCTCACACTAATAGGCCTGAACTCCTTCAATTTTTTGGGATTATTCACTTTTGGTAGAAGCACTATACAAGAATGATAGAAATAGTTGGGGATATCATGGACACTGAAAAAAGCCAATACCACTTCCATCAAGTGTTGATTTATAATGTGCAAATTTTTTTGAAAAAAGTACCCATTAAAACCAGCAGTCCCTGCTTTTGAGTTGGGGTTCATAGAGAAGACCACTTCTTGAAGTTCATTCATAGTAGGTTGAGAATTAATTCTGTCATTATTTTCTTGAGTAACCATTTAAGGGATGCATTCTAGATTTGTCTCATTGATACCTTTACTCTCCCCTGTAAACAACTCCTTAAAGTATTCACATGCAGCCTTTACCTATGTTTTCGTCTCCTTCAATCCATTCGTCAATTTTATGGATGTTGTAAACAAAAAGACTTCTCATTCACCCCCTTATCCAGGAATGGGAGAAATTGGAGAAAGTATACCCTTCTTTGAACCAATGGAGTTGAGATTTCTATTTCATAATAGTAACCTCCAACTTGAGATATCTAATGTATTTGGCATTAATTTCATGTAGATTCTCTCTTTTGTAACACTATTATTTTGAATCAAATTCTCCAAAGCCTCTTTAACTTTTCCTTCAAACTCTCTAATTTCCTTGAAAATGTCCCCAAATTTCTATTTGGACCACTTACTTAGAGTTTTAGAGACCCTTTTCCTCTTTTGGTGAAATCTCCACATACTATTTCCATTAACCTCCCTATCCCAACAATCTTTAACATTTCCTAAATATTTAGGGCTATCCACCCAAAAGTTAAGGAATTTGAAATATTTGGTATGGTCCTTTCATTGTTAGTGATCTCCAACAACAAAGGACAATGATCTGAACCAGTGGAAGCAAGGTAATTAATAGTAGTTTAAGGCATAGTTTGTAGACAATGAACAATTATCAAACCTCTTTCTAGACTTTTCCAGATCGTATGTTTAATGCCTCTATTATTTGACAAAGTTTTTTTTTTGACCACTGAAGCCCATGACCTTGCTGTTGTTTGTCTTCAACCCCCACCATCTTGCCTGAGTTCACATTCTTTTCCTGATGTTTTTCCTTGTTTTCCTCTTGTTGCTTATTGAGTTTTCCCTTAGTTGATCCATTTTCTACTTGCAAGGCTTGTTTTTACTTCTAGGGGTATTTTCCACAATATCTTTGTTACTACTGCTCTCCATTTCCTTTTCCTTGTTTTTTTTAGTTTGAGCCTTCCTTATTTTTGTGTCTACTTCGTTGTTGATTGTCTGTCTGTTATCCTTGTGTTGCTCCTTTTCCTTTATTTTTTTTTTGTATATTCTCCTTCTGTTGCTTTTTCCTAATATTGTGATATCTATCATTAGAGTTTTGGTCTATATAATCCACCACTTGCCAAACATGAGGTATGTTCCCCCATTTGGTTACCCCTTACTGCATGTTAGTAGTGTTTTCTTGACCACCGCCTTCCTTACCTCCAATAGTTACAACGAACCTATTAACAGAGATATCTAGTTCAGAATTAGTAAGGTTCTCAGCTATGATACCATGATTGTTATATGTCCCTTCCTTTTATTAAAGTTGCTTTTGTTGGTCTGCCCTTTTTCTCATCTAATACTTGATTTGAATTCTTTCACTTCTGCTTCTTTCCTGTGTTGTTTAAGTGTTTTATTATATTCCTTTTTTTGTGTATCTTACATTCTTTGATCATTGTTTACTTTGTTCCGTTGTTATCTATTATGATCCTCCTTAATTTCCAAATAAGTAAAAGATAAGTGATGAGAGTTATTGTTTATACCTGCTTGGTGATCTTTCTTTTTAATCAGTTTTAAGGCAGTATTCTCTATTTAGACTTTGAAGTTACTTTCTCTTGTTGTCTTGTATTTTTCCTTTTTTCCAGTTTTCCCATCGTTCTCCTTTTATTGATCTGCATGTCTTTGTCTGTTATCATCTATACTTTGCTATTGTTGTTGCTCTCTATTCTCTTTCCTTTGTTTTGTCTATCTTCCTATTCCTCTGCTTTATTCGGGTCTTTGTTTTTTTCTTTTTCTCCCCTTCTTTTTCTTTCCTTTTTCTATAATCTTCGCTTAATTTAGTTTTACATTCATCAATATCATGCCCCTGGTGTTTAACATATTAACAATATAGGGGAACATTATCATATTCCAGAGGTCGCTAGAATCCAATGGTATCATACTCAAGGTAAAATCTTATCCACACATGTCTAGGTCTATGCTTAATCAAATCTATTTTCATTTTAACTTTGCCCATACCTGCCCAGAACTTTTGATACAAGCAGTATCTAGGTGAAGAACTTCTCCAAAAGATTCAAACAATGGACTAAGGAATGTTTTCTTGTAGCATTGCCGTGGTAATCCTAGAAGAATAATCAAGACAGGCACAATAGGAGTCTCTTCCTGAGGTTTAAAGAAAGGTGTCCATGTTTGTACTGTAATTAATTTCCTTCAATGGTCATCCTTTGTTGAGTCTAGACAATGTTGTAGTCCAACTCATTCTGTAAGTAATTAAAAACATGTTTTCCATTGTAATGTTCTCTATTTAACCCCCCCTCTTAATGGTGTTTTTTGTATAAAACTCTTCCTGATAGGCTCAACTTTAGGCTTGGTAGTACTAAATTTCCCAACTAAGATGTACTTACAGTCCACAGTCAAAGTGCGCCTTTAATCATACAAATCAAAAATCACAGTAGGCTTCCCCTATTTGGTAGTTTGTTTAGGAGTGTTTCTCAACAGCACAGAAAGATCTTGAGTAGCATATATGTGCCTCAATCATGAAGACAGAGTTTGGATAACAGTATAGGGAGCAGGTTCCTGAAACTGATCTTGTTTTGTAACAGGGATATTCTTACTGCTAATAAAAGAGCTAGTACTTTGGTTAGGAACATTTTGGTTTGCATTTTGAACATTATGACCTCTTCTCTAAAAATATCTAGAAATCTTAGGAAACCCTGCATAATATTTATTTTTCCTACCATTATCCTCTTGATCGTCCCGCTGTTTTAGATACTGATTCCTTTCATCAATGTTCTTATTTTCGTCTCATTGTTTCTTATCACTCTTAGCCATTTTCCCCATAACTTGACAGCTAACATTACCTTCCAAGACTGCATTGGTATTGGCTTTTTCATTGTAATCCCTATCCTCTTGTATTCCTTTTAGATGTTGCCCTCTCTCTGTTCCTATATTCTACTCCTATCAGCTGACTTTCCCATAGCATTTTCATGCTCATGGCCATTGTTAACTTCCTTACTAATATAATTGTGATTAGAGTTATAGTTACTACAATTACCTTATTTATTTCCCTCCCTTGCTTGCTCCTTGAATGTTCTTTGATGTTCTTGTCATTGCAAATCTGCAATTTTAGGATTATATGTGATTGAGCAGCTTGTGGAACTGTCCACTTTGATAGTATCATGTTTATGAGCTAAGACCTTATTATGAGGCAGCTTAGAGGCAAAGCTTGCATCTATAGTTTCTTTGCTGCGATTTCCTTCTTCAATTCACTTTTCCTTATTCACTTTTTCACTATTCTCTTTTTGATTACATTCATGGAATGGACCAGTATCAGCTTCGCCAGTAACACTATTTATCCGACTGGCCTTTTCATGGGTGTATTTCAGTTTTGATTGTTGTAAGGTCAACATCTTCCCCTTGTGAATCAACCCCTGTAATTGTTTCTTCTTGATTTTGCTGGGAACTTGATCAATTTTACATTTTACCTTCGTGAGATTCAGTCTTGATTTTCTTACACTTCTCACTTTAATTTTTACCGATGGATTCTTCAGTGTTTCTTCACAATTGATTATGATGTAGGTTTGATAGACTAGATTCCTGATGACACTTAATTGAATATGGAATAATATTGCAGGTCTTCCCATCTTCTTCCCTATGAGAACCTTAACTGTTCGTCTCGCCATGAGCTTTCAATTTCCCGAGCTATTCAGTGAAATAGGTGGGGGATTGAATGGAAATGGGTTCCTTTCCTCCAAGCACCCCTTTTGTAGCTGGTCCAGCGGATGGAGATTCGCTGCCGGTTGCTCACGTGCCATTATTGACGTTTCTATTCTTGATGTTACTATCCGTTAGTATCCCCTGGTAATTGTAACATTAGAGAGTGATTGTTTTAGAGAGATAAGTTAGCGAGAGAACTAATTTGGTGGTATTTTGGCCTTGGGGTTTATGGTTTATGGTTTATGCTTAGGGTAAGGGTTAATGTTAGGGTTAGGGTTAGAGTTTAATTTTTTTAGATTTAGGGTTTTGATTTAGAATTTGGGGTTTAATATCTACGGTTAAGTGTTTAAGGTTTGTGTTTTGATATGTTGGGCTTGTAAATTAGGGTTTAGAGGTTAGGGTTAGTGTTAGGTAAGGGTTTTGGTTTAAGGTTATTTTGAGTTTTAACATCTATTATTTAGTGTTAATGTTAGGGTTTCAATTTTGGGAATTGGGTTTAGGTTTGGGATTTAGGGTGTAGGTTGATTTTTATTTTTATGGTTTAGGGGTTAAGTATTTGAGTTGTAATATGTATCTTTTACTGTTTAATGATAGGGTTTTTGTATTTTGGGCTTGGGGTTTACAGTTTAGGGTTTAGTCTTTAAGGATTTAACGTTGACAGTTAGGGTAGGGTTAAGGGAGTTTTTTTTTTCTTTTTTAGGTTTTGGGTTTGGGTTTTTAGGATATAATGTTTTATATCTATAATTTAGTGTTTAATGTTTGGGTTTTGTATTTTTATTTGGGGTTTAGAATTTATGGTTAGGATTAGGGTCTAATTTTTTGTTTAAGTTTTAGGGTTTGGCGTTTAGGATTTGGGGTTTAATATCAATAGTTTAGTGTTTAATGTTTGAGTTTCTGTATTTTGTGATTGGGGTTTAGGGTTTATGGTTTAGGATGAGGGCTATGGTTATGATTTGTGTTTTTTAGGTTTTAGGATTTAGGGCTAAGGATTTGAGTTGTAATGTCTATGGTTAGTGTTTAATGTAAGGTTTTGGTATTTTGTGCTTTGCGTTTAGGTTTAAGGGTTTAGGGTTAGGGTAAGGGTGAGGGGTAGGGTTATGGTTAAGTTTAGGGTAATGGTTTAATATTTATTGTTTTTTTGGTTATAGGATTTGAGGTTTAATATCTATTATTTAGTGCTTAATGTTTGGGTTCTAGTATTTTGATATTGGGGCTTAGGTTTTAGGNTTTGTGGTAACGGTTTTGTGTTTAGTGTTTTTAGGTTTTAGTGTTTGGGGTTTAGAATTTGAGGTTTAATATCTATGGTTTAGTTTTTAATGTTTAGTCTTTATATTTTGGTCTTGGGGTTTATGGTTTAGGATATAGGATTTAGTGATAAAGTTAGGGTTAGGGTTATATATTAGTTTTTTGAGACTTTAGGGTGTGGAGCTTAGAATTTGTGGGTTAATGTCTACTGTTTAGTGTTTTATGTTTGGGTTTTGGTATTTTGGGCTTGAGGTTAAGGGTTTATGCATTAGGGTTAAGTTTAGGTTTAAGGTTTAGTGTTTTTTAGGATGTGTGGTTGGGGTTTTAGGATTTGAATTGTAAAATCTATAGTTTATTGTTTAGTGTTTGGATTTTTTTTGGGGCGCAGGGTTTATGATTTAGGGTTAGAGTTAGGTTTAAGGTTTGGGTAAAATATATGGTTTAAGGTTTTTTGAGGTTTTATGTTTTGGGTAGAGGGGTTATGGTTTCTTAAGGTTTTAAGTTTTGGGTAGAGGATTTGAGGTTTTAAAATATTTGGATTGGTGCTTAATGTTTGGGTTTAGGGTTAGGGTTAGGTTCACAGTTAGGATAAGGGTTTAGGTTTTTTTTATTAAGGGTTTGGATGTAGAATTTTATCTTTAAAATTTATGATTTAGTTTTTAATGTGTGAGTTTTCATATTATTAGCTTAGCTTTTAGGGTCTAGGGTTTGTCTTAGGGTAATGTTTTATTTTTGTTAGGTTTGAGTGTTTGGGTTTTAATATATATAGTTTAGTGTTTAATAATTGAGTTGTGGTATTTAGGGCTTGGGGTTTAGGGTTTACGATTAAGGGTTAGGGTTAGGATTAGGGTTTATTGTTTTTTATGGTTTTAAGATTAGTGGTTTAGGATTTGGGGTTTAATATCTATGGTTTAGTGTCTAATGTTTAAGTTTTGGTATTTTTGGATTTATTTTAAATTTAAATAACCTTTAAGTACTAGGGGCTGAGCAGCACCCACAAGACTAATTATTGATAAACGCAAAAGTACATGGAGGGGGAGATAAACCTTATCATATCTTAAGGTGGTTCAATGTCTACTTCCCAAAAGGATTTTACTCATCCCCTTACAATAAAAAGGTTAACCAAAATCTAAGCACCTAAGGAGAGGAATCCTCTCAATACAAAGAATCTAGAAAATTAAACAAGGTAGACTCTCCCTTTACAAAAATGTACTATCCTAAGAACTATCCTATCCTATCCAATTCAATGAAGCTAAGTTGAAAAGGGTAACAATACCTATGAAGGAGTCTCTTTGATCTTTTTTCTCTTTTTTCTTCTGAAACTAGGCATTTCCAGTACGTGTACTTGATAGTAAGCCTTGGATTCTTTAGGCAAGAGTTGATTCTTGAAGTAGATTAGAGGAGTTGTCTTGTGGTTGTGTTTGTAAAGTGTATCAGCTTCCTAATTAGTGTAGCAATCCTACAAATGGATATGATAAGTAATTCTTAATGTGTCTAGAATGCCTACGATTAGACTAGTGTTCACACAGATTGTTGCGCATAGAACCAAACCTCAGAATCATTAATACAACCAACCAAACTAACTTGGAGAGTAAGTTGAGCTAGGAAATGTTGGGTCCAACCATGTAGGGCTCTCGAATACAAAGATTTACTCGAATGAGTCATAACCGGACTTAAAAGGGGAAAATCATAATTTTGGAGGGTCTAGGGATAAAATGGTATTTTTATAGTTATATAATTAATTATTTAATTAATTAGGTTTAAAGGCATTTTGGGAAGAGAGGGCCAAAAATCGGCTCTTGAAGGGAAGTCTTGCTCCACCCGGGTTCGAATCTAGGTGTAATCAATGAATTAAAGTTATTTTTATTTATGTTGTTAAAGTAATGAAATTAATTAATAATCATTATTCATTAGCTGATTTAAAATAAAAGGGAACTCAAATTTTTATTTAATAAAACCTTATTTGACTAAATACTAAAATAGACTCCTAAGCCTAATAAAACTCCCACACTCTCACATCTTTCTCTGAACTCTCACTTTCAATCTCTCTTTTTATTTACGATTATCTCTGCCAAATAACTTCAAGAACAGTAGGTAAACCGAAGTTCTTCATAGTTGAAGAACTCACAAAAGAAAATATTAAACAAAAAACTAATCAATCACGTAGGCAAAGAGAAGGTTTTCCGTCGAGTTTGGCGTTGCACTTTTGGTGTTGGACGTGTTCTTGAAGGAGTTATTTGGGCAAAAAGTCTAGGTTTGAACATCAAAAAGGTATGGGTTCTCTTTTTTCTTGTTCCCTTTCCAAGGAGACCCCTTAAGGTTAAGAATATTCCATCCGAAAACAAGGGTTATTCCCCGTAACATGTCCCAGTCACTAGCTCCGAATGATTCTTAGGTTTGGTATGCTTGCTAGTAGATATTAGGCGTGTGTTGTGTTTTAATGATGAATATGTTCATGAATGTATGATTGAATTGTATGAATGACAACCCATCTTTTCTCAACAATGTGAAAGTGTGTGCAAAATGTTAACTATGGCCTATAGTCCTCGGGGTTAAGGCACAAAAAAAGATGTATTATGGTTTTATTTTGACGTGCACAAACTTAGGTAAATTCTGATGTTCATATGAAATTTTATGTGGCTCAATTGAGTGAGAAATTCTTTCGTGAACCAATCCATGAAAATTCACCTAAAACGTTATAACTGAACCATGAAGTTTCCCTAAGAACTAGTGCGTAACTTGTAGAAAAAGATGCTGAAAAAATTTACAAAAAATTCCATCCGCAATTGATGAATGTTAGTCAAGTTAAAATGATTTAAAATATTATTAAAAATGAAGAAAAATAAGTGAGGTAACTGAGGGTGGAACCTGTGACCTCACCATGTTAAAAATCATGAAAATAAAGATGTAAAAAGGAACGTCGTGAAGGGGATTCAAACCACGTTTTGGGTTGGAAAATGATGTACAAAAGAAGAAATGACAAGAGTGAGATTTGAACCCCCAACCTCTTGATCAAGCTTAAAATAAATGTGGTGCATGGGTATTGAACCCATGAACTCTAGGAAGTAAAGGAGAATAAAAAAAGAAGAGAAAATAAATGTGAGGCATTGGAATGGAACCCACGACCTCTAGGCAGTAAAGGAGAATTACAAGAAAAATAAAGTGAGGCTGTGGGGGTTTGATACCACAACCTCAAGATCAACTCGAGATAGTCAAGGAAAATAAACAAAACAATAAAATGGGCTGTGGGGGTTCAAACCCACAACCCTGCGGTCAAGTAAGAGAATTTTGTAAGGATAGAAATAAAAAGGAAATGTGGATGTTGCAGCACTATCTAGGGTCCCAAGGCCATGTGGACTAAAATTTAACAAAAAGAAATATGTTGAGTGTTGTCCAAGGGAATTGAAACTGGGTTGCCTTGACCAAATTTGTATTGATAGCTAAGTTGTACGTGAATTAAATCTTCAAGAATAATGTTGCCTACTTATATTGAAATTGAGATCTTGGCATACATACAAGAAGCATAAGTGTTGTACCACATAATCATAGGAAGATATGAAACACTTAAACGAACTATGAATGAAGCCACATGGCTTGTATGTATAGACCCATAAGTCTAGCATACATTTAAAAAATAAATGAACCTAAGATGTATGTAATGAAATGATGTAATCCTAGAAGGGTTATGTAAGAGTGTAAAACACACTAAATTTCCAAGTGCATTGGAACATGATGAAATCAATAATGAAATGATGAAATGAATAATGAAATGATGAAATGAACCATCAAATGATGAAACCCTAGAAGGGTTAAGTAAGAGTGTGACACACACTAAATGGCGAACTATATTGGCATATGATGAAATGAACATTCACTTAAAAAGGGTGACTATTATAAAGAGCAAATGTGCTAATGTTAATGAATTTGGTGAAAACATGATATGAGGATAATGTAAAAGATAAGAGCAATCTCAAATTATCCTAAGTAAATGTTACCAAAATGTACTCAACTATGAGAGTATAAAGATAATGAAGAGACCAGTCTCTATGAACACTCTAATGAAATTATTACTAATGATGAGATAAGAAGTTATCGATTGAGCTATGATATACTCATACTAGAATCCACCTTTCATGATGTATGAGTTGAATGTAATGGACCTTTATATAGAGCACCGATAGACTAGCTATCAATGGTAATGCCTTCTTTCTGGAAGGGCGGAGGTGCACGTAGCTCTCATGAGATGAGAATTTCTGGCAATACGGGTAGCGGTTTCCTTATATCGCCTAGTATTTGAACCTATACTGCCAATATAGGCATTTGACATGGTTCAATTTCCATGTACGCTAGCATGTTTTTGGTCACTTTGGCTTGTGATTCAACCTCTTTTTAGTGTGAAGGAGACAATGAATTTCATGATGCTCACATGATCGATGTCGGTCAAAGTTAAAGTTTCCCATGAATGAATGAGGCAAGCCTTAAATGATGCACATAATGATATGAATGATACAAAAGGTGTTACGATAGGATAGTCGAAAGGAGCTAGACAAAAGCAATGAAACTAGTTCATTATCTATCATTGCACAGCGAACCCGATGAAAGTCTTAAAACTTCATCATAGGTAAAGCTGGTGTTGACACTAGCTAATGAATGAAATGAAATGAAGTACGTATGAATGAATGAAGTTGACTCCGTGTTTACTAAAAAAGTCTCCATAGTTGAGGTCCCATATTTTGATCCCTCATTTTTTGGAAGTCTTGATGTCAAGTCCATGCTTCTAAGGTCTCATGGCAGATGAACGAATGATGTGAAAAATGTTATGTGCTATATGAAATATGTTATGTGCTATATGTTAAGTATTGTGTACAATATGATAAGTATGATAATTCATGTTACTCTCATGGCATAACTTACCTAATCAAAATTTTGGAAGCTCACTCACTTTCCTAATACAAATTTGGAAGTCTCACTCACTTTCCTTATCCAAATTTCAAAAGCTCACTAACTTTCCTAATCCGAATTTTGCTAGTCCACTTACTTGACTTTCCATAATCATGCTCTTAGGAAAAATATGTTCTTACTCATGCATTTCCTTGGTGTGTGCTTGCATATAACCATACTTTAGTACAAATGTGTACTAAAACTCATAGAATTCTACAATTTAATGTGCAGGCACAGGTGGATGCTAGAGCTTACAAGCGTACATTATAGTTATCCAGACGTGGAGCTTTCATTGGGACTTGGTAGGTCTTTTTATCTATATTAAATGTAGGCTATAACTAGTGGAGAATATTCCACTAGTGTTTCTTTCAATTTTGTTCAGACATTGTATTGTGCCTTTTTGGCAAGTATACATTTATTGCAGTATTGAAATATTTATTTCAGTTGATAATATTAATGTTAGATGGTTGATTGTGAACGTTATGAATGTAAGTAGAATTACCTTTATGCATGATAAGAAACAAAAAGTTTCAAATTATCTGCTAAAACTAACCTAGATGAAGTAAGAATGACGTAAGTAGGATTGTCTGCGACCTGTGGGAAGTCAACGACGTCGGTCTCCTTTGGGGTGTAGTCTCCCGCCGTGACAATTAGATTCTCTAAATGTGTGTGTGCATTAGAAATTTTTATTATGTGTTATGAGATTATGTAGTCTTTCCAACAAAATTGTGATGTTCCATTGGGGAATTGATTTTTGTTGAATCTAGTCAAGCACTAGTAGGGAATCAACCTCAAGAATTATGTTCATGTATCCCCACTCTAGTGCCTATGTCCACCCAAATATTGATGCCTCAATATTTGGTTTGTTGTTTGTACCCTCTCAAAGAAGAGTTTTGAAGGCCATCAGTAACTTACATGTTTGATCTCTCCAATGCCTCCATCTCCAACTTTCCTTGATTGCTTAATGCACTACAATCCGTATTAATTTTGATCCATCGATCTGGGGGCCTTCTCCATGCAACCATATTAACTTTAGTGTCATGCACAATTTTCATAAAGTTGTGTTAATTCTTTCCAGTTGACTGGCCGTCTAATTTTTGGGAAAGCTGTTGACAATATTTTGTAATTGTCTTTGTAAATAGCATACTTGACCCTACTAATGTTGGGTTCTTTGACTTCATATTTGCAGGTACACATGTTCTTCAAGAGGTTCCAGCAGATAAAAAAGGGGGTGTCCTACACTACCAGCTTGTGTCCTTTGTTATTGTATTTTGCTAGCCACTATTGCTTGATGACTTACTATAGAGAGTTGTGATCTGTGTGCATTCCAGCAGCGGCTGCATAACTTTCTATGCAACCGTATTCACTTTCGTGTCATGCACACAATTTTCAAAAAGTTGTATTAAATCTTTCCGGTTAGCTGGCCATCTTATTTGAGGGAAAGTTGTTGACTACAAAAGACAATTAGTCTTTGTAAATAGAATAATTGACCCTGATAATATTGGTTTCTTTGGCTCCATGATGAGTTGTTGTAGAGTGCTGTGATTTGTATGTATTCTAGTAGTGGCTGCAAAGCTCCTCCAAACATAGGCTGCAAATTTTCCAGAGTTGAAGATCTGTTCAATGTTTTCCATACCTCTCCTATTACAACAACAAACATTTTTTGTTGGATCAAAGACAATGGAAGATGGTTTCTAATTAGTAGGGATTTTACCCCTCAAGGTTCTCCATAACATAAGAAGATTCAAAAGGTATGTTCTTATGCCAAGTGAGCGACTTGAACGAATTTTTAGTTCTTTTTTGTATAATCTCATTCAAGGTTGATGAGCATCTAAGTAATCCATTGTTGTTGAGCTTCCACACATCTTGATCTAGGAATTGGTGTTGTGGAGGTATTTTTGTTGCTAAGATGCTGCATAGTTGACTTGAGGTACCTGTTCGATCGTTTTACTCCAATTCCAGTGTCCTTCAGTCCAATATTCTTCCACAGTACTTTTATTGAGCATGTCACTTGTGGTGGAGTATTGAGCAAGTGGACCAATACCAATCCAATTATCCCACAAAAAATGAGCAATTTCCTGATTTGAGAGTCCATTGAATGTGTTGTTATACTTGGTATCTGTTTTGAAGCATGTATTTCAAACATAGTGACACCCTAGTATCCCATATTTTACACACAGGGTTTGATCTTTGACAGTACTTTGCTTTTAAAAAATTAACCACTAAGAGTTTGTTTAGTCCTAAACATCCACCATTTCTTATATTAGAAGGCCATGCAAACATATGTTAGATTCCTCAATCAAAACCCCTTTAATCATAAGGAAAGATAAGGTCTTTTACGACGCACAATGGTATTTCTTCTTTTAATTTTTCCATCCCCAGAGTATGTCATGATCATTTGTATTTGTGTAAGTATTGCGGAATGTGGTGTCATTGCAGATTGGAGGTGGTTAGGGAGAGCTTGCAAGGAATAGCACTACCCCATAGCTGAGTTGCTTTGTTTGCCAACCTGTAATATTGCATACAACTTTGTTGACAAGGTCAGAAAACAGAATATCATAGGCCTACCGATAAAAATAGGACATCCTAGGTAAATTAAAGGACCCTGTATTTGCCTGAAATTAGTGAGCCTTTTGATTCTCTCTCTTGTTCTTTTGAAAACATTAGAATGGAGCATAAAAACACTCTTGTAACCATTAAGAGCTTCCCAGAAGTATCTTCATACTACTTCAGAGTTTTTATTTAGATATTCAATGTTTTGCATGTTCCAGAAGTTAAGAGGTTTAAGTAATCTGTAAAACTCAGATGGTTCACTTGGGGCCCTCTCATTTCCATGAAGAAGACATGGTAGTCAGGGTGGTTATGCAGCCTGTTGAGAGACCTTGAGAGAACTTCCGAACCTAAAATAAATAGTTCTAGAAAAAGTCGATCACCTTGCTTGAGTCCTCTAGTTGAGTGGAACAAACCACAGCTCTTACCATTAACATGTAATTGAGTACCAATTATTCACTACAATTCTCCACACCATGTTAATAAAAATCTCAGCAAAGACCATTTTCCTTAGAACAAAGCAAATACATGACCAAAAGACCTATCATAAACTCTTGCCATGTCCAGTTTTATAATGACATTGCTCCCAATATGAGGTTTCCTGATTCGGTGGATAATTTCTTAAGCTAGCATGCCATTCCTAGAAATGCTTCTACATTTAACAAACCTAGATTGGTTATGATAAATCAAGGAAGGGAGGATAGGACAAAGTTTGTTGCTTACCAGTTTAGATATAATAATACAAGTGAAATTATTCAAACTTATAGGCCTAAACTCAGTTAACTCATTGGGATTACTCACCTAGGACAATAGGACAATATAAGAGTTAGAGAATTATTTAGGTATCATTTGGCCACTGAAGAAGGCCTGAATAATTCCCGTCAAGTCATTCTTTAGAATGTACCAACATTTTTGAATATCTATGGTTTAGAGTTTAATGTTAGGATTTTTTCATTTTGGACATTGGGTATAGGTTTAGGGGTTAGGGTTAGGGTTTATGTTTTTTTAAGTTTATGGGCTGGGGGTAAAGGATTTGAGTTGTAATATCTATGGTTTAGTGTTTAATGTTAGGGTTTTAATATTTTGTGCTTGGGGTTTAGGGTTGAGGGTTTAAGGATGAGAGTTAGAGTTAGGGTTAGGGAAGATTTAGGTTTTTGTTAGGTTTGGGGTTTAGGGTTTAGGATATGAGGTTTTATTTATACAATTTAGTGTTTAATGTTTGGATTTTTTTATTTTTGGACTGGAGTTTAGAATTTATGGTTGGGGTTAGGATTTAATTTTTGTTTAGGTTGTATTATTTAGGGCTTAATATCTATGGTTTAGTGTTTAATGTTTGGGTTTTGGTATTTTATGCTTGTAATATAGGGTTAGTGTTAATGTTAAGGTTCGGTATAGGGTTAGGTTTTAGGGTTTAGGGTTAAAAATTTGAGATGTAATATCCATGATTTAGTGTTTACGGTTAAGGTTTTGAATTTAGGGTATAGGGTTTAGGATTAGGGTAAGTATTATGGTTATGGTTTGTGTAAGGGCTTCATGATAAGCATTTGTTGTTTAATATCAACGATTTAGTGCTTAATCTTCTGGTTGTGGTATTTATAGATTGGGGCTTAGAGTTTAGGGTTTAATATTAGGGTTATGGTTAGCGTCTAGTGTTTAGTGTTTTTTATGTTTTAGGGTTTGGTTTTAGTATTTGAGATTTAATATATATGGTTTAGTGTTTAATGTTAGGTTTTTTACTTTGGGTTTGGGGTTTTATTTTAGGAAACATAAAATTCTTTTATGTACTTTATAATTGAGCTAATAAAAATAATGGTGGTTTTGTGCAAAAAACTATATATATATATATATAACTTGCAAGAGATCAATGATTAAGATATATCCACGTGAAGAGTCTCATATCGGTCCTTGAAATAATTTATGTAATTCTCATCTCTTGATCAATTACCTTTTGAGATTCACTTAGACTTTTTGATCCATTTGGTTAAGGAGTAATATATTTGTGATCACTTCATGATGTAGTTGCGAATCATCATGATGGGATACATATAATGAGAAATGGATCTTTTGACATCCTTATGTGATAGGAAAAGATGACAAATCTTTGCATGTGGATTACTATATATATGCAAATATAGTGTAATACTAAATGTTGTATGTTTTGCTGGAATAAAAGGTCTCATCTCTCTGACATACATATTAGAGTATAGATGGTCGTAGAAAGATATGTAGAAGTCTCATATCTAGGATTAGAGAAATCAAGGATGCATTGATGTATTGATAGGTTGATCAATATTGATATATTGATATGTTGATCAATATTGATAGTATGGATCTATTGATCAATAAGATTTTATTGATATATGATCAATTATTGATGAATTGATCGGGTTTGGGGTTTAGGTTTTAGGGTTTAGGGTATTGGGTTTAGGGATAGGGTTAGGATTAGGGTTAGTGTAAAACTTAGAGTTAGGTTTAGGGTTAAATATTTTAAGATTTGAGGTTCAATACCTATGGTTTAGTGTTTAATGTTGAATAGATTTTAAACCAAAAATAATTAACCCCAAAAACCTATAATGTAAAAAAACCCTCAAACCTAAACCTAACCCTACACCTAACGCGAACCCTTGAACTAACTCTATACTTAACCTTAACCCTAAACGCTAAACACTAAATCCAATGCACAAAATACAAAAATCCTAACACATAACACTAAACCATAGATATTACAACTCAAATCCTTAACCCCAAACCCTGAAACCTAAAAACATCCTAAACCCTATTGCTAACACTAAATCTACCATAAATACTAAATCCAAAGACCAAAATATCAAAGCTCAAACCTTAAACACTAAACCATTGATATGAAACCTCAATTCCTAAAATCTAAGCCCAAAAACATAAAAAAACAAAAACCCTAACACTACTGCTAACCATAATCTTAACACAAAGCCTAACTGTATGCCTTAAACTCTAAAACTAAATCCCAAAATTTCCAAACACTAATATTATATGCTAAACCATAGATTTTAAACTTCAAATGCTATATCCTGAACCACAAAAACATAAAAAAACCTAAACCCTATCCCTAATCCAAAATTTAATCCTACCCTAAACCCTAACCTTAACCCTACCCTTAACCCTACCCCTAAACCCTATATCCTAAGCTTAAAAAAATTAAAAAACCATATCTCTTAACACTAAACAATAGATATTATAACTCAAATCCTTAACCTCGAACCCTAAAACCTAAGAACAACCTAAACCCTACCCTTACACCTAACATTAACCATTACCCTAACCCTACCATAAACCCTAAACACCAAGAACAAAATACCAAAACATAAACAATAAACACTAAAACAAAGATAATAAACTTGAAATTCTGCACCCTAAACACAAAAATGTAAAAGAACCCAAACCCTAACCTTAACCCTTACCCCAAACTTAATCCTAACCCTAACTCTAAACCATAAATCCAAATCCCTGAATAAAAAATACAAAAAAATCCAAAATACCAAAACCCAAACATTAAATAGTAAACTAAGGATTTTAAAATTCAAAGATTAAACCCTAAACTATTTTTTAGAAAACCTACACCCTAACCCTAAATCCAAAAGCCAAAAGAAAAAGACTACCAAAATAAAAAAACCTAGATATTAAACAGTGACCATAGATTTTAAACCTCAAATCCTAAATGACAAATTGTATAATCTAAAAAAAATAAAACACTAACCCTAACACTAACCCAAACCCTAACCCTAACCTTAACCCTAAACCTAATCCTATACCATTAACCTAAAACCCCAAGACAAATATACCATCGCTTTCTCATTTCCCAAATTTTCTCTCTCTCTAATTTCTCTCACTAACGCACGCTCTCTCAGAAAAACATCAGCAGTTGACTCTAACGGCTACTTCAGCTAAATGGAGACGAAGCGTGATCCATCAGAGGCGACCAGTAGGCCACCGAACAAGTGTCAACAGGGTTGGCGGAAGGAGACGAACACAATGCAACAAGAATCGCCTTCTAATTCATCACACAACTTTGGGAATTCTCCTTTGAATGAAGCGATGAACAGTCCGAACTCCAAGACGAAAATGGCTGGGAATCACAAAATTATTTTCCATCATTACATCAGGCTAAATAAAGATGATAGGGATATTGGGGATGATTCTCCTAATGTATGGAAACAACATACAAAAAAATTAGGTAATTTGGTCGTGCCATATGAGAGAAGGGAAGTGGCAGTTTCTATGGAAGTCGTGAAAAATGTCCATGAAAATCGATCTTAAATTCGAATGGTTTCCCTATTGATTCTAGGTGAAGTACCTACTGGGGGTTTTTCCCCTTGGAAAGACGTATCTCCAACCACAAATTCAGCCCTAAATGATGGTCAGGTTGCCGACGATAAGAATATCGTTTCTTGAGAAGTTGCAAAAAATGTGCATGAATATCTACCTCAAAATCGATCAACTTACAAGATGAGTCGAGGTGAAATATCTAATGGGGTTTGTTCCCTTAGAAAAAGTGCTTCTCCTACATCAATTTTAACCCCAAAGGATGGCCAGGTCACTGGCGACAAGAATTCCTGTGACTCAAATATTAGTCGAACGGAAGTTGTTGAAGGTGGGGAAAATGATGTAGATTCTGATACTCAAGGTGTTCATCTCACTAACATATCCAATGAAATTCTCCAAGACTATAATCCACTGGAAAATAATGCAACATGGGGGTGTGATTGGAAAAGGCACATCTTAAAATGCTACTCTAAACTTGAAAATTCAACAAAGCACATCACTAACTCAGCCAAGTGAAATGATAGACGTAGAGAATTCATCGCACTTCTCTTTTGGAGTAAAGATTATCAACAACAGAATAAAAAAGGAAATAATGCATGGGAAAGTTTGAAGGATGACTTCATTTATCGTTGTAAGGATGTTAACATATAGGAACAACAACAAAATGGCAATGGGCAAGAAGGGAAGGAGTAACAATAAGGTATGAAAACTGATCATAATGATGGACCTATGGGAGTTAAGATACAAGAACAAAAGTTAAATTAGAATGGCAAAAGGAAGAAGGAACATGCTTTTGGTAATTTAGGATTATAATTATACTAGTGTTATACATGTGCATGAAAATGACATGGGAAATGTAGCTGATGATTTTGGTAATTTAGTACAGAAAGATATAGCCAATAAGATTGGGAATAAAAAAGAGCAAAATCAATGGTAAAAGGATGGTGTTCAGCGACAAACAAATCAGAGTAATGTGAGGGAAAATTAGGATTAAAACAAATAGCATAGAGACTATACCAAAATCTCTAGCAATTTTGATAAACAAAATCCTTCTTTAAGAAACAATTCCCAGCCTACTCCCCACCAAAAAGTGATTGAAAACAACATTCCTAAAATCCATTAAAATAACCAACAAGAAAAAATACCTGAACCTGCTCCTTATATTCTGGTACTGACCTTGGCTGCAAGGTTGAGACACATTCATGCTGCCCAAGAACCCACTATTGTGCTCAAAACTCCTCTTAGGCAGACTACCAAGTATGGACAACCAGTGTCATCTTTGACATTTATGATTTTGTTGATACTTTAGCGGTTTACTATAAATATATTTGGTGGGAAAGTTTAGTGTAACAATGCCTAAAATGGAGCTCATCAGGAATAACTTTATTCAACAAATCCAACTAAGTGGGGGGTTAGTATTGTTCACTATAACTCTAGTCATGTGTTTATTGATCTTTAAAATGAGTTAGATTACAACACTGTTTGAACTCCACAAAGGATGACAATTGAGGGTAAAATTGTGAGATTACATGCTTGGACACCATTCTTTACTCTTGGGGAAGAAACTCCCATTGTTCTAGTTTGGATTCTGTTACTAGGGCTTCCAAGACATTGCTTCAAGAATCCTTTCCCTATCCCTCCCTAACAAAATATAGGGAAAGTGCTATAGTTAGACACTGCTTCTATTACAATAATATGAGCAGGTATGGCCAAGGATAAAATTCAGATTCACTTGACTAAACCCAGGCCAAGAAATGTGTGGATAGGCTTTGACAATGATGATGATACTATAGGAATTTGGCAGCCTGTGGTGTATGAAAATATCCCACCATACTATGAGTATTGCATACATCAAGGTCATGAGGAAGATGAATGCAAATAAAAAATGAGAGATGAGGACTACAAACAAACAATGTAAATGGAATAGGAGAAAAAAGACAGAAACAGGGAACAACAAAATCACAAAGAGAAAGAGAATGTTCGAGAACAAACTAAGGAGAATTAGGAGAAAACATTACAAAACAACAATGATAAGGGGAAACAGAAACAAATAAAGCAGAAAAGGGAAAAAGAATGGCACACACAAAGGAGGAAGAATTTATAAACACAGGAAGAGAAGAAAAATAAGACACCATGGAAACCTTTTCATACTCCAAATAAGCCAGCAAATGAACTAATTTAGGATACATCTAAGAAAACAGGTAACCTCAATAATTTCCAATATAATTCTTAAAATAATTTTTATATGCAGGAAGCCAAGAGGAACATCTTGACAGGTACAAGACTACCCCACAGGGAAACAAAAATAGAAGCAACATGATCACGTGAACATCTGATCAGAATCCAATCTTCTAAAAATCAGGTATCATAGCTATGCAACATAACTCTTTTGTTGTGTTGAATTACAATGATGAAGTTATTGCAAGTATTGAAGGGGGTTGTTAGGAGGAACCTACTAACTTTCAAGATGGGGGTACCAAAGGGGGATGTTTGCCTCATGTTATGCATGAGGGGTTGTATACATATCATAGACAAGACATTAGAGCCCCTAATAATTCTAGGAATATGAAACATCAATAGGAACAACAACAGAATCAACAACAGGTGCAGGCTGCAAAAATCAGACAACAGAAAACTGAAACAAACAAGGAAAAACAATAAAATAGAAATGAAGATAGTGAAGGAAATGACAAGTTTACAAAGACAAATGATAAGGGGAAGTATATTGAAAATTGTACTCCTGAAAGCACTCCCAAGAGAAAAAATAAGCCAAAGCAAACAAAAAAGGGATGATGCTAATAGAAGAGAAAGTATACAGCAGAACAGTGAATAGTAACAAGCTTAGGGAAAGGATCATGAACCATGAAAAAAATTTGTGATGGCCAATGACAACCAAGGTTTAGATATTATACCTTTGCAGACTAGATACATGACTCCACTGTCAATAGAACCTCTATATTAGATAAGATGCAACGGATATGTCAAGTTAATACAATACCTTTGATTGATGAGTATGCGGTGAATATTTCTTAAGATGAATTGGATAGGGACAACCATTCTCTACATGATACGTATGAGGATGATGAGAATAGTGAGTCTCTAATTAAAGCCTTAAGTCTTTCGAATGATCAGGATGTAGAGGATAAGATTCGACAGGTTTCAAAAAGTTAATGCTTATCTCCTAGTGGGTTCCAACATGACAGGTTTAATTTCAAAAATCAAGATATCATCACTGTCACATTTGGTTTACCAAATACTAGACTATTCTCTTCTAGATCTTCCCATTATTTAGTACAACCATTTGGAATGTGAGAGGGATCAACACTCAAGGGATGTTGGAGAGACTCAAAATGCTCCGGAAACCCCACAATTTATCAATTATCACTATTTTGCATCTTTTTTCAGATTGTGTACATGAGCAGAATTTCAAAGTTCAATTGAATATGGAAAATGCTACTAGTAAGTGTAATGGTAAGATTTGGGTTTTTTGAAGCAGTGATATTGACATTAATATTCTTTATGAAGATGAACATCAAATCACATGTGACATAAAACACAATGAGTTATACAGGACGTTCATTACGACTTTCGTCTATGAAAAATGTAAGAATAATTCGAGGAGACCTATTTGTAATAAGATGCTTCAGCAAGCCAATATTGATACCAAACCTTTGTGTTCAATAGGTGATTTCAATGTTATAACTGTAGTGGATGAAATGCTAGGAGGTGAAACTTACAAGATGAGGAAAAGCATGGAATTTATAGCTCTTATTGAAGCATGTGGACTTGTGGACATTGGTTTTAGTGGCCACAAATTCACACGGTCCAACAAAAGAGTTATTAATCACAGAATCAGGAAGAGACTTGACAGGGCTATGGTTAATGATTCTTATCTAGCAAATATTCTTCAAACAACTACTACTCATTTGTCTTTTAATGGATCTAAATATTGTCCTCTTCTAATGGAAGTGATTTCCAAAGAAATATATCACATCAAGTATTTCCAATTCCTCAATTGTTGGGTGACAACCCTCTTTTCATGGACATTTGTGCGGACTTATTGAAATAGAGAAGTGGATGGTATTTGTATGTGGATATTTCATCATAAAATGAAAAGGTTGTCTAACATTGTTAGTGCATGGTTAAGGAAAGAGTTTGGGAATATTTTTCAAAATGTTAGAAGGTATGAGGAGCAGGTTCACAAGGCGGAGGAGAAATACATTGTTCACCAAAGTGTTGCTCAGAGAAGTGCCTTACATGAGATTAATGCTAAATATATCAAGTCCCTCAAGTTGGAGGATACTATATTGAAACAGAAAACTCAATAACAATGGTTCAAAGATGGTGACACAAATTATAATTACTTCCATTCCATTATAAGAGGAAGAAGAAGAAAATTTTTTGTGGTCAAGATTATCAGTTAAAATTGGGAATGGATACAAGGTGAGGATGATATTGCTCAGACATCCTGTGCTCATTTTGAGGAGATTGTTACAGTTGAAGAAAAGCTCATTAATGAAGATACTTTGGAATGCATTCCAAGCATAGTCAACCAAGAAAAAAATACTCATCTTATTAGTCTGCCCAATATGAATGAACATAAAAGTGTGATATTCTCTATGAATCCTAAATACGCAACTGGTCTTGTCGGTATGAATAGTTACTTTTTAAGAAGTGTTGGCACATTATCAAGGGTACTTAATGGGAGTTTTTACGGCCTTCTTTAGTGGGAAAATGATTCCTAAGTATTTCTCCCATTCAGGTATTGTCCTACTATGTACAATGAGTAATCCAAACAAGCTAACAGAGTTTAGGCCTATTAGTCCGAGTAACTTCACTAGCAAGATTATATCTAAACTAGTAAGTACCATACATAGCCCTATTCTCCCTTCTTTGATTTTATCTATTCAATACGGGTTTGTTAAAGGTAGAAGTATTTCTGAGAACATAATTGTTGCTCAGGAAATCATCCATCATATTAAAAAAAACCCAATATTGGGAGTAATCTCATCATAAAGCTAGACATGGCAAAGGCGTATGACAGTGTTTCTTGGTCATACATTTGCTTGGTTCTAAGTGAAATGGGGTGAACCGAAATATTCATAGATATGGTTTGGAGAATAATGGCCAACAATTGATATTCAATCATTGTCAATGGTAAGAGGTATGGCTGCTTTCATTCCATAAAAGGTCTCAAGCAAGGTGATCCCTTATCCCCTTCCCTACTTATTTTAGGTGCAAAAGTGTTATCTAGTTATCTAAATAGGATATATTCTCATGCGGACTATCATGGCTTCTTCATGGAGAAGAGGGGACCTCAAGTAAATCACTTGAGCTTTGCTGATGAGAAAATACTCTTCTCTTATGGAAGGAACAAAACCTTGAAGCTTTTAATGAAAACTCAAAATAAGTATGAAGAGACTTCAGGACAGCTCATTGAAGAAGACAAATGTCATTTTATGGTACACTATAATTCCTCCAATAGCACAAGAGATAGAATTAAAAGACTCACAGCCTTCAGACAAAAGCAAGGTCCTCTTACTTACCTAGGCTGCCCTTTATTTGTTGATAGGCCTAGGAATATATTGTTTTGATCTTGTTAAAAAAAGTTGTATGCAAGATTACAGGATGGAAAACAAAATAACTCAGTTATGTAGGGAAATCAATACTTACAAATAATGTGTTAGAGGCAATACCAATGCACTTATTGTTTTCAATAACTTCTCCATCCACTGTGCTTAAATATATCAAAATGCTGATGGAAAATTTCTTCTAGTGATGGAGGAATGGGAGAAAGAGATATCATTGGGCATCATGGAATAATCTTAGCTTTCATTATGATGGGGGGGGGGGTATGGATGAGAAATTTAAAGTATATCTGTATGGCCTTTCAATTCAAACAATGGTGGATTTTCCAAACAAAATAAACCTTGTAGAGCGATTTTTTGAGAGCAAAATAATGCCAAAGATCCAACCCTGTTAGCAAAAAGTTTGATACTGGAGAATCATTGACATGGGAGAACATGTTGATAAACAGAAAGCATGTGGAACACCATATCTAATAGAAACATTAGGCTGGAAATTGTTGTTTTTGGTGGGATAATTGGCTTGGCAATGGCCCACTAGAACAATTTTCCAACAATAGCAACAAATTTAACAATGCAACAATCGCTGAATACTGGAAAGAAAGGAAGTGAAACTGGATTATGTTGATAGAATAAGCACCAGCTAGTCAATTCTCCAACATCATTGCCACAAAAATTTCCCCTCAACACCACCTCCCTGATCAGGCAGTTTGGAAGCACAATAATCTTACCAACTATAACTTTTCATCATCTTGGCAGCATATCAGGGAAAATTAGGTCAAAAATAAGTTTAATTCTTCATTATGGCATAAAAAAATTCCATTTAAATATTCTTTTCTATTATGGAGGACCCTAAGGGGTAAAAATCCCCAAAAATGACAAATTAACTAATTTTGGCATTCAGCGATCAAAGTGTTTTTGTTGTATTCATAATGCAGGCATGGATAACATCCAACACATCTTCATTTCAAGACCATTTGCTGTAAAAAAGTGGAGCAGTTTTACAGCCACAGAAAGGATCTAGTCTGACTGCCACTCGCTCTAGCAGCTACTCCAAAAGTTGGGGTCGGGAAAGGAAAATAATTTAGCCCATAAGATGCTTCTGCAAGCCACCCCTATTCTCATATGTTGGAATTTATTAAAGAACATGTGCGCATGGAAATATAGGGGTAAAAAACAAAACATCAGCTTGGTGAAATACGCAATTTTCAAGGACAACTACATGATGTTGAGCATAGCATTTCATCGTATAAAATGTCTAGACAAATGAAATGATTTGATCCAGAAATGTGAAAGATCTATTCAAGACACCGAGGTAAGTTTTGTAACTTGGAGTAAACCCCTAGATCAGTGGATCAAGGTAAACACTGATAGTAGTGAACTTACCAATCCAGGTAGACTGGGTGTTGGAGGCATTTTGACGAATAAAGATGGACAGTTATTGATGGCCTTCGCGACAAATCTTGGTGAAGGAACAAAAAATAAAGCATAGATTGTGGTATCCACTTTTGGTTTGACTTGGGCATTGGAGCTTGGTTACAGGAAGATACTATTGTAACTTGATTCGCAGCTCGTTGTGAAGTGGATAAACAGAAAAGCAGCCCCTCAATGGAACTTCATAAATCATCTAGGCATCCTGAAGAATCTAATCAACCAGACCCAAAACTTCAACTGCACTTACGTTTTTAGAGAAGCAAACTGGGTTGCTGATGCAAATTCCAAACTCATCCATGAAAAGACCAATTCTCAGGTATATTTCTGCCACCACCAACTACCTAGGGATTCAAGGTCATACTATCAACTGGACATAGTAGAAATGCCATGTTTTAGGAGGAAGAAAACCATTAAAATGAAAGAACCTCCGTGAATTCTATTTATCTTTTAAACTTAGCTATAATTTATAATAATTATAGCTTCATTGAATAGGTTAAGATAGTTTAATAATTTTTCAAATGTAAAGGGAGGGTCTCTCTTGTTTATTTTTCCTCGATACTATGTATAGAGAAGAGTCCTCTCTTCGAGGTACATAGTATTTTTTTATTCATCTTTTGTGTAAGGGGAAGAGTTGACTTCCTATTTATTAAAGTTGACTCCAAACAATCTTTGGTTTGAGATTAGGTTTATGTGCCCCTCCGTGTATTTTTTTTATTAATATTAAGGCATGGGGGTGGCGCTTAGCCCCTACCCCTCCAAGGGTAATTAAACTAAAAAGAAAAAAAAACAAAATAACAAAAAGCTTAAATTAGTTATCTCTGTCAGTTATGTCACTAATACCAAATGCTCCCTAACAAAACACTCTGTCAACACGCCTAACGGCTTGTTCTTTACAGCTAACATTGTCATGAGTCGCCGACGGTAGCTTTCAGACTGCTAGATCTACCCCAAAAGAGGCGCTTGGAAATAATGAACTTAACCTCCATAGAATCCCCCTCTTAATTGTCACATAACTACGGGAAATCACAATCTAATGGCGCGATGAACACTTAGCTTTCTCGAAGTGAACAAGAGAGGAACGGAAGAAATATTTCCACAGACTCTATCACATTGATTAAATATAACAATGGTGAATGGAATTCTTCTAGTCATCTATATAAATAATATAATCAAGTTTCAAGGAATTATGATGAACCAATCGAAAGAAACGAAGGAGTGAGTTCTAGAAAAATAGCGAACTAGTTGCAACAGGGTCAAGATCAAAATTTTTCATTGTCCCAACTGATTCACGTTGTTACACCTACTGGGGTTTACTCACAAGGGTAATATGTCCACCTCACAGTAATTTCTAGCGAAATGGAACACAAAATAACTGGCAACTAGAACTCAGGTGGTCAAATTGGTAGTCGAAAGAACGATGGTACTAGCGATGCTACGAGGAATAATGATACTGACCACGAAATAACTCTCACTAACACCTCTACTAGTTTAGATCTTGGAGGTAATCCGGTAGATAACGATGAACATGTGAGCAGGGAGAATCACATAAATGGACACACAATACGAGACAGTTGTGGAAGGCCTAGGTTCTAAGTTTCCACACAACAAGGCAATATCTTGTGAAAAGGATGCTATCTAAGCAGAGAGTTCAACAAACTTTTCATTTGATTTTAATAATATAGCTGCAGGTGCTCAAGGACAACGCCAACTACAAACCTTCATGAAGCAAAGTTGGGAGGAAAATAAGGAAGATAACTATATTAACAATAAATATTGCTACAATCAATTTAGTAATAATGTTAATAATGGCACTGAGCATGAAAGTACCATGGGAAAGTCAGCTATTATGCATAGTGTACATGATCAGGGGGAGGCAGTCATTAAGATTGATTACTAATAGGAAAAATGTTTGCTATGAGAAAGACCATACCAACGAAAATTCATCTGATAAATCTAATCTTAAAGGTAAGGGGGAAGTTGTTAAGAGTGGTAATCATGAAGCAGATCAAAACAATTAGCATGAGTAGTAAAATCTTGAATAGAATCAGCAGGAGGGTCTGAAAGACAACAATAAGTAAAACCTTTACTATAGAGAGTTGCCTAAGTTCCATAGTAACTTTGAGAAATGTGGTCCTAATATAAAAAATAATAACCAAAATGTTCCCAACCCCAATACAAATGCTTCCAGCAGTACTATCAGTCCACCAGCTACCAAAAAGAACCATGTAATGGAACTAGCTCCTTAAACTAGAGTTCAAACCTTGATAGTAAGACTTAGATATATACATGATTCACAACGCCCAACTGTTCTGTTGAAAAGTACTTCCAGAAAAACTACCAAATAGGGTAAACCAGCTGTAATCTTTGACATGTATTATTATATGCATACATTGACAGTGGACTGTAAATTTAATTATGGTTGGGAAGTTTAGTACTACCATGCCTTAGGTGGAGCTTATCAGGAAGAGGTTTATCAAACAAATTCAATTAAGTGTGTGTGTGGTGGTAAACATTGCCCATTGTAATGTTATACATGTGTTTATTGACATACAAAAGGAATTAGACTATAAAACTGTTTTGACACTAAAAAGAATGACAATTTAGGGAAAATTGATGAGGATGCAAGCGTGGACACTATTTTTTACACCTGAAGAGGAAAAACCAATTGTACATGTCTGGATTTTGCTACTAGGCCTATTTTGGAACCACTATAAAAAAACCATTCTTTATCCCCTTATTTGAATATGTAGGTAAGGTTTTTTTACCTAGATACAACTTCTATTAAATGGTTAAGGGCTAGAATGGGAAAACAGAAGATGCAAATAGACTTGACTAAGACTAGACCTATACATGTTTGGATAGGACTGCATCTTGAGGATGACACCATTGGCTTTATAAACAAGTGGAGTATGAAAATGTTCCCCCTAATGGTGAGTATTGTAAACATTATGGACATGACATTTAAGAATGTAAATCCAAAATGAGGGATGAGGAGTACATATAGAGGAAGGAAAAATAAAGGGAGAAGAAAAATAAAAACAAACGGAGTGAAAAAACAAAAGAACAGGAAGACAGACAGAACAAGATCAAGGAGATTAGAGAATAGCAAACACAACATAGTAAAGACAATAACAGGTAGAAGCAAACAGATCATCAAAAAGAGGATGAATGGCAAACTCAAAGAAGGAAAAATATAAGACAACAAGAGCAGGCAACTCCAAAGACAATGTGGAAATTTACTTCAGCAAATTATACAGCAAAAGACAACCAACAGGCATTTATACTTACAAACTCTCAATAATTTTCTTTTACAAATTTTGAAATGCAGGAAGAACACAATATACAAGGATAGGAAAGAGGCAATAAGAATCAAATAGAGGCAGAAGCAAGAAATAGAGAAATAATTGGACATACTTAAGATAAGCAGGGCATGCCAATGCAAAATGAAGACAAAGACAGAAATTCAGGCTCCACAGGTATCACATCTATAAAATCTAACTCTATTAATGATTATGTAACTGAATATTTATCTGGAGAAGTTGATGGAGGGATGGATACGGGATGTCAGGAGAGCCTCACTAACATGAAGTAATGGGTGACAAAATGGGGGATTTTGCAACATGTTTTGCATAAGGGTGTCCACAATGACCATAATAGAGACTTTAGAGCCCTATCAGGTCATAAAACAAAGCAACAACAATCAAAGGAAAAACAGCCTTAACAACAATCATCCAAAAAGCATCAAGACAAAGGTATTTAAAGCATGAAAAACAAACTTAAGGTCATAGATCACACAGGACAACAGAATGCAATCTCTACGACAAAGGAAATAGACAGCAATCCAAGTACAGGTATGCAGAAAAACACTTCTAAGAGTAAGAATAAACCTAGTAAGCAAAAAAGGGATGCTGCCAAAAGAGGGATGACTAAGGAGCAGGAAAATCGGGGAAATAAGGAACATGAAAGAGGGGAGGAGTCAGAACCTCTAGATAAGGTACAACAAGAATGCCAACATAACATTGTTCCAGCCATTGATAAATATGAGGTATGTAATTCTAAGGATTAAAATGATGGAGACAATCAATCAAGAAATGAAAAAGAGGATGATAATGAGACAACTGAGGCTCTAATTAGAGCCATTAGCCAACAAAATGATCAATTTATTGAGGAGGAAATCCAACATGCTACTCAGACTAAAGGACTATAACCAACGAAACTGAAACATAGCAAATTTCATTAAAAAAAATCAAGATATCACCACTGTCACTACTGGCACAACAAACACTAGGTTATTTTCCTCAAGCACATCCCAATGATTAGTACTATTATATGGAATATGAGAGTAATTAATACTTAAGGTGTTGTAAAAGACTCAAAAATCTTAGTAAAATGCATTATTTATCCATCATTAAAATACTGGAACCTTTTTAAAATAATAAGCATATTCATAACTTCAAAATTCACTTGGCTATGGAGAATGCAGTTACCAGTTGCAACGAAAAAATTTGTGTCTTCTTTAATGAAGATATTGAAGGTGTCATCAGTGATGAGGATGAACAATAAATCACATATCAATTCAAGAATAATGAAGTTCAAAACAACTTCACAATCACTTTCATATATGCCAAATATAAGGACCATCTTAGAAGGCTATTATAGGATAAATTGCTTCAACATGACAATAAAAATCATAAACCATGGTGCACTATTGGAGATTTTAATGTTATCACAAAAAGGGAAAAAATGGGTGTGTTATAACATGAAGAAGAGTTTTGAATTCATATTTATTATTGAGGCTTGTGGGCGTATAAACTTAGGGTTCAGTGGAAACAACTTCCCTTGGTGTAATCACATATGCATTGCTCAAAAAGTCTGGAAAAGATTGCACAAGGCCCTAGTTAATGACACTTGAATTGAATCCATGCCTCAAACTACCATCACTCACTTACCTTCTACAACATCTGATCATTGCCTCCATCTCATGGAACTGATAGCTAAATAAAAGGATTATACCAAGTATTATAATTTTTTATATTGCTGGGTAGATAATCTTAGTTTTATGAATACTGTGAAAGCTTTTTGTGAAAGAGAAGATGAAGGTAATGTGATGTTTAAATTTCATTAAAAACTCATAAGACTTGCTAACACTTTGAGAAAATGGTCAAAGTAGGAATTTGGAGATATATTCTCTAAGGTCAAGGAATATGAACAAAAGGGTAAGAATAGTTGAGGAAAACATTTTCATGAATCCAACAGAAAGAAACAGAGATCTTCTCCATGAACCTAATGTCAAGTGCATTAAATTACTTGAAGCTTGAGATATTCAATCGTGAATGAAAAATGTCAACTTCAATGGTTCAGAGAAGGTGATACGAACTCCAAATATTTTCAATGTCTGGTAATAGGAAGAAGAAGAAGGCTCTTTATTCATAGAATCGTTAATGAATATAAGGAGTGGTTACAAGGAGATGAAACCATTGCTCAAAAAACATGTGATCACTTCCATCAAATCTTCAATAGTGAGGAAAAAATTACGAATTAGAATATGATAGAATGCATTCCAAGGATGGTAGCAAGGATCAAAATGAAAAGCTCATTAATATTCCAACAATGGAAGAGTTTAAATAGGTGGTTTCCTCAATGAATTCCACCTCTGTTGCTGGTCCAGATTGAATGAATGGCTATTTTTCCAAAAATGTTGGCACATCATAAAGCATGACCTCCTTGGAGTCATTATTGCCTTCTTCATTGGTCAAATGATTTCTAAAATACTTCTTCCACTCCTGTATTGTCTTGCCTCCTAAGGTTAGTATTCCTAACATGCTGAAAGAGTATAGACCAATCATTCTAAGCAACTTCACTAATAATATCATTAACAAAATGCTGAGAAATAGACTTAGTTCTATGCTTCCAATCTTGATCTCTCTCAACCAACCAGGCTTTATTAAAGGGAGGAATGTTTTTGAAAATATCACGCTAGAAAAAGAAATTATAAATAATATATAGGAAACCAAATATTTGAAGTAATTTCATTATTAAATTGGATATGGAAAACATTATGATACAGGTTCCTGGGCCTATATTTGTCTAGTATTAAGGAAAATGGGATTTAATGAAAAGTTCATTGATATGGTGCGGAGGATTATGGTTACAAATTGGTATTCTATCATCATTAATGGCAAGAGGTATGTCTTCTTCCACTCCATAAAAGGTCTTAAACAAGGAAACCCTTTATCACAATCCTCATTTTCATGGATATATAGAAAAGAAGGGGCCAATGGTGACCACTTATGTTTTGCTGATGATATAATTTTGTTCTCTTTAGGAAGGGTCAAAATTTTTAAGAGCATCATGCAAACCCTGAAAACATTATGAAGCCAACTCTAGTCAAATGGTTAATGGAGACAAAAGCCATTTCATGATCCATCCTAATGCCTTTGACACAAAAAGGCATATAATTAAAAGAATAATAGGATTCAGGCAAGTGCAGGGACCTATAACTTATTTAGGATGCCCACTCTTTCTGGGTAGACCTAGAATTGTCTTATTCTCTGACCTGGGAAACTTTAATTAATCATGTTGTGCAATCTCTCCTTATTCACATGTTTTCAGCAACAACACCACCTTCTATAATTTTTCAACGGATCAAAAAGTTCATATTCAACTTCTTTTGGGGAAGGAGGAATGAAAGTAACAAGTACCACTGGGCCTCATGGAAAAAAATGAGCTTTCCATATGATAAAGGAGGGGTTGTTATGAGTAATATTCAACATGTGTATATTTCTTTTCAATACAAACAATGGTGGAAATTTACGACCAAACACACTTTGTGGGTGGAATTAGTGAAAGCAAGATATTTCAAAAGATCTAATCCGAATTGCTAAAATTGGGACACATGAGACTCTATTGCTTGGAAACACATGCTGCAAATAAGGGACAAAATGGAGAAACACATACAATGGAAACTCAACTCAGGATCCTGCTCCTTTTGGTGGGATAATTGGCTTGGTACTGGCCTTCTAGGTCAATTCTCCACCAATAGTAACAGGTTCAACAATAGTATAGTCGCAAATTTTTTGTGTTACGGCAGGTGGAACTGGAAAAAGTTAATACAACAAGCTCCTAGCTTCCAAGTAGCACGCCTACTTTCAGTAGAGTTGCCTACTCAATGCACCTTCAAGACCAAGCACTATGGACACCTAAATGTGATGGAAAATTCACATGCTCATAAGCATGCAGTGAAATTAGGGAGAAAAAAACGAAAACTCTTCTCAATTCTTTTCTTTTTCATAAGAGCATTCCTTTTGTAGAGATCCTTGAAAGGAAAACTCCCAACCAATGAAAAACATAATATTTTTTGTAAAGAATTGTCTAATTGTTTTTGTTGTTCTAACAGGCAAGGATTGGAGACAATAGAGCACATATTTAACAAGGAACAGTTTGCAACCTATGTTTGAAAGAGCTTGGCAGCAATAGCTGGAATTGCAACAAATCACAGCTCCTTGCAACGTCTTCTCATACAGTGTTAGAAAACAAAACACCAAAATGGGACACACAAACTACTCTTATAAGCCAGACATGTCATAATTTGTTGGAACTTGTGAAAGAATAGGTGCGCAAGCATATATAAGGAAGAGCATCCGACATGAGTAGAGTAAAATATGTTATTATTATGGATACATACAGAATGTTGGCTGTAAAATTTCCTCAAATCAAATGGCCTTCAATGTGGAAAGGTCTCATTCAACTAGGGGATGCTTGCAATCATGAAACTAAAGTGAAGATAATAGCATGGGAAAAACCCATATCAGTGTAGTAAAATCACCACGGATGGAAGTCCAATTGACAACCAGGGAAGGATTGGAGTAGGTGGAATCATAAATGATTAGCATGGAAAAATGGTGATGGCATTTTCTTCCACACTTGGTGTTGGTACAAACAATCAAGCCGAGCTAGGAGCTGCTATTTTTGGGCTGACTTGGGGACTAGAGATGGGATACAGGAAAATTCTACTAGAGGTAGAGTCACAACTCCTAGTCCAATGGCAAGCACATAAGGCAAACATGCTGTTGAACATAACAACACAAGTGGAAAATCAACAACACCCCATCAATCAAGCTCAAGAATTTAAGTATCAACATATCTACAGGAAAGCAAATTTTATGGCAGACTTATTATCCAAAATTTGGCCACAAAATAACTACTTACCCATTTTTTTACAGTCAGCTATTAACATAGTAGCCAGGGCATATTACCAACAAGATGAGCAGGGGATGCCAATTTTCAAAAGGAAGAAAACCAAAAAGATCAATGAACCTCCTTAGACAGTGTTGTACATCTTTTCAACTTAGCTAAAATTGAGAGTTTCCCTTGTTTATGTTTACTAAATACTATGTACTGAGAGGAGTCCTCTCTTCTAGCTGCTTAGTATTTTTGTTTCACCATTGTTGTAAGTGGAAGAGTTGACTTTATTTTTGAATGTTGACTCTAAACCCCCATAGGTTCGGAGCTTAGGTTTATTTCCCCCTCCTTGTAGTTGTCTTTTATTAATAATGTTAAGGCCTGGGGGTTTTGTTCATCCCCGTACACCCCCATGGGTAAAAAGCCCAAAATACCAAAACCCAAACAATAAACACTAAACCATAGATTTAAAACTAAAAATCCTAAACCCCAAGATAAAAAAATGTAAAAAAAACACTAAGGACCCTAACCTTAACCTTGTCTCTAACACGAACCCTATCCCTAACCCTATCCTTAACCCTAATCCTAAACCATTAACCCATTGACCAAATTACCAAATTTTTCACTCTCTCTAACAGACACTTCAACTACTGATCATAATGCCTATTGAAAAGCCTGAAATTGGCACCGCTGCATAGGCGCGTGCGCCACCGGTGGAGGTCCAACGGCTGCCGGACCAAGAAAAAAAAGTGCCATGAAAATGGCAACAAACCCCACTATGTAATGCATAAGATTTATCTTTCAACTCCTCGAAATCGCAAGACACTAATGTGATGACTATTGCATTTTCAAAGAGGGAGTGTGATCGAGAATGAGAAAATATTTCCCATGGGTTTTCTATATGGAATCAAGCAAAATCAATAAAGGAAATAGATAATACTACCCACGATCAATAGAATCGTGATGGAACCTTCTGAGTTGCGCACACAAAAATCAAACAACTTTGAGCAAATCTTGTAACTAATTGAGTAATAGGGCTTTCTCCCATGTTCATAAAGAGAATCTTAAATAAATTTCAAGCGAGATGGAAGGGGAATCGACGGTTGGGAAAATTTAGGAGTATGAAGAACTAAAAACACTAGAAATCATTGAAAATCGATAATGGGGACTAACTCTTAGTCTATAGACGCTCAAGTAGCTGAATTTTCTAACAATCTTTAGGGAAGAAACAACTTCAACAACAATTTTATAACCCTCATTGATTCTGCACTCAAAATGCAAAAAAGGAGGAAAGATAATAAAGAACAAGAATCTGGCTCTAGTCGAGATAAAGAGCAACACTACATTTTTGAGGTTCATCAAGCAATTGGAGCAACAACAATGAAAAGAAGGAAACAATACACAACTTTGGGGAAATTCGATTAAGAAACATGACATTACTAGTAATAATATGAAGCTGCATGCACCAACCTCACCGAATGATGAACAATACTCAAAGTTTTCCTTTGGAATTACTATTAATTCATTCTATCTAAATCCAAACATTATTGCTGATGCTTCACAAGCCAGGCCAAACAAAGATGTCAAGGGAGAGGAGAAAGGACAAAAAAAACCTCAAAAGTAGGAACAAACATGTCACAAAACAAAACCTTCAGGCATGGAACTGCACCAAGGAATAAATTATCAAAGGAGTGCCGCAAAAGCTACGGAAATCTAACCAACTAACAAAAAAAGCACACTTCAGGTTCAAAGATAGGAAAAAAGTGAACAAGGAGGACCACCTTCAGCAAACCAAAGCAACAGGACAACCATGGAGTACAAATGAAATTTCGCAAAGAAGTGCAATTACTTTACGAGGTATGATCCTAACTTTCAAATATATAGAAACAATAAATAGAGAATAGTGTTGCACAAAGAAATGCTAGAGCTCCTAACATAAAACAACAGGGGAAAAAAACAAGTAACAATCCTAAACAGGATAAGAATTCTGACTATTCCCTATACTATTGTCCAATCGTTTGCTGCACATTTGAGGTATAATCAGTCTAAGAATGAGATTCCAATAGTGTTGGATTACCCTATACACACAACTAGACAATGATACCTTGTTGTGATCTCAGATGAGCATGACTATTATGTGAAATTGGCTGAATATTGTAAGTATACGCTTGTGGGAAAATTCACCAATACAATGCCTAAAATTTAGTTGGTAATAAAGAGTTTCACCCTTCAAACTCAACTTACAGGGGAGTGAAGATTACTCACATTAAATCTAGGCATGTGTATATTGATCTAGATAATGATTTCGACTATCAAACTATTTGAACAATAATGAGGATTACCATTGAAGGGAATTGACCAGAATTCAAGCTTGGAACCCTGATTTTACCTTTGAAGATGAAACTCCTATTGTTCCTATTTTTGTTGTTGTGTCAGGATTACCATGGCATTGTTATAATAAAATACTATTCACTACTACCTTGGAATCTGTTGGTAAGGTTTTATATCTTGTTTCCCCAACTTCCCAAAGGACTACAGGTAGCACAACAGGGGTGAAAGTGCAAGTTGATCTCACTAAGAAAAGGCGTTAACATTTATGGTTGGGTTCAAGAACTCCAACCCCAATAAGGGGAGATTGCAAAGTTACAATCTGAAGGTATCCCTAATTACTGTATGTATTATAAATCCCAAGGGAACATGGATTATGATTGTACTATCAAAAGAAGAGATGAAGATATTAACAGGAGAAAAGACAAGGATTCTAAAAAGAAAAACAACATCAAAAGGGGAACGACAAAAAGATGGGGATGGAATAGGAAAAAATTCAATGCAGAATCAGAAAGGAAAACATCAAACTGGAAAACAACAAGAGTCAAGATATACGAATAAGAGAACTATGATCAAGGACTACAATAAAGGGACGTGAAGTGGAAGACACAAAGGAGAAAACAATCCAAGAATTTGGAGCAATCCACCCTAGAATAAAATAGAGAGCATGCTTACCACAACACAAAGAAACCAGTGATAACAGGCATGAAGGCAGCAATTATATCATGTATTACTCTCTCCATTACTACTCATAATATTTATAGTGATTTAGAATCGCAGAAACAAGCTGTTGAGGAACTGCAGGTGGACATATTAAAAAGAGAGGTGATGAGAGTAATATACAACAAATCAAATAGCCAAATACTGCCTCACCATGAACAAATAAACAAAAACATATGTAGAAAAATCAAATACAATTCACACCTTCTAGTAAGAACAAGAGAACATGTATTGACTTATCTCTCACAACACCCCAGCAATCCTATGTAAGTTTTATTGGTAATGTTTCGAATGTTGGGTTGGCTATTGAAGTTGATGGAGGTATGGATGGGGATTTAAGGGAAATCACACTAATATGC
Organism: Solanum arcanum; assembly: GCA_027789145.1. Lineage (NCBI taxonomy): Eukaryota > Viridiplantae > Streptophyta > Magnoliopsida > Solanales > Solanaceae > Solanum > Solanum arcanum. Next base: position 19,752,476 of record CM050941.1, read on the forward strand.
AAGAAGGGGTATCCAAAGGGGACAAAAGTTTTGGAATCTGATCACAATGACCATAGGAGGGATCTTAGAGCCTCAGATAGTAAATCTCCAAACTCTAGCAATGAGGAATTTCAGAAAATTTTTAGTAAGAGGCAAACGCACGAATCTGATTAGATTGTGTAAAGAACAAAAAAACAAGAAACAGGGGGCAATATTATTAATGATGAACAACATCTGTAGCCTATTGTTACCTTTGAGAAACAACAGAAGTAGTGTGACAAAAATTCTATCATAAAGAAAAACAACAGATCAGAAGGAAGACCTACGAAAAAAAAAAGAAAAGCTATTAAAGGAAGGAAACAAAGAGAGGAATCTATGCAAGGCGATAATGAGCAGGCATAAAGAGAGAACAAGTCTCCAAAATAATACCATGGCAATTCAGACTATGTGGTAATAAATTATGAAGATGAATTTAATGAGGGTACTCAATCTCTCATTGAAAAGGAGGGAGAAAAGGACGAGGATGAAGCTAGTGCGCATTAGATCAAGGCATTTGGTTTTACTATCCAAAGTGAGTTTGAATTTGAAATTCATAAAGCCACTAACAAACAAGGTTTTTCTCCAAGTGGTAGAAAGGAAATCAGGCAATACAACAACACTGTTACAACAACTACATCTTCTAACGCTAGCAGACCCAACATTAGGTCCCGAAGTAAAGGTTATTAATGATAAGTAAAATATGTTGGAATTCTAGGAGCATAAACACCTAAGGCTTATCAGAAAGACTTCACAATATTTAGAAAATGCATAATTTGTCTATGATTGCTATTCTTGAACCTTTTGCAGATAACTCTCAACTCAACAAGTACAAGCTTCTTTTAACTATTGATAATGCTCTTTGTAATGGTAATGGAAAAAATTAGCTTTATTGGAGCAATGGTATGGAGTGTGAAAGTTTGGAAATACATGATCAACATATCATTTATTGGGGCAAATATTGTTAACACAGTGAGAAATTTCTTATTTCTCTTATTTATGCTAACTTCAAGGAATACCTAAGAAGACCTCTTTGGGAAAGATTTTATCATATTTCCAATATGTACAGCCCAAGTTGCACCATTGGAGATTTTAATGTTTTTATGAAAAAAAATGGAAAACATGGATGCATGCCCTATAAAATGAAAAAATGTCTGGAATTTGTTGATATAATTCAGGCATGTGGTATGATGGACATAGGTTACTGTGGACAACACTACACTTGGTGTAATTAAAGATCCAAAAAAGCAAGAGTGTGGAAAAGATCTGATTGGGCCATGGTAAATGATAAATGGCTTGAATGTATTCCACAAGCTACTATCTCTCATCTTCATGCTGTAGGCTCGGATCATTGCCCATTATTAATGGAAATGCAGGTGAGAATAGATCAAAAAGACAAATACATTATGTTTTTGCACTGTTAGAGTGAAAATGAAAAATTCAAGGATATTGTGTAATGTTCTTTGAAAGAGGAAGTAATTGTTTATCCCATGTGGAAACTCCATCATAAAAAGAAGAAATTGGCATTAATTTGAGTTATTTGTCTAATAAGGAATATGGCAACATATTTTGCATTGTTATAGATTTTGAAGAACAAGTAAAAAATGCGAAAGAGAGTGTCATTTTGAATAATCTAGAGGAGAATAGGGCAAAGCTTCAACTTATTAATGCTTAATACTTAAAATACATGAAGTTGGAAGCTTCCATTCTGAAGCAAATAATTCAGCTTCAATTGTTCAAATAAGGGGATACCAACTCCAAACATTTTCACTCTATTATGACGGGTAGGAGGAGCAAGTTGTTTATCCATAAGATTTGCACAGATGATGATAGTTGGATGCATGGAGATGACAACATTTCCAGAGAATCTTGTATGTAGCTTTAAAACATTTTCAGTGGAAGATAAGACAGAATCATTGAATAGGTTATTAAATGTATTCCCATGATTGTTACGAATTAGAAGAACCAATTACTTCAAAAAAATCCTAATATGGAAGAATTAATATAAGTTGTTTTCTACATGAATCTTAACTATGCTCCAGGTCCGGATGGGTTTTGAGGGAAGTTCTATCCGTCATGTTGGAATTTTATTAAGGAGGATGTTTTAAGGAATGTGCATCACTTCTTTTGTGGAAATATTATGCCTAAATACTTTTCACACGCTTGTAAATACTTTTCACACGCTTGTCTTGTCCTTCTTCCAAAGATTGAACATCCTAACAATTTTTCAAAATTCAGGCCCATCAGTATGAGTAACTTCTCCAACATAATTATTTCCAAGCCTCATTATTTAAGATTAGCAGGTATTCTACCTCATTTTTTTTTTGAAGATTATTCAGGATTTGTTAAGGGAAGAAGTATCTTGGAAACCATTATGTTAGCTAAAGAGATTACTCATAGTATAAAACAACACAATTAAGGTGACAATGTTGTAATCAAAGTCGATATGACTAAGGCATATGATAGAGTGTCATGGTCGAATAATTGTTTGGTTTTGCGAAGAATGGGTTTTGGTGAGATTTTTATTGACCTTGTGTGGAGAATAATGAGCAACAATTGGTACTTTTTTATTATTAATGGGTCCAGGCATGGTTTCTTTAAGTCAACTAGGTTTCTCAAACTGGGTGATCCTTTTTCACCGTCCTTATTTATTTTAGGGGTGGAGGTGCTTTGTCGGATGCTTAATATGTTTTATCACCAACAGAGTTACAAGAATTGCCAAATGGAAAGTAGAGGCCCTTAGATCAATCATCACAGCTTTGCAGATGATTTCATAATCTTCTCTTCCACATCTGGAGATACTCTCCATATGATTATGAAACCTCTTTCCACATAGGAGTCTGTCTCAGATCAACACACAAACATAGAAAAGAGTAATTTCATGGTCCGTTCAAAATCACTATGGAGGTAATCAATGTTATTGTAGAGATCACTGGTTTTACTCCTAAAAAACAGCCCCGTCACCTAATTTGGGTGTCCTCTATACATTGGTGCTCAAAGGATCATTTAGTATTAAAATTTAGTGTCAAAGATCACCATAACGATCACTGGATGGAAATCAAGTATTCTTTGTTTTAGTGGGAAGGCTACTATGATAAAACATGTTCTATAATCCATTCTTATCAACAAAATGTCAACTTCTTCTCCTCCTAAAACAATTATCCGTTATATCAAGAAAGACTTGGAAGATTTCTTTTTCGGTTGGGATAAGGAAAAAATAAAATATCATTGGGCTTCTTGGGATACATTGTGTTTTTTTTTATGAGAGAGGTATTTGTATAAGACATCTTGATGATGTGTGCACTTCTTTAAAACATAAATAATGGTGGATTTTCAGAAGCAAGCACACATTATGGGGTCTATTCTTATGAGCAAAATATTATCAAAGCGTTCATCCGGTAGAAAAAAAACTTGTCACTGGGCAATCTTTGGTTTGGAACTTTATGATGAAAAATAAAGCCATTGGAGAGTCAATTCTTGTAGCAGCTCTTTTTGGTGGGATGATTGGTCAGGAGACGAACCTTTTGCTCCACAATGCAATCATATCACGAGCTTAATCAACACCACTATTTCTCACTTCTTAATTAATAGAAGATTGTAACGACCCGTTTAGTCGTTTCGAGCAGCAGATTTAATTCTGGAAAAACTGGCCAAGACCACGAGCACTGCGACGGACCGTCACAGGCACGACGGCCCGTCGAGGGTGCATCGTTTCAGCATACTTAGAATTCTTAAATTGGGTACTGAAAATCGACTCTCTGAACTTCAGGACGGAGGTGCGGGGCGGACCGTCACTTGTGTGACGGGCCGTCCTGATTCCTGGAATCTGGGAGGCTGCGACGACCTGAGTGACGGACCGTCGCAGTCATGATGGCCCGTCACAGGTCGCGTAGTCTCAGTCAGAATCGGATTTCTTTCCACGTTTTAAGGGACGTTTTGGACTATTCTTTCCTTAATTATAAAGTTTGAGGGTTAATATTAGTAATTCTAATTACTTGGGGGTTAAAATAGGTAACCTTAAGTTAATTAGTGGGTCATTATTACCATCTTTCATTCTTAATTATATATGAATTAGGGTAAAAGAAAGAGGGTTTGAATAAGAAAAAGAAAAGAACAGAAAGAGAGGGAGAAACGAACGAATAGAGAGAGAGAGAGAAACGAAGAGGATAGCAAGAATTTTGAGAAGATAGCTTGTTGATTCAATTCTTCGGTGGAGGTAGGTTATGGTTATTTCATGCTACTTGTAGTAAACTCTTAATAGTGAATGATATGTGTTGATAGTATTGTAAACCCTACTATGTGCTTAATTGTATGATTGTATGAATATGATATATATATATATATGCAATTGTATGAGCATGATGAAGTTTTGAATTCCAAATCTTGAAAGAACCCTAATTCACTTGTTAATGATGATGCCTTAGTATGAAAGAAGGCTTGATGAATTAGGGGATCGGGTGCCACGTTCCGGTACCAGGATAGAATGAATATGAGGATCGGAGTGTCACGTTCTGACACCAGGATAGAATATGGATCGGGTGCCACGTTCCGGTACCAGGATAGTAAGATGAATGAATATGAGTATCGGGTGCCACGTTCCGGTACCAGGATAGAATGAATGTGAGGATCGGAGTGTCACGTTCCGACACAAGGATAGAATATGGATCGGGTGCCACGTTCCGGTACCAGGATAGAATGAATATGAGGATCGGAGTGTCACGTTCCGACACCAGGATAGAATATGGATCGGGTGCCACGTTCCGGTACCAGGATAGAATGAATATGAGGATCGGAGTGTCACGTACCGACACAAGAGGAAGAAAGATAATGAATCTTGAAAGATAATGAATATACTCAATCTAATGAACTTAATTCCCAAATAAGTATGGTATTGAGGCTTGAGTCCTCATGTGTGAACTCGGTTGTAGTTATTGATGAATTCATGTATTATTGCTACATGTTGAGTATTGTAGTTGATTTATATTATTATTGATATATACTGTTCCCTATTTTGAGTTGGCCGATGATATCTACTCAGTACTTGTGGTTGTACTGACCCCCTACTTTCATGTTTTCTTCCTTGTTATTTGTGTAATGCAGAAAACGTTCCGTCAACTTCAACTCAACAAAGAGATCTAGCCGCCTTCACTACCTTCAGAAATTCAGGGTGAGCTAATGCGTCTAGCTTGGACTGGGTCTTCTTCTTCAAGTCTCGATGCCTTGAACTTCCGGCATGGACTAGCTAGTATTAGTTTTAGCTTCCTAGACAGTTTTAGTTTAGCAATTTGAGATAGATGTTCTTGTGATGATGACTTCCAGATTTTGGGGATAATAATAATAGTTTTAAATTGTTTTATTAATGAGTTAAGTCTTCCGCATTATTTTCTGTTGTTATGTATTAAAATGTTAAGGTTTAGATTGGTTGGTTCGCTCACATAGGAGGGTGAATGTGGGTGCCAGTCGCGGCTCGGTTTTGGGTCGTGACAAACTTGGTATCAGAGCATTAGGTTCGTTGGTCTCATCACACAAGAACAGGTCTAGTAGAGTCTTAAGGAACGGTAGGGGGACGCCTTTACTTTTCCTTGAGAGGCTATAAGACTTTAGGAAAATTTCACTCTTTCATTCTTTCTTTCGTGCTACTACTTGAGTCCAATTGGTATCTAGGCTATACGAATTGGTATCTTACCATCTTCACTCTATTTCGCAGATGGTTAGAACTAGAGCGACGACTGCACCAGCAGCAATAACGGCACAACAAGAAACGACTGAGCCAGCCACTGGGGCTGTGGCTCGAGGAAGAGTAGCGGCAAGAGGCCGTGGAAGAGGTCGTGGGAGGACGTCCTCTAGAGGAAGACGACGAGCACCTAGCCCATCTTATACTAGGGCGGTGACTCCTCCACCGACTGAGGGAGTGGTAAGAGAAGGGGAGGATGGGGAGAATGAACAAGGGCAGAATGAGGAATTGCCACCCCAACCTACCCCAGAGATGATCAATCAGGTTCTCGCTTATCTTAGCGGGTTATCTGATCACGGTCAGGCACCTCCAATGGTTTCTGACCAACACCTTCCGGTTTCAGAGATACGACATGCGGCTACTATGGCTCCCCGCATGGATGCCTCATTGGAGATAGGCACATTTCCACGCCTCGACTCTTTGGACCGATAATGACAAACGATCGGCCACGAACTTTTCAAGAAGTTCTTGAAATTGAAACCTCCAGTCTTCAAGGGTGCGAGAATCAAGATGCTTATGATTTCCTGGTTGATTGTCATGAGCTACTACACAAGATGGGGATAGTAGAACGGTTTGGCGTTGAGTTCGTAAGCTATCGCTTCAAGGAACGCCAAAATGTGGTGGCGATCACATGTCGAGTGTCAACCGACAGAGGCCACACCCATGACTTGGGCATCCTTCTCTACTGTTTATGGAGAAGTATATCCCAAGGACTTTGAGAGATAGAAAAAGGGATGAGTTCTTGAGTCTCGAGCAAGGTAGGATGACGGTTAACGATATGAGGCTAAGTTTCGTGCTTTATCAAGGTATGCCACTCAACTCGCTTTCAGTCCACAAGAACGGATCCATTGTTTTGTAAAGGGGTTGAGGTCGAGTGCGGATTTCAGCCTTACAGGTAGCGGCTACGGCAACATCCTTCCAAGAGGTGGTAGACTTTGTGATAGAGGTGGAAGGAGTGAAGCCAGATGACTTCACCACTACATCGACATCAAAAAGGTTTCTAAGGGGAGGTGAGTTTAATGGTTCTCACTCCAGAGGACAGAGCTCCGGAGGTTACGCAAGTCGACCAATTCTGGCCACTACTGCATCGTAGTTGGGGACCACCTCAGAACGGTCAACACTACTCCGAGAGACCTATGCATGAACCCCGAGAGTGTTATGGATGTGGGGAGGTTGTACACATTAAGAGGTATTGTCCAAACCCGAGTTACAGAACCCCAATAGCTAGAGGTAGAGGTGGTCATGGTAGAGGCCGTTTTTCTGGAGGACGTGGTGGTCGAGGTAATGGTGGTCACCAAAACGGCCGAGGAGATGGGCAAACTGGAGCCACTACTACGCAACATGGTAGGGGCAATGGTCAGACGGGTGATAGGGCCCATTGTTACGCTTTCCCTGGGAGATCTGAAGCGGAGGCGTCTAATGCTGTTATCACAGGTAACCTTTTGATTTGTGATTGCATGGCTTCCGTATTGTTTGATCCTGGATCCACGTTTTCTTATGTATCTTCCTCATTTGCTAATGGTCTAAATCTACATTGTGAATTACTTGATATGCCTATTCGTGTTTCTACTCCGGTGGGCGAGTCTGTGGTAGTTGAAAGGGTATATAGGTCTTGTTTGGTGAATTTTGTGGGGAGCAACACTTATGTAGATTTGGTTATCTTAGAAATGGGTGACGTTGATGTAATTCTGGGTATGACTTGGCTTTCTCCAAATTTTGCGATCTTGGATTGTAATGCTAAAACGGTGACGTTAGCCAAGACTGGGACAGATCCGTTAGTGTGGGAGGGTGACTACACTTCCAATCCGGTGCGTATCATATCCTTTCTTCGTGCTAAGAAAATGGTTAGTAAAGGGTGTTTAGCTTTCTTAGCACATCTTAGGGATGACACTACTCAAGTACCCTCAATTGATTCGGTTTTGGTAGCTCGAGAATTTTTGGATGTGTTCCCTGCAGATCTTCCTGGTATGCCACCAGATAGGGATATTGACTTCTGTATCGATCTTGAACCGGACACACGCCCCATTTCTATACCCCCGTATAGAATGGCTCCCGCCGAATTAAGAGAGTTAAAGGCTCAACTTCAAGAGTTGTTGAGCAAGGGCTTCATTAGACCAAGTGCATCTCCTTGGGGTGCTCCGATTTTGTTTGTAAAGAAGAAGGATGGGAGTTTTCGAATGTGTATAGACTACAGACAACTAAACAAGGTAACCATAAAGAACAAGTATCCTCTTCCTCGCATTGATGACTTGTTCGATCAGTTACAAGGTGCTTGTGTCTTCTCTAAGATCGACTTGAGATCCGGTTATCATCAATTGAAAATATGAGCGATAGATGTGCCAAAGACTGCTTTTCGAACGAGGTATGGGCATTACGAATTTGTAGTGATGTCTTTTGGTCTTACGAATGCCCCTGCTGTGTTAATGAGCTTGATGAACGGGATCTTTAAGCCATATTTGGACCTTTTCGTGATCGTATTTATTGATGATATATTGGTATACTCAAAGAGCAAGAAGGAACATGAAGAGCATTTGAGAATGGTATTGGAAACGTTGAGGGAGAAAAAGCTTTATGCCAAGTTCTCTAAGTGTGAGTTTTGGCTAGATGCAGTGTCCTTCTTGGGGCATGTGGTTTCGAAGGATGGGGTAATGGTAGATCCTTCTAAGATTGAGACAGTGAAGAATTGGGTAAGACCCACTAATGTATCAGAAATAAGAAGCTTTGTTGGGTTAGCTAGCTACTACCGCCGCTTTGTCAAGGGATTCTCTTCTATTGCTTCCCAATTAACGAACTTGACCAAGCAGAATGTTCCATTTGTATGGTCAGATGAATGTGAGGAAAGCTTTCAGAAGCTTAAGACTTTGTTGACTACCGTACCAATTCTTACCTTGCCAGTAGAGGGTAAAAACTTCATTGTTTATTGTGATGCATCCTATTCTGGGTTGGGTGCAGTGCTAATGCAAGAGAAGAACGTGATTGCTTATGCTTCAAGACAATTAAAAGTGCATGAACGTAACTATCCAACTCATGACTTGGAATTGGCCGCGGTAGTGTTTGCATTAAAGCAATGGAGGCACTATTTATATGGGGTTAAGTGTGAGGTCTACACGGATCATCGTAGCCTTCAGTATGTCTTTACTCAGAAAGATTTGAACTTGAGACAGAGGAGATGGATGGAACTACTGAAGGACTACGATATCACTATCTTGTATCATCCGGGGAAGGCGAATGTCGTGGCAGATGCGTTGAGTAGAAAGGCGGGAAGCATGGGAAGTCTAGCTCATTTGCAAGCTTCTAGACGCCGATTGACTAGAGAGGTTCAGACTCTGGCTAACGACTTGATGAGGTTAGAAATAAATGAGAAGGGAGGATTGTTGGCTAGTGTGGAGTCGAGATCTTCTTTTCTCGACAAGATTAAGGGAAAGCAGTTTGATGATGAGAAACTAAGACGAATTCAAGATAAAGTATTGCGAGGAGAGGCTAAGGAAGCACAAATCGATGAGGAAGGTGTTTTGAGAATCAAAGGAAGGGTATGTGTACCCCACGTCGATGATTTGATCAACACTATTCTGACAGAGGCTCATAGTTCACGGTATTCTATACATCCGGGTGCGACCAATATGTACCGTGACCTAAAGCAACACTTTTGGTGGAGTAGAATGAAGCGTGATATTGTTGACTTTATTGCAAGGTGTCCAAACTGTCAACAAGTAAAGTATGAACACCAAAGGCCCGGAGGAACACTTCAGAGAATGCCCATTCCGGAATGGAAGTGGGAAAGAATTGCTATGGACTTTGTGGTTGGTCTTCCAAAGACAATGGGTAAGTATGACTCCATTTGGGTAATTGTTGATAGGTTAACTAAGTCTGCTCATTTTATCCCGGTCAAGGTGACTTACAATGCAGAGAAGTTAGCCAAGATCTATATCTCAGAAATCGTTCGATTGCATGGGGTTCCACTATCCATCATATCAGATAGAGGTACGCTGTTTACTTCTAAGTTTTGGAAAACATTGCATGCGGAATTGGGTACTAGGTTGGACCTTAGTACTGCGTTCCATCCTCAGACCGATGGTCAGTCTGAACGAACGATTCAAGTGTTGGAGGATATGCTTCGCGCGTGCGTGATAGAGTTTGGTGGCCATTGGGATAGCTTCTTACCTTTGGCAGAGTTTTCATACAACAATAGCTATCACTCAAGAATTGATATGGCCCCATTTGAAGCATTGTATGGGAGGATGTGTAGATCTCCCATTGGGTGGTTTGATGCATTCGAGGTTAGACCTTGGGGTACTGATCTCTTGAGGGATTCGTTAGATAAAGTGAAGGGCATTCAAGAAAAGCTTCTAGCGGTGCAAAGTAGACAAAAAGAATATGCAGATTGAAAGGTTAGAGACTTAGAGTTCATGGAGGGTGAACAAGTCTTGTTGAAAGTTTCGCCAATGAAAGGGGTGATGCGGTTTGGTAAAAGGGGTAAGCTAAGTCCAAGGTACATTGGGCCATTTGAGGTACTAAAGCGAATAGGAGAGTTGGCTTATGAATTAGCCTTGCCTCCAGGGCTGTCCGGAGTACATCCGGTATTTCATGTATCCATGATGAAGAGATACCATGGAGATGGAAACTATATCATCCGTTGGGATTCAGTTTTGCTTGGTGAGAATTTGACTTATGAGGAGGAACCAGTTGCTATTTTAGATAGAGAGGTTCGCAAGTTGAGGTCGAGAGAAATTGCATTAATCAAAGTTCAATGGAAGAATCGACCGGTTGAAGAAGCTACTTGGGAGAAGGAGGCAGATATGCAAGAAAGATACCCACATCTGTTTACAGATTTAGGTACTCCTTTTCGCCATTGTTTTTCTTCTTTTGATCGTTCGGGGATGAACGATGGGTAAATTGGTATCTATTGTAACGACCCGTTTAGTCATTTCGAGCAGCAGATTTAATTCTGGAAAAACTGGCCAAGACCACGAGCACTGCGACGGACCGTCACAGGCACGACGGCCCGTCGAGGGTGCATCGTTTCAGCATACTTAGAATTCTTAAATTGGGTACTGAAAATCGACTCTCTGAACTTCAGGACGGAGGTGTAGGACGGACCGTCACTTGTGTGACGGGCCGTCCTGATTCCTGGAATCTGGGAGGCTGCGGCGACTGAGTGACGGACCGTCGCGATCGCATGACGTGTCACATGTCGCGTAGTCGGTCGAATCGGATTTCTTTCCACGTTTTAAGGGACGTTTTGGACTATTCTTTCCTTAATTATAAAGTTTGAGGGTTAATATTAATAATTCTAATTACTTGGGGGATAAAATAGGTAACCTTAAGTTAATTAGTGGGTCATTATTACCATCTTTCATTCTTAATTATATATGAATTAGGGTAAAAGAAAGAGGGTTTGAATAAGAAAAAGAAAAGAACAGAAAGAGAGGGAGAAACGAACGAATAGAGAGAGAGAGAAACGAAGAGGATAGCAAGAATTTTGAGAAGATAGCTTGTTGATTCAATTCTTCGGTGTAGCTAGGTTATGGTTATTTCATGCTACTTGTAGTAAACTCTTAATAGTGAATGATATGTGTTGATAGTATTGTAAACCCTACTATGTGCTTAATTGTATGATTGTATGAATATGATATATATATATATATATATATATGCAATTGTATGAGCATGATGAAGTTTTGAATTCCAAATCTTGAAAGAACCCTAATTAACTTGTTAATGATGATGCCTTAGTATGAAAGAAGGCTTGATGAATTAGGGGATCGGGTGCCACGTTCCGGTACTAGGATAGAATGAATATGAGGATCGGAGTGTCACGTTCCGACACCAGGATAGAATATGGATCGGGTGCCACGTTCCGGTACCAGGATAGTAAGATGAATGAATATGAGGATCGGTTGCCACGTTCCGGTACCAGGATAGAATGAATGTGAGGATCGGAGTGTCACGTTTCGACACCAGGATAGAATATGGATCGGGTGCCACGTTCCGGTACCAAGATAGAATGAATATGAGGATCGGAGTGTCACGTACCGACACAAGAGGAAGAAAGATAATGAATCTTGAAAGATAATGAATATACTCAATCTAATGAACTTAATTCCCAAATGAGTATGGTATTGAGGCTTGAGTCCTCATGTGTGAACTCGGTTGTAGTTATTGATGAATTCATGTATTATTGCTACATGTTGAGTATTGTAGTTGATTTATATTATTATTGATATATACTGTTCCCTATTTTGAGTTGGCCGATGATATCTACTCAGTACTTGTGGTTGTAATCGACTTCTACTTTCATGTTTTCTTCCTTGTTATTTGTGTAATGCAGCAAACGTTTCGTCAACTTCAACTCAACAAAGAGATCTAGCCGCCTTCACTACCTTCGAAATTCAGGGTGAGCTAATGCGTCTAGCTTGGACTGGGTCTTCTTCTTCAAGTCTCGATGCCTTGAACTTCCGGCATGGACTAGCTAGTATTAGTTTTAGCTTCCTAGACAGTTTTAGTTTAGCAATTTGAGATAGATGTTCTTGTGATGATGGCTTCCAGATTTTGGGGATAATAATAATAGTTTTGAATTGTTTTATTAATGAGTTAAGTCTTCCGCATTATTTTTTGTTGTTATGTATTAAAATGTTAAGGTTTAGATTGGTTGGTTCGCTCACATAGGAGGGTGAATGTGGGTGCTAGTCGCGGCTCGGTTTTGGGTCGTGACAAAGATGGAACGAAACACTAATTCGATAATGGTTACCGCCATTATTGATTACAAAAATTTTAAGTGCTGATATCAATTTTCAGGAACACAAGCTGGACGAGGCAATCTGGAAATTATCAAATAAAGGACTATTTTCCTGTGCTACTGCCTGAGAGCACATTTAACTCAGGAAGAGTAAAAATATTATTAGTAAAAGCATTTTGCATAAATTCATCCCATTTAAAAATTCTTTTTTAGTGTGGAGGGAACTACGAGGTAAACTCCTCACTATCAAAAACAATCTTTATTTGGGGTAGATGCTGCCCAATGTTTTTTCTTCTATAGCACTAGTAAAGATACTATAAAACATATATTGGTCATTTTGCTAACAATATATCGAGTTTCTTTTATGCATTTGTAGGGCTTGAACATGACCACAACACCATTCGTACACTGGTAATAAATGGTGGAACCTGGAGAATTTAAACGGTGCAGATGCTGGTCATCAAGAATCTGCCAGTGATTATATTTTGAAACCAATGGAAAAATAAATGCAAATCAAAATGCGGAGCAAACCAGTCCAACATAGCTTCAATAAAGTTTCTTATAGTCAAAGACTTCAACAATCTTATGAACACAGCCTACCCATACATTCAATGGCCTAACAATTAGAACTCTCCTATCGGATTGGTGGCAAGTTGAAAACAAGAAATTATGGTTAAACAAGAAAAATGGGAGAAACATCATCAACCATTTCTCAATCTCATCACTGATGAGAGTGAACTCGCTAACCTCGGGAAGATTGAAGGAGGACGAATAGTAAGAGATCACCAAGAAAATATGATATATGCATTTACTATTACTTTGGGAATTGGTACCAGCAACCGAGCTGAAATTCAAGAAGCTAGCCATGGTCTAGATTGGTGCATTCAGCATGGATACAACAAAATTCACTTGGAAGTAGATTCGGAATCGGTCAATCATTGGCTTTTGAATCAAACAAACCCTCCACAGAATTTACAGCAATCCATATTTCAAAATCCACAATCTAGTTCATCAGTTGGAACAGTTCAAGGTTACTAATGTTTATAGGGAGGCAAACAACACATCTGATCGTCTACCCAAATATCAAGGACCAACTACCTATTCTTGCAAGAGGAAGCTTCATTGTAGAAAAGCTTGGCAAGGTTAATTTTAGGAGAGAGAAATTAAAAAGAATCAAGATTGTCTGTTTATGTTATGGTATAGCTTTTGTACCATTTTTGGTTATAAGCCAGTTCAAATAGACTATACTATTAGATATAGCCTCTTTGAATATGATAGATATTTATTCTTCTCTTACTTTCGTAAGGGGCGAGTCTCCCTTATTAACGCATCCTATATACATTGTATTGAGAGGAGTCCTCTCTTCTAGGTGCTTAGCATTTTTGTTTCTCTTTTGTTGTAAAGGGATGAGTTGACTTTGCTTTTAGGAAGGTTGACTTCTGAACAATCTTAGGATCGTAAGTAAGGTTTATTCCCCCTCCTTGTATCTTATAATTTTATTAATGTTAAGGCATGGGGGTGTTGCTCAGCCCCTTACCCCCTCAAGGGTATTTAAAATTATATAAAAAAAGACCAAAATACCAAAACCCTAATATTGAACACTAAACCATAGGTATTAAAACTCAAATTTCAAACCCAAACCCAAAACATAACGAACAACTTACTCCCTAACCCTAAACCATTAACCCAAAATCCCATGCCCAAAATACCAAAACTCAAATATTAAACACTTAACCATATATTTTAAACAAAAAATCCTAAACCACAAAACCTAAAACATACAAAACACCTAAACCGTAAACCTAACACTAACCCTAACCCTATCCTTAACCTAACCCAAAATCTAAAGCCCAAAATACCAAATCCCTAATATTAAACTCAAAACCATACATATTACAACTCAAATAACCCCAAATCATAAAACTTAAAAAACAACCTAAAACCTACCTGTAATCCTTAAATTAACCCTAAAACTACCCTACCATAAACCCTAAACCCAATGCCCAAAATACGAAAACTCAAAAATTAAACACTAAATAATAGATTTTAAACCTCAATGCTAACCCTTGACAAAAAAAACCTAAAAAAAAAAACAAAGTCCAAAATATAAAAAACCATGCATTAAATATTGAACCATACATTTTAAACCTAAAATCCTAAACCACAAACACTAAAACCTATAAAAACCTAAAACCTAACAAAAAACCTAACCCTAACAATAACCCTAAAACTATTGTATGCGTTGACCATTCCATTGGGTTTTGGTGTTAATAATACTGCTCAGAATAAGGCAGCTTTGTAGGGAATTTATTGGTGCGAACAACATGGATACAAACGAGTTCTTATGGAGATAGATTCATTATTATAAAGCAAATGGATCTATAATACAATTACAGTACCTTGGAGAAGCAGGCAGGATGACCATACTATCCAACAAATTTCAAGCAAACTGGAATTTTTCGAATGTAGTCACATATATCGAGAGGCCAATGTAACAAAGGAGTAATAAACATGGCATTAACCAAAAATTACACTCAACATAAACTGGTGGTGTTTGAAGCTTTGTGCGCAATATTTTAGAAGAAAGAAGCTTGAAAGGACTAAGGAGGCTTCTTGAAGAACTTACGGACAGTTTATAATATTAGTTCAAATTCAAATGTATGTTCTAACAATTCTGTATTCTTTATTGTATATTTACATATCATTTAGAATATAATTAAATTTTACATATTCAATTGTAAGGGGAGAGTCTCCCTTGTTTAGTCTACCTTATTCTAGATTTGTTTTTGATATGTACCTATTGTAAGGGTAAAAGAACTAACTTTAGTAGGTTGGATAAATTTCCCATCAGAGGTATGAAGGTAAGGTCAAGTCCCCCTTCGTGTAAAACTTATTTTGTGAAATGATAAGGACTGAGGGTGTTAATCAGCCCCTGACCAACCATTAGGGTTGTTCCGATTCAAAAAAGACCAAAATACCCCAAAAGTTAAACACTAAACCATAGATTTGAAAACGAAAATCCTAAACCCCTAAACAGAAAACCTAAGAAAAAAATAAATACTAACCTTAACCCTAACCCTATCCTTAACGCTTTCCCTAAACCCAAGGCCCAGAATAAAAAAAACTAACAATAAACACTAAACAATATATATTACAACTCAAATCTGTAACCCAAACCCTAAAACCTAAAAATCAACCCAAAACCTAACCCTAACACTAACCCTGCCATAAATCCTAAATTCCAAACCCAAAGTACCAAACCCCAAACTTTAAACACTAAACCATTGTTATTAAACCTCAAATCCTAAATCCTAAACCCAAAAACCTAAAAATAATCAAAACCCTAACCTTAACCCTAATTCTAACTCTAAACCATATAACCCGATATCCTAAGCCCAAAAAACCACATCTCAAACATGAAATATTAAACCACAGATTTTGAACCTCAAATGCTAATAAATGAACCATAAACCTAAAAAAAACCTACACATTAACCCTAACACTAATCCTATACAATAATCTCAAAAACCTAAATTTATATTACTAAATCCAAAAATTAAACATTAAAACATATATTTTAAATTGAAAAAATCCTACACCCCTAAAACTAAAACCTAAAAAAACTAAACACTAACATTAACCCTAAACCTATACTTAACCCTAACCCTTAATCGAAAGCCCAATATACCAAACCCTAACATTTAAAACTACCATAGATATTTAAAGTCAAATTCTTAACCCCAAAACTAAAAACCAGAAAAACAACCCAAATCCTAACCATAACCCTAAACATACCATAAATCCTAAACCCCAAGCCCAAAATACAAAATTCCAAACATTAAAGACTAAATCATTGATATTAAATCTAAAATCCTAAACCCTAAACCAGAAAAACATAAGAAAACTCAAAACCCTAACCCTAATTCTAACCCTAACCTTAACCCTATCCTTAGCATTAAACTCGAAACCTGAAACACAAAGCCAAAAATACCAATATCCAAATATCAAATACAGTTTTATACCTCAAATGATGAAGCCTGCATCATAAATTATAAAAAAAACCTACACACTAACCTTAATCCTAAACCTAGATCTAACCATATACCATACACCCTTAACCCTAAGTCCAAAATATAAAAATCCAAACATTAAACACTAAACCATAGATTTTAAACCTCAAATAATAAAGCGCAAACCCCAAAACCTTATAAAAACTTAAACCTAACCCTAATCCTAACTAAACTTAACCCTAACCCAACCCTAAATAATTAACCAAAAACATTAATACCAAAATACCTAAACTGAAACATTAAACATTAACCATAGATTTTAAACGAAATATCCTAAACCCCAAAACCTAAAACCTAAAATAAAACATAAACCCTAACCCTAACCCTATCCCTAACATGATCCCTAACAATAACCCTATACATAACCCTAACCCTAAACCCTAAACCCTAAATCCAAAGAACAAAATACCAAAAACGTAACATTTATCACTAAACCATAGATATTACAACTCAAATCTTTAACCCCAAACCGTAAAACCTAAAAAAAACCTAAACCCTAACCCTTAAATAATACATAAACACCTAAGACCAATATAACAAAACCTAAACAGTAAACACTAAAACCATTGATATTAAACCTCAAAAGTTAAACCCTATACCAAATAACCTTGAAAAAAACAAAAATCCTAACCCTAACCCTAATCTTAACCCTAACCCTAACACTAAACCATAAACCCTAAGCCCAAATATCCAAGCCCAAACATTAAATAGTAAACAACATATTTTAAACCTCAAATGTGAAACCCTGAACACTAAAACCTAAAAGAAAAACATACATTCTAAACCAAAACCCTAAACCCTAAGTCCAAGAAAAACTCTAAGTTCAAAAAATGAATACCCAAACATTAAACACTAAACACCCAATTTTAAATCTCATATCCTACACCATAAACCCTAAAGCATAAAAAAAACTAAACCCTAACCTAACCATAACCTAAACCAGTAACCCAAAACCCAAAGAATAAAAAACCAAAACCCAAACATTAAACAATAACCATAGGTTTTAAACAAAAATCCTTAACTCCAAAATCTAAAACAAAAAAAACCCTAAACCTAAACCTAACTCAACACAAATTCTAACACTAACCGTATCCTTAACCATAACCCTAAAATCTATATCCCTAAACACAAATAAAAAAACCAAAACCATAATGTTAAATAGTAAAAATATATATAAAAACACAAATCCTTAACCCCAAACCCTAAAAACTAAAACAACCCAATCCCTAAACATAACCCTAACGCCAACCTAACCGTAGCACTACCATAAACCATAAACCCCAATCCCAAAATACCAAAAGTAAAACAATAAAAACTAAACAATTAATATTAAACCAATTATTTAAAACCCTAAACCAAAAAATCTAAAAGAACCCAAAACTCTAACCCTAACCTTAACCCTAACCCTATCTTGAACTCTAACCTTAACCCTAACCCTAACCCTAACTCTAAACCATAAACCCAAAAACCTAATCCCAAAATACCAAAACCAAAACATTAAATGCGAAATCATATATTTTAAACCTCTAATGCTATATGAAAACGCAGACATAAACACTAAACCATAGATTTAAAACCATAAATCTTAAGCCTAAACCAAACCCTAACAATAACCCTATCCTTAACAATATCCCTAAACCTTGAACCCTATATTTAAAGTAAAAAATACCAAAACAGTAACATTGGCACTAAGACATAGATATTACAACTCAAATCCTTAATCGAAACCCTAAAACTTAAAAAAACCTAAACCCTAACCCTAACCCTACACCATTAACCCAAAACCCTAAGCCCAAAATACAAAAACCCAAATATTAAGCACTAAACCATAGATTTTATGCAGAAAGTCCTACACAACAAAACCTAAAACCTAAAAGAACCTAAACCCTAAACCTAATCATAACCCTAACCCTAACCATATCTTTAACTTTAATGCTAAATCCAATCACAAAATACAAAAACCATAACATTAAACACTAAACCATAGATATTACAAGTAAAATAGCCAAAAATACAACCTAAAACCTAACCCTGACCCTAACATTAACCCTAACACTAACTTTACCATAAAAACTAAAGCCAAAACCAAAAGTATGAAAATCAAAATATTAAATAGTAAACTCTAAAATTATAAAACCTAAAAAGAATCAACACCCTAAACTGAAACCCCAAGTCCAAGATAAACCTTAGACCAAAATACAAAAACCCAGAAATTAAATACTAATCCATAGATTTTAAACCTCAAATCCTAAACCACAATCCCTAAAACGCATTACAAAAAAAAACCTAACCCTAACTCTATATTTATCCATAACCCTAAACCCAAATCCAAAAATACCAAAACCCTAACATTGATCAATAAATGATCGATATTACAACACAAATTTTTACCCACAAACCCTAAAACCTAAAAAAAGCTAAACCCTAACCCTAACCCTAACCCTCACCCTTTCATAAATTATAAACCCCATGACAAAAAACAAAAATCAAAACATTAAAAACTAAAAAATTTATATTAAACCTTTAATCCTAATCCCTAAACCCAAAACCCTAACCCTTACGCTTACCCTAACCCTAATCTTAACCCTAACCCTAACTATAACTATAAAACTGAAATTCTTATCACAAAATATCTAATTCCAAACATTATATACTAAACCATCGACGTTAAACCATAAATTCTAAACCCTCAACCACACATCTTAAAAACCCTACACCCTAATCTTTATCTCAAATCTAACCCTAACCTAAACCCTAAACCCTATGTCCAAAATACAAAAATCCAAACATTAAACACTAAACCATTGATTTTAAATCAAAAATCCCAAACTACAAACCATAGAACCAAAAAACCTAAACCCTAACCCTATACCATTAACCCAAAACCTCAATCCCAAAAAACAAAAACCCAAACATTAAAAAATAAAAATAGATTTTAGACCAAAAGTACTAAGCCCCAAATACTTAAACTGAAAAAAACTAAACCCTAACCCTAACTCTAACCCTAAATCTAACACAAACCCTAACACTAATATATATCATATCCTTAACCCTTACCCTAAACTTTATACCCTAAGCTAAAAGCCAAAAATATAAAAACCCTAACGTTATATATTAAAAAAAGATATTAAAACTCAAATCCTAAACCCCAAATCCTAAAATAAAAAAATAACCTAAACCCTAACCCTAACACTAACATGAACGCTAATCCTAACCTTACCATAAACCTTAGACCCCAAACCCAAAATACTAAATCCTAAACAAAAAAAACTAAACCATTGATATCAAACCTTAAATTCTACACCTTAAACCCCACAGTCTAATAGAACCCAAAATGCTCACCCTAACGCTAACCCTAACTTAACCCTAATTCTAACTCTAAATCATAGACCCGAAGCCCGAAGCCAAAATACCAAAACTCAAACATTAAACACTAACCCATATATTTTAAACCTTAAATCCTAAACAACAAGACCTAAAACCTAAAAAAAAAAATAAACCCTAACCCTATCCCTAAGCCATTAACCCGAAACATTAAGCCCAAAATATCTAGCCTAAAGATTAAACACTAAACGATAAATTTTAAACAAAAAAATCCTAATCCGCAAAAGCTAAAACCTAAAAAACCTCTGAACCTTAACTTATCCATAGCACAAACCCTAATCCTATTCTTAGAATGAACCCAAACCGTTCCACTATTCTTAACCCTAACCCTAAACCCTGAACCCTAAATCCAAAGCACAAAATACAAAAAACTTACTTTTAATACTAACCATCGATATTAATATTCAAATCCTTAGCCCCAAATCTTAAAACCTAAAAACAACCTAAACCCTAACCCTACCATAAATTCTGAACCCCAAGCCCAAAATATGAAATTTCAAACATTTAAGACAATACCTTGATATTAATCCTAAAAAATAAACCCTAAACCCAAAACCTAAAAAAAAACTAACCCTAACCCTAACCTTAACCCTAAAACTAACTCTAAACCATAAATCAAAAACTCTAAGCCCAAAATATCAAACCCAAACATTATATACTAAACCATATATTTTAAACCTCAAATGTTAAACCATTAACCATAAAACAAAAAAAATACCCCTAGCCTAACCCTAATCCTAACCATAACCCTAACCCTAAACCATAAACCCTAAGTCTAAGAAAAAAACCCTAAGTTCAAAATGCAAAAACAAAAACATTAAACACTAAACCATCGATTTTATATCTCAAATCCTATACCACAAACCCTTAAATGTAAAAAAAACAAAACCCTAACGCTAACCCTAACACTGACCCTAACCCAAACATTAACCCCAACCTTAACCCTAAACTATTAACCCTAAATCCAAAGCTCAACATACCAAAACCAAAACATTAACCACTAAACCATTGATTTTAAACTAAAAAACCCCCCTTAAAAAAAAAAAAACCCTAACCCTAACTCTAAACCGTATACCCAAAACTTAAAACCAAAATTACCAGAACCCCAAACCCTAAAACCTAAAAATACCATAAATCCTAACCTTAAACCTAACATCTACCTAAACCTAACCCAACCATACACCCTAAGTCCAAGCCAAAAATACCAAAAGTAAAACACTACACAATAAAGCATTGATATTAAACCTCTTATTTTACACACCATGCCAAAAAATCTAATAGAACCCACAACTATAAACCTAACCTGAACTCTAACCTTAACCCTAATCCTAACTCTAAACCATAAACCCAAAACTCTAAGCCCAAAATACCAAAATCCAAACATTAAATGTAAAACAATAGATTTTAACCCTCTAATGCTATACATAAACACAGACATTAAACAATGAACCATAGATTTAAAACCAAAAACCTAACCCAAACCCAAACCCTAACCCTAAACCTTAAACCCTATACTTAAAGTCAAAAATACCAAAACAATAATATTGTCATTAAACCATAGATATTTCAACTCAAATCCTTAAACCTAACCCTAAAACTTTTAAAAAAAACTATGGCATACCCATAAACCTAAACAATTAACCCGAAACCCTAAGCCAATAATACAAAAACCCAAATATTAATAAGTAAACCATATATTTTATGCAAAAAGTCCTAACCCCAAAATCGAAAACCTAAAAAAACCTTAAGCCTATACCCAATCCCTAAATACAAAAACCATAACATTAAACGCTAAATAATAGATATTACAACACAAATAGCCAAAACACTAAATCATAGATATTACAACTCAAATAGCCAAAAATACAACCTAAAACCTAACCCTGACCCTAACATTAACCCTAACTCTAACCTTACCATAAAACCTAAACCCAAAGCCCTAATTACAAAAATCCAAATATTAAACACTAAACTCTAAATTATAATACCTAAATAGAACAAAATCCTTAAACCAAAACCCTAAGTCCAAGATAAAACATTGAACAAAATACAAAAACCAAAATATTAATTACTAAACCATAGATTTTAAACGACAAATCGTAAACCACAACCCATATAACTTAAAATACCAAAACCCTAACATTGAACAATAAACGATAGACATTACAACAAAAATTCTTAACCCCAAACCCTAAAACCTAAGAAAAGCTAAACCCTAACCCTCCCATAAATTTTAAACCCCATGCCAAAAACACAAAAATCCAAACATTAAAAACTAAATCATTTATATTAAACCTCAAATCATAATCGGTAAACCCAAAACCTGCAAAAACCCAAAACCCTAACCTTTACCCTAACCCTAACTCTAAACTATAAAATTGAAATCTTAATCCAAAAATATCTAAACCCAAACATTAATTACTAAACCAGACACTTTAAACCTTAAATTCAAAACCCTAAATTACAAAACCTAAAAAAAGACCTACACCCTAATCCTATTCCTAACCCTAACCCTAATCCTAACCTAAACCCTAAACCCTAAGTGAAAAATACATAAATCCAAACATTAAACAATAAACCATTGATGATAAATCTCAAATCCTAAACCATAACTCCTATAACCTAAAAAAACATAAACCCTAACCCTGATTTATTAACCCAAAACCCCAAGACCAAAAGACCAAAACCCAAACATTACACAATAAACCATATATTTTAAGCCAAAAATACTAAACCCCAGATCCTAAAACAAAAAAATGCCTTAAACCCTAACCTTGAGTGTAACCCTATCCCTAACACGAAAACTAACCCCAACCTTAATCCTATCCTTAACCCTTACCTGAAACACTAAATCATGAACTCAAAGCCAAAAATATAAAAACCCTAACGTTTTAACACAATAGTTATTACAACGCAAATCCTAAAAGCTAAAAATAACGTAAACCCTAACCCTAACACTAACATGAACGCTAACCCTAACTCTACCATAAACCTTAGACCCAAAACCCAAAATACAAAAACCAAAAAGATAAATATCGGTGTTTTATAACCATATTGAAGTAACTTTCCATCAATTTCCCTTTGGTAGAAACTATAGAACAAATGCCCGGTTATACAAAGTTTATTAAAGATCTGGTTACAAAGAAAAGTTCTGTCACTTTTGAGGATGATGATAGAATGTTTCAATGGAGTGCTATTGCTATAAGATCTCTAGTAAAAAAGAAACAAGGTCGGGGTGCGTTCACTATTCCTTGTACAGCTGGGTCATTTCATTTTGCGAAACCATTTTGTGATCTCGGGGAAAGAATAAATCTAATTCCCCCACAATTTACAAGAAGTTGGGTTTGGGTAATCCAAATCCCACTGCGATGTGGCAATTGATGGCCGATCGAACAGTAAAAAGGCCTATAGTGATACTCCAATGGATATCTACGATGGACCATCATACCTTCGACGGTATTTCTTGCACAACCGTCATGACTGTCAAAGACCCCTCTCCTAAGGGTCTCCATACTTTTACTAAGAGCCCCACTACAGACATCGATGACAGACTGTTACTATCACGATGGTCCGTGCTGCTGATATGTCATAACCATCAGATACTTTCCTTCAGGGGTCTCCACATAAACATAGATGAAGTAAGACATGATGGACCCCATGACGGTCCGTCGTACTCAATAGAACCATCACTTGGTCCGTCATGTTTCACTGTTACTACAGAGAAGCAATTACAGCTTTGCTCTTATATTTTTTTGTGTCGTTTTTTCTTAACTTGTTGGCTCCTTCAAGAAATAATATTGATTGTTTATAGGTACTATCTCAAGTAGAACCAAATAAAAATCGAGTTTATGTATGTGGGCGTTCAAAGTCTGACGCCCCTTCTGCCTGATTGGTTATAGGCTCTGATGATGAGCATGATCTCGACTACGTGCCCCCAGGCACTACCTCTCCATCACGATCTTTTAGTGCAACAAAAGTTACGCTCAAAAGGTATTGTCTGGCGTAGTCACTTCCTCCAAGAATGATAAGGATCACACAATGACCGGAACTCCTTCTGGGTCAGCTAATCTTGAAAAAGAAGCGTCTAGTTCCTTAGGAGTTTCGTGGTCGGAGGAAGTCTCCGGTTCCACAGAAGTACATGCACCCGCCATAGCTGAACAAATTTCTTCGTAAAATGAGGCTGACAGTCCTGATTCCACTCCATGCTCACCAACAGGTGCTCTCACCCCGATTGTTGACCATCCAAACCGGTGGTCTTTCGACGGGCAATACCATGTGTATTCAGACACCAATTTTCTAAATTATAAAGGCGTCATGACACGGATCCTTGCACTGGAGAGGTGGGTCCCTATAGGAAGTATCCCCAACATGCCAAATATCCACAAACACTTCACAAGACACCGTCTAGAGTGGACGGCTCGTTCTTTAGGCCGATATAGTGAGGAGTTGGTCCAAGAGTTTTACACCTCTCACGTGGCTACTCTCTGATCACAGAAAGATAGCGAGATGGCCCCGCCAAACAGGCCCCACTTTTGAAAGTCCTTGTATGCGGCATACATGTCGACATCTCCTTGCCCGCCATCCACCGATATCTATACGGAGAGGATGCTGATGACAACAAGACCCCTCTCACCACCGAGTTCGACTACCGGTGGCAAATTATAAAAGATGGTCAATTCTTGCGTGTGCCATCACTGAGAGAGACAACCAAGATGTGGATGGCCCTGCACTTGTCTATTGATGGAGAGGGTTTTGACTAGGTAACGAAGCCGAAGGGAGCCATCAAGAAGGCTAACTTGATCATCACGACTAAGTTCTTATGGTTGATTGTCCGCCACTTCCTTTCCCCCACGGATGCTTATAATATAGTCACATGGGATCACGCAGTTCTAATGGCGGCAATGATAGCGGTCATGCACGAGAGGGCTTTCAAGGTCACAACTACTTACCCATTTCCATGCATGATATTTTCCTTATGGAGGTCCACAACTGTGCTCATCTGGCACATTAATCAGTTCAAGACTCCGTTGGGCACTATTGATGTCTGCCTCATAAAGGACGAGGACAATTAGTTGGCTCCACGCAGAGGTCCCCGTCAAGAGTTGCCTCCACCAGGTGAAAATCTTATTGATACAGTAGGACATGCACGAATGGCTACAAAGGCTTCTTCTGATACCACTAACACTACCCTGGTCGAGTCAATCCTGGGTAGTAGCACTTCCCCTAGCTCCTATGCTCAGCCCCGTTCCCCGATTTGGTATCGCATACTAGGGTCAGAGACTAGAGGCTAATATGGGCACACTTCTGCATCACATCCAACCTTGGATGAAGAGGTCTATTTCTTAGGTTGAGGAGAGCTTGGAGCGTAAAATGGTCCAGCACACAGAGCAGAAGATCACTGAGGTTCATCAGCGCATGGACACTTTTGAGTTGCGGGTGCTAGACCGGCCAGCCCCTAAGGTGGACGTGTCGACCCTTCAGGCTGCGGATTAGAGTCTGCAGGCGTATATCAATACGATCCTAAAGGCTAGGGTGCCTGATTCTGAGGACCCTTCTGAAGAGCCTGCTGAGGAAATAGTGATGTTGTCTTATTCGTCAATTCAGACATTCCACCACCTCCTCTTTGAGAGCATGCAAAGAGGCGCAAGGGTCGAGAGGAGGTTGAGTCTAGAGCACAGAAGAATGAGCGCCGTGAGATGGAGGCTGCAAGGAGAGCCTTGCTTGTTGATGAGCAGGCGCGTTAGATAACGGTTGTAGCGTCATCTGCTAGGGCATCTAGCTCCAGAGATGGGAGACAATGGGAGGCACTACTGATAGTGTTGTTGATTTTTAGGACACTACTGAGGGTGTCCATACTTTCATAGGTAGTGTATTCCGGGGAACCGGACTCACTGGCTTGCTGATCATCGACGCTGTGCGCCCCAGGTTTTCTTCGCCTACCACTCTCGTATTTCATTTTTTTTATACATGGGCACAATTGCATATATTTTTGTTGGGGTGGGGTAAATTTAATGTGAGTGCTAGTGTGATGTCTGAGTAGCCCAATTCACAACCCTCTTTTGGGGTTTTCTTGCCTGTGTTCTTTTTTCCCAAGAGACTGATTATTTTTATTGTTAAACCTACATGTCTATATCTTGTGTACATAGTATATCTCTAAAGTATGATGACTAAAACAAAAATGATATTCTGATGTAATGAGAATGATGCATGTCTAAGCACAACAATTGATAAATGTGTGGTTCTAAGCATGACATAGAGATACACCACTGTATGACCCTATGTCTAAGACTCAAACTAGGTGTCTGATAATCTTGTAGAGTAATGAGATGTCATGTGAGAGTGAGGAAAATTTAAATATTCCACTATTTGTATTGAGCTAGAGCGTGCCAGGTTAGTCTTGCTAAAAGTAAGTTGTGATAGACAATTTCGAAAGGATCATAGGACCTTTTTCAATATAGCAAATTTTTAGCATAAAGTGATAAAAAGTAAAAAAGAATGAAATTAATCCCTCTTGGATCCAAATGATTTGTGTAAAAAATAAACCTTTCTTTTTCACCCTAACAGATATTTTCTAGGAATAGTGTGTTGGCCCTAGACTCGCCTTGGTTTTGTGCACCTCAGTTTATGCCAAAAGCATAAGTTGAGGGTGGCTAATGCAGTAAAAAACCTTTTCATGGCCCTAACCCAACTTTTGGTATTATGTACTTCGAATCATGGCAAAGCCATGAGTTGAGGGTAGCTATTATAAGGAATGCTCTGGAAGGTGGGGTTGAAAGAACAAAAAGAGAGAAAGAACAAAGAGAGAGAAAGAACAAAAGTAAAGTGACTCAAGAACAAGTTGAGAGAAAAGTGAAATAATATATATATATATATATATATATATATATATATATATATATATATATATATGTATGTATGTATGTATGTATATAATTAATACAAGCAAGAAAAGAAAAGAGTCACTTCAACAAATGAGGAAAAAAGGGCAAATGACTAGGTTAAAGAATATGAGAAATTGGGTAAAAGAAAATGATAAAAAGTGGTACGCTTAGCTAATATGTAAAGGAGGGCAAAAAGTCACTAAAGTATACCTAAATATACGCTACCTGATCCTGAGCCTATGTTACAAGCTAAGGAAGTCCTATCGTGATCCTAAGAGTTGTATGGCCAACTTTAAGCAGTGAAAATAAGGGCAGGCTTATGGTAATATGTATGAATGAGTTGTGAATTTATTCTGAGAGTGAGTGTTGAAAAGTAATCCTTATACTCAAACTGAAATCATTATGTTAAAAATGAGAATGCTGTTGAAGTAAGGACACTAGTTGGAATACCGAAAATATTAGCACCTCCGTGAGAACTTATAAGAGGATAGGTTTCAGTGGGTGGTGAGTTTGTGTCATGGTCTGATTCCACATCATTCAAGCCTAATAGTGATAACATGCATAAACATGATGAGATTGATCGGGATTTATAGCAAAATTATTGCAAAAGCTGAAATATGGATAATATTTTACAAAGATTTTGTAGTGATTCATAGTGCGTCGCTTGAGGACATATAACGAATTTATGTTGAGGGTGTTGATATAATGTTGTTTCACGGTATTTTTAATGCTTAATCCTTAAGTTTAGTGTGTGTCCAATAGTATTTTTGTGTTGATTTTTATGTAAGCTTCTTCTTATTTGCAGGAAATCTTTCCAAATATGAACACAAAAGTTTTTAAGCAAGAAATGCAGAAATGTCACAACCTACAGAGCTTATGACGGTCCGTCGAGCTTGCGACGGTCCGTTGGTGGCAACGTCGTGACGCTGCTGAAGGAATATGGGGAAGTCTGACCTATGTGTGGGATTATGGAAGATCATGATGGACCGTCATATCCATGACTATCCTTCTTACTAGTTCTTCGCAATGATCAGAGAGTAGTCCCAATACCTAATTTCGAAAAAGTCTTAGTATTATGTAACGCAGACCATCGATGGACCGCCGTGCTTGGAACAGTCCGTCATACCTGCCATTGAGGGTAATGAAGAAAGTTGCAGAGGACTTTGTGAAGTATGGGCCGACGGAGGCCATGAAGGCATGTCGTGACAACGATGGTCCGTCACGAAGTCCGTCAACCCAACCCTGTTTTGAGATATTTTCAGTAATTAGAATCCTTTTTTTATTAGATTTTGTTTGTATTCTAAATAGTTTGAAAAACCTTATTTTGGTGTTTAGACTCTTTGTTGGTTAGAGTCTTTGTTAGTATACTATTTGATATTAAACTATTTGATTGCTACACTTTTTCTTCAATTGATTGTTGGTGATTTTGTTAATTAATAAAGTAAATTTGTAGATTTTATTCTTTCTCATCAAAGTAAGTGCATGAATTCTTATATTAAATATATGAATATTGTGACTATGAGTATGAGTAACTAAACTCGATAACTAGGGTTGTGGGAACCATGGGTCAATAATGAGGTAAAATCTAACCATAATAACAATTCAAGAATAGTGTCTTGCATCTATTGATAAATATTTTGTTTAGAAGTCTTTTTAACGGATGGCCAACGTTAGAACTCGCCATTATGCTACTTGTCGGACCAAGGAGGTAGATAATAGGAAAAGAATTATAAATATGGATTTAGTGCGTACTATCTAATAGGCTAGTGTGGATCGGTACAAGGTAATAACTAAGTTAAATATCAAATAGAATGCTTAATATGAGGTAAAAGTAAGGGTTAGTATAGCAACACACGCAGCCGGACTAAGGTGCAGAGTGAAATTTTCTAGATGCCGGACCAAGGATTTAGAGAATCATAGCCTATAACTTTGCATGCAAGATACTAGGAAAGAATTGTTATAGTTAGAATTATCAAGTTAGGAACTTGTGGGGAACACTTTAACCCTTGATACTTTTATTAATTGATTGAACTCCAAGATTTGAATCTGTTAGTTGTTTATATTAATTTAATTACTTATTTTCAATAATTTAGAAATTAAAAAAAAATTATTGTCTTTTGTTTTCTAAGGAAATATGTGACTAAATCATAGTATTGATAGATTAAAGTTAAGTCTGAACTATTTTCCTCGTGGGAACGATCCAAACCTCATTAGTTGGGTTCTTCACTTGATACAACCACTTTACTTCTTATTTGAGAAGTATGTTTGAGCGTATCACCCTCAAGGGTAGTTAAAATTAAAAAAAACGACCAAGATCCTAAACCTTAACCCTATGTCCAATATAAACCTTAGTCCAAAATACAAAAACCCATATATTAAATTCTAAATCATTGAGTTTAAACCTCAAATACTAAACCACATTCCCAAAAACCTAAAACAAAATCTAAACCCTAACCCTAACGCTAACCCTAACTTTAACCATTAACAAAAAACCCCAATCCAAACATACAAAAACCTAAAGATTAAACACTAAAACTAAGATTTTAAACAAAAAATCCTAAACCTCAAAAACTAAAAAAACACTAAACCCTAACCCTAACCATATCCCTAACAAGAACCCTTGCCCCAACCCTATGTTCAACCTTAACCCTAAACCCAAAACCCCAACTACCGAAACCCAAACAACAAACACTAAACCATAGATATTTCAACTCAAATCCTTCACCCCAAACCCCAAAACCTAAAATACCAAAACCCAATCATCGAATACTAAACCATAGATAATTCAACTCAAATCCTTAACCCGAAACCATAAAACATAAAAAATAAGTTAAACCCTAACCCTAACTTTATCCTAACCCTACCATAAATCCTAAAACAAAAGCCCAAAATACAAAACACAAACACTAAACACTAACCGTAGATTTCAAACCTTAAATACTAAACAACAAACCCTAAAACCTAAAAAACCTATAACCTAACCCTAACCCTAACCTTAACCTTAACCCTAAACCTAACCCTAACCCTAAACTATTATCCCAAAAAGTTAAGCCCAAAACACTTAAATAAAAACAACAAACACTAAACCATAGATTATAAATGAAAAATCCTAAACACAAAAACCTAAAACCTAAAAACCTAAATTCTAACCCTTATTCTATCCCTAACACGATCCCTAACACTAACCCTATCTTTAAACCAAACTCTAAACCCTAAACTTAAAATACATAGCACTAAATATGAAAAACCCAACATTTAACACTAAACCATAGATATTACTGCTCAAATCCTTAACCCCGCACCATAAAACCTAAAAATAACCTAAACCCTAATCCTAACTCTAACCCTACCGTGAATCCTAAACCCCAAGCCCAAATTACAAAAACCCAAACATTAAACACCTAAAACAATAATATTTTACTCAAATCCAAACCCTAAACCCCAAAACCTTGAAAAAACCAAAACCCTAACCCTACCACTAAACCCTAAACCTGAAAACCTAAGCCCAAAATGTAAAAATCCAAATATTAAATACTAAACTATAGATTTTAAACCTCAAATGGTATACGAAAACACATACATTAAACACTAAACCATAAATTGTAAACCTTAAATGCTAAATCACATACTATTAAATCTAAAATAACCTAAACCCTAACCCAAATCATAACCTATCATTAACCCTAACCCTAAACTTTGAACCATAAACTTAATGTACAAAATACCAAACCATAACATTGACACTAAACCACATATATTACTACTCAAATCCTTAACTCCAAACCCTAAAATCTAAAAACAACCTAAACCTTAACCCTAACCCTAACCCTACCATGAATCATATACCCCGAGCCCAAAATACCAAAACTCAAACATTAAACACTAAACAATTGATATTAAACCTCAAATCCTAAACAATGAACCCAAAACCTTAAAAAAAAACCCTGACTCTAACCTTAACCCTAACCCTAACTCTAAACTCTAAAGCCGAAACCCTAAGCTCAAAATATCAAACCCAAATATTATACTAAACCATAGATTTTAAACCTTAAATGCTAAATCATGAACCATAAAACCTAAAAAAAACCTACAGCATAACCTTAATCCTAACCCTAACCCTAATCCTAAGTCCTAAACCCTAATTCCAAGAAAAAAACCCTAAGTTCAATCTATAAAACAAAAACATTAAACACTAAACCATCAATTTTATAACTAAAATCCTAACCCATAAACCATTAAATGTAAAAAATTCTAAACTTTAACCTTAACCCTAACCCAAACTCTAACCCTAAACCTAACCGTAAACCTAAACTATTAATCTGAAACACCAACCCCAAAACACCTAAACCAAAACATTAACCACTAAACTATAGATTTTAAAATAAAAATCCTAAAACCAAAAAAACCCTTAACCCTAACCCTAACCCTATCCCTAACAAAAAAATTCTAAAAATACCAAAACCCTAACGTTAAGCACTAAAACGTAGGTATTACAACTCAAATCCTTAACCCTAAATCCTAAAACCTAAAAGTAACCTAAAACCTAACCTTAAGCCTAATATCAACCTAACCTTAACCCTACGAAAAACCCTAAAACCCAAGCCCAAAATACCAAAAGTAAAACAATAAACACTAAAGCATTGATATAAAACCTCTTATTTTATAACCTAAGCCAAAAAATCCAAAAGAACCCACAACTCTAACACTAACTTGAACTCTAACCTTAACCCTAACCCGAAAACTTAACAATAAACAGGAAACCCTAAGCCCAAAATACCAAAACCAAAACATTAAATGCTAAAATATATATTTTAAACCTCTAATCATATACGAAAATGCAGATGTTAAACACTAAACAATAGAGTTAAAACCGCAAATGCTAATCCTAACCCTAACCCTTACGCTAACCCTAACCCTATTGTTAACCCTAACCCTAAACCTTGATCCCTATACTTAAAGTCCAAAATACTAAAACTATAACATTGAAACTAAATCATAGATATTACAACTCAAATCATAAACTAAAACCCTAAAACTTATTAAAAAAGTAGACCCTAACCATAACCCTAAACCATTAACCTGAAAACTTAAGCCCAAAATACAAAAACCCAAATATTTATCAGTAAACAATAAATTTAATGATCAAAGTCCTACAACCCAAAACCTAAAACCTAAGACATAAAACACAAAAAAAACATAAACCCTAATCCTATCTTTAACCTTAACCCTAACCCCAATCCCAAATTACCAAAACCATAACATTAAACACTAAACCATAGATATTACAACTCAAATAGACAGAAAATACAACCTAAAACCTAACCATAACCCTATAATTAACCCTAACACTAACCTTACCAAACAACTTAAACTCAAAGCCCAAAATATGAAAATCGAAATATTTAACACTAAACCAAAACCCTAAGTCCAAGATAAAAAGTAGAACAAAAAACAGAAAACCTATACATTAAATACTAAACCATAGATTTTAAACCTCAAATCCTAAACCACAATCCCTAAAACCTACCAAAACACAATAAGATTGAACCAGAACCCGAACCTTACCCCTAACCCTATCTTTATTCTAACCCTAAGCCCAAATCCCAAAATATAAAAACACTAAAGTTGAACACTAAACCATAGATATTACAACACATATTCTTAACCACAAACCCTAAAACCTAAAAAAAACCTAAACTCTAACCCTTCAATAAATCCTAAACCACATGCAATAAACACAAAAATCGAAACATTAAAAACTAAAACATTGATATTAAACCTCAAATCTTAATCTCTAAACCAAAAAACATATGAAAACCCTTACCCTAATGATACACTCAAACTTACTTCTCAAATAAGAAGTAAAGTGGTCGTGTCAAATAAATAACCCAACAAGTGAGGTTGGGATCGTTCCCACGAGGAAAATAGTTTAGAGTTAACTTCAATTTATTACTACTATAGCTCAATCAATTACTTCCTTGGAAAGCAAAAATTATAAAAAGGGGGTTTCTATTCCTATATAAATGAAAATAACTATCGAAATAAAAGGAGATAACTAACCTCTTCGAATGTTGGAGTTTAATCAATTAATCAAACTAACTAGGGTTTACATTTTCCCCACAGGTTCATAACTTGATAAGTCTATCTATAACAATTCTTTCCTAGTATTATGCATGCAAAGTGATAAGTTATGTATTTCTAAATCCTTGGTCCGGCATCTAGAAAATATCACTTCGCACATTGGTCCGGCTACGGGTATTGCTATACTAACCCTTATCTTTACCTCATATTAAGCATCATATTAGATATATGACTAAGTTATTACCACGTACCAATCAATTCTAGCCTATTAGATAGTATACACTAAATCTATGTTGATTATTCTTTACCTATTATCTACCTCCTTGGTCTGGCAAGTAGCATTCAGGCAAGTTCTAACGTTGGCCCTCCATTAAAAAGACTTCTATGCGAAAGAATTATCAATACATGCAAGAGACTATTCTAGAATTGTTATTTTAGTTAGGTTTTACCTCATTATTAGCCTATGGTTCCCACAAACCTAGTTATGGAGTTTAAATACCCATAGTCATAATTACAAAATTCAAATATGTGATATAAAAATTCATGCACTTACTTCGATGAGAAAGAGTAAAATCTAAAAGTTCACTTGATTAATCAGCAAAAGTCACCAACAATCAATCATAAAAGTCTCAAGATAATCAATAATCTCTCAAGGAGTCTACAAAATAATCAAGAGTCTCCCAATATTCAAAGGTCTAACAATGATCCAGAGTTTAACTAATAATCCCTAGTCTAACCTCCAAAACAAGGTTTTTCGAACAATTTATAGATAATAAAAACCTAATTAAACAAGGAATCTATTTGCTGGAAATCTGTAAAAACCCGACTGGGTAAACAGACCTCGCGACGAATCATCGTGGTCACAACGGGCTGTCAACGATTTCATCGTCCCATACTTGTGCAATTTTCTCCTGCTTCTCTCTTCATTACCCTTGACGGCAGGTATGATGGATCGTCCGACGCAGAATGGTCCGTCGAGGGTCTCCATTCCAAAACACTTGAACTCTTAGAATATGGCTACTGGGACTACTTCTCTGATCTTCTTGACGAACCTGCAGGATGGACCGTCACGCAGTCCGTAACCCCATACTTTGTCAGACTATCCCATCTTTCTTCAGCAGCTGCACTACAGTGCAACCTACGGACCGTCACGAGCATGACGAACCGTCACAAGCTCCGTAGTTTGTCTCTTCTGCATTTCTTCGCTCAAAAACCTCCGCATTCATCTTTGGTCAGATTTCCTAAAAATAAGGAGAAACTTATATAAAAATTAGCACAAAAAGGATTTTTGACACACTAAACATAAGGAAAAAGTATTAATAATACCGTGAAACCACGGTATATCACCTAACCCTAAGCTTAACCCTAAACCTAACTCAAAACTATAAAACTTAAACCCTACGCCCAAAACATATAAACAAAAATATTAAATACTAAACCATAGAATTTAAACCATAAATTCTAAACCCTAAATCAAAAAACCTAAAAAACAGCTACACCCTAATCCTAATCCTAACCGTAACCCTCACTTAAGCCCTTATCCCTAAGTCCAAAATACAAATATCAAAATATTAAACACTAAACCATTGATTTTAAAACCACAAATCCTTACCCTAACCCAAACCCTAATCCTAAACCTTGAACCCCATTACATAAATTCCAAGATATGAAACCATAATATTGACAGTAAACCATAGATATTATAACTCAAATCCTTAATCCAAAACCCTGAAACTGAAAAAAAAAAACAAAATCTAAACCCTAACACTAAATCATCAACCCAAAACCCTAAGCCCAAAATACAAAAACCCAAATATTAAGAACTAAACCATGTGTTTTAGACCAAAAGTCCTAAAACAAAAAACCTAAAACCTAAAAAAACCTAAACCCTAACCCTTATCCCAAAATAACAAAACGATAACATTAAAAACAAAATCATAGAAATTACAACTCAAATAGCCCAAAAATACAATCTAAAACCTAACCATAACCCTAACATTAACCCTAACACTAACCTTACCATAAACCCTAAATCTAAAGCCCAAAGTACGAAAATCCAAATATTTAACACTAAACTCTAAATTAACAAACCTAAAAAGATTCAACACGCTAAACCTAAATACTAAGTCCAAAAAAACCTTAGCCCAAAATACAAAACCCCAAACATTAAATACTAAACCATAGATTTAATACCTAAATTTCTAAACTGCAATCCTTAAAACCTATAAAAACACATATCCCTAGCCATAACCCTATCCCTAACACGAACCCTATCTTTAGACCTAACGTTAAACCCAAATCCAAATATACCAAAACCCTAACATTGAGCACTAAATTATTGATATTTCAACACAAATTCTTAACCCCAAACCCTAAAACCTAAAAAATAAGGTAAACCCTTACACTAACCCTAACCCTTTTATAAATCCTAAAAAGCAAGACAAAAATACCAAAATCCAAACATTAAACACTAAACGATTGATATGAAACCTCAAATACTACTCCCTAAACCGAAAAACCCATGCAAACCCAAAACCCTTACCCTAACCCCAACCGTAAACTTAACCCTAACCCTAACTCTAAACTATAAAAAAGGAAACCTAAGCCAAAAATATCTAAACCCAAAATTAAATACTAAACCATAGATTTTAAATCTCAAATTCTAAACTCTAAACCACAAAACCTAAAAAATAAATACTAACCCTAAACCATTAACCCAAAACCCCAAGCCGAAAATGCCAAAACTGAAACATTAAACAATAAACAATAGTTTACAAACCAAAAATCCTAAAACCCAAATCCTAAAACAAAAAAAAACCCTAATCCTAACCCTATCCCTAAAACGAACCCTAACCATAACCTTAGTCCTATCCTTAACTCTTACACTATACGGTATTCCCTAAACTCAAAGCCAAAAATAAAAAAACCCTAAAGTTAAACATTAACCCAGAGATTTTACAACTCAAATCCTACAACCTAAAAATAACCTAAACCCTAACCCTTACACTAACATTAAGGCTAACCCTCACCCTACCATAAATCTTAGACCCTAAACCCAAAATACAAAAACCCAAACAATAAAACACTAAACCATTGATATTAAACTTTAAATTCGACACCTTAAACACAAAAATATAAAAGAACCCAAAATACTAAGCCGAACAGCAAGCCTAACCTTACCCCTAATTCTAACTCTAAACCATAAACCCGAAACATAAATTACAAAATACAATAACCTAATGATTAAATACAAAACAATATTTTTTAAATTTCATATGCTAAACCCTGAACCATATTATAATCAAACCTACACTCTAACCTTCAATCCTAAATTTAAAAAAATATATAAGTAAAAAATACGAAAACCTAGACATTAAATACTAAACTTTACATTTTAAACCATAGATCCTAAACCACAAACCCTAAAACCTATAAAACCCTAAACCATAGCCGAAACCCAAAACCTAACCCTAACCTTAATGCTAACCCTAATGCTAAACTATTAACAAAAAACCTCAAATATAAAATACCAACACCCAAAAATTAAATACTAAACCATAGATTTTAAGCAGAAAATCCTAAGCCGCAAAACCTAAAAACTAAAAAAAACACTAAAACCTAACACTAACAAGAACCCTAAACCTAACCCTAACCCTAACGGTAACCCTTAACACTACACCCTAAACCTTAAATCCAAAGCCTAAAACACCAAATCCCTAACATTGAACAATAAAACATAAATATTAAATATTAAATCCTAACCCTAAACCTAAAAAACTAGGAAAACCCAAAACAATTACCTTAACCCTAACCCAAAACCTATACACGAAACAGTAAGCCAAAAATACAAAAATCCAAACATTTAATACTAAACTGTAGATTTTAAACCTCAAATTGTAAACCTGAACCATAAACCCTAAAAAGTAACTACACCCCAACCGTAATCTTAACCGTAACTCTAACAGTATACCCTACACTCTTAACCCTAAAACAATAATAATAATAAGTCCAAAATTCAAAAACCCAAACATCAAACACTAAACCAAAGATTTTAAACCTCAAATGCTAAACCACAATTCCTAAAACCTAAAAAAAACTAAAACATAACCCTAACCCTTACCCTAACTAAAAGCCATTAACCCAAAACACCTAAATCGAAATATTAAACACAAAACTATAGGTTTTAAATAAAAAATTCTAAACTCCAACATCTAAAACCCCTTAAAAAAACTAAAATCTAACCCTAACCCTAAACCCTGAACCCGAAATTCCAAGACCTAAATCCCAAAACCCAAATATTAAACACTAAACAATAGATTTTATTCCAAAAAAAATCAAATCCTCAAAACCTAAAATCTAAAGAAAAAACCTAACCCTATTCTTAACCTTAACTAAAAACCCAAAGTAAAAATACCAAAACCCTAAGATTAAACACTAAAAGATAGATATTACTACTCAAATAACCCCAATCACTAAAACTTAAAAATAACCTAAAACCTAGCCTTAACCCTAATGTTGAGCATAACACTAACCCTTCCATAAAAAAAAATTGCAAAGCCAAAAATACAAATATCAAAATATTATACACTAAACAATAGATTTTAAACCTCAAATTCTAAACCTTGAATCATAAAACCTAAAAAAAATCTTAGTCCAAAATACAAAAACCAAGACATTAAATAGTAAACCATACATTTTAAAACTCTTATCCTAAACCACAAACCCTAAAACCAAAAAATCATAAACCCTATACCTAAACCTAACCCAAACCCTAACCCTAACCCCTAACCATAAACCATTAACCCAAAACCCCAATCCCGAAATAAGAAAACCCAAAAATTTAAAACTAAACAATAGATTTTAAACTGAGAATACAAAATCCCAAAACCTAAAAAAAAACACTAAACCCTAACCTTAACCTTAACCTTAACCTTAACCCTATCTTAAACCCTAACCCCAAAGCCTAAACCCTAAGACCAAACACTAAAATACCAAACCCTAACATTAAACACTAAACCATCAATATTACAACTCAAATCCATAACAGAAACCCTAAAACCTAAAAAAAACCAAAACCGTAACCCTAACCCTAACATACCATAAATCCTAAATCTAAAGCCCAAAATACCAAAACCCGGACATTAAACACTAAACTATTAATATTAATCTTCAAATCCTATGCCCTAAACCCTAACCCCAAAAACTTAAAAAAAAAAATCCAAAACCCAAACCCTAACCCTAACAATAACCCTAACTCTAAACATTAAAACCATAAACCCTAGGCCCAAAATACGAAATCCCAAACATTAAATACTAAACTATATATTTTAAACCTCAAATGCTAAACCATGAAACATAAACTTAAAAATGACCTACACCCTAGCAATAATCGTAACCCTAACCCTAACCTTATACCCTAAACCCTACATCCTATGTCCAAAAAAACACTAAGTCCAAAATACAAAAACCCAAATCTTAAACACTAAACTCTAGATTTTAAACCTTAAAACAAAAATAACAAACCCTAAAAACAAAAAAAAAACTAAACCCTAATCCTAACCTTAAATCTAACCTTAATCATAACCATAACCCTAAAAATTAACCTAAAACTTTAAGCCCAAAAACCTAAACCCAATCATTAAACAATAAAGTATAGATTTTCTAATAGAAATCCTAAACACCAAAACCTAAAACATAAAAACAACATAAATTCTAATTCTAACCCTATCCCTAACATGAACCTTAACCCTAACCCTAAACCATAAATCCAAAGCACAAAATACTATAACCCAAACATTTAACACTAAATCATAGATATTACATCTCAAATACTTTACCCCAAAACCTATAACCTTAAAAATAACCTAAACCCCAACACTAACCCTTACCCTACAGTAAATCCTAAACCCTAATAAAAAAATATCAAAACCCAAACATTAAACACTAACAAATGATATTAAACCTCAAATTATAAACCATAAACCCAAAAAACTAATAAAAAACAAAAACCTTATCCTAAACCTAACACCAAAATTATCCCTAACCCTAACTCTAAACTATAACACCGAAACCATTAGCCCAAAACATCTAAACAAAAATATTAAATACTAAATAATAGATTTGAAACCTCAAATTCTAATACAACAACCATAAAACCTAAAAAGCCTACATCCTAACCTTAATCCTAACCCTAACCGTAAATTCGAAAAACCCAAGCCCAAATTAAAAAAAATCCAAATATTAAACACTAAACAATAGATTTTGAACCAAAAATCCTATACTTAAATCCTAAAACAAAAAAAAATTCTAAACCCTAACCCTAACCCTAACCCTTAACCCTAATCCTAAATTTTATACTCTAAACTCAAAGCCAAAAATAACAAAACCCTAATGTTAAACACAAAACAGTAGATATTACAACTAAAATTCATAACCTCAGAATCCTAAAGCCTAAAAATAACCTAAACCCTTACCCTAACCCTACCATACTGTAACGACCCGTTTAGTCGTTTTGAGCAGCAGATTTTATTTCTGGAAAAACTGGCCTAGACTACAGACACCACGACGGACCGTCATAGGCACGACGGTCCGCCACAGAGGTTTCGTTCCATGACACTTAGAATTCTGAAATTTGGTACTGAAAATCGACTCTCTGAACTCCGTAATGAACTGACAGGACGGACCGTCACAGGGGTGACGGACCGTCACAGCCCACTGAGAAATTAAGGGCTGCGACGACCTGCGTGACGGACCGTCGCATGCATGATGGCCCATCACAGGTCGCGTAGTCCCAGTCAGAATCGGATTTCTTTCCACGTTTTAAGGGACGTTTTGGACTATTCTTTCCTTAATTATAAAGTTTGAGGGTTAATATTAATAAATCTAATTACTTGGGGGTTAAAATAGGTAACCTTAAGTTAATTAGTGGGTCATTATTACCATCTTTCATTCTTAATTATAGAATAATTAGGGTAAAAGAAAGAGGGTTTGAATAAGAAAAAGAGAAAAGAAAAGAGAGAGATAGATTGATCGATTGAGAGAGAGAGTCGAACGAGGAAGAAGAATATCAAAGCTTGGGAAATTGCTTGTTGATTCCAATTCTTCGGTGAAGGTAGGTTATGGTTTCTTTTAAGATATTCGTAGTAAACTCTTAATAGTGAATGATATGTGTTGATAGTATTGTAAACCCCTCTATGTGCTTAAATTGTATGCTTGCATGAATATGATTATGAAATTGTGAATAAATAAGCATGATGAAGCTATTGAATCCCAAATCTTGATAAAAACCCTAATTCACTTGTTAATGATGATGCCTTAGTATGAAAGAAGGCTTGATGAATTAGGGGATCGGGTGCCACGTTTCGGTACAAGGATAGAATGAATATGAGGATCGGAGTGTCACGTTCCGACACCAGGATAGAATATGAGGATCGGGTGCCACGTTCCGGTACCAGGATAGAATGAATATGAGGATCGGAGTGTCACGTTCCGACACCAGGATAGAATATGAGGATCGGGTGCCACGTTCCGGTACCAGGATAGAATGAATATGAGGATCGGGTGCCACGTTCCGGTACCAGGATAGTATATGAGGATCGGGTGCCACGTTCTGGTACCAGGATAGAAATAGAGGAGCGGAGTGTCACGTACCGACACAAGAGGAAGAAAGATAATGAATCTTGAAAGATAATGAATATACTCAATCTAATGAACTTAATTCCCAAATGAGTATGGTATTGAGGCTTGAGTCCTCATGTGTGAACTCGGTTGTAGTTATTGATGAATTAATGTTGTTATTGCTACAGGTTGAGTATTTTAGTTGAGTTTATGATATTATTGATATATACTGTTCCCTATTTTGAGTTGGCCGATGATATCTACTCAAGACTGCAGTGGTTCGTGATCGACCCCTACTTTTATGTTTTCTTCTTTGTTATTTGTGGAATGCAGCAAACGTTCCGTCAACTTCAACTCAACAGTAGATCTAGCCAGTCTTCACTACCTTCGGAAATTCAGGGTGAGCTAATGCGTCTAGCTTGGACTGGGTCTTCTTCTTCAAGTCTTGATGCCTTGAACTTCCGGCATGGACTAGCTAGTATTAGTTTTAGCTTCTTAGACAATTTTAGTTTAGCAAATTTGAGATAGATGTTCTTGTGATGATGACTTCCAGATTTTGGGGATAATAATAATAGTTTTGAATTGTTTTTATTAATGAGTTTAAGTCTTCCGCATTACTTTCTGTTGTTATATATTGAAATGATAAGGGTTAAATTGGTTGGTTCGCTCACATAGGAGGGTAAATGTGGGTGCCAGTCGCGGCCCGGTTTTGGGTCGTGACAAACTTGGTATCAGAGCCTTAGGTTCGTTGGTCTCATCACACAAGAACAGGTCTAGTAGAGTCTTAAGGAAACGGTAGGGGGACGCCTTTACTTTTCCTTGAGAGGCTATAAGACTTTAGGAAAATTCCACTCTTTCATTCTTTCTTTCGTGCTACTACTTGAGTCCAATTGGTATCTAGGCGATACGAATTGGTATCTGACCATCTTCACTCTATTTCGCAGATGGTTAGAACTAGAGCAACGACCGCACCAGTAGCAACAACGGCACAGCAAGAAACGTCTGAGCCAGCCACTGGGGCTGTGGCTCGAGGAAGAGCAGCGGCAAGAGGCCGTGGTAGAGGTCGTGGGAGGACGTCCTCTAGAGGAAGAGGACGAGCACCTAGCCCATCTGATACTAGGGCGGTGACTCCTCCACCGACTGAAGAGGTGATAAGAGAGGGTGACGAAGGAGAGAATGAACAAGCGCAACATGAGGAATTGCCACCCCAACCTACCCCAGAGATGATCAATCAGGTTCTCGCCTATCTTAGCGGGTTATCTGATCACGGTCAGGCACCTCCAATGGTTTCTGCACCAACACCTCCGGTTTCAGAGATACGACATGCGGCTACTATGGCTCCTCGCATGGATGCCTCATTGGAGATAGGCACATTTCCACGTCGACCATCGGACCGATAATGACAAACGATCGGCCAC
This sequence comes from Solanum arcanum, assembly GCA_027789145.1. NCBI lineage: Eukaryota > Viridiplantae > Streptophyta > Magnoliopsida > Solanales > Solanaceae > Solanum > Solanum arcanum. The sequence continues at coordinate 19,794,412 of CM050941.1, forward strand.
GAACTTTTCAAGAAGTTCTTGAAATTGAAACCTCCAGTCTTTCAAGGGTGCGTAATCAAGATGCTTATGATTTCCTGGTTGATTGTCATGAGCTACTACACAAGATGGGGATAGTAGAACGGTTTGGCGTTGAGTTCGTAAGCTATCGCTTCAAGGAACGCCAAAATGTGGTGGCGATCACATGTCGAGTGTCAACCGACAGAGGCCACACCCATGACTTGGGCATCCTTCTCTACTCTGTTTATGGAGAAGTATATCCCAAGGACTTTGAGAGATAGAAAAAGGGATGAGTTCTTGAGTCTCGAGCAACGTAGGATGACGGTTAACGATATGAGGCTAAGTTTCGTGCTTTATCAAGGTATGCCACTCAACTCGCTTTCAGTCCACAAGAACGGATCCGCCGCTTTGTAAAGGGGTTGAGGTCGAATGGATTTCACCTTACAGTAGCGGCTACGGCAACATCCTTCCAAGAGGTGGTAGACTTTGTGATAGAGGTGGAAGGAGTGAAGCCAGATGACTTCACCACTACATCGACATCAAAAAGGTTTCGAAGGGGAGGTGAGTTTAATGGTTCTCACTCCAGAGGACAGAGCTCCAGAGGTTACGCAAGTCGACCAATTCAGTCTTCACTACAGACTATAGTTGGGGGACCACCTCAGAACGGTCAACACTACTCCGAGAGACTTATGCATGAACCTCGAGAGTGTTATGGATGTGGGGAGGTTGGACACATTAAGAGGTATTGTCCAAACCAGAGTTACAGAACCCCAATAGATAGAGGTAGAGGTGGTCATGGTAGAGGCCGTTTTTCTGGAGGACATGGTGGTCGAGGTAATGGTGGTCACCAAAACGGCAGAGGTGATGGGCAAACTGGAGCCACTACATCACAACATGGTAGGGGCAACGGACAGACGAACGATAGGGCCCATTGTTATGCTTTCCCTGGGAGATCTGAAGCGGAGGCGTCTGATGCTGTCATCACAGGTAACCTTTTTATTTGTGATTGCATGGCTTCTGTATTGTTTGATCCTGGATCCACATTTTCTTATGTATCTTCCTCATTTGCTAATGGTCTAAATCTACATTGTAAATTACTTGATATGCCTATTCGTGTTTCTACTCCGGTGGGTGAGTCTGTGGTAGTTGAAAAAGTGTATAGGTCTTGCTTGGTGACTGTTGTGGGGAGCAACACTTATGTAGATTTGGTTATTCTAGAAATGGTTGATTTTGATGTAATTCTGGGTATGACTTGGCTTTCTCCGCATTTTGCGATCTTTGATTGTAATGCTAAAACGGTGACGTTAGCCAAGCCTGGGGCAGATCCGTTAGTGTGGGAGGGTGACTACACTTCCAATCCGGTGCGTATCATCTCCTTTCTTCGTGCTAAGAAAATGGTTAGTAAAGGGTGTTTAGCTTTCTTGGCACATCTTAGGGATGACACTACTCAAGTACCCTCAATTGAATCGGTTTTGGTAGCTCGAGAATTTTTGGATGTGTTCCCTGCAGATCTTCCTGGTATGCCACCAGATAGGGATATTGACTTCTGCATCGATCTTGAACCGGGCACACGCCCCATTTCTATACCCCCATATAGAATGGCTCCCGCCGAATTAAGAGAGTTAAAGGCTCAACTTCAAGAGTTGTTGAGCAAGGGCTTCATTAGACCAAGTGCATCTCCTTGGGGTGCTCCGATTTTGTTGGTAAAGAAGAAGGATGGGAGTTTTTGGATGTGCATAGACTACCGGCAGTTGAACAAGGTAACTATCAAGAACAAGTATCCTCTTCCTCGAATTGATGACTTGTTCGATCAGTTACAAGGTGCTTGTGTCTTCTCTAAGATTGACTTGAGATCCGGTTATCATCAATTGAAGATACGGGCAACGGATGTACCAAAGACCGCTTTTCGAACTAGGTATGGACATTATGAATTTGTGGTGATGTCCTTTGGTCTTACGAATGCCCCTGCTGCGTTCATGAGTTTGATGAATGGGATTTTTAAGCCATATTTGGATCTCTTCGTGATTGTATTTATTGATGATATATTGGTATACTCAAAGAGCAAGAAGGAACATGAAGAGCATTTGAGAATTGTATTGGAAATGTTGAGGGAGAAAAAGCTTTATGCCAAGTTCTCTAAGTGTGAGTTTTGGCTAGATGCAGTGTCCTTCTTGGGGCATGTAGTTTCTAAGGAAGGAGTGATGGTGGATCCTTCTAAGATTGAAACAGTGAAGAATTGGGTAAGACCCACTAATGTGTCCGAAATAAGGAGCTTTGTTGGGTTAGCTAGCTACTACCGCCGCTTTGTCAAGGGATTCTCTTCTATTGCTTCCCAATTGACGAACTTGACCAAGCAGAATGTTCCATTTGTATGGTCAGATGAATGTGGGAAAGCTTTCAGAAGCTTAAGACTTTGTTGACTACCGCACCTATCCTCACCTTGCCGGTAGAGGGTAAGAACTTCATTGTTTATTGTGATGCATCCTATTCGGGTTTGGGTGCAGTGCTAATGCAAGAGAAGAACGTGATTGCTTATGCTTCAAGACAATTAAAAGTGCATGAACGTAACTACCCAACTCATGACTTGGAATTGGCCGCGGTAGTATTTGCATTGAAGCAATGGAGGCACTATTTATATGGGGTTAAGTGTGAAGTCTATACGGATCATCGTAGCCTACAGTATGTCTTTACTCAGAAAGATTTGAACTTAAGACAAAGGAGATGGATGGAACTACTGAAGGACTACGATATCACTATCTTGTATCATCCGGGGAAGGCGAATGTTGTAGCGGATGCTTTAAGTAGGAAGGCGGGAAGCATGGGAAGTCTAGCTCACTTGCAAGCTTCTAGACGCCCATTGGCTAGAGAAGTCCAGACTCTAGCTAATGACTTGATGAGATTAGAAGTAAATGAGAAGGGAGGATTGTTGGCTAGTGTGGAGTCAAGATCTTCTTTTCTTGACAAAATTAAGGGAAAACAGTTTGATGATGAGAAACTAAGGCGAATCCAAAATAAAGTATTGCGAGGGGAGGCTAAGGAAGCACAAATCGATGAGGAAGGTGTTTTGAGAATCAAGGGAAGGGTATGTGTACCCCGAGTTGATGATTTGATCAACATTATTCTGACAGAGGCTCATAGTTCAAGGTATTCTATACATATGGGGGCTACCAAGATGTATCGTGACCTAAAGAAACACTTTTGGTGGAGTAGAATGAAGCGTGATATTGTTGACTTTATTGCCAAGTGTCCAAACTGTCAACAAGTAAAGTATGAACACCAAAGGCCCGGAGGAACACTTCAGAGAATGCCCATTCCTGAATGGAAGTGGGAGAGAATTGCAATGGACTTTGCGGTTGGTCTTCCAAAGACAATGGGTAAGTATGACTCCATTTGGGTGGTTGTCGATAGGTTAACTAAATCTGCTCATTTTATTCCGGTCAAGGTGACTTACAATGCAGAGAAGTTAGCCAAGATCTATATCTCAGAAATCGTTCGATTGCATGGGGTTCCACTATCCATCATATCAGATAGAGGTACGCAGTTTACTTCTAAGTTTTGGAAAACATTGCATGCGGAATTGGGTACTAGGTTGGACCTTAGTACTGCGTTCCATCCTCAGACCGATGGTCAGTCTGAACGAACGATTCAAGTGTTGGAGGATATGCTTCGCGCATGCGTGATAGAGTTTGGTGGCCATTGGGATAGCTTCTTACCTTTGGCAGAGTTTTCATACAACAATAGCTATCACTCAAGCATTGATATGGCCCCATTTGAAGCATTGTATGGGAGGAGATGTAGATCTCCCATTGGTTGGTTTGATGCATTTGAGGTTAGACCTTGGGGTACCGATCTTTTGAGGGATTCATTAGAGAAAGTGAAGTCTATTCAAGAAAAGCTTCTAGCGGCGCAAAGTAGGCAAAAAGAATATGCAGATCGAAAGGTTAGAGACTTAGAGTTCATGGAAGGTGAACAAGTCTTACTGAAGGTTTCGCCCATGAAAGGGGTGATGCGGTTTGGAAAAAGGGGTAAGCTAAGTCCAACGTATATTGGACCATTTGAAATACTTACGCGAGTAGGGGAGGTGGCTTATGAGTTAGCCTTGCCTCCAGGGCTGTCCGGAGTACATCCGGTATTCCATGTGTCTATGTTGAAAAGATATCATGGGGATGGAAATTACATTATCCGTTGGGATTCAGTTTTGCTTGATGAAAACTTGTCTTATGAGGAGGAGCCTGTTGCTATCTTAGATAGAGAGGTTCGCAAGTTGAGGTCAAGGGAGATTGCATCCATCAAGGTTCAATGGATGAATCGACCGGCTGAAGAGGCTACTTGGGAGAAGGAGGCAGACATGCAAGAAAAATACCCACATCTGTTTACAGATTCAGGTACTTCCTTCCGCCCTTGTTTTTCTTCCTTTGATCGTCCGAGGACGAACGATGGGTAAATTGGTATCTATTGTAATGACCCATTTAGTCGTTTTGAGCAGCAGATTTTATTTCTGGAAAAACTGGCCTAGACTACAGACACCACGACGGACCGTCATAGGCACGACGGTCCGTCACAGAGGTTTCGTTCCATGACACTTAGAATTCTGAAATTTGGTACTGAAAATCGACTCTCTGAACTCCGTAACGAACTGACAGGACGGACCGTCACAGGGGTGACGGACCGTCACAGCCCACTGAGAAATTAAGGGCTGCGACGACCTGCGTGACGGACCGTCGCATGCATGACGGCCCGTCACAGGTCGCGTAGTCCCAGTCAGAATCGGATTTCTTTCCACGTTTTAAGGGACGTTTTGGACTATTCTTTCCTTAATTATAAAGTTTGAGGGTTAATATTAATAAATCTAATTACTTGGGGGTTAAAATAGGTAACCTTAAGTTAATTAGTGGGTCATTATTACCATCTTTCATTCTTAATTATAGAATAATTAGGGTAAAAGAAAGAGGGTTTGAATAAGAAAAAGAGAAAAGAAAAGAGAGAGATAGATTGATCGATTGAGAGAGAGAGTCGAACGAGGAAGAAGAATATCAAAGCTTGGGAAATTGCTTGTTGATTCCAATTCTTCGGTGAAGGTAGGTTATGGTTTCTTTTACGATATTCGTAGTAAACTCTTAATAGTGAATGATATGTGTTGATAGTATTGTAAACCCCTCTATGTGCTTAAATTGTATGCTTGCATGAATATGATTATGAAATTGTGAATAAATAAGCATGATGAAGCTATTGAATCCCAAATCTTGATAAAAACCCTAATTCACTTTTTAATGATGATGCCTTAGTATGAAAGAAGGCTTGATGAATTAGGGGATCGGGTGCCACGTTCCGGTACATGGATAGAATGAATATGAGGATCGGAGTGTCACGTTCCGACACCAGGATAGAATATGAGGATCGGGTGCCATGTTCCGGTACCAGGATAGAATAAATATGAGGATCGGAGTGTCACGTTCCGACACCAGGATAGAATATCAGGATTGGGTGCCACGTTCCGGTACCAGGATAGAATGAATATGAGGATCGGGTGCCACGTTCCGGTACCAGGATAGTATATGAGGATCGGGTGCCACGTTCCGGTACCAGGATAGAAATAGAGGAGCGGAGTGTCACGTACCGACACAAGAGGAAGAAAGATAATGAATCTTGAAAGATAATGAATATACTCAATCTAATGAACTTAATTCCCAAATGAGTATGGTATTGAGGCTTGAGTCCTCATGTGTGAACTCGGTTGTAGTTATTGATGAATTCATGTTGTTATTGCTACAGGTTGAGTATTTTAGTTGAGTTTATGATATTATTGATATATACTGTTCCCTATTTTGAGTTGGCCGATGATATCTACTCAGTACCCGTGGTTTGTACTGACCCCTACTTTTATGTTTTCTTCTTTGTTATTTGTGGAATGCAGCAAACGTTTCGTCAACTTCAACTCAACAGTAGATCTAGCCAGTCTTCACTACCTTCGGAAATTCAGGGTGAGCTAATGCGTCTAGCTTGGACTGGGTCTTCTTCTTCAAGTCTTGATGCCTTGAACTTCCGGCATGGACTAGCTAGTATTAGTTTTAGCTTCTTAGACAGTTTTAGTTTAGCAAATTTGAGATAGATGTTCTTGTGATGATGACTTCCAGATTTTGGGGATAATAATAATAGTTTTGAATTGTTTTTATTAATGAGTTTAAGTCTTCCGCATTACTTTCTGTTGTTATATATTGAAATGATAAGGGTTAAATTGGTTGGTTCGCTCACATAGGAGGGTAAATGTGGGTGCCAGTCGCGGCCCGGTTTTGGGTCGTGACACATACACATTAGACCCCAAACACAAAGTACCCAAAACAAAATAATAAACACTAAACCGTCGATATTAAACATAAAATTCTAAACCTTAAACCCAAATATCTAAAAGAACCCTAAAACCCTTACCCTAACCTTATCTCTAATCTTAACTCTAAACCATAAACCTGAAACTCAAAGCCCAAAAATACGAAAACCCATTCATTTAATACAAAACAATAGATTTTAAACCTCAAAAGCTAAAACTTGAACCATATAAAAAAAAACCTACATCCTAACCTTAAACCCTATGTCCAAAAGAAATCCTAAGTCCAAAATACAAAAACCCATACATTAAACACTAAACATTAGATTTTAAACCACATATCCTAACCCACAAACCCTTAAACGTAAAAAAAGTAAACATTTACCCTAATCCAAACCCTTACCCTAACCCTAAACCATTAATGTAAAACATTAAACCTAAAATACCAGAACCCAAACATTTAACACTAAACCATAGATTTCAAACTGAAAATCCTAAACCCCAAAACCTAAAAGCTAAAAAAAGCACTAAAACCTAACCCGAACCCGAACCAGAACCCTAAATAATAAACCCAAAGCCCAAATTAAAAAATCCCTAACATTGAACACTAAATCATAGATATTAAATCTTAAATCCTTAACCCTAAACCCAAAAACAAAAAAACACAAAACTCTAACCATAACCCTAACCCTAACCCTATCCCTAACCCTAAACCCTAAACCCAAAACACTAAGCCCAAAATTCAAAAAACCAAATATTTAATATTAAACCATAGATAGTATATCTGAAATGCTAAACCCTGAACCATAAAACCTAATGAAAATACACTCTTACCCTAATCGTAACCCTAACTCTAACCCTATACCCTTATTCCTAAACCCTTAGACAAAAAAAATCTTAGGTCAAAAATACTATAACCCAAGCATCAAACAATAAACAAAAGATTTTAAACCTCAAATCACAATCCATAATTCGTAAAACCAAAAAAAAAGTTAGAACCTAACACTAACAATAACCCTATTTCTAACCATAAACCATTACGCCGAAACATTATGCGTAATATACATAAATAAAAATATCAAACACTAAACCATAGATTTTAAACAAAATTCTTGAACTCCAAAACCTAAATCCCATACAAAAATCTAAACCCTAACTCTAACCCTAAACCATTAACCCGAAACCCCAAGCCCAAAATAACAAAATCCAAATGTTAAACACTAAAAATATATTATAAACCAAAAATCCTAGTCCCCAAAACTTAAATCCTAAACTGTAACGACCTTACTTCTAGAATCCGAAACACCATCGGCGTCGTTGACCCCTCAGAGGTCGGAGACAAGCCTTTTCTTGCATTAATAATATCCATATTGTTAATTTTAGTAGAAAATATAAAACTTATATGTTAATGAAGTTTACATAGACTTCATATAGTCATTATGTGTTAAACATTATAGACTAAGCTCAACATAAATAGAAAACCATATAACATTAAAAATCTATTAAAAACTGAAGATGAATATATTGTAAATAGTTTGCCAATCACGAAATTAAATATGAAATATATGCTAGGGAAAATATCCAGTAGATATGTTTATATCTAAAGCTGGACAAATGTGTTTAGCATCCTCGAAATAAAAAGGGCGTACCAAATGTTCTGGAGAAACACTGAAGTACAAACCGCTGCAAGTGTCGTCAATCTACTCTCTGATATGCACCTACAAAAATAGTAAATACTAGGGGGTCAGTACACCACTTGTGGTAATTATGGGTGTACGCACACATACACATAAACCTATGCAAGATCAATGAAATCTCTTCCTAAAAAAACATGTCATTTCTAGAAACTTTAGTTATTAGATTTTCCTAATTGATTATTTGTGAATTGTGATATGAATATGATGTATTTTAATGCATTAAAAACTGAAAACATTTACTATATAATTGCAAGACATTTGTTTCGTCTACATAATTTTAGAACCGCTGGGTAAAGACTTAAAATTTTAAGTCCCCTTAATCCGAGAGCTCTGTCCTCCATACTTAGTTTTATTTTAAGACATTTTGTTCTTCTTTTGTGTAGTTCTATAATTCCTTTAAACCTATGTTTTAATTACAAGTGCAATGATTCATTGGAGTCCCATACCGATAATGAATCGATGCAACTAATCTAAGAACTAAGGAATAATTTCCCTACCTTATAGTGAGTCATTCTTTACACAATATATTTCACCGCATTTTATAAGCCATTATATATTGGCCATGCCATTTATTTCATTTGTTTTATAATAGGGAAGTTATGAGGAATTTAATTAACATTGGTTTCTACTTCCCTTCATTGGCATTATATAAAAAGCCGTTATAAGCCAATCTTATTTGGTTGTGCCCATTATTTGATGAAACGTCATGAGTGTGCTATTGGCATTTGATATTCTTAAGCTCTTCATCATTTCTCACTTCGAACATACTCTCCATCATCATTATCATTCTCACTTTCATAGTGGAATCATTAGGAATAAGATCATGCGAGCTTAACTTGAAATCCAGTGTCTCCCCCACACTGAAATTCACTAGTTAAAATAAATCTTGGACCAAGTGAGATACTCATGGAATCCAGTAACTGTCCCACAAAAAAAAGGAGTGATCCCCGGCTAAGGTGAATACATCTCTAGTGTTCACTCCTCACCAAAAAGGAGCAATTCATGGCGATAACGAACCAAAAAAATATCATGAGAATTAATCAACATAGATCATGTGAAATAAACATGAAATCCAGTGTTTTCCCCACACCGAAAAGGGGTGGAATCACCGGCCAAGGTGAAACCATACATGGCTAGCTCGCTTAGGTTGAAACCACTGGCTAGTTCCTATGTTGGCTAGAGATAGTTCGAAGCCTAGGGACATAATGAGACAACTTATCAACCTCGGTAGTTCCTCGTCGCATGAGATTTACACATGCAAGCACATGCTCATAACGAGAGTTGACTCAAGCATTGTAAAATCTTGCTTCTAGACTGAGATTTACTTACTCTTTTGATGATTTATCATCCTAACTTTACATTGATCAAATGTGAATTCTCCTTACATATCATCCTTACATTACACTGATGAATGTGATTTGTCCTTACATATTATCCTTAGTTTATATTGATTATTGTGAATTGTCCTTACATATCATCCTTAGGTGTTAATGAGACTAGTCTCACACGTTCTAATAACTTCATTAGTGAGTATACTTTTCATATATTAACTAAGGTGTGAGTAAGACTTGTCTCACTTTATTAACAACCCGTTCTTGTAAGTTACTTAATTTTGACCCCTTTTATAATGTTATAACTAACGTTACTTTTTTACTTTAGTGTAGTATCTTCATTTAATCGTTTATGGATGATAAGCACTTCTATCAATGAGTTACACATGTTTAAAATTCATTCTTGTAGAGCATGTTGGGAGTTGTCCCAATTAATTGAATTCGCTTGGTTATGGATTCATTATGTTACTCTAGAAGTGCTTATAATATACATGATACTCTTATTACACAAGAATTGGTATATGATTTGTATTGTCTATTTATTTGGGATGTTAAACATTAAGTAATTTTTATTGGCATAAGCTAATTTTATGGATGTTCATATATATATTGAATATGTATGAACCCTTAGCCCATCTTTCAATCATTTACTTAAGGCCTTAGCCATTAGCATTCATTTGGTTTGACTGAATAGTGTTAGCCAATTTTTTTGGAACCAGATATCAAATTCTTTCATGATGTGATTTCATAGAGATCCTTTTTAATCAATCTTAGTTCATGAATTTAGGGTAACATTTTTATGACATATAGGACATCATCATATTAGCATTTGATGACTTTATCATCCTTATAACGTTAGAAAACAGCAATTCAACATTCGTCCCACACACATCAACATTTGACATTTACGGACGAAACTAATATATGATCAATTCATAATTCACATTGTAAATATTAGCTTCATATGATCTTAATTTCATAGGTTCATGCAACATTCATCATTAACGAACATAACACATAAAATTATACAGCACCACATACAACCAACATGATCTCTAACCTATTCAACATTGACATAGAAAAGGATACTAGGGACAAGAAGTTCGAATAGAACGAGAAGAACTCTAGTTTCAAGATCATTGAATCATCCGAAAGAAAGTTCTGTTGGAGAATGAAGTCCAAGAGAGAAACCCATACCTTATGTAGAATTTAATCTATGAATACCACCTTGTATGAAACCTTGAAGAAACCCTTGAAATCGTCTAAGAGAATCTATGGAATTTTTTGTTTTTCTTTTGTCTCTTGCTTACTAATTTGTATCGCCTTTTCTATGAGTTTGATCTTGAGATTTTAGGTTTAGGAACAGATATTTACACATTCAACTAAGGCATAATAAGTTAATTAAATAAATAAATCAATTCATTACAAAAAAGCCCCTCCTAGATTGACTGGCACTAGGAAAACATAATACTTAGTCAAATCTAATATTTTTTCCTAAGAATTACGTTTTGACACTCTAAATCAATTAATTAAATGGATAATTTAATAAATTAAGGAACCACCCAAAAAGAAAAGATTCCCATCGATTCCTAACCCCTCGATGGGTAGGATAGACGTTGGATCGTCTAGACACTTCTCAAGAATCGAAATGTGAAACACTGGATGAATAGAAGCCAAGTATTGTGGTAACCTCAGTTGGTAGGCAACATTTCGTACTCTCTGCAAGATCTCATCAGGAACTATATACCTCAGACTCAACTTCCCTTTCTTATTAAACCTCAACACCGCTTTCATGGGTGATATCTACAGATAGACTTCATCTCCCACCTTAATCAAGAGCTCTCTTTCTTTTATCTGCATAGGATTTTTGACAACTGTAAGTAGTAGCCAATCTATTCCAACTCTCCTTGAAGTAAATAGCATATTCTCTAAACATGTCTTAAAGAGTCTGAATGGTATGTTTTGCTTTTCCATCCGTCTGCGCATGAAAAGAAGTTCTAAGCTTCACATGCGTACCCAAACTCTTTTTTAATCAACTTCAACACATTGGTTGGTCACTACATGACAAAGAAAGGTCACTAATCTCAACCAGAAATCACATTTGCTGAACTTTGCATACAATTGATGTTCTCTGAGTACTTGCAATGTCTTTATTAAGTGTAAATCATGCTCTTCTCTAGACATACAATATGTGAGAATGTCATCTATGAATACTATGACGAAGGAATCATGGTACTCGTGGAAGACTCTATTCATATGGTCCATATTTAGTATGAAAAGCAGTCTTAGTGATGTCTTCTCGCCTCACTCAATGATGATGGTAGCTTGACCGAAGGTCTATCTTTGAAAAGGAACTTGAACCTTAATGTTTGTCAAATAGATCGTCGATTCTTGGAACTCATTCACTATTGATACTCATTTTATGGAAGGGACTTCTTGATCTAAGTCATTGAATCTAACTAAGTGGTATAAATACCCCTTAGCTATCATCTTATTGGCGTTTAAAAGTGAAAAGATTTGTCCTACTGGATTTGCGCCCTTCCCATTTCAGCTCTAACTCATTTGGATTTGAAGCCTTACTACCCTATTTGGACATTCTATTATGGTATAACACTTGTGAAGCCAACCATACCAAAAATCATGTCAAAATCGAACATGGCTAACTCCACTATATCATCATGTGTAACTATAACAAGGAACTTAATTGAGAAATTTTTATACACCTTCTCATCTCTAATGTCGTCCCCTATTGGGGTATTTACTAAAATTGGATAATGCAAAATTTTAGGAAGTATATCAAATCTACTAGCTATCAATTGAGTTATCAAAAGATAGAGTGGATCCTGGGTATAATAATGCATACAGAGGGAAAGTAAAGACATGCAATGTATCCATGACTACGACAGATGACTTCTCTTGCTCTTCTCTACTATTCAGCGCATAAAACATGTTCCTCTTGGAAGGTTCGGCTGCAGAATTAGCATTATACTTGGATTGATTATTCACTTGAAGAGTCTTAGACCATGTGTCAACTTTTGCCACACCCTAAGTAGTTTACACTTACCACAAGGCTTGTTGGTTTGTTAGACATTATATTCATTTCCCTTTCCTGGCAAGAATTAATCACCTTAACTCTTGAGTTACCTGAAGGAGCGCAATTACAAGAGTTCCTCCTGATCTGAAGCCTGTTTCAGACTTCAATGAGCCCCTACACGGGCTCGAACTAAGTTGGTTCATGTCCTTAGGTTTCTTTCCTTCGTGAATTCGCCTCTTGCGGCGACTCTCCTATACTTGCTGAGCATGCACCATTAAACATCCAAGATCCATATTGTCATGTAGCATGGCTTCCCGACAATCTTCAACCTGATCCTAAGATACTCCAGTCACGAACCTGCTCATCTCATCCCTTCTATTTCCCACAAAAAGAGATGCATACTTTGAATGTTTAACATAGTTCAAGGAATACACCTAGAGAGACATACCTCCTTGAATAAGGTTGATAAATTCTTCAACTTTGGCTTCCCTTTTCTCCCTTGGGAAGAACCTCTTCATAAAAGTAGTCTTAAGAACATCCCAAGTAATGGGAACATCTCATCTAGCTCTGCCATCAGCCCACATCCATTACCACATCCATTAGTTGATATGCAGTTAACTCAGCCTTTGCCTCCTTATAAACTCCCATGGCACACAAAATCTTGTGGACCTCATCTACAAACTTTTGAGGATCCCCGCTGACCTAGGACCCGTAGTACACTGGGCAATTAATCCTGGTGAAGTCCCTCCGCCTGCTACCCAGAGTACTAGAATTTTGGTTATCTAGCGGCTTGAGCCGTGATGGCCTGTGCCATTTGAAACAAAGCATTCCTAAATTCACCATATCTCAACCCTTCTAGGTTAACATGATCTTATTTAACGACAATTTGAGATTGAGGAGGATCTTGATTTCTTCCAGCAGCTGCTTCTTCAACACTCGTCGCGGCATTTCTCTATGTGCTCATATTCTATACCGATACACAAGAAGAGAGTTAGATCATCCAAAAAACATAAAATGTCAAAACTCTACATGGCAAAATAAAGATTAGAAGAAGAGATAATTTTCAATGATCGCAGTCTCTAAGTCATGATTGTGGCGCGCTTCACAACCATAAGCTAGAAACTTATTAATCTTGTTGTGTAGAGATTAGATCATACGTAATTTAACCTCATACTCTGATACAAAGTTTTTAATAATCCAACTTCTTTAATCCGAATCGCCACTAGCATCGTTGACCTCTCATAAGTCATAGACAAGCCTCTTCTTGCATTCAGCACATTCACATTGTTAATTTTAGCGGAAAATTTAATTTAAAACGTTGATACGTATGATGTTTACACAGACTTAATATAGTCATTATGTGTTAAGCATTATATATTAAGTATGGTTGTATGCATACATACACATAAAACAGTGCATGTTAAACAAAAGCTCTTACAAAACATCATGCCATTTCTTGAATGTCTAGTTATTACCCTTTCCTAATTCGTTATTTGTGAATTGTTATATGAATATGATGTATTTTAATGCATTCAAAGTACAGAACTCATTTTCTATATGATTGCCAAAAATTTGTATCATCAACATAATTTCAGAAAGCCTCGGGCAAATATTTCAAATATTAAGTCTCCCTAACCCGAGAGCTCTGTTCTCCATACTTAGTTTTAGTTTTAGTCATTCTCTTCTTGTTGTTGTGTAGTTCAATAATTTTTTATGTCTTATGTTTTAATTACAAGTGCAATGATTCATTGTAGTCGCATACCCACAGTGAATCAATATAAGAAATCCAAGGACTAAGGAATGATTTTCCTACCTTTTAGTGATTTATTCTTTACGATGTATATTCATTGCATTTCATAAGCGATTCAATATTGGCCATGCAATTTATTTCATAACTTTCATGTTAGTGCAGTTATGAGGTATTTCATTAGCATTGCTTTCTACTTCTCTTTATTGACATCATATACGAAGTCATTATAAGACAATCTTATTTGGTTGTGCCCATTATTTGTTGAACCTTCATGAGTGTGGTATTTTCACTTGACATTGTTAAGATCTTCCTCAATGCTCACTTTGAACATACGTTCCATCATTATCATCTTTCTAACTTTCAAAGTGACATCATTAGGAATAAGATCATTCGAGCTCAACATGAAATCCATTGTCACCCCTACATTGAAAAGAGGTTATTCATAGCTTAAAATGAATTTTAGACCATGTAAGCTACTCATGAAATCAGGGGTTTGTCCAACACCGAAAAGGGGTGATATCCGTCTAAGGTGAATCCATCTCAAGTGTTCACTCCACATCAAAAAGGAGTGGCTCCTGACTATAATTATCCAAGAAAATATCATGAGCATTAACCGACATATATCATGTGAGCTAAACATGATATCATGTGTCTGCCCCACACAGAAACAGGGTGGAACAACCGGCCAAGGTGAAATTTCACATGCCTAGCTCGATTAGGTTGAAACCACTGGCTAGTTCCTATATTGTCTAGACATAGTTCGAAGACTAGGGACTTAATGACACTAAATAACCACCTCAATTGTAGCCTTGTTACATGAGACTTACACGTGCAAGCACATGCTCATAACTAGTCTATCAGTTCTATGCTCACTTTTATTATCTACTTTATCTTTTAGAGTTGACTGAAGCACTATGGAAAAATGCTTCTACATTGAGATTTACTTACTCTCTTTATGATTTGTCATCCTTACTTTACTTTGATGACTTTAGCATCCTTATAACATTACAAAATAGCAAGTCAACATTCGTCACACAAACATCCACATTTGACATTTACGGACGTAACTAACATATGATCGATTCTTAATTCATGTTGTAAACATTAGTTTCATATGATCTTATGTTAATAGGTTCATGAAACATTTATCATTCAACAAAATTATACATAAAATCAGCCAGCACCACATACAAACAACATGATCTCTAACCTATTCAACATTGAAATCGAAAAGGATACTAGGATTAAGGAGTTTGACGAGAACGAGAACAACCATTGTTTCAAGATGTTTGATCGTGAGAAAGAAATTTATCATGGAGAAAGAATTTCAGAAGACAAACCCATATTTAATTTCATATATGAAGACCAACTTGTACGAAACCTTGGATAAATCCTTGAAATCGTCTAAGAGAATCAATGTAATTTTCTGTTTTTCTTTCATTTGCTTGCTTACTGTTTTACGTCTCTTTTTTATGAGCTTGATCGTGAGTTTTTTGTTTAAGGAAATTATCTTCACACATTAAAATAAGGATTTATAATTTAATTTAATTAATTAATTAATAAAATTATTACTAAAAAACCATCCTAGATTGACTAGAACTAGGTAAACACAATACTTGCTGAAATCTGAAATTTTTCCTAAGAATTTAGTTTTTAATCTTTAAATTAATAAATTAAATGGATATTATAATTAATTAAGGGACCTAAGGTATTTACTAAAATAACCCTTAGTCATTGGAACCATAATTAACCCTTTTGTACCATCCTATGTTAACTATTATGATGTTTCTTGAGTGGTACTAAGTTAGTGTAAGAATTTCATTTTGAACATTTAATTTAATTAAGTAAATGTATAATTAATTAATTAACTGACCTAGGGTAATAACTAATTTACCTCTTTGTCGTTATAACCATAACTAATCTTTTGGACAATCATAGGTTAGGTACTAGGATGTTTCTTGAACTAATTATTACGTTTGTGTAAGGATTTTGTTTTATTATTTAAACTAATTAATTAAAAATTTTAATTTTAATTAATAATGTGAACTAGGGTAATTAAAGTATACCTATGTTGTTAGGAGCAAAACTAACCATTTGGGCCATCATAGCTTAGGTACTAGGTTGTCTCTTTAAATAATTTTAAAGTTAGTGTCACCAGGTTCAGCCTTAGGTTGTCGCGTGAACTAATTAGTTAGGGCAGTAGGTTAGAGTTTTGAATTAGTTAGGAATTTAGGCCCCACATGAAGTGGTCCCTCGTTCACATTTTCCCCCCTAACTTCCCTAACCGAATTCGGTTAGGGTGGTCCCCAAATTTGGACGCTTGTTCACATGGCTTGCACATGTTCTTCAATATGGGTTGGTTGTAGTTTCCTAAATAAATATTATTTATGGTTCATTTTAAATATTTCATATTTTCCCAAGGACCCTCACCATGTCCTTAGGCATTGTTTAATTTAAATGATTATTTTAAATTGTCATGTGCTATGGTATCTAGGCTTGACACTTTAATGCCTCATACCTCACACGTTGGTTGTGGATCTATATGTATATAATGCCAATTATATTAGATTAGGGTGTTCCTTGAAGGTACATTCCTCAAACAACAATCCTTTGGTTGGGATATGGCAACCCAAAGAATATATGCTTATTCGTATATAGAAAATTGGCTAATATTTCATAGCCAATTTTTCTACACTATGCCCAATATTTAGAAATATTGGGCATTTGAGTACCAATGTACCCCTAATAGGCTATCCAAAGAGAATGCTGGGATCTTCATTAGACATATGATTTGTCAGAACATTGCATAAACCCTAACCCTATCCATATCCCTAACGCCGACCCTAGCCCTATCCCTAACATTAACCTAAAACCCAAAGTCCAAAATAGAAAAACCCTAACATAAACACTAACCTATACATATTACAACTCAAATAACCCCAAACCCTAAAACATTAAAAATAAAGATAATACCTAACTTTAACCCTAACATTAACCTTAATAATAACCCTATCATAAACCCTAAAATCAAAGTGCAGAATACAAAAACTGAAATACGAAAAACTAAACAATAGATTTTAAACTTCAAATGCTAAATATTTAATCATAAAACATAAAAGACCATAGTCCAAGTTACAAAAACCCAGACATTACATTTAAAGCCTCAAATCCTAAACCACAGACCCTAAAACCAAAGAAAATGTATACCCTAACCCTAATTCTAACCTTAACCCAAACATAAATCCTAACCCTAACCCTAAACCACTAACCCAAAACATTAAGCCCAAAATACCTAAACCGAAACATTAAAAAATAAACAATAAGTTTTTAAACAAAAAATCCTAAACTCCAAAACCTAAAAACCATAACAAAAACCTAAACCCTAACCATAACCCTAAACCATTAACTCAGAACCAAAAGACAAAATACACAAACCCAAATATTAAACAATAAACCATAGATTTTAACCAAAAAATCCTAAACACCAAACCTAAAACCAAACCCTAACCCTATACCTAATACTAACCTTAGCCCTATCCTTAACCTTAAGACAAAACCATAAGTCGAAAATACAGAAACCCTAACATTGAACACTAAACCATAGATATTACAACTCAAATAATCCCAAACCTAAAACTTGAAAAACGACCTAAAACCTAATCCTAACCCTAACCTTAACCCTAACAATAACCCTACCATAAACCCTAAACCCGAGGACCAAATTACCAAAACCCATATATAAAACACTAAAAAATAGATTTTAAATATCAAATGCTAAACATTGAATAATAAAACCTAAAAAAACCTTAGTCCAAATAGAAAACCCCATACATTAAACACTAAATCATACTTTTTAAACCTAAACCCCTAAACCTTTAACTCTAAAACCTAAAAAAAACTAAACCCTAACCCAAAACCAAATCCTAACCTTAACCCTAACCAAAACCGTAAACCAATAACCCAAAACGCCATGGCCAAAATAACAAAACGCAAAAATAAAACACTAAACCACAAATTTAAACAGAAAATTCAAAACACCAAAAACTAAAACCTAATAAAACACTAAACCCTAACCTTAACATTAACCCTATCGTTAACCTTAACCCTAAACACTAAATCCTTAAACCAAAATGTAAAATACAAAAACCCTAACATTAAACATTAAACCATGAATATTATAACTCAAATACTTTACCCAAACCCTAAAACCTAAAAAACAACCTAAACCCTAACCCTAACCCTAACCTACAATAAATCCTAAATAACAAGCCCAAAATACCAACAATTAGACATTAAACACTAAACCATTGATATTAAATCTAAATCCTAAACCCTACACCCAAAGCCCAAAATAAAAAAATCCTAACATTGAACAACCTAAACCATAGCCCTAACCCTAAATAAAACCCAAACATTAAACACTAAATCATTGATATTAAGCCTCAAATCCTAAATCCTAATCCCAAAAACCTTACAAACACCAAAGCACTAACCCTAACCCTAACAATAAACCTAACTCTAAACATTAAAACCTGAAACCCTAAGCCCACAATACCTAATCCCAAACATTAAATAATTAGCCATAGATTTTAAACCTCAAATGCTAAACCCTGAACCATAAAACTAAAAAAAAACATATACCCTAACAATAAGCCTAACCCAAACCCTAACCTTATACCCTAAATCCTAATCCCTAAGTCCAAAATACGTAAACCCAAACATTAAATACTAAACCATATTATTTAAACCTCAAATCAAAAACAACAAACCCTAAAACCTAATATAAAAAAAACATAAACCTAAACTTAACCCTAACCTAAGTCGTAACCCTAAAATGAAACCATTAACCCGAAACATTAAGCCCAAAAAAACCTAAACTAAAAGATTAAACACTAAACTATAGATTTTATACTAAAAATCCCACACTCCAAAACCTAAAACCTAAAAAAAAAAATAACCCTACACATTAAAACACTAAACCATCAATATTAAACATGAAATCCTAAACCCTAAACACAAAAAAAACCTAACCCTAACCCTAACCTAACTTTAAACTAGAAAAACTAAACCCTAAGCCCGAAATATCTACACCCAAATATTAAATACTACACCATAGATTTTAAAACTCAAATTCTAAACTCTAAACCATATTAAAGAAAAAAACATATAACCTAACCCTAATCCTAACCCTTACTCTAACCGTAAACCTAAACCCTAAATTCTAAGTCCAAAATACAAAAACCCAAACACTAAACACTAAACATTTATTTTAAATATCAAATCGTATACCACAAACACTAGAATCTAAAAAAATTAAATCCTAACTCTAAACCTTTAACAACAAACCCCAAACCCAAAATACTAAAACTCAAACATTAAACACTAAACCATAGATTTTAAACAAAAAATCCTAAAACATAAATCCTAAAAATATACAAAAAGTTAAAAAATAAACCCTTACTCTAATCATATCCCTAACACGAAAGACAACCCGAACCCTAACCTTATCTTTAACACTCATCCTAGACCCTATATCCTAAATTCAAAGCCAAAAATACAGAAACCCTAACTTTAAATACTAAATCGTAGATCTTTGTCACGATCGAAATCTAGACCCCAAACGTGACTGGCGTCGTTGACCTCTCAGAGGTCATAGACAAGCCTACATACATCATCATTACTTCATCTAGGTTAATTTTAGAGGAAAATTTGAAATTTTTTTTACTGGTACTTTATATTTGAAAATATTTATCTTGCATAGTACTATCTACGTAAACGCATAAACGTTCACAACAACCTTCTAAATTACGATTATAAAATGGAAGATATAGTCATAAATATAGAGTTGCCAAAATGGCACCAATACAATGTGTGAAAGTAAATATGAAAGAATCGTTAGTGGAACATACTCCACTAGCTTATGCCTACGTCTACGCTAGAATAAATGATTAATAATCCTCTAAAGCATGAGGGCATATAAAATATGGATGAAATCTCCACGTACGGATAACTTCTGCGTCGATTCGTAAGCTCTAATGTCCAGCTGCACTTGCACCTAAAAGTATATAAATTTATGGAATTAGTACACACCACAGACATGCATGATTTAGATTAGCTCTCTCCTAACATTATGAGTTATGGAAAGTCAAATCATTGGACTTACCAAAATTGTATTAGGAAATTCATGCCATTAGAGTAACATGCATTATCATACGCGTCATATTCAACACAACACATAATATATTTCATTTAGCATATACTATATTGCTTATAGAACATATAATATTTCATTCTATTCGTTCATTCCATGAGACCCTTGAACGGTTGACTAAACATTAGGCCTTCCAAAAATGAGGGTTCAACATATGGGACCTCAACTATGGATCCTTCTTTATCAAACACAAAGTCTGCTTCATTCATTCCTACGAACATCATTTCATTTCATTCCATTCATAGGCTAGTGTAAACACTAGCTATACCTAGGATGTAGTTTAAGACTCTTATTGGGTTCATTGTGCAATGAATAAGAAAATTATGGAAATTGAGGAAGGAACCAAGCAATGAGACACAACAGGCAGGTAAGCCCCTTAAAAATGCTACTACTGTTAATAAATTCATTAATCATATTAGTTCAAGCCATGTGCATAATCATGCCATGGGAACTGCTGTTGTGATTATTTCTATTAGGAGTCATGATGACAATGCTAGCAATAGTGAGCTTAAAAAAGAAAACAATCCTACTCTTGGGAAGGAGAAGGTTGGGGTAGTGTAGCAAGGTGAAAATTGGAAGGGTGGTGGTCTTAAGACATACCATAGAGTTTATCCTTAAATCTCTAGTAACTTTTACAAACGACCCCCCCCCCTAGCAATAAACCACACCCAAAATGTGAGCATCTCCATACCTATTGAGGTTAGCATTCCTGAAGTTCAAAAAACTAACAAACAAGAATAGGTTTCTGAACTACCAACCTGCATTGTGGTTCAATCCTTGGATGCTAGATTGAGTCAAATCCATGAAGCCCAAAGTCCTAATTCAGTGCTAAAAACCAAACATAGACAAACCACTTAAAAGGGTCAACCAACTATAATTTTTTATATGAATGAATATATGCATACCCTTACAGTGGATTGCAAATATACATTGGTTGGGAAGTTTAGCACTACAATACCTAAAGTGGAGTTGATTAGAAAAAGCTTTATACAACAAACTCAGTTGTATGGGGGAGTCAAGATTGCTCATTATAATGCAAAGCTTGTTTTCATTGATCTCAAAACTGAACTTTACTACAACACTTTCTGGACACAACAGAGAGGGAAAACTCATGAGGATTTAGGCTTGGACTCCTTTCTTTACCCCTGAAGAATTGACTCATATTGTACCAGTTTGGATTCTTCTTCCTAGACGACCCTGACATTTTTTAAAAAGCCTTTCCTCATCCCGTTATTGGAAACTGTAGGCAAAGTCTTATACTTGGATATAGTTTCTATCAAGAGATTAAGGGCAGGGATGGCTAATGTAAAGAAGCAAATTAAACTAAAAAAGGAGAAACACAAGGCAAGAAAATGAGTACATGGAGCAAATGGGAAAGGGTTTAATCTAGCCGCCGATGAAACACCAAAAAGAGGCGAGAAACCACAATGGAGGTATCATAGGTGAAAATTTTAACCTTAATAGATTGAAAATAAATGAGAATATGATGGATGTATCTGATGGAGGTAAGGAAGGGGTATGCCTATAAAACACTACTAACCTGCAGGAATGGGTCACCAAAGAGGGGAACCTATCTCATGATGGGCATGAGAAGGAGTATAATAATTAAAACTCGGACTTTGGGGACAAAAATAGCACGAAAAAACATTAAAAAAGAGGTCAAAATAAAAATTCAAAAAATTGATCAACAGACATAAAGCATGCTCACAGTTAACAAGGCAGCTCAAAAGGGAAAATAAAATATGGAAAATGAAGCCAAGGTATCACAAATAGTGGTAACAGTTAAAAGGATATGAACAACAATGGAACAAATAGAAATTCAGAATGTACTTCTAAGAGAAAAAACAAACCTAGCAAGCAAGAAACAGATGCAACTAAGAGAAGGTTAAGCAACCAATAAGATGTTGTCCATGAAAGCCAAAAGGAAAGGAGGGAGGAAACAGAAAATGATTCAGTGGAGATGGATAATCAACATAAATAAACTAGCATACCAACTCAAGAAAATTTTCCTAGCATACCAACTCAAGAAAATTTTCTTACACCACCTCAAAGGGAACCACATGATAAAGAACAAGGATATTTCAAAATTAGTACTTTCCCCCCTGATTGATGAATATGAGGTAATTAACTCAGAGGATGAATTGGACATTGATAATAAGTCTGTACAAAATTCAGATGATGATGATGAGACTAGTGATGCTTTGATAAGAGCTTGTATTCCGCATAATGATCTGGACTTGGAAGAGGAGCTTGAACATGTGACTCAAACTAAAGTTTAATCTCCAAGAGAGATGAAGCATGAAAATATTCACTTCAAATATTAGGATATCAAAACTATCACTGCTGGCTTCTCAAACACAAGACTTTTCTCCACTAGATTTTCCCATGATTAGTACAATCATTTGGAATATGAGGGGGGATCAAAACTCAGAGAGTTACATAAAGAATAAAAATGCTCAAAGAAAATGCACTTGTTAGCTATTATTTCTATTCTAGATCCCTTTGGTGACAGGGTAATGTGATAGATTTCAAGAACCAATTAACCATGGAAAATGTAGTGGCCAATTGCAATGATAAAATTTTGCAATTTTGGAATGGTGATATTGATTGTATTGTTAGAGATCAAGATGAGCAGAACATTATATGTTACTATGCCAAATGTAGAGATCATCTAAGAAGACCTCTATTGGATAAAATGCTACAACAAGTTGAGAATACAATATCAGTAAAATCATGGACTTCATAATGTTAAAAGATCTACTTATGAAAAGCTGGAAGTAATTCCATACAACATCAGGAAAATCATGGACTTCATTGACATTATTGAAGCTTGTGGCTAATGGATATTGGATGTAGTGGTAAAAAATACACTTGTCCAATAATAGAGGCATCAATCTAAGAATTTGGAAAAGACCTGATAGAGGTCTTATAAATGGTACTTAGTTGGAACTGATGCATCAAACCACCATTTCTCATCTACCATTTACAGGTTCTAATCACTGTCTTCTGTTACTTGAGATAATCAACTAAGATGAGGGCCACACTAGTTATTTCCAATTCGTTAACTGTTGGGTGGACAGACTAACTTGCTAGACACTGTGAAATCTTGTTGGAAGAGGGAGGTGACAGGAAATAATATGTGGAGATTCCACCAAAAATTGAAAAGACTCTCTAACACTCCGAGTACTTTGTCAAAAAAGGAAATTGTGTGATATTTTCCTAAAAGTTGGAGAGTTTGAAGAGAAGTTCAAAGAAGCTAAAGAAAACTTGATTCTGAACAACTGTGGTACCAATAGAGAGTCTATACATGAACTAAATGCTAACTATATTAGATATATTAAGTTGGAGGATTAAATTATACAATAAAAATCTTAGTTCCAATGGTTTAAGGTGGGAGATACTAACTCTAAATTCTTCCATTATTTGATTAGGGGTAGAAGTAGAAAAATTTTCTTTCATAGAATTTAGGAAAATGGGGAACGGATTAAAGGTGATGAAAACATTGGTTAGGCTGCCTGTGAGTATTATCAAAAAATGTTTACAGGGGAGAACTAATTTATCAATGAGGAGAATCTATAATGCATCCGTAGAATTGTATATCAGGAACAAAATGACATACTTATATGAAATCCTTCTATGGTGGTCTTTTCCATGAACAATCAATCTACAACAGAATTGGATGGCATGAATGGGTATTTATTTTACAAAAATGTTGGAACATACCAATAAGGACCTAATGGAAGTGATTAAGTCTATTTTCAGTGCTGAGGAGATCCCTTACTACTTTTCTCATTCCATTATTGTACTTCTACCCAAGGTGAGTAGCCCGAACAAAATGAATGTGTTCAGGCTCATTAGCCTAAGCAATTTCTTTAGTAAAATCATCTCCCAAATGCTATGTACAAAATTGGGTCCTATTCTTCCTAGCTTGATCTCTTTAAATCAGTCATGTTTTGTGAAGGGTAGATGTATATCTGAAAACATCATGTTGGCTAAGGAAATCATCCACCACATTTAAAAGTCTAATGTAGGTGATATACTGTGGTTTCACGGTATTACTAATACTTTTTCCTTAAGTTTTGTCTTTCAAACAGCCTTTTTGTGCTAATTTTTATATAAGTTTCTCCTTATTTGCAGGAAATCTGTTCAAAGATGTATGCGAAGGTTTTTTAGAGAACAAATGCAGAAGAGACCACCTACGGAGCTTGTGACGGTCCGTCATTTTTGTGACGGTCCGTAGGTGGCAGCGTAGTGCAGCTGCTGAAGGAAAATGGGGAAGTCTGCCCAAGTGTGGGGTTACGGAGTCCATTACGGTCCGTTGTGTCTATGACGGTCCGTCCTGCAGGTTCTTCATGAAGTTCAGAGAAGTAATCCTAGTACCCATATTCCAAGAGTTCAAGTGTTTTGGAACGAAGACCCTAGACGGACTATTGTACCTATGACGGTCCGTCATACTTGCCATCGAAGGTAATGAAGAGAGAAGCAGAAGAAATTTCATCAAGTATGGGACGACGGAGTCCATGATGGTCCATCGTGACCACGATGATCCGTCGCGAGGACCGTCGACCCAGCCACGTTTTGACAGATTTCCAGCAAATAGAGTCCTCGTTTAATTATGTTTGAGGTCCGTCGACCCAGCCACGTTTTGACAGATTTCCAGCAAATAGAGTCCTCGTTTAATTATGTTTTTATTTTCTATAAATAGTTTGAAAAACCCCATTTTTGAGGCAAGACTCTGGATCATTATTAGACTCTGTGTATTAGTGTTAGACATTCGATTATCATTAGACTTTTTGAGAGATCCATGACTACTTTGAGATTCGTGATAGTGATTGTTGGTGATTTTTGGTGATGAATCAAGAAAACTTTCGGATTTTACTCTTTCTCATTGAAGTAAGTACATGAATTTTATATAATCTATTTGAATATTGTGATTATGACTATGGGTAACTAAACTCCATAATTAGGTTTGTGGGAACCATAGGCAAATAATGAGATAAAACTTAACGAAAATAACAATTCTAGAATAGTGTCTTGCATGTATCATTAATTCTTTCGCTTAGAAGTCTTTTTAAGGGATGGCCAACATTAGAACTCTCCTTAATGCTACTTTCCCGACCAAGGAGGTAGATAATAGGAAAAGAATTATAAACATAGATTTAGTGTATACTATCTAATAGGCTAGTATATATTGGTACGAGGTAATAACTTAGTCAAATATCGAATACGATTATTAATATGAGGTAAAGATAAGGGTTAGGATAGCAACACACGTAGCCGGACCAAGGTGCGCAGTGAAATTTTCAAGATGCCGGACCAAGGATTTAGAAATACATAACTTATCACTTTGCATGCAAGATACTAGAAAAGAATTGTTATAGTTAGAATTATCAAGTCATGAACCTGTGGGGAACAAGTAAACCCTAGTTACTTTGATTAATTGATTAAACTCCAACATTCAAAGCTGTTAAGTGTCTCTTTCAATTTCATTAGTTATTTTCATTCATTTAAAAATAGAAACACCCCTATTATTGTTTTTGCTTTCCAAGAAAGTAATTGACCGAACAATAGTAATAATAGGTTAAACTTAAGTCTAAACTATTTTCCTCGTGGGAACGATCCCAACCTCACTAGTTGGGTTATTTAGTTGACACGACCGCTTTACTTCTTATTTGAGAAGTAAGTTTGAGCGTATGAAATATTGGCACCGCTGCCGGGGATTATGAGTTTTAGATTAAATTAAACTTATTACTATAGTCTAGTTGATGTTCACCCAGCTCCGGTTGATGTTCATAGTCAGTTGTTACCCGATGCTCTGGGTGAACACCAACTGAGGGGACAAAATCCCGTTCCATGGCCCCAAGCATACTACAAAGGCTATAATAACATAGAAGACTCCGATGGGCCAGTTTTCTTGCCTCCTCTACCCACAGGCCACACCTTTGTGGCAACTAGTAGCCAGATGCAAATGCTCAGTGCAAGAGGTTTGTTTTTTCGGGTTACCTTCAAAGGATCCACATGCCCATATAGCTAATGTAAGGGCAATGTGTAAATGTTGTGTAGGGAGGCCTGACTTGGACTTAGATGTACTAGGGCTCAGAGTGTTTCCTCTCTCACTGACAAGAGAGGCTGCTATATGGTTCACTGAGCTCCCTTATAACTCAATTTTCACTTGGAACCAGCTAAGGGATGTCTTCTTAGCACGCTACTATCCGGTCTCAAAGAAACTAAACCACAAAGACAGAGTGAACAACTTTGTGGCACTACCGGGAGAGTCTGCTAGTAGTTCTTGGGATAGATTCACCTCGTTCTTGAGAAGTGTCCCAGATCACCGTATAGATGATGAGTCACTGAAGAAATACTTCTATCGGGGGCAGGATGATAATAATAAAGCGGTGGTGTAAAGCGGTGGTGGACACTATAGCAGGTGGATCTGATGGGTAATGTCGTTATGCTGAGATTGCCAAAAAATTTGAGAAAATCTCCCGGCATAATAAAGCTGGGAGTAGTAGGAAGTCAGATACCGGGAGAAACACCTTCGCAATGCAGTCGACTCACAACCCAGCCACAAATGAGATTCGTGACGAAATGGCTCAGATGAGAACTTAGCTTGGGTTTGTACTAAAACATGTCACAGGGGTAAAGAAAAGATAAATGCAGTAAACTACTTGTCAAAACCAATGCCACCTAATTATGAATGTTATTATGCGAAGGACATTTATGAAGTAAATGAGCAGATGGCGGGTTTCTGACCGAGCGCCCAAGGCTCAAATCATGACAATTAGCGCCAAGGTCAAGGGAACCAAGGTCGGATCCATGGTAACTACAACCGTGAAGGTCATTATGTCCGAGATGGAAACTACAACCGCGACAACAACTTCAGTAGGGGTAACTACGGTAACAAAAATGATAGGAATAGGCCCTATGTCCCTCCTCCAAATCATGAAGTTACTCCTAGGGATGGTGGAGATAGTATGGCGCGAGTTGAGGATATGTTTCACAAAATGATGAGGAGGTTTGATGCTAGTGATGAGCACATTAAAGAGTTAAGGTGTGATTTAGCTAGTATTGGGCAAAATGATGATACACATGCAATATCGATTAAGCAGATCAAGTTGCAAATGGCCCAATTATCTGCGACAGTGACCACACGGCAGCCGGGTACTCTTCCTAGCAACACTATCCAAAATCCAAAAAATGATGCACACTGTATGGCAATCTCTACTTGGGGTGTTAAGCAAACCATTGACCCACCTATGCCGTCTAATGAGAAAAATGTGAGAAAGGATGATGATAAGGTGGTAAAGGGTAGTGGTGAAGTAAAAGAGAGCACTGGAAAGGATGCAGAAGTCCCTTTGAAGGTAATTCCCATGCCTAGACCAACACCACCCTTCCCTCAAAGATTAGTGAAAAAGATCGAGGATGGTAAATATCGGCGTTTTATAACAATGCTGAAGCAGCTTTCTATCAATGTCCCTTTGGTAGAAACTCTTGAACAAATGCCTTGTTATGCCAAGTTTATGAAAGATCTAGTTACAAAGAAAAGATCGGTAACTTTCGAGGATGATGATAGACTGCAGCATTCTAGTGCTATTGCTACAAGATCTCTCGTACAAAAGAAAGAAGATCCGGGTGCGTTCACTATTCCTTGTACAGTCGGGTCATTACATTTTGCAAATACATTATGTGATCTGGGGGCAAGCATAAATCTCATGCCCCTCTCTATTTACAAGAAGTTGGATTTGGCTGACCCAAAACAAACGGTGATGCGACTACTGATGGCTGATCGAATACTGAAAAGGCCTATAGGGATACTCCATGATGTGCTAGTAAAAGTGTAGTCATTCATATTTCCGGCAGATTTTGTTATTCTTGATTGTGATGTCGATTTTGATGTGCCTACTATTCTTCGGAGGCCATTCCTTGCTACAAGTAGAGTCCTAGTTGATATGGAAAAGGGGCAGATGAAATTTCGGTTGAACAATGAAGAAGCGACCTTCAATGTTTGTAGGACCATGAGGCAGATTGGTGAGCTCCAATCGGTATCAGCCATATCCCACAAAGAAATGAAGAAGAAAGAGAATGAAGAAAAAATTGCAATACAAGATTTTATGGTTGGGGATTTTGTACTTTTAGATAAATCTAGATTGCCTTGTCTTCCGGGCAAGCTCAAGTCCAAATGGACTGGCCTTTACTTGATCACCCAAGTATTCCCTCATGGAGTAGTTGAGTAAAAAACCAAGGAGGGAGTGCGGGTTAAGGGTAAAAGAGAATGAATAAAACTTTATTTTGGGCATACTGCATCGGTTGATGAAATGATAGAGGCATACCATCTTGATGAAGGCTGAGTAATCAAGTGTCCTCAGTCGTTCCACGACGTTAAATGAGGCACTTGTTTGGAGGCAACCCAATACTTATATTTTTTTTCCTTTCATTCTTTCTAGTAATGGTAGAATTTTCTACTAATGGTTTTTAAATTTGCAGGCACATCACCAGGAAATTCTACAGAAAATCACTCTGCAACAGTCACCAATGGACACATGCGACGGACTATCATTCTCTCGATGGTCCGTCCTGCACAACCATTCTGATTGTCAGAGACCGTATTCCTAAGGGTCTCTCACATTTTCTAAGTGTCCTCCAACGGACATCTACGACGGACCGTCATACTCTCGACGTTCCGTTCTGCATAACCGTCATGAAGGTCAGAGACCCCTCTCTTAAGGGTCTCCATTTTTTTAAGTGTCCAACGACGGACATGGACGACGGACCGTCATAATCACAACGGTCCGTACTGATTGTCGACGCTTTGCGCCCCAGGTTTGCTTCACCTACCACTCTTGTATGTCAATTTTTTTTATAAATTGGGGACAATTGCATGTCTTTTTGTCGGGGGTGGGGTAAATGGAAAGTGAGTGCTAGGGTAAAGTCTGAGTAGTCCAATTAACTATCCTTTTTTGGGGTTTTCTCGCCTGTTTCTTTTTCCCCAAGAGACTGATTACTTTTTCTATTGAACCGACATGTTTATATCTTATGTACATAGTTTAATTCTGGAGCATGATGACTCAAATGATATCCTGATAAATGATGTCTAAAATGATATCCTGATAAAATTGAAAATGATGCATGACTAGGCATAGAAATTGACAAGTGTGTGGTCTAAGCATTACATAGAGGTACACCACTGCATAACCCTAAGTCTAAAATTCGAACTTGGTGTCTGATAATCGGGTAGAGTGATGAGATGTCAAGTGAGTGTGAGGAAGATTTGAATAGTCTACTATTTGTACTGAGCTAGAACTTGCCTGGTTAGTCCTGGTAAAAGTAAGCTGTAATAGACATAGGAAAGGACCATAGGCCCTTCTTCAATGAAGCCCATTTTTAGGCTACATAAAAGAAAACCAAATGAAATTTATACTTCTTTGATCAAATGATCTGAGCTTAAATTAGACCTTTCTTTTTCACCCCAACTGATCTTTTCTGGGAAAAATATGTTGGACCTGGTCTCTCCTTGGACATATACACCTCAGCTTATGCCAAAAGCATAAGTTGGGGGTGGCTAATGCAGTAAACAACCTTCGTTATTGCCCTGACCTAACTTTGGGGTATTGTGTACTTTGACTCATGGCAAAGCCATGAGTTGAGGGTGGCTATTATGAGGAATGCTCTGGAAAGTGGGGTTGAAAGAACAAAGAGAGAGAAAACAAAAGTAAAGTGACTGAAGAATTAGTTGAAAGAAGATTAAATAAAAAGAAATACAAGCATGAAAATAAGAGAGTAACTTACACAAATGAAGAAAGAACAGAAAATAGCAAGGTGAAAGAATATGAGAAACTAGGCGAGATAAAATGATAGAAAATGGTATGTTTAGCCGATATGTTAAGGAGGACAAAAAATCACTAAAGTATACATAAATATACCCTACCTGACCTTGAGACTATGTTACAAGCTAAGAAAGTCTTATCGTGATCCATAAGGGTTGTATAGCGAACTTAAGGCAGTGAAAATAAGGGCAAGGTTATGGAAATAGGTATGAATTAGTGTGACTTTGTTTTTAGAGAGAATATTAAAAAGTATTCCTTATACTCAAACTGAAACCTGTGTGTGAAAATGAGGATTTTGTTTCAAAGTGAGGACACTAGTTGCAATACCGGAAATATTAGCATCTCGGTGAGAAATTGAAGATGATAGGTGTTAGCGCATGGTGAGTCTGTGTCATGTTCTGATCCCACATAATTCAAGCCTAATAGTGATAGCATGCATAGATATGATGAGATTAATCGGGATTGATAGCCAAATGATTGCAAAGGATAAAACATGGATACTATTGTACAAAGATTTTGTATTGAGTCATAGCGCGTCGCTTGAGAACAAACAACGAATTCAAGTTGAGGGTGTTGATATAACGTGGTTTCACAGTATTATTAATACTTTTGCCTTAAGTTTAGTGTGTCCAAAAGGCTTTTTGTGCTAATTTTTCTATGAGTTTCTCCTTATTTCCTGGAAATCTGTTCAAAGATGTATGCAAAGGTTTTTGAGCGAAGAAATACATAAGAGACCACCTACGGAGCTTGTGACGGTCCTTTATGCTTGTCAGGGTTCATAGGTGGCAGCGTAGTGCATCTGCTGAAGGAAGATGATGAATTCTGCCCAAGTGTGGGGTTACCGAGTTCATGACGGTCCATCGTGTCTATGATGGTCCATCTTGCAGGTCCATCATGATGTTCAGAGAAGTAATCCCAGTACCCATATTCCAAGAGTTTAAGTGTTTTGGAACGAAGACCCTCGACAGAACGTTATGCCTATGAACGTCTGTCATACTTGCCGTCGAGGGCAATGAATAGAGCAGTAGAAGAAATTTCATCAAGTATGGGACGACGGAGTCCATGATTGTCCGTCGTGACCACGATGATCCGTCGCGAGGTCCGTCGATCCATTCGCGTTTTGACAGATTTCCAGCAAATAGAGTCCTTGTTTAATTAGTTTTTTATTTTCTATAAATAGTTCGAAAAACCTCATTTTTGTGGCTAGACTCTGTATCATTATTAGACTTTGTGTATTAGTGTTAGACTGTCGATTATCATTAGACTTTTTGTGAGATTCTTGATTACTTTGAGATTCTTGCAAGTGATTGTTGGTGATTTTTTGTGATTAATCAAGAAAACTTTTTGATTTTACACATTCTCATTGAAGTAAGTACATGAATTCTTATATAATATATTTGAATATTTTGATTATTACTATGGGTAACAAAACTCCATAACTAGGGTTGTGTGAACCATAGGCAAATAATGAGATAAAACCTAACAAAAATAACAATTCTAGAATAGTATCTTACATGTATTAATAATTCTTTCGCTTAGAAGTCTTTTTAAGGATGGCCAACATTACAACTCGCCTTAATGCTACTAGCCGGACCAAGGAGGTAGATAATAGGACAAGAATTATCAACATAGATTTAGTGTATACTATCTAATAGGCTAGAATTGATTGGTACGAGGTAATAACTTAGTAAAATATCGAATACGATGCTTAATATGAGGTAAAGATAAGGGTTAGGATAGCAACACAAGTAGCAGAACCAAGGTGCGCAGTGAGATTTTCTAGATGCCGGACAAAGGATTTATAAATACATAACTTATCACTTTCCATTCAAGATACTAGAAAAGAATTGTTATTGTTAGAATTATCAAGTTACAAACCTGTGGGGAACACGTAAACCCTAGTTACTTTGATTAATTGATTAAACTCCAACATTCAAAGCTGTTAAGTGTCTCTTTCAATTTCGTTAGTTTATTCATTAATTTAGAAATAGAAACCCCCTTTTTTATTGTTTTTGCTTTCCAAGGAAGTAATTGACCGAACAATAGTAATAATAGGTTAAAGTTAAGTCTAAACTATATTTCTCGTGGGAATGATCCCAACCTCACTAGTTGGGTTATTTACTTGACACGACCGCTTTACTTCTTATTTGAGAAGTAAGTTTTAGCGTATCAATAGGTAGTAATGTTATTATAATGTCGGATATGGTAAAGGGCTATTAAAGAGTATCTTGGGCTTATATATGCTTGGTCCTAGGGAAGTTGGGATTTAATGACATATTCATAGACATGGTGTTAAGATTCATGGAAAATAACTTGTATTCTATCATCATTAATCGAAAAAGATTTAAATTTTTTCCAGTCAACTAAGGGTCTCAAAAAAGGTGACCCCCTAGTGAATGTTATCCTTACTTTAAATTGATGAATGTGAATTTTTCTTAAATATCATCCTTAGGTGTTAATGAGACTAGTCTCACACGTTCTAACACCTTCATTCGTGAGTATACTTTTAACATATTAACAAAGGTGTGAGTAAGACTTGTCTCACTTTCTTTAACAATCTATTCTTATCACATACTCAATTTACACCCCTTTAATTATGTTATAACTCATGTTACATGTTTACTTTAGTGTAATAGCTTCATTTCATCGTTATGGACGATGAACACTTCTTTCAATAAGTTACACATGTTCATAGTTCATTCTTGTAGAGCATGTTCGGAGTTGTCCCAATGAATGATATGCCCTTGTTTATGGATTTATCGAGTTACTTTAGAAGTGATTATAATATACTTGATAATCTTACTACACATGAATTGGCATATGATTAGTATTGTCTCAACATATGGGATGTTAAACTAGTAAGACATTTTTATTGAGATAAGCCAATTTTACAGATGTTCATATTTAAATTGAATATGTATGAACCCTTAGATAATCTTTTAATCATTTAATTAAGCCCTTATCCATTAACATGCATTAGCTTTTACACAATAGCGTTAGCCAATTTTATTTGAACCAGATAGCCAATTCATTGAAGATGTGATTTCATAGAGATACTTTTTAATCAATCATAGTTCATGACTTTAAGGTTACTATTTTAAGACATATTGGACAGCATCATATTAGAATTTGATGACTTTAACATCCATATAACATTACAAAATAGCAAGTCAACATTTGTCACACAAACATACACATTTGACATATACGGAAGTAACTTACATATGATCGATTCTTAATTCATGTTGTAAACATTAGCTTCATATGATCTTATGTTCATAGGTTCATTAAACATTCATCATTCAATAACATTACACATAAAATCAGCCAGCACCACATACCAACAACATGATCTCTAACCTATTAAACATTGAAATCGAAAAGGATACTAGGAATAAGAAGTTTGACGAGAACGAGAACAACCTTAGTTTCAAGATGTTTGAATCGTGGGAAAGAAAGTGATCATGGAGAAAGAATTTCAAGAGACAAACCCATATAGAATTTCATATATGAAGACCACCTTGTACGAAACCTTGGATAAATCCTTGAAATCGTCTAAGAGAATCAATGTAATTTTCTATTTTTCTTTCGTTTGCTTGCTTACTGTTTTACGTCTCTTTTTTATGCATCGTCAGTTTTTGTTTAAGGAACTTATCTTCACACATTAAAATAAGTATTAATAATTTAATTTAATTAATTAATAAATTAAATTTTACTAAAAAACCTTCCTAGATTTACTAGAACTAGGTAAACACAATACTTAGTGAAATGGATATTTTAATTAATTAAGGCACGTAGGGTATTTACTAAAATAACCCTTATTCATTGGAACCATAATTAACCCTTTTGTACCATCCTACGTTAACTACTATGATGTTTCTTTAGTGGTACTAAGTTAGTGTCAGAATTTCGTTTGAACATTTAATTTTATGAATTAAATGTATAATTTAATTAATTAACTGACCTAGGGTAATTATTAATTTACCTCTATATCGTTATAACCATAACTAATCTTTTGGACCATCATAGGTTAGGTACTAGGATATTTCTTCAACTAGTTAGTAGGTTTGTGTAGGATTTCGTTTTGACCATTTAAACTAATTAGTTAAATTTATATTTCAATTAATCAGGATAACTAGGGTAATTCATAAAGTATCCCTATGTTGTTAGGAGCAAAACTAACCATTTGGACCATCATAGGTTAGGTAATAGGTTGTCTCTTTAAATAGTTAGTAAGTTAGTGTCACCAGGTTCAACCTTAGGTTGTCGCGTGCACTAATAAGTTAGGGCAGTAGGTTAGAGTCTAGAATTAGTTTGGAAGTTAGGCCCCACATGAAGTGGTCCCTTGTTCACATATTCCGCCCTAACCTCCCTAAGCGAATTCGGTTAGGGTGGTCCCCTCATTAGGATTTTTCTTCACATGGCTTGAACATGTTCTTCCATATGGGTTGGTTGTAATTTCCTAAATAAATATTATTTATGGTTCATTTGAAATATTTACTTATTTTCCCAAGTAAGCTCACCATGTCGTTAGGCACAATTTAATTTACATGATTATTTTAAATGGTCATGTGCTATGGTATTTAGGCTTGACACTTTGATGCTTCATACATCACACGTTTGTTGTGGATCAATATGTATATAATGCCAATTATATTAGATTAGGGTGTTCCTTAAAGGTACATTCCTCAAACAACAATCTTTTGATTGGGATATGGCAACCCAAAGAATATATGCTTATTCGTATATAGAAAATTGGCTAATATTTCATAGCCAATTTTTCTACACTATGCCCAATATTTAGAAATATTGGGCATTTGAGTACCAATGTACCCCTAATAGGCTATCCAAAGGGAATGCTGGGATCTTCATTAGACATATCATTTGTCGGAACATTGCATAAACCCTAACCCTATCCCTATTACTAACACCTACCCTAGCCCTATCCCTAACATTAACCTAAAACCCAAAGTCCAAAATAGAAAAACCCTAACATTAAACCATAACCTATAGATATTATGACTCAAATAACCCCAAACCCTAAAACATTAAAAATAAACCTAACACCTAACCCTAACCCTAACATTAAGCATAATAATTACCCTACCATAAACCCTAAAATCAAAGCGCAAAATACAAAAACGTAAATACTAAACACTAAACAATAGATTTTTAACTTCAAATGCTGAACATTTAATCATAAAACTTAAAAAAATCATAGTCCAAGTTACAAAAACCCATACATTATATTTTAAGCCTCAAATCCTAAACCACAGACCCTAAAACCAAAGAAAACGTAAACCTAACCCTAAACCACACCTTAACCCAAACCTAAATCCTATCTCTAACCCTAAACCACTAACCCAAAACATTAAGCCCAAAATAACTAAACCGAAACATTAAACATTAAACCATAGATTTTAAATTTAAAAATCCTAAACTCCAAAACCTAAAAACCATAAAAAAACCTAAACCCTAACCCTAAACCATTAACTCCTAACAAAAAGCCCAAAATACCAAAACCCAAATATTAAACACGAAACCATAGATTTTAAACAAAAAATCCTAAACAACAAACCTAAAACCAAACCCTAACCATATCCCTTATACTAACCCTAGCCCTATCCTTAACATTAAGCCAAAACCAAAAGTCCAAAATAAAGAAACCCTAACATTGAAAAATAAACCATCGATATTACAACTCAAATAATCCCAAACCTAAAACTTAAAAAACGAACTAAAACCTAACCCTAACCCTAACCTTAACCCTAACAATAACCCTACAATAAACCCTAAACCCGAGGCACAAATTACCAAAACCCATATATTAAATACTAAAAAATAGATTTTAAATCTCAAATGCTAAACATTGAATCATAAAACCTAAAAAAAACCTTAGTCCAAAATAGAAAAACCCAGACATTAAACACTAAGCCATACATTTTAAACCTCAACCCCTAAACCTTTAACTCTAAAACCTAAAAAAACTAAACCCTAACCAAACCTAACCTTAACAATAACCATAACCGTAAACCACTACCCAAAACTCCATGCCAAAAATAACAAAACCCAAAAATTAAAAACTAAACCATAGATTTTAAATCGAAAATCCAAAACCCCAAAAACTAAAACCTATAAAAACACTAAACCTTAACCTTAACATTAACCCTATCCTTAACCCTAACCCTAAATCCTAAACCCTTAAACCAAAATTTAAAATACCAAAACCCTAACATTAAACATTAAACCATGAATATAATAACTCAAATACTTAACACAAACCCTAAAACCTAAAAACAACGTAAACCCTAACCCTAACCTACAATATATCCTAAAGCCCAAGCCCAAAATACCAAAACATAAACATTGAACACTAAACAATTAATATTAAAACTCAAATCCTAAACCCTACACCCAAAGCCCAAAATACAAAAATCCTGACATTGAACAACCTAAACCATAACCCTAACCCTAACATAAAACCCAAACATTAAACACTAAATCATTGATATTAAACTTCAAATCCTAAATCCTAGTCCCAAAAACCGTACAAAAACAAAAGCCCTAACCCTAACCCTTACAGTAATCCTAACTCTAAACGTTAAAAGCTGAAACCCTAAGCCCACAATACCTAATCCCAAACATTAAATAATTAGCCATAGATATTAAACCTCAAATGCTAAACCCTGAACCATAAACCTTAAAAAAACTTATAGCCTAAAAATAATCCTAACCCTAACCCGAACCCTATACCTTAAACCTTAATCCTTAAGTCCAAAATACGAAAATCCAAACATTAAATACTAAACCATATTATTTAAACCTCAAATCCAAAACATCAAACCCTAAAACCTAGGATAAAAAAAAACATAAACCTAAACTTAACCCTAACCTAAGTCGTAACCATAAACTGAAAGTATTAACCCAAAACATTAAGCCAAAAAACCTAAACCCAAAGATTAATCACTAAACTATAGATTTTAAGCCAAAAATCCTACACTCCAAAACCTAAAACCTAAAAAAAAAACTAAACCCTAAACCTAACCTTATCCCTAACGTAAGCCCTAACCCTAACCGAAACCCTAAGATTTACCACTAATACATAGATATTATAACTCAAATACTTAACCCCACAACCTAAAACCTAAAAAAAAACTAAACCCTAACCGTACCATAAATCTTAAATCCCAACCCCAAAAGTACCAAAAGCCAAACATTAAAACACTAAACCATCAATATTAAACTTCAAATCCTAAACCCTAAACCAAAAAAAAACTAACCCTAACCCTAACCTAAGTTTAAAGTAGAAAATTTAAACCCTAAGCCCGAAATATCTACACCCTAATATTAAATACTACACCATAGATTTTAAACCTCAAATTCTAAACTCTAAACCATATAAACGAAAAAAAACATATAACCTAACCCTAATCCTAACCCTTACTGTAACCCTCAATCTAAACCCTAAATTCTAAGTCCAAAATACAAAAACCCAAACATTAAACACTGAACATTGATTTTAAATCTCAAATCCTAAACGACAAACACTAAAATCTAAAAAAATTAAACCCCAACTCTAAACCTTTAACAAGAAACCCCAAACCCAAAATACTAAAACTCACACATTAAACAATAAACCATAGATTTTAAACAAAAAATCCTAAAACTTAAATCCTAAAAATATATATAAAATAAAAAAAATATAGCCTAACCCTAATCGTATTCCTAACACGAACCCCAACCCGAACCAAAGCCTTATCTTTAACACTCACCCTAGACCCTATATCCTAAACTCAAAGCCAAAAATACAGAAACCCTAACTTTAAACACTAAACCGTAGATCTTTGTCACGATCAGAAATCTACATTACACATGTGACCGGCCTCGTTGACCTCTCAGAGGTCACAGACAAGCTTCCATACATCATCATTACTTCATCTAGGTTAATTTTAGTGGAAAATTTGAACTTTTGTTTACTTATACTTTACATTAGAAAATATTGATCTCGCATAATACTATATACGTAAATGCATAAACATTCACAACAACCATCTAAATTACGATTATAAAATGGAAGATAAAGTCATAAATAACGAGTTGCCAAAATGGAACCAATACAATATCTGAAAGTATATATGAAAGAATCGTTAGTGGAACATACTCCACTAGCTCATGCCTATGTCTACGCCAGAATAAATCAGTAAGCATCCTCAAAAGCATGAGGGCCTAAAAAATATGTATGAAAGCTCCACGTGCGGATAACTTCTGCGTCGATTCGTAAGCTCTAATGTCCAGCTGCACCTGCACATAAAAATAGATAAATTTATGGAATTAGTACACACCACGGACATGCATGATTTAGATTAGCTCTCTCCTAACGATATGAGTTATGGAAAGTCAAATCATTTGACTTACCGAAATTGGATTAGGAAATTCATGCCATTAGAGTAACATGCATTATCATACGCATCATATTCGACACAACACATAATATATTGCATATAGCACATAACATATTGTATATAGAATATATTATATTTCATTCTATTTGTTCATTCCATGAGACCCTGGAACGTTGGACTAAACATTAGGCCTTCAAAAAAATGAGGGCTCAACATATGGGACCTCAACTAGGGATCCTTCTTTATCAAATACATAGTTCGCTTCAATCATTCATACGTACTTCATTTCATTTTATTCATAGACTAGTGTAAACACTAGCTATGGCTAGGATGTAGTATAAGACTCTTATTGGGTTCATTGTGCAATGAATAATAAAATTATGGAAATGGAGGAAGCAATGAGACGCAACAGGCAGGTAAGTCCCTTAACAATGCTACTACTTTTAATAAATTCAATAATAGTGTTAGTTCTAGCCGTGTGCAAAATCATGGCATGGGAATTGCTGCTGTGAATATTTCTATTAGGTGTCATGATGACAATGCTAGCAACAGTGAACTTAAAAAAGAAAACAATCCTACTCTTGTGAAGGAGAAGGTTGGGGTAGTGTAGAAAGGTGAAAATGGGAAGGGTGGTGATCTTAAGTAATACCATAGATATCCTAAAATCTCTAGTAACTTTTACAAACTACCCCCCCCCCCAGCAATAATCCACACCCAAAAAGCTAGCATCTCCATACCTATTGAGGCTAGGAGTGCTGATGTTCAAAAAACTAACATGCAAGAACAAGATTCTGAACTACCACCCTTTACTGTGGTTCAATCCTTAGATGCTAGATTGAGTCAAATCCATGAAGCCCAAAGTACTAATACAGTGCTAAAAACCAAACCTAGACAAACCACTAAACAGGGTCAACCAACTATATATTTTATATGAATGACTATATGCATATCCTTACAGTGGATTGCAAATATACATATGTTGGGATGATTAGCTCTACAATACCTAACGTGGAGTTGATTAGAAAAAGCTTTATACAACAGACTCAGTTGGATGGGGGAGTCAAGATTGCTCAATATAATGCCAAGCTTGTTTTCATTGATCTCCAAAATGAATTGAACTACACCACTATCTGGACATAATAGATAGGGAAAACTCATGAGGATTCAGGCCTGGACTCCTTTATTTACCCCTTAAGAAGAGACTCTTATTGTACCAGTTTGGATTGTTTTTCCTAGACTACCCTGTCATTTTTTAAAAAGCCTTACCTCATCCAGTTACTGGAAACGGTAGGCAAGGTATTATACTTGGATATAGTATCTATCAAGAGATCAAGGGCAGGGATGGCTAAAGTTAAGAAGCAAATTGACCTAACAAAAAAGAAACACAAGGCAAGAAAATGAGGACAGGGAGTAAATAGGAAAGAGGTTAATCTAGCCGCACATGAAAATCTAGCCGCACATGAAACACCAAAAAGAGGGGAGAAACAACAATGCAGGTATCATAGCTCAAAAATTTAACCTTAATAGATTGCAATTAAATGAGATTATGATGGATGTAGCTGATGGAGGTAAGGAAGGGGGATGTATAGAGAACACTACTAACCTGCAGGAATGGGTGACCAAAGAGGGGAACCTATACCATGATTGTCATGAGAAGGAGTATAATGATCAAAACTCTTACATTAGAGACCAAAATAGCAGGAAAAAAATATAAAAAAAGAGGGCAAACAAAAAATTCAAAAAATGGATCAACAGACTAAAAGCATGCTAACAGTTAAGAAGGTAGCTCAAAAGGGAAAATAAAATATGGAAAATGAAGCCAAGGTGAAACAAAATTGTTGTAACAATGAAAAGGATATGAACAACAATGGAACAAATAGAAATTCAGAAAGTACCCCTAAGAGCAAAAACAAACCTAGCAAGCAAAAATCCGATGCAGCTAAGAGAAGGTTAAGCAACCAATAAGATGTATTCCATGAAAATGAAAAGGAAAGGAGGGAGGAAACAGGAAATGATTCAGTGGAGGTGGATAATCAACATAGACAAACTAGCATACCAACTCAAGAAAATTTTTTGACTCCACCTGAAAAAGAACATGGATATTTCAAAATTAGTACTTTCCCCCCTAATTGTATAAATATGAGCTAATTAACACAGAGGACGAATTGGACATGATTAATGTCTGTACAACATTCAGATGATGATGATGAGACTAGTGATTCTTTGATAAGAGCTTTTATTCCGCATAATGATTAGGACATGGAAGAGGAGCTTCAACAGGTGACTCAAACTCAAGGTTTATCACCAAGATGGATAAAGCATGAAAATTTTCACTTAAAATATTAGGATATCCAAACTATCACTACCGGCATCTCAAACACCAGACTTTTCTCCACTAGAGTTTCCCAACGATTAGTACAATTATTTAGAATATGAGGGGGATCAAAACTCAGAGAGTTACATAAATAATAAAATTGCTCAAGAAAATGCACTTTTTACCTATTATTTATATTCTAGATCCCTTTGGTGATAGTGGTAATGTGATAAGTTTCAAGAACCAATTTGCCATGGAAAATGTAGTGGCCAATTACAGTGATAAAATTTTGCAATTTTGGAATATTGATGTTGATTGTATTGTTAGAGATCAAGATGAGAAGAACATTACATGTGTAAAAAAATGAATGTGTTCAGTCCTATTATCCTAAGCAATTTTTTTAGTAAAATCATCTCCCTAAGGCTATTTACAAAATTGGGTCCTATTCTGCGAAGCTTGATCTCTTTCAATCAGTCTTGTTTTTGAAGGGTAGAAGTATATCTGAAAACATCATGTTGGCTGAGGAAATCATCCACCACATAAAAATGTCTAATATAGGTAGTAATGTTATTATAAAGTTGGATATGGTAAACAGCTATGAAAGAGTATCTTGGTCTTATATATGCTTGGTCCTAAGGAAGTTGGGCATTAATGGGATATTCATAGGCATGGTGTAAAGATTAATGGAAAATAACTGGTATTCTATCATCATTAATGGAAAAAGATTTAAATTTTTTCCAGGAAACTAGGGGTCTCAAACAAGGTGACACCCTAGTTCTTGCCCTATTTCTTTTACTTGCAGAGATGCTCTCTAGATCCTTAAATACATAACATAATCACCCTGACTACCAAACCTTTTTCGTTGAAAGAAGGGTCCCACACGTATATCCCTTGAGTTTTCCGTAGATAATATATTATTTACTTCAAGGAGAGCTAAATATCTCCAGTTCATCATGAAAACTCTCACGTATTATGATGACACATTAGACCAAATGATCAATTGTGACAAAAGTCATTTAAAGGTACATCATAATGTTTTTGATAGTACAAAAGACAGAATTAAAAGGTTTACTTGTTTTAAACACAAATAGGGTATTATCACATATCTTTGATGCCCTCCGTTTTTGGGTAGGCCTAGGATTTCTTATTTTCTTGACCTTGTAAATAAAGTGATATTCAAGTTTATAGGATGGAAAACTA
The DNA here is from genome assembly GCA_027789145.1 of Solanum arcanum. Lineage (NCBI taxonomy): Eukaryota > Viridiplantae > Streptophyta > Magnoliopsida > Solanales > Solanaceae > Solanum > Solanum arcanum. Next base: position 19,836,494 of record CM050941.1, read on the forward strand.
AGCAACTAAATTGTGGTGGCAGAGTTGCCGTTAATTAAACATGTCCTTCAAGCATTCCCCATCATTTATTATATGATATTACCACTCCTACCAAAGTACTCAAGCAAATTAATATATTGATGGAAAAGTTTTTTTGGGGATGGAAAAGTGATAAGAAGAAATATCATTAGGCTTCCTTGAAGAATCTGAGCTACCCTAATGATGAAGAAGGGGTAGGTATAAGGAACTTGAAAGATGTGTGCTTATCATTGCAATATAAACAATGGAGGGTCTTTAGTACTAAATACATATAATGGGGAGAATTTCACAAAGCCAAATAATGCCAAAGGTCACCCATCTGCAAAAAATGTTATTTTGCTGACTAATTCAACTGGAAACATATGGTACACAACAGGAATAATATTGAGCAACACATTAAATGGAAGCTTAACATAGAGAAGTGCTTTTTTTAGTGGGACAATTGGCTAGGTGAAGACCATCTTGCTCTATTTTTTTTTGCCAAAACCACAGGTTTGATAATAGAAAGGTAGTACATTTTTGGATTGATGGCCAATGTAATTATCAATTGTTGAGTCAATATGAACCTCCTAATCAACTGCCAAATATCCTAGCAATACAAATTCCTCAGCAACAGCTCCCTAACAAAGCTTACTAGAAAGCTAATTCCAATGGCATGTTTACTTTTTCTTCAGCTTGGAATAAAATCAGGTAAAAAAGACCTAAAAATCATATAAGTTCCCTCATGTGGTGCATGCATATACCATTTATACCCTCCATTCTCATTTGGAGGGCTCTAAATGGAAAGCTGCCTAGTTATGAAAAATTAACCACATTTTGAATTGATCGTACTAGCTGTTTTTGTTGCAGGAACAGTTCAAGACCAGACACCATGAATAATAGCTTCAACAATAGTGATCTTGCTGTTGATATCAGGAAACGTTTTGCAAATATATCAGGAGTTAAATCATATCAGATTTCTTTGAAACAACTTATAGCTTAATGGTGGACAATGAAACACAAAAATGAAGCTTATAAGCTCATCTTATAATCTACCCCTATCCTCATTTGCTGGAACCTCTGGAAAAATAGATGTGCTAGTAAATACGGGGCAAAAATATCTAATGGAACCACAGTCAAGGATACTATATATAATGATAATATAAACTAATCACTTCAGTTTTTCCTTTGGTTAATTGGACTCGTACTTGGTGTGGAATCATACAGCTAGAAGAAAGGTGTATACATGCTATAAAAACAAAGAAGATAACTTGGACAATACCAACCTAACCTATTTATCAAAATCAACACAAGTGGGAGTGCATTAGAAAACACACTCAAGAGAGGTGAAGGTGGTATATTGAGAGATCAAGCAGGAAACCTAATTGTAGTTTATACCTCACCCCTTGGAATTGGTACAAACAATCAAGTATAATTAGGTGCAGAAATATTTGGATTGACTTGGGCACCGGAATTAGAATACATGAAGATACTTTTGGAAATGGATTCTATGTTAATTATCAACTCGATAAAACAAAAAATTACACCACATTGGAGTATATGCAGTCAGTTGGACAGACTTAGATCTGTCATCTCTAAAACACAGGGATTCAAATATGCACATATCTTCAGGGAAGCAAACTGGGTGGTTGATGCATTGTCCAAACATATCCACAAACTCACTAGTCCTAAGATATATAACAATCAAGAGTTACCTAAAGAGGCAAAAGCCTATTATCAGCTTGACTTAACGAAATGCCATCTTTAAAATGAAGAAGACAAAAAATATTAAAAGAAACCCCTTGAACATACTACTAGCTTTTCAACTAAGCTATAACACAAATTAGAGATCCTTAAAATAGTTTAGTAAAAAAATTTTACTTCTGAATTTGTAAAGAGAGAGTCTCCCTTGTTTATGCTTCATATATTCTACGTATGCTAAACCCTGAATTATAAAACCTATGCATAACCTACACCCTAAACTTAAAACCAATGTCCAAAAAAAACATTGTCCAAAATACAAAGACCAAACACTTAACACTAAACCTCATATTTTAGACCTCAAATCCTAAACCAAAATCCGTAAAACCCAAAAAAACACTAACCTCGAACCCTAACCCTAACCCTATCCTTAACAATACACCTAAACCCTAAACCCTAAACCCTAAACCTAAAGCCCAAATTTGCAAAACCCTAACATTGAAACCTAAACCATAGCTATTACAACTCAAATCCTTAACCCCAACCTGATAATCCTAAAAACAACATAAATCCTAAACCTATCCCTAACCCTACCAAATTTCAAACATTAAACAGTCATTGATATTCAATGTCAAATACTAAACCCTAAAGCCAAAAACATAACAAAACCCAAAACCGGCCTTCTCATTTCCAAATTTTTTTCTCTCTCTAATTCTCTTACTAATGCGCACTCTCTAGGAAAATTTACCAGCAGATTCTAATGGCTTGTTTGGCAACATGGAGATGGCGTGTGAGTCTTTGAAGGCCTCCTATAGGCCGCCGAACAAGCACCAACAGGGGCAATTAAAGGAGATGAAAACAATGCAACAAGAATCGACATCTGATTCATCTCAGGACTTTGGGAATTCACTTTTGAATGGAGCGATGAAGAGTGCGAACTCCAAGAGGTAAATGGCAGAGAATCATAAAATTATTTTCCCTGAATCCATCAGGAAAAATAAAGAATATAGGGATATTGGGGATTATTTCCGAATCAATGTCAACAACATACTGAAAAATCAGGTAATTTGGCCGTGCCAATTGAAAGAAGGGAAGAGGCGATTTCTGCGGAAGTCATGAAAAATCTCTATGAAACTCGATCTCAAATTTGAATGGATTCCGAATTGATTTGACGTCAAATACAAACATGGGTTTGTTACCCTTTGTAAGGAGCATGTCCCACCACAAATTCAGCGTAAAGTGATGCTCAGGTCGCCAGCGACAAGAAAATTTTTTCCGGAGAAGTCGCAAAAATTGTTCATGAAACTCGAACTCAAAATCGAACAACACCCTAGTTTATTGGTTAATAAATACCTACTAGGGTTTGTTCCCTTTTGAAAGGATCCTATCTTACATTTATTTCCATCCCAAAGGATATCCAGGTTGCCAGTGAAAAGAATTTTGGTGACTCAAATATTAATCGAAAATTTTTTGTTGAAGGTGGAGAAAATGAGGTAGAATCTGATACTCAAGGTGTTCACCTCATCAATATATCCAATAAACCTTTTCAAGACTATAATCCAGGGATAAATTATGAGCAACAAGAAAAAAAATGCAACATGGGGGTGTAATTGGAAAAGGCATAGCTGGAAATGCTACTCTATACTCGATAATTCAACAAACCTCATCAGCAACTCAGCCAAGAGAAGTGATAGACGTAGAGAACTCATCACACTGACAGTTATACAGGATGACTTCAAAAACCAGAGTGAAGGCTATTGACAACAGAATAAAAAAAGGAAAACTAATCACATGCAATTATATAAGATGACTTCCTAAATCGTGGTAAGGATGTTAACATACAGGATTAGCAACATAACTGCATAGGGCAAGAAGGGAATGAGAAAAAATCACGTATGCAAGCTGACAATGATCGAACTATGGGTGTTAAGATAAAAAAAAATCAAAATGACAATGACCAAAGGGAGAAGGAACAACATTCAGGTAAGCATCCTCAACCCAACATTAAACAAAATAAGAATTATAATTATACTAATGTTTTCCATGTGCATGAAAATTCAATGGGAAATGTGGCTGATGTTTTTTGTAATTTAGTACAAAATGATATAGCCAAAAAGTTGCGGAATCAAAAAGAGAACAATCAATGGAAAACAAATCAGAGTAATGTAGGGGAAAATAAGGAGCAAAACAAATACCATAGAGACTTCCCAAGAATATCTAGCAATTTTGATAAACAAAATCATCCTTTAAAAAAAATTCACATCTTACTCCCCACCAAATAATTATTGAAAACATTACCCCTAAAATCCATCAAAACAATAAACATGATAAAATACCTGAACCTACACCTTATATTGTGGTTCAGACCTTGGTTGCAAGGTTGAGACACATTCATGCTACCGAAGAACCCACTATTGTGCTTAAAACTTGTCCTAAGCAGACTACTAAGAAAGGACATCTTGCAATCATCTTTGACATGTATAGTTTTGTTCATACCGTAGCAGTTGACTGTAAATATTCTTTGGTGGGAAAGTTCACTGTAACAATGCCTAAAATGGATCTCATCACGAAAAGCTTTATTCAACAAACCCAACCAAGTGGTGGGGGGTTAGTATAGCTAACTATAACTCTAGGCATGCGTTCATTGATCTTCAAAATGAGTTAGATAACAACAGTATTCAGACTCAACAAAGGATGATTATTGAGGGTAAAGTTATGAGATTACAGTCTTGGACACAATTCTTTACTCCGGAGGAGGAAACCCCCATTGTTCCTATTTTGATTCTCTTACAAAGATTGCCATGACATTGCTTCAAGAAACCTTTCCTTATACCTCTTTTAGCAAAATATAGGCAAAGTGCTATATTTAGACACTGTGTCTATTACAAGAACAAGAGCATGTATGACCAAAGATAAAATGCAGATTGACTTGACTAAACCCAGGCAAAGACATGTGTGGATTGGCTTAGACAATGATGATGATACCATAGGAATTTGGCAATTGGTGGAATATGAAAATATCCCCCCATACTATGAGTATTGCAGACATCAAGGTCATGAGGCAGATGAATAAAAATCTAAGATGATATATGATGCCTAAATACAATGAATGGACAAGGAAAAGGACAAAAAAGACAAAAAAAAAGGGAACAACAAAATCACAAAGAAAAAAAGATTATTCAAGAATAGACTAAGGAGAATGAGGAAAAAAGAAAACAAAACAATAATGATAAGGGGAAGCAGAAACAAACAGAGCAGGAGAATGAAGAAGAATGGCACACACAAAGGAAAAAGAATTCCTAAATAAAGGAAGATCAAAGCAATCAGACAACATGGAAACTAGTCAATACTCCAAATCAGCCAGCAAATGAACAAAATCAGGACACATCTCAGCAAATAGGTAATCTACGTTTTCTCCAATATAAGCCTTTAAATTAATTTTCCTATGCAGGAACCTATGCAGGAATCCAAGAGGAACATCGTGACAGTAACAAGACAATTCCACAGGGTAACACAAAAAGAAGCAACATAATCACTGGAACATCAGATATGAATATGAGCTTTAAAAAATCAAGTATCATAGATACCGAACCTAATTATTTTTGTGTGTTGAATGAGAATGATGATGTCTTTGGAGGTATGGAAGAGGAGTGTCTGGAGGAACCTACAAACTTGCAAGAAGGGGGTACCAAAGGGGGGAGTTTGCCTCATGTTATGATTGAGGGGTTGTATACATTCCATAGCCCAGACTTTAGAGCCTCTTATAATTCTAGAAAAAAGAAACATCAAAAACAACAACATCATAATAAACTACAGGTACAAGCTGCAAAAACTAAACAACAACAAACTACAACAATAAAGGAAAAACAACAAAACATAAATAAAGATAGTAAAGAAAATGGCAGGGTTACCAAGACAAACGATAAGGGGAAGCAGATTAACAATTGTACTCCTGAAAGCACTCCCAAGAGAAAAAATAAGCCAAGCAAACAAAAAAGGGATGCTTCTAAAAGGAATCCAAATATACAACAGAACATCGAAGAGGAACAAGCTCAAGGTAAGAGGGAGGAACCATGCAAAAAACATGTGATGGTCAATGACGACCATGGTTTAGATATTTTACCTTTGCAGACTAGATACCTGACTCCATCTTCAAAAAAACCACTAGATAAGAGGCAATAATTATATCAAGTTAATACAAAACCTTTGATTGATAAGTATGCTGTGAATATTTCTGAAGATGAATTGGATAGAGAAAAGCACTCTCTATATGATCCGGATAAGGATGATGAGATTAGTGAGGCTCTGATTAAAGACTTCAGTACATCGAATGATCAGGCTTTAGAGGATGAGCTTAAACATGTTTCAAAATAGAAAATATTATCTCCGAGAGGGTTCTAACATGAACGGTTTCATTTCAAGAATCAAGGTATAAACATTGTCACAGATGGCAGACCAAATACTAGAATATTCCCCTATTGATCTTCCCAATGATTAGTACAATCATTTGGAATGTGAGAGGGATCAAAACTCAAGGGGTGTTGGAGAGACTCAAAATTCTCAATAAACTCCACCAAATATAAATTACCACTATCTTTGAACCTTTTTTAGATAGTATACATGTGAAAAATTTCAAAGTTCAATTGAATATGGAAAATTCTACTAGTAACTATAATGGTAAGATTTGGGTTTTGTGGAGAAGTGATATTGATTGTAATATTATTGATGGATATGAACAGCAAATCACATGTGACATACAACACAATGAGTTATAGAGGTATTTAATTACTACTTTTGTCTATGCAAAAGGTAAAGATTATCTGAGGAGACCTCTTTGGGATAAGATGTTTCAGTAAGAAAATGAGGAGACCAAACCTTGGTGTGCAGTAGGTGATTTCAATGTTGTAAATTCAGTGGATAAAAAGATTGGAGGGGCACCTTACAGTATGAAGAAAAACATGGATTTTATATATGTTATTGAAGCATGTGGCGTTGTATTGATCAGAGATTCTGAAAGAGACATTACACGGCCATGGTTAATGACTCTTGGCTTGAAATATGCCTGAAACCATTATTACTCATTTGTCTTCTACTATATCGGATCATTGTCCTCTTTTAATGGAAATGATTTCCTAAGAAACAAATCACATCAAGTATTTCAAGATCCTCAATAGTAGGGTGGACAACACTCTTTTCATGAAAACTATGCAGACTTCTTGGGATAGAGAAGTGGATGGTATTGGTATGTGGAGATGCCTTCAGAAAACTAAGAGGTTGGCTAATACTTTTAGTTCATGGTCAAGGAAAGAATTTGGGGATATTTTTTAAAATGTTAGAATGTATGAGGAACAGGTTCACAAGGCGGAGGAGGATTAAATTCTTCACAAAAATGATGCTAACAGAAGTGCCTTACATCAGATTAATGCTAAATATATCATGTTCCTACAGATAGAGGATACTATTTTGAAACAGAAAACTCAATTACAGTTTTTCAAAGAAGGTGACATAAATTCTAGATACTTCCATTCCATTATAAGAGGAATAAGAAGAAAATTATTTGTGCACAAGATTATAAGTGAAGATGGGAAATGGATACAATATGATGATGATATTTATCAGACAACTTGTGATCATTTCTAGGAGATTTTTACAGTTGAGGAAAATCTCATCAATGAAGATACTTTGAAATATATTCCAAAGTTGATTAGCCAAGAACAAAATACCCATCTTACCAGTCTGCCCAATATGCAGGAGCTTAAAAGTGTGAAGAGACTTCTCGACAACTCATCAATGAAGACAAGAGTCATTATATGCTACACTCTAATGCTTTCAACAACATAAGAGATATAATTAAAAGAATTATATGCTTTAAACAAAAGCAGGATCCTCTTACTTACCTAGGATGCTCTTTATTTTTTAGTATGCCTAGAAATATCTATTTTTCAGATCATGTTAACAAAGTTGTACGCAGGTTACAGGATGGTAAACTAAACAACTCAGTTAGGGAGGGAAAGCATTAATTTCAAAGCATGTTTTACAGGCAATACCCATACACCTACTGTCTACAATAACTCCACTAACCACTGTGCTTAAACAGATCAAAATGCTAATGGCAGATTTCTTCTGGGGATAGAGGAATGGGAGAAAAAGATATCATTGGGAATCATGGAAGAATATTATCTTTCCATATGATGAAGGTGTAGTAGGCATGAGAAATTTAAAGTATATTTAAATGGCCTTTAAATTAAGACAATGGTGGATTTTCATAAATAAACAAACCTTTTGGGGTGACTTGTTGAAAGCAAAATATTGCTAAATATCCAATCCTATTTGCAAAAAGTGGGATACTGGAGAATCATTGACATGGAAGAACATGTTGATGAACAGACAACATGTGGATCAACATATCCAATGGAAATTTCAGGTTGGAAATTATTCTTTTTGGTGGGATAATCTGCTTTGAAATGGCCCACTAGAAAATTCCAGCAATAGAAACAGATTTAACAATGCAACAGTGGCTGATTTCTGGAAAGAAAGGAAATGGAATTGGAACAAGTTGATAGAACATGCACCAGCTAGTCAATTCTCCAACATCATTGCCACAGAAATTTCCCCTCAATATCACCTCCCTGATCAAGAATTCTGGAAGCTCAATAACCATGGAAACTTTAACTGTTCATCAGCTTAGGAGGATATCAGGGAAAAAGGGTCAAGCATTAGTTTACTTAACTATTATGGGATAAAAACATTCCTTTGAAAGCTTCTTTTCTATTATGGAGGACCCCAAGGGGTAAACTTCCCACTAATAACAATTTAACTAATTTTGGCATTGATCCATCAAAGTAATTTTGTTGTGTTGATAATGCAGGTATGGACAACATTCATCATATCTTCATTTCAGGCCAATTTGCTGTCAAAGTGTGTAGAAGTTTTCTAGCCATAGCAGAGATCCAGTATGGCTGCAACTCGCTGCAGCAGCTACTCCATCAATGGTGGTCTGAAACCAAAAATGCAGCCCACAAGATGCTTCTTCAAGCCGCCCCTATTTTCATATGCTGGAACGTATGGAAGAACAGGTTCACATGCAAATATTGCGGTAAAACAACAACTATCAGCAAGGTTAAATACACAATTTCCAAAGACAGTTACAAGATGTTGAGCATAGCATTTCCTCATATTATATGGCCAGCAAAATGGACTGATTTGATCCAGAAATGTGAAGGATGTGTTCCACACACCAAGGTAAGTTTTGTAGCTTAGAGCAAACCCACCGATCAGTGGATCAAGGTAAACTCTGATGGAAGTGCACTTACCAATCCGGTTAGGCTGCGTGCTTGAGGTATGTTGAGGAATAAAGATGGTCAATTGATGATGGCCTTCACAGTAGCTGATGGCCTTCACAGTAACTCTCGGTGAAGGAACAAACAATAAAGCAGAGATTGAGTAAGCGATTTTTGGTCTGACTTGGGCATTGGAGCTTGGTTACCAGAGAATTTTATTGACTTGATTCACAGCTCGTTGTAAAGTTGATAAAACAAAAAGCATCCCCTCAATGGAATTTCATAATTCAGCTACGTAGGCTAAAAAATTTGATCAACAAGACCCAAAACATCAAATGCACACACGTTTATAGAGAAGAAAACTGGGTTGCTGATACATTGTCCAATCACAACCATCAAACAACCAATTCTCAGGTATATTTCAGCCAGCAAAAACAACCTAGGGAATCAAGGGTATACTATCAACTGGACATAATGGAAATGCCATGTTTTAGGAGAAAGAAAATAAAGAGGATTAAAGAACCTCCGTTAATTTTAATTATCTTTTCAACTTAGCTATAATTCTAATAATTATAGCTTCTTTGAGTAGGTTTGTATAGCATTATATTTTGCAAATGTAAAGGGAGATTCTCCCTTGTTTATGCTTCCTAGATGCTAAGTATGGAGAGGGGTCCTCTCTTCTAGGTACTTAGTATTTTTTATTCATCTTTTGTGTGAAGGGAGGAATTGACTTCCTTTATGGAAAATAGACTCCAAACAATTATAGGTTGGATGTTAGGTTTTTATGTCCCCCTCCGTGAATTTTGTTTTGTTATTAATGTTATGGCCTAGGAGTGTTGCTCAGCCCCTACCCCTCCTAGGGTAAAAGAAAAGAAAAAAAATAAAACTCAAAACCATAACACTAACCCTAAACCCTAAACCCAAAGTACTAAGCCCATTCAATTCCATGGAAATGTCAACAGATGATACAACAAATCCAACACATTGCCAGAAAATTGGATCATTTTGAATGCATACATGTTTATCGAGAAGTCAATGGTACTGCAGACCTATTATCAAAGTGGAGTCACAAGTTGGACATTATACAACATTTTTATACCACTCAACAATTAATTGGAGCAATTCGAGGAAGCTATATATTGGACAAGATGGGAATATACAACTTTAGAAGAAGGAAGACTAAGAGGATCAAGCACCCTCCTTAGTTTTTGTAATATCATTAAATCTTGTTTAGTTTTATCAAACATTATTTGACACTAATATTTTAATGTCATTCAAGTTATATAAGACTCTTTTTTTATTCATGTAAAGGGAGAGTCTCCCTAGTTTATGCATTCTAGTATTAGGTTTCTTTTTGTAGAGTGCATCTTTGTGTATTAAGGTTGAATTGAATTATCTTAGTAGATAAGTCAATTTCACACCTAATAAATCATAGAAGGTAAGGTTTATGTCCCCCTTCTTGTAATTTTGAATTGTTCAATGGTAAGGCCTGGGGGTGTTGCTAAGCCCCTGACCCACCTCAAGGGTCGTTCAACTAAAAAAAAAAAAAAAAAGTACTAAGCCCAAAATACAAACAACCAAACATTAAATACTAAATAACAAATTTTAAACTTCAATTGCTAAACCCTGAACCTTAAAACCTAAAAAACACCTACACCCTAAGCCTAATCCTAACCCTAACACTTACACTATAACCCTAAACCCTAAACCGTAAGACATAAAACCCCTATGTCCAAAATACAAAAACCCAAATATTAAACTGTAATCATAGATTAAACTTCAAATCCTAAACTACAAACCCCAAAACCTGGAAAAGCCAAAAACCTCAACCAAACCCTAACCCTAATGCTAACCTTAACCTTAACCCTAATCCTAAACAATTAACACTAAACACTATGGCCAAAATACCTACAGTGAAACATTAAATAATAAACCATATATGTTAAACCCAAATTCCGAAACCCAAAAATCTAAAACCTAAAAAAACTCTAAACCCTTACCCTAACCCTATCTCTAACACGAACCCTAAGACTTACCCAATTGTTATCCCTAACCCTTGACCCTAGACCCTAAATAAAAATTTCAAAACACCAAAACACTAACACTTAACACTAAACCGTAGATATTACAACACAAATCCATTCCCCAAAACCTAAAACCTAAAAAATAACCTAAACCATAACCCTACCATAAATTATAAGCACCAAGCCCAAAAATGAAAACCCAAACATTAAATACTAATCTAATTATATTAAACCTCAAATCCTAAACACTAAACCCAAAAACATAAAAAAAAAACCAAAACCCTAACTGTAACCCTAACGTTGACTCTAAACAATAAACTCGAAACCCTAAGTCCGAATATCAAAACCAAAAGATTAGACACTAAACCACCTATTTTAAACTTTAAATGCCAAACCCTGAACCATAAAACCTAAAAGAAACATACACCCTAACCCTAATCGTAAACCTCCACCCTAAACCGTAACTATAAAGTACAAAATACAAAATAACTAAAATTTTACACAAAACCATAGATATTACAACTCAAATACTTAACCCCAAATCCAAAAACCTATAAAACAACCTAAACCCTAACCCTAAAACTAAATATAACCCTACTATAAATCTTAAACTGTAAGCCTAAAATACAAAAACCCAAACATTAAACATTGAACCATTGATATTACACCAGGATCGAACCTACTCAAAATCAGTTTGGAGTCGAGTTTCACCTGAAATGCAAAGGAGATAGGACAGCCAGCAACAGGAACATGTAGCAGCAGGTAGAACAAACATTCAAACTCAAAATACTATTTCTAATTATTAAATGCAGGATTAGTAGGAGACAGATCAAATAGGAAAGAAAGACGCCAGGAAAATAGCAACTCAATATAATCAACAAAAAAATGGGAATGCAAAAAGTTCAACTATCTTAAATAGTCTCAACGTACACAAGGAACAAAAGCAGCAGGTTGTTGCAGTCAACAATCACAAGACTCAATTCTCGCAAGTCCCCATAACCCCAATATTATTAATGTTGATGCTGGTTTTACCGATGAAGTTGTTGGAGGTATTGATGGGGGGTGTTAGGAGAAAACCACTAACTTGGAGGAAGAGGATACCAAAGGGGGGTGTTTTCCTCTTTTTTGTATGAGGGGTTTGATACTGACCATAATTCAAACCTTAGAGCCATTGATAATTCTATAAATAGAAAGCAACAAATGGATTAACAACAGACTCAACAAAAGGTTCAGAAAAGGGATAACAAGAAACACAATTCTTTAAAAAATAACAAAAAACAATAACTTGAAAAAGTGAAAAATAAAGATAAAGGGAAGTAGATTGATACTAGTTCTCTGGAAAGGACTCCCAAGAGTAAAAAAAAGCCTAGAAAACCAAAAAGGGATGTGGCTAAAAGGAGACAATGTAAGCTACATGACAATGACAGTGATCAGGAATAGGAAAGAGGGGAGGATCCTTGTAATAAATTTTTTATGTTCAATGACAATTTAGAGTTTGATATTACTCGTCTATTGGCTCAATACTTGAATCCACCAACAACTGAACCACCTGATAAGAGACAACAAATGTTTAAGGTCAATACAGTACCTCTTATAGATAAGTATGTTGTGGATAATTCTTAAGATGAACTGGATAGTGCTAACCACTATCTAGAGGATCTGAATGGGGATGATGAGATTCTTATTAAGGCCTTTAGTCTTCATAATGATCACGACCTTGAGGAGGAGATTCAACAGCTAACACAATGTCAGTTCCTATCCCCAAGATGGTTGCAACATGGTAAATTAAACTTCATGAAACAAGATATAAACATTGTCACTGCTGGCAGACCTAACCCTAGGATATTTTCCTCTAGATCTTTCCAATGATTAGCAAAATCATATGGAATCTGAGAAGGATCAACAGTCAAGGGGTTTTGGAGAGACTCAAGATGCTCAGGAAACGTCACCAATCATCTGTTATAACTATTTATGAACCTTTCTCTAATAGTCTGCATTTACAAAGATTTAATGTTCAATTAAATTTAGAAAATGCTAGTAGTAGTTTTAATGGTAAAATTTTGGTTTTATAGAGGAGTAATATGTAATATTCTTGATGAAGATGAACAACAAATCACTTGTGAAATGAAACACAATGAGTTACAATACAAATTTACTAGTTCTTTTGTTTATGCAAAATGCAAAGATATTTTCACGAGACCTCTTTGGGATAAGATGTTATAGCAAGCCACATGTAATATCAAACCGTGGTGTGCTATTGGAGATTTCAATGTTATAACTGCTAAAGAAGAAAAACATGGAGGGGTGCCATATAATATGAGGAAAAGCATTGATGTTTGAGTCGTCATTGAAGCTTGTGGCCTGCTGGATATTTGTTTTTGTTGTCACAAATTCACTTGGTCTAATAAGAGGAGGGAAAAATGCCTCAAAGCACTATAACTAACTAGTTAGCTACCGTGTCAGATCATTGTCCTCTTCTTATGGAAATGGTTCTCGCATATACTGAGCATATCTAGTATTTTAGATTTCTCAATTGTTCGGATAGGGCTATGGAAGGTAATCGTATTTAGAAATTAAACCATAAAATGAAAAGGTTGTCAACACTCAGAGTGTTGTGTTAAAGAATCAATTTGGTGATATTTTTATAGATTATGATGTATAAGGAACAAAACCACAAAACTGAAGAAAATTACATCAGAGCCGAAAGTGATTCACACAAAAGTTCCCTTCATGAAATTAATGCGCAATATATCAAGTTTCTCAAGTTGGAGGACACTATTTTGAAACAGAAAACCCATCTCCAATGTCTCAAAGAAATTGACACCAACTACAAATAATTCCACTCGGTAATAAGGGAAAGGAGAAGGAAGTTATTTGTTCACAAAATTGTCACTGAATATTGGAATTGGATACAAGGTGAGGACAACATTGCACGGGCAGCTTGTGAGCACTTAAAAACAATCTTCATATGTTAGGAAAAACATATCAATGAGCACACTTGGAATGCATTCCAAGGATGATTAGTCGGGCCTAAAATACTCAGCTTACTAGTATTCGCGTATGGATGAGCTTAAATAGGTGGTCTTTTCTATGAATTCTAACTCTGCTGCTGGCCCTGAAGGAATGAATTGGTATTTCTTTTAGAATTGTTTGCATATTATCGAGAATGATTTAATGGAAGTTATTCAGTCATTTTTCAATGGCCAAACAATTCCTAAGTATTTCTACCATTCTTGTATTGTGAAGCTTCCTAAAGTGAGTAATCTTAACAAGATTACTGAGTTTAGGCCTATAAGTCAGATCAATTTCACTAGCAAGATAATATCTAAACTACTGAGCAACATTCTTAGTCAAATTCTACATTCCTTAATTTCCCCAAACAAATCCGGGTTTGTTAAATGTAGAAGTATTTCAGAAAACATCATGTTAGCTCAGGAAATCATTCAACAAATAAAGAAACCCAATATTGGCAGATATGTCATCACTAAATTAGACATGGAAAAAGCTTATGACAGTGTTTCATGGTCATATATGTGTCTGTTTTTTAGGAAAATGGGATTTGCTGAGGATGGGATTGCAGAAGTACTAAACACAACTTGGAAAAAATCGCCTTATCTATAGATCAAACTCAACACAGATGGGATTGCACTTGGGAATCCAAGAAAGATAGGAACATGTGGTATACAGAGAAAACGGGAGGGAAAGATTATACTAACTTATACCACACCCTTGGGAATTTGTCAAACAACCAAAAAGGGAGAGCTGTTTCCATTATTAGACTGACTTGGGCATTATTATTAGGCTACATGAGTATTATTTTAGACATAAATTCTATGTTTTTTTGTCAACTGGATCCCACTGATAGCTACACCTCAATGGAGTATATGAAATTAGCTTGATAGACTGAGAGGTCTCATCTCCAAAATTCAAGATTTCAAGTGTACATATATCTTCAAGGAAGCAAATTGGGTGGATGATACAATGTCCAAACATAGTCACAAAATCACTTGTCCAGAAATTTATTCCAGAAGGAAAGAACTACCTAAATAGGCAAAATCTTACTATGAATTAGACCTTATGGACATGACAATCTTCAGAAAGAAAAAGACAAGAAAGATTAAAGAACCACATTGAACATCCTAATAGCTTTTCAACTAAGCTATAATTCATGATTATACCTCCTTTGAATAGTTTCGATTAGGGGTTTTAAATTTTTGAGCTTTTAAATGGAGAGTCACGCAAGTTGAAGCTTCCCAGATTCTATGTATGGGGAGGATTCCTCTCTTTTAGGTACTTCGAATTTGGAACCATCACTCTGTAAGGGGAAGAGTGTACTTTTTGTTTGAAAGAGACTCCAAGCAATCTTAGGTAATGAGGTAAGGTGAAGCCCACTTAATGTAAATTTTTTTTTTTGTGAAATGGTAAGGCCTGGGGTGTAGTTAAGCTCCTAGCCCTCTAATGGTAATAAAAATAATAAAAATTAGTAATTACAAAATCCCAAAACATTAAACACTAAACCATAGATTCAAATTTAAAATCCTAACCCCAAAACCTAAAACATACAAAAAAAACTAACCCCTAACTCTATCCCTAACTCGAACCCAAACAATAACACTATCCTTAACCCTAACCATAAACCCTAAACCCTAAATCCAAAGCTCAATGCCGTAAAATTTAACGCTAAACCATACATATTACGACCCAGATCCTTAACCCAAAACCCTTAAACATAAGAAACAACCAAAACCCTAACTCTAACCTTACTATAAATCCTAAATCCTTAGAGAAAAGTACCAAAACACAAACATAACAACAAACCATTAATGTTACACGTCAAATGCTAAACCATAATAAGAAAAACTTAAAAAAAAAACCCTAACCCTAACCCTAACTCTAAATCTAAAATGTAAACTCGAAACCCTAAGCCAAAACAATCAAAACCCAAAAACTAAAAATTAAACCATATATTTTATGTCTCAAATGTGAAACCCTAAATCATAAAACCTAAAAGAATCCTACATCCTTACCCTAACCCTAACCTTAATCACTATACCGTAAGTGTAAGAAGAAAACTATAAGTTCAAAATACGAAAAACCAAACATTAAACACGAAACCATAGATTTTAAATTTCAAATCCTAAAACAAAAGGCGTAATACCCAAAAAATACCTAAACCCTATCCATAACACAAACTTTAACCATAACCCTAACCCTAACCCATTAACACAAATCGCCAAGCCCAAAATAAAAAAAACACAATAATTAGTCGTGTCTATAATTTCTCTCTCTTAAGGAAATGCTATTTACAAAATAACGACCGTTCAACTCTAACGGCTAGTTCAACCTCACAGACCACACGCATGATCCACCGACGGTACCGTACAGACCGCCAGAATAGTTCCATCAAAGGCGCTATGTGAAGAAGAACTCAGCAATACAGGAAGCCCCCTTAGTTTCATTCCATAACTCGGTGAATTCACAGCTCAAAGAAATGATGAATAGTGCGAAGTCACATGGTAAACTACAAGAGGATCTTGAAAGTATTTTCGTGGTGTTTATTAGGCTACATAAAGAAATTCAACAATTTTTGGAATGAATCAGCTCAAGATGAGCTTCAATATACTAGTAAAACAAAGAATTCTACCCATCCAACTTATAGAATGGATGAGAAAAATTAGGGGTGCAGACGGAGGTTGAGATAGTCAAACAAAAAACCAGACCTTCTCTCGGACAAATATGCATGAAATATCCATTGGGATTTCCTCCCAAGGAGAAGAAGTTCATCTAACATCAATATCTAGTGGAATCGATGGGCATAACACGGAGACTACAATCTCCGGTGAAATTTTCAAGAGGCAAAGAAGAGATGATAATGGAAGATTCAAAATACAAAAGGTTATCATGAACACTTATTCTACTCAGGGAGTAGAACAGTTACATCAACAACATAAGCCACCTTAAATGGAAGAACGAAATGCAATTGAAAATACGAGTACAAGAGGTAAAAGGAAGTTTTTAACCATGAAGGATGGAGGGTAAACAATGAACATAATAGACTTAAAAACTCCATCTGAAGTTTGAATAGGGGGTAACACGATGGGTAAAAATTATAACAAGGGAGGAATAATACAAGCAGGCAGGAAAATTATGGAAATGGAAGAAGTTGCTAGGAATCAGGGATAGGATAACCAGCAGAGGTTGAAGGAACAAAGCAATGTGACACAACAGGAAGGTAAGCTCCTTACATATGCTACTACTGTTAATAAATTCAATAATAGTATTAGTGCTTACCATGTGCATAATCATGCCATGGCAACTGTTGCTGTGAATATTACTGATACGAGTCATGATGACAATGCTAGCAATAGTGAGCTTCAAAAAGAAAAAAAATCCTACTCTTGATAATAAAAAGGTGGGGCTAGTGCAGCAAGTTGAAAATGGGAAGGGTGGTGATCTTAAGACATACCATACATATCCCAAAATCTCTAGTAATTTTGATAAACGAACCCCCACAGAAATAATCACACCCAAAATGGTAGAATCCCCAAACCTGTTGAGGCTAGAAGTGCTAAAGTTCAAACCACTAACAAGCAAGAACAGGTGTCTGAACCACCACCCTACACAATGGTTCAATCCTTGGATTCTAGATTGAGGCAAATCCATGAAGCCCAAAATCCTAATGTAGTTTTAAAAACCAAAGCTACACAAACCACCAAATAGGGTCAACTAGCTGTAATATTTGATTTGCATGTCTATATGCATACCCTTACTCATCTACCATCTACAGGTGTTGATCATTGTTCTTTTTTACTGGATATAATCAACAAAAAAAAAAGGTCACACTAGTTATTTCAAATTCATTAATTGTTGGGTGAATAGCCCTAACTTCTTAGAAACTGTGAAATCTTGTTGGAAGAGGGAGGTGACAGGAAATAATATGTGGAGATTCCACCAAAAATTGAAAAGACTCTCTAATACTCTAAGTACATGGTCAAAAAAAGACTTTGCTGATATTTTCCTAAAAGATAGACAGTTTGTAGAGAAGGTTAAAGAAGCTGAAGAAATTTTGATAATGAGAAACTATGATATAAACATAGAGGCTCTACATGAATTGAATACTAACTATATAATATATCTCAAGTTGGAGGATTCAATTATGAAACAAAAATCTCCGTTGGAATTGTTCAAGGAGGGTGGTACAAGGAGGGAGATACTAACTGTGAATTCTTCCATTCATGGATAAGGGGTAGAAGGAGAAAATTGTTCATTCACAGAATTCAGGAAAATAGGAAATGTATTCAGGTAGATGAAAACATTGGTAAGGCTGCCTGCGAGTATTATCAACAAATGTTTACATGGGAGAACATATTATCAATGAAGAGAATCTTGAATGCATCCCTAGAATGGTAAATCAGGAATAGAATGATAGACTTATATCACATTCTACTATTGTGGATCCTTAATCTACAACAGGACCAGATGGCATGAATGGGTATTTTTTCCAAAAATGTAGGCACATTATCAATCAGGACCAGATGAAAATAATAAAGGCTTTTTTAAGTTCCTTGGAGATCCCTAAATACTTTTTTCATTCTTTATTGTACTTCTACCCAAGGTGACTAACCTTAACTAAATAAATGTGTTTTCTCCTATTATCCTAAGCAATTTCATTAGTAAAATCATCTACAAATTGCTGAGTACAAGATTGAGTCCTATTCTGCCTAGCTTAATCTCCCTCAATCAGTCTTATTTTGTGAAGGGTAGAAGTATATCCTAAAATTGCATGGTGGCTTAGGAAATCATCCACCAGATTAATAAATACTAATATCGACAGTACTGTTATTATAAAGAGTGATATGGCAAAGGCCTATGAAAGAGTGTCTTGGGCTTATATATGTTTTGTCCTAAGGTTGATGGGATCTCATGGAAAATAACTAGTATTCTATCATCATTCATGGAAAGAGATTTGGATTTTTCTAGTCAACTAGGGGTCTCTATAAAGGTGACCCCCTGTTGGCCCATTTTTTTTAGCTGCGGAAGCTCTCTAGATCTTTAAATCGATGCATAATCAACCTGACTACCATGGATTTTTCATGGAAGGGTGGGGCCCATAGGTAAATCTCTTGAGTTTTGCAGATGATACCATCTTGTTTACTTCAGGGAGAGCTAAATCTCTCCAGCTGATCAAGTAAACTATCAAGGATTATGAGGACACATAAGATAAAACGATTAATTGTGACAAAAGTCATATTATGGTACATCAGAATGTTTTATATAGTACAAATGATATAATTAAAATGATTACTGGTTTTAATCACAAACATGGTATTATCACATATCTTGGATGCCCTATGTTTGTGGGTAGGCTTAGGATTTCTTATTTTTCTGACCTTGTAAATAAGTGATTTGCAGGATTACAATGTGGCAAACAAGGCAACTGAATTATGGTGGCAGAGTTGTGTTGATTAAACATGTCTTTCAAGCACTCCCCGTTAATTTATTATCAGCTATTACCTCTCCTACCACGATAGTCAAGAAAATTCAAATGTTGATGGCATATTTCTTTTGGGGATGGAAAGGTGATAAGCAAAAATATCATTGGGCTTTCTAGAAAAATCTCAGCTACTATATTGTTGAAGGAGGGGTGCATAAGAGGAACTTGAAATATGTTGACTTAGCATTCAAATATAAAATTGTGGATCTTTAGGACTAAGCACACATTATGGGGAGAATTTCTCAAAGCCAAATACTGTCAAAGGTGAAATTCCATCTATAAAAATGGGATTTTTGTGACTCCTTGATCTGGAAGCATTTGATACACAAAAAAAATAATATTTAGCAACACATTCAATGGAAGCTTATTTCAAGGAACTGCTTTTTTTGGTGGGACAATTTGCTAGGTGAAGGACAACTTGCTGTATTTTCTAACGAAATCCATAGGATTGATAACAAAAAGGTAGAAGAATTTTTGGTGGATGGCAAATGGAATTTATATTGTTTATTCAACAGGCACCTCATAATCAACTGTGCAATATCCTAGGAACAACACAACAATAGCTTTCTGACCATGTTTATGGGAAAGAAAATTCCAATTGCATGATTACTTGTTCTTCAGCATGGAATGAAATCAGGGAAAAAGAACCTAAAGCTCATTTTAGTGCCCTCATTTGTCACAGGCATATACTATTTTGAGTCTCCTTTCTCCTCTGGAGGGCTCTAAATGGGAAGTTGCCTACTAATAAAAAAGTAACCACCTTTGGAATTGATCCTACTAACTGTTTTTTGTTCCAAGAACAAGTCAAGACCATACACCATAAATCGCATCTTCAACAATGGTGATCTTGCTATTGAAATATGGAAAAGTTTTGCAAATATAGTAGGAGTTAAATCTGATCACAGTTGTTTCAAAAAGATTATCGCTCAATGGTGGTGAATGAAACACAAAAATGAAGCTTGTAAGATCATTTTATAGGATACACATTTGTTGCAAATCATGGAAAAAACAGTTGTGCTAGTAAATATGGGGCCAAAACCTCTAATAGAACCACAGTAAGGTAGAAAATATATAATGATAACTATAAACTAATCACTTCTCTTTTACCCTTAGATAATTTGCCTCCTACTTGCTGTGGAATCACCCAGCTAGCAGAAAGGTGTATAAATGCTACAAAAGCTCGGAATATAACTTGGACAATACCACTGGACCTATGGATTAAAATCAACACAGATGTGAATGAATTAGATTAACCATGTAAGATAGTGGAAGGTGGTATATTGAGAGATCATGGAGGCAACCTAATACTAGCTTATACCTCACCCCTTGGAAATGGTACAAACAATCAAGCAAAATTAGATGCATTCAAATTTGGAATGACTTGGGCACTATAATTAGGATACATGAAGAAAATTTTGGAAATGGATTCTATGTTAATTGTAAACTGGATCTTTCAAAAAGTGACACCATAGTGGCGTATATGCTGTCAATTTGACAAAATGAGATCTCTCATCTACCTGACTCAGAATTCAAACGTGCACATATCTTCAGGGAAGCAAACTGGGTGGCTGATGCATTGTCCAAACCTAGTTACTAACTCACTAGTCTTGGTATATACTATAGAAGTAAAGAGTTACCTAAAGAGGTAAAAGCCTATTATCAGCTTGACTTGATGGATATGCCATGTTTCAAAAGGAAGAAGACAAGAAAGATTAAAGAACCCCTTGAACATTGTCACGATCTGTTTAGTCATTTTGAGCAGTAGATTTTATTTCTGGAAAAACTGGCTGAGACGATGGAACCCACGACGGACCGTCATGGGCACGACGGACCGTCGAGGGGGTCTCGTTACAAAACACTTAGAATTCTGAAATTTTTGTATTGAAATCGACTCTCTGAACTTCGTAACGACATGGCAGTACGGACCTTCGTGGGAACGACGGACCGTCAAAGACTCTTTAAGGAATTGAGTCTCTGAACTATGTGACGGAAGAAGCAGGACGGATCGTCGCAGGCACGACGGACCGTCACAGACTGCGTAATCCCAGGCTGGGTCGGATTTCTGTTAAATGTTTTAAGGGGCGTTTTGGACTATTCCTGCTTATAATTATAAATTTGGTTGTTGAATATTAATAATCCAATTTCTTGAGGGTTAAATGAGATAACCTTGAAATAATTAGTGGGTTACTTTTTACATCTTTTATACTTAATTATATGCTAATTAGGGTAAAAGAAAAAGGGTTTGAATAAGAAAAAAAATAGAAAGAACAGAGAGAGGGAGAAGAACGATCGAGAGAGAGGAGAAACGAAGAAGAAAGCAATGATTTTAAGGATTAGCTTGCTTGATCACAATTCTTCGGTGGAGGTAGGTTATGGTTTTTATGCTATTCGTAGTAAACTCTTAATAGCGAATGATATGTATTGGGTAGTGTTGTAAACCCTTCTATATGCTTAATTGTATGCTTGCATGAATGTGATTATATAATTGTGATGAATAAGAATGACGAGTCTATTGAATCTCTAATCCTAAATTTAACTTGTTAATGATGATGCCTTGGTATAAAACAAGGCTTGATGATCTAAAGTAATGAGATTGATGATGCCTTGGTATAAAAGAAGGCTTGATGAATTAATAGAATGAGATTAGTGGAGCGGGTGTCACGAACCGACACGTAGAATTAGGGGATCGGGTGTCACGAACCGACATGTATCATTAGGGGATCGGGTGTCACGAACCGACACGTAGAAATTAGGGGATCGGCTATCACAAACTGACACGTAGAATTACAGGATCGTGTGTCACGAACCAACACGTAGAATTAGGGGATTGGAGTGTCACATACCGACACAAGAGGAATAAAGATAATGAATCTTGAAAGATGTTATATACTCAATGTAATGAACCTAATTCCCGAATGAGTATGATGGGGAGGCGTGAATCCTCATTGATGTGCTTGGTGTTGTGACCAAGGGTTATGGTAATTGTGAATGCTGAGTATTGTAGTTGATTTTATGATATTATCTGATATATACTGTTTTCTATTTTGAGTTGGCCGATGATATCTACTCAGTACTTGTGTTTGTACTGACCCCTACTTGTATGTTTCTTTACTTTTTATTGTGGAGTGCAGCAAACGTACCGTCATCTTGAACTAAACCGCAACTCTAGCCAGTCTTCGTCACACCAAATTTGAGGGTGAGATAATGCTTCTAGCTTGGACTGGATCTTACTCTTCATTTCTTGATGCCTTGAACATCCGGCATGGACTAGCTTTTTTTACTTATTTTAGCTTCTTAGATACTCTTAGATTAGTAATTTGAGGATAGATGTTCTTGTGATGATGACTTCCAAATTTTGGGGATAATGATAAGTTTTGAGATTTAGAAGTTGATTATTGATTTTGTTAATGAGTTTTAAGTCTTCCGCATTGTTTTCTATTTATTATGTTTGAAACGTTGGGGTTTAGATTGGTTGGTTCGCTCACATAGGAGGATAAATGTGGGTGCCACTCACGACGCTTTTTGGGTCGTGACAAACTTGGTATCAGAGCTTTAGGTTCGTTGGTCTCATCACACAAGAACGAGTCTTGTAGAGTCTTAAGGAACAGTAGGGGGACGCCTTTACTTTCTTTGAGAGGCTATAAGACTTTCGGAAAATTCCATTCTTTCTTTCTTTCGTGCTATTACTTGAATCCAATTGGTATCTAGGTGATACAAATTGGTATCTGACCATCTTCACTCTCTTTCGCAGATGGTTAGAACTAGAGCACACACCGCGCCAACACCAACACCGGCAAGACAAGAAGCGTCTGAGCCAGCCACTGGGGCTGTAGCTCGGAGAGGAGTAGTGACAAGAGGCCATGGAAGAGGTCGTGGGAGGACGCCCTCTAGAGGAAGAGGACGAGCACCTAGCCCATCTGGTACTAGGGCGGTGACTCCTCCACCAACTGAGGAAGTGGTAAGAGAGGGTGAGGATGGGGAGAATGAACAAGTGCAGAATGAGGAATTGCCACCCCAACCTACCCCAGAGATCATCAATCAGGTTCTTGCTTATCATAGCGGGTTATCTGATCAGGGCTAGACACCTCCAGTGTTTTCTGCACTAACACCTCCGATTCGGGAGGTACAACATGCAGCTACTGTGGCTCCCCGCATGGATGCCTCATTGGAAATAGGCACATTTCCTCGTCTGACTACAAGGCCTATAATGACAAATGATCAGCATGAACTTTTCAGTAAGTTCTTGAAATTGAAACCTCCATTCTTCAAGGGTGCTGAATCTGAGGATTCGTACGATTTTCTGGTTGACTGTCATGAGCTACTACACAAGATGGGTATAGTAGAACGGTTTTGTGTTGAGTTTGTGACTTATCAGTTTCAAAGAAACGCCAAAATGTGGTGGCGGTCACATGTTGAGTGTCAACTAACAGAGGCACCACCTATGACTTGGGCATAATTCTCTAGCTTGTTTATGGAGAAGTATATCCCCCGGACTTTGAGGGATAGGAAAAGAGATGAGTTCTTGAGCCTAGAGCAAGGTAGGATGTCGGTTACTGCATATGAGGCTAAGTTTCGTGCATTATCAAGGTATGCCACCCAACTTTGTTTCAGTCCACAAGAGCGGATTCGCCGTTTTTGGAAGGGGTTGTGGTCAGAATTGCGGATTTCAGCCTTACAGGTAGAGGCTACGACAAAATCCTTTCAAGAAGTGGTAGACTTCGTGATAAAGGTGGAAGGAGTGAATCCAGATGACTTCACCATGGCATCGACATCAAAAAGGTTTCCAAAGGGAGGTGAGTTTAATGGTTCTTACTCTAGAGGACAGGGTTCAGGAGGTTACTCAGTCCGACCAATTCAGTCTTCACTACTGATCAGTAGTTGGGTCCACCAGACCGGTCAACACTTCTCTGAGAGACCTATGCTTGACTCCAGAGAGTGTTATGGATGTGGGGAGACTGGACATATTAGGAGTAATTGTCCAAAACAGAGTTATAGACCCCCAATAGCTAGAGGTAGAGGTGGTCATGGTAGAGGCCGTTATTCTGGAGGACGTGGTGGCCGAGATAATGGTGGTCACCAAAAAGGCCGGGCTGACGGACAAATGGGAACTACTGCAGCGCAACATGGTAGGGGCAACGGGCAAACAGGTGATCGGGCCCATTATTACGCTTTTCCTGGGCGGTCGGAAGCGGAGACATCAGATGCTGTTATCACAGGTAATCTTTTGGTTTGTGATTGTATGGCTTCTGTATTATTTGATCCCGGCTCCACATTTTCATATGTATCTTCCTCATTTGCTACTGGTCTTAATTTACATGTGAATTGCTTGACATACCTATTCATGTGTCTGCTCAAGTGGGTGAGTCTGTGATAGTTGAAAAAGTATATAGGTCTTGTTTGGTGACTTTTGTGGGGAGCAATACTTATGTAGACTTGGTTATCTTGGAAATGGTTGATTTTGATGTCATTCTTGGTATGACTTGGCTTTCTCTGAATTTTGCGATCTTGGATTGTAATGCTAAAACTGTGACGTTAGCCAAGTCTGGGACAGATCTGTTATTGTGGGAGGGTGACTACACTTCTAATCTGGTTCGTATCGTCTCCTTTCTTCGTGCAAAGAGAATGGTTATTAAGGGTTGTTTAGCTTTCTTGGCACACCTCAGGGATGATACTACCCAAGTACCTTCAATCGAGTCGGTTGCGATAGTCCACGAGTTTTTAGATGTGTTTCCTGCAGACCTTCCTGGTATGCCACCGGATAGAGATATTGACTTTTGCATCGATCTTGAACCGGGTACTCGCCCCATTTCTATACCCCCTTATAGAATGGCTCCAGCTGAGTTAAGAGAGTTAAACGCCCAACTAAAAGAGTTGTTGAGCAAAGGCTTCATTAGACCAAGTGCATCTCCTTGGGGTGCTCCAGTGTTATTTGTGAAGAAGAAGGATGGGAGTTTTCGGATGTGCATATACTACCGACAGTTGAACAAGGTAACTATTAAGAACAAGTATCCCATTCCTCGCATTGATCACTTGTTCGATCAGTTACAAGGTGCTTGTGTCTTCTCTAAGATTGACTTGAGATCCGGTTATCATCAATTGAAAATACGGGCAACAGATTTTCCAATGACTGCTTTTCGGACCAGGTATGGGCATTACGAATTTGTAGTGATGTCTTTTGGTCTTACGAATGCCCCTGCTGCTTTCATGAGCTTGATAAACGGGATTTTTAAGCCATATCTGGATCTCTTTCTGATCGTATTTATTGATGATATATTGATATACTCAAAGAGCAAGAAGGAACATGAGGAGCACTTGAGAATTGTATTGGAAATGTTGAGGGAGAAAAAGCTTTATGCAAAATTCTCAAAGTGTGAGTTTTGGCTAGATGCAGTGTCCTTCTTGGGGCATGTGGTTTCTAAGGATTGGGTGATGGTTGATCCTTCTAAGATTGAGACAGTGAAGACTTGGGTAAGACCTACTAATGTGTCAGAAATAAGGAGCTTTGTTGGTTTAGCTAGCTCTTACCGTCGATTTGTCAACGGATTCTCTTCCATTGCTTCCCAACTGACGAACTTGACTAAGCAAAATGTTCCATTTGTATGGTCAGACGAATGTGAGGAAAGCTTTAAGAAACTCAAGACCTTGTTGACTACTGCACCAATCCATACCCTGCCAGTGGAAGGTAAGAATTTCATTGTCTATTGTGATGCATCCTATTCGGGTTTGGGTGCAGTGCTAATGCAAAAGAAGAACGTAATTGCTTATGCTTCAAGGCAATTAAAGGTGCACGAACGTAATTATCCGACCCATGATTTGGAATTGGCTGCGGTAGTGTTTGCCTTAAAGCAATGGAGACACTTTCTATATGGGGTTAAGTGTGAAGTATACACGGATCATCGTAGCCTACAGTATGTCTTTACTCAAAAAAGATTTGAATTTGAGACAGAGGAGACGGATGGAACTACTGAAGGACTTCGATATCACTATCTTGTATCATCCGGGAAAGGCTAATGTTGTGGCAGACGCCTTAAGTAGAAAGGCAGGGAGCATGGGAAGTCTAGCTCACTTGCAAATTTCTAGACGTCCACTAGCTAGAGAGGTTCAGACTCTGGCTAACGACTTTATGAGGTTAGAAGTAAATGAGAAGGGAGGATTGTTGGCTTGTGTGGAGGAAAGATCTTCTTTTCTTGACAAGATTAAAGGAACGCAGTTTACCGATGAGAAACTGATCCGGATCCAAGATAAAGTATTGCGAGGAGTGGCTAAGGAAGCAACGATCGATGAGGAAGGTGTTTCGAGAATTAAGGGAAAGGTATGTGTGCCCCGTGTTGATGATTTGATCAACACTATTCTCACAGAGGCTCATAGTTCCGGATATTCTATACATCCTGGTGCAACCAAGATGTACCGTGACCTAAAGCAATAATTTTTGGTGTAGTAGAATGAAGCGCGACATTGTTGATTTTGTTGCCAAATGTCCAATGTGTTAGAAAGTAAAGTTTGAACACCAGAGGCCTGGAGGAACACTTCAGAAAATGCCCATTCCTTAATGGAAGTGGGAGAGAATTGCAATGGACTTCGTGGTTGGTCTTCCAAAGACATTGGGGAAATTTGACTCTATTTGGGTAATCGTTGATAGGTTAACTAAGTCTGCTCACTTCATTCCGGTCAAGGTGACCTACAATGCAGAGAAGTTAGCCAAAATCTATATCTCAGGAATCGTTCCATTGCATGGAGTTCCACTCTCCATCATATAAGATAAAGGTACGCAGTTTACTTCTAAGTTTTGGAGAACATTGCATGCTGAATTAGGTACTAGGTTAGACCTTAGTACTGCATTTCACCCTCAGACCGATGGTCAGTCTGAGCGAACGATTCAAGTGTTGGAGGATATGCTTCGTGCATGTGTGATAGAATTTGGCGGTCATTGGGATAACTTCTTACCCTTAGCGGAGATTTCATACAATAATAGGTATCACTCAAATATTGATATGGCTCCATTCGAAGCATTGTATGGGAGGAGATGTAGGTCTCCCATTGGTTGGTTTGATGCATTTGAGGTTAGACCTTGGGTACTGACCTTTTGAGGGATTCATTGGAGAAAGTGAAATCTATTCAAGAAAAGCTTTTAGCGGCGCAAAGTAGGCAAAAGGAATATGCAGATCGAAAGGTTAGAGACTTGGAGTTTATGGAGGGTGAGCAAGTCTTGCTGAAGGATTCGCCCATGAAAGGGGTGATGCGGTTTGGGAAAAGAGGTAAGCTAAACCCAAGGTATATTGGACCATTCGAAGTACTTAAGCGGGTAGGGGAGGTGGCTTATGAATTATCCTTGCCCCAAGGAACGTCAGGAGTGCATCCGGTATTTCATGTGTCTATGTTGAAAAGATACCATGGGGATAGAAACTACATTATTCATTGGGATTCAGTTTTGCTTGATGAGAATTTGTCTTATGAGGAGGAGCCTGTTGCTATTTTAGATAGAGAAGTCCGCAAGATGAGGTCAAGGGAGATTGCATCCATCAAAGTTCAATGGAAGAATCGACAAGTCGAAGAAGCCACTTGGGAGAAAGAGGCAGATATGCAAGAAAGATACCCACACCTGTTTACAGATTCAGGTACTCCTTTTCGCTCTTGTTTTTCTTCTTATGATCGTTCGAGGACGAACGATGGGTAAATTGGTATCTATTGTAACGACGTGTTTAGTCGTTTTGAGCAGCAATATTTATTTCAGGAAAAACTGGCGGAGACGACGGAACCCACGACGGACCGTCATGGGCACGACGGACCGTCGAGGGGGTCTCATTCCAAAACACTTAGAATTCTGAAATTTGGGTACGGAAATTGACTCTCTGAACTTCGTGACGACATGGAAGGACGGACCGTCATAGACTTTTTAAGGAATTGAGTCTCTGAAGCAGTAGGACGGACCGTCGCAGGCACGACGGACCGTCACAGACTGCGTAATCCCAGGCAGGGTCGGATTTCTATTAAATATTTTAAGGGGCGTTTTGGACTATTCCTGCTTATAATTATAAAGATGGTGGTTGAATATTAATAATCCAATTTCTTGAGGGTTAAAAGAGATAACCTTGAATTAATTAGTGGGTTGCTTTTGTCATCTTTTATACTTAATTTTATGCTAATTAGGGTAAAAGAAAAAGGGTTTGAATAAGAAAAAAAATAGAAAGAACAGAGAGAGGGAGAAGAACGATCGAGAGAGAGGTGAAACGAAGAAGAAAGCAAAGATTTTGAGGATTAGATTGCTTGATCACAATTCTTCGGTGGAGGTAGGTTATGGTTTTTATGCTATTCGTAGTAAACTATTAATAGCGAATGATATGTATTGGGTAGTGTTGTAAACCCTTCTACAAGCTTAATTGTATGCTTGCATGAATGTGATTATATAATTGTGATGAATAAGCATGATGAGTCTATTGAATCTCTAATCCTAAATTTACCTTGTTAATGATGATGCCTTGATATAAAAGAAGGCTTGATGAACTAAAGTAATGAGATTGATGATGCCTTGGTATAAAAGAAGGCTTGATGAATTAATAGAATGAGATTAGTGGAGCGGGTGTCACGAACCGACACGTAGAATTAGGGGATCGGGTGTCACGAACCGACACGTAGAATTAGGGGATCGGAGTGTCACGTACCGACACAAGAGGAATAAAGATAATGAATCTTGAAAGATGTTATATACTCAAATTAATGAATCTAATTCCCAAATGAGTATGATGGGGAGGCGTGAATCCTCATTGATGTGCTTGGTGTTGTGACCAAGGGTTATGGTAATTGTAAATGCCGCATGTTGAGTATTGTAGTTGATTTTATGATATTATCTGATATATACTTTTTTCTATTTTGAGTTGGCTGATGATATCTACTCAGTACTTGTGCTTGTACTGACCCCTACTTGTATGTTTCTTTCCTTGTTATTGTGGAGTGCAGCAAACGTACCGTCATCTTCAACTCAAC
Organism: Solanum arcanum; assembly: GCA_027789145.1. Classification (NCBI taxonomy): domain Eukaryota; kingdom Viridiplantae; phylum Streptophyta; class Magnoliopsida; order Solanales; family Solanaceae; genus Solanum; species Solanum arcanum. The sequence goes on from CM050941.1 coordinate 19,865,971, forward strand.
CGCAACTCTAACCAGTCTTCGTCACACCAGATTTCAGGGTGAGCTAATGCTTCTACCTTGGACTGGATCTTCCTCTTCATGTCTTGATGCCTTGAACTTCCGGCATGGACTAGCTTTTTTTACTTATTTTAGCTTCTTAGATACTCTTAGATTAGTAATTTGAGAATAGATGTTCTTGTGGTGATGGCTTCCAGATTTTGGGGATAATGATAAGTTTTGAGATTTAGAAGTTGATTATTGATTTTGTTGATGAGTTTTAAGTCTTCCGCATTGTTTTCTATTTATTATGTTTGAAACGTTGGGGTTTAGATTGGTTGGTTCGCTCACATAGGAGGATAAATGTGGGTTCCACTCACGACGCTTTTTGGGTCGTGACAAACATACTACTAGATTTTTAACTAAGCTATAACTGAAATTATAACTCTTTTGAATACTTTATTTAGAATTTTTTACTTTTGAATTTGTAAATGGATAGTTTCCCTTTTTTATGCTTCCAAGGTTCTATGTATAGAGAGGAGTCCTCTCTTCTAGGTGCTTAGAATTTTGGAATCATCATTTTGTAAGGGGAGTAGTATAGTTTCCTTTTGAAATTGACTCTAAACCATCATAGGTATGGATGTTCGATTTAATAACCCCTTTATGTTAATGATTTTTGTGGAATGGTAAGACCCGAGGGTGATGCTAAGCCCCTACCCATTTAAGGGAATCTAAAATTTAAAAAAATTAATTTAAAATAATCCCTAAATAGAAAAACCCAAACATTATATACTGAACTACAGATTTTAAACCAAAAATCATAAATCCCAAAAACCAAAAACCCTAAACCCTAACCCTAATCCTTACCCAAACATGAAGCTTATCGCTAACCCATCCTTAACCCTAAACGTAAACCCTAAACCCTAAACTAAGAGCCAAAAATAACAAAACCCTAACGTTAAACACCAAATCATTAATATTATAACACAAATCCTTAACACGAAACCCTATACCAAAAAACAAACTAAACCCTAACTTTAACCTTAACATCAACGCTATCACTAACCCTACCATAAACCCTAAACTCCAAGCAAAAACATATAAAAACCAAAATAGTGAAAACTAAACCATGGATATTAGACCTCAAATTTTACACCCTAATCTCAAAAATGTAAAAGAAATCAAAACCCTAAACCTAATTTTAACCTAACCCTAACCCTACACCGTAAAACAAAAACCCAGTGTAAAATACAAAAACACAACCATTAAATACTAAAACATAGACTTTAAATCTCAAATGTTAAACCCTGAACTACATAAAAAAAACCCTAAACCCTAGGTCCCAATAAAACCAAAGTCCAAAATACGAAAAACAAGACATTAAATACTAAACAATAGATTTTAAATCTCAAATCCTAAAACACATACCCTAAAACGTTAAAATAAACGAAACCCTAACTCTAACCCTAACCCACACCCGAACCCTATCCCTATACTAAACCCTAACCCTACACCATAAACTGATACTCCAAAATACCAAAACCCTAAGAATGAAGATTAAGCCATATAAATACACTTCAAATCCTTAACCTAATACCCAAAAACAAAAAAAAACTAAAACCAAACCCTAACTATTAACACGAAAACCCAAGACCAAAAATACAATAACCCAAATATTAAAAACTAAATTGTACATGTTATTACAATAATCCTAAACCCCATAACCTAAAAGCTAGAAAAAACATAAACCCTAAACCTAACACTAACCCTAACCCTATTCTTAACCTTAACCCTAAATCCAATGCCCAAAATACCAAAACCCTAACCTTAAACACTAACAATAGATATTTTAACTCAAATAGCCCCAAACCCTAAAACTGAAAAAACAACCTAAACACTATAACCATAAAAACCTTAGTCAAAAATAAACAACCTAGGCATTAAACACTAAACCATAGATTTAAAACCATTAATCCTAAATTACAATCCCCATAACTTAAAAAAATCAAAGTCGTAACACAAGTTACGATTGGAGGTAAGGTACATACCCTCTTTTTTGTATTCATTGGTCTTATTAATGATAAGGACTAGGGCTGTTGTTCAACCCTTACCCATCCAAGGCTATTTATAATAAATACCAAACCAAAGATTTTAAACAAAAAATCCTAAGCCTAAAACATAAAACATTAAAAAAAACACTAAACCCTAACTTAATCCTAACCCTATTCTTAACCCTAACCCTAAACCCTAAACCCTAAACCTTAAGCTCAAAATAACAAAACTGTAACATTGAATACTAAAACATAGATATTAGTACTCAAATCCTTTACCCAAACCTTAAAACCTAAAAAACAACCTAAACCTTAACGCTAAACCTAACCCTACAAATATAAATCCTAATCTCCAAGCCCAAAATACAAAAATCCAATCATTAAACAATAAACAATTGATATTAAACCACAAATCCTAAATCCTAAACCCAAAAACCCATAAAAACCCAAAATCTTAACCCTAATCATAACCTTAACCCCTAAACCCTAAACAGGAAACTCTAAGCCTAAAATACCAAAACCAAAACATTAAATACTAAACCGTAGATTTTATGCCTCAAATGATGAACCATGAACCATATAACCTAAAAAAAACCATAAATCCTCACCTTAATCCTAATCCTAAGCCTAACCATATACCCTATACCTTAAACCCTAAGTCTAAAATACGAAAATCCAAACGTTAAATATTAAACCATAGATTTTAAACCTCAAATCCTAAACCACAAACCCTAACACCTAAAAAAAACTAAACCATAACAATAACCACCCTTACAGTAATCCTAACTTTAAATCTAAACCATTAACCCAAAACATTATGCCAAAAGTACCTAAACGTAATAATTAAACAATAAACCCTAGATTTTAAATCAAAAATCCTAATCTCCAAAACCCAAATCCTAGAAAAACACTAAGCCCTAACCCTAACCTTATACTAACACGAACCCTAGACCTTACACTATACTTAACCTTAACCCTAAACTCTAAACCCTAAATCAAAAAAACAAAATACCAAAACCCTAACATTAATACTAAACCATAGATATTACAACTAACATCTTTAACGCCAAACCCTAAAACCTAAAACAAACCAAAAAACTAACCCTAACCCAAACCATACCATAAATTTTTAACCCTAAGCCTAAAATACCTAAACGAGAATATTTAAAACATAACAATTGATTTTAAACCCCATTTCGTAAGATCTAAACCCAAAACCAAAAAGAAACAAAACCCTAACCCTAAGTCAAATTCTAAATCATAAATCCAAAACCCTAAGCCCAAAATATCAAAAACCAAACATTAAACACTAAACCATAGATTTTAAAATTCAAATGTTAAACCCTAATAAATAAAACTGAAAAAAACCTACACCCTAACCTTAATCATAACCCTAATCATACCTCAACCCTAACCCTAACCCTATTCTTAACCCAAACCTAAACCCTATACCTTAATCACAAAGACAAAAATTACATAACCCTAACATTAAACACTATAGCATATATATTAAAACTCAAATCCTTAACCTCAAACCCTAAAACCTAAAAACAACCTAAACCACAACCCTAACCCTAACATTAAACATTACCCTAACCCTACCATAAACCTTAAACATCATGCCCAAATAACCAAAACATAAATAGTAAACACTAAGCATTGATATTAAACCTCAAATTCTGCACACAAAAACCAAAAAATCTTAATGTACCCGAAACCCTAACCCAAACTCTAAATCGTAAACCCAAAATCTTAAACTAAAATAGAAAAACACCAAAATTAAATATTACACAATGGATTTTTAAACTCAAATGCTAAACCATGTACAATTTTTTGAAAAAACCTACACCATGACCCTAAGACCTAAGTCCACAAAAAAAATATCAAAATACTAAATCCCATATATTAACAATAGCCCATAGATTTTAAACCTTAAATCCTTGACCAGCAACCATAAAACCTAAATAAATCCTAAACGCTAACACTAACTCTAACTCAAACGCTAACCCTAACCTCAACCCTAACCCTAACTCTAAACCATTAACTAAAAATTCCAAGCCCAAAATACCATAAACCAAAAATAAACACTAAACCATAGATTTTAAGCCAAAAACTAAACCCAAAACCAATAACCAAAAAAACATTAAACCCTAACCCATACACGAACCCTAACCCTAACCTTATCCTTAACCCTAACCCTAAATCCTAAACCCTAAACCTAATGACCAAAATACCAAAACCAAACATTAAAACCTAAAAAACAACTTAAACCCTAACTCTAAACCATTAACCAAATAATTAAGGCCCAAAGTACCAAAACCCAAATATTAAACACTGAGCCATAGTTTTTTTTAAAAAAAAAAATCCTAAACCCCAAAACCTAATACCTAAAAAAACCTTAAACCTAACCCTAACACTAACCCTAACCCTATACTTAATCTTAACCAAAAACCAAAAGCCCAAACTCTCAAAATCATAGCATTAAAGACTAAATCATAGATATTACAACTCAAATAACCCCAACCCCTAAAACATAAAAAATAACCTAAAACCTAACCCTAACACTAACACTAACCCTATTCTTAATCTTAACCAAAACCAAATATCCCAAACTACCAAAACCATAGCATTAGACACTAAATCATAGATATTAGAACTCAAATAACCCCAACCCCTAAAACATAAAAAATAACCTAAAACCTAACCCTAACACTAACACTAACCTTAACACTAACCCTACAATAAAATCTATACCCAACGAATAAAATAACAAAATCCAAATATCAAACACCAAACAATAGATTTTAAACCTCAAATGCTAAACCTTGAATTAAAAAACCGTAAAAAAAACTTAGTCCAAAATCCAAAAATCCATACATTAAACACTAAACAATATAATTTAAACCTCCAATTCCAAATCCCTAACCCTAAAACGTATAAAACATAAATCTTAACCAAAGCCCTTACCCTAACCTTAACCCTAAAACTATTGTATGCATTTTTCCTTCCATTATGTTTTCATACTAATAGTACTGCTGAAATTAAGGCAGCTTTGTAGGGAATTGACTGGTGCGAACAACATGGATACAAATAAATTTTTCTGGAGGTGGATTTTGAATTATTAAACAAATGGATCAATAATACAATTATTATTCCTTGGAGAAGCAGGCAGGATATCCATACTATTTAACAAATTACAAGAAAACTAGAATTTTTCAAATGTAGTTACATATATCGAGAGGCAAATGTAACAATAGATTTAATATCAAAATGATGTCATAGACATGACATAATGCAACAATTCAACATTCAACATCAACTGGTGGGGTTAATCAAAGGAAACTAGATTTTGGAGAAGTTTGGTATGCAATTTTTTTTTAAAAAAAAAGCTTAAAAGGATTAAAGAATCTCCTTGAAGAACTTACAAATAGTTCATAGTATTAGTTGAAATTCTAATGATGTTATAACATTTCTATATTCTTAATTCTATATGTAAATATAGTTTAGATTATAGTTAAGTTTTACATATTCAATTGAAAAGGGAGAGTATCCCTTGTTTAATTTATCTTATTATAGATTTGTTTTAATATATACATATTGTAAGGGTAAATGAACTAACCTTAGTAGGTTGGAACATTTTCCCATCATATGTATGAAGGTAACGTTACGTCCCCCTTTGTGTACAAACTTATTTTGTGACATGAAAAGGCCTGGGCGTGTTAACCTGCCCCTGAACCATAAGAAGGGTCATTACAATTTTTCAAAAAAAAAAACCAAAACACTAAACAAAAGATTATAAAAGGAAAATCCCAAAAACCCATAAAACCCAAAACAAAAAAAATAATAAATCCTAACCATAACCCTAACCCTAAACCCTAAACCTAAACCCAAGGCCCACAATATTTAAAATCCGACATTGAACACTAAATCATAGTTATTACCACTCAAATCTTTAACCCAAGACCTAAAACCTAAGAAACAACCTAAACCATAAAACTAACCCTAACCCTATAATTAATCCTATACCCCAAGCCCGAAATAATAAAAAATTATTAAACACTTAACCATTGATATAAAACCTCAAATCCTGAACCTAAATCCAGAAACCTAAAAAAAAAACCTAACCCTAACTCTAAATCATAAAACCCTAAACCCTAATCCCAAAATACTGAAATTCAAACATTAAATACAAAACCATAGATTTTAAACCTCAAATGCTAAACCCTAAATCCTAAACCCAAAAAAAATGGACACCCTAAGCTTAATCCTAGCCCTAAACTTACTAACCCTATACAATATACACTAAACCCTAAGTGCTTAGATTTCTTTAGATTACAACTCATAGTATGAGGTTAAGTTGACAAACCTTAGTAGGTACGTCAAGTATATACCCACCATAGGACCGGACGTAAAGGATATGCCCCCCTCGTTTTAATTCTTTTTTTTAATATATGATAAGAACTAGGCATGTCGCTCAGCCCCTGACTCACCACAAGAGTCGTGATTTAAAAATATCCAAAATACCAAAACTCAAAAAAATTAACACTAAATAATATATTTTAAACCAAAATCCTAAAAACCAAAACCTAGAACCTAAAAAAACAATTAATCCAATTGCGAACCCTAATCCTATCCATAACCCTAACACTAAACTCTAATCCCTAATCCGATAGCAAAAAAAACAAAAATCCTAACATTATACATTAAACCATAGATATTACAACTCAAATCCTTAACCGAAGCCCAAAAACCTAAAAAATAACCCAAACCCAAAGCCTAATCCTAAACATACCATAAATCATAAACCCCAATCCCAAAAATACTAAATCTAAATATTAAAGACTAAACCATTGATATTACATCTCAAATCCTAAACCCTAAACCCAAAAATATATAAAAACCCAAAACCCTAGCCTAACTCTAGCACTAAACTGAACCCAATCCATTACCCTAAACCCTAACCAGAAACAGAAAGCCCAAAATACAAAAATCCGAACATTTAATATTAAATCATAGATTTTAAACCTCAAATGCTACACATTGAACCATAAAAGCTAAAAAAACTTAAACACTAACCCTAATCCTAACCCTAACCTTAACTTTAACCCTATAATAAACCATAAACCCTATCAGAAAAAATCCCTAAGTCCAAAATACAAAAACAAAAACATTAAACACTAAACCATAGGTTTTAAACCTCATATCCTAAAGAAAAAAATCCTAAAATCAAAAAAAAACTAAAACCTAACCTTAACCCTAACCTTAACCTTTACCTTATCCCTAAACCTAAACAATTAACCCAAAACATTAAGCCAAAAATACCTAAACTGAAACACTAAATTCTTAACCATAGATTTAAAATAAAAATCCTAAACCCCAAAACCTAAAACCTTAAAAAAACCTAAACCCAACCCTAACCCTATCTCTAACATGAACCCTAACACTAAACATATCCTTAACCCTAACCCTAAACCCTAAATCCAAAGCACAAAATATAAAAACCCTAACATTTAACACTAAACCATAGATATTACAAGTCAAATCATTAACCCAAAGCCGTAAAACCTAAAAAATAACCAAAACCCTAACCCTACCATAAATCCTAAAGACCAAGCCCGAAAAACAAAAACCTAAAAATTAACACTAAACAATATATATTAAACCTCAAATGCTAGACCCTAAATTCAATAACCTTGTAAAAGAAACAAAAAAAAACCCTAACCCTAACCTTAAACCTAACCCTAACTTTAAACCATAAACCCGAAAACCTAAGCCCAAAGAATTAAAACCCAAACATTAAATAATAAACCCTAGAGTTTAAAGCTCAAATGCTAAATCCTAAACCATAAATCTAAAAATTAAAAAACCTACGCCCTAACCCTAACCCTAACCCTTTTCCTAAACCCTAAGACCGAATAAAATACTAAGTTGAAAATACAAAAATCCAAACATTAAACACTAAACAATCAATTATAAATCTCAAATACTAAGCCACAACCCCTAAAACATAAAAAAACCTAAACCATAACAATAACCTCAACCCAAAACCTAACCCTAACCTCAGCCCTAACCCTAACCCTAACCCATTAACACAAAACACAAGCCCAAAATACAAAAACCCACACATTAAACACTAAACCATAGATTTAAAACTAAAAATTCTAAACCCGAAAAACACCCTAAACCCTAACTCTAACCCTATCCCTAACACAAATCCTAACCCTGACCTTATGCTTAACTCTAACCCTAAACCCTATACCCTAAACTCAGATCAGAAATACAAAAACCCTAATGTTAAACACTAACCATATATATTATAACTCAAATCCTTAACCCCAAACAATAAATCCTAAAAAGAACCTAAAAGCTAACATTAACCCTAACACTAACCAAACGCTATCCCTACCATAAACTTAAAACCCCAAGCCAAAAATACTTAAACCAAAACAATAAACCCTAAACCACTGATATTAAACCTCAAATTTTATACCATAAACCAAAAACTCTAACCTTAACCGTAACCCTAACCCTATTCTTAACCCTAAAACTAAACCTTCAACCCTAAACTTAAAGTCCAAAATACTAATACCAGAACATTGAACACTAAAACCATAGATATTAAAACATAAATCCTTAACCCACACTCTAAATCTTAAAGAAAACCTAAACCCTGACTCTAACCGAAAACCATCAACCCAAAACCTTAAGTCCAAAATATCAAAACCCAAATATTAAACACTAAAACCATAGAATTTATATCAAAACTCCTAAAGCCCAAATCCAAAAAAAAAAAAAAAAACTAAACCGGAACCCCATCCCTATTATTAACCTTAACCCTAATCCTAATCCCAAAATACCTACACGATAAAATTAAACACTAAACAATTGATGTGAAAAATCAAATAGACCCTAACCCTAAAACTTAAAATACAACCTAAAATCTATCCCTTACTCTAACATTAAGCCTAATACTAACCCTATCATAAACCCTACACCCAAAGGCCAAAATACAAAAACCCAAATATTAAACACTAAACTCTGATATTAAACCTAATAATAACCTACACCCTAAACCCAAACCCTACGTCCTAAAAAATTCTTAGTCCAAAATACAAAATACCAGACATTAAATACTAAGCCATAAATATTAAATCTTAAATCGTAAACCACAATACCTAAAACCTAAAAAAATCTAAACTCTAACCTAAACCATAAATAATTTACCCAAAACCTCAGGCCCAAAATATCAAAACCCAAACATTAAACACTAAACCAAAGATTTTAAATCGAAAAGCCTAAAACCCAAAACATGAAACCATAAAAAACCACTACGCCTTAACCCTAACCCTATCCCTAACATGAAACTTAACCCTAACCCAATCTTTAATCCTTACCCTAAACCCATTGCCTAAAATACCAAAACCCTAACATATAACACTAAACTTTTAATATTACAACTCAAATCCTTAACCCCATATCCTATAAATCCGAAACCCCAAGAAGAAAACTTAAAAATTCAAAACTTTTTTGATATTAAACTTCAAATACTAAACACTAAGCCTATAAATCTAAGAAAACCAAAGGCCCGAACCCTTATCTTAACCCTAACCCTAACTCTAAACCTATACCCTAAATACAAAATCCTAAGCCCAAAAATTTAAAACCAAAAAATTAAATACTAAACCATAGATTTTAAACCTCAAATTCTAAACAATGAAGTATAAAACCTAAAAAATTCCTACATCTTAGCGTTAATACTAACCCTAACCCTACACATATACCCTAAATCCAAAATACAGAAACCCAAAAATAAAAAACTTAACTATAGATTTTAAACCTCAATTCCTACACAACAATACCTAAAACCCTTAAAAAATAAACCCTAACCTAACTATAACACATACATAAGCCTAACCCTAACCCTAAACTATTAAACCCTAATATTAAGCCCAAAAGTACCTAAGAATAAATATTAAACACTAAACCATATATTTCACACAAAAAATCCTAAACCCCAAAACCTATAACCTAAAAAACCTAAACCCTAATATGAACCCTAACCATTTCCCTAACATGAGCCCTAACCCTAATATTATCCCATACCCTAACCGTATAAGCTAAATATTAAATCCAAACCAAAAAATACCAAAACCCTAACATTTAACACTAAACCATAAATATTACAACTCAAATCTTTAACTCCAAACCCCGAAATCTAAAAACAACCAAAATAGTAACCCTAACACAAAACATACCATAAATCATAAACCTGATACGCTCAAATTTATTTCTCAAATAAGAATTAAAGCGGTCGTATCAAGTAGAGAAGACAACTAATGAGGTTGGGATCGTTCCCACGAGGTAAATAGTTCAAACTTAACTTTAATCTATTATTACTATTATTTAGTCAAGTATATCCTTAAAAACAAAAGACAATAAAAGAGGGGTTTTTATTTCTAAATTTATGAAAATAACTAACTAAATTAAAGTAAAAAACTAATAGATTCAAGTCTTAGAGTTTAATCAAATAATAAAAGTAACTAGGGTTTAAGTGTTCCCCACATGTTCTTCACTTGATAACTTTAATTATAACATTGCTTTCCTATTATTTTGCATCCAAAGTGATAAATTATGTATTTCTAAATCCTTGGTCGGGAATCTAGAAAATATCACTCCGCACCTTGGTCCGGCTACGTGTTTTGCTATATTAACCCTTACCTTTAACTAATATTAACCATTTTATTTGATATTTGACTAATTTATTACCTCGTACAAATCGACACTAGCCTATTAGATAGTATAGACTAAATCTATGTTGATAATTCTTTTCCTATTATCTAGCTCCTTGCTCCGGCAAGTAGCATTAAGGCGAGTTCTAATGTTGGCCATCCTTTAAAAAGACATCGAAACGAAAAAATTATCAATACACGCAAAACACTATTCTGGAATTGTTATTTTAGTTAGATTTTACCTCATTATTCACCCATGGTTCCTAAAACCCTAGTTATGGAGTTTAGTTATCCATAGTCATAATCACAATATTCATATATTTAATATAAGAATTCAAGCACTTAATTGATGAGAAAGAATAAAATACTGAAATTTACTTGATCAATCACCAATAGTTAATTCAAGAAAAAGTGTAAAAATTACTTAAATTAATCCTTGAATACTTGAACAAGAGAACAAAAGTTATCCAAAAGTCTAACGATAAAAAAGTCTAATTTGAAAGAGTCTACTATCAAAGAGTCTAACCCCAAAAATGAGGTTTTTTGAACTATTTATAATTAAAAATTAAATAAACAAAGGATTCCAATTACTGAAAAATCTGTCAAAACGTTGCTGGGTCTACATCCTCGTGACGGACAGTCGTGGTCACGACGGGCCGTCATTGCCTTTGTCGTTTCATACTTCACAAATTACTTTTTTGCATTCTTCATTACCTTTGTCCATCGAGGGTCTCTGTTCCATAATACTTAAAACTTTCTAGGAATTGGGTACTGCGACTACTCTGTTATCATTTCGACGAACCTGCAAGATGGACCGTCGTGGCTATGATGGTCCGTCATAAACTTCTGTAAGCCCACATTGGGTCAGACTTACCCATCTTCCTTCAATAGCTTCTCTACGATGCCACCTACGTATCCTTACAAGATCGATGGTCCGACACAGGATCCGTAGGTTGTCTCTTCTACATTTATCGCTCAAAAACTTCCGCATTCATCTTGTGACAGATTTCCTCCAAATAAAGAAAAACTTACATAAAATTAATACAAAAAGTCTTTTGTGCACTCACTAAACTTAAGGAAAAAACATTATAAATAATGTGAAACCACGGTATATACATACCCTCAACTTAAATTTGTTGTTTGTCCTAAAGCGACGCACTATGAATCACTACAAAATCTTTGTACAATAGTACCCATATCTTAGCTTTCACAGTCATTTGGCTGTAATTCCCGATCAATTTCATCATGTTTATGCATGTTATCACTATTAGGCTTTAATTATGTGGAACCAGACAATGACACAGACTCACCACGCACTGACACCTATCCTCTTAAATATCCCACCTTCCAGAGCATTCCTTATAATAGCCACCCTCAACTCATGGCTTTCCCATGAGTCAAAATAAACAATACCCAAAGTAGGATAAGTCCCATGAAAAGGTTGTTCACTGCATTAGCCACCCTCAACTTATGCTTTTAGCATAAGCTGAGGTGCACATGTCCAAGGAGAGACTAGGCCACACATTATTGCTAGAAAAGATCAGTTGGGGTGAAAAGGAAATGTCTATTTTAAGCTCAAATCGTTTGGATCAAACAGGGTTAAATTTCATTTTTTTTTTTGAACAATTTAGGCTAAAAATTGTCTGTCTTGGAAAAGGGCCTATGATGCTTTCCTAATTGTCCATTACAACTTACTTTTACAAGGACTAACCATGCAAGTTCTAGCTTAGTACAAATAGTGGACTATTCAAATTTTCTTCATACTTACTAGACATCTCAATACTCTACTAGATTATCAGACACCTAGTTCGAGTTTTAGACTTAGGGTCATGCACTGGTGTATCTCTATGTCATGCTTAGAACAACACATTTATCAAATACTGTGCCTAGCCATGCATAATTTTCACTACATAAGAATATCATTTTTTGTTTAGCTATCATGCTTCAGAGTTATACTATTTACACAAGATATAGATATGCCGGTTTAACAATAAAAATAATCAGTCTCTTGAGGAAAAAAGAACACATGCAGGAAAACCCCTAAAGAGGATCGTGAATTGGGCTACTCAGACATCAACCTAGCACTCACTTTCCATTTACCCCACCCCAAACAAAAGATATGCAATTTTCCCCAAAGCATAAAAAAACTAAAGTACGAGACTGATAAGTGAAGAAAACTTAGGGCGCAAAGCGGAGACGATCAGCAAGCTGGTGTGTCCGGTTCCCTGGAACCCAATACCTATGTAGTCTGGAGAAACAACACTATCGGTAGTGCCTCCCGCGGTCTCCACATCTCTAGAGCTAGATGCCTCGGCAGCTAAATCTAAAGCCCTAATCTGACGCGCCTTCTCATCAGTAAGCTAGGCTCTCCTAGCAGCCTCCATCTGACGACGCACTTTATTCCATGCTCTAGCCTCATACTCCTCTCGACCCTTTCGCCTCTTCGCATTATCTCGAGGGGGAGGTGGTGGAATCTCAAAACTGGCGAATAAGGAAGCCATCACTGTGTGCTGACCAGGCTTTGCAGCATGGACCTTAAACTCAGGCACCCTATCCTCTAGGATCATATCAATATCCGCTCACAGATTCTCAACCGCAGCCTGAAGGGTCGACATGTCCACCTGAGGGGCTGGCCGGGCTAGCACTCGCAACGTAAAAGCTTCCAAGCGCTGATGAACCTCAGCGATCTTCCACTATGTGAGCTGGACAATTTTAATCTCTAAGCGCTCCTCCGCCTCAGCAATCGACCTTTGCATCCAAGTCCGAATCTGATGTACCCTAGAAAGCGTGACCAGAGCAGGGAATGGGGCTGAGCGAGAGGAGCTAGGGAAAATGCTACTACCCGAGAAAGACTCGACCGGGTAGTGTTAGTGGTTTTTGAAGCAGTCTATGTAGCAGTTCGAGCATGTGCTACCGTATCAGCCAGATTTTCACCAAGTGGAGGAAACTATGGACAGGGCCCTCTGCTTGGAGACAAATTATTAGCCTTATCCCTGATGAGGCCGATATCAATAGTGCCCAGCAGAGTCTTGAGCTTATCATTGTGCTAGATGGGCACACTTGTGGACCTGCATAATGAAAATATCATGCACTGAAGTCCATCGCCGACATTAGAACTGCACTATCCCGTATGACTATATTATCACTAGCCGTGGGGGAAAGGTAGTGGCGGACAATCAACCATAAGAACTTAGCCGTGAAGGTCAAGTTAGCCTTCTTGATGGCTTCCTTCGGCTCTATAATCCAGTCGGCACCCACTCCATCTATAGACAAGTACAGGCCCATCCACCTCTTGGTGGTCTATCTCAGTGATTACTCACGCAAGAATTGGCGATCTTTTACAATTTGCCACTAGTAGTCGAACTCAGTGGTGAGAGGGATCCTGCGGGCAGGGAGATGTTGTCCTGTATGGTGTGTACTTGGACGTGCTTAAGTGGGTCCTATTTGGAGAAGACATTCGGCCTATCTATCTGTGATTGGAGAGTAGCCACGTAAGAGGCGTAAAAATCTTTTTGACCCATTATTCATTATAGTGGCCTAAAGAACAAGCTGTCCAATCTAGCCGATGTCTAGTGAAGAGATTCTGGATCTCTGGCATGGTGGGGAGACTTCCCGTAAGGACAAGCATCTCCAGGGTAAGGGTCCGTGTCATGACGCCTTTATCATTAAGAAACTTGGCATCTGAATACACTTGGTATTGCCCGTCTACACACCACCGGTTAGGATGGTCAGCAACTAGGGTGAGAGCATCAGTCCTGGAAGACTTTGCAGGTGTGGCGGGTGCAGGGACTTTTGTGGACCCGGATGCTTCCTCTGACAACGAAACTCCGAAGGAACTAGACTCTCCTTCTTAATGTGTAGCTGACCTAGAAGGTGTGCCAGTAAGTGTGCGCTATTCATTAGACTGGAAGGCACTAACTACGTCAGACGCCACTTTTTTGGGCGTAGCTATGGTTGCACGTGCAACACCTAATGGAGTGGCATTTCCTTAGGGCACGTGCTCGGGATCATGCTCATCATCATATCCTATAACAAGTAGGACAGACGGGGCGACATATTTTGAATGCCCACATGCGTAAACTCGATCTTGTTTTGGTGCCATTAGAGATAGTACCTGTAAAGAATCAATATAAGTACTAGAAATATCAAACAACACAATCAAAAACGACACAAAATAAATTTAAGAGCAAAGTTGTAATGAGATCTCTGTAGTAATAGTGAGACACGATGGACTAGGTTATGACTCATCGTGAGTACGGCAGACCGTCATGGTTGTTCCGTCGTTAATGTACGTCGTGAGACACATAGAATAAATATATAGACCATTAGGAGAGAGGTCTCTGACAATCATGACAGTTGTGCAAGACGGACTGTCGTGGGTATGACATAACGTCGTTGATGTACGTCACAGGACACTTGGAAAAATATAATAGAGACCCTTAGGACAAGGGTCTATGAAAACCATGACTGTTGTGCAGGACGGACCGTCTAAGGTATGACGGTCTATCGTAGATGTCTGTCAGTGGACACTTGGAAAAAATGGAGACCCTTAGGACAAGGGTCTCTGACAAACATGACGGTTCTGCAAGATGGACCATCATGTTAATGACAGTCAATTTTATATTTCTGTTAGAGGACACTAAGAAAAAAGTTGGAGAGAACCTTCAGGAGAGAGGTCTCTGACCATCATGACGGTTGTGCAAGACGGACCGTCGTGGGTATGATGGTACATCTTAGATGTCCGTTAGAGGACACTTAGAGAAAAAGTTGGAGACCCTTAGGAATGGAATCTCTATCAAACAGACTGTTGTGCAGGATGCACCTTCGTGGGAATGATGGTCCATCTCATGTGTCTGTTGATGGACACTTAGAGATAACGAATAATGCAGTGTTGGAAAAGACACTACGACGGTTCGTCGTGGGTATGACGGTCCGGCATCGGGTTCTTGTTCTGTCATTTAGTTATGAAACTGAGGACGCGACATTCATCCCTGTGACTAAAATGGAATACTTAGTTTTAACCTACATGTTTCTAACCCAAATACCTAGAAAACTAGTAATACTAAAGAACCTATTTCTCATGTTTTAACAAGGCAATTCGAGGTTTCTCAACCTAGGTCAGACAAAATTTGATCAAAGAATGAAGACGCAACAAAAACAAAATGGCTAATACAAATTAAAAAACAAAAAAGAAATGTAAATGGATAAAGATCAAAGACACATAACTTAAAAGAGGAGAAAAACAAGCAAATTATGCACTTGGTTATCAAGAGCAAAACCATCACAGCAGACTCCGACTAGTAGAAAAAATATTTCTTGAATTGGGAATTTGGGGAAGTGATTAGTTGATAGGGAAGAGAGGTAGAAAGTTGGAAGTTTGAAAGAGAGTGAAATGAAAGAAAGAGGGAAGGAAATGGGTGTAATGAAGGGGTGGGTTTTTTTGGATGTTGACAAAATTTAAAATTCCCCAGCCAGGGTGCGTCGGGTTGCTGGTTAATGACGCAATGAGTCCCCAACGACGGTCCATCGTAGATGCGACGGTCTACCGTGAGTTTCGTCGTGTGTACCCTAATTTTGAAAATAATTTAAATACGTTCCTAGCACAACGGATTCATGAGACGGTCCGTCGATGTATCCGTCAGCGAATGTTGCAGAGAGATTTTCTACAGATTTTCCTGGTGATGTGTCTGCAAATTTAATACCCATTAATAGAAAATGTTACCATTATTAAAAAGACAACTATACTATTGGGTTACCTTCCAACAATCGCCTGATTTAACACCGCGACACGACTGAAGACACTTTATTTCTTAAACTTCTTCAAGATGGTATGCCTCAATCACTTCATTCGCCGATTCACCATGCTCGAAAATATATTTTTATTCATTTTCCGTTCACCTTAAACCTCACCCCCCTTGGTTTCAAACTCAAATGCTCCATGAGGGAATAGTTAAGTAACCAAGTAAGGGACAATCCATTTGGACTTAAGCTTGCCTGGAAACAAGCGCAACCTCAAATTGAATAAAAGCACAAAATCGCCAACCATAAACTCTCGTTTTTCAATTTTTAGGTCATGGTATTTGTTTATCTTTTTTTTGTAGAGGGCTGAGCTTTCATAAGATTTCTGGCAAAATTCATCGAGTTCTTTAAACTGGTTAACCGTTGTTCTGCCGCTTCGCTCCAGACCATTTTCAACTTCTTGATAGCATACATGATTTTGTGCTCTAATTCAACCTGAAGATGACAAGCTTTCCCATATACAAGTTTGTATGGAGACATAGTAATGGGAGTCTTATATGCTTTATGGTAGGTCCAAAGAGCATCATAAAGCCTCCTTGACCAATCCGTTATACTAGTGTTCACTGTTTTTGACAATCTGTTTGATCTCCCTATTAGAAACTTCAACTTGCCCACTTGTTTGAGGTTGGTAAGGAGTGGCCACATTATGGTGAACCCCATATATCTATAATAATTCCTTGAACAATTTATTGCAAAAGTGGGATCCCCCATCACTAATAATTGCCTTGGGGTACCAAATCGAGAGAATATATTCTTTTTCAAGAACGTAGTGACACTCTTCCCTTTATTGTTTGCGAGGGCAATAGCTTCATCAAATTTAGATACATAATAGACCGCTACTAAAATATACTTCGTTCTTTGAGAACTCATAAAAGAACCCATAAAGTAAATACCCTAAACATCAAATAAGTCAATCAAAAGAATTGGGTTTAGAGGGAGTACGTGTTTTCTGGCAATGTCGCCATCTCTTTGGCATCTATCACATCATTTAGCAAACTAATGAGCATCTTTATGAAGATTTGGCCTATATTAACCACATTGTAATACCTTTTGAGCGGTTTCGATACCACTATGATGTCCACCAACGGGTGAGGAATGGCATGCCTCTAAAACACTAAACATCCTACATTCAGGCACACAACGCCGAATAAGCCCGTCGGCAAAACTCCTATATAAGTATGGTTCATCCCAAAAGATCTTCTTCACATCGTACATGAACTTTTTTCTATAATGAAAGGACAAGTCCGAAGGAATAATATCACTTGCCAGATAGTTCACGAAATTTGCAAGCCATGGAATCAAGTCTTGTGAGACAGCCACTACATGCTAATCGGGGAAAGTATCGTCAATATCAGTCCTATCCCCTAACTCTCTCATGGATTCATCTTCTAAACGGGACAAGTGATCGGCAACTTGATTTTTTGTCCCTTTTCTATCCCTCACTTCAATGTAAAATTCTTGTGGCAGTAATACCCAACGAATAAACCTCGGTTTTTAATCCTTCTTTACAATGAATTATTTCAAATCTGAATGGTCACTATGCACTACAACTCTTGTACATAGCAAATAGGAGCGAAATATTTCAAAAGCAATGATTACTTAGCAAATAGGAGCGAAATATTTCAAAAGCAATGACTACTGCAAGGAGTTCTTTCTCAGTAACTGTGTAGTTCTTATGGGCTCCATTTAGGGCTTCACTAGCATAGTAAATGGGGAGAAGGATTTTTTTCCTTCTTTGTCCCAATACTACACGAAGAGCAACCCCACAAGCAACACCACAGGCATCGCACATCACCTCAAATGAAATGTTCCAATACAGAGAAATAATGATAGGTGCCGACACCAATTTTTCTTTTAGCGCACTGAATTCTTTAAGACAGGATTCATCAAAATAAAATTTACAATCTTTCTCTAGCACTTTGTTCAACGGATGTGCAATTTTTTAAAAATCTTTGATGAATCTCCTGTAAAAACATGCATGCCCAAGAAAACTTCTCACACCATTTACAGAGATAGGTGGGGGAAGTCTCTCTATAACCTCGACTTTTGCTTGATCAACCTCTATGCCCTTTATCTTAAATGCAATGACCCAAAAAAATACATTCTTTAACCATCAAGTGGTATTTTTCCCAATTTAGTACTTAATTATAGTCTTCACATCTCTTAAGGACCACAGAGAAATGGTTCAAACAGCGCTCAAATTATTCACCAACCACAGAAAAATCATCCATAAAAACTTCAATCATATCTTCCACAATGTCGTAGAATATCGACATATATTTTATCTCTGAAATATGGCGGGCGCATTGCACAACACAATGAACAAGGCATACGTAACTACTATCGGGAATCGGATAGATTACTCCGTCATCTAGCCATTTAGTTATTTCCTTCTTCAAGACCTCTTGCATAGGTGGATTTATGTATCTATGGTGCTCAATACATGGCTTATGATCTGGCATGAGTTGGATTTTTTGAGAACAAAACTAGGAGGGATCCCAATAATGTCCTCCATAGTCCACCCAATAGCTCTTTTGAACATTTCTAGAAATTTCACCAAACACTCAACTTGTTGTTTAATAAGATCTGATGAAATGATTATCGACAAAGTGTCATCATTTCCTAAGAATTCATAACTTAGATGAGGTGGGAGAGATTTAGTTCTAACTTTGGAGCCACCTCTATAGATGGTTTCGCGGGTGGAGACTCGCGATTCTTCATGTCTAACTCATATTTCTTCGGTTTAAACCAAACATCACCTCGATCAAGAGCCGCGAATAATGACTCAGACTCTTCAATGCAATCGTTATCAAAATTCATTATCAGTGTCGCTAATGCTTCTACACCAAGACATTCTTCTTTTTATGTCTGAGATTACTCACCAATTTTGTAGGATACAGGAGATACCGATTGGAGCTCACCACTCTCCCTCATGGACCTACAAATGTTGAAGGTCATTTCTTTATTGTTCAACCGTAATTTTATCTGCCCCTTTTCCATATCAACTAAGGCTCTACGCGTAGCAAGGAATGGCCTCCCAAGAATTATAGGCACTTAAAAATCGACTTCGCAATCAAGAATACCAAAATCTGCTGAAAATATGAAGGACTCCACATTAGCCTTCAGTAGCCGCATCGCAGTGGCCTTTGAATCACCCAAACCCAACTTAAACTTCTTGAAAATTGGGTACTTAACTACTCTCTGATCATTGCGACAAACCAGCAGGACATACCGTTGTGCCTATAACGGTCCGTCATAATTTTTGTCTTCCCACACTGGTTACGACTTCCCCATCTTCCTTCAACAACTTTTCTATGATTCCACCTACGGACCGTCACAAGCTCGACGAACCCTTACAAGCTCCATAGGTGGTCTCTTCTACATTTCTCGCTTAAGAACTTCCGCGTTTATCATTGGACAAATTTACAACAAATAAAGAAAAACATACATAAAAATCAATAAAAAGGCTTTTGGAGTCTCACAAAATTTAAGGAAAAAACATTAAAAATACCATGAGACCAAGTTATATAAAAAATTTAAGCCCAAAATACAAAAACCCAATCATTAAACACCAAACCATTGATATCAAACCTCAAATCCTAAACCCTTAATAAAAAAATTTAAGAAAACCCAAAACCCTAACCCTTATCTGAATCTTAACCCAAACCTTAAACAATAATAAAAAAATCCTAAGCCTAAATACCAAAAACGTAACATTAAACACTTAACCATAGACATTACAACTCAAATCCTTAACCCAAACCCTAAAATCTAAAAAATAACCTAATTCCTAATGATAAAGCTAACCCTACCATAAATCATAAACCCCAAGCCCAAAATACCAAAACCTAAACATTAAATACTAAACCATTGATATAAAACCTCAAATCATAAACTCTAAACTCAAAAACCTTAAAAAAACCAAAAAACCCTAACCCTAACGATAACCTTAACCCTAACTCTAAATCATAAAACCCGACACCCTAACCCCAAAATACCAAATACCAAACTCTAAATACTAAACCATAGATTTTAAACCTCGGATGCTAAACCACTGAACCATAAATGTAAAAAAAACCTACACCCTAACTTTAATCCTAACCCTAACACTAACCCAATACCCTAAACCCTAAACCCTTAACCAAAAATTCCAAAACTGAAAAAAAATTTAACTCTAAACAGTTGATTTTGAACATAAAATCCTAAACCCCAAAACCTAAATTGTTAAAGATAATAAAACCAAACCTTAATCCTTACCCTATCCTTTACACTAACAGTAAACCGTAAACCCTAAACACAAAGCCCAAAATACAAAAACCTTAACATTACACTAAAAAATATATATTACAACTCAAATCTTTAACCCCAAACCCAAAAACCTAAAAAACAACCCAAACCCTAACGGTAACACGAACCGTACCATTAAGCCTAAACCCTAAGCCCAAAATACGAAAATCCAAACATTAAAGACTAAACCATTGATATTAAATCATAAATTCTAAACCCTACACCTAAAAACCTATGAAATTCCAAAAACGTATCCTAACTCTAACCCAAACCTTAACCATAACACTAATACTAAACCCTAAACTCTAAACATAAAGACGAAAATACCAAAATCCGAACATAAATATTAAACCATAGATTTTAAATTTCAAATACTAAACTTTTAACCTTAAAACCTAAAAAAAAAACTTACACACTAATCCTAATCCTAACCCAAATTCTAACCTTATACTAAAACCTAAACCCTAAGACAAAAATCAATAAGTCAAAAATACAAAAACCCAAACATTAAATAATAAACCATAGATTTTAAACCTCAAATCCTAAACCAGAAAACCTTAAACCTAAAAAAAAACCTAACCTTCACCCTATCCTTATCCTTAATCCTCTCCCAAACCCTAAACGATTAACCCAAAATATTAAGCCCAAAATACCTAAACCGAAACATTAAACACTAAACCTTAGATTTAAAATGAAAAATCCTAAACCCCAAAACCTAAAACCTTATAAAAACTAAACCCTAACCCTAACCCTAACTTTAACCTTAACCCTAAACCTGATCCTAAAATATGAAAACCCTAACATTAATTACTAAACTATAGATATTAAAACTGAAATATACCTAAACCTTAAAACATAAAATACAACCTAAAATCTAACCCTTAATCCAACATTAACCCTAACACTTACCCTACCATAAACCCTAAACCCAAAGCCAAAATACAAAAACTCGAATATTAAACATTAAACTTTGAATAACAAAACCTAAAGAGAACAAACATCCTAAACCTAAACTCTATGTCCAAAATAGACCTTAGTCCAAAATACAAAAACCTAGATATTAGATACAACACTTATAATTTTAAACCTCAAATCCTAAACCAAAATCCCTAAACCCTTAAAAAACTAAGCCTTAACCCTAACAATAAATTATTATCCCAAAACCTCAATCCCTAAATACCAAAACCTAAAACCTAAAAAAAGCAATAAAGCCTAATACAAATACTATCCTTAACATGAACCTTAACCCTAACCCTATATTTCATCCTAACCCTAAAACCACAATCGCAAAATACCAAAACCCTAACATTAAACACTAAACACTAAATATTATAACTCAAATCCTTAACCGCAAACCCTAAAACCTAAAAAATAAGCTAAACCCTAACCCTTACCCAAACACTAACCCTACCATAAATCCTAAACCCCATGACGAAAAATACAAAAATTCAAACATCTTTGATATTAAATCTCAAATAATAAACCCTAAACCCAAAAATATAAGAAAACCCAAAACCGTAACTCTTATCTTATCCCTAATACTAACCCCAACCCTAAACCATAAACACAAAATCCTAAGCCCAAAATACGACAACGCAAACATTCAATACTAAACCCTAGATTTTAAACCTCAAATGCTAAACCTAACCGTAAAACCTAAAAATCTTACATCCTAGGCTTAATCCTAACTGTAACTCTAACCTTATACCCTAAACCCTAAATCCAAAATATCAAAGCCCAAACATAAAACATTAAAATATAGATTTTAAACCTCAATTCTTAAACCATACTCCCTAAAACCTAAGAAAAACTAAACCCTAACCCTAACCCTAATGCTACCTTAACTGTAACCCGAACCATAAACCATTAACCCAAAATACTAAGCAAAAAATACATAAACATAAACATTAAACTTTAAACCATAGATTTCAAACAAAAAATTCTAAACCCCAAAACTTAAAACCTAAAAACCTACACCCTTACCCTATCCCTAACATGAAATCTAACCCTATACCTATCATGAACCCTAACCCTAACACTATCTTCAACCCTAAAACTAAACCCTAAACCCTAAATCTAAAGCATAAAATACAAAAACTCTAATATTTAACACTAAACCATAGATATTACAACTCAAATCTTTAACCTAAAATTCTAAAACCTAAAAATAATCTTACCCTAACCCTAAACTTAATCCTACTATAAATGTAACGACCTGTTTAGTCGTTTTAGAGCAGCAGAACAAATTCTGGAAAAACTGGCTGAAACCACGGACCCAACGACGGACCGTCGCAGGCTCGACGGACCGTCGTGGGTGTTCCGTCCCATGACACTTAGAATTTTTAATTTGGGTACTGAAAATCGACTCTCTGAACTTCGTAACGAAATGGCAGAACGGACCGTCACATCCACGACGAACCGTCGTGAGTCCCGTTGCAAAACACTTCAACTTTTGAGAAATTGGTGCAAGAAAACGAGTTTCTGACCGTCATGACGGAGGGGCCAGGACGGACCGTCACAGGGGTGACGGGCCGTCGCAGACCACCTGAAATCTGGGAGGACACGACGGCCTGTGTGACGGACCGTCGCACTCACGACGGCCCGTCACAGGCTGCACAATCCCAGGCAGTTTAGGATTTCTCCCCACGTTTTAAGGGTCGTTTTGGACTATTCTTTCCTTAATTATAAAGTTTGAGGGTTATTATTAATAAATCTAATTACTTGGGGGTTAAATTAGGTAACCTTAAGTTAATTAGTGGGTCATTATTACCATCTTTCATTCCTAATTATATAGAATTAGGGTAAAAGAAAGAGGGTTTGAATAAGAAAAAGAAAAGAATGTAAAGAGAGACAGATTGGATCGATTGGGAGAGAGAGAGAGTCGAACGAGGAAGAAGAATATCAAAGCTTGGGAAATTGCTTGTTGATTCCAATTCTTCAGTGGAGGTAGGTTATGGTTTTCATGCTATTCGTAGTAAACTCTTAATAGCGAATGATATATGTTAGTAGTATTGTAAAACCCTTCTATATGCTTAATTGTATGCTTGCATGAATGATGTTATTATGTAATTATGAATAAATAAGCATGACGAAGCTATTGAATCCCAAATCTTGAAAGAAACTTTAATCTACTTGTTAATGATAAGGCCTTGGTATAAAAGAAGGCTTGATGAATTAAAGTAATGGGATTGATGATGCCTTGGTATAGAGAAGGCTTGATGAACGGATATAATGAGAATTAGTGGATCGGAGTGTCACGTTCCGACACATAGTATTAGTGGGACGGGTGTCACGAACCGACACGTAGAATTAGGGGATCGGAGTGTCACGTACCGACACATATAGGGGATCGGGTGTCACGAACCGACACGTAGATTTAGGGGATCGGGTGCCACGTTCCGGTACCAGGATAGAATGAATATGAGGATCGGGTGCCACGTTCCGGTACCAGGATAGAATGAATATGAGGATCGAGTGTCACGCCCGACGCCAGGATAGAATATGGATCGGGTGCCACGTCCCGGTACCAGGATAGAATGAATATGAGGATCGGGTGCCACGTTCCGGTACCAGGATAGTATATGAGGATCGGAGTGCCACGTTCCGGCACCAGGATAGAAATAGAGGAGCGGAGTGTCACGTACCGACACAAGAGGAAGAAAGATAATGAATATACTCAATCTAATGAACTTAATTCCCAAATGAGTATGGTATTGAGGCTTGAGTCCTCATGTGTGAACTCGGTTGTAGTTATTGATGAATTTATGTTGTTATTGCTACATGTTGAGTATTGTAGTTGATTTACATCATTATTGATATATACTGATCCCTATTTTGAGTTGGCCGATGATATCTACTCAAGACTTGTGGTTGTAATCTTGACCCTACTTTTATGTTTTCTCCTTTGTTATTTGTGAAATGCAAAGCGTTCCACAACTTCAACTCAACAAAGAGATCTACCCAGTCTTCACTACCTTCTGAAATTCAGGTGAGCTAATGCGTCTAGCTTGACTGGTCTTCTTCTTCAAGTCTTGATGCCTTGAACTTCCTGCATGGACTAGCTAGTAGTTGTTTTAGCTTCTTAGACAGTTTTAGTTTAGCAATTTGAGAGATGTTCTTGTGATGATGACTTCCAGATTTTGGGGATATTAATAATAGTTTTGAATTGTTTTATTAATGAGTTAAGTCTTCCGCATTATTTTCTGTTGTTATATATTGAAATGTTAAGGGTTAAATTGGTTGGTTCGCTCACATAGGAGGGTAGATGTGGGTGCAGTCATGTCCCGATTTGGGTCGTGACAAACTTGGTATCAGAGCACCAGGTTCGGTGGTCTCATCACACAAGAACAGGTCTAGTAGAGTCTTAAGGAACGGTAGGGGGACGCCTTTACTTGTCCTTGAGAGGCTATAAGACTTTAGGAAAATTTCACTCTTTCATTCTTCCTTTCGTGCTACTACTTGAGTCCAATTGGTATCTAGGCGATACGAATTGGTATCTGACCATCTTCACTCTCTTTCGCAGATGGTTAGAACTAGAGCAACGACTACGCCAACACCAACACCAAAGACCGGCAGACAGTGGTGCGTCTGAGCCACCCACCTGGCCGTGGCTCGAGGGAGAACAACGGCAAGAGGTCGTGGTAGAGGTCGTGGGAGGACGCCCTTCTAGAGGAAGAGGACGAGCACCTAGCCCATCCGATACTAGGCGGTGACTCCTCCACCGATCAAGAGGTGATAAGAGAAGGGGAGGATGGGGTGAATGAGCAAGTACAGAATGAGGAAATGCCACCCCAACCTACCCCAGAGATGATCAATCAGGTTCTTGCTTATCTTAGCGGGTTATCTGATCAGGGTCAGGCACCTCCAGTGGTTTCTGCACCAACACCTCCAGTTTCAGAGATACGACATGCGGCTACTATGGCTCCCCGCATGGATGCACCATTGCGAATAGGCACATTTCCACGTCTGACTACTGGGCCTATTATGACAAACGATCAACATGAACTTTTCAGTAAGTTCTTGAAATTGAAACCTCCAGTCTTTAAAGTGCGAATCAGAGGATGCCTACGATTTTCTGGTTGATTGTCATGAGCTACTACACAAGATGGGTATAGTAGAGAGGTTTGGTGTCGAGTTCGTGAGCTATCAGTTTCAAGGGAACGCCAAAATGTGGTGGCGTTCACATGTTGAGTGTCAACCAACAGAGGCACCACCTATGACTTGGGAATCATTCTCGAGTTTGTTCATGGAAAAGTATATCCCAAGGACTTTGAGAGATAGAAAGAGGGATGAGTTCTTGAGTCTGGAGCAAGGTAGAATGACGGTTAACGCATATGAGGCTAAGTTTCGTGCTTTATCAAGGTATGCCACTCAACTCTGTTTCAGTCCACAAGAACGGATCCGCCGTTTTGTGAAGGGGTTGAGATCAGAGTTGCGGATTTCGGCCTTACAGTAGCGGCAATGGCAAAATCCTTCCAAGAGGTGGTAGACTTTGTGATAGAGGTGGAAGGAGTGAAGCGGATGACTTCACCACAACTTCGACATCAAAAAGGTTTCAAAGGAGGTGAG
The DNA here is from genome assembly GCA_027789145.1 of Solanum arcanum. Lineage (NCBI taxonomy): Eukaryota > Viridiplantae > Streptophyta > Magnoliopsida > Solanales > Solanaceae > Solanum > Solanum arcanum. The sequence continues at coordinate 19,892,381 of CM050941.1, forward strand.
TTTAATAGTTCAGATACTAGAGGACAGAGCTCCGGAGGTTACTCAAGTCGACCAATCCAGTCTTCACTACAGACTGCAGTTGGGGCTCCACCTCAGAACGGACAACACTTCTCTGAGAAGCCGAGGCGTGGACCCAGAGAACGTTATGGGTGGGGAGAGATTGGACACATGAAGAGGTATTGTCCAAACCAGAGTTACGTAACCCCACCGCTAGAGGTAGGGGTGGTAATGGTAGAGGTCGTTATTCTGGAGGGCGTGGTGGCCGAGGTAATGGTGGTCACCAAAACGGCAGAGGTGAAGGGCAAAACGGAGCCACTACTACGCAACATGGTAGGGCAATGGACGGACAAACGATAGGGCCCATTGTTACGCTTTCCTGGGAGATCTGAGCGGGCGTCTGATCTTTGTTATCACGAGGTAATCTTTTGGTTTGTGATTGCATGGCATCTATATTATTTGACCCTGGCTCCACGTTTTCATATGTATCTTCATCATTTGCTAATGGTCTAAATCTACATTGTGAATTACTTGATATGCCTATTCGTGTTTCTACTCCGGTGGGTGAGTCTGTGGTAGTTGAAAAAGTGTATAGGTCTTGTTTGGTGAATTTTGTGAGGAGCAACACTTATGTAGATTTGGTTATTTTAGAAATGGGTGACTTTGATGTAATTCAGGTATGACTTGGCTTTCTCCGAATTTTGCAATTTTGGATTGTAATGCTAAAGCGGTGACGTTAGCCAAGCCTGGCGAATCCGTTAGTGTGGGAGGGCGACTACACTTCTAATCCGGTGCGTATCATATCCTTTCTTCGTGCTAAGAAAATGGTTAGTAAAGGGTGTTTAGCTTTCTTGGCACATCTTAAGGATGACACTATCCAAGTACCCTCAATTGAGTCGGTTTCGTAGTCCGTGAGTTTTTGGATGTGTTCCCCGCAGATCTTCCTGGTATGCCACCAGATAGGGATATTGACTGCATTGATCTTGAACCTGCACTCGCCCCATTTCTATACCCCCTTATAGAATGGCTCCCATGAGTTAAGAGAGTTAAAGGCACAACTTCAAGAGTTATTGAACAAAGGCTTCATTAGACCAAGTGCATCCCCTCAGGGTGCTCCGGTTTTGTTTGTGAAGAAGAAGGATGGGAGTTTTCGGATGTGCATAGACTACGCACAACTAAACAAGGTAACCATAAAGAACAAGTATCCTCTTCCTCGCATTGATGACTTGTTCGATCGATACAAGGTGCTTGTGTCTTCTCTAAGATTGATTTGAGATCCGGTTATCATCGGTTGAAAATACGAGCAACGGATGTGCCAAAGACCGCTTTTGAGCGAGGTATGGGCATTACGAATTTGTGGTGATGTCTTTTGGTCTTACGAATGCCCTGCTGCGTTCATGAGCTTGATGAACGGGATTTTTAAGCCATATTTGGACCTCTTCGTAATCGTATTTATTGATGATATATTGGTATACTCGAAGAGCAAGAAGGAACATGAGGAACATTTGAGAATAGTATTGGAAATGTTGAGGGAGAAAGCTTTACGTCAAATTCTCTAAGTGTGAGTTTTGGCTAGATGCGGTGTCCTTCTTGGGGCACGTAGTTTCTAAGGATGGAGTGATGGTAGATCCATCTAAGATTGAGACAGTGAAGAATTGGGTAAGACCCACTAATGTATCAGAAATAAGGAGCTTTGTTGGGTTAGCTAGCTACTACCGCAGATTTGTCAAGGGATTCTCTTCTATTGCTTCCCAATTGATGAACTTGACTAAGCGAATGTTCCATTTGTATGGTCGATGAATGTGAGGAAAGCTTTGAAGCTTAAGACTTTGTTGACTACCGCACCAATTCTTACCTTGCCAATAGAGGGTAAAGACTTCATTGTTTACCGTGATGCATCCTATTCGGGTTGGAGTGCGGTGTTAATGCAAGAGAAAAATGTGATTGCTTATGCTTGAGGCAATTAAAAGTGCATGAACGTAACTATCCGACCCATGACTTGGAATTGGCTCATGTAGTGTTTGCATTAAAGCAATGGAGACACTATTTATATGGGGTTAAGTGTGAGGTGTACACGGATCATCGTAGCCTTCAGTATGTCTTTACTCAGAAAAATTTGAACTTGAGACAAAGGAGATGGATGGAACTACTAAAGGACTACGATATCACTATCTGTATCATCCGCGGAAGGCGAATGTTGTAGCGGATGCTTTGAGTAGCAAGCGGGAAGCATGGGAAGTCTAGCTCATTTGCAAGCTTCTAGGCGCCCATTGGCTAGAGAAGTACAGATTTTGGCTAACGATTTGATGAGGTTAGAAGTAAATGAGAAGGGAGGATTGTTAGCTAGTGTGGAGTCGAGATCTTCTTTTCTTGACAAGATTAAGGGAAAACAGTTTGATGATGAGAAACTAAGGCGAATCCGAGACAAAGTGTTGCAAGGAGAGGCTAAAGAAGCAACAATTGATGAGGAAGGTGTTTTGAGGATTAAGGGAAGGGTATGTGTACGCCGAGTTGATGATTTTATCAACACTATTCGCAGGAGCTCATAGCTCAAGGTATTCTATACATCCGGGTGCAACCAAGATGTACCGTGACCTAAAGCAACACTTTTGGTGGAGTAGAATGAAGCGTGATATTGTTGACTTTATTGCCAAGTGTCCAAACTGTCAACAAGTGAAATATGAACACCAAAGGCCCGGAGGAACACTTCAGAGAATGCCCATTCCTGAATGGAAGTGGGAGAGAATCGCAATGGACTTCGTGGTTGGTCTTCCAAAGACATTGGGTAAGTATGACTCCATTTGGGTGATTGTTGATAGGTTAACTAAGTCTGCTCATTTTATTCCGGTCAAGGTAACTTACAACGCAGAGAAGTTAGCCAAGATCTATATCTCAGAGATTGTTCGATTGCATGGAGTTCCACTCTCCATCATATCGGATAGAGGTACGCAGTTTACTTCTAAGTTTTGGAAAACATTGCATGCGGAATTGGGTACTAGGTTGGACCTTAGTACTGCGTTCCATCCTCAGACCGATGGTCAGTCTGAGCGAACGATACATGTGTTGGAGGTTTTGCTTTGCGCTTGGGTGATAGAGTTTGGTGGCCATTGGGATAGCTTCCTACCCTTAGCGGAGTTTTCGTACAATAATAGCTATCACTCAAGCATTGATATGGCCCCATTTGAAGCATTGTATGGGAGGAGATGTAGATCTCCCATTGGTTGGTTTGATGCATTCGAGGTTAGACCTTGGGGTACTGATCTTTTGAGGGATTCGATAGAGAAAGTGAAGTCTATTCAAGAAAAGCTTCTAGCGGCAAAGTAGACAAAAAGAATATGCAGATCGAAGGTTAGAGACTTAGAGTTCATGGAGGGTGAACAAGTCTTGTTGAAAGTTTCACCAATGAAAGGGTGATGCGGTTTGGCAAAAGAGGTAAGTTAAGTCCAAGGTATATTGGACCATTTGAAGTGCTTAAGCGAATAGGGAGGTGTCTTATGAGTTAGCCTTGCCCTGGCTGTCCGAGTACATCCGGTATTCCATGTGTCCATGTTGAAAGATACCATGGAGATGGAAACTACATCATCCGTTGGGATTCAGTTTGTTGGATGAGAACTTGACTTATGAAGAGGAACCGGTTGCTATATTAGATAGAGAGGTTCGCAAGTTGAGGTCGAGAGAAATTGCATCCATCAAAGTTCAATGGAAGAATCGACCGGTTGAAGAGGCTACTTGGGAGAAGAAGGCAGATATGCAAGAAGAAGACCCACATCCGTTTACGATTCAGGTACTCCTTTCGCCATCGTCTTTCTTCTTTTGATCGTTCGGGGACGAACGATGGGTAAATTGGTATCTATTGTAACGACCTGTTTAGTCGTTTTAGAGCAGCAGAACAAATTCTGGAAAAACTGGCTGAAACCACGGACCCAACGACGGACCGTCGCAGGCTCGACGGACCGTCGTGGGTGTTCCGCCCCATGACACTTAGAATTTTTAATTTGGGTACTGAAAATCGACTCTCTGAACTTCGTGAACGAAATGGCGAACGGACCGTCACATCCACGACGAACCGTCGTGAGTCCCGTTGCAAAACACTTCAACTTTTGAGAAATTGGTGCAAGAAAACGAGGCTCTGACCGTCAGGACGGAGGGCAGGACGGGCCGTCACAGGGTGACGGCCGTCGCGCACCACCCAATCTGGGAGGACACGACGGCCTGTGTGACGGACCGTCGCACTCACGACGGCCCGTCACAGGCTGCACAATCCCAGGCAGTTTAGGATTTCTCCCCACGTTTTAAGGGTCGTTTTGGACTATTCTTTCCTTAATTATAAAGTTTGAGGGTTATTATTAATAAATCTAATTACTTGGGGTTTAAATTAGGTAACCTTAAGTTAATTAGTGGGTCATTATTACCATCTTTCATTCCTAATTATATAGAATTAGGGTAAAAGAAAGAGGGTTTGAATAAGAAAAAGAAAAGAACAGAAAGAGAGACAGATTGAATCGATTGGGAGAGAGAGAGAGTCGAACGAGGAAGAAGAATATCAAAGCTTGGGAAATTGCTTGTTGATTCCAATTCTTCGGTGGAGGTAGGTTATGGTTTTCATGCTATTCGTAGTAAACTCTTAATAGCGAATGATATATGTTAGTAGTATTGTAAAACCCTTCTATATGCTTAATTGTATGCTTGCATGAATGATGTTATTATGTAATTATGAATAAATAAGCATGACGAAGCTATTGAATCCCAAATCTTGAAAGAAACTTTAATCTACTTGTTAATGATAAGGCCTTGGTATAAAAGAAGGCTTGATGAATTAAAGTAATGGGATTGATGATGCCTTGGTATAGAGAAGGCTTGATGAACGGATATAATGAGAATTAGTGGATCGGAGTGTCACGTTCCGACACATAGTATTAGTGGGACGGGTGTCACGAACCGACACGTAGAATTAGGGGATCGGAGTGTCACGTACCGACACATATAGGGGATCGGGTGTCACGAACCGACACGTAGATTTAGGGGATCGGGTGCCACGTTCCGGTACCAGGATAGAATGAATATGAGGATCGGGTGCCACGTTCCGGTACCAGGATAGAATGAATATGAGGATCGGAGTGTCACGTTCCGACACCAGGATAGAATATGGATCGGGTGCCACGTTCCGGTACCAGGATAGAATAAATATGAGGATCGGGTGCCACGTTCCGGTACCAGGATAGTATATGAGGATCGGAGTGCCACGTTCCGGCACCAGGATAGAAATAGAGGAGCGGAGTGTCACGTACCGACACAAGAGGAAGAAAGATAATGAATATACTCAATCTAATGAACTTAATTCCCAAATGAGTATGGTATTGAGGCTTGAGTCCTCATGTGTGAACTCGGTTGTAGTTATTGATGAATTTATGTTGTTATTGCTACATGTTGAGTATTGTAGTTGATTTACATCATTATTGATATATACTGTTCCCTATTTTGAGTTGGCCGATGATATCTACTCAGTACTTGTGGTTGTACTGACCCCCTACTTTTATGTTTTCTCCTTTGTTATTTGTGAAATGCAGCAAACGTTCCGTCAACTTCAACTCAACACGAGATCTAGCCGCCTTCACTACCTTCGAAATTCGGGGTGAGCTAATGCGTCTAGCTTGGGTGGGTCTTCTTCTTCAAGTCTTGATGCCTTGAACTTCCGGCATGGACTAGCTAGTAGTTGTTTTAGCTTCTTAGACAGTTTTAGTTTAGCAATTTGAGATAGATGTTCTTGTGATGATGACTTCCAGATTTTGGGGATATTAATAATAGTTTTGAATTGTTTTATTAATGAGTTAAGTCTTCCGCATTATTTTCTGTTGTTATATATTGAAATGTTAAGGGTTAAATTGGTTGGTTCGCTCACATAGGAGGGTAGATGTGGGTGCCAGTCGCGGCCCCGATTTGGGTCGTGACAATAAATCCTAAACCCCAACCTCAAACTACCAATATCCAAACATTAAACACAAAATCATTGATATTAAACCTCAAATCCTAAACCCTAGACACAAAATCCTTGAAAAAACTAAAATCCTAACCCTAGACCTCACCGTAACCTTAACCCTAACCCTAACTTTAAACCATAAACCCAAAACCCTAAGCCCAAAGTATCAAAACCCAAACACTAAATATTCAACCACAAATTTTATACCTCAAATGCTAAACCCTGAACCATAAAAACCTAAAAAAAACTAAACCCCTAACCCTAATCCTCACCTAACCCTAACCCTAAGTCAAAGAAAAAAAACACAAAGTTCAAAAGACAAAAATCCAAATATTAAGAACTACACAATCAATTATAAATCTCAAATAATAAACCACAAACCCTAAAACATAAAAAACCTTAAACCTTAACCCTGACCTAAACCAAAATCCTAACCCTAACCTTAACCCTAACCCTAATTATAAATAATTAACCCGAAACCCCACGCGCAATATATCAAAAAGCCAAATTATTTCTCTCTCTAGTTTATCTTTCTAAAACAAACGCTCCCTAACTATTACTTAGCTATGCGTCCAACAGCAAGTTAGACTTCTAGTTCAAAAGAGCCTAACATGGCGCGTGAGACACCGACTGCGAACCTCAAGCAGCCGGACCATCCCCAATAGGAGAGATTAGAGGAAAAGAATCAACCCTAATCTGAATCCCACTGTAATGCATCAAACAACTCCGAGAAAATGCAATCTCAAAGTGCAATTAATAGTGAGCTATCTCACAGGGGTGAAGAGAAGACCACCAACAATATTTCCCTAGAAATAATTAGTGTAGTCAAGAATACAATCGTGAAATTGAAGAGTCTAATCAGTTGAAGTGACTCAATAATCAAGAAATATTATTAATACAAAAGAATGAAACGAAGGGGAAAGCTTTGGGAATATTGAGAATAATACCCAAGAATGTTAAAGTCTATATCAATAATACCCCAACGGAGTCATGAGGAAACACTTATTGGGGTGGACTCCCAAAAAGAAAGATGTTCATCTCACAGAAATATCTAGTGAAATGAACCAAAAAAATCACTGATGATATTAATAAACAGTTGAGCAAGGATAAAAACAATGATGAAGGAAATCGAAGGATGGAATCTGTGGAAGCAAGCATAGTATCTAAAGGTCTTCAAAAAAGAGCTTTAGAAAGAGAGCAAGAAATTATAGAGGTGTCGGTTTCAGCAAATTTTGCATTTGCATTTATTTACAGAGAGGCAGATGCTCAAAGACAAGGCCCTCAACAAACATTCAAGGAGCAGGCATGGTAGGCAAATCATGCAATTAACCATACTAACCACAACTCTAAGTTTTAATATGCTAATAATGTTGTCAACAATGGTCATGAGCATGAAAATATTATGGAAATATGCCGGTAGGACTGTGGTCAGGAGAAGAGTGAGGTAAACAATCAAAATAAATGTCAACAGGAAATGGTGTATGAGCAGGATGGCAATAAACATCCTAACATAGAAAAGGAAAGTAATAGTCAGGGAAAAAGGAGAATGGTTAAGGGTGATCAAAATAAATGGGCTCAAAATAAGAACATTGAGGTAAGGAATCAAGAAATGAAACAGCAAGAAGAGCAATAGGATAATAGTGCATAGAGTCTCTACCATAGAGAATTTCCTAATATTCTAGTAACTTTGAAAGAAGGAGTCCTATGTCTAATATGTTGTTTAGAATATCTCTAACCTCAATACTAATTCTTCTAATAATAAGGAAGTAATTCAGTTACTAAATAAGATCCGTTTCATGAACCTTCTCCCTATACTTTCGTCCAGACTCCGGCTACAAGATTGAGGCACAGACATGATACTCAAGCTCCTAGTGTTGTGTTGAGAACAACCCCCAAACAAACTACAAAGAAGGGACACCCTGTTGTGATCTTTGATATGTATGATTACATGCATACTTTGACTCTGGACTTTAAGTACAACTTAGTTGAGAAATTTAGTACTACCATGACTAATGTGGAGTTGATAAAGATGAGTTTTCTACAACAAACTAAATTAAGTGGGGGGGGGGGGGGGCAACATACAACATTACAATGCAAAACATGTGTTTATTGATTTACATACTGAGTTGGACTACAGCACAGTCTAGACCAAAAAAATGATGACTATTGAACGATAAATGATGAGAATACAAGCATCGAAACCTTTCTTTAAACTTAAGGAAGAGACTTCGATTGCGCCTCTCTGGATTTATCCACCTGGATTAGCTTGGCACTGCTACCATTGGATTCTGGCAACCTGCGGAATATGAAAATGTTCCCCCATATTGTGAGCATTGTAAACATCAGGGGCATGATATTGATGAATTTTAATCTTAATTAAGGGATAAAGAGTATAGACAAAGTAAAGAAAAAGAAGGGGAGAAAAAAAACAAAAACAATGATTCCATCAAACTAAATAAACATGAAGATAGTAAAAAAACATCAAAAATAGAGAGCAACAACAACAACAAGGTATAGATAATAAGAAGCAATGATTTGTAGAGCTACAAAAGGAGGTGGAATGTTAAACTCAAAAAAGGAAAAACACATGACAACAAAAGAAAGAAACCTCAAAGACTGTGTGGAGACGTACTGCCATAAACCTGATTACAAAATAGGATCACCAAGTGAGTATAAACACTAATTCTCCTCATTGATCTTTTACTAATCTTGAAATGCAAGATGATCATAATGCACTAGGAGGGGATAAAGGAAAATAATGATTAAAGAATGGGACATTCACCAAACAAGGAAATAAAAGAAAACAATGGAATGATTAAGGAAAGGAACAAAAGTGCAGTAATTAAAATCAAAGAGCACATAAGAAAAAGGGTAGAACAACAAAAATAACATCAAAAAAGGAAGGGACATATAGAAATCCATGTATCATAGTTGAGAACCCTACAAATACTTAATTCGATATCTCTGTTAGTAGGTTGGTTGTAGTTTTTGTAGATAAGGAAGGGGGATGTCAGGAGAACAGTACTAACATGTAGGAAGATGCGGTAAAAGGGGGGAACATACCTCAGTAAGGGCATTAGGAGGTTTATACTGACCAAACCATTGACTATAGAGATCACAATAGTAGGACAGAGCAACAAAAGAAGAATGCACAAGAAAGTTAGAAAAAGGAGCAACAAAGGGACAAGATACTTAACATTAAGAAGGAAGTACATAAAGGAATACAGGATAGATACACACAAATCATGAAGGCCCAAAATGAAGGAAACATGTAAAAGGAGATTGAGAAACATAGTAGCAAAGATATTGTGGAAAATATCAATAGAAGTAAAAACAAGCCTATGAAGCAGAAAAGGGATGCAACTAAGAGAAAAGTCAATAAGCAACAGGAGGCAAACAAGGAAAACCATTAGGAAAGAGTGTAAATTCAGGTAAGGAGTTCGGGTTAGAAGACAAAAAGCAGGGTCAGATGTAAAGCTTAGATCAAACTAGAATATTACCGCTCCTCCTAGAGCACCATCTAATAAAGATTATGGCAAATGTCAATTCAATACTACTCTTCTAATTGATAAATATGAGGTTATCAATATTGAGGATTATGTTGAATGAAATTATCAATATGGCAATTAATTGGATGAAGATGATGAGACTAGTGACGCACTGATAAGAACTTTTATCCCTCAATATGACAAAGATTTGGAGGAGGAGATTGAACAAGTGAAACAAAAACAAGGTCTGACTCCAAGAAAATTGAAACATGAGAAGTTTCCTTTCCAAAAACAAGACATTAAAATTGTCACTGCTGGTAGACCAAATACAAGCCTTTTCTCCTCTAGAGTTTCCCATGGATTAGTACAATCATTTGGAATGTGAGAGCTATCAACATAAAGGGAGTCATTGAAAGAATAAGAATTTTCAAAAAATGTATCACCGTGACATTATTGCTATTCTAGAACCTTTTGTTGATAGTAGTAATGTCATGAACTTTAATAATCAGCTAGCCATGGATAATGCTATAGCCAATTGTAATGGAAAAATATTGCTATTTTTGAATGGGGATGTAGAGTGTGTGGTGAAAGAACATAATGATCAACATATTACTTGTGATTTCAGCCACAATTAGCTTCAATATAATTTCACCATGACTTCTTCATATGCCAAATGTAAAAAGTATCCGAAAAACCTCTTTGGGAAAAAATGCTCCTACAGTTTGAGGTGGAAGATAGATCTTGGTGCTTAGTGGGAGATTATAATGTTATAACTTCCACTGAAGAAAAATTAGGGGGCATTCTTTACAATATAAGGAAAAGACTTGATTTCATTGACATCATAGAAGCTTGTGGCTTGATGGACATGGGATTTAGTGGTCAAAAGTATACTTGGTCTAATAATAGGGGCATTAATCAAAGGATCTAGAGAAGGCTTGACAGAGGGTTGATAAATAATAATTGGCAAGAAAATATGCCTCAAACTTCTATCACCCATCTTTCTTCCACTGTTATTGACCATAGTCCTCTGTTGTTAGAGATCATTAACTATGAAGGTAGCCATACCATGTATTCATATTCCTTAATTGTTGGGTGGATAGGCCTAATTTTTTTAGAAATTTTTAAAGCTTTTTGGGATAGGGAGGTGAATGGAAATAGTTTGTGGAGATTTCACCATAACATGAAAAGGCTCTCTAATAATCTAAGTAAGTGGTCCAAAGAGGAATTTGGGGACATTTTCAAGATTGTTAGAGTGATTGAAAGAAAAGTTATAGAGGCTGAGGAGAAGTTGATCTAAAAAAATAGTGTTACCTACAGGTAGAATATACATGAGATTATTTCCATATACATTAGATATCTCAAGTCTGAGGGTTCTTGTATGAAACAAAAATCTAAGATACATTGGTTCAATAAAGGGGATACTTATTCCCAAATTCTTCCACTCCTAGATAAGGTAAAGAAGGAGAAGAATTCTCATTCACAAGATTAATGCAATGAGGAATCGATTCAAGGAGATGAAAACATAAGTAAGGCTGCATGTGAATACTTTAAGGAGTTGTTTATAGGGAATCATAAAAGAATGAATGATACAAACCTAGAACGCATCCCTAGAATGGTTACTCAAGAGGAAAATGACAGACTTACTTCCCCGCCTACTATGACTGAGTTACAAGAAGTAGTCTTCTCTATGAACCCCAATTCTGCAGCATGGCGTAATTGTATATATGCGTACCTTTTACAAAAATTTTGCTACATTATCAATCAAGACTTTATGGGAGTGGTATTAGCTTTTTTTCAGTTACAAGGAGATACCAAAGTATTTTTCTCATTGTTGTAGTTCTTCTACTAAAAGTGAATAATCCTAACAATTTGTAGTACTTCAGGCCTGTTAGTCTGAGCAACTTCATTAATAAAATCATTTCCAAACTGTTGAGTACAATTTTGAGCCTGTTCTACCTAACATGATATCTATCAACCAAACTGGTTTTGTAAAAGGTAGAAGTATAACTTCAAATATCATGTTGGTACAGGAAATCACCCATTAGATTAAATATCCTAACACAATTGGCAATATCATTATTAAACTTTACATGGCTAAGGCCTATGACATAGTCTCATTGTCTTACATTTGCTTGGTTTTAAGGAAGATGGGATTTGAGGAAACTTTCTTTGATATGTTGTGGAAAACCATGGCTAATAATTTGTACTCTATCATAATTAATGGAAAAAGATTTGGTTTTTCCGATCTTATAGGGGCCTCAAGCGAGAAGATCCCCTTCCCCCTGACCTATTTATTTTATGTGTTTAGATAAATTCAGGAAACATAAATGGAATCCATAATCATCAAGGCTATCATGGATTTGTCATTGAAAGAAGGGGCCCCAAGTGAATCATCTGAGTTTTGCAGATGACACCATCATTTTTACTTCATGAAGGGTTAAGTCTCTTAAACATATCATGCAGACTCTCAGAAGCTATGAAGATACTGCTGTCCAGTTGATTTAAAGTGACAAAAGTCACTTGTTGGTTCATCAATGTGTTTTTGAAACCACAAAAGATAAAATTTAAAGAATCACTGGGATCAAACAAATTTAAGGGATTACCATTTATCTGGGATGTCCAACCTTTGTGGGTAAGCACATGATTTCATATTTTTGTGATCTTATTTATAAAGTTATTTGCAGGATTAGAGGGTGGAAAAACAACTAAATAATCTATAGGGGCAGAGCTATGTTGATTAATCATGCTATTCAAGCCTTACGCATTCATTTAATCTCAATTATCACCCCCTACTGCCACTGTAATTACGCAAATACAAATGCTTATCGATGATTTCTTCAGAGGCTGGAAAATTTGACAAAAAGAAGTATCATTGGGCTTCCTAGAGAAACCTTAGCTATCTTATAGATAAAAGAGGGGGAATAAAAAATGTGAAGGATATGTGTTTTGCTTTCCAATATGAACAGTGGTGGAACTTTAGAGCTAAGCAACCATTGTGGGGAGAATATTAAGGACATACTACTAAAGATCAAATCCTATCTTCAAGAAATAGGTCTTCGGGATACACTAAATTTGAAATATACAATTCAAAACGAGTGTAAGGTGGAGCAACACAATCTATGGAAGCAGAACTCAGGGAATTATTCCTTTTGGTGGGACAACTAAACTGGGTAAGGGCATCTTGCTCAATTTTCAACCAATAGCCACAGGTTTGACAACTGGAAAGTATCTTGTTTTTGGGTAGAAGGCCAGTGAAAATATCCAATGCTTGTTCAATAGGCACCCCCTAGGCAACTATCCACTATTCTCAGAATACAAGTTCCTCAACATCAATATTCTGACCAAGCTTACTGGAAAATAAACTTCAATGGAATGTTCACTTCTGCTTCAGCCTGGAATGAAATCAGGGAAAAAAGGCCCAAGTATAAATTTAAGTATCTAATATGGCACAGACATGCACCATTTAAATCCTCCTTTCTCCTTTGGAGAGCTTTAAATGGAAAGACACCTACTAATGAGAGGTTAATTAACTTTGTTTTAGAACCGTCTAACTATATATTTTGCATGAACAACGCAACAATAGATACCATCAACCATATCTTTAACAATGGAGAGCTTTCTAGGGATGTCTGGAAATGGTTTGCACATGGAGCAGGGGTAAAAATTGATCACACCTCACTAAGTCAACTTGTCATTCAATGGTAGTCAATGAGACACAACAATGAAGCTCATAAACTCATTCTCTAGGCCTCCTCAATACTAATCTGCTGGAATTTATAGAAACATAGAGTGCTTGTATATATGAAGGCAAAACCCCTAATGGCACCAGGGTCAAGTATGCAATATATATTGACAATTATAAACATATAAAATTTGTTTTTCCTCAGGTTAGCTAGCCCCCTACGTGGTGTGGAATAATCCAACTAGCTGAAAGATATATCCATGTTATAAAGATGAAGAAGATAGCCTGGACAAGATCACTTGATCGATAGATAAAAAATAATAAAGATGGAAGTGCAATTGATAATCCAAGCAAGTTAGGGGTAGAAGGTATACTATGAAATCATGAAGGCAATCTGATATTAGCATTTACCTCAACCCTCGGAAGTGGAACAAACAATTATGCAGAACAAGGAGCAACTATTTTTGGTATATCTTGGGCTTTGGAACTAGGATACACGAAGATCATATTGGAAATGGATTCCATGGTAGTAGTCAACTGTATAATCCAAAAAACTAATCCTCAGTGGAACATTTTCAATCAATTAGACAGATTGAAGGGTCTCATAGCTTAAATTCAAATGTACTTATGTGTACGGGGAATCTATTTGAGTGGCTGATGCACTGTCCAAACATCACCAAAAATTGCTTGTCCAGAAATATACGATACTATTCAAGAGCTACCTAAGGAGGGAAAGGCCTATTTTAATTTAGACTTAATGGAGATGCGAAGATTCAGAAGGAATAAAATAAAAGAGATTAAAGAACCTCCTTAAACATTCTACTAACCTTTAAACTAAGCTATAATTCCCAATATAGCTTCTTTGAATAGTTTAATTTTTTGAGATGTAAGAGCCCTAATTTATATTTGTTAGATTCTATGTATTGAGAGGAGTCCTCTCTTCTAAGTTTATAGAAACGTTGAATTCATCTTATTTATAATGAGAGGATTACATTTATTTAGGAAATTAAATCAAAGCCACCATAGAAATAAAGGTTAGGTTTATGTTCCCCTCATTGTAATTTTTTTTGAGAATGGTAAGGCCTAGGTGTGATGCTTATCCCATACCCCTCTAAGGGTCCAAAAAAATTAAAAAACAAAATCCCAAAATACCAAAATCCAAACATTAAACACCAAACAATAGATTTTAAACCAAAAATCTTAAACCCCAAAACCTAAAACAAAAGACCCCTTAAACCCTAACACCAACCCTATCCCTTACACAAATCCTAACCCTAGTACTATTTTTAACTGTAAGCATAAACACTATACCAAAAATTCAAAGACAAAAATACCAAAACCCTCATGTTAAACAGTAAACCATAGATATTAAAACGGAAATCCTGAACCTCAACACAAAAACCTAAAAACAGCATAAACCCTAACCTTTCCATATATTTTAAACACGAAGCCCAAAATACCAAAATTAAAATAACAAACACTAAATTGTTGATATTAAACCTCAAATTTTACACCCTAAATCCAAAAATCTAAAAGAACCCAACACACTAACACTAACCTTAACCATAAACCTAAAACCTAAGCCCAAAATAAAAAAACCCAAACATTAAATACTAAACAATAGATTTTTGAAACATCTAATGCGATATAAAAATAATGATATTAAACACTAAATCATAGATTTTAAGCCTCAAATCCTAAACAACATACCTCGAAACCTAACCCAAAACCTAACCCTAACCCTATCCTTAAGCTTAACCCTAAACCTTGAACCCTAAACATAAAGTCCAATATACCAAAACCATAACATGGAACACCAACTCATAGCTATTAAAATTCAAATGTATAACTGTAAAACAAAAAGAAAACCTAAACCCTAACCTTAACCCAAAACCATTAAACCAAAACCTTAAGCCCAAAATAAAAAAATCCCAAACATTAAACACTTACCCATATATTTTATACCAAAAACTCCTAAACCCAAAACCTAAAACCTAAAACCAACCTAAACCGTAACCCTAACCTAACCCTATTTTTAACCTTAAACCTAAACCCAATCCCAAAATAACAAAACGCTAACATTAAACACTAAACCATAGATATTACAACTCAAATAGGCCCAAACCCTAAAACTTAAAATACAACCTAAAATCTAACCCTTGCTCTAACATTAAGTCTAACACTTACCCTACTATAAACCCTAAACCCAAAGCCTAAAATACAAAAATTAAATACTAAAATGTGAATTATAAAATATTAAAAGAACTGACATCCTAAACCTATAGCCTGAGCCCAAATGAACCTTAGTGCAAAATACAAAAACCAAGGTATTAAATACTAGAACATAGATTCTAAACCTCAAATCCTATGGCACAATCCCTAAAACCAAAAAAAACTAAACCCTAACCCTAACAATATACAATTAACCCAAAACCTCAAGCCCAAAATATTAAAAAACATACATTAAACACTAAACCAAAGATTTTATACCAAAAATCTTAAACCCCAAAACTTAAATTTAACCTGATCCTATACCTAACACGAAACCTAACCCTAACCCTAAGCCCAAAGCCCAAAATAGTAAAACCCTAACATTGAACACTAAAAAATAGATATTACTAATAAAATCCTTAAACCCAAATCCTAAAACCTAAAAAACAAGCTAAATATTAACCCTGACCCTAACCCTACAATATATCATAAATACCAAGTGAAAAACACCAAAATTTATACAACAACCAGTAAACCATTGATATTAAACCTCAAATACTAAACCCTAAACCCAAAAATCTAAGAAAACCAAAAAACCTGGCCCTTATCTTAACACTAAGCCTAAATTTAAACCCTATACAAAAATTCCTAAGCCCAAAATACAAAACCCAAATATTAAATACTAAACCATAGATTTTAAACCACAAATGCCAAACCATGAACCATAAAACCTAAAAAAAGACTACATCATAGCCTTAATCCTAACGCTCACCCTAACCCTATACCCTAAGCCCTAAAACATAAATCAAAAATACGAAAACGTAAGCATAAAACACTAAACTATAGATTTTAAACCACAATTACTAAATCACAATCCCTAAAACCTAATAGAAACTAAACCCTAACCCTAACCCTAACACTAACCTTAATGTTATTTCTAACCCTAACTCTAAATAATTAAACCTGAAACCCTAAGCCCAAAGTATCAAAACTAAAATCTTAATATTAAACAATAGATTCTAAACCTATAATAATAAACCCAGAACCATAAAACTGAAAAAGAAAGCCTACACCCTAACACTAATCATAACCTTAACCCTAACCGTAAACCCTAATACCTAAGTCCAAGAAAAAAAACCAAAGTTCAAAATACAAAAACTAAAACATAAAACACTAAACTATCTATTTTAAATCAAAAATCCTAAGCCACAAGACCTAAAACGTAAAATAATGTAAACCATAACCCTAACCTAAACAATAACCCTAACCCAAACCCTTACCCTAACCTTAACCCTAACCCAAACCATAAATAATTAACGCAAAACCCAAAGCCCAAAATACAAAAATCCAATCATTAAACACAAAACCATAGATCTTAAACAAAAAATCCTAAACCCCAAAACCTAAAACCAAAAAACCCCTAAACCCTAACCCTAATCCTAGCCCTAACAGAAATCCTAACCTTAACCCTATCCTTTACCATAACCCTAAACCCTATGCTCTAAACTCAAAGAAAACAATACCAATACCCTAATGTAAAACAGTAACCCATAGACATTACAACTGAAATCCTTAACCCCAAACCGTAAAACATAAAAACAACCTAAAACCTAACCTTAACCCTAACATAAACCGAACCCTAATCCTACAATACACTCTAACCCCAAGCCTAAAATACAAAAACAAAAACAATAAACTCCAAACCACTTATATTAAACCTCAAATTTTACTCCCTAAACCGAAAAATCTAAAAGAACCCAAAACTCTAATCCTCCCTTTAACCCTAACCCTAACTCTCTTTAATCTCTAATGTTATATGAAAACAAATACATTAAACACTAAAACACATATTTTAAACATAAAATCCTAATCCACATACCCTAAAACCTAATAAAAACTAATCATAACCCTAACCCGAACCATAATCCTATCCTTAACCCTAACCCTAAACCTTGAACCCTTAACATAAAGTTCAAAATACCAAATCCATAACATTGAACAATAAACCATATATATTACAACTAAAACCTTAACCCAAACTCAAAAACTTAAAGAAAAACTAAACCTTAACCCAAACCCTAAACCATAAACCCAAATTTAAGACCAAAATACAAAAACCAAAATTTTAAACACTAAACCGTAGATTTTATTCCAAAATTCAAAACCTCAAACCTAAAAAGAACATAAACCCTAACCTTAAACGTAACTCTAGCCCTATCTTTAAACTAAACCTTAAATCCAATCTGAAAATACCGAAACCCTAACATTAAACACTAAACAATAGATATTACAACTCAAATAGCCCCAAACCTTAATCTTAGAATACAACCTAAAACTTAACCCTTACTATAACATAAACCATTAACACTAACCCTAACATAAACCCTAAACCCAAAGTGCCAAATACAAAAACACAAATATTAAACTTTAAACTTTGAATTATAAAACCTAAAAATAACCAACACCGAAAATCTAAACCCTAAGTCCAATAGAAACCTTAGTAAAAAATACAAAAACCCTAGACATTAAATACGAAACCATAGATTTTAAAGCTCAAATCCAATACCACAATCCTTAAAACCTAACCGTTAAAAAAAATCCAAGCTATAAATACATAGGATGGGCAACATTTCTACAACACAAGACAATTAAAAGGAACAATTAGAGGAAGCTACATATTGGAGAAGATGGGCATTCAAAACTTTAGAAGAAGGAAAGTAAAGAGAATCAAACACCCTCCTTAAGAAATCATTTCAATTTTACATAGGATTGGCAAAGAATATGTACATCAAACTTATTCATTGACCATTATAGTTAATAGAATAGGTTTATCTTTTTTATCACTCTTGTAAAGGGAGAGTCTCCCTAGTTTATGCCTTCTTAAAAAATGTATTAAGTGAGGAGTCCTCTCTAGGTATTATTTTTCTTTAGATGTGCATCATTTTGTATAAGGTTAAATTGACTAATCTTTAAGATAAGTCAATTACATACCTACCAAATCATAGAAGGTAAGGTCTATGTCCCCCTTCTTGTAATTTTTGATTTTATGAAATGTTAAGGCCTGGGGGTGTTGCTAAGGCCCTGACCCACCTCAAGGGTCATTCACTAAAAAAAAAAAAACTTTAAGCTCAAAATACCTAAACCTAAACATTAAAAACTCAACCATAGATTTCGAACCAACAATCCTAAAGCCCAAAACCTAAAATCTAAAAAAAACACTAAACCCTAACGCTATGCCTCACACAAACACTAACCCTATCCCTATCATGAACCCTAACCCTAAAATTTTTAAACATTAAACCCTCAAATCAAAGAATAAAATACCAAAACCCTAACATTTAACACTAAACAATAGATATTATAACTCAAATCTTTAACCTCAAACCTTAAAACCTAAATATAATCTAAACCCTAACCCTAACCCTTATCTACCATATATCCTAAACCCCAAGCCCAAAACACCAAAATCCAAAAATCTAACACCAACCCATAGATATTGAAACTCAAATCCTAAAACCTAAACCCTAAGCCCTAACCCTAACCCTAACCCTAAACGTTATCTTAAACCTAAACCTAACCTAATCCCTATACTTAAACCTAAGCAAAAATACATAAAGCCAACCATTAAATACAAAACCATAGATTTTCAACCTCATATGTTAAACCATGAACCATAAAACCATAAAAAATCCTACATCCTAAACTTAATCCTAACCCTAATCCTAACCCCATACTGTGAACCGTTAACCCTAAATCCATATTACGCAAACCTAATCATTAAACGCTAAACTATAGATTTTAAACCTTAAATCCTTGACCGAAATCCCTAAAATCATAAAAAACTAAACCTTGACCCTAACCCTAACACTAACCTTAACCATAACCCTTACCCTAAACATTTACTTGAAACATTAAGCCTAAAATACCTAAAACTAAACATTAAACACTAAACCATAGATAACAACAAATCCCAAACCCCAAATCCTAAAACTCAAACAAAAACCCTAAACTATAACCTTATGCCTAATACAAACCTACACCCTATCCCTAACATGAACCCTAACCCTCACACTATTCAGATCCTATCCCTAAAACCTAAACCCTAATTCCAAAGCAAAAATACCAAAACCAAACATTAAACACTTAACCATAGATATTACAACTCAAATCTTTAGCCTCAAGCCCTAAATCCAAAAAAAAACCTAAACCTTAACCCTAAACCTAACCCTAAAAAAAATTCTAAACCCCTAGCCCAAAATACAAAAATCCAAATGTTAACCACCCAAACATTTATATGAAACCTCAAATCCTAAACTCTAAACCAAAAAACCTTGAAAAAAAATAAAACCCTAAACCTAAACCTAACCCGAACTCTAACCTTAACACTAACCCTAACTATAAACCCTAAACCCAAAACCCTAAGCCCAAACTATAAAAACTCAAATATTCAATACTAAACAATAGATTTTAAACCTCAAATGCTAAACCCTGAACTGTGAAACATAAAAAATATCTACACTGTAAGCCTAATCATAACCCTAACCCTAACCCTAAACTCTATGTCTAAGAAAAAATGCTATGTTTAAAATACAAAAACTGAAACATTAAACACTATACCATCGATTTTAAATCACAAATCCTAAACCACAAACCCTATCCTGAACCCTAACCCTAAACCTTGAATCCCAAACTTCAAGTCCAAAATATCAAAACCATAATATTGAACAATAAACTATAGATATATCTACTCAAATACTAAATCCAAACTTGAAAACATTCAAAAAACCTAAACCATAACTTTAACCCAAACCATTAACCTATAACCTTAATCGCAAAATACCAAAACTCAAATATTAAGCACTAAACCATAGAATTTTTACCAAAAGTCTTAAAATCTAAAACCTAGAACATAAAAAAACCTAAACTCTAACCCTAACCCTAACCCGAACCGTATCTTTAACCTTAATCCTAAATCCAATACCAAAATACCAAAACCCTAACATTAAACACTAAACTATAGATATTACAACTAAAATAGCCCAAAACAGTAAAACTCAAAATACAACCTAAAACCTAACTCTTACTCTAACATTTACCGTTACCTTAACCCTACCATAAACCTTTAACACAAAGCCCAAAATACAAAATCCAAATATTCAACAGTAAACTCTGAATTATTAAACATAAAAAGAACCAACACCCTAAATCTAAGCCCTATGTCTAAAATAAACCTTAGTCAAAAGTACAAAAATACATACATTAAATAGTAAACCATAGATTTTAAAACTCAAATCCTAAACCACAATCCCTAAAAACTAAAAGAAAGCCTAAATACTAACCCTAACCCTAAATCATAAACCCAAAACCACAAGCACAAAATACAAAAACCCAAACAGCAAACACAAAACCAAAGATTTTACACCGAAAAAGTCCAAAACCCCAAAATGTAAAACCTAAAAAAAAGCACTAAACCCGAACCCTAATCTTATCTAAAACACGAACCCTAATCCTAACCCCATCTTTAACCCTCACTCTAAAACCAAAGCCCAAAATACCAAAATCCGAACATTGAACACTAAATCATAAAATTACAACTCAAATCCTTAACCCCAAACCCATAAACCTAAAAAACAAGCTAAATGCTAACCCTACCATAAATCCTAAACCCCAAGCCGAAAAGATAAAAATCAAAACATCAAACAGTAAACCATTGATATTAAACCTCAAGTCCTAAATCCTAAACCCAAAAATCTAGGATAACCCAAAACCCTAACCCAAACCCTGATCCTAACCGTAACCAAAACCCTAAACAAAAAATCTTAAGCCCCAAAAAAAAACCCAATCATTTCTAAACCATAGATTTTAAACCTCAAATGCTAAACAATGAACCATAAAACCTAAAAAAATCCTACATCCTACCCTTTATCCTAAACATAACCCTAACCCTATACCTTAAACCATATATCCTAAATCCAAAATATGAAAACCAAAACATTAAACACTAAACCATATATTTTAAACCTCAAATCCTAAACAAAAATCCCTAAAAACTAAGAAAAATCTAAAGCCTAACCCTAACCCTAACGGTAAACTTAACCCATGCCCTAACACTAACCATAAATCGTCAACCCGAAATATCAAGCCTAAAATACCTAAAACTAAAAATTAAACATTACACCATAGAATTTAAACAAAAAAATCCTTAACCACAACACCTAAAACCTAAAAAAATCTCAAACCCTAACCCTATCCCAAACACGAACACTAAACCTATCCCTAAAATGATCTCTAACCCTAACACTATCTTAATCCCAACCCCACTTCCTAAACCCTAAATCCAAAGCACAAAATACCATAACCCTAACATTTAACACTAAACCATAGATGTTATAACTCAACTCCTTTACCCCAAACTCTAAAACGTAAAAACAACCTAAAACCTATCCTTAACCCAAACTCAACCATAAATCCTAAACACCAAGACAAAAATACAAAAACCAAAACATTAAACACCAAAACATTAATATTAAACCTCAAATCCTAAACCCTACACCCAAAATCTTGAAAAAACCTAAAACCTTAACCATGACCCTTACCTTAACTCTAACCCATAATTTAAACCATAAACCCAAAACACTAAGCCCAAAACATCAAAACCAGTACATTAAATACTATACCATAGATTTTAACCTCAAATACTATACCCTAAACCATAAAACCTAAAAAAACCCAACACCCTAACACTAACCCTAACCTTAAACCCTAAACCCTAAGTCCATGAAAACAACCCTAAGTTTAAAATACGAAAACCCAAGCATTAAACACTATAACGTCAATTTAAAATCGCAAATCCTTCATGACAAACCTTATAACATAAAAAAAAACTAAACCCTAACCCTAACCCTAACCTAAACCCGAACTAAAATTCTAACCCAAACCCTAACCCTAACAGGAATTTTTTTCTCTCTAGATTTTCTCTCTCCTCTCACGCGCTCTCTCACAACGAATATCGATGTGGAACGCCGGCGCACCATCGCAACAGCGCGTGCGCCGCATGTAAAGTTCAAACAGCCGCTCAACAAAATATATCAAGACCTCCGTGAAAAGGGTAACAAACCCGACATTACCACGCACCATGATCCATCTCACAGCTCTACAAATTTTCAAAACACAAACGAGATAAAGACTGCGTTTTAAGAAATGAAGTTTGATAAAGAACATGATATCATTTCCCAAGGAAATTCTGAGTTGAATCGAGGAGAAAGAGTTGTGGAAACAGATTTCACCCAACAAGATTTACATAATAGACAAAAATCAACGAATTCCATCATTGAAATTGATCAGAATCGAAAGGCGTCTTTTGAAGGAATTGTGAGTGTGTTGCCTGAGTTGCGCACCCAGATTCAATCGTCTTCCAGTAAAATTTGTAATGTTTCAACAATTGGTGTGTGTTCTCCTAAAGATGAGGTCCATGTCACTCAAATTTCAAGTGAAATGGAAAGATAAATTGCCGTCGGGGAGATTTCAGGCAAAAAAAGAGCTCCAAATATTGGAAATCGTGGAGATTTTTCGGAGGGGACTGACTCTCAGGACAAGATCAATCATCTAACATATATTTCTAACTAACTTAAGGGAGAAATAAACAACAAAAACAACCAAACATCCACAATATGAGAACAAGGAATGGGAGGGGAGAACCTTAAGTGCAAATTGCAATATGAAAAACAAGGAAGTGGAGGGACGAACCCCAGGCTTGATCGAAGTTCTAGAAAAAACAACATTTTTGAGGTCTCCCAATCAATCGTAACAACAGAAAATCAACATGGGGAAAACTCGATTGAACAATACGACAACACCAAGAACACGTTGAGGAAGCATAAAACAACATCATCAAATGAAACAACATAATCTAACTTCTCATTTGGCATTGTAGATAATTCTAGTTACCAAACTCCCAACTTGAATGAAAGTAATTCATAGACCATAACAAACAAAGATGAGAAAGGTAAAGAACAAGGGATGTTACAAATGAAAAGGCAAGAACACTTAAGCCAAAAACATGAGCAAACATGCAAGGAATCGCAACAGACTGGGAGTGTTGAGGGAAGCAAGCATAGGTTAGAGCAGGGTTAAGGAAAGGATAGGAAGCAAACTAAACAAGCAAGGAATACCTATAAGCAAGGATATAGCATCCCAACAAACCAAACCAATGAAAGAGATGTGGAATATGACAACAACTTCCCTAAATTGTCAAGTAACTACTGCGGGTATGAATCTAATCCCCAATCTGATAGAAGTAATAAGCATGACACTAATGTGATTCAAGCAACTACTAGAAACTCTAATAGCCATCAACAGGGTTAAAATACCAACAATGTGAAAAATGAGAAAAAATTAGATTACCACCATATACAGTTGTGCAATCATTTGCTTCTAGATTGAGATATATTCATGCAAAAAATTAAATCCGTACTGTCATGAATGATACAATACATACAACTAGACAAGGTTTGCCTGGTGTACTTCTGGATGAAAATGAATATTATGTGAAATTGGCGGAAGTTTGTAAATATACTCTTGTAGGAAAGTTTACGAATACAATGCCAAAAATTGAGATGGTTAGGAAAAGCTTTACCCTCTAAACTCAACTTACGGGGAGTGTGAAGATCACACACTTTAATTCTAGGCAAGTGTACATTGACTTAGACAATGAGTTTGATTACAAAACTTTTTGGACAAAACTTAGGACGAATATTGATGGACAAGTGATGAGAATCAAAATTTTGACCCTAGATTTTACCCCGGAGGAGGAAACCCCATTGTTTCCATATAGGTGTCTATTCATGGACATCCACGGCAATGTTACAATAAGGTGTTGTTGACTACTATTTTGGAATCTTTTGGGAATGTACTTCTCTTTGACTCACCAACCTCCTTAAGGACTAAGGGTAGCACTACTACAGTTAAAGTTCAAGTGGATCTTACCAAAGCTAGAGCTTCTCATGTTTGGCTAGAATTTAAAAACATAAACCCCAACAAAGGAACATGGTTAAAGGTATAATATGAGGGGATTCTTAATTATTGTCTGTACTGTAAGCATCAAGGCCATATGGAAGAGGAATGTACATCAAGATGAGGGAGGATGAGTTCAAGAAAAGAAAGGAGTTAGAATCTGGAAAAAGGAATCAAGAGCAGACTGGAAATAAAAAAGATCAAGAACAAGAAAAAATTACAAATGAGACAGCTGCGAAGACACAAAATAAGCATGAATTGGGAAGAAAATCAGAATCAGTCAGGGAAAAAACTTACAAGCCATCAACATGGAAAATCACCTTGAATCAGAATGAATAATACCAACCGGTAGAGTTGTAGGAAAAACACTAGCATACTCAAAGAAAGAAAAAACACAAAAATCAGGAAACTACTAAATCCAAGTCTGTTTGGAGACTAGTTTCACCACAAACAAAAATAATCAGGGAGAGCCAGCAGCTGCAACAGTAACAACATGTATGACTAATATCCCAACTCAAAATATTTTCTCTAACCTTGAAATACAGGAACAACAAAGAACAGATAATAATGTTGAGGAGCACAACAGTGGAGAAGTAACAAAACAGAACCAACAAAAAAAGGGCTAGTAACAGCTCACCTGGCACAAAAAGAAACAACATAAACAAGGAATAAAAGCAGCAGGATGCTGTAGATTACAAACACAAGAGCACATGTATTGACTCAATGCTACCAAGTCCCAAGTCCCCCAACATTACTATTTTTTATTATGGTTTTACTGATGAAGTTGTTTGAGGTATGGATGGGGATGTCACGAGAAAACCACTAACTTGTAGGATGGGGTTACCAAAGACAGGTGTTTGCCTCATGTTCTGCATGAGGGGTTGGTTGACCATAGGATTTTCCTTATGGCCTCTGATATTCCAAAAAACAGGCAGCAACAAGAGGATAAAAAACAGCAACAAAGTTAGAGTATAGATAACAAAAAACAAGATTCAGAAAATAATAAGGAAAAACAATAGTCTAAAAAAGAGGAAAATAGAGAAAAAGGGAAACAATGGGATACTTCTACTCAAGTAAGCCAAGTAAACTGAAAAGGGATTCTATTAAAAGGAGAAAGAATAAGCTACAAACCAATGACAATGATCAAGGACTACAAAAGAGGGAGGAATCATGTAGCAAGTTTTTTATGATGGATGATAATCAGGGATTGGATATCCACCCTATTAAGGCTCAATATATGAATCCACCATCAACTGAACCACATGAAAAGAGATTGTGTAACATGAAAACAATACCACTTTATCATGAGTATGCAGTGGATAATTCTTAGGATGAGCTTGATAGGGACAACCATTGTCTAAATGAACATGATGAGGATGATGAGACTAGTGAGGATCTTATTTAGACTTGTAGTCCTCATAGTGATCAGGCCCTAGATGAGGAGATTCAACAGGTAGCACAATGTCAATGCTTATCACCAATAGGGAACAAACATGACAAATTCCATTTAAATAAACAAGATATTAAGACTGTCACTTTTGGCTGACCTAACACCAGACTTTTTTCCTCTAGATTTTCCCAATGATTAGTACAATCATTTAGAATATGAGGGGGATCAACACCCAAGGGGTTTTGGAGTGACTCAAGATGCTCAGAAATCTTCACCAACAATCTTTTATCATTATTTTTGAAGTTTTCTCTGATAATGTGCATCTTCAAAGCCTTAAGGCTCAATTAAACATGGAAATTGCTAATAGTAATTGTAAAGGTTAAATTTTGTTTATTTGGAGCAATGATATTGACTGTAGTATTATTGATTAATATGAACACCAAATCACATGAAAAATGAAACAAAATAAACTACAATATCAATTTACTATTACCTTTGTCTATGCTAAATGCAAAGATCACCTTAGAAGACCACTTTGGGACAAAATGATTCAGAAATATACTTTAAATGATTATCCTTAGTGTATTGTTGGTGATTTCAATGTTATAACTTATGTGGAGAAAAAACTTGGAGAGGTGCCTTATAACACGAGGAAAAGTATGGATTTTATTGCTGTCATTGAAGCCTGTGGCTTTTTGGACATTGGTTATAGTGGTCAGAAATTCACTTGGTCGAACAAGAGAGTTATTAACCACAGAATCTTGAAGAGGCTTGTAAGAGCTATGGTAAATGATTCTTGGTTGGAAAAGAATCCTCAAACCACTATAACTCACTTGTCACCTAATGGGTGTGATAATTGTCTTATATTTATGAAAATGGTTTCCAAATCTACTAATCACATCAAGCATTTAAGATTTCTCAATTATAGGGTAGACAACCCTCAATTAATGGAAATAGTAAAAACTTGTTGTGAGAAGGAAGTGGTAGGTATATGTATGTGGAAATTTCAGCAAAAAATGAAAAGGTTGTAAAACACTCTTAGTGGTTGGTCTAAGAATGAATTTGGTCATATTTTTCAAAAGGTTAGTATGTATGACGATCAAGTACACAATGTTGAAGAAAACTACATCACTAACCAAAGTGACTCAAATAGAAGTATCCTCCATCAAATTAATGCAAAGTACATCAAGTTTCTCAATTTTGAAAACACTATTTAGAAACAAAAAACACAGCTTCAATGGTTTAAGGAGGGTGACTCTAACTCTAAATACTTCCATTTTGTGATTAAGGGAAGAAGAAAGAAGTTATTTATTCATAAAGTTGTCAATTAAAATGGAGACTGGATACAAGATGATGACAACATTTCTCAAGTACCTTACGAAAACTTCAAAGAAATCTTTACTAGTGAAGAAAATCTTATCAATGAGCATACTTTGGAATGTATTCCAAGAATGATTAGTCAAGACCAAAATAATAATCTTACCAATATTCCTAGTATGAATAATATTAAAGAAGTGGGTTTTTCTATAAATCCTAATTTTGCAGCTGGCCCTGATCGTATGAATGGGTATTTCTTTCAAAAGTTTTTGCATATTATCAAGAATGACCTAATGGGGGTTTTACAGGCCTTTTTCAGTGGACAGATGATTCCTAAATACTTCTCCCGTTCTTTCATTTTGCTGCTCCCTAAAGTGAACAATACAAACAAGATGACTGGGTATAGACCTATAAGATTGAGCAACTTCACTAGCAAGATCATATCTAGGCTAATGAGCAACAGAGTTAGTCCTATCCTCCCTGCCTTAATGTCTCTTAACCAATCCGTGTTTCTTAAAGGTAAAACTATTTCTGAGAACATCATGCTAGATCAGGTTATCATTCACCACATAAAAAAACACAATATTGGTAGAAAGGCCATCATTAAACTAGACATGGCAAAAGCTTATGAAAGGGTTTCATGGTCATATATTTGCCTAGTTCGAAGAAAGATGGGGTTTGATGAGGTTTTTATTGATATGGTGTGGAGAATCATGGCTAACAACTGGTACTCTATCATTGTTAATAGTAAGAGGTATGGTTTCTTTCACTCAAGTATAGGTCTCAAGCATGGTGATCCTCCTTCCTCTGCCCTATTTATTTTAGGTGCAGAGGTACTTTCAAGATTTCTAAACAAGCTTCACAACCATCAGGATTATCATGATTTCTACATGGAAATGAGAGGGCCTCAAGTGAAACATTTGAGTTTTGCTGATTACATAATTTTATTCACATTTGGAAGATGCATGACTTTAAAACTCCAAATGGCTACTTCAATGGACTATGAATATACATATGGGAAACTCATCAATGGGGATAAACGCCACTTTATGCTACACTATAATGCTTTCAATAGAACTAGGGATAGAATTAAGAGGCCGGCAGGTTTCAAAAAAAAAGCAAGGTCCTATTAGTTACGTAGGTTGCCCTTTATATGTTGGCAGGCCTAGTGTATATTTATCTGATCTTGTTAAAAATGTTGTTTGTAGGATTACAGGCTAGGCAATGCAATTCATACAAAACATGTTCTACAAGCTCTCCCTATCCACCTTCTACCTGCAATGACACGTCCAATCATAGCACTCAGGCAAATTCAAGGGCGTATAGATGGTGATAAAAAGAAGTATCACTGCGCTTCATGGAAAATTCTAAGCCCACCCTATGATGAAGTAGGGATAGGAATGAGAAACTTACAAGATAACTGTAAATCCTTCCAATACAAATAGTGGGAATCTTCAGAACAAAACAAACTTTGTGAGGACGGTTTTAGAAAGCAAAATATTGTCAAAGATCAAACACTGTAAGAAAAAAAATGGGATAATGGGGAT
Source organism: Solanum arcanum (assembly GCA_027789145.1). Classification (NCBI taxonomy): domain Eukaryota; kingdom Viridiplantae; phylum Streptophyta; class Magnoliopsida; order Solanales; family Solanaceae; genus Solanum; species Solanum arcanum. The sequence continues at coordinate 19,921,002 of CM050941.1, forward strand.
TCATTGACTTGGAAAAAGATCTAATGAATAGACAACATGTTGAGCAACACATCAATTGTAAACTTCAAGTTGGAAAATGTTCCTTTTGGTGGGATAACTGGCTTGGCAGTGGACCTCTAGCCCATCATACCACCAATAGAAACAGATTTAACAATGCTACAGTGGTTGAATTATGGGAAGATGGGGAGTGGAAATGGAGCAAACTATTACAGCAGTCTCCTGCCAGTCAGTTCTCAAATTTCTTGGCAGCAGAGATCTCTCCACAGCAGCAACTACCAGATCAACCAGTGTGGAAGCTGAATAACCAAAGCAATTTCAATTGTTCTTGGGATGGAATCAGAAACAAAAGAGCCAAGAATAAATTTAACACAATGCTATGGCATAAAAACATTCCATTTAAATCTTCTTTTCTTTTATGGAAAACCCTAAGGGGTAAACTCCCTACAAATGAAGGATTGACTAACTTTGGCATTGAGCCATCACATTATTTCTATTGTCATGATAGAGCAGGTATGGACAGCATAGAACACACATTCAATTCAGGGCAATTTTCAGCCAAGGTATGGAGGTTTTTTTCAAGTAGTATAGGGTATCAACTGGATCACTCTTCACTGCAGAAACTACTACAACAATGGTGAACAACCAAAGCCAAAAATGCATCTCATAAACTGCTGCTGGAACCTTTGGTAGAACAGGTGTGCCTGCAAATATGGAGGCAAAACAACCAACATCAATAGGGTTAAATAAGCAATCTACAAAGACAATTATAAGATGTTTAACACTGATTTTACTTAAGTTAATTGGACTTCCAAGTGGACTGATCTAGTGCAATAGAGTGAAGGATGTCTGTATCAAACCAATGTGAGCATGGTGAAATGGAGCAGACCCCAAAATCAGTGGGTAAAAATTAACACTGATGGCAGTGCAATCACTAGCCGTGGACAAATTAGGACTACAGGCATTTTAAGGGACATGGAAGGCAGATTAGTGATGGCCTTCACATCACCACTTGGAGAAGGAACAAATAACAAATCTTAAATAGAGGCTTCCGTTTTTGGTTTAACTTGGTGACTTGAGCTTGGATATAAAAACATAATAGTAGAATTTGACTTATAACTTGTGGTGCATTGGATTCTACAGAACGAAGTCCCTCAAAGGAACGCCATAACACAATTGGGGAGGACGCAACAACTTAACAATAAAACTCAAAACATCAAATGCATGCATGTATTTAGAGAAAAAAATTGGGTGGCTGATGCACTATCAAAACACAGACACAAGACAGCAACCCCACAAGTACACTTCAACATCCATCAAATGCCTAAGGAAGCCAAGGCCTACTATAACCTTGATTTGTTACAGATGCCCAACTATAGAAGGAAGAAGACCAAAAGGATCAAGGAACCCCCGTTAACTACTTTTTGTCTTTTCAACTTAGCTATAATTAAAATTATAGTTACTTTGAATAGTTCAGTTTAGTTTGTAGGCTTTCTTGAAAAGGGAGAGTCTCCCTAGATTATGTTTCTTAGATACTCTGTATTGAGAGGAGTCCTCTCCTTAGCTGTTTTGTATTTTGGTTTCATCTTTTTGTAAGGGAAGGAGTTGACTTCCTTTGGGAAGTTGACTCTAAACCACCTTAGGTTGGAGGTTAGGTTATATATCGCCTCATTGTATTTTGATTTGATATTAATGTTAAGACCTGGGGGTGTTGCTCAGCCCCTACCCCTCCCAGGATAATTAAAGTAAAAAAAATCCCAAAATACAAAAACTTAAATATTAAACACTTAACAATAGATTTTACTCAAAAAACCCTAAACTCCAAAACATAAAACCAACAAAACCCCTAAAACATAAACCTATCCCTAACACAAATCCTAACCCTAACCATATCTTTAACCGTAACCCTAAACCATATACGCTAAACTCAAAGCAAGATAACAAAAACCCTAATGTTAAACCCTAAACTATAGATATTATAACTCAAAACCTTAGCCCGAAACACTAAAATCTTAAAACAACTAAACCCTAACCTTATCCCTAACATCAACCTAACCCTAACCCTTCCTTAAACTCTAAACCCCAACCCCTAATACATAAACCAAAACAATAAGCACTAAACCACTGCTATTAAAAGTCCAATTTTACACCCTAAACCCAAAAACTCTAACCTAACCATAACTCTAAACCATAAACCCAAACCCTAAGAGCAAAATACCAAAACCCAAACATTAAATAAGAAACAATAGATTTTCAACCTCTAATGCTATACAAAAATGTAGACATTAAACACTAAACACTAAAAAATAGATTTTAAATATTAATTCCTAAACCATATACCTTAAAACATAAACGTACCTAAACCCAAACCCTAACCCTTACCCAAAACCTAATCCTAACACTATTCTTAACCTTAATTCGAAACCTTGAACCCCAAACCTAAACTACAAAATACCAAAACCATAACATTGAACATTAAACAATAGATATTACAACTCAAATCCTTAACCAAAACTCTAAAACCTAAAAAGACCTAAACCCTAACCTTAAACCGATACGATTAACCCAAAAGTTTAAGCCCAAAATACCAAAACCCAAACATTTAAAACTAAACCAAGGATTCAATACAGAAAAAATCCTTAACCCCAAAATCTAAAACCTAAAAAAAAACTAAATCGTAACCCTAACCCTATCCCAAACACGAACCCTAATCCTAATCCTACCTTTAACCCTCACCCTAAACCCAAAGCCCAAAGCACCAAAACCCTAACATTAAACACTAAACCATAAATATTACAACTCAAATCCTTAATCTTAACCCCTAAACGTAAAAAATAAGCTAAACCTTAACCCTACCATAAAACCTAAACCCCTAGCCAAAATCACCAACATCCAAATATCAAACACTAAATCGTTGATATTAAACCTCAAATCGTAAATCCTAAACCCAAAAATCAAGGACAACCTAAAACCCTAACCAAAACCCTTACCTTACACGTAACGTGAAACACTAAAACAAAAATCCTATGCCCAAAATACAAAAACCCAATCATTAAATACTAAACCATAAATTTTAAACCTCAAATGCTAAAAAATGAACCATAAACCTATGAAAAGCCTATATCCTAACCTTAATCCTAAACCTAGCCCAAATCAAATAACTTAAACCATAAATCCTAAATTCGAAATACGAAAACCAAAATATTAAAGAGCAAACCATATATTTTAAACCTCAAATCCTAAACCACAATCCGAAACCCTATGAAAAATCTAAACCCTAACCCTAATCCAAACCCTACCATAAATCCTAAACCCCAAGCGAAAAATACAAAAACCCAAACATTACACACCAAATCATTGATATTAAACATCAAATCCTAAACCCTAATCCCAAAAACCTTAAAGAAACATAAAACCCTAACCCTAAACCTAACCTTAACCCTAACCCTTACTATAAACCATAAAATCGAAATCCTAAGCCCAAAATATCAAAACCCAAACATTAAGTACTAAACCATAGATTTTAAACCTCAAATACTAACCCCTGAACCATAAAACCGAACAAAACCAACACTCTAACACTAATAGTAACCATAACCCTAACCCTAAACCCTAAACCCTAAGTCCAAGAAAAATAACCCTAAGTTCAAAATAAGAAAAACCAAACATTAAACACTAAATGATCGATTTTAAGTCACAAATCCTAAATGACAAACCTTACAACGGAAAAAACCTAAAACCTATCCCTAACCCTAACATAAACCCTAACTCGAACTTTAACTCTAACCCTAACCCTAACCCTTACCCTAACCTAAAAACATTAACCCGAAACCCCAAGCCCTAAATACAAAAACCTAATAATTAAGCACTTATCAATAGTTTTATACCAAAAACCCGAAACCCCAAAAATTAAATCAAACAAAACCCCTTAACCCTAACCCTAACCCTATCCCTATCACAAATCCTAACCCTAAACCTATCATTTACCCTAACTTTAAACCATATACGCTGATCTCAAAGAAAGAAATATCAAAACCCTAACGTTAAACCTTAAACCATAGATATTACAACTCAAAACCTTAACCTGAAACCCTTAAACCTTAAAGCAACATAAACCCTAACCTTATACCTAACATCAACCTAACCCGAACCCTACCATAAACTCTAAACCCCAAGCCCTGAATACCAAAACAAAAACAATAAACACTAAACCATTCATATTAAACATCAAATTTTACACCCTAAATCCAAAAATCTAACCCTAACCTTAACTCTAATCATAACTCTAATCCATAAACCAAAAACCATAAGCCCAAAATACGAAAACCCAAAAATTAAATACTAAACAATAGATTTTGAAGATCTAATGCTATACGAAAATGTAGACATTAAATACTAAACAATAGATTTTAAATCTTAATTCCTAAACTACATACCTTAAAACCTAAAATACCTAAACCCAAACCCTAACCCTTACGAAAAACCTATCCCTAACACGATTCATAACCCTAATCCCAAACTTTGAACCCTATACTTAACGTCCAAAATACCAAAACAAAAACATTGAACACTAAACCATAGATTTATAACTCAAATCCTTAAGCCAAACTCTAAAATTTAAAAAAAAAAGTAAACCCAATCCCTAACCCTATATCATAAACCCAATACCTTAAGCCAAAAATACAAAAACCCAAATATTAAACACTAATCTGTTGATGTTATACCAAAAGACCTAAACTCTAAAACCTAATACATAAAAAGAACCTAAACCCTAACCCTTACCCTATATTTAACCTTAACCGTAAATCCAATCCCAAAATTAAAAAAACCTTAGCATTAAACACTAAACCATTGATATTACAACTCTATAAGCCCCACACCCTAAAACATATAATACAACCTAAAACCTAACCCTTATTGTAACATTAACCCTAACATAAACCCTAAAACCAAATCCCAAATCCCAAATATCAAAATATTTAACACTAAACTCCGAATTATCAAACACCCAAATACTAAACACTAAACTCTGAATTATAAAACCTAAAAGAACCAACACTTTAAATCTAAACCCCTATTCCAAAATTAACCTTAGTCAAAAATACGCAAACCCAGATATTAAATATTAAACCATAGATTTTAAACCTCAAATCATAAACCACAATCGCTAAAATTATAAAAAAAACTAAACCCTAACCCTAAACCTATCACTAACCTTAACCCTAACCCTAGCCCTACAACATAAACCCGAAACAGTAAGCCCAAAATACCAAAACATAAACATTAAATACAAAACCGTAGATAACCAAATATCCTAAACCCCAAAACCTAAAACCTAAAAATAAACACTAAACCTTAACCCTATCCCTAACACAAACCCTAACCCTATCCCTAATAAGAACCCTAGCCCTACCAATATTCGTAAGCCTAACCCTAAACCGTAAACCCTAAATTGAATGCACAAAATACCTAAACCTAACATTTAACACTAAACCCTAAATATTATAACTCAAATCTTTAACCAGAAATGCTAAACCTAAAAATAACCTAAATCCTAACCGTAACCCTACCATAAACTCTAAACCCCAAGCAAGAAATATAAAAACCCAAATTTTAAACACCCAACCAATGACATTAAATCGAAAGTCCTATACCGTAAATAAAAAAAAACCTTAAAAACCAAAACCCTAGACCTAACTCCTAACCTTAACGCTAACTCTAACTCTAAACCATAAACCCAAAATCCTATGCCCAAAATATAAAAACAATACATTAAATACTAAACCATAGATTATAAACCTCAAATGCTAAACCACGACCATAAAACATAAAAAAAAACCTACTCTCTAACTCTAATTCTAACTCTAACCCTAACCCTACACCCAAAACTCATGTCCAAGAAAAAAACCCTAAGTTCAAAATACAAAAACTCAAACATTAAACACTAAATAATCAATTTTAAATAACTAATTCTAAACCACAAACCCTAAATCGTAAAAAGAACAAAAACCCTAATCCTAACCTAAAACCTAACCCCAACCCTAACCCTAACACTAATCTTAACCCTAACCCTATCCCTAATCTTAAACCATTCACTCGAAACCCCACATCCAAAATACAAAAACCCAAACATTAAACACTAAACCATAGATTTTAAACAAAAAATCCTAAACACAAAAACCTAAAATCAATAAAAACCCCTAAATCCTAACGCCAACCTATCCCTAACACAAATCCTAACCAAAACCCTATCTTTTACCTTAACCTTAAACCCTATACGCTAAACTCAAAGACAAAGATACAAAAACCCTAATGTTTTACACAAAACCATAGATATTACAACTCAAATCCTTAACCCCTAACAATAGAACACACGCCGTAACCTTAACCCTAACATCAACCTAACCTTAACCCTACCATAAACTCTAAACCCCAAGCCCAAATACCAAAACAAAAATATAAACATTAAACAATTGATATTAAACCTCAAATTTTAACCCCTAAACCTAAAATCCAAAAGAATCATAACTCTTGCATTAACCATAACCCAAACGTTAACCCTAAACCCTAACGCTAAACTATAAACAAGAAACCCTAAGTCCAAAATACCAAAACCCAAACATTAAATAATAAAAAAATAGATTTTAAACCTCTAATGCTATACAAAAATTAAGACATTAATTACTAAACCATGTATTTTAAACCTTAAATCCTAAACCACATACCCTATAAAATAAACCCTAACCCTACCCATAAACTTTTAACCCTAAACATAAAGTCCAAAATATCAAAACCATAACATTGAACACTAAACCATAGATGTTAAAAGTCAAATCCTTATCCCAAACTCAAAAACATACAAAAAAACCTATACTTGTCGATTTGCTTTTGTGGGTTAGGCTGCCTTGGGCAGTCTTGGCCTCTGACCGAGGTCCTTCCTCAAGGACCCTTGGTCCTTGGCGGTGTTTTCCCTGATGTTTTCGACCCAAACATGAACTTATATTAGTTTAGGAAACCTCACATGAATTTCACTCAAAACAAACATGTAAAAGTTGATAAAACATGCACAAGGTCACATGTAGGCACAATTTTCGAACATCATGGACGTTCTCGAGCGTTTGACCTCAAAACTACATGGAACTTAACACACTAACTTTAGACATAATATAAACACATTTAAGAAAAATATAAACTCATGAATTACATAAAATCATATAAAACCACATATGAGGCATTTAGGTGACTTAGTTGTCCAACGTCTCGATTAACCCTTGACGTTTCACTTCCAATGCACCTAATACTTAAGCTACTGCCTAAAAACAACATTATCCACATATAAACGACCTTATACCCCCATTAATAACATTTTAGGATCTAGATAACCTAACTCATTTTCGAGGTCTTACAACCAAACCCTAACCCTAACTCTAAACCTTTAACCCAAAACCCAAAGCCTAAAATACCAAAACCCAAACAATAAACACTAAACCAATGATTTTAAACAAAACATCCTAAACTCTAAAACCTGAAATCCAAAAAAACCTCTAAACCCTAAACCTAACCCTATCCCTAACACAAAGCCTAACTCTAACCGTATCTTTAACCCTAATACTAAACCCATAGCCCCAAATACTAAAACCCTAACACTAAACACTAAACCATAGATATTACAAATAAAATCCTAAACCCCAAACACTAATTCCTAAAAAATATGCTAAACTCTAACCCTAACCCTAACCCTAACCCTACAATAAATCATAAACACCAATCCCAAAACAAAAAAATATAAACATCAAACACTAAAAAATTGAGAAAAACCCTAAACCTAACCCTATCCTCAACCCTAACCCTAACCCTAAACCTAACCCTAACCCTTAAGCAAAAATCATAAGTGCAAAAAAAAAAATCAAAACATTAAATACTAAATCATAGATTTAAACCTCAAATGCTAAAGCATGAACCTTAGAACCTAAAAATAGCCTACATCTATATCTTAATACTTACCCTAACCCTAACCCTACACCTTAAACCCTAAATGAAAGCTATGAAAACCAAAACATTAAACATTAAGCCATCAATTTTAAACCTCAAATCCTAAACCACAATCCCTCAAAACCTAAAAGAAACTTATCCCTAACCCTACCCTTACCACTAACATTAACCCTAACCCTAACCCCAAACAATTAACCTAAAACATTAAGCTCAAAATATCTAAACCTAAACATTAAACACTAAACCATAGATTTTAAATGAAAAATGATAAGCACCAAAACCTAAAACCTACAAAAAAACATAAACCCTTACACTATATCTTACACGAACCCTAACCCTATCCCTAACATAAATCGTAACCTTAAAACTATCCTCACCCTAAAGTTAAACCCTAAGTCCTAAATCCAAAGCACAAAAAACCAAAACCTTAACATTTATCACTAAATCATAGATATTAAAAATAAATCCTTAACCCAAACCCTAAAACCTAAAAACAACCTAAACCCTAACCCTAACCCTACCACAAATCCTAAACCCCATGCCCAAAATACTAGAACCCAAAAATTTAACACCAAACCATTGATACTAAACCTTAAATCCTAAACCCTTAACCCAAAAAACATGAAAAAAAACAAAACCCCAACCCTAACCCTAACCTTAACTTTAACCTTAACCCTAACCCTAACTCTAAACCATAAACCAGAAACCCTAAGCCCAAAATATAAAACCCAAACATTAAATACATAACCATATATTTAATTATAAAATGCTAAACCCTGAACCATAAAACCTAAAAAAATAATAACCCTAATTCGAATGCTTACCCTAACCTTAACCCTAAACCCTAAATGCTATGTCCAAGAAAAAAACCCTATGTTAAAAATACGGAAACCCAAACATTAAATAATGAACTATCAATTTTAAATAACGAATCCTAAACCACAAACCCTTAAATGTAAAAAAACCTAAACCCTAACCCTTACCCAAACCCTAACCCTAACCTTATGTCACGACCCAAAACGAGCCGCGAGTGGTACCCACACTTATCCAACTAAGTGAGCGAACCAACCAATCTAAACCCAAACATTTCAAACATAATAAACATAAAAATAATGCGGAAGACTTAAAACTCATTAACGAAATGAATAATTCAACTTCTAAACTCAAACTTATCATTATCCCCAAAATCTTGAAGTCATCATCACAAGAACATGTATCCTCAAATTACTAATTCTAAGAGTATCTAGAAAGCTAGAATAAATAAAAAGCTAGTCCATGCCGGAACTTCAAGGCATCAAGACATGAAGAAGAAGATCCAGTCCAAGCTAGAAGCGTTAGCTCACCCTGAAATCCGGTGTAATGAAGACTGGCTAGAGTTGCGGTTGAGTTGAAGACGATGGTACGTTCGCTGTACTCCACAAATAACAAAGAAAGAAACATACAAGTAGGGGTCAGTACAAACACAAGTACTTAGTAGATATCATCGGCCAACTCAAAATAGAAAATTGTATAAATTAGATAATATCATAAAATCAACTACAATACTCAACATGCGGCATTTAGAATTACCATTACCCTTGGTCACAACACCAAGCACATCAATTAGGACTCACGCCTCCCCATCATACTCATTTGGGAATTAGGTTCATTAAATTGAGTATATTAAGATCTTTCAAGATTCATTATCTATATTTCTCTCGTGTCGGTACAAGACACTCCGCTCTATATACTATCCTGGTGCCGGAACGTGACACTCTGATCCTCATATACTATCCTGGTACCGGAACGTGGCACCCGATCCATATACTATCCTGGTACCGGAACGTCGCGCCGGATCCATATACTATCCTGGTGTCGGAACGTGACACCTTGATCCTCATCATACTATCCTGGTACCGGAATGTGGCACCCGATCCATATACTATCCTGGCACCGGAACGTGGCACCCGATCAATATACTATCTTGGTACCGGAACGTGGCACCCGATCCCCTAATCTCACTACTTTCGTTCATCAAGCCTTCTTTTATACCAAGGCATCATCATTAACAAAGTAGATTAGGGTTTTTCAAGATTTAGGATTCAATAGCTTCATCATGCTTATTTTATCACAATTATATAATCACATTAATGCAAGCATACAATTAAGCATATAAAAGGGTTTACAACACTACCCAATACATATCATTCGCTATTAAGAGTTTACTACGAATAGCATAAACCATAAACTACCTCCACCGAAGAATTTGTGATCAATAATCTACTTTTCAATGCTTGGCCTTCCTCTTCGTTCTCTCCTCTTGATCGATCGTTTCTCCCTCTATCTGTTCTTTCTATTTTTCTTATTCGAACCCTTTTTCTTTTACCCTAATTAGCATATAATTAAGTATAAAAGATGACAAAAGTAACCCACTAATCAATTAAAGGTTATCTCCTTTAACCCCCAAGTAATTGAATTATTAACATTAAACCACTAACTTTATAATTATAAGCAGGAATAGTCCAAAACGCCCCCTAAAATATTTAATAGAAATCCGACCCAGTCAGGGTCACGCATCCTATGACGGTCCGTCACAACTGTGACGGTCCGTCCTGCACGTCCATCAAATGGTGCAGAGAGTTAATTCTGCGGAAGGATTTGTGACGGACCGTCGAGCACTCAACGGTCCGTCCTGCCATTTCGTCGTGAAGTTCAGAGAGTCGATCTCAGTACCCAAATTTCTAAATTCTAAGTGTTTTGGAACGAGACACCCTCGACGGTCCGTCGTGCCCATGACGGTCCGTCGTGGGATCCATCCACCCAGACAGTGATTTTCAGAAATTAACTCTGCTGCTCCAAACGACTAAATGGGTCGTTACACCTTAATCCTAACTTTAACCCTAAACGATTAACCCAAAACCCCAGCCCAAAATACGAAAACAAAAAAAAACTACTTACTAACCATAGATTTTAAACAAAAAATCCTAAAAAATAAAAAAATAAAAAACCTAAATCCTAACCCTAACCCTTTCCCTAACACAAATCCTTACCCTTACATATCCTTGACCCTTACCATAAACGCTTTACACTAAACTCAAAGCGAAAAATACTAAAACCCTAACGTTATACACTAAACCATATTTATTACGATTGAAATCCTTAACCCCAAAACCTAAAACCTAAAAACAACCTTAACCCTGACCTTAACCCTAACATCAACCTAACCATAACACATCTATAAACTCTAAACCCCAAGCCCAAAATACAAAAACCAAAACAATAAACACTAAATCGTTGATATTAAACCTCAAATTTTACACCTAAACCCAAAAAGCTAAAAGAACCCAATACTCTAATCTTAACCTTAAATCTAACCCTAACTCTAAACCATAAACTCAAAACCCAAAGCCTAAAATACCAGAACTCAAACATTAAATTGTAATCAATAGTTTTTTAACCTCTAATGTTATACTAAAACGCAGACATTAAACACTAGACCATATATTTTAACCTCAAATCTTAAAACACATACCCTATTACTTGAAAATCTAAACCCTAACACTAACCCTAACACAAACCCTATCCTTACCCTAACCCTAAATACTAAATACTAAACATAAAATAAAAAATACCAGAAACCATAACATTAAACACTAAATTATTGATATTACAACTCAAATCCTTAACCCAAATCCTAAAACATAAAAAAAAAAACCTAAACCCTAACCCCAACCCTAAACCATTAACCCAAAGAACTATGCCCAAAATACAAAAATCCAAACATAAAAACTAAACCATAGATTTTATGCAAAAAGTCCTAATTCCCAAAACCATAAACCTAATGTAAATATAAACCCTAACCCTAATCCTAATCTTGTCTTTAAACTTAACCCTAAACCCAATCCCAAAATACAAAAACCCTAACATTAAACACTAAACAATATATATTACAACTAAAATAGCCCCGAACCCCAAAACATAAAATACAACCTTAAATCTCACTCTAAACTAAAATTAACCCTAACACTAACCCTACCATTAACCCTAAACCCAAAGCCCAAAATACAAAAACACAAATATTAAACACTACACTCAATTATAAAACGTAAAAACAACCAACACCTTAAAGCTAAACCCTATAGCAAAATAAACCTTAGTCCAAAATACAAAAACCACTGAAATTAAATACTATACCATAATTTTAAACCTAAAACCTCTAAAGTACTTAAACCCTAACCCTAACCCTGACCCTAATTCTAAACCATTAGACCAAAATCCCGAACCTAAAATACCAAAACATAAATATTAAACACTAAACCAATGATGTTAAACCGAAAATCAAAAACCCAAAAACTGAAAATCAAAAAAATTACTAAACCCTAACCAAAACCCTAGCCCTATCCTTATCCTTAACCTAACCCAATACCCAAAATACCAAACCCTTAAATTAATAATTAAACCATAGATATTACAACTCAAATAGCCCCAAACCCTAAAACTTTAACAACAACCTAAAACCTAACCCTAACTCTAAGATAAACCCTAACACTAACCATACTATAAACCCTAAACCCAAAGAAAAAATACAATAACCCAAATATTTTAAACAAAACAGTAGATTCAAAACCTCAAATGCTAAACACAAAATTATTAAACCTAATAAGAACCTACAGCGTAAACCTAAACCCTAAGACAAAAAAAATTATTAGTCAAAAATACAACGATCCAGATATTAAACACTAAACTATATTATCTAAACCTCAAATACTAAACCACAAACTCTAAAACCCAAAAAAATATACTAAAACGCTAGCCTAACCATAACCCTATCCTTAACTCTAACCCTAAATCCTAAACCCTAAACAACGGTTTAACCACAATACCAAAACCCTAGCATTGAACACTAAATCATATATAATACAACTAAAATTAATAACCACCAATCGGAAAACCTTAAAAACAACCTAAAATCTAACCCTAACCCTAACCCTACCATAAATCCTAAACCCAAAGCAAAAAATACCAAAATCCAAATTATGAAAACCCATATATTAAACACTAAGCCATAGATTTTAAACCTCAAATCCTAAATTACAAACCCTAAAACCAAAAAAAACCTAAACCTAACCCTAACCTATACTTTACGTAACCCCTAAACTCATAGTCACAAATACCAAAACCTAATAGTGTACACTAAAACATAGATTACAACTCAATTCATAACCCTAACACTAAAACCTAAAAATACCTAAACCCTAAACCTAACCTAACCTTAACCCTAACCTAACCCTAAACTATTAACCAAAACCCCAAGCCCGAAATACCAAAACACAAATATTAGACACTAAGCCATAAATTTTATACCAAAATATCCTAAACCCTAAAACCTACAAAAAAAAATCTAAACACTATCCCAAACCCTAATTGTAAACATACTTATAACCTTAACCTAAAACCAAAGACAAAATACTAAAACACTAACATTGAACATAAAACCATAGAAATTACAACTCAAATAGCCCCGAATCCTAAAATTGTAAAATAACCTAAAACCTAACCCTACATCTATCATGTACCCTAACAAAAACAATACCATAAAACCTATACCCAAAGCCAAGAATACAAAAAATCAAATATTAAACACAAAACAATATACTTTAAACCTAAAATGCTAAACCCTGAATTATAAAACCTATAAAAAACCAAGGGCTAATTCCCAAGTACCCCCTCAACCTATGCCCGAAATTTCAGAGACACACTTATACTATACTAAGGTCCTATTAGCCTCCTGAACTTATTTCATTAATAATTTTTTACCCCTTTTCGACCTACGTGGCCCTATCTTGTGAGCCCAACGATGGTTGACTTTTTTTTTCAAACTAGTGCCACGTAGGCTAAAAAGGGGTAGAAAATTACTTATAAAATAAGATCAGGGGGGTAATGGGACCTTAGTATAGTATTAGTGTGTCTGTCACGACCCAAAATCGGGCTGCGACTGGCACCCATATTTACCCTCCTATGTGAGCGAACCAACCAATCTAAACCTTAACATTTCGATGTAATATCATCATAAAGTAATGCGGAAGACTTAAACTCATTAATAAAATCAATAACTATTATTATGCCCAAAATCTGGAAGTCATCATCACAAGAACATCTACTTCAATTTACTAAATCTAGGAGTATAGTAAAAACTAAAAATACATAAAAGCTAGTCCATGCCGGAAGTTCAAGGCATCAAGACTTGAAGATGAAGATCCAGTCCAAGCTAGACGCATTAGCTCACCCTGAATTTCCGAAGGTAGTGAAGACTGGCTAGATCTACTGTTGAGTTAAAGTTGACGGAACGTTTGCTGCATTCCACAAATAACAAAGAAGAAAACATAAAAGTAGGGGGTCAGTACAACCACAAGTACTGAGTAGATATCATCGGCCAACTCAAAATAGAAAACAGTATATATCAGATAATATCATAAAATCAACTACACTACTCAACATACGGCATTTACATTAACCATAACCCTTGGTCACAACACCAAGCACATCAATGAGGACTCACGCCTCCATACCGTACTCATTTGGGAATTAAGTTTATTAAGTTGAGTATATTATCATCTTTCAAGATTCATTATCCTTCTTCCTCTTGTGTCGGTACGTGACACTCTGATTCCCTACATGTGTCGGGACGTGACACTCCGATCCCCTAATTCTATGTGTCGGAACGTGACACTCCGATCCCCTACATGTGTCGGTACGTGACACTCCGATCCCCTAATTCTATGTGTCGGAACGTGACACTCCGATCCCCTACATGTCTCGGTACGTGACACTCCGATCCCCTAATTCTATGTGTCAGAACGTGACGCTCCGATCCCCTAATGTCATTCTGTAAATTCATCAAGCCTTCTCTATACCAAGGCATCATCAATCCCATTACTTTAATTCATCAAGCCTTCTTCTATACCAAGGCATCATCATTAACAAAGTAGATTAGGGTTTCTTTTCAAGATTTGGGATTCAATAGCTTCATCATGCTTATTTATTCATAATTACATAATCACATCATTCATGCAAGCATACAATTAAGCATATAGAAGGGTTTTACAATACTACTAACATATATCATTCGTTATTAAGAGTTTACTATGAATAGCATGAAAACCATAACCTACCTCCACCGAAGAATTGAATCAAGCATGAATTTTCCCAAAGCTTTGTTTCTTCTTCCTCGTTCGACTCTCTCTCAATCGATCAATCTACCTCTCTCTTTTCTTTTCTCTTTTTCTTATTCAAACCCTCTTTCTTTTACCCTAATTAACTTATAATTAAGTGTAAAAGATGGCAAGAATACCCCACTAATTAACCCAAAGTTACCTCTTTTATCCCTCAAGAATTGGAGTTATTAATATAAACCCACGAAATCTATAGTTAAGGAAAGAATAATCCAAAACGTCCCCTGAAACGTAACCAGAAATCCGACTCCAACTGGGATTCCGCAGTCGCGACGCCGTCGCTTCGCGACGGTCCGGCCCCGTCCGTCGCAAGGGTCAGAGACTCGATTTTGGGTGAGTGGCCTGTGACGGTCCGTCACACCTGTGACGGTCCGTCCTGCCACTCCGTTACGAGGTTCAGAGAGTCGATTTTCAGTACCCAATTTCAGATTTTCTAAGTGTTTTGAAACGAGACATTTGTGACGGACCGTCGTGCCTATGACGGTCCGTCAGGGTGTCCGTAATCTTAGCCAGTTTTTCCAGAATCGAAGTCTGCTACTCAAAACGACTAAACAGGTCGTTACAATAGATACCAATTTACCCATCGTTCGTCCCCGAACGATCAAAAGAAGAAAAACAATGGCGAAAAGGAGTACCTGAATCTGTAAATAGATGTGGGTATTTTTCTTGCATATCTGCCTCCTTCTCCCAAGTAGCCTCTTCAACCGGTCGATTCTTCCATTGAACTTTGATGGATGCAATCTCTCTCGACCTCAACTTGCGAACCTCTCTATCTAATATAGCAACCGATTCCTCTTCATAAGTCAAGTTCTCATCAAACAAAACTGAGTCCCAACGGATGATGTAGTTTCCATCTCCGTGGTATCTTTTCAACATGGACACATGAAATACCGGATGTACTCCGGACAGCCCTGGAGGCAAGGCTAATTCATAAGCCACCTCTCCTATTCGCTTTAGTACCTCAAATGGCCCAATGTACCTTGGACTTAGCTTACCTCTTTTACCAAACCGCATCACCCCTTTCATTGGTGAAACTTTCAACAAGACTTGTTCACCCTCCATGAACTCTAAGTCTCTAACCTTTCGATCTGCATATTCTTTTTGCCTACTTTGCGCCGCTAGAAGCTTTTCTTGAATAGACTTCACTTTCTCTAATGAATCCCTCAAAAGATCGGTACCCCAAGGTCTAACCTCAAATGCATCAAACCAACCAATGGGAGACTTATATCTCCTCCCATACAATGCTTCAAATGGGGCCATATCAATGCTTGAGTGATAGCTATTATGGTATGAAAACTCCGCTAAGGGTAGGAAGCTATCCCAATGACCACCAAACTCTATCACACATGCACGAAGCATATCCTCCAACACTTGAATCGTTTCTCTCCATCGACCATCGGTCTGAGGATGGAACGCAGTACTAAGGTCCAACCTAGTACCCAATTCTGCATGCAATGTTTTCCAAAACATAGAAGTAAACTGCGTACCTCTATCTGATATGATGGATAGTGGAACCCCATGCAACCGAACGATTTCTGAGATATAGATCTTGGCTAACTTCTCTGCATTGTAAGTCACCTTTACCGGAATAAAATGAGCAGATTTAGTTAACCTATCAACAATCACCCAAATGGAGTCATACTTACCCATTGTCTTTGGAAGACAAACCACAAAGTCCATTGCAATTCTTTCCCACTTCCATTCCGGAATGGGCATTCTCTGAAGTGTTCCTCCGGGCCTTTGATGTTCATACTTTACTTGTTGACAGTTTGGACACTTGGCAATAAAGTCAACAATATCACGCTTCATTCTACTCCACAAAAAGTGTTGCTTTAGGTCACGATACATCTTGGTAGCACCCGGATGTATAGAATACCTTGAACTATGAGCCTCTGTCAGAATAGTGTTGATCAAATCATCGACGCGGGGCACACATACCCTTCCCTTAATTCTCAAAACACCTTCCTCATCGATTTGTGCTTCCTTAGCCCCTCCTCGCAATACTTTATCTTGGATTCGCCTTAGTTTCTCACCATCAAACTGTTTTCCCTTAATCTTGTCAAGGAAAGAGGATCTTGCCTCCACACAAGCTAACAATCCTCCCTTCTCATTTACTTCTAACCTCATAAGGTCATTAGCCAAAATCTGCACTTCTCTAGCCAATGGGCGTCTAGAAGCTTGCAAATGAGCTAGACTTCCCATGCTTCCCGCCTTTCTACTCAAAGCATCTGCCACAACATTCGCCTTCCCCGGATGATACAAGATAGTGATATCGTAGTCCTTCAGTAGTTCCATCCATCTCCTCTGTCTCAAGTTCAAATCTTTCTGAGTGAAGACATACTGAAGGCTACGATGATCCGTGTAGACCTCACACTTAACCCCATATAAATAGTGCCTCCATTGCTTTAATGCAAACACTACCGCGGCCAATTCCAAATCATGAGTTGGGTAGTTACGTTCATGCACCTTTAATTGCCTTGAAGCATAAGCAATCACACTCTTCTCTTGCATTAGTACTGCACCCAAACCAGAATAGGATGCATCACAATAAACAATGAAGTTCTTACCTTCCACGGGCAAGGTGAGAATTGGTGCAGTAGTCAACAGAGTCTTGAGCTTCTGAAAGCTTTCCTCACATTCGTCCGACCATACAAATGGAACATTCTGCTTAGTCAAGTTCGTCAATTGGGAAGCAATAGAAGAGAATCCCTTGACAAATCGGCGGTAGTAGCTAGCTAACCCAACAAAGCTCCTTATTTCTGACACATTAGTGGGTCTTACCCAATTCTTCACTGTTTCAATCTTAGAAGGATCCACCATCACTCCTTCCTTAGAAACCACGTGCCCCAAGAAGGACACTGCATCTAGCCAAAATTCACACTTAGAGAACTTGGCATAAAGCTTTTTCTCCCTCAACATTTCCAATACCATTCTCAAATGCTCTTCATGTTCCTTCTTGCTCTTTGAGTATACCAATATATCATCAATAAATACGATCACGAAAAGGTCCAAATATGGCTTAAAGATCCCGTTCATCAAGCTCATGAACGCAGCAGGGGCATTCGTAAGACCAAAAGACATCACTACAAATTCGTAATGCCCATACCTCATTTGAAAAGCAGTCTTTGGCACATCTATCGCTCGTATTTTCAATTGATGATAACCGGATCTCAAGTCGATCTTAGAGAAGACACAAGCACCTTGTAACTGATCGAACAAGTCATCAATGCGAGGAAGAGGATACTTGTTTTTTATGGTTACCTTGTTTAGTTGTCTTTAGTCTATACACATTCGAAAACTCCCATCCTTCTTCTTCACAAACAAAATCGGAGCACCCCAAGGGGATGCACTTGGCCTAATGAAGCCTTTGTTCAATAACTCTTGAAGTTGTGCCTTTAACTCTCTTAACTCCGCGGGAGCCATTCTATAAGGGGGTATAGAAATGGGGCGAGTGCCCGGTTCAAGATCTATGCAGAAGTCAATATCCCTATCTGGGGGCATACCAGGAAGATCTGCAGGGAACACATCCAAAAACTCACGGACTACCGAAACCGACTCAATCGAAGGTACTTGGGTAGTGTCATCCTTGAGATGGGCCAAGAAAGCTAAACACCCTTTACTAACCATTTTCTTAGCACGAAGAAAGGAGATGATACGCACCGGATTAGAAGTGTAGTCACCCTCCCACACTAACAGATCTGTCCCAGGCTTGGCTAACGTCACAGTTTTAGCATTACAATCCAAGATCGCAAAATTCGAAGAAAGCCAAGTCATACCCAGAATTACATTGAAGTCAACCATTTCTAGAATAACTAATTCTACATAAGTGTTGCTCCCCACAAAAGTCACCAAACAAGACCTATACACTTTTTCAACTATCACAGACTCACCCACCGGAGTAGAAACACGAATAGGCATATCAAGTAATTCACAATGTAAATTTAGACCATTAGCAAATGAGGAAGATACATAAGAAAATGTGGATCCAGGATCAAACAATACAGAAGCCATGCAATCACAAACCAAAAGATTACCTGTGATGACAGCATTAGATGCCTCCGCTTCAGACCGCCCAGGGAAAGCGTAACAATGGGCCCTATCGTTCGTCTGTCTGTTGCCCCTACCATGTTGTGAGGTAGTGGCTCCAGTTTGCCCATCACCTCTGCCGTTTTGGTGACCACCATTACCTTGACCACCACGTCCTCCAGAATAACGGCCTCTACCATGACCACCTCTACCTCTAGCTATTGGGGGTCTATAACTTTGTCTGGGACAATTCTTCCTAATATGTCCAATCTCCCCACATCCACAACACTCTCTGGAGTCAAGCATAGGCCTCTCGGAGAAGTGTTGACCGGTCTGAGGTGGTCCCCCAACTACAGTCTGTAGTGAAGACTGAATTGGTCGGACTGAGTAACTTCTGGAACCTTGTCCTCTAGTGTAAGAACCATTAAACTCACCTCCCTTTCGAAACCTTTTTGATGTCGATGTTGTGGTGAAGTCGTCTGGCTTCACTCCTTCCACTTCTATCACAAAGTCTACCACCTCTTGGAAGGATTTTGCCGTTACCGCTACCTGTAAGGCCGAAATCCGCAACTCTGATCTCAACCCCTTCACAAACCGGCGAATCCGCTCTTGTGGACTGAAACAAAGTTGATTGGCATATCTGGATAGTGCACGAAACTTAGCCTCATAAGCATTAACCGACATCCTACCTTGCTCTAGGCTCAAGAACTCATCCCGTTTCCTATCCCTCAAAGTCCTTGGGATATACTTCTCCATAAACAGGGTAGAAAAGGATGCCCAAGTCATGGGTGTGGCCTCTGTCGGTTGACACTCGACATGTGATCGCCACCACATTTTGGCGTTCCCTTGAAACTGATAGCTTACGAACTCAACGCCAAACCATTCTACTATCCCCATCTTGTGTAGTAGCTCATGACAATCAACCAGAAAATCATAAGCATCTTCAGATTCTGCACCCTTGAAGACTGGAGGTTTCAATTTCAAGAACTTACTGAAAAGTTCGTGCTGATCATTTGTCATTATCGGTCTAGTAGTCAGACGTGGAAATGTGCCTATCTCCAATGAGGCATCCATGCGTGGAGCCATAGTTGCCGCATGTCGTACCTCGGAAACCGGAGGTGTTGGTGCAGAACCCACTGGAGGTGCCTGACCGTGATCAGATAACCCGCTAAGATAAGCGAGAACCTGATTGATCATCTCTGGGGTAGGTTGGGGTGGCTATTCCTCATTCTTCTCTTGTTCATTCTCCCCATCCTCCCCTTCTCTTACCACTTCCTCAGTCGGTGGAGGAGTCACTGCCGTAGTATCAGATGGGCTAGGTGCTCGTCCTATTCCTCTAGAGGACGTCCTCCCACGACCTCTCCCACGACCTCTCCCACGGCCTCTTGCCGTTGTTCTTCCTCGAGTTACAGCCCCAGTGGCTGGCTCAGACGCACCCTGTCCTGCCGGTGCTGGTGTTGGTGTTGGCGTAGTCGTTGCTCTAGTTCTAACCATCTGCGAAAGAGAGTGAAGATGGTCAGATACCAATTCGTATCGCCTAGATACCAATTGGACTCAAGTAGTAGCACGAAAGAAAGAATGAAAGAGTGAAATTTTCCTAATGTCTTATAGCCTCTCAAGGAAAAGTAAAGGCGTCCCCCTACCGTTCCTTAAGACACTACTAGACCTGTTCTTGTGTGATGAGACCAACGAACCCCTGGCTCTGATACCAAGTTTGTCACGACCCAAAATCGGGCCGCAACTGGCACCCACATTTACCCTCCTATGTGAGCGAACCAACCAATCTAAACCTTAATATTTCGATGTAATATCATCATAAAGTAATGCGGAAGACTTAAACTCATTAATAAAATCAATAACTATTATTATCCCCAAAATCTGGAAGTCATCATCACAAGAACATCTACTTCAATTTACTAAATCTAGGAGTATTCTAAAAACTAAAAATACATAAAAGCTAGTCCATGCCGGAAGTTCAAGGCATCAAGACTTGAAGATGAAGATCCAGTCCAAGCTAGACGCATTAGCTCACCCTGAATTTCCGAAGGTAGTGAAGACTGGCTAGATCTACTGTTGAGTTGAAGTTGACGGAACGCTTGCTGCATTCCACAAAAACAAAGAAGAAAACATAAAAGTAGGGGGTTAGTACAACCACAAGTACTGAGTAGATATCATCGGCAAACTCAAAATAGAAAACAGTATATATCAGATAATATCATAAAATCAACTACACTACTCAACATACGGCATTTACAATAACCATAACCCTTGGTCACAACACCAAGCACATCAATGAGGACTCACGCCTCCATACCGTACTCGTTTGGGAATTAAGTTTATTAAGTTGAGTATATTATCATCTTTCAAGATTCATTATCCTTCTTCCTCTTGTGTCGGTACGTGACACTCTGATTCCCTACATGTGTCGGGACGTGACACTCCGATCCCCTAATTCTATGTGTCAGAATGTGACACTCCGATCCCCTACATGTGTCGGTACGTGACACTCCGATCCCCTAATTCTATGTGTCGGAACGTGACACTCCGATCCCCTACATGTGTCGGTACGTGACACTCCGATCCCCTAATTCTATGTGTCGGAACGTGACACTCCGATCCCCTAATGTCATTCTCAGAATTCATCAAGCCTTCTATACCAAGGCATCATCAATCCCATTACTTTAATTCATCAAGCCTTCTTCTATACCAAGGCATCATCATTAACAAAGTAGATTAGGGTTTCTTTTCAAGATTTGGGATTCAATAGCTTCATCATGCTTATTTATTCATAATTATATAATCACATCATTCATGCAAGCATACAATTAAGCATATAGAAGGGTTTTACAATACTACTAACATATATCATTCGCTATTAAGAGTTTACTATGAATAGCATGAAAACCATAACCTACCTCCACCGAAGAATTGAATCAAGCAAGAATTTTCCCAAAGCTTTGTTTCTTCTTCCTCGTTCGACTCTCTCTCAATCGATCAATCTACCTCTCTCTTTTCTTTTCTCTTTTTCTTATTCAAACCCTCTTTCTTTTACCCTAATTAACTTATAATTAAGTGTAAAAGATGGCAAGAATACCCCACTAATTAACCCAAAGTTACCTCTTTTATCCCTCAAGAATTGGAGTTATTAATATAAACCCACGAAATCTATAATTAAGGAAAGAATAATCCAAAACGTCCCCTAAAACGTAACCAGAAATCCGACTCCAACTGGGATTGCGCAAGCTGTGACGGGCCGTCGCGCCTGCGACGGTCCGTCCTGCTGTCCGTCGCAAGGGTCAGAGACTCGATTTTGGGTGAGTGGCCTGTGACGGTCCGTCACACCTGTGACGGTCCGTCCTGCCACTCCGTTACGAGGTTCAGAGAGTCGATTTTCAGTACCCAATTTCAGATTTTCTAAGTGTTTTGAAACGAGACATCTGTGACGGACCGTCGTGCCTATGACGGTCAGTCGGGGTGTCCGTAATCTTAGCCAGTTTTTCCAGAATGGAAGTCTGCTACTCAAAACGACTAAACAGGTCGTTACAGTGTCTCTGGGATTTAGGGCATAGGTTGAGGGGGTACTTGGACATTATCCCAAAAACCAACACCTTAATTTTAAACCCTAAGTCAAAAAAAAACTTTGTCGAAAATACAAAAAACGAGACATTAAACACTAAACCATAGATTTTGAATCTCAAATCCTAAACCACAATCCCTAAAACTTAAAGAAACACTAATCATTAACGCTAAACCTTACCCTATTGTTATCCCTAACCTAAAAAGTAAACCCTTAACCCGAAGCAGAAAATATCCTTTACCATAGATATTACAACTCAATTCCCTAACCCAAAACTGAAAACCATAAAAAAACTAAACCCTAACCCTAACCCAAACACTATAATAAATCCTATACCCGAAGCCCAAAATACCATAATCGAAATATTAAATACTAAACCAGTGATATTAAATCTCAAATCTTAAACCCTTATCCAAAAAACATAAGAAAACCCAAAATCCTAAAACAAACCTTAATCCAACCTTAACCCTAACCTTTACCCTTAACCCTAAACCCATAACACTAAGCCCAAAATACTAAAACCCAAACATTAAACACTAAACTATACATTTTAAACCTCATATCATAAACCACAAACCCTAAAACCTAACCCTAACCCTAACTCTTACCCTAACCTTAACCCTAACTGTAACCCTAAACCATTCACCCAAAACATTAAGCCCAAAATACTAAAATTGAAACATTAAAAACTAAACCATAAATTTTAAAACAAAAATCCTAAACGAAAAAAACTAAAACATAAACAAAACCTAAACCCTAAACCTAACCCTATCCCTAGAAACAACCTTAAACCTTACCCTAAACCCTAAATACAAAGAACAAAACACAAAAACCTTAACATTTTACACTAAACTATAGATATTTCAACTCAAATACTGAACACTAAACGCTAAAAAATAACCTAAACCCTAACCCTTAATCTAACCCTACAATAAATCCTAAATCCCAATTCCAAAATACAAAAAACCAAACATTAAACATTAAACGATTGATATTAAAATTCAAATACTAAGCCCTGAATACAAACACCTAAAAAAAATCCTAACTCTAACTCTAAACCATAAAACCAAAAACCTAAACAAAAATATTAAATACAATTAGTTCTCTCTCTAATTTCTCTTTCTTAACCAAATTCTCCATTTATCAAAAAGAACGTTACAGCTCCAATGTCTAGTTCAGCCTTGTTTACAAGGTGTGTGAGCCACCGCCGAACCAGTACAAAAGGAGTCATTTAGTGAATACGAATACAGCCCTTCGTGAATCATCCTTCATTTTTTTACAAAGCTTAGAGCATTCAAAGTTGAAAGAACCGATGTATAATGCAAAGTCACGAGGTGCAACGGAAAATGAACTCGAAAGTATTTCCTAGAGTATATTAAGTTTAATAAAGAACTACAACCTACTGGAAACGACTATGCTCAGCACGAGCATCAACATACCCTAAAAATAAGGAAATCTAAAAAGCAAATCGATGGAACTAATAAAGTTATTTTTGGGGTGGTCGCAGCTGGAGATCGAGATAGTCAACCCCAAAATTGGACCTCTTCTGAGACGAATAGACATGAAATAACAACTGGGATTTTCTCCTAAGAATAATATGTTAACCTTATCGCAATATCTAGTTGAGTGAATTGTCATATCACAGAGACTAGAATCTCTGGTAATCATTACGAATTTCAGAGACAAGAAGATAGTAAAAGATTCAACGAGAAGATGTCTTATGGGGATAATAACAAACCTACTATGGGAGAAGACCATCTGCATCAACAACAAAAGTCATCTGAAATGAATAAACAAAATGCGAAGGAAATTATTTGAACATGAGGGAAAGGGAGATCTACAACCATGAAAGATGGAGTGTCAACATTGAATGTAATTGATTTAGAAAGTCCATTTCAGGGTGCAATATCTTGTAACATGATGGGTAAAATTCATCACAAAGTTGGAATATCAAAAACATGCTGGCAAACACTGGAATTGGAGGAGGGTGGAAGGAAACAGGGAGAGGAAAACTAGCATAGGTTGAATGACCAAAAGAATAAGGTGAAACAAGTATGTAAGTACTCTAACAATGATACGAATTTTATTCCTTATAATTTCAATAATAGTAATAATGTTGGCCATATGCATAATCATGCCATGGGATCTTTAGCTGTTATGTTTAAAGATAAGAATCAGGGTGACAATGCTACTCTTGTGAATGACAAGGTGAGACTGTTGAAGCAATATAAATGAGGGAAGGGTGGTGATCTTAATGCTTATCATAGAGAGTTTCGTAAAATCTCTAGTAACTTTGACAAAAGAACCCCTGTAGCTAAAATTTATAACAAAAATGCTACTACCCCAAAACAAATTGAGGCTAGCAGTTCTAAAGCTAAAACTGCTAACAAGCAAAATATAGTTTCAAAATCACCCCCATCCACAGTGGTCCAAACTCTGGCTGCTAGATTGAGGAAAATTCATGAAGCCCAAAGTCCTAATATAGTGCTAAAAACCAAACCTATACTGACCACAATACATGGAAACAAGCAATAATATTGATATGCATGACTATATTCATACCCTTATAGTGGACTACAAATATACATTGGTTGGGAAATTTAGTACTACAATGCCTAAAGTGGTCTTGTTTAGAATGAGGTTTATTTAGTAGAGTAACCTTAGTGGAGGGGTCAACATTGCCCACTACAATGCCAACCATGTTTTCATTGACCTCCAAAATTAGTTGCACAACAATACTTTATGGACAGAATAGATAATGACCTTAGAGGGTAAGCTCATGAAGATTGAAGCTTAGACTCGTTTCATTACCCCTAAAGACACTCCAATTGTCCCTGTTTGGTGTAAGACCCCAAAAATGAGATACGGTGTGTAGATACTGACGTGTTCGTATTAATATTCTAAGGTTATAAAATGTCTTATTATATGGTTTAGAGGCAATGTGCAAAGTTTGAACTGATTTGGAAGTTGAACGTCAGGGACAACGAAGACATCTGACAATTAGTCACTTATGTGCCTCATGTGTCTATGCATTCCTAAATGTGTATGATATTAGTTTATCAAGTCTTAAAATGTGTTATAATGATGTTAAATCATACTATATGAATTTTTGATATGTTTGTAGGTCAAACAACCAATAACGTTCAAGGCGTTCAAAAGGTATACCTTAAGATGTTTAACGTGTGTCTTGATGGGGCATGGCCTGTTTGGACGTCTTGTAGGTGATTGTTTTGGGTGAAATTAATGTGAAAGGTGTATAAATGGTTAACTTTTGTATTGACGTTGGAAACGTACGGGTACGACTTCTAAAGGGCCCCACAAGAGTCCCCAAAAGAAGGACGCAAGTCTGTCGGAGACATTGCGCGAGCAGTGTCCATTGATGGACCCAATGATGGATTGTTGGTCCACAAACATCCCCTAGAGCGAGTCTTGTTGACTGGTCCACAAACATCTCGGTGCACTGTAGGGTGCAGGCAACATTTGTTTCATTTTAAGGGTGAATGGGAAATTCACCCCACGTCATAAAATGTCTATAATAGATTTTTTTTTTAAATTTTAGGTGTATATAATTCATTTAAAACGTGATCAACCTATTCTAAACTCCACTCACATGTTTTGAGCTCTTCACCCAAAAAATGTTCTCTCTAAAACTACCGTTGTTGGTGAAGCTAAAGAACAGATTTATGCTGGGTTTTCAATGAACGAATAATCAATTCTTAGAGGTTTTAAACTAGACAAAGGTTTGGTGAGCTTCATCCCTAGTTATCTTTTCATCTAGAGAGCCATTCTCAATGTTTTCAAAGAAGAAAAAATAAGATCAAAGTTATTCTTCTTCAATCTTCCGTAGGTTTTTTCTAAAAAGGTTTTGAATGATTTGGTCATGATTAATTACATTTAATACAGTGGCTTTAACGTGAATTTTACTCCAATTGCATAATGAACCCATGCTCATTCACCAAAATGATTTAGCCTTGTATGGGCTTTATGATCTTAAATTGCTATCGATTTATTATGATTCTATTATGTGGAAGTGATTGTTTTTTCTGTTATTTACATGAATTTATGTTGAACCTATGTTGAAGGATCCATGAGTATCAACGTATGAAGATTTGAGCATGTTTAGCATAGTTTCCACGGTTCATTCTAACACTGCTTTCTAAATGGATTAATTTGGATTTCGATTATGCTAGGTTGGTTGTGTCTACGACTTTGTGTTAGCATCATGATTGGGTTATGAATATGAGTCTTTTACGATTGAATTAAATGGATTATGTGAATTGACCTTATCTTCTAGTCTATCGATGGATAATATTATGTATATGATGATATCTTGAATTGTGGATACATGAATCATGATTTCCATTGATATAGTGATTTATCTAGCTTCTGCATAGTATATACATTGTTTTTAAAATATTATTGAATACCATGATCTTAGAGAATCAATAGGGGTGGTTAAGTCCCTCTCAACACTAGCATATTGACTAGTCTAATGTCTATATTGTAGTTTGATCTTGAAGTACCTTTAGAATGACTTCTTTATGAATAAATGTATGATTATATACTATCATATATTGATATTATCTATGAAATATTAATTAAAAATCAATTCAAGTTAAGTTAATTTGTATCAATGTTCCTCTACTCTCCTATTATGTGATGTGTTGTAATATGTTATAGTATTATCATGTACCAAGTTGTACATGGTTTTTATATGATTAAAATATATTTAGATACTTCTATATATATATATAACTTATTAGTATATAAGGTGTATTGATCAATAAGTATCAAAGTTTGAGGAATTGGTAAGAATGCTTATTTCCTCTACTCTTTTACTTCTCTATTCATTATAGAAATGTTGATGAAGCCTTGTATGACATAGTTTTGTATGGTCAACTTATGGTGGTGGTGCGTACTTTATTTTTATTATATACGTGTTGACAATGGACTTAAAGTCAAATTTATTATCTTATGAATATATGCTTATGATGATACTATGAGAAGCTTATGCCTCCTTTCCTATTCTAGTTGTGAATTAGGTTATGTGGCTATTGTTTGATCATGTGCATATCTATGTTAGGGTAAAGTATAGGTACTTCCATTGATGTGTTAAAATAGTTAATAATCTCTTACCTATGTACCCCAATGTGAATACATAAATAGTACAAGTTTGGAGTCTTATGTGTTAAATGAAGTTGACTTGTCTTCTATGCTATTATGTGTTTGGTCATCTATTCTTTAAAGAGTGTTATGGTATAAGAGGGTGTCTTCCTCAATGTGATTGTTGATGGCCAGTAGGTTCTCATGGATACCAATATACACACGCACTCACTTCACATGCATGCTACTGGTAGTATAGGTCATTGTGTATTATTGAAAGGTAGTGCTTATATTCAGTAGTGTCTAATACTTTATATTAAGGTGATGTTTAAGAAAATATGATTTGTACTCCCTTACTAGGATGACTTGATAGGTTTACTAGCATGGCAAAGGTATGAGACCTTCTCTATGTATTGCACATGTGTATATTGATAGGATAGTTCCTAGGTTTGGTTTCTAAGTACATTAAGAATGAACATATGAACATATTATGAATATGATCTATATTATATAATGAAGTATGAATGTGCATAATTTCTTAGTAGGTATATGAAAGGATTGCTCATATAGTTATCCCTATAGATTCATGTTTTGATATTTGAACATGTGTGACATTATATGTTATGTAAAAGGTCTGCTCAAATCTATGGAGACACTCACACACATAAATGATTATCTAGTTAATGGAGGAACATTGAGAGGTGTTCCATAGAATACTCCAAAACTAGATAGGTGAGTTCATATGCTATAAACATATGAATAATGAATATCCTAAGCCTACATTTTTATTAATTAATGTAATAAAGGATTTTCAATAAAGGGAAATTATCTTAGCACCGAATGAACTTGTAGAAGAGGGGGTGAAAATTTCCAAATAAGGAAGGCAGGGTTCACTACGGTCCTCATGTGAGGGAGTGATACTTTACCAAATCATGGGGTATGGTTCACTCTTATCTTGACGAGATGGATAGCCTCATGACCCAACAAAGGGCGTAGCGTTGATATTTCCATTATTACCCCAAGTTCCATAAACTATGATTGCCCCATAGGATCAAGCAAAGTGAATTCACTTAGAATGCTAGGATGTATGTTTATGTTCTACCTTGGCTAGGTAGAAACACCTTCCATTGGTGTAAGGCTCTACAATACAAAATTCCATGTTTACAACCCATGGTGTTAGTGTGAGTTTAGGCTATAGTTTCCCTAAAGTTATAATGGACAATGGATGTAAATTAATAGGATCCTAATAATGAGGACTTAAGCTAAGTTACTTAGGATAGGTGGAAGTAATGAACCCATCTTGACATTGCACAAGTGACTTCTTTGGATGTCTTAGAAAGGTGTTCTAATGCATGTCACTATTTATGTGTCCTTTATGCATGGTATTTTAATCTTTGTCTACTTGTTATGGAAATGTACACGATATGAGTCTTTACGCATGATGTTGATCTTGTTGCCATATGATGAAGGTCATACTTGACATAAATGAAGTTGTCTTCTCTTAATATGTTGATAGATGATTTTGATTTAACGTCTTGTGGTCTCATGATAGGTTTAAAGAGTATGTGTTAGGTTACAGGGCTTTACATTTACATTGCACTAATAAACTTAGGTAGGGGGATTGAGTTAGGTCTGATTAGGTTCAATGTGATGTAAAATTAAGTATATATGCATATTTTCTAGGAGTTCATTGTAATGTCCTTTTAGTCTTTGCTTAAATATGTGTATGTTGTACTATACTTCAGTGATTGTATGCGTTGTCTTGTGTAGGTTATATATATACTTTCTTGTTGTCATATGGTGATACGTTGCACCAAGTATCCCTAAAGGATTTCTTGTAAGACTAAAGAATTGAAAGGCAGAGTTCATTGCAAATTAAATTGAGTTCACTATAAAGTGACCTCAATTTGGACATAAATTTTAAAGGTATTGTTGTCTTGTGTAGGTTATATATTACTTTCTTGTGGTCTTAAGGTGATGCATTGTGTAACACCCTTTATTCTATGTGTACTAGTATTATTTATATAATACTTATTAATATCCTTGTGGTATAGTTATGGATTCGGTTTCATAGGCAACTAGAGGCAATAGAAAAGGTTTAAAGTGAACTATCCATTGATTTTGATGCGAGGCAATAAAGTTGATGTTGATGGAAGTATTTAAACTTGATATCATATGGTGGTATTTGAGTCGAATGTATAAAGTGATGTAGTGTATATAAGTTCTAACTTATGTTAAAGTTATTAAGGTATAGAAATGGAATAAAATATTGAGGTGCTTGCTTTACTTCACTAAAGTAGTAGGTGACAAGTAGGTGAACCACCTAGTTTGACGTATTGACTAGACTAAGTAGGTGCATAACCTACTAAGACTCTTTCGACTGTGTTATTGGAGCAGGTACACTACACCTATTTGCATTAATTTAGCCCAAGTTCAATAGAAGAATAGGGGAAAATGGACAGCCAAGGACAAATTTTCCCAAGACCTCAAGAAATAATATTAATGGAAAGCTAGGTGCATCACCTACTTTAATATGTGGCCCAAAGTACAGACACTTGTTGCTGCAAATGAAGTACATGAACTGTGGAAAAACGGCCAATGTTCTTTAGTCCAAAAAGATCAAATGAAAAGTCCAAGTAGGTGGATCACCTACTTGACATATTATAGCAAAAAAGGAGTGAGAAAGTCGGATAAACAAGGTCCATTTAAAAGAGATTGATATCATCTTTTTCCAGCAATTTTTACCTTGAGAAAAGAATCTGATTTTTAGAGCTTTCTCTCTTCTCTCTCTTAGATTCACACAGATTCCATTAAATACCATTAGGGTTCTTGATTAATAGGCATTTCTAGATATTGGAAGGTATAATTTAAGACATGTCAAGGACGACAACCTTTACCTTGAAGAATTCAAGTCTTAGCAAGTGGTAGTTATGTCAAGCTAGGTAAGCTATTGCAACTTTCTCCCTCTTGTGCTAGAGTTATTTAGGACACTTTGTATGTTTTAGTGAGATGGAAATGGTTACTTTTACAAGGTGAATTTTGCGGAGGATATTCTGGTGATTAGTGCATGTTGGGACAACTATGGTAAGGAGTCCTCTTTAAATTAAGGTATGAGTGCTGGTGATCAGAAACCATGATTCATATTTATTCTACTAAATTATTATTTTCAAAGATTACTTTATGTATGTTATGATAAGGGATATGACTGGATGTGCGGGCAAGTTATAAAGACGTTACAGGAGTTAAATATTGTAGGTAGTTTTGGGGAGGACCTGATACGAAGGTTGTATAGTATATAGACTCTATTCATGGCATAGGGAA
This sequence comes from Solanum arcanum, assembly GCA_027789145.1. Lineage (NCBI taxonomy): Eukaryota > Viridiplantae > Streptophyta > Magnoliopsida > Solanales > Solanaceae > Solanum > Solanum arcanum. The sequence continues at coordinate 19,952,229 of CM050941.1, forward strand.
GGAAATAAAACATTGGATAGGTAGAGTGCAGGTTACTGCTTGTTACTATTTAGGTGTGAATCATTAGGTCAAATTGATTGATTAGCTGCTAATACTAGTCATACAATTTATTTTATTGTAGATTAGTGATCTGAAGTTAAGGAGAGTAAGTCATACGTTTTGAATTGTATTGCAACGTATGTAAGGATATTTGATTTCCTATTTCATTGGCACAAATCCAAAACATGCCTTAAAAAAAGTAAGCTTCCTAAGTGCCCTTGGTAGTGACTGTTCCATAGTTTAAGTTCCTACTCGCTATAGAATTTAAGTGCGTACTCAAATATGAGTTGTTTACTAAAGGTGTGTGTTTACTCTACCAAGTGCTAGCATGAAAGGTTTAAACTTGTTTCATTGTCAAAGTACCCCTAGCACGTATTTCCATAATATAAGTCAAAGTGATCCTAGATTACACATGTTACATATGTTTATAGGATTGATATACAATCTAATTATATCTTTACAAAATTGCTTCAATTGTTTATATATATGTCATCTTGCCACACGTTCATATGTTCCCTTTCTTGTTATTAGTCCCATTGTGTTAGAAAATAATGTTACCACACATTATCACTACTTTCTCAATCGTATGTTTATACGTACTTACTTTGAATATGTATCTTTCCTTAAGTTGAATCTTCCTTATTTCCCCTTACTTCCATATGCAGGAACATATTGTATTTGTATCATATAAAGTTCAAATCTCTTGGTTAAATGTTCAATTGTCTTCACTGGTTGTGCTTTAATTTGTTGTGTCAAAATGCTTACCAAGTCATATATGCTCCTAAGTAATACGTTCAAGTCACATTTTCTTCCCATGTCATTGTTATTCTCGTATATCCATATTTATAAGTCTTTTACTACTGGTTACTAGCTCCAAATCTAAATAAGGGTTATGAAATTAAAATCACAAACAAGTTCTGAACATCAGAAAGAACAATCTTAAAAGCGTTATGATTATCTAAAGAACAATCCCAAAAAAGGTATGAACTAATAAACAACAATTTCAAAGATTAAAGAATATAAGTGAAGCAATCAGTATGATTATGGGTGGCAGCTAAGGGAGAAATCCTAGCATGGGCTTATCCCAATTAGTATTGAAGGGTTGCAAATCAGGGGCGAAAGCCTAGCATGGGCCGATCCCCATTGCCATGGAAAGGTGGCAGCTCAGGGGCGAAAGCCTAGCATGGGCCGATCCCAATTCGTAGAATTATGTGGAAAACATCCCAGGGGTTAAAATGCCTATCATGGGTAATCCTCTTCTACCGTTGATCGTCTGATCATTTGTATCATATGCTGCATAAGGATTATAAAGTTAAGAAAAGTAAAGAAAATAATATAACATGAACGATTCCACAAGTACAAAGAAAAGGTTGTCTCTAATCCATATCTATTGGTATTATCTTTTACTAAAACTCTCATGTTACATATGGTTGTAATATTCTTTACATATTCAGCACAATCTTTCGAATTGATGTCCCTTATTGGTGATGCTACATTTCATGTTGCATGTACAAGTACTCAACTAGTAGATTTTCCCAATAGAAGCACATTATATTCAACTGATGTTGGTGAGATCCAGGTTCACTCGGTGCTTTGTCGATTCATTACTAGGCGTATTTTCATAGTGATACCATCATGTATCCAAGTTGAGGCTTTGTATACATTTTAAATATATTATTTGTATTCATAGTTTCACTTGTCATATATATGGGTTCATCCGTAATCTGCATAGTAGTTAATTTTGTCATCATAGATCACTTGTAAAGCATGTTTTCATAAGGTACTTGTCTGCCTCACCTAGGGTTGGGGGCTGACAAAAGTGGTATCCGAGCAGTTCGTCCTAAGGGGTCTAGAAAGTTTTGTCCAGTAGAGCCTTAGTTATGAATGTGTTGTGTGCCATATATATAACCAGGGGTCTGCTTGGACATTTAGGAAATGTTGCCTTCCTTTATAATCCTATTGGTTCATAGAGCAAAGTGAAGAAGCCAATTTCCAGTTGTACTGGATCATGTTTAGGAAATATTACATTCCTTCATAATTCTATTCGTGCGATAGAGAAAAGTGAAGAAGCCAATTTCTACTTTGACCGGATCATGCTATTCATATAAATTGTGGTTAACGTTAATAGTTGTTATAGTATCATCACCTAACATAGATAAAGGACCTCAAGTTACCAAAAGTTTGACTAGATTAAGATCATTTTTTCGTCCATATATCTCCACAATGTATTTTGGCTTTTATGTTAATTGCATTTAATGTTTCATTTGTACCATTTGCATCATGTTTGTTCAAAATTGATTTGTTACATAGTTACATATATTTGTTGTAGCATTTTCTAGAAAACCTTCATTGGAGGATGTAACCAACTCTTTTGTTCTATATTTCCACCATGCTTATAGGTTTATTCCTATAGAGGACACTTGTTCTTAGTCTTTGATGTACATAAAAAAATTTTAGTGTTGCACCAGTTCTCGAAATTGATGTTGTCAAACAAGTATATGTTGGTTAAAAGAAGCCAGTGGCACAATTTTATAGGTGGATGTATCAGTGCAATAGTTTTACTACAGATACCCTAATTGGTTGACAAATCTTATTCTCAACGTTTGTCCTCCCTAGTATGTTAATGTTTTTTATTTATTTTGTATGGGCCAAAATCTCTGAATAAGTACTAATAACATTTGTATTCCTTTAATGATTATAATACATAGGTATAAGAGTGCCAATTCTGCAAATGATATATGTGTGGTGGTTCTTTTTATGATCTATGTGTTTGCTATAAATATAGTATGTGCCTAAAGGTTAAGGATAACAAAAACAGAGTTAAATAGTTAGAACTAAGTTATGATTAGTTTTTCATAATGTAATCTAGTACATGAAACTGCTAGTTTTTGTAAAAAGTTACTTGTAAGATAGGAAGCTTGTGAGAAAGAAGCTTAAATAACACATGCCGAATATGTACAACCAATTTCTCAATAGAAAGAGATGGAATATGTGAAATTTCTTAACACAGTAGTTGGGGTGATATTAGAATGCTATAGAGGAGTAAGATTGAAGATTATGAGAGAGTGATGCTAAAATGTATACAGTAAGAAAATTTTATCAACTCTTCAACGCTAACAAGTTACAATGCCGCACTGGGAACAATTTTGTGAACCTTTGTCACACCGAGAAGTCAATTTAGTATCATATTCAAGTTTTGATTTTTAGTCTTGATAAAAACAAGGCAAAAGAAGGTCAATTTAATACTACCTAGATAGAATATGGACCATGTTCATCCACAATTTATACATCTGTATAGACTTCCATAAATGAATAGAGATATTATCGGTTTCATTTTATATATGCCTACAGTAACTCATTAGTCCTTGTCCGGTTAAGGGAAATAAAAAAAATTGTTCCTATGCATATTGGTAGTTGTTCTTATTTGCTATCTTGCATGAGAAAAGAGTTGTAGCACCCTCACATATTATGAAAAAGCAAAGTAATCTTTTATTATGGCCAGACCTATCTAGTTAATCCCACATCGTCTAACTCTAAGACCTTATGAATCATGATATAACTATATAGGTATATGACATTTACATGTTATTAGAGTTAATATTTTATGGTGCGTTCAAGATTCACTATTTATTTTCTTTTTTCGACCTTCAAAAGGCATCAGTCATAGAGTCTGATATAATACAAGTTAGTCATTAAAGAAAAATTGACCTTGGCCTCCTACTTTAAAGTTGGACTATTTTTTTTTTTGAGGATTTTCTTTTTCTATCTTTACTGTACTATTTATATTGACCTAGATGAAAGCCCAGCCCCAATAGCAGATCACCAATAAGAATTCTTAGGAGATTGGAGAGAGTAGATGGGATACCAATTGTAGGTGTTTTAAGGCGAGTAAGGAATACGAGAAAAACTATCCAACATGTAACTTAAAAGCTTAAGACAATCTGTTTACCTTAGTACGGTGGAGTGGTTCTATAATACATATCGTAGTTTCTATAGGTGATCTATTATATAATTATACATGCTTCATGTTCTATAACTTATCTATTTATATATTATTTCCCCTTTGTGGATTGCTTTCTCACATGTTACCTACCGTCATGGAATGCTTACATGTAAGAGTTATTCGGTGAAGAGAACCCTTGTTTATTGATGTTTTTATACAAACTTTTCCATACATATTATTTATTGCACTGGTTATTTCCCACATGCAACTTGTACATATTGTACGGGTAATGCATTCTAATGAATCATATCACCTTTTCAATATATTTTGCATCACAACTAGCCTGTTTTCTTACACATTTCAGGCCTTATAGCTTTTTTAGAAATGTGTTATTTGCTCACTTGTTCATATTTCATATATGTGCTCATGGACATGCTAGTTCACCTATCCATGCAATACAATGCACTTGGTCAATGTTATTTGTGTTTCATAATTAATTTTCTTATATGTCTACATGTCATATCTTTGACATGTCTTAGCTTATGTACTCATGCATCATATGATCATCTAGTTCATTCCTACATTCCCCATAGTACATTCTCTCACACGCTACCCTATAACTCATATGCACGTGTACACCATGTATTTATACAGCTTAATGACCATATACCTTTCACTCTCTCTTTTGGGCTAGTCTGCCTATGCGCCACGCACAATGTGACTTATTTTTTCGTATACTATGTCCCTCCTTATGCTTATTTGTTTGTGTTTTGAACCAATTGGGTATATATTTTCTTGTATCATTATGTAGTGATGATTTTGACTAGAAAAGGTTGGGTATATATGTAAATTTAATAAATCATAGAAAAATAACTAAGTATAATACCCTATTGGTAAGAGCGGCATTAAACTTAGATTATATTAACAACTATGCGTTCTTAAAGATTCACCACTGAAGAGCTCAATAAAATAAAAGAGAAAGGAATGTATTGTCCTGATAGCCTATGATTTTATGTGACTGCTCATATAAAACATAAAATTGGGAGATACTTTAGTTATTCTTAATTTTTAAAGACCGAAAGCTGAGCTCAGAATGAGTAACCATAAGTATTAGGGAAGGAAAAGAATATAACATAATATGCTTCGAAGTAGCACATGGTAGAGAGATACTAAGTAACCCTCCTCATTCTAAACATCACATAATGATGTGACATTATTTCCCCTTATATGATCATGAATCCTATAAGAACATTGTTGTGTCATTTGTTTGTCTTATATTTAGGTATATTATAGTCCATGTTTGTATGAGTTTTACTTGTATATCATTAGTGAATTACATGGTAAAGATGGCATTTAATTTTCATAATACTATTTTATGAATCATATCTATCGAGACATCAAGCTAGATTTGTCTATAAATATTTTAGGTTAGTCTACGTATTTTATATAGTCCTTCATATTTACAATGTTGATTCTCCCAAATCTCTTTATGAAATTCAAATATTAACTGAACTACTAGGTGCAGCTATCATTCAAAGACGAATGATCATAAGAGGGGGAGGATATAACACCACGTGTTTTATGTGTACTAGTCTTATTTATATAATTATTATTAACTTCCTTGTGGCATAGTTATGGATTCAGTTTCATAGGCAACTAGTGGCAATAGAATAGGTTTAAAGTTACTGTCCATAGATTTAGATGCAAGCCAATTAATTTGATGTCGATGGAAGTATTTAAACTTCAGATCATAACGTGGTATTTGAGTCGAATGTATAAAGTGACATAGTGTTTATATGTTCTGAGTTATTTTAATGTTATTAAGGTCTACAAATGTAATAAAATATTGAGGTGTTTGCTTTACTTCACTAAACTAGTGGGTGACACGTAGGTGAACCACCTACTTTGACATATTGACCAGACGAAGTAGGTGCATCACCTACTAAGACTCTTTTGACTATGTTATTGGTCAAAGTACACTACACCTATTTGCATTAATTAATAACAAGTTGAATAGAAGAATAAGGCGAAAATTGACATCCAAGGCCCAATCTTCCCAAGCCCACAAGAAAAATTTTTAATGGAAAACTAGGTGCATCAACTACTGAAATATGTTGCCTAAATTATAGACACTTGTTGGCTGCAAATGAAGTACATGAAAGGTGGAAAAAGGGACCATGTTCTTAAGTCCACACAGTTCAAATGATAATATGGGCCACCTACTTGACAAATTATGTCATAAAATGAGAGATAAAGTTAGCAAAAGAAGGTCCATTTAAAAGAGATTGATATAAGCTTTTTCCCGCCATTTTTACTCAGAAATTTTTTTTTATTTCTAGAGCTTTCTCTCTTCTCTCTCTTAGTGTCCTACTGAAGCAACTAAATATAATTAGGGTTCTTGATTAATAGACATTTCAAGCTATTGGAAGGTATAATTTAAGACAAGTTGAGGAGAACAACCTTTTCATTCAAGTGAAGTCTTAGAAAGTGGTACTTATGTCAAACTAGGAAATCTACTACAATTTTATCCCTCTTGTGCTTTAGTTAATCAGGACACTTGGTATGTCATAGTGAGTTGGAAATTGTAACTTTTACATGGTCAATTTGTGGGAGGATGTTCTGCTGATTAGTGCATGCTGGGACAGCTATAGTTGGGAATCCTCTTTAAAATATGGTATGATCTTGTTTGAGCACTTTAAAAGAAATGTTATCTCTTCAAGTGTTGGTGATCAGAAACAAATATTCATATTGCTTGTATTATATTATTATGTTCAAAGATTGTTTTATCTACGTTATTCTAAGTGATATGACTGGATGTGCGGGGAAGTTATGGAGACGTTAAAGGACTAAAATATTACAGGTATTTTTAGGGACGACCTAATAAAAAGGTTAAACAGTATATATATATGATAAAAGAGATACGGAAGGAAATAAAACACTGGATAGTTAGATTGCAGCTTAATGCTTCGTTACTATTTAGGTGTGATAAAGTGGCTCAAATAGATTGATTACCTACTAATACAAGTCTTACAACTTAATTTATTGTAGATTAGTGATCTGAAGAGAAGGATCTTAAGTCATACGTGTAGAATTGTATAGAAAGATATGTAGGGCTATTAGATTTCCTATTTCTTTGGCATTAATCCAAAACAGGCATTACAAAAATAAGCTTTCTAAGTGCCCCTGGTAATGACTGATCCATAGTTGCAGTTCCTACTCCCTAGAGCATTGAAGTGCGTACTCTAATATGAGTTTGTTACTCAATGTGTGTGTTTAATCTACTAAGTGTTAACATGCAAGGTTTAAGCTTGTTTCATATACAAAGTACCCCTAGCACGTATCTTCATTATATAAGTCAAAGTGATCCTAGGGTACACATGATACATATGTTTATAGAATGGATATACGATCTTCCCATATCTTTCCAACTTGCTTCCATTGTTTCTATATATGTTATCTTGTCACACGTTCATATGTTCCCTTTCTTGTTATTACACCATTGTGTTAGACAATAATGTTACCTCACATGCTCACTACATTCTCAATTGTATGTTTGAACGTACTTACTTTGAATATCTATCTTTCCTTAAGTTGAATCTGCCCTATTTCCCCCTTTGTTCCACATGCATGAACATGTTGTATTTGTATCATATAGAGTGCAAACCTCTTGGCTGAATGTTAAATTATCTTTAATGGATGTGCTTCAATTTGTGATATCAAAATGCTTACCTAGTCATGTAAGCTCCTAAGTACTACATTCAAGACAGATTTGCTTCCCATGTCAATATTATTATTGTATGTCCATATTCATATTTACTCTACTACTTGTTCATAGTTCCAAATATAAATAAGTATTATGAACACCAAATCAATAATGACAAACAAGTTCTGAACATCAAAAAAAGAATAATCTCAAATGAGTTATGATTATCTAAAGTACAATCCCAAAAGAGTTATGAACTGATAAACAATAATATCAAAGATGAAAGAATATAAGTATAGTAATCAGTATGATTATGGGTGGAAGCTCAGGGGTGAAATCCTATCATGGGCCGATCCCAATTGGTATAAAAGGGTGACAGGCCAAGGGCGAAAGCCTAGCATGGGCCGATCCCAATTTGTTGAATTATGATGACAGCATCCCAAGGGTAAAAATGCCTAGAATGGGTCATCTTCTTCTACCACTGATCATCCGGTATTTTGTATCATATGTTGTATAAAGATTAGAAATTATAGAAATGTAACAAAAATAATATAAAATGCACCATTCCACAATTACAAAGCAAAGTTTGTCTCTAATCATTATCCATTGGTATTTGGTTTCACTTGAGATATCATGTTACATATGGTTGCATCAAGCCTTACATATTTAATACATTCTTTTGTATCAATGTCCCTTATTAGGGACGCTGCATTTCATGTTGCTGGTACAAGTACTCAACTAGTATATTTTCCCAATCGAAGTACATTATACGAAGATGATATTCGTGAGATAAAGGTTGATTCGGGGCTTTGATGAGTCATTACTATGTGTATTTTGAAAGTGGTACCATAATGTATTCTTGTAGAGTCTTTGTAGATATTGTAAAGTTATAATCTGTATTCATAGTTTCACTTGTCACATATAGCGGTTCAGCTAGTCAAAATGCATTGTATATGAAGCTTCATCAGTTATCTACATAGTAAATAATCTCTCATCATAGATTACTTGTAAAGCATGTGTTGATAAGGTACTTCTCCGCCTCACCTAGGGTTGGGGGCTGACACATTGCACCAAGTATCCCTTAACGATTTCTTGGAAGACTAATAGATTTAAAGTAATAGTTCAACATTAAAGGAAATTGAGTTCACTGTAAAGTGACCTCAAATTAGACTTAAATTTTATATGTGCTTTTCCATGATATATGGCCTTTGATTGTGTTTCTACGAAGTATGAAAATGATACAAATGCTATTTCATAAAGGTTTAATAAATATTTACTCAAAATGGCATGAGTATTATATCAAGAAAATGTCCCTTTTAAATGCATGGTTTTGCATGGTTGCCATACTTAGTACATTTTTGTGCTAATCCATTCATCTCTACTTTTTAAACAAAGTGTAGGTTATGGATACTTAGAGGATATCTTGAATGTTAAAGATGTTGATAGATGATTCCCATGCTGAAGGAGAGGAATCGTTAAGTACAAGGATGTCCTAATGCATACTTATTGTAAAGTCTATAATGTATTGTAGAGCTTTGTATTATGTCTTTAAAGCCTTGTCCATTATGTACTGTGAAGTTATTGAGCCCATGATGGCAAAGAGACTTTGTGTAACGACCTGTTTAGTCGTTTTGAGCAGCAGATTTTATTTCTGGAAAACTACTTGAGACGACGGACCCCACGATGGACCGTCATGGGCACGACGGACCGTCGCAGGGTCTCGTTTCAAAACACTTAGAAAATCTGAAATTGGGTACTGAAAATCGACTCTCTGAACTTCTTAACGAAATGGCAGGACGGACCGTCACAGGTGTAACGGACCTTCACAGACTCTTTGGTGGAAATTAAGTCTCTAAACCCTACGACGACCTGAAGGACGGACCGTCGCAGGCACGACGGGCCATCGTAGGTTGCATAATCCCAGTCTGGGTCGGATTTCTTTATACGTTTTAAGGGACGTTTTTGACTATTCCTGCTTTAATTATAAAGTTAGTGGGTTAATGTTAATAAGTCTAATTACTTGGGTGTTAAAAGAGGTAACCTTAAGTTAATTAGTGGGTTATTATTTCCATCTTTTATTCTCAATTATATACTAATTAGGGTAAAAGAAAGAGGGTTTGAATAAAGAAAATAGAAAGAACAAGGAGAGAGAGAGGATTGATCGAGAGAGGAGAAACGAAGAGGAAAACACAAAGCTTTGGGAGTTTGCTTGCTTGATCACTAATCTTCGGTGGAGGTAGGTTTTGGTTTATGCTATTTGATAGTAAACTCTTAATAGCGAATGATATGTATTGGTAGTATTGTAAACCCTGCTATATGCTTAATTGTATGCTTGCATGAATGTGATTATGTAATTGTGATGAAATAAGCATGATGTAGATATTGAATTCCAAATCTTGATAAAAACCTAATCTCTTGAGATTGATTATGACTTGGTATAAGAGAAGGCTTGATAAATTGATAGAATGAGATTAGGGGATCGGGTGTCACGAACCGACACGTAGATTTAGGGGATTGGGTGTCACGTACCGACACGTAGATTTAGGGGATCGGGTGTCACGAATCGACACGTACATTTAGGGGATCGGGTGTCACGAACCAACGCGTAGATTTAGGGGATCAGTTGTCACGAACCGACACGTAGATTTAGGGGATCGGGTGTCACGAACCGACACGTAGACTTAGGGGATCGGAGTGTCACGTTCCGACACATAGTAGTAGGGGATCGGAGTGTCACGGACCGACACAAGAGGACTAAAGATAATGAATCTTGAAAGATGTTAATATACTCAATCTAATGAATCTAATTCCCAAATGAGTATGGTATTGAGGCTTGGGTCCTCATGTGTGAAATTGACAGTAATTGTTAATGATATGGTACTTGTTGTTGCTACATGTTAAGTATCATAGTTGATTTTATGATATTACTTTGTATATATTGTTTTCTATTTTGAGTTGGTCGATGATATCTACTCAGTACCCGTGTTTTGTACTGACCCCTTCTTTTATTATTTTCTTCTTGTTATTTGTAGAGTGCAGCAAACGTACCGTCGTCTTCAACTCAACCGCAATTCTAGCCAGTCTTCGTCACATCGGATAATAAGGGAAAGCTAACGCTTCTAGCTTGGACTGGACTTTCTTCCTCCTGTCTTGATGCCTTGAAGTTCCGGCATGGACTAGCTTTTACTTGTTTTAGCTTTTAGAATACTCTTAGTTTAGTCATTTGATCATAGATGTTCTTGTGGTGATGACTTCCACATTTTGGGGATAATAATAGTTGTTGAGTTTTTAGAAGCTAACGAATTGGTTTTTACTATTGAGTTTAAGTCTTCCGCATTATTTTCTGTTGATATTATATTGAAATGTTAAGGTTTAGATTGGTTGGTTCGCTCACATAGGAGGGTAAGTGTGGGTGCCAGTCGCGGCCCGATTTGGGTCGTGAAAAACTTGGTATCAGAGCATTAGGTTCGTTGGACTCATCACACAAGAACGAGTCTAGTAGAGTCTTAAAGAACGGTAGGGGGATGCCTTTACCTTTCATTGAGAGGCTATAAGACTTTAGGAAAATTCCATTCTTTCGTTCTTCTTAAGTGCTATTACTTGGGTCCAATTGGTATCTAGGTGATACAAATTGGTATCTGACCATCTCTACTCTATTTCGCAGATGGTTAGAAATAGAGCAACAACCGCGCCAACATCAACATCGGCAAGACAAGAAGCGTCTATGCCAGCCACTGGGGCTGTAGCTCGAGGAAGAGTAGCGGCAAGAGGCCGTGGTAGAGGTCGTGGGAGGACGTCCTTTAGAGGAAGAGGATGAGCGCCTAGCCCATCTGGTACTAGGGCGGTGACTCCACCACCGACTGAGGAAGTAGTAAGAGAGGGGGAGGATGGGGAGAATGAACAAGTGCAGAATGAGGAAATGCCACCCCAACCTACCCCAGAGGTGATCAATCAGGTTCTGGCTTATCTTAGCGGATTATCTGATCAGGTCCAGACACCTCCAGTGTTTTCTGCACCAAAGACTCCTCAGAGGTACGACATGCCGCTGGGACTCCCCGTATAGATGCCTCATTGGAAATAGGCACGTTTCCTCGTCTGACTACAGGGCTTATAATGACAAATGATCAGCATGAACTTTTCAGTAAGTTCTTGAAATTGAAACCTCCAGTCTTCAAGGGTGCTGAATCTGAGGATGCCTACGATTTTCTTGTTGACTGTCATGAGCTACTACACAAGATGGGTATAGTAGAACGGTTTGGTGTTGAGTTTTTGACTTATCAGTTTCAAGGGAGCGCCAAAATGTGGTGGCGGTCACATGTTGAGTGTCAACCAACAGAGGCACCACCTATGACTTGGGCATCATTCTCTAGCTTGTTTATGGAGAAGTATATTCCCCGGACTTTGAGGGACAGGAAAAGAGATGAATTCTTGAGCCTAGAGCAAGGTAGGATGTCGGTTACTGCATATGAGCCTATGTTTCGTGCACTTTCCAGATATGCCACTCAGCTTTGTTTCAGTCCACAAGAGCGGATTCGCCATTTTGTGAAGGGGTTGAGGTTAGAATTTCAGATTTCAGCCTTACAGGTAGCGGCTACAGCGAAGTCTTTTCAAGAAGTGGTAGACTTCGTGATAGAGGTAGAGGGAGTGAAGCCAGATGACTTCACCATGGCATCAGCATCAAAAAGGTTTCGAAAGGGAGGTGAGTTTAATGGTTCTTACTCTAGAGGACAGGGTTCAGGAGGTTACTCAGTCCGACCAATTCAGTCTTCACTACAGACTATAGTTGGAGGTCCACCTCAGACCGGTCAACACTTCTCTGAGAGACCTATGCTTGACTCCAGAGAGAGTTATGGATGTGGGGAGACTTGACATATTAGGAGGGATTGTTCAAACCAGAGTTATAGACCCCCAATAGCTAGAGGTAGATGTGGTCATGGAAGAGGCCGTTATTCTGGGGGACGTGGTGGCCGAGGTAATGGTGGTCACCAAAACGGCCGGGGTGACGGGCAAACTAGAGCCACTACAGCACCACATGGTAGGGGCAACGGGCAGACAGGTGATAGGGCCCATTGTTACGCTTTCCCTGGCGGTGCAAGCGGAGGCATCGATCTTTGTCATCACAGGTAATCTTTTGGTTTGTGATTGCATGTCTTCTGTATTGTTTGATCCAGGATCCACATTTTCTTATGTATCTTCCTCATTTGCTAATGGTCTTAATTTACATTGTGAATTACTTGACATGTCTATTCGTGTTTCTACCCTGGTGGGTGAGTCGGTGATAGTTGAAAAAGTGTATAGGTCTTGTTTGGTGACTTTTGTGGGGAGTTACACTTATGTATATTTGGTTATCTTAGAAATTGTTGGCTTTGATGAAATTCTGGGTATGACTTGGCTTTCTCCGAATTTTGCGATCTTGGATTGTAATGCTAAGACTGTGACGTTAGCCAAACCTGGGACAGATCCGTTAGTGTGGGAGGGTGACTACACTTCCAAATCGGTCCGTATCGTCTCCTTTCTTCGTGCTAAGAGAATGGTTAGTAAGGGTTGTTTAGCTTTCTTGGCACACCTCCGGGATGATACTATCCAAGTACCTTCGATTGAGTCAGTTTCGGTTGTCCGTTAGTTTTTGGATGTGTTCCATGCTGATCTTCCTGGTATGCAACCAGATAGGGATATTGACTTCTGTATTGATCTTGAACCGGGTACTCGCCCCATTTCTATACCCCCTTATAGAATGGCTCTCGCGGAGTTAAGAGAGTTAAAGGCCCAACTTCAAGTGTTGTTAAGCAAAGGCTTCATTAGACAAAGTGCATCTCCTTGGGGTGCTCCAGTTTTGTTTGTGAAGAAGAAGGATGGGAGTTTTCGGATGTGCATAGACTACCGGCAGTTGAACAAGGTAACTATTAAGAACAAGTATCCTCTTCCTCACATTGATGACTTGTTCGATCAGTTACAAGGTGCTTGTGTCTTCTCTAAGATTGACTTGAGATCCGGTTATCATCAATTGAAAATACGGGCAACGGATGTGCCAAAGACTGCTTTTCGAACGAGGTATGGGCATTACGAATTTGTAGTGATGTCTTTTGGTCTTACGAATGCCCCTGCTGCGATGAGATTGATGAACGGGATTTTTAAGCCATATTTGGACCTCTTTGTAATCGTATTTATTGATGATATACTGATATACTCTAAATGTAAGAAGGAACATGAGGAGCATTTGAAGATTGTATTGGAAATGTTGAGGGAGAAAAAGCTTTATGCCAAGTTCTCTAAGTGTGAGTTTTGGCTAGATGTAGTGTCCTTCTTGGGGCATGTAGTTTCTAAGGATGGAGTAATGGTGGATCCTTCTAAGATTGAGACAGTGAAGAATTGGGTAAGACCTACTAATGTGTCAGAAATAAGGAGCTTGGTTGAATTAGCTAGCTATTATCGTCGATTTGTCAAGGGATTCTCTTCCATTGCTTCCCAATTGACGAACTTCACTAAGAAGAATGTTCCATTTGTATGGTCGGACGAGTGTGAAGAAAGCTTTCAGAAGCTCAAGACTTTGTTGACTTCCGCATCCATTCTCACCTTACCCGTAAAGGGTAAGAACTTCATTGTTTATTGTGATGCATCCTATTCTGGTTTAGGTGCAGTACTAATGCAAGAGAAGAATGTGATCGCTTATGCTTCGAGGCAATTAAAAGTGCATGAACGTAACTATCCAAATCATGATTTGGAATTGGCTGCGGTAGTGTTTGCATTAAAGCAATGGAGACACTATTTATATGGGGTTAAGTGTGAGGTCTACACGGATCATCGTAGCCTTCAGTATGCCTTTACTCAGAAAGATTTGAACTTGAGACAGAGGATATGGATGGAGCTACTAAAGGACTACGATATCACTATCTTGTATCATCCGGGAAAAGCGAATGTTGTGGCAGATGCTTTAAGTAAAAAAGCGGGAAGCATGGGAAGTCTAGCTCACTTGAAAGTTTCTAGACGCCCATTGGCTAGAGAGGTTCAGATTCTGGCTAACGACCTTATGAGGTTAGAAATAAATGAGAAGGGAGGATTGTTGGCTTATGTAGAGGCAAGATCTTCCTTCCTTGACAAGATTAAGGAAAAGCAGTTTAATGATGAGAAATTGATCCGGATCCGAGAAAAAGTGTTGCAAGGAGAGGCTAATGAAGCAACAATCGATAAGGAAGGTGTTTTGAGGATTAAGGGAAGGGTATGTGTACCCCGTGTCGATGATTTGATCAATACTATTCTGATAGAGGCTCATAGTTCAATGTATTCTATACATCCGGGTGCAACCAAGATGTACCGTGACCTAAGGCAACACTTTTGGTTGAGTAGAATGAAGCGTGATATTGTTGACTTTATTGCCAAATGTCCAAACTGTCAACAAGTAAACTATGAACACCAGAGGCCCGGAGGAACACTTCAGAGAATGCCCATTCCTGAATGGAAGTGGGAAAGTATTGCAATGGATTTCGTGGTTGGTCTTCCAAAGACATTGGGAAAGTTTGATTCTATTTGGGTAATTGTTGATAGTTTAACTAAGTCTGCTCACTTCATTCCGGTCAAGGTGACTTATCATGCAGAGAAGTTAGCCAAACTTTACATCTCGGAAGTGGTGCGAATGCATGGGGTTCCACTCTCCATTATATCAGATAGAGGTACGCAGTTTAGTTTTAAGTTTTGGAAAACATTTCATGCGGAATTGGGTACTAGGTTGAACCTTAGTACTGCATTCCATCCTCAGACCGATGGTCAGTCTGAGAGAACGATTCAAGTGTTGGAGGATATGCTTCGTGCATGTGTGATAGTGTTTGGTGGCCACTGGGATAGCTTCTTACCCTTAGCAGAATTCTCCTACAACAATAGCTATCACTCAAGTATTGATATGGCTCCATTTGAAGCGTTGTATGGTAGGAGGTGTAGGTCCCCCATTGGTTGGTTTGATGCATTTGAGGTTAGACCTTTTGGGGGATTCATTAGAGAAAGTGAAATCTATTCAAGAAAAGCTTCTAGCGGCGCAAAGTAGGCAAAAAGAATATGCAGATCGAAAGGTTAGAGACTTAGAGTTCATGGAGGGTGAACAAGTCTTGTTGAAGGTTTCGCCAATGAAAGGGGTGATGCGGTTTGGTAAAAGAGGTAAACTAAGCCCAAGGCATATTGGTCCCTTTGAAGTGCTTAAGCGAGTAGGGGAGGTGGCTTACGAATTAGCCTTGCCTCCAGGGGTGTCCGGAGTACATCCGGTATTTCATGTGTCTATGTTGAAAAGATACCATGGAGATGGAAACTAAATTATCCGTTGGGAGTCGGTTTTGCTTGACGAAAATTTGTCTTATGAGGAGGAGCCGGTTGCTATTTTAGATAGAGAAGTTCGCAAGTTGAGGTCAAGGGAGATTGCATCCATCAAGGTGCAAAGGAAGAATCGGCCGGTTGAAGAAGCAACTTGGGAGAAGGAGGCCGATATACGAGAAAGCTACCCACACCTGTTTACAGATTCAGGTACTCCTTTTCGCCCTTGTTTTCCTTCTTCTTGATCATTGGAGGATGAACGATGGGTAAATTGGTATCTATTGTAATGACCTGTTTAGTCGTTTCGAGCAGCAGATTTTATTTTTGGAAAACTGGCTGAGACGACGGACCCCACAACAGACCGTCGCAGGCACGATGGGCCGTCGCAGGTTGCGTTATCCCAGTCTGGGTCGGATTTCTTTATACATTTTAAGGGACATTTTTGACTATTATTGCTTTAATTATAAAGTTAGTGGGTTAATGTTAATAAGTCTAATTACTTGGGGGTTAAAAGAGGTAACCTTAAGTTAATTAGTGGGTTATTATTGCCATCTTTTATTCTTAATTATATACTAATTAGGGTAAAAGAAAGAGGGTTTGAATAAAGAAAATAGAAAGAACAAGGAGAGAGAGAGGATTGATCGAGAGAGGAGAAACGAAGAGGAAAACACAAAGCTTTGGGAATTTGCTTGCTTGATCACTAATCTTCGGTGGAGGTAGGGTATGGTTTATGCTATTTGATAGTAGACTCTTAATAGCGAATGATATGTATTGGTAGTATTGTTAACCCTTCTATAAGCTTAATTGTATGCTTGCATGAATGTTATTATGTAATTGTGATGAAATAAGCATGATGAACCTATTGAATCCCAAATCTTGAAAAAAACCTAATCTCTTGAGATTTATGATGCCTTGGTATAAGAGAAGGCTTGATAAATTGATAGAATGAGATTAGAGGATCGGGTGTCACGAACTGACACCTAGATTTAGGGGATCGGGTGTCACAAATCGACACGTAGATTTAGGGGATTGGGTGTGACGAACCGACACGTAGATTTAGGGGATCGGGTGTCACGAACCGACACGTAGATTTAGGGGATCGGGTGTCACGAACTGACACGTAGATTTAGGGGATCGGGTGTCACGAACCCACACGTAGACTTAGGGGATCGGAGTGTCACGTTCCGACACATAGTAGTAGGGGATCGGAGTGTCACGTACCGACACAAGAGGAATAAAGATAATGAATCTTGAAAGATGTTAATATACTCAATCTAATGAATCTAATTCCCAAATGAGTATGGTATTGAGGCTTGGGTCCTCATGTGTGAACTTGACGGTAATTGTTAATGATATGGTACTTGTTGATGCTACATGTTAAGTATCATAGTTGATTTTATGATATTACTTGGCATATATTGTTTTCTATTTTGAGTTGGCCGATGATATGTACTGAGTACCCGTGTTTTGTACTGACCCCTACTTTTATTGTTTTCTTCTTGTTATTTGTGGAGTGCAGAAAACGTACCGTCGTCTTCAACTCAACCGCAATTCTAGCCAATCTTTGTCACATCGGATCTTTAGGGAGAGCTAACGCTTCTAGCTTGGACTGGACTTTCTTCCTCCTGTCTTGATACCTTGAAGTTCCGGCATGGACTAGCTTTTACTTGTTTTATCTTTTAGAATACTCTTAGTTTAGTCATTTGATCATAGATGTTCTTGTGGTGATGACTTCCAGATTTTAGGGATAATAATAGTTGTTGTGTTTTTAGAAGTTAACGAATTGGTTTTTACTAATGAGTTTAAGTCTTCCGCATTATTTTCTGTTGATATTACATTGAAATGTTAAGGTTTAGATTGGTTGGTTCGCTCATATAGGAGGGTAAGTGTGGGTGCCAGTCGCGGCCCGATTTGGGTCGTGACACTTTGAGTCCAAATATCTATTATGATATTTTATATATATGAAGTGAGTTTCTAGCATATGAGTTTTACTATGTTAATTAGATGAATGATAACTATGGGCTCTAATAAGACCATCGAGAGGTTAAGTACGTCTAGTTACTTCTAGGGGGTGCTCCTAGGACGTTTCAAACATTGTATCAAAGCATGAGTTTATTAAGTGGTTTTAGGTCCATGAAGTCTCATATTGCCATGTCTTGTATCATTTGTGGTTAGTCGCGACAAATCAAACGGTTCGAGAGGGTATAGGGCAATAGAGTTTCCCTTCTTCTTGAATCTTATATCAGTCCATAGAACTTAACTCTATAAGACCTATCTCTTATATTTTCTTGTCCGGTAGTCTTTTTTGATATGATTTCTTGGATGACATTGTCTCTATGATTGAGGGATAAAAGATATGTTTAAATGCTTATATTGGTTTTATGGTTAGAATGAGTATGTACGAAGGTGACATTTGGCTTATTTGATGATGTGATGCCAATTATGGCTATATATCAAACGTATGTGAGATAATATTTTATATTGAGAAATATATGTCATGATATAGTTAAATAATGTTAAAAGTTATTATGGTTAAAGTGAATTATTTTGGAATATTGTATTACTATATGACATTATATGTTTGTAGCCTAATACTATTATTTGTACCTGAAATGTGTAGTGATTACCTATGGAAGTATGCTACCCTAAGAATATGTGTTTAAAAGTGTGCATTGTTTTCCTTTGTATATAAGTGGTACTTGATGTGTTGCTGGTATAAATTGGAGTCCTTTGTAAAGAAATGATTCTAGTTGTGATAATAGTTTGCATGCTTATGAAGTATGAGTTGGTAAAGCTTTGTATCTTATATTGCCATGCTTGTCCCCTCAATTGCCCAAATATTGCATTTTTGGATATTTGGAAGCATGCTCACTTTAAAGCTAAGAAACTTACCGTAACATTATTGGGGAATCAACTAAATTTTTTTTTGATTTGATATGGTTTAAATTTGTATAGAGTTGATTTATATGAACACGATAATGAATGTGAAAAAGAGTTTTGCTATATGGAATGAAGATGCATGATGAGTCATAGCATTGTTTCTAACTTCTTATTGTGTGGTAAGTCCATTCATGTTGGGATATTGGTGTTTCCTCTAGAGTTGAGGGTATTACTCCTATGTTTGTAGGGTGATGAGGTGGGTTTGATTGACTTAGAAGTTACCTTACCTTAATGTAGAAAGAAAAGAAAGAGTCATTAAGACTAAGTCTCTTTTATTGTTTCCCCTAATAATGTATGACCATGGTGTTAATTGTATTGTATACAAACCTTATGTGGTTGAATGAGATGACTTCACTTGAAAATTGTGGATAAATTTCCTAGGTTATAAGGTTTAGAATACTTTTGTTTTATGATATTGACTTACTTTAAAACCCTCTGAAATGGAAATCACTTTAAGTGATAAAAATGATGTTTGGTTAGTTAAGATCCTCTTGAGGTTGGATTACGTTGCTCCTTATTTGGGTTTAACCTAAGTGGGGGAAGTTTTATTGAATTTTAAGGTTGTAGATGAGTATACATTGTCCTTCTATAGTTATTTGAATTCGAAAATAATGATTTTGAGTAAACTTGTTCATGAATAAGAGTTTTGCATAAAGTATAAATTTCACGACCTTATACGTTTAGTATGCATAGATTGACATTACCTTGATGATATTTTTAATTTTCCAAGTGCATGAAAGAATTTTTTTTATAAATATCCATGTTTCTCATGTTGAATTACATGTTAATATGCAATTTGTGCATTTGACTTCATGAGATAAGATAAGAACATGGTAGTAGTCACGTTTGAAGTGTATTGTTTATCCTTAAAATTAAAAGTTGTGTCTCTTTCAAATTAAACATATTGAGTCTCTTAAAAACTATGTGACTTTTATGATTTGGAATTCATTAGTGTAGGCTAAGTGTTCATGTGTGTGCCTATATATTGTGTTATTTTTGTATAATGAGGCTTATTGTAAGAGTGAGTACTATGTTAAAAAATCAAACATTGTGAAATGACATCCTAATTGTTGTGATGTATTTGGTGTTATCTAACCATTAGACTTCACTAGGAAGAATAATGCTCATGTCTTTATTTCAAAAGTTCTCCTTTTTTTTAAGAATTGACCTTGTACCTTGCTAAGTTATGAACTCATGGTACATGTAAGTGTGTTGAGGAGAAGTATATACCTCCATGGACACCACTAATCATGGTATTATTTAGTATGACCTTCATGGCACTAGGTCTAACTACTAAAGATCTTTGTGATTCAACTAACCCAAGTTTATGTACATTTATCATGAGTGCTTAAGTAACTTTGGGTATATGCTGTAGTCTGCCTGTGTGTGGTCTTTCAAGAGTATCTCTTAATGATATAAGGTGCAATGACCTAGTTATGATTAGGAGGAGGAAAGTTCTCCTATGAATTTTAAGAGAGCCTCTATGTTTGATGTAATAAAGAGTGAGTAATATTATGTTTTTCTTGCTTGTGTGCATTGAGTGCTAAATGATGTGAACTTGTATTCCTTGTAAATAATGGAACATTAACTTATATGTGATGATTTTATGCCTTATATGAACTACTCTAAAATTCATTGAAATCCTTGTTTCCAAGACGAACGTTCCAAAGTGGGGGACATTGTAAGGTCCCAAAAATGAGATAAGGTATCTAGACGCTAACATGTTAATATTAACGTTCTAAGTTCTAAAATATCTTAATATATGGTTTAGAGTCAGTGTGAAAAGTTGATGTGATTTGGAAGTTGAAAGTCAAAGGACGACCAAGTCATTCAATGACTAGTCGCTTATGAGTCTCATTTGTCTATGCATGCTTAAATTTATATGAAATGCGTTTATGAAGTCTATAAATGGTGTATAATGATATAAAATTATATAATATGGATTTTCTAGAAGTTTGGAGGTCAAACGACCACGAACGTCCAATAACATCCAAGGCATTCAAAAGATAGCCCTTAAGATGTTAAACGTGAGTCTTGATTGGGCTTTGCCTGTTTTGGCTCCTTTATATGTTTTTTTTATGAAATTTATGTGGAAGGTCTATAACTTGTTATGGTTTGTATTCACGTTGGAAACATCCGGTTAAGACTTCTAAAGGGACCCACACGAGTCCCCAAAAGAAGGACTTCTAAAGCTGTCGAAGACAGTGCATAGGCAATGTCCATTGACGGACCCAACGACGGATCGTTGGTCCACAAACGGCCCGTAGATAAAGTATCGTCCACTGGAACTTTCCTGGGGCAGGTAACAAGCCAAGAAATTTTCTAAGTGACAGGCGACAGAGGCCAGCCACGGACCGTCGCCAGCATGACGCCTCGTCATTGCCCGGTCGTTGGTGCACTATAAGTTGCAGGCTGCGTCTGTTTAATTTAAGGGGTGATGGAAAATTCACCCCCCATTATAACATGACTATATTATGTTTATTTAGTTAATTTTAGGTGTATATAAGTCATCGAAAACGTGATTAACCCTTTCTAAAATCAACTCACATGTTTTGAGCTCTTCCCTTAAAAATGTTCTCTCGAAAATCTCCATTGTTGGTGAAGCTCAAGAATAGATTAAAGATAGATATTATATGGATGAATCGTAAAGTCTTAGTTGTTTTCACTTAGACAAAGGTATGGTGATCTTCATCTGTAGTTTACTTTTCATCTAGAGAGCCATTCTCAATGATCTCAAAGAAGAAAAAGAATGATCAATGTCCTTCTTCTTCGATATGTCATGGATACTTTTTAGAAAGGGTTTGAACGATTGAGTGATGATTAATTGAAGTTAATAAAGTATATTTAACGTGAACTCTACTCCAAATGAACCCATGCACTTTTACCAAAATGATTTAGCCTTGCATGTGCTTTGTGATCTTCAACTACTATAAATTAAATTATGATTCTATTACATTGAAGTTATTGTATATAATGTTATTTTCCTTAAATTATGTTGCATTGATGTTGAAGGATCCATAAGGATCAACGTATGATTATTTGAGCATGTTTAGCCTAGTTTCCATGGTTCACTATAACATTGGTTTCTAAATGAATTAATGTGGATTTCGAATACGTTAGGTTAGTTGTATCTACTGCATTGGGTTAATCTCATGATTGGATTATGAATACGAATCTTGTGCGATTGAAGTAAAGATGGCTTATGTCAATTGACATAGTCTTCGAATGTATCGATGGATAATAATATGTGTATTATGATTTCTTGAATTGTTGATACATGAAGCACGTTTTTATTTGATAAAATGATTTATCTAGCTGCATCATAGTATTTACATAATTATTAAAATTTTATTTAATATTAAGGTCTTAGAAATCAATAGGGTTTGTTAATTCCCTCTCTACACTATATCATATTGAAAGGTCTAATGTCTATTTTGCATATTGATCTTGAAGGGATTTTAGCATAATTTCTTTATGAATAAATGTACGATTCGCTACTGTATTAGATTGCTATTATCTATGAAATATGACTTAAAAATAAATGCATATGAAGTTAGATACGGATCTACGTTCTTCTACTTTCCTAGTATGTGATGTGTTGTAATAATGTTATAGTATAATCTTGTACAAACTTGTACATGTTTTATTATATGATTAAAGTACATTTAGATACTGCCATATATATGAATTATTTCTAAAAAAGGTATGTTGATCAATGAGGGGCAAAGGTTGAGGCGTTGGTAAGAATGCTTATTTCCTCTATTCTTTTACTTCTCTATTCTTTATAGAAATATTGATGAAGTCTTGTATGGCATTGTGTGGTATGGTCCACTTGTGGTGGCTGTGTTTAATTTATATTCATTATATATGTGTTGACCATGGCTTTGAAGGAAAATTGATTAACTTATGAATATGTGCTTATGATGACACTATGAGACGCTTATGCGTACTTTTCTATTCTAGTTGTGAATTAGGTTGTGCGAATATTGTTTGAGCATATGTATATCCATATTAGGGTAAAGTATAGGTGCTTACATTGAGTGTTAAAAGTGCTAATAATCCCTTACCTATGTACCCCCTATGTGAATACATGTATAGTACAAGTTAGAAGTCTTAAGTGTTATGTGAAATTGACTTGTCTCCTGTGCTATAAATTTCTGGATCGTCTATTCTTTAAAGAGTGTTATGGCCTAAAAGGGTGGCTACCTCAATGTGTTTGTTTACGGCAAGTAGGTACTCATGTTGACCAATATATACACACACACACACTTAATATGTATGTTACAAGTAGTATAGGTCATTGTGTTTAAATGAAAGTTAGTTATCATGTTCACTAGTGTCTACTACTATGCATATTAAAGAGATGTTTATGAAAGTATGATTTGTATTCCATTAGTAGGATGACTTGATAGGTGTACTAGTATGGGCAAGGGTATAGGACCTTGTCTATACATTGCACATGTGTATCTTAATAGGATAGTTCCTAGGTTTGGTTTCTAATTACATGCAGGATGAATATATGAACATATTTGGAATATCATGTATATGATATAATTAGGTATGAATGTTCATAGTGTGTTATTATGTATATGAAAGGATTGCTCATATAGTTATGGATATAGACTCACGCATTAATACATGAACATGTGTGACATTAAGTGTTCTATGAAACGCTTGCTCACATCTATGTATACACTCACATACATGAATGATAAACTAGTTAATGGAGGATCATTGAGAGGTGTTTCATAGAATACTCCAAAACTAGATAGGTTCTTGAATATGCTATAAGTATATGAATAAAGAATATCCTAAGCCTAAGTTTTTATAAATAAATGTAATAAATGCTTTACAATAAAGGGAAATTAGCTTATCTCCGAGAGAACTTGTAGATGAGGGGGTGAGATTTTCCAAATAGGGAAGGTATGGTTTACTACGGTCCTCATGTGAGGGAGTGACACTTTCTCAAATAGGGAAGCTAGGGTTCAGTATGGTCTTCAAGTGATGGATAGCCTCATGACGCAACAAAGGGGAATAGTTGATATTTCCATGACTTCCCACTGTTTCCTAAATTACTTGAAACATAGGATCTAGCAAAGTGAATTCACTTAGGATTCATGGATTTATGTTAATGTTCTACCTTGGATAGGTAGGAACACCTTCCATTGGTGTAAGGCTCTACAACACAAAATTCCATGTTTAGCACCCATGGTATTAGTGTCGATTGAGGCTATTGTTTCCCTAAAGGTAAAATGACAATGGAAGTAAATGAATAGGATCTTAACAATGAGGACTTAAGGTATGTGAGTTAGGATAGGTTGAAGTAATGAACCAATCTAGACATTGCACAACCGACTCCTTAGAAAGTCTTAGAAACGTGTTCTAATGCATGTCACTATGTATGGTTTATTTCCTTGGACCACGTAAGAATTCATCGTCCGATTGAATCTGCTTTTTCCTGGATGCTCTACAGGAATCCACCGCTATTCCTTTCCTCCACCGATAAAGGTTCATCCCGAGTCACAAGCGCAATCTCTTTTTTTTTCATTCTTTTTTCTTTTCGTTATGGTAATGCAATGCAAGAGGTCGGAAATATGGTTGGTTCTGATGATGAAAAGAGCTTTTATCTTATGTGAAATTTATGAAAACCCGAAATGTCCGTAATATTAGAAGACGACCTACGACATCTGATGGTCAGATGCCGTAGGTCGATATATCTTTGAAAGCTCGAGGGAGAGAATAAACGGACTCCTCGAGGGCTACTTAAGCCACTTTACTGCAAACCAGAAGGACTGGAGCTGTTGGATGTTGCTCAGTCCTACTATAACTTAACAACCAAGAAGCTCTGCGTTGAACTTCAGCCCCTTCGAGTTGGCCACGAGGTAACAACCTCAGACGCCCCACACCATTGCGACAGGAGTGGGCTTGCCCATCAGCCTACTTTGCCAAGAGGTGGCAGGTCCTTTATGCATGATATTGTAGTCTTTTTCTACTTGTTATGAAGATGTACATGATATGAGTTTTTACGCACGATGTTGATCTTGTTGACCATATGATGAAGGTCTTACCGTACATAAATGAAGTTGTCTTCTCTTACTATGTTGATATGTGATTTGGATGTAGCGGCTTGTGGTGTCATAATAGGTTTACAATGTATGTGTGATGCTACGGGGACTTACATTTGTATTGAAATATTAGACTTAGATTGGGGGCATGATTTAGGACATATAAGGTTCAGTGTGAAGTAAAAATAAGTAAATGTGCATATTGACTAGGAGTTCATTGTAATGTCCTTTTAGTCCTGGCTTAGCTATATCTATGTTGTACTATACTTCTATGATGGAATCCGTTGTCTTGTGTAGGTTATATATACTTTCTTGTGGTCTTAAGGTAATACATTGCACCAACTATCCCAAAGGATTTTATGGAAGACTAATGAATTGAGTGGAATAGTCACTGTAAAGGAAATTGAGCTCACTGTAAAGTGACCTCAATTTGGACTTAAATTCTATATGTGCTTTGATATATGTATGGGCCTTAATTGTTTTTCTATGACGTATTAAAATGATTCAAATTCTATTGCTTATAGGTCATATAAAGATTTACTCAAAAAGGCATGATGTTTGATTTCAAGAAAATGACCCTTTTAAATTCATATTTTTGCATGGTTCCCATACTTTTAATATGAGAGGTGAGGAGTACATACAAAGGAAGGAGCAGGAAAATGACAAAAAAAATTGAAACAAGGAAAAGCAAAACAGCGATGAAAAGGAAACAATGCAAAACAAAAAAAAAGAGGGTCAGGATCAGCTACAATAATGCTTTAAATAAGGAGGTAAGCAAAAATAACCAATTGAATAAAAGGAGGAAGAATGGCACAATCAAAGAAAGAAAAACCAATCCAAGAGGATGTGGGACAAAAAGAAGAGATCATTATGTAAAGTAGTAATAGTAAGTATTTTGTTTTCTTGTGTCGGCCGAATATAAAAAGGCCAGGTGTTAAGTAGGAGTGTCGGCCATTAGGCCAAAAGGTGTAAAGTTTTCTTGTATAAATAGAGGGTTCTCTCTCATAATAAAATCATCCCCTTTCAAATACACCTCTCTTTCACTCTTAATTCTGCTTCCATCCCTTCCACCCCACATTGGTATCAGAGCTAGATAATCAAAAGAGAAGATATGGAAAACACATCAGAGATAACAAATCTACAGAAGCAGGTATACATTTTTACCTTCATGAGTAGCTAAATTAATTTATTCATGATAATCTCTTGTTGATTATAATTGTTTATCATGTCTTAATAATGTTATAATAAGAATCTTTAGATTGTTTGCTACAGAAATATTCTATGAACAAGTATGCCCAGACTATGCCATCCTAAGGTTGAAATCGGTAGGCAAGAAGGCCGTTAAGGGAGGTAAACAAAGTTGAGGCGCTGTTAGGGTAACTAATCAAAGAAGAAAGCTGTAGTAGTGACTAGACGAGATGATTATTAAATCATTATTATTTCGTAATAAATAAGTATAATCCATTAAGAGGTTGGAAGGAATAAAACTTTTAGCAAAAATAAATAAAATGAATACCTATTTAATAGATGATGATGATAATTACAAGATATTATTACTTTATATATTAAAAGATCTTAATACTGATATAAAAAAAGAAATTTATGACATATTAGTAACATATGAAGTAATAGAAATAACAACCCAAGGTTGGGCTGAACTAAGTATACAAAGTATAAGAGATGAATTATATTATGACATGTATGATTTATATGACGATTTACATATATTCAGAGATCAATAATTAAACCAAAAATTTCTGAAATTTGGCAAATACGAAATAGTAATTTTTATGAAATAAAAATTATTAAAAACCCAAATAAATTAAGTAAACTTTTTAAAATTTTGTATAAAACAATTTAAATGAAAAATACAACAATTAAAGAATTCAGTATAAAAAGAACCAAAATAGGTAAAAAAGTACGAAAGATATGGAAAAAATTAAAATCCTTATATATAGAATATGAACTATCACAACTAACTAAAACAAGTAATGATAAGAAATATAATTTAATAAATATAATTTCAAAAACAGAATATAAATATGTTTGATATTTGAAAAAACAGTATGAAAAAAGAAAAATATAAACAACAATTGATAGAAAATAACTGAAAAAGAACAAGAATTACAACATAGAAAAAGAAGATTAGAAGAAAATATTTTAGCAGGAGTATGTAATAAAACAATACTAGCACAAAGAAAAGTTATATTTATGTTAGAACTACAAATAGATTGTCTTGAATATAAGTTACAACATAATATAATACATAAATTATAATGAACAAAAAAGAATTTGCAGTAGACGAAAAGACATATGAAAATCAAGACGGAATGTAAGGACCTGTTTAGTCGTTTTGAGCAGCAGATTTTATTTTTGGAAAACTGGCTGAGACGACAGACCCCACGACGGACCGTCATGGGCACAAGGGACCGTCGGAGGGTCTCGTTTCAAAACACATAGAAAATCTGAAATTGGGTACTGAAAATCGACTCTCTGAACTTCGTAACGGAATGGCAGGACGGACCGTCACAGGTGTGACAGACCGTCACAGACTCTTCAGAGAAATTGATTCTCTGAACTCTGTGACGAGCAGCAGGACGGACCGTCGCAGGCACGACGGGCCGTCACAGGCTGCGTAATCCCAGTCTGAGTCGGATTTCCTTAATTGTTTTAAGGGGGCGTTTTTGACTATTCCTGCCTTAATTATAAAGTTAGTGGGTTAATGTTAATAAGTCTAATTACTTGGGGGTTAAAAGAGGTAACCTTAAGTTAATTAGTGGGTTATTATTGCCATCTTTTATTCTTCATTATATGCTAGTTAGGGTAAAAGAAAGAGGGTTTTGAATAAAGAAAATAGAAAGAACAAGAGAAAGAGAGAGAGTGTCGAACGAGAAAAAGGGGAAACGAAGAGAAACAAAGCTTGGGAAATTTCTTGCTTGATCACTAATCTTCGGTAAAGGTAGGTTATGGTTTTTACACTATTCATAGTAAACTCTTAATAGCGAATGATATGTATTGGGTAGTGTTGTAAACCCTTCTATATGCTTAATTGTGTGGTTGCATGTTGTGATTATATAATTGTGATGAAATAAGCATGATGAAGCTATTGAATCTTAAATCTTGAAAAGAAACCCTAATCTACTTTGTTAATGACGATGCCTTGGTATAAAGGAAGACTTGATGAACGAAAGTAGTGAGATTAGGGGATCGGGTGCCACGTTACGATACCATTATAGTATATGAGGATCGGAGTGTCACGTTCCGACACCAGGATAGAATATGGATCGGGTGCCACGTTCCGGTACCAAGATAGTATATGAGGATCGGAGTGTCACGTTCCGACACCAGGATAGAATATGGATCGGGTGCCACGTTCCTGTACCAGGATAGTATATGAGGATCGGAGTGTCACGTTCCGACACCAGGATAGAATATGGATCGGGTGCCACGTTCCGGTACCAGGATAGTATATGAGGATCGGAGTGTCACGTTCCGACACCAGGATAGAATATGGATCGGGTGTCACGTTCTAACACAGGATAGTATATTGAGGAGCGGAGTGTCACGTACCGGCACGAGAGGAATAAAGATAATGAATCTTGAAAGATGTTAATATATTCAATCTAATGAACCTAATTCCCAAATGAGTATGATGAGGAGGCGTGAGTCCTCACTGATGTGCTCGGTGTTGTAACCAAGGGTTATGGTAATTGTAAATGCTGCATGCTAAGGATATTAGTTGATTTTATGATATTGCTTAATATATACTGTTTTCTATTTTGAGTTGGCCGATGATACCTACTCAGTACTTGTGTTTGTACTGACCCCCTACTTTTATGTTTTCTTCTTGTTTATTTGTGGAGTGCAGCAAACGTACCGTCTTCTTCAACTCAATCGCAATTCTAGCCAGTCTTCGTCACATCGGATCTTCAGGGTAAGCTAATGTTTCTAGCTTGGACTGAATCTTCTTCCTCATGTCTTGATGCCTTGAAGTTCCGGCATGGACTAGCTTTTATTTGTTTTAGCTTCTTAGAATACTCTTAGTTTAGTAATTTGATCATAGATGTTCTTGTGGTGATGACTTCCAGATATTGAGGATAATAATAGTTGTTGAGTTTTTAAAAGTTATTGAATTGGTTTTTATTAATGAGTTTAAGTCTTCCGCATTACTTTCTGTTGATATTTTATTGAAATGTTAAGGTTTAGATTGGTTGGTTCGCTCACATAGGAGGGTAAGTGTGGGTGCCAGTCGCGACCCGATTTGGGTCGTGACAAACTTGGTATCAGAGCATTAGGTTCGTTGGTCTCATCACACAAGAACGAGTCTAGTAGAGTCTTAAGGAACGGTAGGGGGACGCCTTTACTTTTCTTTGAGAGGCTATAAGACTTTAGGAAAATTCCATTCTTTCTTTCCTTCTTTCGTGCTATTACATGGGTCCAATTGGTATCTAGGTGATACAAATTGGTATCTGACCATCTTCACTCTATTTCGCAGATTGTTAGAACTAGAGCAACAACCGCGCCAACATCAACATCGGCAAGACAAGAAGCGTCTGAGCCAGTCAATGGGGCTGTATCTCGAGGATGAGTAACGGCAAGAGGCCGTGGTAGAGGTCGTGGGAGGACGTCCTCTAGAGGAAGAGGACGAGCACCTAGCCCATCTGATACTAGGGCAGTGACTCCTCCACCGACTAAAGAAGTAGTAAGAGAGGGTGAGGAAGGGGAGAATGAACAAGTGCAAAATGAGGAATTGCCACGCCAACCTACCCCAGAGATGATCAATCAGGTTCTTGCTTATCTTAGCGGTTTATTTGATCAGGGTCAGGCACCTCCAGTGTTTTCTGCACCAACACCTCCGGTTACAGAGGTACAACATGCGGCTACTATGACTCCCCGCATGAATGCCTCATTGGAGATAGGCACGTTTCCTCGTCTGACTACGGGGCCTATAATGACAAATGATCAGCATGAACTTTTCAGTAAGTTCTTGAAATTGAAACCTCCAGTCTTCAAGGGTGCTGAATCTGAGGATGCCTACGACTTTCTGGTTGACTGTCATGAGCTACTACACAAGATGGGTATAGTAGAACGGTTTGGTGTTGAGTTTGTGACTTATCAGTTTCAAGGGAACGCCAAAATGTGGTGGCGATCACATGTTGAGTGTCAACCGACAGAGGCAACACCTATGACTTGGGCATCATTCTCTAGTTTGTTTATGGAGAAGTATATCCCGCGGACTTTGAGGGATAGGAAAAGAGATGAATTCTTAAGTCTAGAGCAAGGTAGGATGTCGGTTACTGCATATGAGGCTATGTTTCGTGCACTATCCAGATATGCGACCCAACTTTGTTTCAGTCCATAAGAGCGGATTCGTCGTTTTGTGAAGGGGTTGAGATCGAGTGCGGTTTGACCTTGCAGTAGCTCTACGGCAAAATCTTTTCAAGAAGTGGTAGACTTTGTGATAGAGGTAGAGGGGGTGAAGCCATATGACTTCACTATGGCTACGACATCAATAAGGTTTCGAAAGGGAGGTGAGTTTAATGGTTCTTATTCTAGAAGACAGGGTTCCAGAGGTTACTCAGTCCGACCAATTCAGTCTTCACTACAAACTGTTGTTGGGGGTCCACCTCAGACCGGTCAACACTTCTCTGAGAGACCTATGCTTGAATCCAGAGAGTGTTATGGATGTGGGGAGACTGGACACATCAAGAGGTATTGCAAAAACAGAGTTACAGACCTCCAAATGTTAGGGGTAGAGGTGGTTATGGAAGAGTCCGTCATTCTGGAGGACGTGGTGGTCGAGGTAATGGTGGTCACCAAAATGGTCGGGGTGATGGGCAAACTGGAGCCAATACATCACAACATTGTAGGGGCAATGGACAGACCGGTGACAGGGCCCATTATTACGCTTTCCCTAGGAGATCTGAGGCGGAGACATCTGATGCTGTCATCACAGGTAACCTTTCGGTTTGTGATTGCATGGCTTCTGTATTGTTTGATCCTGGATCCACATTTTCTTATGTATCTTCTTCATTTGCTAATGGTCTAAATTTATCTTGTGAATTATTTGACATGCCTATTCGTGTTTCTACTCCGGTGGGTGAGTCTGTGATAGTTGAAAAAGTATATAGGTCTTGTTTGGTAACTTTTGTGGGGAGTAACACTTATGTAGATTTGGTTATCTTAAAAATGGTTGACTTTGATGTAACTCTGGGTATGACTTGGCTTTCTTCGAATTTTGCGATCTTGGATTGTAATGCTAAGACTGTGATGTTAGCCAAGACTGGGACAGATCCGTTAGCGTGGGAGGGCGACTACATTTCCAATCCAGTTCGTATCATCTCTTTTCTTCATGCTAAGAAAATGGTTAGTAAAGGGTGTTTAGCTTTCTTGGCACATCTCAAGGATGACACTACTCAAGTACCCTCGATTGAGTCGGTTTCGAAAGTCCGTGAGTTTTTGGATGTGTTCCCTGCAGATCTTCCTGGTATGCCACCAGATAGGGATATTGACTTCTGCATCGATCTTGAACCGGGCACTCGCCCCATTTCTATACAACCTTATAGGATGGCTCCCGCAGAGTTAAGAGAATTAAAGTCCCAACTTCAAGAGTTGCTAAGCAAGGGCTTCATTAGACCAAGTGCATCTCCTTGGGGTGCTCCAGTTTTGTTTGTGAAGAAGAAGGATGGGAGTTTTAGGATGTGCATAGACTATCGGCAGTTGAACAAGGTAACTATTAAGAACAAGTATCCTCTTCCTCGCATTGATGAGTTGTTCGATCAGTTACAAGGTGCTTGTGTCTTCTCTAAGATTGACTTCAGATCCGGTTATCATCAATTGAAAATACGGGCAACGGATGTGCCAAAGACTTCTTTTCGAACGAGGTATGGGTATTACGAATTTGTTGTGATGTCTTTTGGTCTTACGAATGCCCCTGCTGCGTTCATGAGCTTGATGAACGGGATTTTTAAGCTATATTTGGACCTCTTCGTGATCATATTTATTGATGATATACTGATATACTCTAAAAGTAAGAAGGAACATGAGGAGCATTTGAGAATTGTATTGGAAATGTTGAGGGAGAAAAAGCTTTATGCCAAGTTCTCTAAGTGTGAGTTTTTGCTAGATGCAGTGTCCTTCTTGGGGCACGTGGTTTCTAAGGATGTAGTGATGGTAGATCCTTCTAAGATTGAGACAGTGAAGAATTGGGTAAGACCTACTAATGTGTCAGAAATTAGGAGCTTTGTTGGGTTAGCTAGCTACTACCGCGGATTTGTCAAGGGATTCTCTTCTATTGCTTCCCAATTGACGAACATGACTAAGCAGAATCTTCCATTTGTATGGTTGGACGAGTGTGAAGAAAGATTTGTGAAGCTCAAGACTTTGTTGACTACCGCACCCATTCTCACCTTGCCCGTAGAGGGTAAGAACTTCATTGTTTATTGTGATGCATCCTATTCTGGTTTGGGTGCAGTACTAATGTAAGAGAAGAATGTGATTGCTTATGCTTCGAGGAAATTAAAAGTGCATGAACGTAACTATCCAACTCATGATTTGGAATTGGCTGCGGTAGTGTTTGCATTAAAGCAATGGAGACACTATTTATATGGGGTTAAGTGTGAGGTCTACACGGATCATCGTAGCCTTCAGTATGTCTTTACTCAGAAAGATTTGAACTTGAGACAGAGGAGATGGATGGAGCTACTAAAGGACTACGATATCACTATATTGTATCATCCGGGAAAGGCTAATGTTGCGGCAGATGCCTTAAGTTGAAAGGCAGGCAGCATGGGAAGTCTAGCTCACTTGCAAGTTTCTAGACTTCCATTGGCTAGAGAGGTTCAGACTCTGGCTAACGACTTGATGAGGTTAGAAGAAAATTAGAAGGGAGGATTGTTGGCTTGTGTGGAGGCAAGATCTTCTTTTCTTGACAAGATTAAGGGAAAACAGTTTGATGATGAGAAACTAAGCAGAATCCAAGATAAGGTGTTACGAGGAGAGGCTAAGGAAGCAACAATCGATGAGGAAGGTGTTTTGAGGATTAAGTGAAGGGTATGTGTACCCCGAGTTGATGATTTAATCAACACTATTCTGAAAGAGGCTCATAGTTCAAGGTATTCTATACATCCGGGTGCAACCAAGATGTACCGTGACCTAAAGCAACACTTTTGGTGGAGTAGAATGAAGCGTGATATTGTTGACTTTATTGCCAAATGTCCAAACTGTCAACAAGTAAAGTATGAACACCAGAGGCCCGGACGAACACTTCAGAGAATGCCCATTCCTGAATGGAAGTGGGAGAGAATTGCAATGGATTTTGTGGTTGGTCTTCCAAAGACAATGAGTAAGTATGACTCTATTTGGGGTGATTGTTGATAGGTTAACTAAATCTGCTCATTTCATTCCGGTCAAGGTGACTTACAATGCAGAGAAGTTAGCCA
Source organism: Solanum arcanum (assembly GCA_027789145.1). Taxonomy (NCBI): domain Eukaryota; kingdom Viridiplantae; phylum Streptophyta; class Magnoliopsida; order Solanales; family Solanaceae; genus Solanum; species Solanum arcanum. Next base: position 19,985,655 of record CM050941.1, read on the forward strand.
AACTTTACATCTCGGAAGTGGTGCGATTGCATGGGGTTCCACCCTCCATTATATCAGATAGAGGTACGCAGTTTACTTCTATGTTTTGGAAAACATTGCATGCGGAATTGGGTACTAGGTTGGACCTTAGTACTGCATTCCATCCTCGCATCGCTGGTCGACCCGAGCAAACGATTCAAGTGTTGGAGGATATGCTTCGTGCATGTGTGATAGAGTTTGGTGGCCATTGGGATAGCTTCTTACCCTTAGCAGAGTTCTCCTACAACAATAGCTATCACTCAAGTATTGATATGGCTCCATTTGAAGCATTGTATGGTAGGAGATGTAGGTCCCCCATTGGTTGGTTTGATGCATTTGAGGTTAGACCTTGGGGTACGGACCTTTTGAGGGATTCTTTAGAGAAAGTGAAATCTATTCAAGAAAAGCTTCTAGCGGCGCAAAGCAGGCTAAAAGAATATGCAGATCGAAAGGTTAGAGACTTAGAGTTCATGGAGGGTGAACAAGTCTTGTTGAAAGTTTCGCCAATGAAAGGGGTGATGCGGTTTGGTAAAAGATGTAAACTAAACCCAAGGTATATTGGTCCCTTTGAAGTGCTTAAGCGAGTAGGGGAGGTGGCTTACGAATTAGCCTTGCCTCCAGGGCTGTCCGGAGTACATCCGGTATTTCATGTGTCTATGTTGAAAAGACACCATGGGGATGGAAACTACATTATCCGTTGGGATTCAGTTTTGCTTGACGAAAATTTGTCTTATGAGGAGGAGCCTGTTGCTATTTTAGATAGAGAGGTTCGCTAGTTGAGGTCAAGGGAGATTGCATCCATCAAGGTGCAATGGAAGAATCGGTCGTTTGAAGAAGCAACTTGGGAGAAGGAGGCCGATATGCGAGAAAGATACCCACACCTGTTTATAGATTCAGGTACTCCCTTTCGTCCTTGTTTTCCTTCTTCTTGATCGTTCGAGGTTGAACGATGGGTAAATTGGTATCTATTGTAACGACCTGTTTAGTCGTTTTGAGCAGCAAATTTTATTTCTAGGAAACAGGCTGAGACGACGGACCATCATGGGCACGACGGACCGTCGCAGGGTCTCGTTTCCAAACACTTAGAAAATCTGAAATTGGGTACTGAAAATTGACTCTCATAACTTCGTAACGGAATGGCAGGACGGACCGTCACAGGTGTGACGGACCGTCACAGACTCTTCAGAGAAATTGATTCTCACGAACTACCTGTGACGAGCGGCGGGGGCGGACCGTCGCAGGCACGATGGGCATCCTGAGCCGTAATCCCAGTCTGAGTCGGATTTCCTTAATTGTTTTAAGGGGGCATTTTTGACTATTCCTGCCTTAATTATAAAGTTAGTGGGTTAATGTTAATAAGTCTAATTACTTGGGGGTTAAAAGAGGTAACCTTAAGTTAATTAGTGGGTTATTATTGCCATCTTTTATTCTTAATTATATGATAATTAGGGTAAAAGAAAGAGGGTTTTGAATAAAGAAAATAGAAAGAACAAGAGAAAGAGAGAGAGAGTCGAACGAGAAAGAGGAGAAACGAAGAGAAACAAAGCTTGGGAAATTGCTTGCTTGATCACTAATCTTCGGTGGAGGTAGGTTATGGTTTTTACACTATTCATAGTAAACTCTTAATAGCAAATGATATGTATTGGGTAGTGTTGTAAACCCTTCTATATTCTTAATTGTGTGGTTGCATGTTGTGATTATATAATTGTGATGAAATAAGCATGATGAAGCTATTGAATCTTAAATTCTGATAAAGAAACCCATAATCTACTTTGTTAATGATGATGCCTTGGTATAAAGGTGTAACGACCTGTTTAGTCGTTTTGAACAGCAGATTTTATTTCTGGAAAAACAGGCTGAGGCGACAGACCCCACGACGGACCGTCATGAGCACGACGCACCGTCGCAGGGTCACGTTTCAAAACACTTGGAAAATCTAAAATTGGGTAGTGAAAATCGACTCTCTAAACTTCGTAATGAAATGGCAGGACAGACCGTCACAGGTGTGACGGAGCGTCACAGAGTCTTCAGTGGAAATCCACTCTCTGGACCTTGCGACAACCTGCAGGACGTACCATCGCAGGCACGACGGGCCGTCGCAGGTTGCGCAATCCCAGTCTGGGTCGGATTTCTTTATACGTTTTAAGGGACATTTTTGACTATTCCTGCTTTAATTATAAAGTTAGTGGGTTAATGTTAATAAGTCTAATTACTTGGGGGTTAAATGAGGTAACCTTAAGTTAATTAGTGGGTTATTATTGCCATCTTTTATTCTTAATTATATACTAATTAGGGTAAAAGAAAGAGGGTTTGAATAATGAAAATAGAAAGAACCAAGAGAGGGAAAGAGAAACGATCGAGAGAGGAGAAACGAAGAGGGAAAAACACAAAGCTTGGAAAATTGCTTGCTTTATCACGAATCTTCGGTGGAGGTAGGTTATGGTTTTTATGCTATTCGTAGTAAACTCTTAATAGCGAATGATATGTATTGATAGTATGGTAAACCCTGCTATGTGCTTAATTGTATGCTTGCATGAACGTGAATATATAATTGTGATTATATTAAGCATGACGAAGTTATTGAATCCGGAATATTGATAAAAACCTAATCTCTTTTTAATGATGATGCCTTGGTAAGCGATAAGGCTTGATGAACTAAAGTAATGAGATTTATGATGCCTTGGTAAGGGAGAAGGCCTGATGAATTGATAGAATGAGATTAGGGGATCGGGTGTCACAAACCGACACGTAGAATTAGAGGATCGGGTGTCACGAATCAACACGTAGAATTAGGGGATCAGGTGTCACGAACTGACACGTAGAATTAGGGGATCGGGTGTCACGAACCGACACGTAGATTTAGGGGATCGGGTGTCACGAACCGACACGTAGATTTAGGGGATCGGAGTGTCACGTTCCGACACATAGTAGTAGGGGATCGAAGTGTCACGTACCGACACAAGAGGATTAATGAATATGAGGGAGCGGAGTGTCACGTACCTACACAAGAGAAATAAAGATAATGAATCTTGAAAGATGTTAATATACTAAATCTAATGAACATAATTCCCAAAATGAGTATGGTATTGAGGCTTGAGTCCTCATGTGTGAACTTGACGGTAATTTTTAATCATATAGTACTTGTTGTTGCTACATGTTGAGTATCATAGTTTATTTTATGATATTACTTGGTATATACTGTTTTCTATTTTGAGTTGGCCGATGATATCTACTCAGTACCCGTGTTTTGTACTTACCCCTACTTTTATTGTTTTCTTCTTGTTATTTGTGGAGTGTAGCAAACGTACCGTCGTCTTCAACTCAACCGCAATTCTAGCTAGTCTTCGTCAAATCGGATCTTCAGGGTGAGCTAACGCTTCTAGCTTGGACTGGACTTTCTTCCTCCTGTCTTGATGCCTTGAAGTTCCGGCATGGACTAGCTTTTACTTGTTTTAGCTTTTAGAATACTCTTAGTTTAGTCATTTGATCATAGATGTTCTTGTGGTGATGACTTCCAGATTTTGGGGATAATAATAGTTTTTGAGTTTTTAGAAGTTAATGAATTGGTTTTTACTAATGAGTTTAAGTCTTCCGCATTATTTTCTGTTGATATTATATTGAAATGTTAAGGTTTAGATCGGTTGGTTCGCTCACATAGGAGGGTAAGTGTGGGTGCCAGTCGCGGCCCGATTTGGGTCGTGACAAACTTGGTATCAGAGCATTAGGTTCGTTGGTCTCATCACACAAGAACGAGTCTAGTAGAGTCTTAAGGAACGGTAGGTGGACGCCTTTACTTTTCCTTGGGAGGCTATAAGACTTTAGGAAAATTCCATTCTTTCATTCTTTCGTTCGTGCTATTACTTTGATCCAATTGGTATCTAGGTGATACAAATTGGCATCTGACCATCTTCATTCTATTTCGCAGATGGTTAGAACTAGAGCAACGACTGCGCCAACACCAACACCTGCAAGACAAGAAACGTCTGAGCCAGCCACTGGGGCTGTGGCTCGAGGGAGAGTAGCGGCAAGAGGCCGTGGTAGAGGTCGTGGTAGGATGTCCTCTAGAGGAAGAGGACAAGCACCTAGACCGTCTGATACTAGGGCGGTGACTCCTCCACCGACTGAGGAACTGGTAAGAGAGGGAGAGGAAGGGCAGAATGAACAAGTGCAAAATGAGGAATTGCCACCCCAACCTACCCCAGAGATGATCAATCAGGTTCTCGTTTATCTTAGTGGGTTGTCTGATCAGGGTCAGGCCCCTCCAGTGTTTTCTGGACCAACACCTCCGGTTTCATAGGTACAACATGCAGCCACAATGGCTCCTCGTATGGATGCCTCATTGGACATAGGCACGCGTTTCACGTCGACTCATCGGGCCTATAATGACAAATGATCAGCATGAACTTTTCAGTAAGTTCTTGAAATTGAAACCTCCAGTCTTCAAGGGTGCTGAATCTGAGGATGCTTACGATTTTCTGGTTGACTGTCATGAGCTACTATAAAAGATGGGAATAGTAGAACGGTTTGGTGTTGAGTTCGTGAGTTATCAGTTTCAAGGGAACGCCAAAATGTGGTAGCGGTCACATGTTGAGTGTCAACCAACGGAGGCACCACCTATGACTTGGGCCTCATTCTCTAGCTTGTTTTTGGAGAAGTATATCCCCCGGACTTTGAGGGCTAGGAAAAGGGATGAGTTCTTGAGCCTAGAGCAAGGTAGGATGTCGGTCAATGCATATGAGTCTAAATTTGGTGCACTATCCAGATATGCCGCTCAACTTTGTTTCAGTCCACAAGAGCGGATTCGTCATTTTGTGAAGGGGTTGAGGTCAGAGTTGCGGATTTCAGCCTTACAGGTAGCGGCTACGGCAAAATCCTTCCAAGAAGTCGTAGATTTCGTGGTAGAGGTGGAAGGAGTGAAGACAGATGAATTCACCATGGCATCGACATCAAAGAGGTTTCGAAAGGGAGGTGAGTTTAATGGTTCTTACTCTAGAGGACAGGGTTCCGGAGGTTACTCAGTTCGACCCATTCAGTCTTCACTACAGACTGTAGTTGGGGGTCCACCTCAGACCGGTCAACACTTCTCTGAGAGACCTATGCTTGACTCTAGAGAGTGTTATGGATGTGGGGAGACTGGACATATTAGGAGGAATTGTCCCAAACAGAGTTATAGACCCCCAATAGCTAGAGGTAGAGGTGGTCATGGTAGAGGCCGTTATTCTGGAGGACGTGGTGGTCGAGGTAATGGTGGTCACCAAAAGGCCAGGGTGATGGGCAAACTGGAGCCACTACATCACAACATTGTAGGGGCAACGGACAAACAAATGAAAGGGCCCATTGTTATGCTTTCCCTGGGAAATCGGAGGCGGAGACATCTGATGCTGTCATCACAGGTAATCTTCTTGTTTGTGATTGCATTGCTTCTGTATTGTTTGATCCTGGATCCACATTTTCTTATGTATCTTCCTCATTTGGTAATGGTCTAAATTTACATTGTGAATTACTTGATATGCCTATTCGTGTTTCTACTCCGGTGGGTGAGTCTGTGATAGTTGAAAAAGTATATAGGTCTTGTTTGGTAACTTTTGTGGGGAGTAACACTTATGTAGATTTGGTTATCTTAGAAATGGTTGATTTTGATGTAATTCTGGGTATGACTTGGCTTTTTCCGCAATTTGTGATCTTGGATTGTAATGCTAAAACGGTGACGTTAGCCAAGCCTGGGACAGATCCGTTAGTGTGGGAAGGTGACTACACTTCCAATCCGGTGCGTATCATCTCCTTTCTTCGTGCTAAGAAAATGGTTAGTAAAGGGTGTTTAGCTTTCTTGGTACATCTCAAGGATGACATTACCCAAGTACCTTCGATTGAGTGGGTTTGGTGGTCCGTGAATTTTTGGATGTGTTCCCTGCAGATCATCCTGGCATGCCACCAGATAGGGATATTGACTTCTGTATTGATCTTGAACCGGGTACTCGCCCCATTTCTATACCCCCTTATAGAATGGCTCCCGCGGAGTTAAGAGAGTTAAAAGCCCAACTTCAAGAGTTGTTGAGCATAGGCTTCATTAGACCAAGTGCATTTCCTTGGGGTGCTCCGATTTTGTTTGTAAAGAATAAGGATGGAAGTTTTCGGATGTGCATAGACTACCGGCAGTTGAACAAGGTAACCATAAAGAATAAGTATCCTCTTCCTCGCATTGATGACTTGTTCGATCAGTTACAAGGTGCTTGTGTCTTCTCTAAGATTGACTTGAGATCCGGTTATCATCAATTGAAAATACGGGCAACGGATGTGCCAAAGACTACTTTTAGAACCAGGTATGGGCATTACGAATTTGTAGTGATGTCTTTTGGTCTTACGAATGCCCCTGCTGCGTTCATGAGCTTGATAAACGAGATTTTTAAGCCATATTTGGATCTCTTTGTGATCGTGTTTATTGATGATATACTGGTATACTTTAAAAGTAAGGAGGAACATGAGGAGCATTTGAGAATGGTATTGGAAATGTTGAGGGAGAAAAAGCTTTATGCCAAGTTCTCTAAGTGTGAGTTTTGGCTAGATGCAGTGTCCTTCTTGGGGCACGTGGTTTCTAAGGATGGAGTGATGGTGGATCCTTCTAAGATCGAGACAGTGAAGAATTGGGTAAAACCTACTAATGTGTCAGAAATAAGGAGCTTTGTTGGGTTAGCTAGCTACTACCGCCGATTTGTCAAGGGATTCTCTTCTATTGCTTCCCAACTAACGAACTTGACTAAGCAAAATGTTCCATTTGTATGGTCGGACGAATGTGAGGAAAGCTTTCAGAAGATCAAGACTTTGTTGACTACCGCACCTATCCATACCTTGCCAGTAGAGGGCAAGAACTTCATTGTTTATTGTGATGCATCCTATTCTGGTTTGGGTGCAGTGCTAATGCAAGAGAAGAATGTGATTGTTTATGCTTCAAGGCAATTAAAGGTGCATGAACGTAACTATCGAACCCATGATTTGGAATTGGCTGCGGTAGTGTTTGCATTAAAGCAATGGAGACACTATTTATATGGGGTTAAGTGGGAGGTCTATACGGATCATCGTAGCCTACAGTATGTCTTTACTCAGAAAGATTTGAACTTGAGACAGAGGAGATGGATGGAACTACTGAAGGACTACGACATCACTATTTTGTATCATCCGGGGAAGGCGAATGTTGTAGCGGATGCTTTAACTAGAAAGGCGGGAAGCATGGGAAGTCTAGCTCACTTGCAAGCTTCTAGACGCCCATTGGCTAGAGAAGTTCAGATTCTGGCTAACGACCTTATGAGATTAGAAGTAAAATGAGAAGGGAGGATTTTTGGCTAGTGTGGAGGCAAGATCTTCTTTTCTTGACAAGATTAAGGGAAAACAATTTGATGATGAGAAACTAAGCAGAATACAAGATAAAGTATTGCGAGGAGAGGCTAAGGAAGCACAAATCGATGAGGATGGTGTTTTGAGAATCAAGGGGAGGGTATGTGTACCCCGAGTAGATGATTTGATCAACACTTTTCTGACAGAGTCACATAGTTCAAGGTATTCTATACATCCTGGTGCAACCAAGATGTATCGTGACCTAAAGCAACACATTTGGTGGAGTAGAATGAAGCGTGATATTGTTGACTTTATTGCCAAATGTCAAAACTCTCATCAAGTAAAGAATGAACAGCAGAGGCCCGGAGGAACACTTTAGAGAATGCCCATTCCTGAATGGAAGTGGGAAAGGATTGCAATGGACTTCGTGGTTGGTCTTCCAAAGACAATGGGTAAGTATGACTCTATTTGGGTGATTGTTGATAGGTTAACTAAGTCTGCTCATTTCATACCGGTCAAGGTGACTTACAATGCGGAGAAGTTAGCCAAAATCTATGTCTCTGAAATTGTTCGGCTGCATGGGGTTCCACTCTCCATTATATCAGATAGAGGTACGCAGTTTACTTCTATGTTTTGGAAAACATTGCATGCGGAATTGGGTACTAGGTTGGACCTTAGTACTGCATTTCACCCTCAGACCGATGGTCAGTCTGAGCGAACGATTCAAGTGTTGGAGGATATGCTTCGTGCATGTGTGATAGAATTTTGTGGTCATTGGGATAACTTCTTACCCTTAGCAGAATTTTCATACAATAATAGCTATCACTCAAGTATTGACATGGCTCCATTTGAAGCACTATATGGGAGAAGATGTAGGTCTCCCATTGGGTGGTTTGATGCATTTGCAGTTAGACCTTGGGGTACTGACCTTCTGAGGGAATCGTTAGATAAAGTGAAATCTATTCAAGAAAAGCTTCTAGCGGCGCAAAGTAGACAGAAGGAGTATGCAGATCGGAAGGTTAGAGACTTGGAGTTTATGGAGGGTGAACAAGTCATGTTGAAGGTTTCGCCAATGAAAGGGGTGATGCGGTTTGGTAAGCGAGGTAAACTTAGCCCAAGGTATATTGGTCCATTTGAAGTACTTAAGCGAGTAGGGGAGGTGGCTTATGAGTTAGCCTTGCCTGCAGGGCTGTCCGGAGTGCATCAGGTATTCCATGTGTTGATGTTGAAAAGATACCATGGGGATGGAAACTACATTATCCGTTGGGATTCTGTTTTGCTTGACTAGAATTCGTCTTATGAGGAGGAACCTGTTGCCATTCTAGATAGAGAAATTCGCAAGTTGAGATCAAGGGAGATTGCATCCATCAAAGTTCAATGGAAGAATCGACCCGTTGAAGAAGCCACTTGGGAGAAGGAGGCAGATATGCGAGAAAGATACCCACATCTGTTTACAGATTCAGGTACCCCTATTCGCCCTCGTTTACCTTCTTGTGATCGTTCGGGGACGAACGATGGGTAAATTGGTATCTATTGTAACGACCTGTTTAGTCGTTTTGAACAGCAGATTTTATTTCTGGAAAAACAGGCTGAGGTGACGGACCCCACGACGGACCGTCATGAGCACGACGGACCGTCGCAGGGTCTCGTTTCAAAACACTTGGAAAATCTGAAATTGGGTATTGAAAATCGACTCTCTGAACTTCATAACGAAATGGAAGGACGGACTGTCACAGGTGTGACGGACCGTCACAGAGTCTTCAGTGGAAATCCACTCTCTGGACCTTGCGACGACCTGCAGGACGGACCGTCGCAGGCACGACGGGCCGTCGCAGGTTGCGCAATCCCAGTCTGGGTCGGATTTTTTTATACGTTTTAAGGGACGTTTTTGACTATTTCTGCTTTAATTATAAAGTTAGTGGGTTAATGTTAATAAGTCTAATTACTTGGGGGTTAAAAGAGGTAACCTTAAGTTAATTAGTGGGTTATTATTGCCATCTTTTATTCTTAATTATATACTAATTAGGGTAAAAGAAAGAGGGTTTGAATAAAGAAAATAGAAAGAACCAAGAGAGGGAAAGAGAAATGATCGAGAGAGGAGAAACGAAGAGGGAAAAACACAAAGCTTGGAAAATTGCTTGCTTGATCACAAATCTTCGGTGGAGGTAGGTTATGTTTTTATGCTATTCGTAGTAAACTCTTAATAGCGAATGATATGTATTGTAAACCCTGCTATGTGCTTAATTGTATGCTTGCATGAACGTGAATATATAATTGTGATTATATTAAGCATGATGAAGTTATTCAATCACGAATCTTGATAAAAACCTAATCTCTTTTTAATGATGATGCCTTGCTAAGGGATAAGGCTTGATGAACTAAAGTAATGAGATTGATGATGCCTTGGTAAGGGAGAAGGCCTGATGAATTGATAGAATGAGATTAGGGGATCGGGTGTCACGAATCGACACGTAGAATTAGGGGATCGGGTGTCACGAACCGACACGTAGAATTAGGGGATCGGGTGTCACGAACCGACACGTAGAATTAGGGGATCGGGTGTCACGAACAGACACGTAGATTTAGGGGATGAGGTGTCACGAACAGACACGTAGACTTAGGGGATCGGAGTGTCACGTTTCGACACATAGTAGTAGGGGATCGGAGTGTCACGTACCTACACAAGAGGATTAATGAATATGAGGGAGCGGAGTGTCACGTACCGACACAAGAGAAATAAAGATAATGAATCTTGAAAGATGTTAATATACTCAATCTAATGAATATAATTCCCAAATGAGTATGGTATTGAGGCTTGAGTACTCATGTGTGAACTTGACGGTAATTGTTAATGATATAGTACTTGCTGTTGCTACATGTTGAGTATCATAGTTGATTTTATGATATTACTTGGTATATACTGTTTTCTATTTTGAGTTGGCATGTGATATCTACTCAGTACCCGTGTTTTGTACTGACCCCTACTTTTATTGTTTTCTTCTTGTTATTTGTGGAGTGCAGCAAATGTACCGTCGTCTTCAACTCAACCGCAATTCTAGCCAGTCTTCGACACATCGGATCTTCAGGGTGAGCTAATGCTTCTAGCTTGTACTGGACTTTCTTCCTCCTGTCTTGATGCCTTGAAGTTCCGGCATGGACTAGCTTTTACTTGTTTTAGCTTTTAGAATACTATTAGTTTAGTCATTTAATCATAGATGTTCTTGTGGTGATGACTTCCAGATTTTGGGGATAATAATAGTTGTTGAGTTTTTAGAAGTTAATGAATTGGTTTTTACTAATGAGTTTAAGTCTTCTGCATTATTTTTTGTTGATATTATATTGAAATGTTAAGGTTTAGATCGGTTGGTTCGCTCACATAGGAGGGTAAGTGTGGGTGCCAGTCGCGGCCCGATTTGGGTCGTGACAAAAGGAAGGCTTGATGAATGAATGTAGTGAGATTAGGGGATCGGGTGCCACGTTCCGGTACCAGGATAGTATATGAGGATCGGAGTGTCACGTTCCGACACAAGGATAGAATATGGATCGGGTGCCACGTTCCGGTACCAGGATAGTATATGAGGATCGGAGTGTCACGTTCCGACACCAGGATAGAATATAGATCGGGTGCCACGTTCTGGTACCAGGATAGTATATGAGGATCGGAGTGTCACGTTCCGACACCTGGATAGAAAATGGATCGGGTGCCACGTTCCGGTACCAGGATAGTATATGAGGATCGGAGTGTCACGTTCCGACACCAGGATAGAATATGGATCGGGTATCACGTTCCGAAACCAGGATAGTATATTGAGGAGCGGAGTGTCACGTACCGGCACGAGAAGAATAAAGATAATGAATCTTGAAAGATGTTAATATATTCAATCTAATGAACCTAATTCCCAAATGAGTATGATGAGTAGGCGTGAGTCCTCACTGATGTGCTTGGTGTTGTAACCAAGGGTTATGGTAATTGTAAATGCTGCATGCTAAGGATATTAGTTGATTTTATGATATTGCTTAATATATACTTTTTTCTATTTTGAGTTGGCCGATGATACCTACTCAATACTTGTGTTTGTACTGACCCCCTACTTTTATGTTTTCTACTTGTTTATTTAAGGAGTGCAGCAAACGTACCGTCATCTTCAACTCAACCGCAATTCTAGCCAGTCTTCCTCACATCGGATCTTCAGGGTGAGCTAATGTTTCTAGCTTGGACTGGATCTTCTTCCTCGTTTCTTGATGCCTTGAAGTTCCGGCATGGACTAGCTTTTATTTGTTATAGCTTCTTAGAATACTCTTAGTTTAGTAATTTGATCATAGATGTTCTTGTGGTGATGACTTCCAGATTTTGGGGATACTAATAGTTGTTGAGTTCTTAGAAGTTATTTAATTGGTTTTTATTAATGAGTTTAAGTCTTCCGCATTACTTTCTGTTGATATTTTATTGAAATGTTAAGGTTTAGATTGGTTGGTTCGCTCACATAGGAGGGTAAGTGTGGGTGCCAGTCGCGACCCGATTTGGGTCGTGACACGGAAAGATAATAAAAATAATATTTTCAAATTTAGGAAGAAGATATAAGAAAATAGGAAATAACCTATATTTAATGTTAGAAAAAGAAACAGCAAAATTAGAAGATAGTTTAACAGCTATGATAAAAATAACAAAAGAAAATGAAGAAATAGACAAATCAAAAGAAATTGAAAAAATAAAAATAGAAGCAAAACAAGAAGTACAACATTTAGAAGAAATAAAAAATACAAGAATAAGTGAATTAGAAAATGAATTAGCTAGGTTAAAATTATTATATGAAGCTAAAAAAAACAAAAGGAAAAAGAAAAAGAGCTTGAATTATCTAATAAAATAACAGAGATGGAACAAAAACTAAATGAAGATCTTGAAGTAAATGAAATAAACGAAAATGAATCAGATACAATAAATGATCAAAAATCAGAAATAATTGATATAAGTGAGACATATACAGAAATTCTAGAACAGGTAGATAAACCAAAAAAATTAGAAATAAACACAGGAGATATGAATAGACCTAGTACGTCAATAGTTAAAACTCCAGATGATAGTCCCAAAAATTGTCCTAGAGCTAGTCCTAGATGGACACAACCAACTTATGATACAGAAAGTTATCAGCAATCAGATAGAACAAACGCAATATGGAACAGTAGATTAAATAAGAATTGGACACCAAAACCATTAAATGAACAATATTATTTTTTTAGATCTAGATTGTGTTACAGACATAAATAAAGCATTATTAATGTGGATAGGAAATATATCTAAGCAACTAATAGATAACAAAATAAAAACAACAAAAACACCAAGGTATATAGAAAGAACGTTTGTAGGAACAACAAGATTATGGATAGAAAATCTACCCTCAGAAAGTTTAGAAGTACTTAGAAGTGACAAGAAAATAGATGGATCTCCATCAGCAACAAATATAGATATACTAGATAAATATGAATCAGCAATAAGAAATGAATTTGGAGGTATGACTACAGATATAAGAGAACAAAAAAGAGAAAAAATAATAAATAGACAACTTATGACAAAATTAGCTATATGTAAAATGTGTTATATAGAAGAATACACTTGTGCATTTAAAGAATATTATTACAAAGCAAAATACAATTTTGATGAAGCAAAAGAAATAAGAAAACAATATTTTACGAAATTACCAGAGCCATTTAGTACAAAAGTAATAAAAGATTGAAATGATGAAGGATTAATAGATACTTTAGGAGAAAGAATAAAATTTTTACATCAATGGTTCATACAACTATGTGAAAATCAAAAAGAAAAATTAAAAATGGAAAAAGTACTAAACAAAAATTTAAAATGTTGTAAAAATAAAACAGCACCACAGTTTGGATGCATACCTAAAAATTATAAAAAGAAAAAACCTAGGCAATATAAAAATCATAGAAAAATTAAAACTATGTATAGATACAAAAAACCAAGACAAAGATATTTTGTAAAAAATTATAAAATGAAAAGACCATATAGACCTAAAAGAAAAATATCCCAATGTACATGTTATAATTGCGGAAAAATAGGACACATAGCTAAAGATTGTAAATTACCAAAAGATCCAAAAAGAAAACAAATTGCAGAAGTAATCATGGATAATGATAAATATATTCAAATAGAATACATGGATTATGAATTAAGTGAAAACGACATTATATACGAAATAGAAACATAGAATGGAGAAGAATATATTAATTTAGATAATAATGAAACAGATGAAGAAATATAATGTCTGAAAATGAAATAAAAATAATATATGAAGAAGATTATCAAAATGAAGAATTATCAGACCAAAAAATTATATTTAATAATACAGTTTTTGAACAAATAAAAGGAAAAGAATTAGACCTAAGTGTTGAAAAGGTACTGTAAATACCCACCTTAAGAAATTGGTTTAAAAGACAAAAAGAAGAATACTATGTAGTTAGCCAGAAAGAACATATCATAGATTGTAAATATACAAGCGGAAAAGCATATATACCCATACTAAGTAAAAGAATAATAAATAAAGAAATACAAGATATAAAAAATAAAACGCCTATAAAATATGTACATTTAGGAGGAACAAAAATATTAATAAAAGCTTGTTTTAGAGAAGGAATAGATACACCTATTGAAATATACTTAGCAAATGATAGAATTATACACCCTATAGAAAAAAGCGTAATTAGTGCAGTAAAAGGAAACCTAATATACCAAAAATTTAAGTTTATAATAAGAGTCAATTATACAGTAGCATTAACAGATAGGAATATAGATAAATCATTAGTATTATATTTGAAACTATCATGTATAAACCTAGCACCAGGTAGTAAAATATTTACAGCAAGATGTAAAAACCTATATATATTAACAACAAAACATAAAATAACCGCAAGAAATAAAATTAATAAAATAAAGATTGAAAATCCTTTCGAAAAAATAATTACTGTAATAGACTACAATGATTATAGTTATAAAGAAATTGATACAGAAGAAGATTTAGAAATTGTAAAAGAAAGATTAAGTACCTCAAGCGTACCAAATACGTTAATAACATCTACCTCATCAAGAATGAGTACATCTAAAAGAAACTATGAAATCCCACAAAACTTATTAGATAAGGTAGAAATAACACCATATCATTATTTCATAACAGGATTAATAGACCAAAGAAAATATAAAATTTTGATAAATACAGGACAAGAAGAAAATTACATAACAACAGAGTTAGTATTAGAAGAAGAAATTATAAAAACAGGACACATATGCTCTGGATTACCTAGTGAGATAGTAAACATAAATGAAGAAAATACGGAAAAAGAAATAATTATAGGAGAAATACCCTTAGTAATACCATTTAAAATATACCAAGGAAACCATAATGTTACATTAGGAATAAAATGGTTAGAAAAAGTTAAACCATACAATATAGAAAATGAACAAATAACAATAACTTGTCAAAATAAGAAAATAGTAATAAAAAGAACAAAATGAATAATGAAAATATTTATACTTGGAAAAATTATTATAGGAGGATATCACAACCGATATTATACCCCTATGATAGATACAAGAGCAGAAGCGAATATATGTAAATATAATTGCTTACCAGAAGATAAATGAGAAAAATTAAAAACACCTATGGTAGTAACAAGATTTAATAATGAAGGAAGTATGATCAAATATAAAGCAAAAAATATAAAAATGCAAATATTAGATAAAATATTAACAATAGAAGAAATGTATAATTTTGAATTTGCAACAAAAGATATGTTACCAGGAATGCAATTTTTAGATAGATTTTATCCATATATAATAACAATAACACATTGGTGGTTTACCACACCATGCGGAAACAAAATAAGAGCAAAAAGAGTAAATAATAAACAACGAAAATCTATGGAATGGATAAAAGGAAGTGAAAAAATAAACCATGAAATGGAAAATATAAATAAGAAACAAATGTCACAATTAGAAATAATTATATTTACAATAGACAAAGTTAAAATAATTAATGAACAACTAGAACAATTATACAGCGAAAATACATTACAAGGATGGGAAAAACATAAGACAAAAGTAAAAATTGAATTAATAGATGAAAATAATATAATAACAAAGAAACCATTAAAATATAACTTTGATGATTTAAAAGAATTTAAAATACATATATATGAATTATTAGAAAATAATTACATACAAGAAAGCAATAGTAAACATACAAGTCCAGCATTTATAGTTATAAAACAATGTAAACAAAAAAGAGGTAAAAGTAGAATGGTAATAGATTATCGTAATCTAAATGCTAAAACTAAAACATACAATTCTCCAATACCAAACAAAATACTAAAAATAAGACAAATACAAGGATATAATTATTTTAGTAAATTTGACTGTAAATCAGGATTTTACCACATAAAATTAGAAAAAGAATCTAAACAACTAAAAGTATTCACAGTACCGCAAGGTTTCTTTGGCTGAAATGTTTTACCATTTGGATATAAAAATGCACCAGGTAGATACCAACATTTTATGGATAACTGTTTTAACCAGATAGAAAATTATATTGTATATATAGATGATATATTACTATATTCTAAGACACAAGATGAACATATAAGATTATTAGAAAAATTTATACACATAATTAAACACTCATGTATAAGCTTAAGTAAAAAGAAAGCATAAATTATGAAATCACAGATAGAATTGCTAGGAATACAAATAGATAGAAATGAAATAAAAATGCAAACTCATATAGTACAAAAAATAATTACTTTTGATGAAAAGATAGATACAAAAAAGAAATTACAATCCTTTCTAGGATTAGTAAATCAAGTAAGAGAATATATACCAAAATTAGCAGAACATTTAAAACCACTACATAAAAAACTCAAAAAAGATGTTGAATACTATTTCGACAATAAAGATAAAGAACATATAAGAAATATTAAGAATTTATGTAAGAAATTACCAAAACTATATTTTCCTGATGAAAATAAAACATTTACTTATATTGTTGAAACAGATTCGAGTGATCAAAGTTATGGAGGAGTTTTAAAATACAAATATGAAAAAGAAAAAATAGAACACCATTGTAGATATTATTCAGGATATTATACATAAGCACAAATAAAATGGGAAATAAATTGAAAGGAATTATTTACATTATATAAATGTTTATTAGCATTTGAACCATATATTGTTTACAATAAATTTATTGTAAGAACAGATAATACACAGGTAAAATGGTGGATAACAAAAAAGTTAGAAGATTCAGTTACAACAAAAGAAATAAGGAGATTAGTATTAAATATATTAAATTTTACATTAACCATTGAAGTAATTACGACTGACATTAATCTTGTTGCAGACTATCTATCAAGAAAAAGGAACCCAAACTAAACCAGAAAAGGATACGATAGAAGAAATATTGAAAGCCATTACTACACTTTCTGCGAAAGTAGACAGTATGGATAAAGAGTTACAGAAGATGAAAAATATAAGTCAGCAGCATGACTATAAACATGCGGAGCTACGTCGATCGAAAGACGCAAAAATTCTTGAGCTACAAGGAGACGTTGGGAAACTCCATAAAACCCATAACAATGTTTTTTTAAATACAGCTACAACCAGCACATCTACAGCAGGACAACCTACGAAAAAGGAGGAGACTAAGGTAAAATACACAAATATAAACATGAATAAGTTATTCTCAAAACCATATACTCCTCAAAATACCCAAAAAGATAAATTTGTACCACCACAGACAAATACCTATAAAGCCAGCTTAGACTCCCAAAAACAAACATATAATTACATCACACGAACATACATAGAAAATATATACAAGGTACAAAACTTTCTAAACCAAAACCCCAGAGATAAAGAAACAAAAAACCCAACTGAAGACTATATAACCCAGTATTTACAAGGATATAATAAGCTATTGCACAACCAGGAACAAATCAAAATCTAGTAGCAACTTGCTACAACTACGAACTACTAAGTACCGTATATACAGTAACAGGAGATGAGATATCCAAGATACCAGAACTATATAAGGCTTTCCTACAGTACAAAAGAGTAACTAAAGGAAATCTATTCTATATAAAATTCTACTCAGCTACAGCAGAAATACTGTATGATGAAGTCAAGCCAACAATACAAGCTATAAAGATCGGACTTACTAGGGAAATGATAATCCCTGAAAAGATAGATATCTAAGAGAAGATACAAAAAGTAGATATCCCAGAGTTTTATGCAAATAAAAGGACTATTGGAATAGCTACCATATTGAATGAGATAACAAATAATTATTTAAACGAAAATGCAATTTGGATATATTACAATAGAGACCAGACAATTATCTACTCAACCTGCAGAGATATTAGAGTAGCAGATATGGAAGATTTAAGACAATGGATATTGAGCCTACTAAAGCCAGAACAAACACCCACAACAAGAGTTGTACGGAAGAATTTCATTTCTGCTAATTTAATGACAAGATATTGTAAACTAATAGGACAAAAATATCCTGGTCATCTATATTCAAAATGTGAAGGAGAAGATAATTATGTGCCAGATGTGCAGTTAGAGTAAAGATGGAAGAAGCAACATATCGGAGGTAAGATTTACTATAAAAATCGTAAAGTAGATAGTTAGTGTGTCGGCCATAAAAGGCCAATCATGTAAAAAGTATTTTGTTTTCTTGTGTTAGTCATAAAGTAAATAGTGTGTGTGTCGGCCAGAAATTAATTATATAAGACATTAAATTAATTAACTTAAAGGTTAAAAATGAGAATCTTAGGAAACGTTTCAGATTTGACAAAATATTGTGTTTTCCTAGTTCTAGTCAATCTAGGAGGGGCTTTTTAGTAATTAGTTAATTAATTTATTAAAGCCTTAATATAAAGAGTCAAGATCAGTTATTAAACATAAAAATCACGTTCAAAATCATAGACAAAAAGGACAAAAAAAGTAAGAAACGAACGCAAGAAAAAGGAAGAAAATTTATCGATTTCTCTACGGCGACTTTAAGGTTTATTCATGGTTTTGTTCAAGGTGCACTTCGTAGATTAAGTTCTATGTAGGGTATGGGTTCCTCTCCTGGACTTGTTTCTCCAAGAGAAAATTCTTTCGAATGATTCTGTAACGACCTGTTTAGTCGTTTTAGAGCAGCAGAACAAATTCGGGAAAAACTGGCTGAAACCACGGACCCAACGACGGACCGTCGCAGGCTCGACGGACCGTCGTGGGTGTTCCGTCCCATGACACTTAGAATTTTTAATTTGGGTACTGAAAATCGACTCTCAACTTCAGTAGCGAAATGGCGTAACGGATCATTACATCCACGACGAACCGTCGTGAGTACCCGCTGCAAAACACTTCAACTTTTGAGAATTTGGTACAAGAAACGAGTCTCTGACCGTCAGGACGGAGGGCAGGACGGACCGTCACAGGGGTGACGGGCCGTCACAGCCACCAGAAACCTGGGGAGGACACGACGGCCTGTGTGACGGACCGTCGCACCCACGACGGCCCGTCACAGGCTGCACAATCCCAGGCAGTTTAGGATTTCTCCCCACGTTTTAAGGGTCGTTTTGGACTATTCTTTCCTTAATTATAAAGTTTGAGGGTTATTATTAATAAATCTAATTACTTGGGGGTTAAATTAGGTAACCTTAAGTTAATTAGTGGGTCATTATTACCATCTTTCATTCCTAATTATATAGAATTAGGGTAAAAGAAAGAGGGTTTGAATAAGAAAAAGAAAAGAACGAGAAGAGAGACAGATTGAATCGATTGGGAGAGAGAGAGAGTCGAGCGAGGAAGAAGAATATCAAAGCTTGGGAAATTGCTTGTTGATTCCAATTCTTCGGTGGAGGTAGGTTATGGTTTTCATGCTATTCGTAGTAAACTCTTAATAGCGAATGATATATGTTAGTAGTATTGTAAAACCCTTCTATATGCTTAATTGTATGCTTGCATGAATGATGTTATTATGTAATTATGAATAAATAAGCATGACGAAGCTATTGAATCCCAAAACTTGAAAGAAACTTTAATCTACTTATTAATGATAATGCCTTGGTATAAAAGAAGGCTTGATGAATTAAAGTGATGGGATTGATGATGCCTTGGTATAGAGAAGGCTTGATGAACGGATATAATGAGAATTAGTGGATCGGAGTGTCACGTTCCGACACCTAGTATTAGTGGGACGGGTGTCACGAACCGACACGTAGAATTAGGGGATCGGAGTGTCACGTACCGACACATATAGGGGATCGGGTGTCACGAACCGACACGTAGATTTAGGGGATCGGGTGTCACGAACCGACACGTAGATTTAGGGGATCGGGTGTCACGAACCGACACGTAGAATTAGGGGATCGGAGTGTCACGTACCGACACATATAGGGGATCGGGTGTCACGAACCGACACGTAGATTTAGGGGATCGGGTGTCACGAACCGACACGTAGATTTAGGGGATCGGGTGTCACAAACCGACACGTAGATGTAGGGGATCGGGTGTCACGAACTGACACGTAGATTTAGGGGATCGGAGTGTCACGTACCGACACAAGAGGATTAATGAATATGAGGGAGCGGAGTGTCACGCATCGGACACAAGAGGAATATGAATAATGAATCGTGAAAGATGAGAATATACTCAACATAATGAACTTAATTCCCAAATGAGCATGGTATTGAGGCTTGAGCCCTCATGGATGAACTTAATGGTACTTTTTGATGATTATAGTACTTGTTGTTGCTACATGTTGAGTTTTATAGTGGATTTATGATATTAACTGATATATACTGTTTTCTATTTTGAGTTGGCCGATGATATCTACTCAGTACTTGTGGTTGTACTGACCCCCTACTTTTATGTTTTCTTCTTTGCTAATTGTGGAATACAGCGAACGTTCCGTCATCTTCAACTCAGCAGTGATTCAAGCCAGTCTTACTACACCGGAAATTCAGGGTGAGCTAATACGCCTAGCTTGGACTGGATCTTCTTCTTCAAGTCTTGATGCCTTGAAATCCGGCATGGACTAGCTTTTATGTATTTTTAGTTCTTAGACATTCTTAGTTTAGTAATTTGAAATAGATGTTCTTGTGATGATGACTTCCAGATTTTGGGGATATTAATAATAGTTTTGAATTGTTTTATTAATGAGTTAAGTCTTCCGCATTACTTATGATGATATTACATTGAAATGTTAAGGTTTAGATTGGTTGGTTCGCTCACATAGGAGGGTAAATGTGGGTGCCAGTCGCGGCCCCGATTTGGGTCGTGACAAACTTGGTATCAGAGCATTAGGTTCGTTGGTCTCATCACACAAGAACAGGTCTAGTAGAGTCTTAAGGAACGGTAGGGGGACGCCTTTACTTTTCCTCGAGAGGCTATAAGACTTTAGGAAAATTCCACTCTTTCATTCTTTCTTTCGTGCTACTACTTGAGTCCAATTGGTATCTAGGCGATACGAATTGGTATCTGACCATCGTCACTCTATTTCGCGGATGGTTAGAACTAGAGCAACGATTGCGCCAACACCAACATCGGTAAGACAAGAAGCGTCTGAGCCAGCCACTGGGGCTGTAGCTCGAGGAAGAGTAGCGGCAAGAAGCCGTGGTAGAGGTCGTGGGAGGACGTCCTCTAGAGGAAGAGGACGAGCACCTAGCCCATCTGATACTAGGGCGGTGACTCCTCCACCGACTGAAGAGGTGATAAGAGAAGGGGAGGATGGGGTGAATGAGCAAGTGCGAATGAGGAAATGCCACCTCAACCTACCCCGTAGATGATCAATCAGGTTCTCGCTTGTCTTAGCGGGTTATCTGATCACGGTCAGGCACCTCCAGGGGTTTCTGCACCAACACCTCCGGTTTCAGAGGTACGACATGCGGCTACTATGGCTCCCCGCATGGATGCACCATTGGGAATGGGCACTTTTCCACGTCTGACTACTGGGCCTATTATGACAAACGATCAACATGAACTTTTCAGTAAGTTCTTGAAATTGAAACCTCCAGTCTTTAAGGGTGCAGAATCAGAGGATGCCTACGATTTTCTGGTTGATTGCCATGAGCTACTACACAAGATGGGTATAGTAGAGAGGTTTGGTGTCGAGTTCGTGAGCTATCAGTTCAAGGGAACGCCAAAATGTGGTGGCGTTCACATGTTGAGTGTCAACCAACAGAGGCACCACCTATGACTTGGGAATCATTCTCGAGGTTGTTCATGGAAAAGTATATCCCTGACCTTGAGGGATAGGAAGAGGGATGAGTTCTTGAGTCCTGGTAGTTGAAAAAGTGTATAGGTCTTGTTTGGTGAATTTTGTGGGAGCAACACTTACGTAGATTTGGTTATCTTAGAAATGGGTGATTTTGATGTAATTCTGGGTATGACTTGGCTCTCTCCGAATTTTACAATTTTGGATTGTAATGCTAAAACGGTGACGTTAGCCAAGCCTGGGGCAGATCCGTTAGTGTGGGAGGGTGACTACACTTCTAATCCGGTGCGTATCATCTCCTTTCTTCGTGCTAAGAAAATGGTTAGTAAAGGGTGTTTAGCTTTCTTGGCCCATCTCAAGGATGACACTACCCAAGTACCTTCGATTGAGTCGGTTTTGGTAGTCCGTGAGTTTTTGGATGTGTTCCCTGCAGATCTTCCTGGTATGCCACCAGATAGGGATATTGACTTCTGCATTGATCTTGAACCTGCATCGCCCCATTTCTATACCCCGTATAGAATGGCTCCCTTGAATTAAGAGAGTTAAAGGCTCAACTTCAAGAGTTGTTGAGCAAGGGCTTCATTAGACCAAGTGCATCCCCTTGGGGTGCTCCGGTTTTGTTTGTGAAGAAGAAGGATGGGAGTTTTTGGATGTGCATAGACTACAGACAACTAAACAAGGTAACCATAAAGAACAAGTATCCTCTTCCTCGCATTGATGACTTGTTCAATCAGTTACAAGGTGCTTGTGTCTTCTCTAAGATTGATTTGAGATCCGGTTATCATCAATTGAAAATACGAGCAACGGATGTGCCAAAGACCGCTTTTCGAACGAGGTATGGGCATTACGAATTTGTGGTGATGTCTTTTGGTCTTACGAATGCCCCTGCTGCGTTCATGAGCTTGATGAACGGGATTTTTAAGCCATATTTGGACCTCTTCGTAATCGTATTTATTGATGATATATTGGTATACTCGAAGAGCAAGAGGGAACATGAAGAGCATTTGAGAATGGTATTGGAAATGTTGAGGGAGAAACAGCTTTATGCCAAGTTCTCTAAGTGTGAGTTTTGGCTAGATGCAGTGTCCTTCTTGGGGCACGTAGTTTCTAAGGATGGAGTGATGGTAGATCCATCTAAGATTGAGACAGTGAAGAATTGGGTGAGACCCACTAATGTGTCAGAAATAAGAAGTTTTGTGGGGTTAGCTAGTTACTACCGCCGATTTGTCAAGGGATTCTCTTCTATTGCTTCCCAATTGACGAACTTGACTAAGCAGAATGTTCCATTTGTATGGTCAGATGAATGTGAGGAAAGCTTTCAGAAGCTTAAGACTTTGTTGACTACCGCACCAATTCTTACCTTGCCAATAGAGGGTAAAGACTTCATTGTTTACTGTGATGCATCCTATTCTGGGTTGGGTGCAGTGCTAATGCAAGAGAAGAGTGTAATTGCTTATGCTTCGAGGCAATTAAAGGTGCATGAACGTAACTATCCGACCCATGATTTGGAATTGGCCGCGGTAGTGTTCGCATTAAAGCAATGGAGACACTATTTATATGGGGTTAAGTGTGAGGTTTACACGGATCATCGTAGCCTTCAAGATGTCTTTACTCGTAAAGATTTGAACTTAAGGGAGAGGAGATGGATGGAGTTACTAAAGGACTACGATATCACTATCTTGTATCATCCGGGAAAGGCGAATGTTGTAGCGGATGCTTTGAGTAGAAAGGCGGGAAGCATGGGAAGTCTAGCTCATTTGCAAGCTTCTAGACGCCCATTGGCTAGAGAAGTGCATTTTGGCTAACGATTTGATGAGGTTAGAAGTAAATGAGAAGGGAGGATTGTTAGCTAGTGTGGAGTCGAGATCTTCTTTTCTTGACAAGATTAAGGGAAAACAGTTTGATGATGAGAAACTAAGGCGAATCCGAGACAAAGTGTTGCAAGGAGAGGTTAAAGAAGCAACAATTGATGAGGAAGGTGTTTTGAGGATTAAGGGAAGGGTATGTGTACCCAGAGTTGATGATTTGATCAACACTATTTTGGCGTAAGCTCATAGCTCAAGGTATTCTATACATCCGGTGCAACCAAGATGTATCGTGACCTAAAGCAACACTTTTGGTGGAGTAGAATGAAGCGTGATATTGTTGACTTTATTGCCAAGTGTCCAAACTGTCAACAAGTGAAATATGAACACCAAAGGCCCGGAGGAACACTTCAGAGAATGCCCATTCCTGAATAGAAGTGGGAGAGAATCGCAATGGACTTCGTGGTTGGTCTTCCAAAGACATTGGGTAAGTATGACTCCATTTGGGTAATTGTCGATAGGTTAACTAAGTCTGCTCATTTCATTCCGGTAAAGGTGACTTACAATGCAGAGAAGTTAGCCAAGATCTATATCTCAGAAATCGTTCGATTGCATGGGGTTCCACTATCCATCATATCGGATAGAGGTACGCAGTTTACTTCTAAGTTTTGGAAAACATTGCATGCGGAATTGGGTACTAGGTTGGACCTTAGTACTGCGTTCCATCCTCAGACCGATGGTCAGTCTGAGCGAACGATTCAAGTCTTGGAGGATATGCTTCGTGCATGTGTGATAGAGTTTGGTGGACATTGGGATAGCTTCTTACCCTTAGCGGAGTTTTCATACAATAATAGCTATCACTCAAGCATTGACATGGCTCCATTTGAAGCATTGTATGGTAGGAGATGTAGGTCTCCCATTGGTTGGTTTGATGCATTCGAGGTTAGACCTTGGGGTACCGATCTTTTGAGGGATTCTATGGAGAAGGTGAAAGCTATTCAAGAAAAGCTTCTAGCGGCAAAGTAGACAAAAGGAGTATGCAGACCGAAAGGTTAGAGACTTGGAGTTCATGGAGGGTGAACAAGTCTTGTTGAAGGTTTCACCTATGAAAGGGGTGATGCGGTTTGGCAAAAGAGGTAAGTTAAGTCCAAGGTATATTGGACCATTTGAAGTGCTTAAGCGAATAGGGAGGTGGCTTATGAGTTAGCCTTGCCCCGGCTGTCCGAGTACATCCGGTATTCCATGTGTCCATGTTGAAAAGATACCATGGAGATGGAAACTACATCATCCGTTGGGATTCAGTTTTGTTGGATGAGAACTTGACTTATGAAGAGGAACCGGTTGCTATATTAGATAGAGAGGTTCGCAAGTTGAGGTCGAGAGAAATTGCATCCATCAAAGTTCAATGGAAGAATCGACCGGTTGAAGAGGCTACTTGGGAGAAGGAGGCAGATATGCAAGAAAAATACCCACATCTGTTTACAGATTCAGGTACTCCTTTTCGCCACTGTCCTTCTTCTCTTGATCGTTCGGGGATGAACGATGGGTAAATTGGTATCTATTGTAACGACCTGTTTAGTCGTTTTAGAGCAGCAGAACAAATTCGGGAAAAACTGGCTGAAACCACGGACCCAACGACGGACCGTCGCAGGCTCGACGGACCGTCGTGGGTGTTCCGTCCCATGACACTTAGAATTTTTAATTTGGGTACTGAAAATCGACTCTCTGAACTTCGTAACGAAATGGCAGAACGGACCGTCACATCCACGACGAACCGTCGTGAGTACCCGTTGCAAAACACTTCAACTTTTGAGAATTTGGTACAAGAAACGAGTCTCGACCGTCGGGGCGGAGGCGGGGCGGACCGTCCGCAGGGTGACGGGCCGTCCACGACCACGAAACACAGGAAGGACACGACGGCCTGTGTGACGGACCGTCGCACCCACGACGGCCCGTCACAGGCTGCACAATCCCAGGCAGTTTAGGATTTCTCCCCACGTTTTAAGGGTCGTTTTGGACTATTCTTTCCTTAATTATAAAGTTTGAGGGTTATTATTAATAAATCTAATTACTTGGGGGTTAAATTAGGTAACCTTAAGTTAATTAGTGGGTCATTATTACCATCTTTCATTCCTAATTATATAGAATTAGGGTAAAAGAAAGAGGGTTTGAATAAGAAAAAGAAAAGAACAGAAAGAGAGACAGATTGAATCGATTGGGAGAGAGAGAGAGTCGAACGAGGAAGAAGAATATCAAAGCTTGGGAAATTGCTTGTTGATTCCAATTCTTCGGTGGAGGTAGGTTATGGTTTTCATGCTATTCGTAGTAAACTCTTAATAGCGAATGATATATGTTAGTAGTATTGTAAAACCCTTCTATATGCTTAATTGTATGCTTGCATGAATGATGTTATTATGTAATTATGAATAAATAAGCATGACGAAGCTATTGAATCCCAAAACTTGAAAGAAACTTTAATCTACTTATTAATGATAATGCCTTGGTATAAAAGAAGGCTTGATGAATTAAAGTGATGGGATTGATGATGCCTTGGTATAGAGAAGGCTTGATGAACGGATATAATGAGAATTAGTGGATCGGAGTGTCACGTTCCGACACCTAGTATTAGTGGGACGGGTGTCACGAACCGACACGTAGAATTAGGGGATCGGAGTGTCACGTACCGACACATATAGGGGATCGGGTGTCACGAACCGACACATAGATTTAGGGGATCGGGTGTCACGAACCGACACGTAGATTTAGGGGATCGGGTGTCACGAACCGACACGTAGAATTAGGGGATCGGAGTGTCACGTACCGACACATATAGGGGATCGGGTGTCACGAACCGACACGTAGATTTAGGGGATCGGGTGTCACGAACCGACACGTAGATTTAGGGGATCGGGTGTCACGAACCGACACGTAGATGTAGGGGATCGGGTGTCATGAACCGACACGTAGATTTAGGGGATCGGAGTGTCACGTACCGACACAAGAGGATTAATGAATATGAGGGAGCGGAGTGTCACGCATCGGACACAAGAGGAATATGAATAATGAATCGTGAAAGATGAGAATATACTCAACATAATGAACTTAATTCCCAAATGAGCATGGTATTGAGGCTTGAGCCCTCATGGATGAACTTAATGGTACTTTTTGATGATTATAGTACTTGTTGTTGCTACATGTTGAGTTTTATAGTGGATTTATGATATTAATCGATATATCTTGTTTTCTATTTTGAGTTGGCCGATGATATCTACTCGGTACTTGTGGTTGTCTTGACCCCTACTTTTATGTTTTCTTCTTTGCTAATTGTGGAATACAATGAATGTTCCGTCATCTTCAACTCAAGAAATGATTCAAGCCAGTCTTACTACACCGTAAATTCGGGGTGAGCTAATACGCCTAGCTTGGTGGATCTTCTTCTTCAAGTCTTGATGCCTTGAAATCCGGCATGGACTAGCTTTTATGTATTTTTAGTTCTTAGACATTCTTAGTTTAGTAATTTGAAATAGATGTTCTTGTGATGATGACTTCCAGATTTTGGGGATATTAATAATAGTTTTGAATTGTTTTATTAATGAGTTAAGTCTTCCGCATTACTTATGATGATATTACATTGAAATGTTAAGGTTTAGATTGGTTGGTTCGCTCACGTAGGAGGGTAAATGTGGGTGCCAGTCGCGGCCCCGATTTGGGTCGTGACAGATTCAGATATCTTAAAAACTAGGGTTGTTTCCAGTCGTTTTTGTCGAACTCATTTCCCTTGTATCCTTGTTACGATATTAATATTGAATAGGCTAGAAATCATGTTGTTGGTATGTGGTTCTTCCTGATCTTAATGTGTATGGGTTTTGATTAAATAATGATTGAATAAACCTATTAATTAGACTCGTTAGATTCTAAGTGTTATTATGTGAATCGAAAGAATGATACTTAGTTAAAGATATGCTCAAAAATGTTATGTATGAAGAAGTTACGTTATGTTGTGCATACTTTATGTTAATATGACTTTATAAAGATGATAAATTCGTCAAATGCTAATATGATGCTGTCAAAGATGTTTAAAAAAAACAATAAAATGGCTAACAAAAATGTTGTTCAAAATTTATATGGGAATTTGCTATAATGTTATCTCTAAATAATAAAAACATTGGCGTATTGAATGAAATTTTTGCTTATGACAACAAAGCAATTATGAAATCTATATCCAATTGCCTATGTCAATACGAATCTGATGCCAATACATTGTCTAACAATACATTGTCAAACACGTTGTAAGGAATTGGCTATAATATTATCTTAAGTTACTAAAAGATTGGCTAATGTATAATATATAAAAACTTAAGCATGTTGAACATGAAAATTTGCTTATGCCAACAAATATGATTATGAAATCTATGCCCAATTGTTTATGCCAATACTAATCGTATGTCATTAAAATGGCTAACGATACATTGTTTAAAAGTGATGCACGTAAATGTCTATAATATTGCGTAAATAAGTACAAGATTGGCTTATGTATAATATATAAAAACATAAGCATGTTAAACATGAAAATTGGCTAATGCTAAAAAATATGTTATGAAATCTATGCCTAATTTTTTATGTCAATACTAATCATATGCAAATAAAATGGCTAACGTTACATTGTCTAAAAGAGATGCATGTAAATGGATAAAATATTATGATAAATAAAAAAATGATTGGATAATTTATAATATATAAAAACTTATGCATGTTGAACATGAAAACTGGGCTATATTGACAAGTTTGTTTATGAAATCCATGCCCTATTGTTTATGCCAATGCTAATCGTATGCCAATAATAAGGTGAACTGTACATTGTCTAAAAGTGATACATGTAAATAGATATAATATTATTTTAAATAACTAAAATATTGGCTAATGTATAATTTATAAAAACATAAGCATGTTGAACATGAAAATATGCTTATGCCAACAAATATGGTTATGAAACCTATGCACAATTTTTTATGCCTATACTAATCGTGTGCCAATAAAAAAGCTAATGATAAATAGTCTAAAAGTGATTCATGTAAATAGCTATAATATAATGTTTAATAACTAAAAAATTTGATAATGTATAATGTATAAAAACATAAGCATGTTGAACATGAAAATTGGCTTATGCCAACTATGGTTATTAAATCTATGCCATATTATATATGCGAATACGAATCGTATGCAAATAAAATGGCTAACAAAACATTGTAATGTTAAGTGATGCATGTAAATGTCTATAATATTATGTTAAATAAATATAACATTGGATAATGGTTAATACATATTAAATTTAAATTTGAACATACATAAAATTGGCATATGGAAAAAAATGGTTATGTAGTTTAATATTCAAAGGTTCATGCCAATACTAATCATATGTCAATATTGTGTAGTTAGAGTTTCAAATGATAATATTATTACTTCTAAACTAATTCAATGAACCCATAATCAAGGGCATGCCACGCATTGGGACAACTCCCAACATGCTCTAAACGAATGACACATGAACTCATGCAACTCATTGAATGAAGTGCTCATCATCCATTAACAATGATATGAATCTACTACACTAAAGTAAGTAAGTAACTTAAGATACAATAATGGGGTGTTAAAGTAAGTGAGACAAGTCTCCCTTACACCTAAGATACAATGTTAAAATAATACTCACGTATGAAGGTGTGTTGAATGTGTCAGCCAGTCCCATTAACACCAAAGGAATATATGTAAGGAAAATTTACATCTCATAAATTTAATATAAGGATTACTAGTCAAAAATAGAGTAAATAAATATCAATCTAGAAGCAAGCGTCCATAATGCTTGA
The DNA here is from genome assembly GCA_027789145.1 of Solanum arcanum. Lineage (NCBI taxonomy): Eukaryota > Viridiplantae > Streptophyta > Magnoliopsida > Solanales > Solanaceae > Solanum > Solanum arcanum. Next base: position 20,014,941 of record CM050941.1, read on the forward strand.
GTCAACACTAAATGATAAAGAATAAATGAATATTGACGTGAAGAGGTCAGTTGTTATGTTAATCTATAATGCTAATGGATATGGTTACAATATGATAAGAGGATAAGATAAATGGTGAGGCAAGTCTCAACCAAGCCTAAGTAAAGATCACTAAAAGTACTCACCTAAGAGAGTGTTGAATATAGAGATACAAGTCTCAATCATACTCTATATGTAAGTGTAAGGACAATGCACACTTAATACAAATGATGAGATGAGAAATCATCTAATAAGATATGATTCCTTCATGCTAGAAGCAGGCTTCCATGATGTATGAGTTGAATGTAATGGAACTTTATACTGAGCACCGACGGGCTAGCTATGAGTGGTGATTCCTTCCTTCGGGAAGGGAGGAGGTTCACGTAACTCTCAAGAGATGAGACTTTTTGGCATGCCGGGTATAAGTCTCCTTATATCTCCTAGTTATTGAAGCTATACTGCCAATATAGGGATCTAGTAGGATTTGACTCCCTCTATACACTAGCATGTTCGGGTCACCTTATCTACTGATTCCACCTCTTTTCAGTATGGTCAGATACTGGATTTCATGATGCTCACATGATCTATAACGGTTATGGTTAAAGTTCCCAAAGAAAGAATGAGGACAACCTAGAAGTGTGAAAGATAATGAAATGAACGATACCAAAGATGTGTGTGCAGGAAAATTAGGATATGAAATAAAGTTCAAGTAATGACATTACGACATTCATGGTCATTGCACTTCATGATCCTTATGAGAGTCTTAAACTACATCCTAGATATAGATAGTGTTTACATCAGTCTACAAATGAATTAAATGAATAATGTAAAGTATGAATGAACAAATAAAAGCATACTCTGTTTATTCTAATGAAGACCCTCGGGTTGAAGTCCCATATGTTGGCCCTCACATGAGATGTCTTATGCTACATCAACGATTTCAAAATATCGTGTATATGAAATGCATAATATACAAAACATGAAAGAAATTAAATCAATAGCATGATAAATAGAGAATTTCTTATTAAAGGTAATTAATATATAGTGTAAAAAATGACTCACTATAAGATAGGGAAATCATTCCTTAGTCCTTGGATTACTTACATCGATTCATTGTGGATATGGGACTACAATGAATCATTTCACTTTTAAGTAAAACATAGGACCAAAAAAATTATTGAATTACACAACAAGAAAAGGAAAAAGACTGATAAATAATCTAAGTGTACAAGGAGGAGCTCTCAGCGTAAGCGAATCAAAATCTCAAATCTTCGGCCAAGTAACCCTAACATGAACACTAAACCATAGGTATTACAACTCAAATTTTTAACCCAAACCCTAAGATTAAAAATAAACTTAAATCCTAACCCTAACCCTATCCCTAAACCATTAACCCCAAGCCCAAAATACAAAAACCCAACTATTAAACACTAAATTGGAGATTTTAAAAATAAATCTTAAACCTCAAAACCTAAAACCTAAAAAAAAAATCTAACCCTAATCGTATCCATAATACTAACCCTAACACTAACCCTATCCATAATACTAACCCTAACCCTATCCTTAATCTTAACACTAAACCCAATAGCTGAAATCCCAAAAACCTAATATTAAACACAAAACCATAGATATTACATCTCGAGTAACCCCAAACCCTAACTCTTAAAAACACAACCTAAAACCTAACCCTTACTCTAACATTAACCCTAACACTAACCCTATCATAAACCATCAAACCAAAGCACAAAATACACAAATTCAAATGATAAACACTAAACAATAGATCTTAAATCTCAAATGCTTAACATTGATTCATAAAACCTAAATAAAACATAATCGACATCACAAACACCTAGACATTAACAGTAAAGCAAACATTTTAAACCTCAAATCCTAAACCACAAACCGTAAAACCTAAAAAATTAAACACGAACTGTAACCTTAAACCTTACCCTAAACATAAACCATTAACCTACAACCCAAGCCCAAAATACAAAAATCTAAACTAGTTATCTCTCTAACTTATATCTCTAAAAAAAACTTCCTAACATTGATTCAGCTGCGCGTCTAACGATTAGTCAAACGGCTATTTCGGTAGGTACTTATATGGCACGTGAGACGCTGGCGTTGAACCTTATACCACCGAACCAGCCTTAGTAGGGGCTCTAAGAGGAAAGAATCGACCCTTACTCAATCCCTCTCTAATGCATCTAATAACTCTTGGAAAGATCAATCTCAAGGTGCGATGAACAGTGAACTTTCTAGGAAGGGTGAAGAGAAGACCAACAACAATATTACCCAGAATCAATAAGGTGTAACAAAGAATGAAATCGTGAAGTGGATTATTCTAATCAGTTGAAGTTACTCAATAATCAATTATCAAGAAATACTAGTGAAACAATAAAAAAAAAAGGTAAAAGCTCTGGGAATGTAGCAATGAATACCTAGGAAGGCGATATTCATAAACATGTGAGCAAGGAGAAAAACAATGCTGAAGGAAATCAAAGGAAGGAATATGTGGGAGCAAGCCTTATGTATAAAGGTCTTCACAATAAAGCTTTACTATGGTAGCAGCACATTATTTTGGTGGAGAGTTCTTCAAACCCCTCATTTGAATTCAATCCCAAAGAGGCAGATGCTCAAATACAAGGCCCTCAACAATCCTTCAAGGAGCAAGAAGAAAAGGAAAATCATGAATGTAATCATACTAACCACAACTCTAAGTTCAAATATTCTAATAGTGTTGTTAACATTAGACATGAGAATGAAAATGCTATGGGAAATTTTGCTGGTAGGACTAGTGGTCAGAGAAGAGTGAGGAAAGCATTAAAAATTATTGTCAGCAGGAATAGGTGAATGATGAGAAGGGAAATATCAATACGAACTAGGAAAAGGAATGTAATAGTCAGTGAAAGGGGAAAATGGTTAAGGGTGATCAAAATCAATGGGCTCTAAATAAGAACATTGTGGTAAGGAATCAACACATGAAACAACATGAAGAGCAACATGATAACAGCAGGCAGAGTCTCTATTATATTGAATTTTTAAAATTTCTAGTAACTTTGAAAGAAGGAGTCCTAATGTCTAAAATGGTAGTTATAATGTCTTTAACCTCAATACTAATACTTCTAATAATAATAAGAGTAATCTAGTTACTAAACCAGATTAGGTTCAGGAACTTGCTCTCTATACTTTTATCAAAAATCTTGCTTCAAGATTGAGTCACATACATTCTTCTCAAGCTCCTACTATGGTGTTGAGAACCACCGCCAAACAAACTACCAAGCTGGGGCATCCTGCTATGATCTTTGATATGTATGATTACATTCACACTTTGATTGTAGACTGCAAATACACCTTAGTTGGAAATTTAGTACTGCCATGCTTAAAGTGGAGTTGATTAGGAAGAGTTTTATACAATAAACTCAATTAAGTGTGTGTGGGGGGGGGTGAACATTGTTACACTACAATACAAAACATGTGTTTATTGACTTGCAGACATAGTTGTACTACAAAACAGTCCAGAGAAAACAAAGGATGACTATTGAAGGAAAACTAAATAGAATACAAGCATGGACACCTTTCTTCAAACCTGAGGAAGAGACCCCAATTGTTCTTGTCTGGTAAATTTTTCCTGGATTACCATGGTACTGCTACAAGAAACCTTTCCTTACTCCATTGTTGGAATATGTTGGTAATGTTCTTTATCTAGACACTGCATCTATCAAAAGGTCTAGGGTAGTAATGGGCAAAGTTAAGATGCAAATAGACTTGACTAAGCATAGACCTAGACATGTTTTGATCTGACTAGATCCTGAAGGTGATACCATTGGATTCTGTCAACATTTGGAATATGAGAATGGTTTGCCATATTGTGAGTATTGTAAACATCAGGGGTATGATACTGATACATGTATATGAAATTGAGGGATGAAGAGTACAGACAAAGGAAAGAAAAAAAAGGGGAGAAAAACAACAAAAAACCAAAGATACCAACAAATCAAAGGAACAAGAAGATACACACAAAAAAGCAAGGAAAATAGAGAGCAACAACAACTTCAAGGTACATATAATAGCATGCAATGGCATGAAGAGCACCAAAAGAAGGAGGAATGGCAAACACAAAAAAAGGAATAACACAAGAAAACAGGAGCAAGAAACCCGAAAGAATGTATGGAGACCTACTGCCATAAACTTGATTAAAAAGGAGGATCACCAAGAAGGTATAGACACTAATTCTCCTTATTATCTTTTCCTAATCTGGAAATGCAAGATTATCATAATGCACCAGGAGGGGATATAGGAAACAAAGATCAAAGAATGGGAGATGCACCAAACAAGGAAATAAAAGAAAAAACTGCAACTAATCAGGAAAGGAGAAGGAGAAAAGAAATTCAAATAAAGGAGCACATGAGAAAAAGTCCAGACAAAAAAAAACAACATCAACAAAAGGAAGGGACATATAAAAATCTAGGTTTTGTAGATGAGAACCCTACAAATGTTGATTTAGATATCTCTTTTAGTAGGTTGGTTTTAGCCGTTGGAGGTATGCTAGGGGGATGTCAAGAGAAGACTACTAACATGCAGGAGGGAGCAACCAAAGGGGGGAACATACCTCATGATGGGCATGAGGAGGATAATACTTACCAAAACTCTGACTATAGATACCACAATAGAAGGAAAAAGCAACCGAAGGAGAATGTGAAAAAGAGTTAGAAAAAGGAGCATCATTGGGACAACAGAATTACAATTAACAAGGAAGTGCATAAAGGAATACAAGGTAGAGACACAAAAATCATGAAGGCTCAATATAAAGAAAACAAGGTAAAGGAGATGCAGAACAGTAATAGAAAAAATATTGTAGAAAATACCCCTAGAAGAATAAACAATCCTAGCAAGCAGAAAAGGAATGCAACTAAGAGAAAACATAATAATAAACAAGAGGCAGACCAGGAAAACCATGGGGAGAAGAGTTTGAATTCAGGTAAGGAGTAAAGGTTTAAAGACAAACAACAGGGTAAGATAAATATCTTAGATCAAACTAGAATTTTAGCCTCCCCCTAGAGCATTACCTGATAAACATTATGGAAAATTTCAATTCAATACTGCCCCTCTATTTTATTAATATAAGGTTATCAATTCAGAGGATGAAGTTGAAAGAAATAATAAATATGGGCATGAACTTGATGATGATGATGAGACTAGTAATGCTCTGATAAGAGCATTTAGCCCTCAAAATGACAATGAGTTTTAGGAGGAGGTTCAGTAAGTTACACAAAAGCAAGGTTTATCTCCAAGAAGATTGAAACATGAGAAATTTCATTCCCAAAACAAAGCCATTAAAACAATCTTTGCTGGCAGACCAAATACAAGGCTTTTCTCCTCTAGATATTCCCAATGATTAGTACAATAATTTGGAATGTGAGAGGTATCAACACTCAGGGAGTCGTGGAAAGAATCAAATATTTTTAAAAATATGTATCACCTTGCCATTATTACTATTCTAGAACCTCTGCAAATAGTAGTATTATCATGAACGTTAAAAATCAGCTAGCCATGGATAATGTTATATAAAATTATAATGGCAAAATCTGGTTGTTCCGTAATGGGGATGTAGACAGTGAGGTAGAGGATAAGCATGATTAAAAAATTACTTGTAATTATAGCCACAAAGAGCATCAAAATTATTTCACCATGAGTTTTGTATATGCCAAATGTAAAGAGTATCTGAGAAGACCTATTTTGGATAAAATGCTTCTACAGGCTGAGGTTGAGGATAGACCGTTGTGCTTAGTGGGACATTATAATGTTATAACCTCCACTAAGGAAAAATTTGGGGGCATTCCTTACAATATCAAGAAAATCCTTGATTTCATTGCAATCATCGAAGCATGTGGCCTGATGGACATGGGCTTTAGTTGTCAAGAATACACTTGGTATAATAATAGGGACATTATGTGAAAAGGCTTGACAAATTGTTGATAAATGATAATAGGTTAGAAACAATGCCTCAAACTACTATCACCCACCTTCCTTCCATTGGTTATGACCATTTTCCTTTGTTGTTGGAAATCATTAACAATGAAGGGAGCCATACCAAGTATTTCAAATTCCTTAAATGTTTGGTGGATAGCCCTAACTTTTTAGGAATTGTGAAAGCTTGTTGGGATAGGTAGGTGAATGGAAATAGTATGTGGAGATTTAACCATAAGATGAAAAGGCTCTCTAATACTCTAAATAAGTGGTTCAAAGAGGAATTTGGGGACATTTTCAAGACAGTTAGAGAGTATTAAGGAAAAGTTAAAGAGGCAAAGGAGAAGTTTATCCAAAACTATAGTGCTAAGAACAGAGAGAATCTACATTAAATAAATACTTAATATATTATTTATATCTTGTAGGAGGGTGCTATTATGAAATAGAAATATTAGCTCCATTTGTTCATAGAATGGAATACTAATTCCCAATTCTTCCATTCCTTGATATGGGGTAGATGGAGAAGGCTCTTCATCCACAAGATCCGTGAAAAATAGGAATGGATTAAAGGAGATAAAAACATAGGTAAGGCTGCATATAAATACTTTAAGGAGTTGTTTGCAGGGGAGAGTAAAAGTATCATGAGACAAACCTAGAATTCGTCCCTAGAATGGTTACTCAAGAGCATAATGAGAGACTTAATTCTCAGCCTACTATGATTGATCTACAAGAAGTTTTCATTATGAACCCCAATTGTGCAGCAGGGGCTAATGGTATAAATGGGTATTTTTTTCAAAAATGTTGGCACATTATCAATCACGACTTTATGAGATTGGTATTAGCTTTTTTAAGTATCCCTGATATCCCCAAGTATTTTTCTCATTCTTGTATAGTGATTATACCCAACATGAATAATCCTAACAAATTGAAGGAGTTCAGGCCTATTAGTCTGAGAACCTTCATAAGTAAAATCATCTCCAAACTGTTGAGTACAAGATTGAGCCCTATTCTGCCTAACTTGATCTCTCTCGACCAGTCTAGTTTTGTAAAGGGTAGAAGTATAACTGAAACTAACATGTTGGCATAGGAAATCACCCATCAGATTAAAGAGCCTAACGTAGGTAGCAATGTCATTATAAAACTTGACATCGCTAAGGCCTATGACAGAGTCTCATGGGCTTACATTTACTTGGTGTTAAGGAAGATGGGTTTTGAGGAATCATTCATTGATATGGTGTGGAGAACCAAGGCTAATAATTGGTACTCCTTCATATTTAATTGAAGAAGATTTGTTTTTTTCGAATCTTCTAGGGACCTTATGCAAGGAGACCCCTTCTCCCCTGCCGTATTTATTTTAGGTTTTGAGATGCTTTCAGTATCCTTCAATGGACTCTATAATCATCAAGACTTTCATGTCTTTGTCATGTAAAGAAGGGGCCCCTAAGTGAATCATCTAATTTTTGCAGATTACACCATTTTGTTTACTTAAGAAAGGGTTATGTCTCTTAAACGCATCATGCAGACTCTCGGAACCTTTATAAATACTTCTGGCAAATTGATTAATAGTGAGAAAAGTCCAATAATGGTTCATAAAAATGTGTTTGACACCACAAAAGAGAGAACTAAAAGGATCACAGGGTTCTAACAAATGCAAAGGATTACCAATTATCTGGGATGTCAACTATTGGTGGGTAGCCCTATGAATTCATATTTTTCTGACCTTATTTCTAATGTTATTTGGAGGATTACAGGTTGGGAAACCAAGCAACTAAACTATGGTGGAAGAGTTGTGTTGATTAAAATTTTTATTCAAGCCTTACCCATTAATTTAATCTCTACTATCACCACATGCCACTTTTATTAAACAAGTACAAATGTTGATGGAAGATTTCTTCTAGGGCAGGAAGAGTGACAAGAAGAAGTATCATAGGCTTCCTGGAGGAACCTTAGCTATCCTATTGACAAAGAAGGGGTGGAAATGAAAATTTTGAAAGATATGTGCTTAGCTTTCCAATATAAACAGTGGTTGAATTTTAGAGTTAAGCACACATTGTGGGAAGAAATTACAAAGCTAAATACTGCCAAAGATCAAATCCTATCTGTAAGAAATGGGAAATTGGGTATTCACTGAATAGGAAATATGATTCAGAACTGGTGGAAGGGGGAGCAGCACATTCATTGGAACTTTAACTCAGCAAATTGTTCCTTTTGGTGGGAAATCTGGACTAGTGAAGGGCATCTTGCTCAATTTTTAGAAACAACCATAGAGTAGACACCACGAATGTAGTTGATTTTTTGGTAGAAACCTAGTGGAACTTTGAATTGCTTTTTTAATAGGCAACCCCTTGAAAACTAGCCACTTTCCTAGCAATACACGTTCCCAAGCATCAATCTTCTGACCAAGCTTATTGGAAAATAAATTCAAATAGCATGTTAACTTCTGCTTTAGCCTGGAATGAAATAAGGGAAAAGAGGCGCAATGATCAATTTGGGGATTCCATTTGGCAGAGGAATTTACTATTTAAAGCCTCATTTCTTCTTTGGAGAGCTTTAAATGGAAAGCTACCTACTAATGAGAGTTTAATTAACTTTGGTTAAGAAACTTCTAACTATTTTTGTTGCAAGAACAGGGCAGGATTAGATACCATCAACCATATCTTTTACAATGTAGAAGTTGCTAGGGATGTGTGGAGATGGTTTTAAAAAAGAGCAGGGGTAGAAATTGATCATAGATAAATGAGGCAACTTGTAACACAATGGTTTTCAATGAAACACAACAAAGAATCTCATAACTCATCCTCCAGGCCTTCCCAATACTAATCTGCTGGAATTTATAGAAACATACATGTGCTTGTAAATATGGAGGCAAAACCCTAATGGCAATAGGGTAAGGTATGTAATTTATAGTGATAATTATAAACTTATAAAATATATTTTTCCGCACAATATCAGGCCCCCTACTTTGTTTAGAATAATCATACTAGCTATAAGATGTATCTATGTTAAAAAGATGCAAAAGATAGACTAGACAAGACCACCTGATCAATGGATAAAAGTTAAAACAGATGGAAGTGAAATTGATAATTTAGGCAAGATAGGGGCAGGAGGTATACTGAGAGATCATGAAGGCAATCTCAAATTAGCATTAACCTCACCCTTGGGAAGTGGTACCAACAATCAAGGAGAAAGAAGAACAGCTATCTTTTGGTATATCTTGGGCTTTGGAACAAGGCTACAGGAAGATCATATTGGTAACGGATCCCATGCTAGCAGTCAACAGCATACTCCAAAAAAACAATCCTTAGTTGAGCATTTGCAATAGACTAGACATATTGAAAGGCCTCAGAACCCATATACATGAATTCAAATGTAATCATGTTTACAGGGAAGCTATTTGGGTAGCTGATGCACAATCCAAACATAGACACAAAATTTCATTTCCGAAATTCTACTATACTATACAAGAGCTACCTAAAGAGGCAAAGGCCTATTTTAAATTCGACTTAATGGAGTACCCATGCTTCAGAAGGATGAAAACAAAAAAAGATCAACGAACCTCCTTAAACGTTCTATTAACTTTTCAACTAAGGTATAACTCACAATATAACTTCTTTGAATATCTTAAGTTAGATTTTTGATTTTTTGAGATGTAAAGGGAGAGTCTCCCTAATTTATGTTTCCTAGATTCTATGAATTGAGAGGAGTCATCTCTTCTAGATATATAGAAACTTCGGATTCATCTTATTGTAAGGTGAGGGTTAGATTTCTTCACAAAATTGAATCCAACTCACCATAGGAATAGAGGTAAGGTTTATGTCCCCCACTTTGTACATTTTTTTTGTGAAAAAGGTAAGGCCTGGGGGTGATTCTTAGCCCCTACCCTTACAAGGGCATTAAAACAAAAAAACCCAAAATACCAAAACCCAAACATTAAACTCTAAATCATAAATTTTAAACCAAAAATACTAAAACCCAAAATCTAAAATCTTAAAAAAAATACTAAACTCTAACCTTAAACATAACCATATCCTTAACCCCACCCCTAAACCCTAAACACTAAACCTGAATCCCAAAATACCAAAACCCTAACATTGAATACTAAACAATATATAAAACAACTAAAATCCATAACCCAAACCCAAAAACCTAAAAACAACCTAAAACCTAACCCTAAACCTAACCCTACCATAAATCCTAAACCCCATATATTGAACACCAAACCAATGATATTAAACCTCAAATTCTAAAGTCTAAACCAAAAAACCTAAAAAAAGAATCTAACTGTAACCCTAACATTAACCCTAACCTTTTTCCAAACCCTAACTCTAAAACAAAAAATCAGAAAACCTAAGCCCAAAATACCAAATCACAAACATTATTAAACCATGGTTTTTAATCCTCAAATGCTAAACCATGAACAAAAACCTATAAAAAAACCTACACCCCAACCCTAATCCTAACCCTAAACCTAAGCCTATACCCTAAATCCTAAACCCTATGACCAAATAAAACAATATGTCCAAAACACGAAAACTCAAACATTAAACCCTAAACAATAGATTTTAAACTACTATAAATCTAAAACCTAAAAAAATAAACCCTAACCTTAACCCTTACACTAACCCAAACCCTAAACCATTAACCTGAAGAATTAAGCCCAAAAAATCCAAAGCTAAACATTCAACAATAAACCATAGATTTTAAACAAAAAATCCTGAACCCCAAAAAATAAAACCTAAAAAAACCTAAACTCTAATACTAACCCAATCCCTAACACTAACCCTAGACCTATCCTTCAACATAGTCCAAAACCTAATTAAAAAATAACAAAACTCTAACATTAAACACTAAATCATAGATATTAAAATTCAAATAACCCAAAACTCTAAAACATAAAAAACAACCTAACCTACCCTAACCCTAACATTCACCCTAACATTAACCCTCCTATAAACTCTAAACCCAAAGACCAAAATACAAATACCCAAATATTAAACAATAAAGAATAGATTTTATACGTCAAATTCTAAACTTGAAATCATAAACCTTCAAAAGGCTTAGTCCAAAATAAAAAATACCAAGACATTAAACCTAAAACTATACATCTTAAATCTCATATTCTTAATCACAAACACTAAAACCTAAAAAACCTAAAACCTACCCCTAGCCCTAACACAAACCTAACTCTAATCATAACCTAACCTTAACCATAAATTATTAACCCAAAAGCCCAAGCCCAAAATAAACAAATCCAAAAATTAAACACTAAACCATAGATTTTTAACCGAATATCAAAAACCCAAAAACCTGAAACATAAAAAAATACTAAACCCTAACCTTAACCTTAACCTTAACCCTATCCTTAACCCTAACCCTACACCCTAAACCCTAAAACCAAAGCCCAAATACATCACTTCCTCATTTGCATAATTTTATGTCTTTCTCTCACTAAACGCAAGTTGCTGACTCCATTGGCTAGTTCAACCAAATGGAAACGGCGCTTGAGCCTCCGGAGGACTCTTGTAGGCCGACGGACAAGTGCAAAAGGGGACGCACAAAGGAGAAGAACACATTACAACAAGAAATTCCCCCTAATTCATTTCACAACTCTTAGAATTTGCCTTTGAATAAAGCGATGAAAACTGCAAACTCTAAGAGGGAAATGGTAGGGAATTGCAAAATTATTTCCCGTGAATCCATCTGACTAAATAAAGAAGATAGGGATATGAAGGATGATTCTTGTAACAACCTGTTTAGTCGGTTCAAGCAGTAGAACGATTTTTTGATAAAAATTGACTGGGTCGACGGATCACGCGACGGACCGTCATAGTCACGACAGACCGTGATGGACTCCGTCGTCCCATACTTGTGTAATTTCTTCTACTTCTCTCCTCATTACCCTCGACGACAGGTAGGACAAACCATCATACGCACGACGGTCCGTCGAGGGTCTTCGTACCAAAATACTTCAACTCTGAAATCTAGTTACAGGGATCGACTCTATGAAATTCACGACAGGACTACTACATCACGGACCGTCGTAGATACGACGGACCGTCACAAGTTGCGTAACTTCACTACTGAATTTAACTCTCTGAACTTTGTGACGGACCTGCAGGATGGACCGTCGTAGATACGACGGACCGTCACAAGCTGTGTAACTCCACCCTGGGCCAGATTTTCGCTAAAATTTAAATGGGTGTTTTGGACTATTCATGATTATTATTATGAAATTAGTGGGTTAAGTTCAATAATTTATTTACTTAGGGGTTAAAGAAGATAATAGTGAAATAAATAGTGGGTTCCTTTTATCATAATGGATTATATGATAATTAGGGTAAAAGAAAAAGAATCTGCAGAAAAAAAATAAAAAGAACAGAAAGGGAAAACAAGCGAGAGAGAGAGAACGAAGAAGAAAGCAAGTGACTTAGACTTCAGATTGAAAAGGTTCAAAGGCATTGAGGAGGTAGCTTGCTTGATCACGATTCTTCTGTTGAGGTAGGTTATGGTTTAACTTCTATATGATAGATAAACTCTAAATAGTGATTGATATGTATTGGGTGGTATTGTAAAGTCTTCTATGTACTTGATTGTGCAGTTGTAGTTGGTTAGAATGATGAGATTGTTGAACCTTCAATCTTAAATCCTCTCTATTAAGATGACGCCCTGAAATAGAGAAGACTTGATGAACTAAAATAATGAGATAAATTGATCGGAGTGTCATGTTCCGACACGATAATATTAGATCGGAGTGTCACATTTCGACACGGTATAGGGGATCAAAGTGTCACGTTCCGACACGATAATAAAAAAGATAAGGAATCTTGAATTATGTTAATATACTTAAATTCGAAGAACCTATTTCCCAAATGAGTATGGTGTGGAGGCTTGAGTCCTCATAGGTGTGATTGGTGTTGTTGTCAATGGTTCTTGTACTTGTTGCTAGTAACCTGTTATGTATTGTGGTTGATTTTATATTATTATTCAGTATATATTTTTTTCTATTTTGAGTTGGTCGATGATACCTACTCAGTACGTGTTTCTTGTACTGACCCCTACTTGTAATTTTCTTCTTTTTTATTTTTGGAGTGCAGCAAGCGTGCCATGAAATTCGACTCGTCCTCAGCTCTAGGCAGTCTTCAGTACATAAGAGTTCATGGTGAGATATTATTCCTAGCTCGTGGTGGATTCTGTCCTTCACGTCTTGATGTCTTGAAGTTCGGACATGGACCATATTTTTACTTATTTTAGCTTCTTGAATACTCTTAGATTTAGAAATTTGAGGATAGATGTTCTTGATGTGATGACTTCCTGATTTTGGGAATAATAAGTATTAAACTTTAGAAGTTTATTTAATTGATCTTGTTAATAATTTTTGGTTCTTCCGTATTATTTTTTTTACTATTCATAATTGATATACCGATAAATGTTGGGGTTTAGATTTGTTGGTTCGCTCACCTAGGAGAGTAAGTGTGGGTGCCACTCGCGGCTCGTTTTGGGTCGTGAAAAATTTGGTATCAGAGCCTTAGGTTGTTGGTCTCATCACACAAGAACGATTCTAGTAGAGTCTTGAGGAACCGTAGGGGGACACCCTTACTTTTCTTTGAGAGGCTATAGGACTTTAGGAAAACTCCATTCTTTCTTTCTTTCGTGCTATTACTTGGATCCAATTGGTATCTAGGTGAAACAAATTGGTATCTGACATCCTCACTCTATTCCGCAGATGGTTAAAACTAGAGCAACACCTGTGCCAACACCAACACCGGCAAGACAGGGTGCGTCTGAGCCAACCATTGGGGCTGTAGCTCGAGGAGGAGCAATGGAAAGAGGCCATGGTAGTGGTCGCAAGAGAACACTCTCAAGGGGTAGAGGAGAAACACCTGGTCCAGCTAGTAATTGGTCGGTGACTCCTCCTCACAGTGATGAGGTAGTGAGAGAGGGTGAAGAAGGGGAAAACGAGCAGGTTCAAGATGAGGAATTACCACCACAGCCTACCCCAGAGATGATTAACCAGGTTCTTACTTATCTTAGCGGGTTATCTGATCAGGGCCAGACACCTCCATTGTTTTTTGCACCAGCACCTCATGTTCCGGAAGTACAACATGCAGCTGTTGTGGCTCCCCGCATGGATGCCTCATTAGAAGTAGGCATGTTTCCTCGATTGACTACAGGGTCAATAATTACGATTGATTAGCATGAACTTTTCACTAAATTCTTAAATTTGAAACCTCCAGTCTTCAAGGGTGCTGAATCTGAGGATGCCTATGATTTTTTGGTTGATTGTCATGAGCTGCTACATAAGATGGACATAGTAGAACGACTCAGTGTTGAGTTTGTGACCTACCAGTTTTAGGGGTATGCGAAAATGGGGTGGCGGTCGTATGTTGAGTGTTAACCAGCATAGGCACCACCTATGACTTGGGCATCATTCTCTAGCTTATTTATGGAGAAGTATATACTCCGGACTTTGATGGACAAGAGGAGAGATGAGTTCCTGAGCCTAGATCAAGGCAGGATGTCTGTTACTTTTAATGAGGCTAAATTTCGTGCACTATCCAGGTATGCCACCCAGCTTTGCTTCAGTCCACAAGAGCGGATTCGCCGTTTTGTGAAAGGATTGAGGTCAGATTTGCAGATCCCAAACTTTACGGTGTAGTCAGCCGGCAAAGAAAATCCTTTCAGGAAGTGGTTGATTTTGTGATAGAAGTGGAGGGGGTGAAGCCAGACGACTTCACCATGGCGTCAACATCTAAGAAGTTCCGTAAGGGAGGTGAGTTTAGTGGTTCTTAATCCAGAGGGAAGAGTTTAGGAGGTTACCTAGCCCGTCCTATTCAGTCTTCACTACAGGCTGTAACTGGGGGTCCATCGCAGACCAGTCTGCATTTTTCTGAGTTTGGAGGTTATCCCCAGACTTCGTCATTCTCATAGAGACCTATGCTTGACTCCAGGAAAAGTTATGGGTGTGGTGAGACTGGACATATTAGGAAATATTGTCCAAGACAGAGTTACAGACTCCCAATAGCTAGAGGTAGAGGTGGTCATGGTAGGGGCCACCATTCTGGAGGACGTGGTTGCCAAGGTAATAGTGGTCATCAAATAAGTCGAGGTGGCGGGCAAGTTTGAAATACAGCAGCGCAACATTGTAGGGGCAACAGGAAGACAGGTGATAGGGCCCATTGTTATGCTTTCCCTGGGAGGTCTGAAGCAGAGACATCTGATGTTGTTATCACAGGTAATCTTTTGGTCTGTGATTGCATGGATTCTGTATTATTTGATCCTGGATCCACATTTTCATATGTATCTTCCTCGTTTGCTACTGGTCTTGATTTATATTGTGATTTTCTTGACATACCTATCCGTGTCTCTACTCCTGCGGGTGAGTCTGTGATAGTAGAGGAGGTGTATAGGTCTGGTCTTGTGACTTTTCTGGGGAGCAATACTCATGTAGATTTGATTATTCTAGAGATGGTCGATTTCGATGTAATTCTGGGTATGACTTGGCTTTCTCCAAATTTTGCAATCTTAGATTGTAATGCTAAAACTGTGACATTGGCCAAGTCTGGGATGGATCCGCTAGTGTGGGAGGGTGACTATATTTCCACTCCATTTCATATCATCTATTTTCTTCGTGCTAAGGGAATGGTTAGTAAGGGTTGTTTAGCTTTCTTGGCACATCTCAGGGATTATACTTCCCAAGTACCTTCGATTGAGTCTGTCTCGATAGTCCGTGAGTTTTTGGATGTGTTTCCTGCAGACCTTCATGGTATTCCACCAGATAGGGATATTGATTTTTGTATTGATCTGGAGCCGGGTACTTGCCCCATTTCCATACCCCCTTATAGAATGGCTCCAGCTGAGTTAAGGGAGTTAAAGGCACAACTTCAGGAGTTGTTAGGTAAAGGTTTTATTAGACAATGTGCATCCCCTTGGGATGCTCCTGTTTTATTTGTGAAGAAGAAGGATGGAAGTTTTCGGATGTGCATAGACTACAGGCAACTGAATAAGGTAACTATTAAGAAGAAGTATCCTATTCCTCGCATTGATGATTTGTTCGATCAGTTACAAGGTGCTTGTATCTTCTAAAAAATTGATTTGAGATCTAGTTATCATCAATTGAAAATACGGGCAGCAGATGTGCCAAAGACTACTTTTCGAACCAGGTATGGGCATTATGAATTCTTAGTAATGTCTTTTGGGCTTATGAATGCCCCTGCTTCTTTCATGAGCCTGATGAACGGGATTTTTAAGCCATATCTAGATGTCTTTGTTATTGTATTTATTGATGATATACTGATATACTCAAAGAGCAGGAAAGAACATGAGGAGCATTTGAAATTTGTATTGGAATTGTTGTGGAAGAAAAGACTTTATGCCAAATTCTCCAAGTGCGTGTTTTGGCTAGATTCAGTGTCCTTCTTGGGGCACGTGGTTTCTAAGGATTGAGTTACGGTGGATCTCTAAGATTGCAACAGTGAAGATTTGGGCAAGACCTACTAATGTTACAGAGGTAAGGAGCTTTGTTGGTTTAGCTAGCTACTACCGTCGATTTGTCAAGGGATTTTCTTCTGTTGCTTCCCAATTGACAAATTTGACTAAGCAGAATGTTCCATTTGTATGGTCGGACGACTGTGAAGAAAGCTTCCAGAACCTCAAGACATTGTTGACTACCGCACCAATTCTTACATTGCCAGTGGAAGGCAAGAATTTCATTGTTTACCTGTTTAGTCGGTTCGAGCAGTACAACTATTTTTTGATAAAAACTGACTGGGTCGACGGATCACACGATGGACAGTCATGGTCACGACGACCGTGATGGACTCCGTCGTCCTGTACTTGTGTAATTTCTTCTGTTTCTCTCCTCATTACCCTCGACGATAGGTAGGACGAACCGTCGTAGGCACGACGGTCCATCGAGGTTCTTCATTCCAAAACACTTCAACTCTGAAATCTTGGTACTAGGATCGACTCTCTAAACTTCACGACAGAACTATACCACGGACCGTGACAAGTTGCGTATCTTCACTACTGAATTTAACTCTCTGAACTTTGTGACGGACTTGCAGGACGGACCATCGTAGATACGACGGACCATCACAAGCTGCGTTACTCCACCCTGGGCCGGATTTTCGCTAAAATTTAAATGGGTGTTTTGGACTATTCATTATTATAATTATGATATTACTGGGGTAAGTTCAATAATTTATTTACTTGGGGTTAAAGAAGGTAATAGGGAAATAAATAGTGGGTTAATTTTATCATAATGGGTTATATGATAATTAGGATAAAAGAAAAAGAATCTGCAGAACAAAAATAAAAAGAACATAAAGGGAGAACGAGCGAGAGAGAGAGAACGAAGAAGAAAGCAAGTGACTTAGACTTCAGATTGAAAAGGTTCAAAGGCATTGGGGGGGTAGCTTGCTTGATCACGATCTTCGATGGAGGTTGGTTATGGTTTAACTTCTATATGATAGATAAACTCTAAATAATGATCGATATGTAATGGGTGGTATTGTAAAGTCTTTTATGTACTTGATTGTGTGATTGTATGTTTGATTGTGCAGTTGTAGTTGGTTAGAATGATGAGATTGTTGAACCGTCAATCTTAAATCCTCTCCATTAAGATGACGCCTGGACATAGAGAAGACTTGATGAAATAAAATAATGAGATAAACGGATCGGAGTGTCACATTCAGACACGTTAATAATTGATCGGAGTGTCACGTTCCGACACGGTATAGGGGATCGGAGTTTCACGTTCTGACACGATAATAATAAAGAGAAGGAATCTTGTATTATGTTAATATACTTAAATTCGAACAACCTATTTCCCAAATGAGTATGGTGGGGAGGCTTGAGTCCTCATAGGTGTGCTTGGTGTTGTTGTCAATGGTTCGTGTACTTGTTTCTTGTCACCTGTTAAGTATTGTGGTTGATTTTATATTATTATTCAATATATATTGTTTTCTATTTTTAGTTTGCCGATGATACCTACTAAGTACGTGTTCCTTGTACTGACCCCTACTTGTAATTTTCTTCTTTTTTATTTGTGGAGTTCCGCAAGCGTGCCATCAACTTCGACTCGTCCTCTTATCTACCCATTCTTCAGTACATCAGAGCTCATGGTGAGATATTATTCCTAGCTCATGCTGGATTCTCTCCTTCACGTCTTGATGTCTTGAAGTTCGGAAATGGACCATCTTTTTACTTATTTTAGCTTCTTGAATACTCTTAGATTTAGAATTTTGAGGATTGATGTTCTTGATGTGATGACTTCAAGATTTTGGGAATAATAAGTATTAAACTTTAGAAGTTTATTTAATTGATCTTGTTAAAATTTTTTGGATCTTTTGCATTATTTTTTTTACAATTCATAATTGATATACCGGTAAATGTTGGAGTTTAGATTTGTTGGTTCGCTCACCTAGGAGAGTTAGTGTGGGTTCCACTCGCGGCTCGTTTTGGGTAGTGACAATTCTCCTCATCAATGGAAAGAACATAGTAAAAATCAGGTAATTTGCCAATGCCAATTGAGAGAAATGAAACGGTGAGATCTGGGGAAGTCCGAAAAAACCTCTATGAAATTCTTTCTCAAATTTAAATGGCTTGCTAACTGATTCGAGGTGAAATACCTACTGGGGTTTGTTACCCTTTAAAAGGCGAACCTACCATCACAAATTCAGCCCCAAAGGATGCTCAGGTCATCGGCAAAAAATCAAACAACATCCCAGTTGATTCGAGGTGAAATACCTTCTGGGGTTTGTTCCCCTTTGAAAGGCGCCTCTACTGCATCGATTTCCACCCCAAAGGATGTCTAGGTCGCCGGCGACAAGAATGTAGTTGATACTCACGGCGATAATACCACTAACACATCCAATCAACTTACCCAAGACTATAATCCAATGGGAAAATATGTGCAACACAAGTCAAAAATCCAACATGGAGAAGTGACTGGAAAAGTCACCTCTTGGAATGATAGCAAAATTCAATAAGGCACATCAGTAACTCAGCCAAGAGAAGGGATTGAACTAGAAAATTCAACGCAATTCTCATTTGGTGTAAAGGCTACCGATAACACAATAATAAAGGAAAATCACTCGCACGCAGGTATACAAGATAATTCCAATGATCAAGGCAAGGATGTTAACATACTGAAACAACAACAAACATGTATGCAAGAGGAGAGGGAGCAATAAAAAAAATTGTTGGCAAAAAATAAAAAGAAGAGGCAATTATGTAAAGTAGTAATAGTCTTGTATTTTGTTGTTTTTAGTCGGCCATATAAAAGAAGGCCATATGTAAAAAGTTATGTCGGCCATATATAAAGTAAAGGTCACTGTCATGTAAAGATTTTTGTTTTTATCGTCAGCCAAATATAATTAGGCCATGTGTAAAAGTAAGTGTCGGCCAGTTATATTTGCCAGATATGTAAGTTTGGTTGTATAAATAGAGGGTTCTTCCCTCATAAATAAACAAGTCACAGTAAATTAAAAACTCTCCACTCTCTCTCTTAGATTCCGCTTCCACCCCCCTAAAATTGGTATCAGAGCTAGATAACTAAAATAAGCGATGGAAAAAAAAAGAAGGATAAAAAGATCTACAGAAACAGGTATACTCATTTAAATTTATGAGTAGCTAAACTGATTTATTCTTGATAATCTCTTGTTGATTAAAATTGTCTATTATGCTTTAATAATGTAATAATAACCATCTTTACAAAGTTTGCTACAGAAATATTCTGCGAATAGGTATACCCAGACTATGCCATCCTAAGGTTGAAACTGACAGGCAAGAAGGTCGTTTAGGGGAGTAAACAAAGTTGAGGAGCTGTTAGGGTAACTGATAAAAAAAGAAAACTGTAGTAGTGACCAGACGAGATGATTATTAAACAATTATTATTACATAATAAATAAGTATAATCTATTAAGAGGTTGAAAAGTCTCAAAACTTATGTAAAAAGAACAATTTATGATAAATTATTGATATATGAGATAATAGAAGAAGCAACTCAAGGATGGGCTGAATTAGTTATACCAGATGACTTTAAATAAGATTTATATGATGATCTAGAAATATTCAGAGATCAATGATAAATTATATGTACCTACAATATTGGAAAGAAACTAAAGAAAACATAGATCTAGCAGAAAAATTATTAGTTGAAAATTTGTATATGTACTTAAGAACCCGAGAAAGTGAATATCTAGAATATATTGCAAACAACGCAAATGAAATACAACGATTAGATCTACTTAAAAAGGAATATTATGAAAAAATATTTTATTAGAAATATGAAAAATAATTCAACATCAAGTAAAATAACATAAATAACAAAAATCAAGATAGAAAGAAAAGTACGAAAGATATGGAAAAAATTAAAACCTTTATACATAGAATATGAACTATTAAAACTTACTAAAACAAGTAATGATAAGACAAATCATTTGAGAAACATAATTTCAAAAACAGAATATAAATATGTTTATTATTTGAAAAACCAATATGAACAAAAAAATATATAAGCAACAACTGATAGAAAAAATAAATGAAAAAGACAAAATCTACAACATAGGAAAGAAAGATTAGAAGAAAATATGTTGGCAGGATTATGTAAAAAATTAATATTAGCACAAATAAAAGTTATATTTATGTTAGAAATACAAATAGATTGTCTTGAATATAGGTTACAACATAATATAATTTATAAATTATAATGAATAAATAAGAATTTGCAGTAGACGAAAAGACATATGAAAACCAAGATGGATTAAAAATAAAAATAATATTTTAAAATTTAGAAAGAAGATATAAAAAAATAGGAAATAAATTATATTTAATGCTAGAAAAAGAAACAGCGAAATTATAAGATAGTTTAACAGCTATGATAAGAATAACAAAAGAAAATGAAGAAATAGATAAATCAAAAGAAATTGAAAAGATAAAAATGCAAGCAAAGAAAGAAGTACAACATCAAGAAGAAATAAAAAATACAAGAACATGTGAGTAAGAAAAAGAGTTAAACTAAGTTACAATTATTATATAAAACTAAACAAAAAGAGAAGCGGATAGAAAAAGATAAAGAGCTTGAATTAACTAATGAAATAAATGAGATAAAACAAAAATTAAATGAAAATCTTGAAGTAAATGAAATATACGAAAATGAATTGGATACAATAAATGATCAAAACTCAGAAATAAGTGATATAAGTGAAACATACACTGAAATTTTAGAACAAGTAAATAAACCAAAAAAAATAGAAATAAACACAAGAGATATGAATCGACCTAGCACATCAGGAGTTAAAACCCCAGATAATAGTGCTAGAACTAGTCCTAAATGGACACCACCAACATATTATACAGAAAATTATGAACAATCAGATAGAACAAACGCAATATGGAATAGTAGATTAAATAAAAAATGGACACCTAAGCCAATAACTGAACAATATAATTTTTTTGATTTTGTAACGACCTGTTTAGTCGTTTTAGAGTTGCAGAACAAATTCGGGAAAAACTGGCTGAAACCACGGAGCCAACGACGGACCGTCGCAGGCTCGACGGACCGTCGTGGGTGTTCCGTCCCATGACACTTAGAATTCTTAATTTGGGTACTGAAAATCGACTCTCTGAACTTCGTAACGAAATGACAGAACGGACCGTCACATCCACGACGGACGGTCGTGAGTTTCCGTTGCAAAACACTTCAACTTTTGAGAAATTGGGACGAGAAACGAGTTCCTGACCGCCAGGACGGAGGGCAGGACGGACCGTCACAGGGGTGACGGGCCGTCACAGCCACCTGGAACCTGGGATGTTGCGACGGCCAGTGTGCCGGACCGCCGCAGTCCGCGACGACACCGCCACAGGTCACGCAGTCCCAGGCAAAATAGGATTTCTCCACACGTTTTAAGGGTCGTTTTTGACTATTCTTTCCTTAATTATAAAGATTGAGGGTTTATATTAATAAGTCTAATTACTTAGGGGTTAAAAGAGGTAACCTTAAGTTAATTAGGGGGTTTTATTGTCCTCTTTTATTCTTAATTATACAATAATTAGGGTAAAGGGAAGAGGGTTTGAATAAAACAAAGAGAAAGAACAAGAGAGAAAAGGGAGAAACGAATTGAGAGAGAGTATTGATCGATCGAAGAGGGAAGAGGAATAACAAAGCTTGGGAGATTTCTTGTTGATTCCAATTCTTCGGTGGAGGTAGGTTATGGTTTTCATGCTATTCGTAGTAAACTCTTAATAGCGAATGATATATGTTAGTAGTATTGTAAAACCCTTCTATATGCTTAATTGTATGCTTGCATGAATGGTGTTATTATGTAATTATGAATAAATAAGCATGACGAAGCTATTGAATCCCAAATCTTGAAAGAAACTTTAATCTACTTGTTAATGATAAGGCCTTGGTATAAAAGAAGGCTTGATGAATTAAAGTAATGGGATTGATGATGCCTTGGTATAGAGAAGGCTTGATGAACGGAAATAATGAGAATTAGTGGATCGGAGTGTCACGTTCCGACACATAGTATTAGTGGGACGGGTGTCACGAACCGACACATAGAATTAGGGGATCGGAGTGTCACGTACCGACACATATAGGGGATCGGGTGTCACGAACCGACACGTAGATTTAGGGGATCGGGTGTCACGAACCGACACGTAGATGTAGGGCATCGGGTGTCACGATCCGACACGTAGATTTAGGGGATCGGAGTGTCGCGTGCCGACACAAGAGGATTAATGAATATGAGGGAGCGGAGTGTCACGTACCGACACAAGAGGAATATGAATAATGAATCGTGAAAGATGAGAATATACTCAACATAATGAACTTAATTCCCAAATGAGCATGGTATTGAGGCTTGAGCCCTCATGGATGAACTTAATGGTACTTATTGATGATTATAGTACTTGTTGTTGCTACATGTTGAGTTTTATAGTTGATTTATGATATTAAGCGATATATCTTGCTTTCTATTTTGAGTTGGCCGATGATATCTACTCAAGACTTGTGGTTGTACTGACCCCCTACTTTTATGTTTTCTTCTTTGCTAATTGTGGAATACAGCGAACGTTCCGTCATCTTCAACTCAGCAGTGATTCAAGCCAGTCTTACTACACCGGAAATTCAGGGTGAGCTAATACGTCTAGCTTGGACTGGATCTTCTTCTTCTTCAAGTCTTGATGCCTTGAACTCCGGCATGGACTAGCTTTTATGTATTTTTAGTTCTTAGACATTCTTAGTTTAGTCATTTGATTGTAGATGTTCTTGTGATGATGACTTCCAGATTTTGGGGATATTAATAATAGTTTTGAATTGTTTTATTAATGAGTTAAGTCTTCCGCATTATTTTCTGTTGTTATATATTGAAATGTTAAGGGTTAAATTGGTTGGTTCGCTCACATAGGAGGGTAGATGTGGGTGCCAGTCGCGGCCCCGATTTGGGTCATGACAGATTTAGATTGTGTTGCGGATATAAATAAAGCAATATTATTATGGACAGGAAATACATCTAAACAACTAAATGACACTAAAATAACAACTAGAGAAAAACCAAGATATATAGAAAGAACATTTGTAGGAACAACAAAATTATGGATAGAAAATCTACCCCCAGAAAGTTTAGAAACACTTAGAAGTGATAAAAAAAAGATGGATCTCCATCAAAAACAAATATAGATACATTAGAAAAATATTAATTAGCAAAAAGAAATGAATTTGGTGGTATGACCATAGATTTAAGAGAACAAAATAGAGAAAAAACAATAAATAGGCAACTTATGACAAAATTAGCTATATGTAAAATGTGTTACATAGAAGAATACACATGTGCATTTAAAGAATATTATTACAAAGCATGATATAATATGAATGCAGAAAAAGAAATAAGACAACAATATTTTACAAAATTACCAGAACCATTTAGTACAAAAATAATTAAAGATTGGAATGATGAAGGATTAACAGATACTTTAGGATCTAGAATAAACTTTTTATATCAATGGTTAATAAAACTATGTGAAAAAACAAAAAGAAAAAATAAAAATGGAAAAAGTATTAATTAAAAATTTAGCCTGTTGTAAAAATAAAACAGCACCACAGTTTGGATGTAGAAACAAATACTATAAAAAGCAAAAAAATAGAAAATATAAAAATTATAGAAAAACTAAAACAAGGTACAAATATAAAAAACCAAGACAAAGATATTATGTAAAAAATTATAAAATAAAAAGACCTTATAGATCAATAAGAAAAATATCACAATGTACTTGTTATAATTGCGGAAAGTTAGGACATTTAGCTAGAGACTGAAAGTTACCTAAAGATCCAAAAAGAAAACAAATTGCAGAAATAATGATAGATAATGATAAATATATGCAAATAGAATATATAGACTATGAATTAAGTGAAAATGATAGTATATATGAAGTATCAGATTTAGAATTTGAAAATGAGGAAGAAAATATTTATATAGATAATGATGAGATAGAAGATGAAACATATTGACTGAAGAAGACATAAAAATAATATCTAAAGAAGATTATCAAAATGAAGAATATCAGAACAAAATATTATATTTGATAATACAATTTTTGAACAAATAACAGGAAAAGAATTAGATTTAAGTGTTGAAAAAGTACTTGAAATACCTACTTTAAGAAATTGGTTTAAAAGACAAAAAGAAGAATACTATGTAGTTAGTCAGAAAGAACATATCATAGATTGAAAATATACAAGAGGAAAAGCACATATACCTATACTAAGTAAACGAATAATAAATAAAGAAATACAAGATACAAAAGCTAAAACACCTATAAAATATGTACATTTAGGAGGAACAGAAATATTAATAAAAGCTTGTTTTAGAGAAGGAATAGATACACCTATTGAAATATACTTAGCAGATGATAGAATTATACACCCTATAGAAAAAGTGTAACTAATGTAGTAAAAGGAAACTTAATATACCAAAAATTTAAATTTATAATAAGTGCCAACTACTCAGTAGCATTAACAGACATAAATATAGATAAATCATTAGTTTTGTATTGGAAGATGTCTGGAATAGAGCTAGCACCAGGAAGTAAAATATTCACAGCAAGATGTAAAAACTAATATATATTAAAAACAAAACACAAAGTAGTAGCGAGAAATAAAATTGATAGAATTAAAGTTGAAAATCCCTTTGAAAAAATAATTACTATAATAGATAATAATGACTATAGTTATAAAAAATTGACATAGAAGAAGATTTAGAAATAGTAAAAGAAAGATTAAGTACTTCAAGCGTACCAAATACACTAACAAGAACTACCTCATCAAGACTGAGTAAATCTAGAAGAAACTATGAAATTCTGAAAATTTTATTAGAAGATATAACAACATATCATTATTTCTTAATAGGAATAGTACACCAAAGAAGATATAAAATTTTAAAAAATACAGGACTAGAAGAAAATTACATAATAAGAGAATTAGTATTAGAAACAGAAATTATAAAAACAGGACAATTATGCCCCGGACTACCTAGCGAGATAATAAATACGAATGAAGAAATAACAGAAAAGGAAATAATTGTAGGAGGAATATCGTTAATAATACAATTTAAAATTTATCAAGGAAACCAGAACATTACATAAGGAATAAAATGGTTAGAAAAAGTTAAACCATACAATATAGAAAATTAACAACTAACAATAACTTGTCAAATTAAGAAAATAATCATTAAAAGAACAAAATGAATAATGAAAATATATATACTTGCAAAAGTTATTGTAAAAGGATATCACAACACATATTATACCCCTATGATAGATACATGAGCAGAAGCAAACATATGTAAATATAATTGTTTACCATAAGATAAATGGGAAAAATTAAAAACACCTATGGTAGTAACAGGATTTAATAATGAAGGAAGTATGATTACATATAAAGCAAAAAATATAAAAATACAAATATGGGATAAAATACTAACAATAGAAGAAATGTACAATTTTGAGTGTACAACGAAATATATGTTACTAGGAATGTCATTTCTAGATAAATTTTATCCACATATAATAACAAAAACACATTGGTGGTTTATTACACCATGCGGAAAAAAGATAGGAGCAAAAAGAGTAAATAACAAACAACGTAAACCTATAGAATGGATAAAAGGAAGTCAAAAAATAAACCAAGAAATGGAAAATATAAATAAAAAGCTAATAACACAATTAGAAATTATCATATTTACAATAGATAAAGTCAAAATAATTAATGAACAACTAAAATTACTTTATAATGAAAATCCATTACAAGGATGGGAAAAGAATAAAACAAAAATAAAGATTGAATTAATAGATGAAAATAGTATAATAACACAAAAACCATTAAAATATAATTTTGACGATTTAAAAGAATTTAAAATACACATAGATTAATTATTAGAAAATAATTATATACATGAAAGCAATTGTCACGACCCAAAAATGGACGTGATGGCACTCGTCTTATCCCACCAAGACAAGTAAGCCTAAAACTCAACTATTACAATAAAAATGCGGAAAATTTACTATCAACTTACATTATACCCCAAAACCTGGTTGTCACGCGTACAAGCCTCTAAAGTATTACAATCAGATCAAAAGAAAATATAAGTCTCATATGATATTGTTTCTAGAGTAGAACAAAATCATAAACAAGAGTAAGGAGGGATGCTGAGATGACCAGCAACTACCTCACAAAATCTCCAGGAAGCCTCGGAAAAGAAGAGAATATATCATAAAAGTCCGGGCTAGTAACCTACAAAAATTTGTAGAAGCAAGGGGTGAGTACCAAACCACACGGTACTCAGCAAGTAAACCTCTAAACACAAGCTAAGGGGATGAAATACGGTACTCCTACCACCCCAACCGAACCTCCACAACTACAACTGCATAAACAACATTGACCTAACAACCGTGTAACAACTCACAGTTTACATAGAGAACGTAACTCAACAAAAACATTTAGACAAATTACATATCCTCCACAACAACACTTTAACAAATTACATATCCTCCACAACAACACTTTAACAAATTATATATCCTCAACATCAACACTTAAACAAATTAGATATCCTCAATAGCAACACTTCCACAAATTTACATATCCTCAATAACACACTTCAACAAATTACATATCCTCAACAACAACACTTCAACAAATTATATATCCTCAATAACAAGCTCAGTATTAATCAATCACAAGTTCCGCAGAAAGGCAATCAGAAGATCAGCAAAACACAATATCGAGTTCACCAATGATAAGTATGTGTAATGCAATGTCAAGTATAATGATGCATGTCTGACCTAGTGATACACACCCGCTGTCTCTCAGTCCGGGACCCATGGGGGACATATCTGTCCATGCATCTGTCGCGGCGCACGACACGACCCTCGATAAATAGTAACCTTCGCGGCGCGCGATACGTCCCTCGAAATATAATATCCATCGCGGCGCGCGATACGACCCTCGAAATGGTACATCCTCTTACCACAACCATGTCTCAGATACAATGCAAATGACATGCTCAAATGAAAATGAGGAGATAACCATTTTGATACCAAAGCGCAATTTACAACAAGGAATACAACACCAACAAATAAGTTCTCAACATTACACAAGAAGATACACGAATTTCATACGCTTAACAAGAGTTTAGAAATCCACTTGCCTCTATTTATCAAACAATCACTTTGGGACTTTATCCTTCCCCTTTTGTTGAACTTCCGACTCAAGGCAATCTATTCAAATAGATAATCATAATAAGATTTCGACACTAACAACACTCACATGTAAAACATAGACCCAAAACTCACTCAAAGGTATAATAAATTTCCTAAATTTTGATTCCAATCAATAGGTTAAATCTTTTACTTTCTAAGTTCAAATACAGAGTTAAGTCATTATTTCTTCAAAAACTACCATCTTAATAGTTTTTCTATAATATAATACACTTAATTGAATTACATATAATATTGTATCGAAGCTATGCTAATTATATAAGAATAGGATTATCAAATTCATTTGAAAAGAAAAAGAATAACCAGAACATAACTTCTTATAATTATAATATACTTTCCTTTTGTTTTAAAGTTTAAACCTTCTTCCAAACACGTACATCATTATCAACACATTTGGTTTCTGCTCAATTAACAATTACAAAATAGTCCTTACAGACCTAGTTATAGGATATTAATGTTTTAATTATTAATTATGAAAAAAATATTTCTCCCATGGTTATCATTAATTGTTGGTAAGGAATTATTATAATATATATATATATATATATATATATATATATATATATATATATATATATATATAAAGGGCACTCATCATGGTCAACAAAATGAAAGGCAACCATATATTTTTCCAAGTACATTGAAAAACGGTACTACAGATGTGCCAATTTGCATATTTATATGCAATTAAAAGTCACTCCTTTCAATTTCAAAACATGACAATTCTAATAAACTAATATATATATTGTTAGCATGCTTTGCAGTTTGCTCTTTACCTGGACGAGAATGAAGCTACGCCAGCCGCCACTCACAGGTAGATTCTGTAACCCTTGTTCCGTTTCTTCTTCTTTTTTTAAAAAAAATTATTTTCAGAACTAATTAGTGCTAAAAGTGATAAATTTTACTCACTTATTTTATTATATAAGGGTCAAATAGTATAGGATCTTATTAAATATTCACTTTAGTCCATTAACTATCGACTAATTAACTTAAGTTAAACAAATATTTAAAAATTCTGAAGAGGATCTTTCGGATTATTACAGCAATAGTAAACATACAAGTCCAGCGTTCATAGTTAATAAACATAGTGAACAAAAACAAGGAAAAAGTAGCATGGTTATAGATTATCGTAACCTAAATGCTAAAACTAAAACATATAATTACCCAATATCAAATAATATACTAAAAATAAGACAAATACAACGATATAACTATTTTACTAAATTTTAGTGTAAATCAGGATTTTACAACCTAAAAGTAGAAGAAGAATCTAAACAGCTAACAACATTCACAATACCGCAAGATTTGTATGGATGCAATATTTTACCGTTTGGATATAAAAATGCACTAGGTAGATATCAACATTTTATGGATAACTATTTTAATTAGTTAGAAAATTGTATTGTATATATAGATGATATGTTATTATATTCTAAAACACAAGATGAACATATAAGGTTATTACAAAAATTCATACATAGAATTAAACATTTAGGCATAAGTTTAAGTAAAAAGAAAGTAGAAATTATGAAACCACTTATAGAATTTCTAGCAATACGGATAGATAAAAATGGGATAAAAATGCAAACCCGCATAATACAAAAAATAATCACACTTGATGAAAATATAGATACAAAAAAGAAATTACAATCCGTCTTAGGATTAGTAAACCAACTAACAGAATACATACCAAAATTAGCAGAACATTTAAAACCCTTACATAAAAAACTTAAAAAGAATGTGGAATATCATTTTGACAACAAAGATAAAGAACATATAAGACATATGAAGAGTTTATGTAAAAAATTACCAAAACTTTATTTTCGTGATGAAAACATATCATTTACTTATATTATTGAAATAGATTCAAGTAATCATAGCTATGCAGGAGTAATAAATTAAAGATATGAAAAAAAAATAGAGCACCATTGCAGATATTACTCAACATCTTATGCAGAAGCAAAGATAAAATGGGAAATAAATAGAAAAGAATTATTTGCATAGTTTAAATGTTTATTAGCATTTGAACCATATATTGTTTATAATAAATTTATTGTAAGAACAAATAATACACAAGTAAAATGGTGGATAATTAAAAAGGTACAAGATTCAGTTACAACAAAAGAAATAAGAAGACTAGTATTAAATATATTAAATTTTACATTTACAATTGAGTTAATTAAAACTGACAAAAATATGATTGCAGACTATCTATCAAGACAAAGTAACACCAACAGAACAAGATAATCTTATGGAGAACATACTCAAAACCTTAACTGCACTTTGTACAAAAGTGGATAGTATAGACTTGAGAGTTCAAAATCTAGAAGAAAATGAAGAAAAATCTAAAGCTACAAGTCAGCAGCATGACTATAAACATGCGGAGCTACGTCGTTCAGCAGACGAAAAACAGCCAGAGATAAAAGGAGATGTTGAAAAACTCCTTAAAACCCATAACGTTGCTAATGCTGTAGGTACAAGCACAGGAATTATTGAAAAAAGATACATCAAAAAATACAAACCTAAACAACCTATTTACAAAACCATTTATTCCAAAGGTACAAATAATAGATACCCCAACACCACAAACATCTACATATGCAGCCAGCCTGCATAAAGAAAAGAAAACATATAACCATATTTCCCAAGCTTATATCGAAAATCTATATAAATACAAAACTTTTTAAATCTCAAACCCAGATCTACCACAACTACAGAAAAAACCCAAGACTATTTAACCGAAAAATTACAAGGTATTAATAAACTAATTGTACAGCCTAAAACAAATCCCAATCTAGTTAAGACCTGTTATAATTATGGATTATTAAATACATTTTACACATATACAGGAGTAGAAATAAGTGAAATCCCAGAGGTCCACAAATCATTTTTAATATATAAAAAGATAACAAAAGGAAATTTATTTTTTATAAGACTCTATACAGCACCAGTTGAAATACTCTACGACGAGAAAACCAATGATCCTAATAGTAAAACTTGGATTAACACGAGAGATGATAATACCAGAAGATATAGGACAACAGCCGGAGATATCAAAAGTTGAGATACCCAGTTTTTATGAAAACAAAAGAATAATTGGGTTATCAACTATTAAACAAGAGTTAGCCAACAATTATTTACAAGGAAATACTATATGGAGCTATCATTCTAGAGATCATTTGATGATATATGTCAATTCACGAGAGATATGACAAGCAGATATGGAGGAAGTCCAAAAATGGATTTTATCCTTATTAAAACCCGAAGCTACTCCAACAACCAGAGAAATAAAGAAAGGATTCATCTCTGAAGAACTATTGAAAAAATATAGCAAGTTAATTGGTCATAAATATCCAGATCATATATGTTAAAAGTGTAATGAAGGTGATGATATAATCCATGAAGTACAATTAGAATAAAGTCAGATAACTTTCAAGAAGAAGATAAAAAAATAGTGTTGGCCAAAAATAAAAAGAAGAGGCCATTATGTAAAGTAGTAAAAGTATTGTATTTTGTTGTTTTGCGTCGGCCATATAAAAGAAGGTCATATGTAAAAATTTGTGTCGGCCATAAATAAAGTAAAGGCCACTGTCATGTGAAATTTTTTGTTGTTTATCGTCGGCCAAATATAATTAGGCCATGTGTATAAGTAAGTGTCGGCCACTTATATTGACCAGATATGTAAGTTTGGTTGTATAAATAGTGAGTTCTTCCCTCATAAATAAACAAGTCACATTAAATTAATAGCTCTCCACTCTCTCTCTTACATTCCGCTTACACCCCCAAATATACTAGTGTTGGCCATGTGCCTGAAAATTCCATGGGAAATTGTAGCTTATGATTTTGGTAATGTAGTACAGAAAAATATAACTAATAAATTTATGAATAAAAATGAGCACAATCAGTGGAAAAAGGATGGGGATCAGGGACAAAAAAATCAGAGTAATGTGGGGGAAAAATAAAGGTCAAATAAATTACCATAGCTATTTTCCAAAAATCTTTAGCAATTTTTATAAAAAAATCCCCTTTAAGAACTAATTCCCCGCCTACTCCCCACCAAAAAGTAATTGAAAACAACATTCCTAAAAGCCATCAAAACAACCAACACGAAAAAATCCCTGAACCTGCTCCCTATACTGTGGTTCAAACCTTTGTTGAAATGTTGAGACACATCTATGTTGCTCAAGAACCCACCATTGTGTTAAAAACTCCTCCTAGACAGACTCCGAACCAAGGACAGCCTGCAGTCAACTTTAACGTGTATGATTTTGTTCATACTTTAGAGGTTGATTGTAAATATACTATGGTGGGAAAGTTCAGTGTAAAAATTACTAAATTTGGGGACATTTTCAATAAGTGGTTCAAAGTGGAATTTGGGGACATTTTAAACAAAGATAGAGAGTTTGAAGGAAAAGTTAAAGAGGTTGAGGAGAAGTTGATTCAAAACAATAGTGTTACAAACAAAGAGAATCTATATGAAATTACAAAGAGAAATATCAGCTCTATTGGTTCAAAGAAAGGGGTACTAACTACAAATTCCTCAATTCTTTGATGATGGGAGAGGGAGAAGGCTTTTAATTCACAAGATCCATGAAAATGAGGAATTGATTCAATGAGATGAAAACATAGGTAAGGCTGCATATTAATATTGTCAAAAGTTTTTTACAGGGGAGAGTAAAGGTATCAATGAGACAAATCTAGAATCCTAGAATGGTTACTCAAAAACATAATGACAGACTTACTTCTCAACCTACTATGAATAAACTTTAAGAAGTGTTCTTCTCTATGAACCCCAAATCTGCAGCAGGTCCCTTATGGGTACTTTTTTTAAAAATATTGGCACATTATGAATCAAGACTTGATGGAAGTGTTATTATCTTTTTTCAGTGTCCATGACATCCCAATGTATTTTTATCATTTTTGTTTAGTGATTCTACCCAAGATAAATAATCCGAAAAAATTTAAGGAGTTCAGGCCTATAAGACGGAGCAGAATTATTAGAAAAATCATTTCAAAACTGTTGAGTAAAAGATTGAGCCATATTCGCCTTGCCTAATATCTCTCATCAAGTCTTGTTTTATAAAGGGTAGAAGCATAACTAAAAACATGATGTTGACTCAGGAAATCACCCAGGGGATTAAAATGCCTAACATAGGTAGCAATGTCATTATAAAACTTTTAAAGGCTAAGGACTATGACAGAGTCGCATGGTCTTACATTTGCTTGGTCTTATGCAATATGGGTTTTTAGGAAACATTCATTGATATGGTGTGGAGAACCATGGCTAAAAATTGGTACTCAATCATAATTAATGGAAGAAGATTTGTTTTTTTCCAATCTTCTAGGGTCCTTAAGCAAGGAGACCCCCTCTCCCCTTCCATATTTATTTTAGGTGCTGAAATGCTTTCAAGATCCTTATATAATCTCCATTATAATCATGACTATCATGTCTTTGTCATTGAAATAAGGGTATCCCAAGTGAATCATCTGAGTTTGGAAGATGACACCATCCTTTTTACTTCATGAAGGGCTAAGTCACTTAAACTTTCATGCAGACTCTCAAAACCTATGAAAATTCTTCTAGCCAATTGATTAACAGTTAGAATAGTCACTTCATGGTTCATAAAAATGTGTTTGACAAGAAAAAAAAAGAGAACTAAAAGGATCATTGGGTTTAAAGAAAGGCAAGGAATTACAAATTACATGGGTTG
Source organism: Solanum arcanum (assembly GCA_027789145.1). Lineage (NCBI taxonomy): Eukaryota > Viridiplantae > Streptophyta > Magnoliopsida > Solanales > Solanaceae > Solanum > Solanum arcanum. The sequence goes on from CM050941.1 coordinate 20,048,423, forward strand.
TCCACGCTTTGTGGGTAGGCCGAGGATTGCATATTTTTTGACCTTTTTTCTAAAGTGATTTGCAGGATTACAGTGTGGCAAACAAGGCAATTAAAATATGGTGGAAGAGCTATGTCGATTAAAAATGTTATTCTAGCCTTACCTATTCATTTAATCTAAGTTTTCACCCCCTTGCTACTGTAAATAGGCAATACAAATGATGATGAAAGACTTCTTCAGGGGCTGGAAGAGTCACAAAAAGAAATATTATTGGGCTTCCTGGAGGAACCTTAGCTATCCTATTTATGAAGGACGAGTGGGAGTGAAAAATCTAAAAGATGTGTGTTTAGCTAACAAATATAAACAGCTGTGGAACTTTAGAGTTAAGCACACATTTTGGGGAGAATTCAACAAGGCCAAATACTTCAAAAGATAAAATCCTAACTGCACGAAATGGGACTTTTGTGATTCACTGAATTGGAAACGTATAAATCATAACAGAAGTAAGGTGGAGAAACACATTCATTGGTAGTTGAACTCAGGGAAATGTTCCTTTTGGTGGGACAACTGGACTGGGGAAGGGCATCTTTCTAATTTTTTTAACCCATCCACATGTTTGACACGAGTTAAGTAGCTGATTTTTGGGTAGAAGGCCAGTGGAACAATCAAATGCTGGTTGAACAGGCACCCCTTATCCAACTCGCCACTATACAAGTAATTTCATATTGTCAGCATCAATATCCTAACCAAGCTTATTGGAAAATAAATCCCAATGGAATGTGCACAAGTGCTTCAGCCTAGAACGAAATCACGGAGAAAAGACCCAAAGATCAATTTAGGAATCTCATTTGGCACAGGCATACACAATTTGAAGCCTCCTTCGTTGTTTGGAGATCTTTAAATGGAAAGCTTCCTACTAATTAGAGGTTAAATAAATTTGGTTTTGAACCTTCTAACTATTTTTATTGGAGGAACAGGAAAAGATTAGATACAATCAACCATATCTTTAGCAATGGAGACCTTCCTAGGGATTTTTGGATATGGTTTGCAAATGGAGCAGGGGTAGAAATTTATCACAGCTCACTGAGGAAACTTGTAACTCAATGTTTGTCAATGAATCACATAAACTCATCCTCCAGGCCTCCCCAATACTTATCTATTGGAATTTATGAAAATATATATTTGCTTGTAAATATGGAGGCAAAACCCCTATTGGCACTAGGCTTAGGTATGTAATTTATAGTGGTAATTATAAACTCATAAAATCTGTTTTTCCCAAATTTAGCTATCCACCTACATGGAGTGGAAAAATCCAATTAGTAGAAAGATACATCCATGTGACAAGGGTACAAAAGACAGCCTGGATAAGAACACATGATCAATGGATCAAAGATAATAAAGATGGAAGTGCAATAGAGAATCCAGGCAAGATATGAGAAGGAGGTGTACTAAGAGATCATAAAGGCAAGCTTATATTAGCATTTACTCACCCCTGGGAAGTGGTACCAACAATCAAGCAGAAAAAGGAGCAGCTATCTTTTGTATATTTCGGGCTTTGGAACTAGGATATAGAAAGATCATATTGGAAATGAATTACATGCTAGGAGTAAATTGGATACTCCAAAAACTAATCCTGAGTAGAGCATTTGCAATTAACATTACAGACTGAAGGTCCTCATAGTACAAATACATGAATTCAAATGTTCTCATATTTAGAGGGAAGATAAATTAGTGGCCAGTGCACTGTCCAAACATATCCACAAAATTGCTTGTCAAGAAATCTACTATACTAATCAAGAGTTACCTAAGAAGGCAAAGTGATATTTTCATTTGTACTTAATGGAGATGCCATTCTTCAGAAGCAAGAAAACAAAGAAGATCAAAGAACCTCCTTAAACATTCTACTAATTTTTTTAACTAAGCTATACCTCACAATATAGCTTCTTTAAATTGTTTAAGATAGATGTTTAATTTTTTTAGATTTAAATAATTTATGTTTCTTAGATTCTATGTATTGAGAGGAGTCCTCCTTGTAGGTATATAGGAGCTTCAGATTCATCTTATTGTAAGGTGGGGGTTAGATTTCATTAGGAAATTGTACCCAAGCAACCATAGGAATAGAGGTAGGGTTTATGTCCCCTCTTTGTAAATTTATTTATGAAATTGTAAGGCATGGGGGTGATGCTTAGCCCCTACAACTCTAAGGGTACTAAAATAATAATAAAAAAAGCGCAAAATACAAAAACCCAAACATCAAACCCTAAACCAAAGATTTTATACCTCAAATCCTATACCACAATTCCTAAAACCTAAAAAAAATTCAAACCTAACTCTAATTGTAACCCTAACCCTAACCTAAAACCTAATCCTAACCATAAACATTTCACCCAAACATCAAGCCCAAAATACCTAAGCCGAAACATTAAAAACCAAACTACATATTTTAAATCAAAAATCCTGAACTCCAAAACATAAAACCCATAAAATACCTAAACCTAACCCTATCACTGAACCATTAACCTGAAACCCCAAGCCCAATATACCAATACCCAAATATTAAACACTAAACAATAGATTATAAAAAAAATTCTAAACCCAAAAGCAAAAACATAAAAAAAACGTAAACCCTAACCTTAACTCTATCCCTTAAACCAACCCTAGCCCTATCATTAACCGTTACACAAAACTCAAAGTACAAAAAAAAATATCCTATCATTAAACACTAAAACTCTAATAGTAACCCTAACAAAAACTTTAACCCTAAACCTTAAGCCTTACCCTAAACTATTAACTCGAAACCCTAAGCCTAAAATACAAAAAGCCCAGACATGAAACACTAAGCCATATATTTTGAACCAAAAATCCTAATCCCAAAAACCTATAACCTTAAAATCCCTAAGCCCTAATCGTAACCCTATCCCTAACACTAACCCTTTCCCTAAACCGATCCTTAACCCTAACACTAAACCAAAATCTTAAAATATCGAAACCCTAACACTAAACACTCAACTATAGATATTAAAAGTCAAATCAATAACCCCAAACCCTAAAATTGTAAAACAAACCTAAATCCTAACCCTAACCTAATATTAACCTAACCCTAACCCAATAACAAACCCTAAACCCCAGCCCAAAATATGAAAAAACAAACAGTAAACACTAAAACATTGATATTAAACCTCAAATCGTATATCCTAAACCCAAAAATATATTTTAAAAAAACATAATCTTAACCCTAATCCTAACTCGAACCTTAACCCTAACTGTAATCCTAAACCATAAACTCGAAACCCTAGGCCCAAAATATAAAAACCCAAACATTTAATACTAAACCAAAGATTTTAAAGCTCAAATGTTATTCCCTAAACCATAAAACCTAAAAAATAACCTATACCCTAACCCTAGCCCTAATCGTAACCCTAACCTTAAACCGTATACCCGAAGTCCAAAAAAACATCTAAATCCAAAATAGGAAAATCCAATCATTAAACACTAAACCATAAATTTCAAACCTTAAAACCTAAAAACCCTAACCTTAATCCAAACAAATAACCTTAACCTTAACCCTAACCCTTCCTTAAACTCTAAACCCTAAATCCTATGTCTAACAAAACACAAAGATCAAAATCCCAAAACCCAAAAATGTAACATAAAACTATAGATTTTCAACCAAAAATCCTAAACCCTAAAACCTAGAATATGAAAAAACACTAAACCCTAACATGAACTATTACCCAAAACACTAAACCCAATACCCAAAGCCTCAAATACAAAACACCTAAAATTAAACACTTAAACATAGATTTACAAAGAAATCGTTACTGCCATAAACCTACATCCTAATCCTAACCCTAACCTAACCCAAACCATAAAAACTAAACCTAAACCCTTAGTCCAAAAACATCCAATGTAAAAATTACAAAAACCAAAACATTAAAAACTAAACCATTTATTTTAAACCTTAAATCCTAAACCAAAGACCCTAAAACCCCAAAAAACTAAAACCTTATGTGAACCATAACCCAAACCCTAACCCTAAATCTTAAGCCTAACCCTAGACTATTAACCCGAAACTCCAAGCCTTAAATACAAAAAGCCCAAACATGACACACTAAACAATAGATTTAAACCAAAAATCCTAAACCCCAAGACCTAAAACCTACAAAACCTTCAATTCTAAACTTAACCCTATCCCTAACCCTAAATCGATCCTTCACCCGAACCCTAAACGGATCCTTCACCCGAACCCTAAACCGATCCTTTACCCGAAACCTAAACCCAAAGCCTAAAATATTGAAACCCTAGTACTAAATACTTAACCATGGATATTAAAACTCAAATCCTCAACCCCAAACACTAAAACCTAAAAACAACCTAAACCCTAATCCTAACCTTAATATTAACCATAACCATAACCCTATCTAAAATCATAAAACCCAAGCCCAAAATATGACAACCCAAATATTAAACACTAAAAAATTAATATTAAACATCAAATCCTATATCCTAAACCCAAAAATCTAAAAAAAAAAAAAACCTAACCCTAACCCAAAATTGAACCTTAACCCTAACCGTAACTCTAAACCATAAACCAGAAACCCTAAGCCTAAATAAAAAACTCAAAGATTTAATACTAAACAATAGATTTTAAACCTCAAATATTAAACCCTAAACCATAGAACCTAAAAAATAACCTATACCCTAACACTACTCCTAACCCTAACCCTAACCTTAAACCCTAGATCCTAAGTCCAAAAAAAACACTAAATCCAAAATAGTAAAATCCAATCATTAAACACAAAACCATAAATTTCAAACGTCAAACCCTAAAATATAAAAAACCTAAAAACTTACCCAAACACTAACCTTACACCTAAACCTACTCCTAACCTTAAACTCTAAACCCTAAAACCTAAGTCTAAAACCGTCTAAGATAAAAATACAAAAACCCAAAAATTAAACATAAAACTATAGATTTTGAACCAAAAAACCTAAACCCTATAACCTAAAACATAAAAACCCTAAACCCTAACCCTAACATGAGCTCTAAACCTAAGCACTAAACCTAATACCCACAGCCCAAAATACAAAAACCCTAACATTAAACACTAAACCATATATTTACAGCCAAAATCGTTATTCCCATAGACCTACACCCTAATCCTAACCCCAACCCTAACCCTAAACCATAAACCCTTAGTTCAAAAAAATCTAATGTCCAAAATACAAAAACTAAAACATTAAAAACTAAGACATATATTTTAAACCATAAATCCTAAACCAAAGACCTTAAAACCTAATAAATTAAACCCTAATGCTAGTCCTTACGCAAACCTCAAGCCTACAATACAAAAATCCCAAACATGAAACACTCAACCATAGATTTTAAACCAAAAATCCTAAACCCAAAACCTTATTCCTAAAAAACCCTACACCCTAACGTTAACCACATCCGTAACAAGAACCCTAACCCTAAATGCATTATTAACCCTAAACCTAAACCCAAAGCCCAAAAAATTAAAACCTTTACACTAAAAACTTAACCATAAGTATTAAAACTCAAATCCTGAACCCCAAACCCTAAAACCTAAAAACAAACTAAACCCTTACCCTAACCTTAATATAAACCCTTACCGTAACCCTATCATAAACCATAAACCCCAAGCCAAAAATATGAAAACTCAAACCTTAAAAACTAAAACATTGATATTAAACTTCAAATCCTAAATCAAAAAAAAAAAAAAATACTAACCCTAATCATAACCTGAACCTTAAACCTAATCGTAATTTTAGACCATAAACCGGAAACCCAAAGCCCAAAATACAAAATCCCAAACATTAAATACTAAACCAAAGATTTTAAATCTCAAATGATAAACCCTAAACCCTAAATCCTAAAAATAAACCTATACCCTAACCCTAATCCTTACCCTAAGCATAAGCTTAAATCCTAAACAAAAAGTCCAAAAAAAACATTAAGTCGAAAATAGGAAAATCCAATCATTAAACACTAAACCATAAATTTTAAACCTTAAACTCTAAAATCTCCAAAAAAAACTTTAAGTTGAAAACAGGAAAATCTAATCATTATACACTAAACCATAAATTTTAAACCTTAAACTCTAATAGCCAAAAAAAATAAAACCAACCCTAACCCAACCCAAACACTAACTTTAACCCTAACCCTAGCCCTAACCTTAAATACTAAACCCTAAGTCTTAAAAAACTCTAAGATCAAAATCCTAAAACCCAAACATTAAACACAAAACTATAGATTTTAAACAAAAAATCCTAAACCCCAAAACCTAAAACATAAAGAAACACTAATCCCTAATCAAAACATGAACACTAACCCTAAACACTAAACCCAATACCCAACGCCCAAAATACAAAAACCCTAACATTAAACACTAAACCATAAATTTACAACAAAAATCATTATTCCCAAAACCTACACCCTAATCCTAACCCTAACCCAAACCCTAAACCCATGGTCCAAAAAAATAAAAAAATCCAATGTCCAAAATACAAAAACTCAAACATTAAACACTAAACCATTTATTCTAAACCTTAAATGCAAAACCAAAGACCCAAAAACCTAATAAAACTAAACCCTATCACTAACCCTAACCCAAACCCTAACCCTAAACCATGAGCATAAACCTAAACCATTAACCCCAAACCCCAAGCGAAAAATATAAATTTCATAATTAAGAAACACTAAGCCATAGAATTTAAACTAAAAATCCTAATCCCCAAAATCAAAAACCTAAAAATCCCTAAACCATAACCCTATTCCTATCCCTAACCCTAACCCTAATTGTAAAATGATCCTTAACCCTAACTGTAAACAAAAATCCCAAAATATCAAACCCCAACACTAAACACTCAACAGTAGATAAAACACACAACAGTAGATAATAACAGTCAAATCATTAACCCCATACCATAAAATCTAAAAACAACCTAAACCCCAATCCTAACCTTAATATTAACCCTAACCCTAACTATATCTTAAATCCTAAACCCCAAGCAAAAAATATGAAGACGCAAATATTAAACACTTAAACATTGATATTAAACCTCGAATCCAATATTCTCAACCAAAAAATATAAAAAGAACAAAATCCTTACCCTAACCCTAACTTGAACATTAACCGTAACTGTAATTCTAAACCATAAACTTGAAACCCTAAGCCCAAAATACAAAAACTCAAGCATTAAATACTAAACCAAAGCTTTTAAACCTCAAATGTTGAACCCTAAACCATAAAACCTAAAAAATAACCTATACCCTAACCCTAACCTTAAACCCTAAACCCTAAGTCCAAAAAAAAATCTAAATCCAAAATAGAAAAATCCATTCATTAAACACTAAACCATAAAATTTAAACGCCAAACCCTAAAATATAAAAAACCTAAAAACTAACTCTAACCCTTACCCAAACACTAACCTTAAACCTAACCCTACTCCTAACCTTAAACTCTAAACCCTAAACCCTATGTCAAAAAAACTCTAAGATCAAAATCCCAAAACCCAAAAATTAAACACAAAACTATATATTTTCAACCAAAAGTCCTAAACCTTTAAACCTAAAACATAAAAAACCCCTAAACCTTAACCCTAACATGAACTCTAACCCTAAACACTAAACCTAATATCGAAAGCTAGTCCATGCCGGAACTTCAAGGCATCAAGACATGAAGAGGGGTCACTACAAACACAAGAACTGAGTAGGTATCATCGGCCAACTCAAAATAGAAAACAGTATATATCAGATAACATTATAAAATCAACTAATATCCTTAGCATGCAACATTTACAGTTACCATAACCCTTGGTTACAACACCAAGCACATCAATGAGGACTCACGCCTCCTCATCATACTCATTTGGGAATTAGGTTCATTAGATTGAGTATATTAACCTCTTTCAAGATTCATTATCTTTATTCCTCTCGTTTCTGTACGTGACACTCCGCTCCTAATATACTATCCTGGTGTCGAAACGTGACACTCCGATCCTTATTATATCCTGGTGTCGGAACGTGACACCCGATCCATATACTATCCTGGTGTCGGAACGTGACACTCCGATCCTCATATACTATCCTGGTACCGGAACGTGGCACCCGATCCATATACTATCCTAGTGTCGGAACGTGACACTCCAATCCTCGTATACTATCCTGGTACCGGAACGTGGCACCCGATCCATATACTACCCTGGTGTCGGAACGTGACACTCCGATCCTCATATACTATCCTGGTACCGGAACGTGGCACCCGATCCCCTAATCTAACTACTTTTGTTCATCAAGCCTTCTTTTACACTAAGGCATCATAATTAACAAAGTAGATTAGGGTTTCTCAAGATTTAGGATTCAATAGCTTCATCATGCTTATTTTATCACAATTACATAATCACATTCATGCAAGCATACAATTAAGCATATAGAAGGGTTTACAATACTACCCATACATATCATTCGCTATTAAGAGTTTAGTACGAATAGTATAAAAACCATAACCTACCTCCACCGAAGAATCGTGATCAGTCAACTACTTCTCCAATGTTTTTCCTTTCCTCAATGCTTCCGAACCTTTCTAATCTATCAAATATATAATGTTCGTAAACAAACACGCTCAATTCTATAATCAAGTTCCTAATTTTGATGTCAATAAACAGGTAAAGATCACTCATATTCGCTAAATTTCATGTAAAGGGTTAAATCTCAATTCCTACGTTACATACATATATAGTCTTCATATTTAATTATGTATCTCAATATATTAAAACTTAATTATATTATAATAACAGAATGAACACTTGCAAACATAAATTTATGTTAATCCAATAACCAACAATCATCAGTCCTTAAAATATTTAGTTATCATTAAGTAATTACTATCCAACAAAATATTATACCTCGAGTCCGTGAATGACCACGTTGCACTGTATTTATCTAACTTTCACAAGTTTATCCAAGTAACCATCTTCCTTCCACCCACAGTATTATGTGAGCCATTTTCTTTACCATATGCCAATGTAACCCAACCAATTGATAATTCAACAACAATAATAATCCACAAACCATTTCTTTCCAACTCAATATATAATATTATATATAAAAATAGTAGTATCAATCATTTAATCTCTCTAAAGAAACTATAACCAATTAAATATGAAACCCAACACTGTCATCAAATTACATACGGTAACTTGAATTTAAAAATAAAAATAAACAAAAAAACAAACAAACATCCATTATACCCCTTAACGTTATCCTGCCAATATCAACCTTAATTAATTTACAATCATTTAGAAAGACCATTATTTATTAATTTAATACACCCCATTCCAATTAATTGATGTTGCGCAGAAACCAATTCTTCAATTCCAAATCACCTTTCAACTAAATAATAATGATACTATATTCATGCAACCATTAACATTGACAAGGAATAGATTTCAATAACAAAAAAAAAATTGTTTTAGCTGCGATAATATTTTTCTATCCTTTAAGAGTTTGTGCGGCACATAATTTGTTGGGATAGAAATTATAATAACCTTCTTTTAATGTAATCTAATTTTTATTACCCTAATTGTTTACCTAACTAATTATAAAAATAGTAAAAGTGCTCCACTATTAGTTTTAATATTGTTTTCTCTAACCACTAACTAAATAAATTATTAAAACTACACCACTAATTTCATAATTATAATTATAAAATAGTTCAAAATACCCATTTAGAATCTAACGAAAAATATTTTATGAAACACAAGGCTTTAACTCTCAGAACGACCAAAAGGATCGTTACAAATACAAATCCTTGAACTCAAAACCCAAAAACCTTAAAAGAAAACCAAAACCCTAACCCTACCTCTAACCATAACCTTAACCCTAACTCTAACCCTAAACAATAAATCATAAACTGTCACGACCCAAAACCGGGCCGCGACTGGCACCCACATTTACCCTCTTATGTGAGCGAACCAACCAATTTAACCCTTATCATTTCAATATATAACAACAGAAAGTAATGCGGAAGACTTAAACTCATTAATAAAAACAATTCAAAACTATTATTATTATCCCCAAAATCTGGAAGTCATCATCACAAGAACATCTATCTCAAATTTGCTAAACTAAAACTGTCTAAGAAGCTAAAACTAATACTAGCTAGTCCATGCCGGAAGTTCAAGGCATCAAGACTTGAAGAAGAAGACCCAGTCCAAGCTAGACGCATTAGCTCACCCTGAATTTCCGAAGGTAGTGAAGACTGGCTAGATCTACTGTTGAGTTGAAGTTGACGGAACGTTTGCTGCATTACACAAATAACAAGGAAGAAAACATGAAAGTAGGGGGTCAGTACAACCACAAGTACTGAGTAGATATCATCGGCCAACTCAAAATAGGGAACAGTATATATCAATAATATCATAAACTCAACTAAAATGCTCAACCTGTAGCAATAACAACATGAATTCATCAATAACTACAACCGAGTTCACACATGAGGACTCAAGCCTCAATACCATACTCATTTGGGAATTAAGTTCATTAGATTGAGTATATTCTTTATCTTTCAAGATTCATTATCTTTCTTCCTCTTGTGTCGGTACGTGACACTCCGCTCCTCTATTTCTATCCTGGTACCGGAACGTGGCACCCGATCCTCATATTCATTCTATCCTGGTACCGGAACGTGGCACCCGATCCTCATATTCTATCCTGGTGTCGGAACGTGACACTCCGATCCTCATATTCATTCTATCCTGGTACCGGAACGTGGCACCCGATCCTCATATTCTATCCTGGTGTCGGAACGTGACACTCCGATCCTCATATTCATTCTATCCTGGTACCGGAACGTGGCACCCGATCCTCATATTCTATCCTGGTGTCGGAACATGACACTCCGATCCTCATATTCATTCTATCCTGGTACCGGAACGTGGCACCCGATCCCCTAATTCATCAAGCCTTCTGTCATACTAAGGCATCATCATTAACAAGTGAATTAGGGTTTTTATCAAGATTTGGGATTCAATAGCTTCATCATGCTTATTTATTCACAATTTCATAATCATATTCATGCAAGCATACAATTTAAGCACATAGAGGGGTTTACAATACTGTCAACACATATCATTCACTATTAAGAGTTTACTACGAATATCGTAAAAGAAACCATAACCTACCTCCACCGAAGAATTGGAATCAACAAGCAATTTCCCAAGCTGTGATATTCTTCTTCCTCGTTCGACTCTCTCTCTCAATCGATCAATCTATCTCTCTCTTTTCTTTCCTCTTTTTCTTATTCAAACCCTCTTTCTTTTACCCTAATTCATATATAATCAAGAATGAAAGATGGTAATAATGACCCACTAATTAACTTAAGGTTACCTATTTTAACCCCCAAGTAATTAGATTTATTAATATTAACCCTCAAACTTTATAATTAAGGAAAGAATAGTCCAAAACGTCCATTAAAATGTGGAAAGAAATCCGATTCTGACTGGGACTACGCGACCTGCGACGGGCCGTCATGCCTGCGACGGTCCGTCACGGTGGTCGTCGCAGCCTCCCAAAATCTAGGTGAGCTGTGACGGCCCGTCACACCAGTGACGGTCCGTCCCCGCACTCCGCCCCGGTTCAGAGAGTCGATTTTCAGTACCCTATTTACGAATTCTAAGTTTCATGGAACGAAACCTCCTTGACGGGCCGTCGTGACCACGACGGTCCGTCGTGACATTCGTCGTCCCAGCCAGTTTTTCCCAGAATTAAATCTGCTGCTCAAAACGACTAAACAGGTCGTTACATAAACCCTACTCCTAAAATACTAAAAACCAATTGTTAAATACTAAACCATAAATTTTAAATTTCAATTGCAACATCAAAAACCCAAAAGAATAAAAAAAAAATATACCCTAACAGTAACCCTATACTAAACACTAATCCTAACTTTAACCCTTTCCTTATCCCAAAACCCCAAGACCAAAATACAAAAACCTTAAAATTAAACTCTAAACCATAGATTTTAAGCAAAAAATCCTAAACACCAAACCATAAAACTTAAAAAAAAACCTATATCTTAAACCTAACTGTAACCCTAAACATGAACCCTTACCCTATCTCTAACAGGAACCCTAACCCTAACATGTAACAATCTAGCAAATCACATGTCTTGTAAATACGAACAAGTAAAATACATGTTGGGTTGTCATACCAATCCAAGATTGCATGTCCATGAAATGTAGCTGCAAGGAAGTCACTAAGATAAAAAAATATCATTTGTGTATGTAACGACCCGTTTAGTCGTTTTGAGCAGCAGATTTTATTTCTGGAAAAACTGGCCTAGACTACAGACACCCCGACAGACCGTCACAGGCACGACGATCCGTCACAGAGGTTTCGCTTCAAAACACTTAGAAATTCTGAAATTGGGTACAGAAAATCGACTCTCTGAACATCGTAACGAAGTGGCAGGACGGACCGTCACAAGTGTGACGGACCGTCACAGTGCCCGTGATGAAAGGTAACTTTCGATCGTCACGACGACCGGCGTGACGGACCGTCGCACTCATGACGGCCCGTCACGGGTCGCGGAGTCCCGGTCAGAATCGGATTTCTTTCCACGTTTTAAGGGACGTTTTGGACTATTCTTTCCGTAATTATAAAGTTGAGGGTTAATATTAATAAATCTAATTACTTGGGGGTTAAAATAGGTAACCTTAAGTTAATTAGTGGGTCATTATTACCATCTTTCATCCTTAATTATAGAATAATTAGGGTAAAAGAAAGAGGGTTTGAATAAAACAAAAGAAAAAGAACAGAGAGAGGGAGTATTGATCGATCAAATTGGTTGAGAAGGATATCAAAGCTCGGGAAATTGCTTGTTGATTCCAATCCTTCGGTGAAGGTAGGTTATGGTTTCGCTACGATATTCGTAGTAAACTCTTAATAGTGAATGATATGTATTGATAGTATTGTGAACCCTTCTATATGCTTAAATTGTATGCTTGCATGAATATGATTATGAAATTGTGAATAAATAAGCATGATAAAGCTATTGAATCCCAAATCTTGATAGAAACCCTAATTCACTTGTTAATGATGATGCCTTAGTATGAAAGAAGGCTTGATGAAGTAGGGGATCGGGTGCCACGTTCGGTACCAGGATAGAATGAATATGAGGATCGGGTGCCACGTTCCGGTACCAGGATAGAATGAATATGAGGATCGGGCGCCACATTCCGCTACCAGGATAGAATGAATATGAGGATCGGGTTCCACCTTCCGGTACCAGGATACAATGAATATGAGGATCGGAGAGTCACGCCCGACACCAGGATAGAATATGGATCGGGTGCCACGTTCCGGTACCAGGATAGTATATGAGGATCGGAGTGCCACGTTCCGGCACCAGGATAGAAATAGAGGAGCGGAGTGTCACGTACCGACACAAGAGGAAGAAAGATAATGAATCTTGAAAGATAATGAATATACTCAATCTAATGAACCTAATTCTCAAATGAGTATGGTATTGAGGCTTGAGTCCTCATGTGTGAACTCAGTTGTAGTTATTGATGAATTTATGTTGTTATTGCTACATGTTGAGTATTGTAGTTGATTTACATTATTATTGATATATACTGTTCCCTATTTTGAGTTGGCCGATGATATCTACTCAAGATTTGTGGTTGTAATCGACCCTACTTTTATGTTTCCTTCTTTGTTATTTGTGCAATGCAAAGAACGTTTCGTCAACTTCAACTCAACGAAGATCTAGCCGCCTTCACTACTATCGGAAATTGTGGTGAGCTAATGCGTCTAGCTTGGACTGGGGCTTCTTCTTCAAGTCTTGATGCTTTGAACTTCCGGCATGGACTAGCTAGTATTAGTTTTAGCTTCCTAGACAGGTTTAGGTTAGCAATTTGAGATAGATGTTCTTGTGATGATGACTTCCAGATTTTGGGAATAATAATAATAGTTTTGAATTGTTTTATTAATGAGTTAAGTCTTCCGCATTATTTTCTGTTGTTATATATTGAAATGTTAAGGTTTAGATTGGTTGGTTCGCTCACATAGGAGGGTAAGTGTGGGTGCCAGTCGCGGCCCCGTTTTGGGTCGTGACAAACTTGGTATCAGAGCATTAGGTTCGTTGGTCTCATCACACAAGAACAGGTCTAGTAGAGTCTTAAGGAACGGTAGGGGGACGCCTTTACTTTTCCTTGAGAGGCTATAAGACTTTAGGAAAATTTCACTCTTTCATTCTTTCTTTCGTGCTACTACTTGAGTCCTATTGGTATCTAGGCGATACGAATTGGTATCTGACCATCTTCACTCTCTTTCGCAGATGGTTAGAACTAGAGCAACGACTACGCCAACACCAACACCAACACCAGCACCGGCAGGACAGGGTGCGTCTGAGCCAGCCACTGGGGCTGTGGCTCGAGGGAGAACAGCGGCAAGGGGCCGTGGTAGAGGTCGTGGGAGGACGTCCTCTAGAGGAAGAGGACGAGCATCTAGTCCATCTGGTGCTAGGGCGGTGACTCCTCCACCGACCGAAGAGGTGATAAGAGAGGGTGAGGAAGGGGAGAATGAACAAGCGCAACATGAGGAATTGCCACCCCAACCTACCCTAGAGATGATCAATCAGGTTCTCGCTTATCTTAGCGGGTTATCTGATCACGGTCAGGCACCTCCAATGGTTTCTGCACCAACACCTCCGGTTTCAGAGATACGACATGCGGCTACTATGGCTCCCCGCATGGATGCCTCATTGGAGATAGGCACATTTCCACGTCTGACTACTGGACCGATAATGACAAACGATCGGACGAACTTTTCAAGAAGTTCTTGAAATTGAAACCTCCAGTCTTCAAGGGTGCGAATCAAGATACTTATGATTTCCTGGTTGATTGTCATGAGCTACTACACAAGATGGGGATAGTAGAACGGTTTGGCGTTGAGTTCGTAAGCTATCGCTTTCAAGGGAACGCCAAAATGTGGTGGCGATCACATGTCGAGTGTCAACCGACGAGGCCACACCCATGACTTGGGCATCCTTCTACTCTGTTTATGGAGAAGTATATCCCAAGGACTTTGAGAGATAGAAAAAGGGATGAGTTCTTGAGTCTCGAGCAAGGTAGGATGACGGTTAACGCATATGAGGCTAAGTTTCGTGCTTTATCAAGGTATGCCACTCAACTCTGTTTCAGTCCACAAGAACGGATACCCCGTTTTGTACAGGGGTTGAGGTCAGCACTACGGATTTCAGCCTTACAGGTAGCGGCTACGGCAACATCCTTCCAAGAGGTGGTAGACTTTGTGATAGAGGTGGAAGGAGTGAATCCAGATGACTTCACCACTACATCGACATCAAAAAGGTTTCGAAGGGGAGGTGAGTTTAATGGTTCTCACTCCAGAGGACAGAGCTCCGGAGGTTACGCAAGTCGACCAATTCAGTCTTCACTACAGACTGTAGTTGGGGGACCACCTCAGAACGGTCAACACTACTCCGAGAGACTTATGCATGAACCCCGAGAGTGTTATGGATGTGGGGAGGTTGGACACATTAAGAGGTATTGTCCAAACCAGAGTTACAGAACCCCAATAGCTAGAGGTAGAGGTGGTCATGGTAGAGGCCGTTTCTCTGGAGGGCGTGGTGGCCGAGGTAATGGTGGTCACCAAAACGGCAGAGGTGATGGGCAACCAGGAGCCACTACATCACAACATGGTAGGGGCAACGGACAGACGAACGATAGGGCCCATTGTTACGCTTTCCCTGGGCGGTCTGAAGCGGAGGCATCTGATGCTGTCATCACAGGTAATCTTTTGGTTTGTGATTGCATGGCTTATGTATTGTTTGATCCTGGATCCACGTTTTCTTATGTATCTTCTTCATTTGCTAATGGTCTAAATTTACCGTGTGAATTACTTGACATGCCTATTCGTGTTTCTACTTGGTGGGTGAGTCCGTGATAGTTGAAAAGGTATATAGGTCTTGTTTGGTGACTTTTGTGGGAGCAACACTTATGTAGATTTGGTTATTCTAGAAATGGTTGATTTTGATGTAATTCCGGTATGACTTGGCTTTCTCCGAATTTTGCGATCTTGGATTGTAATGCTAAAGCGGTGGCGTTAGCCAAGCCTGGGGCGATCCGTTAGTGTGGGAGGGTGACTACACTTCCAATCCGGTACGTATCATATCCTTTCTTCGTGCTAAGAAAATGGTTAGTAAAGGGTATTTAGCTTTCTTGGCACATCTCAAGGATGACACTACTCAAGTACCCTCAATTGAGTCGGTTTCGGTAGTCCGTGAGTTTTTGGATGTGTTCCCTGCAGATCTTCCCGGTATGCCACCAGATAGGGATATTGACTTCAGATCGATCTTGAACCGGCACACGCCCATTTCTATACCCTCAGTATAGAATGGCTCCCGCCGAATTAAGAGAGTTAAAGGCTCAACTTCAAGAGTTGTTGAGCAAGGGCTTCATTAGACCAAGTGCATCTCCTTGGGGTGCTCGGTTTTGTTTGTAAAGAATAAGGATGGGAGTTTTCGAATGTGTATAGACTACGCACAACTAAACAAAGTAACCATAAAGAACAAGTATCCTCTTCCTCGCATTGATGACTTGTTCGATCGCCATAAGGTGCTTGTGTCTTCTCTAAGATCGACTTGAGATCCGGGTATCATCAATTGAAAATACGAGCGATAGATGTGCCAAAGACTGCTTTTCAAACGAGGTATGGGCATTACGAATTTGTAGTGATGTCTTTTGGTCTTACGAATGCCCCTGCTGCGTTCATGAGCTTGATGAACGGGATCTTTAAGCCATATTTGGACCTTTTCGTGATCGTATTTATTGATGATATATTGGTATACTCGAAGAGCAAGAAGGAACATGAAGAGCATTTGAGAATGGTATTGGAAATGTTGAGGGAGAAAAAGCTTTACGCCAAATTCTCTAAGTGTGAGTTTTGGCTAGATGCGGTGTCCTTCTTTGGGCACGTAGTTTCTAAGGATGGAGTGATGGTAGATCCATCTAAGATTGAGACAGTGAAGAATTGGGTGAGTCCCACTAATGTGTCAGAAATAAGAAGTTTTGTGGGGTTAGCTAGTTACTACCGCCGATTCGTCAAGGGATTCTCTTCTATTGCTTCTCAATTGACGAACTTGACTAAGCAGAATGTTCCCTTTGTATGGTCAGATGAATGTGAGGAAAGCTTTCAGAAGCTTAAGACTTTGTTGACTACCGCACCAATTCTTACTTTGCCAGTAGAGGGTAAAAACTTCATTGTTTATTGTGATGCATCCTATTCTGGGTTGGAGTGCGATTACTAATGCAAGAGAAGAGTGTGATTGCTTATGCTTCAAGGCAATTAAAGGTGCATGAACGTAACTATCCGACCCACGATTTGGAATTGGCCGCGGTAGTGTTCGCATTAAAGCAATGGAGACACTATTTATATGGGGTTAAGTGTGAGGTCTACACGGATCATCGTAGCCTTCAAAGATGTCTTCACTCGTAAAGATTTGAACTTAAGGCAGAGGAGATGGATGGAGTTACTAAAGGACTACGATATCACTATCTTNNNTCATCCGGGAAAAGCGAATGTTGTAGCGGATGCTTTAAGTAGAAAGGCGCGAAGCATGGGAAGTCTAGCTCATTTGCAAGCTTTTAGACGCCCATTGGCTAGAGATTCGCACTACGCTAACGACTTGATGAGGTTAGAAAAAAATGAGAAGGGAGGATTGTTGGCTAGTGTGGAGTCGAGATCTTCTTTTCTCGACAAGATTAAGGGAAAGCAGTTTGATGATGAGAAACTAAGACGAATTCAAGATAAAGTATTGCGAGGAGAGGCTAAGGAAGCCCAAATCGATGAGGAAGGTGTTTTGAGAATCAAAGGAAGGGTATGTGTACCCCGCGTCGATGATTTGATCAACACTATTCTGACAGAGGCTCATAGTTCACGGTATTCTATACATCCGGGTGCGACCAAGATGTACCGTGACCTAAAGCAACACTTTTGGTGGAGTAGAATGAAGCGTGATATTGTTTACTTTATTGCTAAATGTCCAAATTGTCAACAAGTAAAGTATGAACACCAAAGGCCCGGAGGAACACTTCAGAGAATGCCCATTCCTGAATGGAAGTGGGAGAGAATCGCAATGGACTTTGTGGTTGGTCTTCCAAAGACAATGGGTAAGTATGACTCCATATGGGTGATTGTTGATAGGTTAACTAAGTCTGCTCATTTTATCCCGGTCAAGGTGACTTACAATGCAGAGAAGTTAGCCAAGATCTATATCTCAGAAATCGTTCGATTGCATGGGGTTCCACTCTCCATTATATCAGATAGAGGTACGCAGTTTACTTCTAAGTTTTGGAAAACATTGCATGCGAGGTGGGTACTAGGTTGGACCTTAGTATCTGCGTTCCATCCTCAGACGGATGGTCACCGAACGAACGATTCAAGTGTTGGAGGATATGCTTCGCGCATGCGTAATAGAGTTTGGTGGCCATTGGGATAGCTTCTTACCTTTGGCAGAGTTTTCATACAACAATAGCTATCACTCAAGCATTGATATGGCCCCATTTGAAGCATTGTATGGGAGGAGATGTAGATCTCCCATTGGTTGGTTTGATGCATTCGAGGTTAGACCTTGGGGTACTGATCTTTTGAGGGATTCATTAGAGAAAGTGAAGTCTATTCAAGAAAAGCTTCTAGCGGCGCAAAGTAGGCAAAAAGAATATGCAGATCGAAAGGTTAGAGACTTAGAGTTCATGGAGGGTGAACAAGTTTTGTTGAAAGTTTCGCCAATGAAAGGGGTGATGCGGTTTGGTAAAAGAGGTAAGCTAAGTCCAAGGTATATTGGACCATTTGAGGTACTAAAGCGAGTAGGGGAGGTGGCTTATGAGTTAGCCTTGCCTCCAGGGCTGTCCGGAGTACATCCGGTATTTCATGTGTCCATGTTGAAAAGATACCATGGAGATGGAAACTATATCATCCGTTGGGATTCAGTTTTGTTTGATGAGAACTTGTCTTATGAGGAGGAGCCAGTCGCTATTTTAGATAGAGAAGTTCGCAAGTTGAGGTCAAGGGAGATTGCATCCATCAAGGATCAATGGAAGAATCGGCCCGTTGAAGAGGCTACTTGGGAGAAGGAGGCAGATATGCAAGAAAAATACCCACATCTGTTTACAGATTCAGGTACTTCCTTCCGCCCTTGTTTGTCTTCTTTTGATCGTTCGGGGACGAACGATGGGTAAATTGGTATCTATTGTAACGACCCGTTTAGTCGTTTTGAGCAGCAGATTTTATTTCTGGAAAAACTGGCCTAGACTACAGACACCCCGACGGACCGTCACAGGCACGACGGTCCGTCACAGAGGTTTCGCTTCAAAACACTTAGAAATTCTGAAATTGGGTACAGAAAATCGACTCTCTGAACATCGTAACGAAGTGGCAGGACGGACCGTCACAAGTGTGACGGACCGTCACAGTGCCCGTGATGAAAGGTAACTTTCGATCGTCACGACGACCGGCGTGACGGACCGTCGCACTCATGACGGCCCGTCACGGGTCGCGGAGTCCCGGTCAGAATCGGATTTCTTTCCACGTTTTAAGGGACGTTTTGGACTATTCTTTTTGTAATTATAAAGTTGAGGGTTAATATTAATAAATCTAATTACTTGGGGGTTAAAATAGGTAACCTTAAGTTAATTAGTGGGTCATTATTACCATCTTTCATCCTTAATTATAGAATAATTAGGGTAAAAGAAAGAGGGTTTGAATAAAACAAAAGAAAAAGAACAGAGAGAGGGAGTATTGATCGATCAAATTGGTTGAGAAGGATATCAAAGCTCGGGAAATTGCTTGTTGATTCCAATCCTTCGGTGAAGGTAGGTTATGGTTTCGCTTACGATATTCGTAGTAAAGTCTTAATAGTGAATGATATGTATTGATAGTATTGTGAACCCTTCTATATGCTTAAATTGTATGCTTGCATGAATATGATTATGAAATTGTGAATAAATAAGCATGATAAAGCTATTGAATCCCAAATCTTGATAGAAACCCTAATTCACTTGTTAATGATGATGCCTTAGTATGAAAGAAGGCTTGATGAATTAGGGGATCGGGTGCCACGTTCCGGTACCAGGATAGAATGAATATGAGGATCGGGTGCCACGTTCCGGTACCAGGATAGAATGAATATGAGGATCGGGTGCCACGTTCCGGTACCAGGATAGAATGAATATGAGGATCGGAGTGTTACGTTCCGACACCAGGATAGAATATGGATCGGGTGCCACGTTTCGGTACCAGGATAGTATATGAGGATCGGAGTGCCACGTTCCGGCACCAGGATAGAAATAGAGGAGCGGAGTGTCACGTACCGACACAAGAGGAAGAAAGATAATGAATCTTGAAAGATAATGAATATACTCAATCTAATGAACCTAATTCTCAAATGAGTATGGTATTGAGGCTTGAGTCCTCATGTGTGAACTCAGTTGTAGTTATTGATGAATTTATGTTGTTATTGCTACATGTTGAGTATTGTAGTTGACTTACATTATTATTGATATATACTGTTCCCTATTTTGAGTTGGCCGATGATATCTACTCAGTACTTGTGGTTGTACTGACCCCCTACTTTTATGTTTCCTTCTTTGTTATTTGTGCAATGCAGCAAACGTTCCGTCAACTTCAACTCAACAGTAGATCTAGCTAGTCTTCACTACCGTCGGAAATTCAGGGTGAGCTAATGCGTCTAGCTTGGACTGGGTCTTCTTCTTCAAGTCTTGATGCCTTGAACTTCCGGCATGGACTAGCTAGTATTAGTTTTAGCTTCCTAGACAGTTTTAGTTTAGCAATTTGAGATAGATGTTCTTGTGATGATGACTTCCAGATTTTGGGAATAATAATAATAGTTTTGAATTGTTTTATTAATGAGTTAAGTCTTCCGCATTATTTTCTGTTGTTATATATTAAAATGTTAAGGTTTAGATTGGTTGGTTCGCTCACATAGGAGGGTAAGTGTGGGTGCCAATCGCAGCCCCGTTTTGGGTCGTGAAAGTGTAATAGTAACACATTAGGTACTAGGTATCTAAGTGTCAAGCCTAGATACCATCGCACATGATCAATTAAAATGATCATGTAGATTAAGTAGTGCCAAAGTTTATAGTGAGGATCCTTGGGACAACAATTAATAATTTTAAATGAGCCATCAAGAATAGTTAGTTAGGAAAGTAAAACCAACTTTGTGCAAGCACATGTGCAAGACATGTGAGAATCGGCCAAGGGAGACAATTCAACCACCCTAACTTAATTCGGTTAGGGCGATTATGGACAAGCATGAGAGGACGGGTCCCTCCACAATTGGACAACTTACCTAACAAACTCTAGGCTTTAACTAACTCTAAAAGCTAGAATAATTACATAGAACTAACCGAAATGGACCCACTATTGCACTTTACAACCAAGGACTAAACCGGGTCGACACTAACCTAGTAACTAATTGAGGAGATAACTAGTACCTAACCTAAAATGGTCCAAAAAGGTTATGTAAGGTTCCAAAGACTTAGGGGTGTTTCAGTAATTTTTTAGGTCCGTTAAGTAATTAAATTAAGGATTTAACTAATTAATATAAGTTCCAATTGTGAGTAATACAATAGTAAACACCAATTTCTAGATTTTTGGTCAACTTATCATAGCCTTATTTGAATGAGTCAATATAAGTTCCCAAGACTTAGACTCGCCTTCAAACACTAAGACTTTCCAAACCGAAAACAATAAACAAATAAAAGCAAAACGGGAAAAATTTATATGGACGTTGTTAGGAGATTCTAAGGTTTCTTGAAGGTTTCGTGCAAAGTGGTCTTACTAGATTAACTTCTACATTGGGTATGGGTTTCTCTCTTGGAATCTTTCTCCAAGTTTACTTTCCTTCGTAACAAATCCATGAAATCTCGAAACTAGGGTTGTTTCCCAAGATTCTTGTCGAACTTCCCTTTTTCTTAGTATGCTTGTTACATTTTCAATGTTGTATAGATTAGTGTTGATCATATTGTTGGTATGTGGTGCTGAATGATCTTAACGTGTAAGGTTTTTATTTGTAAATGTCGATTGAATGTATGAATTGAACTTGTATGAATTTAAGTGTTCCTTACGTGAATTAAAGAATGATGCTATGTTATCTTGTTCCAAAAATGTTAAGTATTGAGATGTTACGGCCATGTTGACCATACCTACTGTTAAGCGTGATTTAAAGAAAATGCTTTGTTCATTACTGTTTTCATATGAGGCTATCCAAAAGGACAACTAATTTGATGTTAAAGATATATTATAATGTTGGGTAAAAAGATCCCCATGAACTCACAATTTGAGTGAATGTTTTGCTTATGCCATAAAAATTGCTAAAACTATATTGTCAAACACGTAGAATGAAATTGGATATAATGTTATAATTACATAATTATAATATTGGATAATTAATAATTTATCCCAAAGTATGAATGAATGTATGTAACTTTGGCTTGTCCGGACAAAGATGGCTCTAAACTCTTTTCCTATTTTTTAGGCCAATATTAATTCTATGCCACTCATATATACCCAAAATGATTTAAATGATAACTCAATCACTCCTAGAGTAATTCAATAGATCTATATCCAAGGTCATACCATTCATTAGGACAGTCCCATGATCGATGAACATATGTAAGTCATTGAATGAAGTGCACATCATCCATAAATGATGATATAGAGCTACTAAAAGAAAGTAAGCAAGTAAAGTGAGTATTAACATAACTAAATATGTCTAAGTTGAAAAAGTGATCAGAATGAATTGTTAAAAGAATTGAGACAAACCTCACTTACATCTAAGCTACTATATTCAAAATACTCACGAATGAATGTGTTAGAACGTGTTAGACCAGTCTCATTAACACCAAAGATGTTATGTAAGGACAATTCATATTTCATCAATATAAATAAAGGGATGACAAGTGTCACTAACCGAATTCTTGAATCCGAATCGCAGCCGGCGTCGTTGACCTCTCTGTGGTCATAGACAAGCCTCTTCTTGCATTCATCACATTCATATGGTTAATTTTAGCGGAAAATTTTAAACTTTTTATAAGTATGAAGTTTACATAGACTTCATATATTTAATGCTTGATTTCATCATTTACTAAGCTTAATGTATATTAAACAACCATCTATCATAAGAATCAATTCGAAATAGATGATGAATATATCATAAATATTTCACCAAACACGGCCTTATTACAAAGCTTCAAAATGAAAATACGAAAGAAATGATAGGGAAAACATCCAAT
Organism: Solanum arcanum; assembly: GCA_027789145.1. Taxonomy (NCBI): domain Eukaryota; kingdom Viridiplantae; phylum Streptophyta; class Magnoliopsida; order Solanales; family Solanaceae; genus Solanum; species Solanum arcanum. The sequence goes on from CM050941.1 coordinate 20,071,761, forward strand.
AGATTTATCTAAAACATGGGTTGACTAAAATTGTAGCAGCCTCGAAATCAAGAGGACCTACCAAATGGTATGGAGAACGCTCATATTCAAACCGCTGCAAGAGTCTTCAATCTATCATCTGACCTGCACCTATTAAATAGTTAATTGTATATGGTTATTAAACAACTTGTAATAAGTATGGGTGTATGTACACATACACATAAAGATATGCATGATCAATGAAAGCTCTTCCTAATCTACGTGCCATTTCTAGAAAGTCTAGTCATTAGACTTTCCTATATTGTTAGTTGTGAATTTTGGTGTGAATATGATGCATTTTAATGCATTCAAAGCAAACAATATATGATCACAAGACATTATAATCATCAACATAATTTTAGAACCACTCCGGCGAAGATTTTAAAAATTGTTGTTCGTAACCCAAGAGCTCACCTCTTTATGCTTAGTTTTATTTTCAATCTTTTTCTTCTTATTATTGTGTATTTCAATAATTCTCTTACTCTATGTTTTAATTGCAAGTAAAATTATTAACTGTAGTCCCATACCCACAACGAATGTATGTAAGCAATCAAGGAATAAGGAATGATTTCCCTACCATATAATATGTCATTCCTTACACTATGTATTCATTAACATTTCATAAGCCATTCTCTATTGGCTATGAAATTTATTTCATTACTTTCATCATAGAGAAGTCTTTAGGTATTAAGTTAACATTATGTTTCTACTTTACTTTATTGTGATCATATAAGAAGTCATTATTAGCCAATCTTAATTTGCTTTGCCCATTATTTGCTGAAAGATCATGAGTGTGATATTTGAAATTGACATTCTTAATCTCTTCTTCATTGCTCACTTTTAACATACGTTCCATCATTATCATTCATTCTCACTTTCATAGTGACATAATTAGTAATAAGATCATGCGAGCTTAACATGAAATCTTGTGTCTTCACCACACCGAAAAGAGGTGATTCACTTGTGAAAATGAATCTAGATCATGTGACCTACTCATGAAATCCAGTGTTTGCCCCACACATAAAAGGGGTGATTCCCAGCTAAGCTATTCCATCAAAAGTGTTCACTCCACACCGAAAGGAGTGCTCACAGCTATAGTGAACCAATAATCGACATAGATCATGTTTGAGTCAACTCTATAAGATAAAAAGATAATGAAGGTGAGCAAAGAACCGATAGAATAGCTATTAGCCTGTGCTTGCACGTGTAAGTCTCACTAGAAGAGGGTACCACCAAGGAGGATAAGTAGTCTCCTTATGTCTCATAGTCTTCAAAATATGTATAGAAAACATAGGAACTAGCCTGTGGTTTCCACCGAAGAGATGTAGGTATGTTTCAGTTTCACCTTGGTCGAAGATTCCACCTATTTTTTGTGTGGGGAAGGAACTGGATTTTATGTTTACCTCACATGATCTATGTCGGTTAATTCTCAAAAGAATGTTCTTGGTTCACTATAGTCGTGAGCCACCCTTTTATGTGTGGGTAAACACTTAGAATGGATTCACCTTAGCCGGGAATCACCCTTTTCGGTGTGCAACAGGCACTAGATTAAATGTTAAATCATATGATCTATATTCATTTTGTTTAGTGAATCACCTCTTTTTGGTGTGGGGAAGACACTGGATTTCATGTTAGCTCGCATTATTTTACTTTTCAAAATGTCTCTAACAAAGCAAGATAGAAAGATGATGGAAAGTGAGGTATGATAGTAAGAGCTTGAGAATGTCAATTGCCAATATCAATACCATTAAAGTTTTAGCAAATAATGGGCAATACCAAATAAGATTAGCTTATAATGACTTCTGATAGAATGCCAATTAAGGGGAGTAGAAATATAGTATCAAATAAAACCTTCATAACTTCCCAAACATTAAAATGATGAAATGTGTTGCATAGCCAATAGAGACTAGCTTATATAGTGTTAATGAGTATGTAATGTAATGAAGGACCCATTGTAAGGATAGTGAAATCATTCCTTAGTCCTTGAATAACTTACTTGATTCATTGTGTCCTTAGTCCTTGAATAACTTACTTGATTCATTGGGTGTCGGACTACAATAAATCATTGCACTTGTAAGTAAAACATAGGACCAAAGGAATTTTTTATCTACACAACAACAACAAGAAAAAGACTGAAAAATAGAAATTAAAATAATTAAAATATTCTCTTGAGTTCTAATGTCTTGTAATTACACAGAAATTTAGTTGTGTGCTTTGAATTCATTAAAATACATCATATTCATACAACAATTCACAACTAATGAATTAGGAAAGTCTAGTGACTACACTCTCCAGAAATGACATGTTTTTTAGGAAGAGCTTTCCTTGATCAATCATAGCTTTATGTGTATGTTTGCATAAACCCATACTTAGTATAAGTAGTGTAATACATTTAGTCAAAGCTTTGTAATAAGGCTGTTTTTTGCAAACTACTATGGTAAGTTATTCTTTGATTTGAATTCATTTCACAATTGTTAAATTGTGGTTTCTTTACTTTGAGCTTAGTATATTATGAAACTAGATAGTAATTATATGATGTCCAATTCTACTTCATACGTTTCAAAAGTTTTAGATTTTCCGTATATTTAACTAGATTAATTTGATGAATGCAAGAACAGGCTCGTCTGCGACCTCTAAGAGGTCAACGACAACGATTGCGATTTGGATTCTGAAATACGGGTCATTACATTCCATAACTTTAACCCTATACCCTAAACCCAAAGCCAAAAATACAAAAATCCTAACGTTAAAAACTAAACCATAGATATTACAACTCAAATCCTTAATCCCAACCCTAAAATCTAAAAACAACCTAAACCCTAAACCCAAACCCTAACTCAAACACTAAACGTAACCATAACCCTAAACCATTAACCCAAAAACCCCAAGCCCCAAATACTAAAACAAAAACATTAAACACTAAACCAGAGATTTTAATGGATAATCCTATACCCCAAACCTAAAACCTAAGAAAGAACACTAAAATCTTACCCTAACCCCAACATTAAACACTAAACCATAGATATTAAACCAAAAACACCAAAACTTAGAACATGAAACCTAAAAAAACAATACCCTAACTCTAACCTTATCCCTAGGATGAACCCTAACCCAAACCCTATCCTTAACCCTAAGCCCTAAAACCCAAGCCCAAAATACAAAAACCCAACATTTAACACTAAACAATAGATATTAAAACTCAAATCATTAACAACAAAACTACAATGTAAAAATGACCTAAACCCTAACATTAACCCTAACCCTAACCCAAAAATAAATCCTAACCCAAATCCCAAAATAGCTCAATCCAAACATTAACGGTCAACTATTGATATTTAACCTCAAATTCTAAACCAAAAAACCTACCAAAAAATACCCTAACCCTAACCCTAACCTTAAACCTAACCCTAATCCTAAATCATAATCTTTAAAAACTTCGCCAAAAGTACCGAAACCCAAACATTAACCACTAAAACATATATTTTACACCAAAAATCTTTAACTCCAAAACCTAAAACCTACCAAAAACATAACACTAACCCTATCCGTAATAGGAACCCTAACCCTAACCCTATCCTAAATTCTAACCCTTAACCCAAAACCCCAGACACGAAGAAAAAAAAACCAAAACTCTAACATTCAACACTAAAGCATAGATATTATACCTCATATCCTTAACCCAAAACCCTAAAACCTAAAAATAAACCTTAACCCTGACTCTACCATAAACCCTAAACTCCAAGCTTATTATATCAAAAACGAAACATTTAACACTAAACCATTGATATTAAACCTCAAATCCTAAACCTAAACCTAAAAATCTAAAAAACCAAAACAATAACCCTAACCATAACCTTTACCTAACCCTAACCCTAACATTTACCCTCACCCTAACCCAAACATTATGTAACGACCTGTTTAGTCGTTTTGAGCAGCAGATTTTATTTCTGGAAAACTGGCTGAGACGACGGACCCCACGACGGACCGTCGCAGGGTTTCGTTTCAAAACACTTAGAAAATCCGAAATTGGGTACTGAAAATCGACTCTCTGAACTTCATAACGAAATGGCAGGACGGACCGTCACAGGTGTGACGGACCGTCACAGACTCTTTGGTGGAAATTAAGTCTCTGAACCTTGCGGCGACTGCGGGCAGGCAGTTGCCGAACCACGGCGAACGTCGCCGTTGCGTAATCCCAGTCTGGGTCGGATTTCTTTATACGTTTTAAGGGACATTTTTGACTATTCCTTCTTTAATTATAAAGTTAGTGGGTTAGTGTTAATAAGTCTAATTACTTGGGGGTTAAAAGAGGTAACCTTATGTTAATTAGTGGGTTATTATTGCCACCTTTTACTCTCAATTATATACTAATTAGGGTAAAAGAAAGAGGGTTTAAATAAAGAAAATAGAAAGAACAAAGAGAGAGAGAGAGAGAGAGGATTGATCGAGAGAGGAGAAACGAAGAGGAAAACACAAAGCTTTGGGAATTTTCTTGCTTGATCACTAATCTTCGGTGGAGGTAGGTTATGGTTTATTCTATTTGATAGTAAACTCTTAATAGCGAATGATATGTATTGGTAGTATTGTAAACCCTGCTATATGCTTAATTGTATGCTTGCATGAATGTGATTATGTAATTGTGATGAAATAAGCATGATGAAGCTATTGAATCCCAAATCTTGATAAAAACCTAATATCTTGTTAATGATGATGCCTTGGTATAAAAGTAGGCTTGATGAACTAAAGTAATGAGATTGATGATGCCTTGGTATAAGAGAAGGCTTGACAAATTGATAGAATGAGATTAGGGGATCGGGTGTCACGAACCGACACGTAGATTTAGGGGATCGGGTGTCACAAACCGACACGTAGACTTAGGGGATCGAGTGTCACGAACCAACACGTAGATTTAGGGGATCGGGTGTCACGAACCGACACGTAGATTTAGGGGATCGGGTGTCACAAACTAACACGTAGATTTAGGGGATCGGGTGTCACGAACCGACACGTAGATATAGGGGATCGGGTGTCACGAACCGACACGTAGATTTAGGGGATCGGAGTGTCACGTTCCGACACATAGTAGTAGGGGATCAGAGTGTCACGTACCGACACAAGAGGAAAAAAGATAATGAATCTTGAAAGATGTTAATATACTCAATCTAATGAATCTAATTCCCAAATGAGTATGGTATTGAGGCTTGAGTCCTCATGTGTGAACTTGACGGTAATTGTTAATGATATGGTACTTGTTGTTGCTACATGTTAAGTATCATAGTTGATTTTATGATATTACTTGGTATATATTGTTTTCTATTTTGAGTTGGCCGATGATATCTACTCAGTACCCGTGTTTTGTACTGGCCCCTACTTTTATTGTTTTCTTTTTGTTATTTGTGGAATGCAGCAAACGTACCGTCGTCTTCAACTCAACCGCAATTCTAGCCAGTCTTCGTCACATCGGATCTTCAGGATGAGCTAACGCTTCTAGCTTGGACTGGACTTTCTTCCTCCTGTCTTGATGCCTTGAAGTTCCGGCATGGACTAGCTTTTACTTGTTTTAGCTTTTAGAATACTCTTAGTCATTTTATCATAGATGTTCTTGTGGTGATGACTTCCAGATTTTGGGGATAATAATAGTTGTTGAGTTTTTAGAATTTAATGAATTGGTTTTTACTAATGAGTTTAAGTCTTCCGCATTATTTTCTGTTGATATTATATTGAAATGTTAAGGTTTAGATTGGTTGGTTCGCTCACATAGGAGGGTAAGTGTGGGTGCCAGTCGCGATCCGATTTGGGTCGTGACAAATTTGGTATCAGAGCATTAGGTTCGTTGGTCTCATCTCACAAGAACGAGTCTAGTAGAGTCTTAAGGAACGGTAGGGGGACGCCTTTACTTTTCTTTGAGAGGCTATAAGACTTTTGGAAAATTCCATTCTCTCTTTCTTTCTTTTGTGCTATTACTTGGGTACAATTGGTATTTCGGTGATAGAAATTGGTATCTGACCATCTTCACTCTATTTCGCAGATGGTTAGAACTAGAGCAACAACCGCGCCAACATCAACATCGGCAAGACAAGAAGCGTCTGAGCCAGCCACTAGGGCTGTAGCTTGAGGAAGAGTAGCGGCAAGATGTCATGGAAGAGGTCGTGGGAGGACGTCCTCTAGAGGAAGGGGACGAGCACCTAGCCCATCTGATACTAGGGTGGTGACTCCTCCACCGACTGAAGAAGTAGTAAGAGAAGGGGAGGATGGGGAAAATGAACAAGTACAGAATGAGGAATTACCACCCCAACCTACCCCAGAGATGATCAATCAGGTTCATGCTTATCTTACCGGGTTATCTGATCAAGGCCAAGCGCCTCCAGTGTTTTCTGCACCAGCACCTCAGGCTCCGGAGGTACAACATGCGGCTACTGTGGCTCCCCGCATGGATGCCTCATTGGAAATAGGCACATTTCCTCGTCTGACTACAGGGCCTGTAATGACAAATGATCAGCATGAACTTTTCAGTAAGTTCTTGAAATTGAAACCTCCAGTCTTCAAGGGTGCTGAATCGGAGGATGCTTATGATTTTCTGGTTGACTGTCCTGAGCTACTACACAAAATGGGTATTGTAGAACTGTTTGGTGTGGAGTTTGTGACTTATCAGTTTCAAGGGAACGCCAAAATGTGGTGGCGGTCACATGTTGAATGTCAACCAACAGAGGCACCACCTATGACTTGGGCCTCATTTTCTAGCTTGTTTATGGAGAAGTATATCCCCCGGACTTTGAGGGATAGGAAAAGAGATGAGTTCTTAAGCCTAGAGCAAGGTAGGATGTCGGTTACTGCTTATGAGGCGAAGTTTCGTGCACTATCCAGCTATGCCACTCAGCTTTGTTTCAGTCCACAAGAGCGGATTCACCGTTTTGTGAAGGGGTTGAGGTCAGAATTGCGGATTTCAGCCTTACAGGTAGCGGCTACAGCGAAGTTATTTCAAGAAGTGGTAGATTTCGTGATAGAGGTAGAGGGAGTGAAGCCAGATGACTTCACCATGACAACTACATCAAAAAGGTTTCGAAAGGGAGGAGATTTTAATGGTTATTACTCTAGAGGACAGGGTTCAGGAGTTTACTCAGTTCGACCAATTCAGTCTTCACTACAGACTGTAGTTGGGGGTCCACCTCAGACCGGTCAACACTTCTCTGAGAGACCCATGCTTGAATCCAGAAAGTGTTATGGACGTGGAGAGACTGGACATATTAAGAGGAATTGTACAAAACAGAGTTATAGACCCCCAATGGCTAGAGGTAGAGGTGGTCATGGTAGAGGCCATCATTCTGGAGGACGTGGTGGTCGAGGTAATGGTGGTCACCAAAACGGCCGGGGTGATGGGCAAACTGGAGCCACTACATCACAACATGGTAGGGGCAACAGACAGACAAACGATAGGGCCCATTGTTACGCTTTCCCTGGGCGGTCTGAAGCGGAGGCATCTGATGCTGTAATCACAGGTAATCTTTTAGTTTGTGATTGCATGGCTTCTGTATTGTTTGATCCCGGATCCACATTTTCTTATGTATCTTCCTCATTTGCTAATGATCTTAATTTACATTGTGAATTACTTGACATGCCTATTCGTGTTTCTGCTCCGGTGGGTGAGTCGGTGATAGTTGAAAAAGTGTATAGGTCTTGTTTGGTGACTTTTTTGGGGAGTAACACTTATGTAGATTTGGTTATCTTAGAAATGGTTGACTTTGATGTAATTTTGGGTATGACTTGGCTTTCTCCGAATTTTGCGATCTTGGATTGTAATGCTAAGACTGTGACGTTAGCCAAACCTGGGACAGATCCGTTAGTGTGGGAGGGTGACTACACTTCCAATCCAGTCCGTATCGTCTCCTTTGTTCATGCTAAGAGAATGGTTAGTAAGGGTTGTTTAGCTTTCTGGCACACCTCCGGGATGATACTATCCAAGTACCTTCGATTGAGTCTGTCTCGATAGTTCGTGAGTTTCTAGTTGTGTTTCCCGCAGACCTTCCTGGCATGCCACCGGATAGAGATATTGACTTCTGCATTGATCTTGAACCGGGTACTCGCCCCATTTCTATACCTCCTTATAGAATGGCTCCCGCGGAGTTAAGAAAGTTAAAGGCACAACTTCAAGAGTTGCTAAGCAAAGGCTTTATTAGACCAAGTGCATCTCCTTGGGGTGCTCCGGTTTTGTTTGTGAAGAAGAAGGATGGGAGTTTTCTGATGTGCATAGACTACCGGCAGTTGAACAAGGTAACTATTAAGAACAAGTATCATCTTCCTCGCATTGATGACTTGTTCGATCAGTTACAAGGCGCTTGTGTCTTCTCTAAGATTGACTTGAGATCCGGTTATCATCAATTGAAAATACGAGCAACGGATGTGCCAAAGACTGCTTTTCGAACGAGGTATGGGCATTACGAATTTGTAGTGATGTCTTTTGGTCTTACGAATGCCCCTGCTACGTTCATGAGCTTGATGAATGGGATTTTTAAGCCATATTTGGACCTCTTCGTGATCGTATTTATTGATGATATACTAATATACTCTAAAAGTAAGAAGGAACATGAGGAGCATTTGAAGATTGTATTGGAAATGTTAAGGGAGAAAAAGCTTTATGCCAAGTTCTCTAAGTGTGAGTTTTGGCTAGATGCAGTGTCCTTCTTGGGGCATTTTGTTTCTAATGATGGAGAAATGGTGGATCTTTCTAAGATTGAGACAGTGAAGAATTGGGTAAGACCTACTAATGTGTCAGAAATAAGGAGCTTTGTTGGATTAGCTAGCTATTATCATTGATTTGTCAAGGGATTCTCTTCCATTGCTTCCCAATTGACGAACTTGACTAAGCAGAATGTTCCATTTGTATGGTCGGACAAGTGTGAAGAAAGCTTTCAGAAGCTCAAGACTTTGTTGACTACCGCACCCATTCTCACCTTGCCCGTAGAGGGTAAGAACTTCATTGTTTATTGTGATGCATCCTATTCTGGTTTAGGTGCAGTACTAATGCAAGAGAAGAATGTGATTGCTTATGCTTCGAGGCAATTAAAAGTGCATGAACGTAACTATCCAACTCATGATTTGGAATTGGCTGCGGTAGTGTTTGCATTAAAGCAATGGAGACACTATTTATATGGGATTAAGTGTGAGGTCTACACGGATCATCGTAGCCTTCAGTATGTCTTTACTCAAAAAGATTTGAGCTTGAGACAGAGGAGATGGATGGAGCTACTAAAGGACTACGATATAACTATCATGTATCATCCGGGAAAAGCGAATGTTGTGGCAGATGCTTTAAGTAGAAAAGCGGGAAGCATGGGAAGTCTAGCTCACTTGCAAGTTTCTAGACGCCCATTGGCTAGAGAGGTTCACATTCTGGCTAATGACCTTATGAGGTTAGAAGTAAATGAGAAGGGAGGATTTTTGGCTTGTGTGGAGGCAAGATCTTCCTTCATTGACAAGATTAGGGGAAAGCAGTTTAATGATGAGAAATTGATCCGGATCCGAGATAAAGTATTGCAAGGAGAGGCTAAAGAACCAACAATCGATGAGGAAGGTGTTTTGAGGATTAAGGGAAGGGTATGTGTACCCCGCGTCGATGATTTGATCAACACTATTCTGACAGAGGCTCATAGTTCAAGGTATTCGATACATCCGGGTGCAACCAAGATGTACCATGACCTAAAGCAACACTTTTGGTGGAGTAGAATGAAGCGTGATATTGTTGACTTTATTGCAAAATGTCCAAACTGTCAACAAGTAAAGTATGAACACCAGAGGCCCGGAGGAAGACTTCAGAGAATGCCCATTCCTGAATGGAAGTGGGAAAGGATTGCGATGGATTTCAAGGTTGGTCTTCCAAAGACATTGGGAAAGTTTGATTCTATTTGGGTAATTGTTGATAGGTTAACTAAGTCTGCTCACTTCATTCCGGTCAAGGTGACTTACAATGCAGAGAAGTTAGCCAAACTTTACATCTCGGAAGTGGTGCAATTGCATGGGGTTCCACTCTCCATTATATCAGATAGATTTACGCAGTTTACTTCTAAGTTTTGGAAAACATTGCATGCAGAATTGGGTACTAGGTTGGACCTTAGTGCTGCGTTCCATCCTCAGACCGATGGTCAGTCTGAGAGAACGATTCAAGTGTTGGAGGATATGCTTCGTGCATGTGTGATAGAGTTTGGTGGCCATTGGGATAGCTTCTTACCCTTAGCAGAGTTCTCCTACAACAATAGCTATCACTCACGTATTGATATGGCTCCATTTGAAGCATTTTATGGTTGGAGATGTAGGTCCCCCATAGGTTAGTTTGATGCATTTGAGGTTAGACCTTGGGGTACGGACCTTTTGAGGGATTCTTTAGAGAAAGTGAAATCTATTCAAGAAAAGCTTCTAGCGGCGCAAAGTAGGCAAAAAGAATATGCAGATCGAAAGGTTAGAGACTTAGAGTTCATGGAGGGTGAACAAGTCTTGTTGAAGGTTTCGCCAATGAAAGGGGTGATGCGGTTTGGTAAAAGAGGTAAACTAAGCCCAAGGTATATTGGTCCCTTTAAAGTGCTTAAGCGAGTAGGGGAGGTGGCTTACGAATTAGCCTTGCCTCCAGGGCTGTCCGGAGTACATCCGGTATTTCATGTGTCTATGTAGAAAATATACCATTGGGATGGAAACTACATTATCCGTTGGGATTCAGTTTTGCTTGACGAAAAATTGTCTTATGAGGAGGAGCCTGTTGCTATTTTAGATAGAGAAGTTCGCAAGTTGAGGTCAAGGGAGATTGCATCCATCAAGGTGCAATGGATGAATCGGCCGGTTGAAGAAGCAACTTGGGAGAAGGAGGCCGATCTGAGAGAAAGATACCCACACCTGTTTACAGATTCAAGTACTCCTTTTCGCCCTTGTTTTCCTTATTTTTTATCGTTCGAGGACGAACGATGGGTAAATTTGTATCTATTGTAATGACCTGTTTAGTCGTTTTGAGCAGCAGATTTTATTTCTGGAAAACTGGCTGAGACGATGGACCCCACGACGGACCGTCATGGGCACGACGGACCGTCGCAGGGTCTCGTTTCAAAACACTTAGAAAATCCAAAATTGGGTACTGAAAATCGACTCTCTGAACTTCGTAACGAAATGGCAGGACGGACCGTCACAGACTCTTTGGTGGAAATTGAGTCTCTGAACCTTGCGACGATCTGCAGGACAGACCGTCGCAGGCACGACAAGCCGTCGCAGGTTGCGTAATCCCAGTCTGGGTCGGATTTCTTTATACGTTTTAAGGGACGTTTTTGACTATTCCTGCTTTAATTAAAAAGTTAGTGGGTTAATGTTAATAAGTCTAATTACTTGGGGGTTAAAAGAGGTAACCTTAAGTTAATTAGTGGGTTATTATTGCCACCTTTTACTCTCAATTATATACTAATTAGGGTAAAAGAAAGAGGGTTTGAATAAAGAAAATAGAAAGAACAAAGAAAGAGAGAGGATTGATCGAGAGAGGAGAAACGAAGAGGAAAACACAAAGCTTTGGGAATTTTCTTGCTTGATCACTAATCTTCGGTGGAGGTAGGTTATTGTTTATGCTATTTGATAGTAAACTCTTAATAGCGAATGATATGTATTGGTCGTATTGTAAACCCTGCTATATGCTTAATTGTATGCTTGCATGAATGTGATTATGTAATTTTGATGAAATAAGCATGATGAAGCTATTGAATCCCAAATCTTGATAAAAACCTAATCTCTTGTTAATGATGATGCCTTGGTATAAAAGAAGGCTTGATGAACTAAAGTAATGAGATTGATGATGCCTTGGTATAAGAGAAGGCTTGATAAATTGATAGAATGAGATTAGGGGATCGGGTGTCACGAACCGACACGTAGATTTAGGAGATCGGGTGTCACGAACCGACACGTAGATTTAGGGGATCGGGTGTCACAAACCAACACGTAGATTTACGGGATCGGGTGTCACGAACCAACATGTAGATATAGGGGATCGGGTGTCACGAACCGACACGTAGATTTAGGGGATCAGAGTGTCACGTTCCGACACATTGTAGTAGGGGATCAGAGTGTCACGTACCGACACAAGAGGAATAAAGATAATGAATCTTGAAAGATGTTAATATACTCAATCTAATGAATCTAATTCCCAAATGAGTATGGTATTGAGGCTTGAGTCATCGTTTGTGAACTTTACGGTAATTGTTAATGATATGGTACTTGTTGTTGCTACATGTTAAGTATCATAGTTTATTTTATGATATTACTTTGTATATATTGTTTTCTATTTTGAGTTGGCCGATGATATCTACTCAGTACTCGTGTTTTGTACTGACCCCTACTTTTATTGTTTTCTTCTTGTTATTTGTGGAAATGCAGCAAACGTACCGTCGTCTTCAACTCAACCGCAATTCTCGCCAGTCTTCGTCACATCGGATCTTCAGGGTGAGCTAACGCTTCTAGCTTGGACTGGACTTTCTTCCTCCTGTCTTGATGCCTTGAAGTTCCGGCATGGACTAGCTTTTACTTGTTTTAGCTTTTAGAATACTCTTAGTTAGTCATTTGATCATAGATGTTCTTGTGGTGATGACTTCCAGATTTTGGGGATAATAATAGTTGTTGAATTTTTAGAAGTTAATGAATTGGTTTTTACTAATGAGTTTAAGTCTTCCGCATTATTTTCTGTTGATATTATATTGAAATGTTAAGGTTTAGATTGGTTGGTTCGCTCACATAGGAGGGTAAATGTGGGTGTCAGTCGCGATCCGATTTGGGTCGTGACACATTAAACACTAAACCATAGATTTAAAACCTCAAATGCTAAACCCTGAACAATAAAACCTAAAAAAAACATAAACCTTAACACTACCCCTAATGCTAACTCTTGCGCTATACCCTAAACCTTCAACCCTAGGTCCAAAAAAAACCCTAAGTCCCAAATATGAAAAAACAGGCAGTAAACACTAAATCATAGATTTTAAGCCTCTAATCCTAAACAAGAATCCCAAAAAAAAAATAAAAAAGAACCAAAACCCTAACCCTAACCTTAAACCTAACCCTAATCCAAATCAATATGACCAAAACCCTTAGCCCAAAATACCTAAACCCAAACATGAAAAACTAAATCATAGATATAAAAAATTTCCTTAACCCCAAAACCTAATACCTAAAAAACCCAAAAACCATCGCTTTTTCATTTTTCAGATTTTTTCTCTCTCTAAAATTTTCTCTCTCTAAAATTTTTCTCTCTCTCTAGAATTTTCTAAAGAATCGTACGCGTGAACAGTAGCTGTTTGTAATTGGATTGGCAGATTGTGTTTGACATGGCTGGAAATCCAGCTGATGAACGTTTTCAACCCCCTGATCCTTCTTTTGGGGGTTAAAATTTGACTATTTAGCCAACAAATGATAAAGGGATGCAAGGATCATCGTCCTCCTCTTCGCACTTGAGGGAAGAGGCGATCCAAGTCGCGACTGTAGAGGAGGACATAGATGAATTGCGTTGCCAGTTTGAAATTAATCAAAATTCTAGTGGAAAAGTCACAGAAATACAAAGGACAGATAAACAGATGGAATTGGGACGATTTGAGCCGCAGGTGGTAGAGGCGGCGACATCACAGGCGATAGAGTCGGCAAAATTGCAAGAAATAGAGGAAGCAAAATCGCATGCGACAGAAACGGCGAAATCAAGTTCTAATTAAAATCATTTGGATTGTAATCGACAAGATTTTATTACTGGGGAATCATCTCATGGTATAGATCCACATAATCGTCAAAGTGGAGAAGAAAGAGGAGTTTGAAACAGTGAATCTCGATTGGAATGTGAATTGGTGGAATCGCAGAATCTCCAAGAACAAGCAAATCGTGATAATCACCAATAGTGTAATCCATCTACACAAACACAACATCGTATCACCAACTTGAACAAGGGAAAAGAACCATCTCAACAATATCAACAACCTGCAAATTCGAACAAAAGAACTCCAGGTGCCAAAGAATTTGTCCATCCTCTGAAAAATAGGCAAATTGCTGGGAATCAAAGTAATCCTACAATTACCAATATTATTCCCATTTTTGATGGTAATTTGAATGACCTTGAGAGGAATGTGGAAGCTGTTAGAAATCAGAATTATCAATCCAATTATCCTAAGATTTCTAGTAATTTTGATCGTATTGCAAATAGGAATGTGGTTAACAAGAATAATCCTCCCTTAGGAAATGTTGATAATTTTAATAAGAAGGATAAGCCTCAACAACCTGCCCCTTACACAGTGATACAAACCTATGCAGACAGATTATGATTCAATCAATCTAAGAAAGGTGTGACTATCACACTAACTGAACCTGAGATCACTACCAAACAAGGCTTTCCTGCAGTTTTGTATGTCAAGGATGAAGTGGTGAAAGAATTGGCTTCAACTTGTGAATATACTTTGATAGGGAAGTTCATCTACACCATGACTAGAGTGGAGTTAATTAGGGAGAATTTTATTCTTCGAACTCAATTATCTGGTGGAGTTAGAATTGCACATTTCAACTCTAGACATGTATACATTGACCTTGACAATGAGCTTGACTACAACATGGTATGGACCAAACAAAGGATGAATATTGCTGGCCAAGTGATGTGAATTCAGGCTTGGACTCCTACATTAAAGCCTGATGAAGAAACACCCCTAGTCCCTATTTGGATATCCCTTCCAGAGTTACCTTGGCATTGCTACAACAAGGAATTCATCACTAGTCTGTTATCACCTATTGGTAGAGTACTATATCTTGATTCAGCCTCAATTAACAAAACAAGAGGGAGTCAGGACAGGGTGAAGGTTCAGGTAGATTTGACCAAAGACAGGACTTCTCACATCTAGATGGGGTATATTGGAGAACACATCACAGATGGAAGATGGAAAAAAATAGAATATGACAATATACCAGACTACTGTTTCTATTGTAAACATCAAGGGCACAAAGAAGTTTATTGCATTATTAAACAAAAGGATGAAGAGGCCAAGAAAAGGAAAGAGCTGGAGAAAAACAAAAATAGGAATGATAAAGCTTAAATCAATGCTGCAGATACACAGGCTCTTCAGACTATGGAACAAGGTAGAAGGGATGTTGATTATAATTCACAAAGGCAGCAAATTAACGAAATTCAACCGCATATGAACCAAGAGGAGTGGCAAACACAAAGAAGAAGGAATTCTCAACAAGTTAGATTTAATACAGATAGAGCTGTTGTGCAACAACCTCAAAGCCAAACAGGTATTATTTCAATCCCTACTAAAAATACTTACATTGATTTGGAAGTGCAGGAATTTACAGCTGTTGGAGGAAGTTTGGAGGATCAAACAGAGTAATCCCATGCAGACAGGCCTCAAAATATTGTCACTTTCAATAGGCAATCCCAAATCCATGATTATACTGCAGGTAGCCAGGATCATAGAGATTGAAGGAATAAAAAACATAGAAGTGAAATACATTTGTCCAGGACTAGACAAACTGGATATCAACAAGCAACAATAAGCAACACAGGTATTGACTCAATGCTCCCCTCCCTTACACCCCTTAATTTTGTTAACAGTCCTGTTGGTGTAGCTGTTGGAGGTGAGGTTGGAAGTGGTCAGGAGTTTAATAGAATTAAAGCTTCTAGAACTGATAAAGGAAAAGATAAAATTGGTGAACATGAGCCTTTAGATGATATTGATAAAGTTCCTCCTGATAAATTACAGTCTAACAATCCTTTAAAGACTGGTAATAAGAGTAGTAATCCTAATTTTTCTAACACTAGAAATGATCGTAGTAGTCATCAAAGAAATATTGATGACTATAGGGAACCTGATTCTGAGGATGAGTATGATGTTGATACTCAATCCTTAGTGGATGGCATTGACCCAGGGGAGAAAATGGGTACTTCTTACCAAGTTCAAACTGGTCCTTTGTTGCATAACTCTGATGTGAATGAAATTAGAGATGTTGCAGGCAAACAAGGCCTTTCTCCAAGGGGTAGGAAACTATTAAAACAGAGTAAAACTACTAGTTTAAGTAGACCTAATACTAGAGCCAGAAGTAGAGGAATTTGATGATCAAAATGCTTTGTTGGAATGCTAGAAGTATTAATACTTTTGGTGTTCTTGAAAGGTTGATTAATCTCAGGAAAATTCATAATATGGCTATGATTGCTATTTTGGAACCTTTTTCTAATTCTTCCCAGATAGACTTTTATAGAATGCAGATGGTGATGAATCATGGGCACTGTAATCCTAATAACAAAATATGGCTTTTTTGGTCAAATGAAGTAGTATGTAAGATTTTGGAAAGTGATCAGCAACATATTACTTGTGAAGTGAGCCATGAAAGCTGTAGTGAACCTTTTTTGATGACTTATATCTATGCAAAATGTAAAGAGCAGCTGAGAAAACCTCTTTGGGATAGTATGTTGAAATGGTCTGCAACAGCTTATCCTTGGTGCATCCTTGGAGATTTTAATGTTATAACTTCTGCTCAAGAGAAGCTGGGGGGCAGAGAATATAATATTAGGAAGAGTTTAGAGTTTCTCAACATTATTGATTCTTGTGGATTGATAGATATGGGGTATAATGGTCAACCCTATACATGGTGTAATCACAGGAATAATGGAGATATGATTTGGAAAAGGTTAGATAGAGGAATGGTTAATGATAAATGGTTAGATATAATGCCTCATACCAACATTACTCATCTTCCTAGTGTGGGATCTGATCACTCCCCTCTTTTGCTGGAAATGATTGGCCATAAAGACAATGTTATTAAGTATTTCAAGTTTCTCAATTGTTGGACTGAGAATGAAACATTCTTACATACTGTTGAAAAGTGTTGGAATAAGGAAGTTACTGGTAATCCCATGTGGATTTTGCATACAAAGCTAAAAAGGCTAACTAAGACCCTAAGAGATTGGTCTAAGAAGGAATATGGGGATGTTTTTGAAAAAGTAAAGTTTTATGAAGAGAGTGTTAAAACTGCTGAAGGAAATTATATTAGAGACAATAGTAAGGATAATAGAGAACAACTCTATGCTCTTAATGCTCAATACATCAAATACTTGAAGATAGAACATGCCATACTTCAACAGAAAACTCAACTTCATTGGCTAAAAGAAGGGGATGCCAATTCCAAATATTTCCATGCTGTTATTAGAGGTAAGAGGAGGAAAATGGTAATTCACAAACTATTGAATGATAATGGTAGTTGGATTCAAGGGGATGAAGTTATTGCTAGAGAAGCCTGTAATTATTATCAGAGCATTTTTACAGGAAATTCTGTTAAAATTAATGAGGATCAATTACAGTGTATTCCTAAGATGGTTACTGTGGACCAAAACAATGATCTGGAAAGAATGCCTAATATTGATGAATTGAGACAGGTGGTTATGAATATGAACCCTCACTCTGCACCTGGACCTGATGGCATTGGAGGCAAGTTTTATCAAATTTGTTTTGAAATTATAAAAGATGATCTTCTTGCTGCAGTACAGGCTTTTTTCAATGGTTATGACATGCCTAAGTATATGACTCATACTTGTCTAATTCTTCTTCCTAAAGTGGATAATCCTAACAAGATGAAAGAGTTTAGACCTATTAGTCTTAGTAATTTTACTAACAAGATCATTTCTAAGATTATGAGTACTAGACTGGCTCCTATTTTACCACTAATCATCTCTGAAAACCAGTCTGGTTTTGTTAAAGGAAGAAGTATTTCTGAGAATGTGATGTTGGCTCAGGAAATTATTCATGGTATGAAACTACCTAAAGAAGGGAAGAATGTGGTTATCAAGTTGGATATGGTTAAGGCTTATGACATAGTGTCTTGGAATAATACATCTTTGGTACTAAGAAAAATAGGGTTTGGAGAACTGTTTATTGACAGGGTATGGAGAATAATGAATAATAATTGGTATTCAGTGGTGATCAATGGAAGAAGACATGGTTTCTTCCACTCTACTAGAGGTTTAAAGCAAGGGGACCCCTTGTCTCCAGCACTTTTTATTCTAGGTGCTGAATTATTTTCAAGACAGCTTAATTTATTATATCATAATCAGAATTATATTGGCTTTCAGATGGATAGCAAAGGGCCTCAAATCAATCATCTATCCTTTGCTGATGATATTATAATATTTACCTCTACTGATAGACCCTCACTCCAACTTATTGTCAAAACTATTGGAGAGTATGAATTGATATCTGATCAACAGGTAAATAAAGATAAAAGTTTCTTCATGGTTACTAACAATACTAATCAGGCTATTATTGATTCCATTAAGACTGTAACTGGCTTTGGTATACAAAACAGCCCCATTACTTATCTTGGTTGTCCTTTATATGTTGGGGGTCAAAGGATCATTTACTTTTCTGGGATTGTGGAGAAGATTATCAGAAAGATTTCTGGGTGGCATGCTAAAATTTTAAACTTTGGAGGCAAAGTTACTTTAGTGAAACATGTATTACATTCTATTCCAATACATATGTTAGCTGCTGTTTCTCCTCCTAAAACTACTCTCAAGTATATCAAAAAGGTAATTGCTGATTTCTTTTGGGGTATGGATAAAGATGGTAAGAAATATCATTGGGCATCTTGGGAAACTTTAGCCTATCCTACTAATGAAGGTGGTTTGGTGTAAGACAACTTGATGATGTATGTACAGCTTTTCAATATAAGCAATGGTGGGAGTTTAGGACTAAAACATCCTTGTGGAGAAAATTTCTTAAAGTTAAGTATTGCAAAAGAGCTAACCCTGTGGCCAAGAAATATGATACTGGTAATTCTTTGGTGTGGAGATACTTCACTAGAAACAGACAAACTGTGGAAGCTTGCATTAAATGGAATATTCACTCAGGTTCTTCCAGCTTCTGGTGGGATAATTGGTTAGGAAAATATGCCCTAGCCAATCAATGTATTAATATCTCGAGCCTTAATAACAGCCCTGTTTCTGATTTCCTAAATAATGGTATATGGAATGAGATATATGTTAGGCAACATGTTCCTCCAGTATTGGTGCTTGAGATTATGCAAACACAGTTCAATTATAATATTGATATAGATGATACTACTATTTGGACACCTGAAGAGAATGGCAAATTTTCTATTGCTTCAAGTTGGGAGGTTATTAGAATGAAAAGGCCTAAAGATATCATTAATAACAATGTGTGGCATAAACATATTCCTTTCAAGATAGCCTTCTTTATTTGGAGATCTTTGAGAGGCAAGCTTCCAACAAATAAAAATTTACAGAAGTTTAGAAGAGTTGAAGCTGATTGCTATTGCTGTTACAGGAAAGGCATTGATGACATCAATCATATTTTAATCACTGGCAATTTTGCTAATTACATATGGAGATATTATGCACCTACTATTGGTGTAACACAAACCTATATTGACTTGAGAAGTTTGCTGCTACAATGGACAAATCTGCCTTCTTCAAATCAGGTATATAAATTACTCATTTCTATTTTACCTAATTTTATTTGTTGGCACTTGTGGAAAAACAGGTGTGCTGTGAAGTATGGAAACAAGATATCAAGCATTCAAAGAGTTCAATATGGAATTTTCAAAGATGTGATGCAAACCATTAAGATAGTCTTTCCAAATATACCATGGCAATATAGCTGGTACAACCTGATCAACTTAGTTGAACAATGCCAACATCAGTTAAAGGTAATCATGGTTAGCTGGAGGAAACCAAAAACTGGTATTTACAAACTTAATACAGATGGGAGTGCACTTCAAGAATCTGGAAAGATTGGAGGAGGAGTCATACGAAGAGATCACAAAGGTAACTTACATTATGCATTTTCAATACCATTTGGTTTAGGCACTAATAATATTGCAGAGATAGAGGCTGCTAGATATGGATTGGATTGGTGTGAGCAACATGGTTATAGAAGCATTTTATTGGAAGTAGATTCTGAAATCTTGTACAAATGGATAAGCAATACAATAGCAATCCCTTGGAGATGTCAACAAATAATACAAAAAATACAAGACATTGGCAGAAAATTTGATCACTTTGAATGTAAGCATGTCTATCGAGAAGCCAATGGTACTGCAGACTTGTTATCAAAGTGCAGTCACAAGTTGGACATCATACAACATTTTTATACAACTCATCAACTTATTGGATCAATTCGAGGAAGCTATATACTTGTCAAGATGGGAACACAAAATTTTATAAGAAGAAAGACAAAAAGAATTAAGCATCCACCTTAGTTTTGACAAAGACATAAAACATTTCTGTTTTATCAATTAGTACTTAGCATTAATATTTTTTGATGTAAGTTCAAATTTATAGACTCTTCATTTATTTTCTTCATGTAAAGGGAGAGTCTCCCTAATTTATGCATTCTCGAAATTTAGGATCTTTTATCGAGGGCATCTTTTTGTATAAAGGTTAAGTTGACTAATCTTAGTAGATATGTCAATTATATACCTATAATATCATAAAAGGCAAGGTCTATGTCCCCCTTCTTGTAATTTTTTATTGTTAAATTGTAAGGCCTGGGGGTGTTGCTAAGCCCCTGACCCACCACAAGGGTCGTTCAAATAATAAAAAAAAACCCAAAAACCTAACAATACCTATCCCTAACACGAACCCTAACTCTAACCCTATGCTTAACCCTTATCATAAATCCTTAACCCCGAACCCAAAGCAAAAAGTACCATAACCCTAAAATTCCATAGTAAACTGTAAATATTATAACTCGAATTCTAAACTACAAACTCTAAAACCTAAAGAACAATCAAAAGTCTTACTCTACCATTAACCCTAAATTCCAAGCCCAGAATACAAAAACCCAAACATTAAAAACTAAACCATTGATATTAAACCTCAAACACTAAACCTTAACCCAAAAATCTAAACCAAAACACTAACACTAACCCTAACTCTAACCCTAACTCTAACCTTTACCCTAACCCTCTACAAAAAATAAATATTGAACCATAGATATTAAACCATTAAACCTTAGGAAAAACCTACACAAGCGCGCCTCATTTTCTGGATTTTTTCTCTTTGTAACAGACGTTCTCTCTCTCTCATAGCAGATATAGAACAGCCAGGCAAACGCAGCGCCATAACGGCACGTGCGTCGCCGGTGGGGATCAGATTTCCGTTGGACCAAAGCCAAAATGAGCGCCATAAAGATTGATATAAACCACAAAATAACACGGTCCAAGATCAATCTCAGAATTCTCAAAATCACAGGTAAAAATGCGATGAAAAGTGAAATTTTAGAAGGGTAGTTCGATGAAGATCGAGAAAATATTTCCCAAGGAATTTCTAAGTGGAATCGTGTAGAAAGGATAATAGCAATGAATAAGTTGAATCAAGATCTATCAGATATCCAAAAATCAATCAATTCCACCATTGTATTCAGTCAGAATCGAGAGGCGCAGATTGAAGGAATTGCGATGGAGTCGCCTGAGTCGAGTACGGATTTTGGATCAACTTCTAGTCAAATTCCAAAGAATTCGACAACTAGGGTTTGTTGCCCAAACGATGAGATCCATCCCACTTCAATCTCAGGTGAAATGGATGGATGATTCACCCCCGATGAGAACTCAGGTGAAGAGAGAACAGGATTCATTGGAACTCCTTGAATATAGTAGAATGAGACTGATTCTCAGGCCAAGAACATCCATCTAACCGATAATTCTAATCACTCGAAAAGGGAAATCAACAACAACATCATTTAAATAGCATCCATTGATCCTAATTCTATATAACAAAAAGAAAAGCATAAAAGTTAAAGGGAGACCTGTTGTTCTGATCGAAAGGCCAAACAAAACACCAAACATCAATCTTTCTCAATTGATCGAAGCAACAAAAATTTGATCCAAGTACCTTATGTATCATCTTCATTATGTAGCCCAATCTTCACATGTCTACGACTAGGTTTTGTAAAATCAATTTTCATATTAACCTTAGCCATCCCTTTCCTATATCTTTTGATAGAAGTTGTATCCAAGTATAAAACCTTGACCAAATATTCCAATAATGGAGTGAGGAAAGGTTTTTTGTAGCAGTGCTACAGTAAGCCTTACAATAGGATCCAAACAGGGACAATAGGTGTCTACTCTTCTATGTAAAAAATGGTGTCCAAGTTTGAATCCTCATTAGTTTACCATCTATGGTCATTCTTATGTTAAGCATTGTAGTGAGTAATGTTGACCCCCCCTCCCCTACTAAGCTGGTTCTGTTGAATAAAGTTATTTCTGATCAACTCAACTTTAGGCATGGTAGTACTAAACTTCCCAAATAAGGTATATTTACAGTCCACAGTAAGAGTATGCATATAGTCATTGATATACCGTGGTTTCACGGTATAATTAATACTTTTTCCTTAAGTTTAGTGTGTCCGAAAGACTTTTTTTTTGCTAATTTTGATATAAGTTTCTCTTTGTTTTGCCGGAAATCTGTCCAAAGCTGAATGCGGAGATTTTGAGCGAAAAATGCAGAAGAGACCACCTACGGAGCTTATGACGGTCCGTCGTGCCTGTGACGGTCCGTAGGTGGCAGCTTAGAGTAGCTGCTGAAGGAAGATGGGGAAGTCTTACCAAGTGTGGGATTACGAAGCTTGTGACGGTCCGTCCCGCAGGTTCATCGTGAAGATCAAAGAAGTGATCCCAGTACCCAGATTCCAAGAGTTGAAGTATTTTAAAACGAGACCCTCGACGGACCATTGTGCCTATGATGGTCCGTCATACTTGCCGTCGAGGGGAATGAAGAAAGAAGCAGAAGAAATTACACCAAGTATGGGACGACGGAGTCCACGACGGTCCGTCATGACCACGACGGTCCATCATGACCACGACGGTCCATCGCGTGGTCCGTCGACCCAGCCGCGTTTTGGCAGATTTCCAGTAATTAGAATCCTTGTTTAATTAGGTTTTTTTTTTATAAATAGTTCGAAAAACCTCGTTTTTGAGGTTAGACTCTGTGAGATAAAACACCATATTATTAGACTTTGTGTTTTGATTGTTTGATTTTTAGAGATTCTTACAAGTGATTTTCGGTGATTAATCAAGTAAATTTTCAGACTTTATTCTTTCTCATTGAAGTAAGTACATGAATTCTTGTTTAACATATTTGAATATTGTGTTTATGGCTATGAGGAACTAAACTCCATAACTAGGGTTGTGGGAACCATAGGCAAATAATGAGATAAACCCTAGCTAAAATAACAATTCTAGAATAGTGTCTTGCATGTATTAATAATTCTTTTGCATAGAAGTCTTTTTAACGGATGATCAACGTTAGAACTCGCCTCATTGCTACTTGCCGGACCAAGGAGGTAGATAATATGAAAAGAATTATTAACATAGATTTAGTGTATACTATCTAATAGGCTAGTATTGATTGGTACGAGGTAATAACTTAGTCAAATATCGAATACGATGCTTAATATGAGGTAAAGATAAGGGTTAGGAAAGCAACACACGCAGCCGGACCAAGGTGCGGAGTGAGATTTTCTAGATTCCGGACCAAGGATTTAGAAATACATAACTTATCACTTTGCATGCAAGATACTAGGAAAGAATTGTTATAATTAGAATTATCATGTTATGAACCTGTGGGGAACACGTAAACCGTAGTTACTTTAATTAATTGATTAAAACCCAACATTAAAAGCTGTTAAGTGTCTCTTTCAAGTTCGCTAGTTATTTTAACTCATTAGGAAATACAAAACCCCCTTTTTATGCTTTTACATTCTAAGGAAGTCATCAACCGAACAATAGTAATAAGAAGTTGAAGTTAAGTCTAGACTATTTTCCTCATGGGAACAATCCCAACCTCACTAGTTGGGTTATTTACTTGACGCGACCGCTTTACTTCTCATCTGAGAAGTAAGTTTGAGCGTATCAAATTTTGGCGCATTGCGGAATTTAGCTTTTAGATTAACTTGAACTTATTACTAAAGTTTAGTTGATATTTTCTTGATTTTACTTTGTTTTATTGTTTTTGATTTCCTTTCAGAACTATCCTCCATGTATTCTAAATACACGGAGAGGAAGAGAACCCTTGTTTCCCTACGATCACGAGCTAGAGCGTACACTGCGTAATATGAATCGAAACTTGGGAATAAATGATGAGGATCCAAACCAGAACATCCCAAATCCAGTGGATGTTCATGGTCAGATGTTACCCGACGTTCTGGGTGAACATCAACAGAGGGGACAAAATCCCGTTCCACGGTCCCAAGCATACTACAGAGGGTATGATAACATCGCAGACTCGGATAGGCCACTTGTCTTGCCCCCTCTACCCACAGGCCACACTTTTGTGGTAACTAGTAGCCTGATGCAAATGCTCACCGCCAGAGGTTTGTTTTCAGGGCTACCTTCTGAGGATCCACATGCCCATATAGCTAAGGTAAGGGCAGTGTGTAAAAGTTGTGTGGGTAGGCCAGATTTGGATCTAGATGTAATAGGTCTCAGAGTGTTTCCTCTCTCACTGACAGGAGAGGCTGCTATGTGGTTTACTGAGCTCCCATACAACACCATTTTCACTTGGAACCAACTACGGGATGTCTTCTTAGCACGCTACTATCCGATCTCCAAGAAATTAAACCACAAAGACAGGGTGAATAACTTTGTGGCACTACCAGGTGAGTCAGTTAGTAGTTCTTGGGATAGATTCACCTCATTCTTGAGAAGTGTCCCAGATCACCGTATTGATGATGAGTCACTGAAGGAATACTTCTATCGGGGATAGGAAGATAACAATAAAGTGGTGTTGGACACTATAGCAGGTGGATCTTATGGAGAATGCCCTTATGCTGAGAGTGCTGAGAAATTAGAGAAAATCTCCCGTAACAACAAAGCTTGGAGTACTAGAAAGTCTGATACAGGGAGAAACACCTTCGCAGTGCAGACCACTCACAACCAAGCCACAGATGATATTCGTGAAGAAATGGCTCAGATGAGAACTGAGCTTGGGTTGGTACTAAAACATGTCACTGGAGGTGCAGAAAAGATTAATGCAGTGAACTACTTGGTTAAACCACTACCTCCAATCGATGACTGTTATTATGAGGAGGATTCCTATGCAGTAAATGAACAGATGGGGGGTTTCCGACCAAGTACCCAAGGCTCTAATCAGGAGAATTGGTGCGAAGGTCAAGGGAACCAAGGTCGGAACTATGGTAACTACAATCGTGAGGGTCATTATGTCCGAGATGGAAACTACAATCGCGACAACAACTTCAACAGGGGTAACTATGGTAATAAAAACGACAGGAATGGACCCTATGTTCCTCCGCAAAATCGTGAAGTTACTCCTAGGGATGGTGGAGGTAGTATGTCGCGAGTTGAGGATATGTTGCATAATATGATGAGGAGGTTCGATACTAGTGATGAGCACAATAAAGAGTTGAGGAATGATTTAGCGGGTATTGGGCAAAAAGTTGATACACATGCAATATCGATTAAGCAACTTGAGTTACAATTGGCCCAATTATCTGCAACTGTGAACACACGGCAACCGGGCACTCTTCCTAGCAACACTGTCCAAAATCTGAAAAAATGATGGACATTGTATGGCAATTACTACTCGCCGTGGCAAGCAAACCATTGACCCACCTATGCCATCTAATGAGAATGAGGTGACAAAAGACACTGATAAAGTGGTAAATGTTGATGCTAATTTAGAGGATAACAGTGCAGAAGATGCTGAAGTGCCTAAAAAGGTAACTCTCATGCCTAGGACACCACCCCCATTTCCTCAAAGATTAGTGAAAAAGACTGAGGATGGAAATTATCAGCGTTTTATAACAATTTTGAAGCAACTTTCTATCAATGTCCCTTTGGTAGAAGCTTTAGAACAAATGCCCGGTTACGCCAAGTTTATGAAAGATCTGGTCACAAAGAAAATATCAGTTACTTTTGAGGATGATGATAGAATGCAGCATTGTAGTTCTATTGCTACAAGATCTCTAGTCCAAAAGAAAGAAGATCCGGGTGCGTTCACTATTCCTTGTACAACCGGGCTATTACATTTTGCGAAAGCATTATGTGATCTGGGGGCAAGCATAAATCTCATGCCCCTCTCGATTTACAAGAAGTTGGGTTTGGGTGACCCAAAGCCCATCGCGATCTGCGCCATTGATGGTCGATCGAGCGATAAAACGGCCCATAGGGATACATCATGATGTGCTAGTAAAAGTGGAGTCATTCATCTTTCCAGCCGATTTTGTTATTCTTGATTGTGAGGTTGATTTTGAAGTGCCTATTTTCCTTGGGAGGCCATTCCTAGCTACGGGAAGAACCTTAGTAGACATGGAAAAGGGGCAGATGAAATTTCGGTTGAACAGTGAGGAAGTGACCTTTAATATTTGTAGGTCCATGAGGTAGAGTGGTGAGCTCCAATCGGCATCTGCTATATCCTACAACATGGATGAGACATTTGAGACACAAATAGAAGAACGTCTAGGTGTTGAAGCATTAGCGGCAGTGATAATGAACTTTGATAGCGATTGCATTGAAAAGTATGAGTCATTAGTCGCGGCTCTTGACCGAGGTGATGTTCGGTTTAAACCGAAGAAATTTGAGCTTGATATGAAGAATCGCGAGTCCCCACCTGCTAAACCATCTATAGAGGAAGATCCGAAAGTTGAATTAAAAGCTCTCCCACCTTATCTTAGGTATGAATTCTTAGGAAATGGTGACACTTTACCGGTAATCATTGCATCAGACCTGGATGAACAACAGGTTCAGAGTTTGGTGAAGGTACTAAAAAGGTTCAAAAGAGCTATTGTGTGGACCATTGCGGACATTATTGGGATCCCTCCTTGTATTTTCTCTCATAAAATCAAACTCATGCCTGATCATAAGCCGAGTATTGAGCACCAGAGACGCTTGAATCCTCCTATGCAAGAGGTTGTGAAGAAGGAAATTATCAAGTGGTTGGATGCTGGAGTAATTTACCCAATCGCTTATAGTAGTAGGGTATGCCCGATTCAGTGTGTACCTAAGAAAGGGGGACTGACTGTGGTCCCCAACAAAAAGAATGAACTTGTTCCAGTGAGACCGGTTACTGGATGGAGGGTGTGTATGGATTACCGTAAACTGAACTCATAGACTGAAAAAGACCATTTTCCTATGCCCTTCATGGATCAGATGTTGGATAGACTTGCCGGAAAAGGGTGGTATTGTTTTCTTGATGGGTATTCGGGGTATAATCAGATTTCTATTGCACCAGAAGATCAAGAGAAAACCACTTTCACTTGTCCATATGAGACTTTTGCTTTCAGAAGAATGTCATTTGGGTTGTGCAATGCACCCGCAACCTTTCAGAGATGTATGATGTCAATATTTTCTGACATGGTAGAGGATCTATGCTAGTAAAGCCCTAAATGAAGACCAGAAGAACTACACAGTGACTGAGCAAGAACTCCTCGCAGTAGTCTTTGCTTTTGAGAAATTTCGCTCCTATTTGCTAGGTACTAGAGTTATAGTTCATACTAACCATTCAGCATTGAGATATTTGATGGCGAAAAAGGATGCGAAACCAAGGCTGATTCGTTGGGTATTACTGCTGCAAGAATTTGACTTTGAAGTGCTGGATAGAAAAGGGGCTGAAAATCAAGTTGCTGATCATTTGTCTCGTCTAGAGGATGAAGCTATGAGAGACTTAGGGGATAAGACTGACATTGATGATACTTTCCCCGATGAACATGTATTGGCTGCTTCAAAAGACTTGATTCCATGGTTCGCAGATTTTGCGAACTATCTGGCTAGTGATATTGTTCCATCAGACTTGTCCTTTCATCAAAGGAAAAAGTTCATGTATGATGTGAAGAAGTTCTTTTGGGATGAACCATACTTGTATAGAAGTTGTGCCGACGGGCTTATTCGGCGTTGTGTGCCAGAATGTGAAATGTTGAGTGTACTGGAGGCATGCCATTCTTCACCTGTTGGCGGACATCACAGTGGTATCCGAATCGCTCACAAGTTATTGCAATGTGGTTACTATTGGCCAACACTTCATCAAGATGCTCATGGGTTTGCTAAAGCATTTGACAAATGTTAACGAGATGGTGGTATTTCAAGAAAGCAAGAGCTCCCTCTAAACCCCATTCTTGTGATTGAGTTATTTGATGTGTGGGGTATTGACTTTATGGGCCCTTTCGTGAGTTCTCATGGGGTGAAGTACATTCTTGTAGCAGTTGATTATGTATATAAATGGGTCGAAGCCATAGCCCTCGCAATCAATGAAGGGAAGAGTGTCACTGCATTCTTGAAAAAGAATATATTCTCCCGTTTTGGCACTCCAAGGGCCATTATTAGTGATAGGGCTCCAACTTCTGCAACAGATTGTTCAAGGGGTTATTGGAGAAATACGGTGTTCGCCATAATGTGGCCACTCCTTACCACCCTCAAACTAGTGGGCAAGTTGAGGTATAGAATCGGGAGATCAAACAGATATTTTCCAAAACAGTGAATGCTAGTAGAACAGATTGGTCAAGGAGGCTTGATGATGCTCTTTGGGCCTACCGGACAGCTTATAAGACTCCCATAGGTATGTCTCCATACCAACTTGTATATGGGAAAGCTTGTCATCTTCCGGTTGAGTTAGAGCATAAAGCCATGTGGGCTATGAAGAAGTTTAAAATGGATTGGAGCGAAGCTTCAGAGCAACGGTTAAATGGGTTGAATGAACTTGATGAATTTCGCTTGAAAGCCTATGAAAGCTCAGCCCTATATAAAAAAAGATGAAGAAGTATCATGACAACAAAATTGAAAAATTAGAGGTTATGGTCAGGGATTTAGTGCTTCTATTCAATTCCAGATTGCGCTTGTTTCCAGGCAAACTCAAGTCCAAATGGACTGGTCCTTACAAGGTTACCCAACTATTTCCTCATGGAGCAGTTGAGTTGGAAACTAAGGAGGGTGTGCGGTTCAAGGTGAATGGACAGCGCATAAAAATATATCTTGGGCATGCTGAATCGGTGAATGAAGTGATCGAGGCATACCATCTTGATGAAGTATGAGTAATAAAGTGGCCCCAGTCGTGCCGCGACATTAAATCAGGTGCATGGTGGGAGGCAACCCAAATACTTATCGTCTTTTTAATAATGGTAGCATTTTCTCTATTAATGGGTTTTAAATTTGCAGGCACATCACCAGGAAATTCTGCAGAAAACTACTCCGCAGTAGCCACTGACGGATACAACGACGGACCGTTGGGCATGCAACGGACCGTCATATGCATCCGTCACACCAGGTACGTATTTCTGTCATTTTGAATATTAGGGCACAGACGACGGAACCTACGACGGCTCATCACAAATGCGACGGACCGTCGTCGGGGAACCGTCGCGTGATTAACGAATTCTACCCGACCCGACCCGGCTGGACCCTTTTCAAAATCTGACCGTTTATACTCCCCCCCTCCATATTCCACCCCATTACTTCCTTATTCCCCTCATCTCCCCTCTCTCTTCAACTTCAAAACTTCCCCTCACTGATCATTGCTCCCAAAATCTTCCTAAGCCTTATACTTATCATCCACTAGTCGGTGCTGCTGCTGTAGGTGTCTACCTTGCCAGAATCATTCTCCGTTTGTTTTCTTCTCCATTTCCAAGGTATGTGTCTCTACATTTATTCTTATTTATCTTGCATTTTGGTTTTGTAGTTAGTATTAGCTTAGTTCTTAGTCGTATACTGTTTCCTCTATATGATTATGCCTTAACCTAGGTTCAAAATGTTCGTATGTGCCATGTTGATAACCCTAGTCATAGGTGATTTTGTTTTGGTAGTTTCCTAGGTCGTTGGGATAGACACATAACGGTCCACAACACTACAAGACCATGTGGTTCATCGGGGATGCGTAGGGTACCCCCAGTTCTAAAACTGCTACTCAGAACGAGACCCCGATGACGGACCGTCGCACACACGACGGACCGTCGTAGGGTCCGTTGCACAAGCCCTAGCACCCCTGCCCAACGACGCCTGTGACGGACCGTTGTCTTCACGACGGTCCGTCCTGCACAACCATTCTGGTTGTCAGAGACCCTGTTTCTAAGGGTCTCTAAACATTTTCTAAGTGTCCTACGACGGGCCGTCCTACACGACCGTCATGATGGTCAGAGACCCCTCTGATAAGGGTCTCCCAAGATTTTCTAAATGTCCTACGACGGACTCTTACGACGGACCGTCGTACTGACGATGGTCCGTCCTGCACGATCGTCATGATGGTCAGAGACCTCTCTGATAAGGGTCTTCCAACATTTTCTAAGTGTCCTACGACGGACCGTCGTCCGTCCTGCTTGACCGTCATGATGGTTAGAGACCCCTCCTTCAGGGTTCTTTCTATATACATTGACTAAGTACAACACGACGGACCTCATGACGGTCCGTCATAGCCACGACGAGCCGTCACCAGGCCCGTCGTGTGATACAGTTTCAATATCACTAACACACTATGTTCAATGTTTTATGCCATATGGGCTTGCCTGTCTTGTTTGACACTACTCGTACTAATTGTGATCCTTTGCAGGAACTCTCTATTATGGCACCCAAGAAAGACCGAGCCTACGCACGCGGGCGATCCAAGTCTGTTGCCCCGTCTGCACGCTTGATCATCGGCTCTGATGATGAGCGGGACCCTGAATATGTGCCCCAGGCACTTCCTCACCTTCCCGTGCTGAACGTGCCCCCAGAGACACACCCAAGACGGTTGCGTCCGGCGTAGTCACTACATCCCAGTCTGATGAGGAGCGCACACTGACCGTCACACCCTCTGGGTCCGCCACAAATGAGGAAGGAGTGTCTGGCTCCTTAGGAGTATCCTGGTCCGAGGACGCTTCAGGATCTGCTGAGGTTCCCGCACCCGCCACTACTGCAGCGTCAGCCTCGTCTGATAAGGCTGACAGTTCAGAGTCTACATCCGGTGCACCAGCCCAGGTCCCCTCCCCAGCCTCTGACCAGCCAAACCGATTCGAAGGCCAGTTTCAAGTTTACTCCAACGCCAAATTCCTGACTGATAAAGGAGTAATGACTCGGACACTCACCTTGGAGCGGCGGGTACTTACAGGGAGTCTTCCATCAATGCCGGAGATCCACAACCTATTCACCAGGCATCGCTTAGAGTGGACAGCCCGTCCGTTGGGACTATACAGCGAGGAAGTGGTCCGAGAGTTCTACGCATCCTACGTAGCGACTCTCCGATCACAGATCGATAGGCGGGCTTCTCCCGCTAAACAGGCCCCACTAGAGCAGGTTCGAGTCTGGGGCGTGCAGATTGACATTTCCCTGCCAGCTATCTGCCGGTTCCTATACGGCGAGAGTGCAGATGCTACGCGGACTCCCCACACTGCCGAGTTTGACTACCGGTAACAGATAGTGAAGGATGGCCAGTTCTTGCGCGAGCAGGCACTGAGAGAGACCACCAAGAGGTGGATGGCCCTGCACCTATCAGTCAACGGAGAGGGTGCATATTGGGTCACTGAGCCGAAGGGGGCCATCAAGAAGGCCAACCTCACATTCGTCGCGAAGTTTTTGTGGCTGCTCGTCCGTCACTGCCTTTCCCCCACAGCTGCAACATCGTCACTTGGGATCGAGCAGTGTTGATAGCGGCGATGATAGCCGGATTCGAGGTCGACTTCGCATGGCTTGTCCAGGCAGTCATGCATGAGAGGGTATTCAAGGTCACTACTACCTACCCCTTCCCGTGTATGATTTTTGCCCTTTGCAGGACCGCAGGTGTGCCCATATGGCACATAGATCAGTTGAAGACCCCGCAGGGCACCGTTGACGTCGGCCTCATCAGAGACGAGGCCAATGAGTTGGCCCCACATCGAGGTCC
The DNA here is from genome assembly GCA_027789145.1 of Solanum arcanum. Lineage (NCBI taxonomy): Eukaryota > Viridiplantae > Streptophyta > Magnoliopsida > Solanales > Solanaceae > Solanum > Solanum arcanum. The sequence goes on from CM050941.1 coordinate 20,103,628, forward strand.
CCATCCAGAGCTGCCACCACTTGCTGATGATCTTGCGGATACGGTAGCCCAGGCCCGCACCGCTACACAGGCATCCACTGACACTACCCCGGTCGAGTCTATCTCGGGTAGTAGCCCAGCCCCGAGCTCCTCTCGCACAGACCCTCTACTGTTACTGGCCCCGCTTGCTAGGGTCCAAAAACTGGAGGCACAAATGGCCACCCTTCTGCATCATACCCAGCCATGGATGCAGAAGTCTATTACTGAGTCTGAAGCGCATATGAAGAGGAAGATGCAGCGGAAGATTGCTGAGGTTCACCAGCGCCTCGATGCATTTGAGTTGAGAGTGTTAGCCCGCCAAGCCCCTCCGGTAGATGTGTCGACTCTTCAGGCTGCAGTCGACAGTCTTCGTGCAGACATCGACACGATCCTAGAGGCGAGAGTGCCGGAGCCTGTCGAGCGTGCTGAGGACACTGTATTGGCGGCCCTGTTTTCTACTTCAGAACTTCCCCCACCTTCCCCTCGAGAGAGTGCCAAGAGGCGTAGGGGTCGATCAGATGATGAGGCGCGAGCAAGGAAGAAGGAGCACCGAGAGATGGAGGCCGCGAGGAGAGCCTCACTTGCTGAGGCGGAGGCACACCAAATCAGAGCATCGCAGATAGCGGCTGGGGCGTCTAGCTCCCGCACTGTAGAGACAGCAGGAGGCACTGCTGATGGTGCGGTTGTTGCTGAGGACATCACTAAGGGTGTCCTGATTGCTGAGGACACCACTAAGGGTGTCTAAATTGCAGAGGATGTGGGTTCTGGGAAACCAGACCCACCAGCTTGCTGATAGACGGTGCTATGCGCTACAAGTTTGCTTCACCTACCCCTCTAATCGTTAGATTTTTTTATGCAGTGGGGACAATTGCATGTTTTTTTGTTGGGGGTGGGGTAAATGGAAAGTGAGTGTTAGGGTGAAGTCTGAGTAGCCCAACTCACTATCCTCTTTTGGGGTTTTCTTGCCTGTGTTCTTTTTCCCCAAAAGACTGATTACTTTTTCTGTTGAACCGGCACGTTATATCTTTTGTACATAGTTTAACTTTGAAACATGATGGCTAACATTATATCCTGATAAAACTGGAAAATGTTGCATGACTAGGCGTAGTAACTTATAATTGTGTGTCTCTAAACATGAAATAGAGTTACACCATTGCATTACCCTAAATCATAAAGTCAAACTAGGTGTCTGATAACCTGGTATAGTGATGAGATGTCAAGTGAGTGTGAGGAAAGTTGAATAGTCCACTGTTGGTACTGAGCTAGAACTTGCCTGGTTAGTCCTACTAAAAGTAAGCTGTAATAGACAATTAGGAAAGGATCATAGGCCCTTATTCAATATAGCCCATTTCTAGCCTAAATAAAAGAAACCAAATGAAAGTTATCCTTCTTTGATCCAAATAATTTGAGCTTAAAATTAGACCTTTCTTTTTCACCCCAACTGATCTTTTCTGGGAACAATATGTTGGCCCTGGTCCCTCCTTGGACATGTGCACCTCAGCTTATGCCAAAAGCATAAGTTGAGGGTGGCTAATGCATAAACAACCTTCGTTATGGCCCTGACCCGACTTTGGGTATTGTGTACCTTGACTCATGGCAAAGCCATGAGTTGAGGGTGACTGTTTTGAGGAATGCTCCGGAAAGTGGGGTTGAAAGAACAAAAGTAAAGTGACTCATGAACTCGTTGAAAGGAAAAAAAAGAGAAATATTCAAGAATTACAAATAAGAAAAGAAAGAGTTACTTACACAAATGAAGAAAGAAGGGAAACAACAAGGTGAAAGAATAGGAGAAACTAGGCGAGATAAAGTGATAGAAAGTGGAAGGTTTAGCCGATATGTCAAGGAGGGGAAAAAGTCACTAAAGTATACCTAAATATGCCCTACCTGACTCTAAGCCTACGTTATAAGCTAAAAAAGTCCTATCGTGATCCTAAGGGTTGTATAGGAACTTAAGGCAGTGAAAATAAGAGCAAGCTTATGGCAATAGGTATGAATGAGTGTGACTTTGTTCTGAGAGCGAGTGTTGAAATGTAATCCTTATACTCAAACTGAAATCATTGTGTGAAAAATGAGGATTTTGTTCTAAAGTGAGGACACTAGTTGCAATACCGGAATTGTTAGCACCTCGGTGAGAAATTGAAGAGGATAGGTGTTAGCGCATGGTGAGCCTGTGTCATGTTCAAATCCCACAAAATTCAAGCCTAATAGTGATAGTATGCATAGATTTGATGAGATTAATCGGGATTGATAGCCAAATGATTGTAAAGGATAAAACATGAATACTATTGTACAAAGATTGTGTAGTGAGTCATAGTGCGTCGCTTGAGGACAAACAACAAATTTAAGTTGAGGGTGTTGATATACCGTGGTTTCACGGTATAATAAATACTTTTTCCTTAGGTTTAGTGTGTCCGAAAGCCTTTTTTGTGCTAATTTTGATATAAGCTTCTTTTTGTTTTGCCGGAAATCTGTCTAAACCTCAATGCGGAGATTTTGAGCGAAAAATGCAGAAGAGACCACCAACAGAGCTTATGACGGTCTGTCGTGCCTGTGACGGTCCGTAGGTGGCAGCGTAGAGAAGCTGCTGAAGGAAGATGGGGAAGTCTGACCAAGTGTGGGATTACGAAGCTTGTGACGGTACGTCATGGCTATGACGGTCCGTCCTAAACGTTCGTCGTGAAGATCAGAGAAGTGATCCCAGTACCCAGATTCCAAGAGTTGAAGTATTTTGAAACGAGAACCTCGACGGACCGTTGTGCCTATGACGGTCCGTCATATTTGCCGTCGAGGGGAATGAAGAAAGTAGCAGAAGAAATTACACCAAGTATGGGACGACGGAGTCCACGACGGTCCGTCATGACCACGACGGTCCGTCGACCCAGCCACGTTTTGGCAGATTTCCAGTAATTAGAATCCTTGTTTAATTAGGTTTTTTTATATATATAAATAGTTCGAAAAACTCCATTTTTGAGGTTAGACTGTGAGATAAAACATCATATTATTAGACTTTGTGTTTTGAGTGTTTGATTTTTAGAGATTCTTACAAGTGAGTTTTAGTGATTAATAGAGCAAATTTTCGGACTTTATTCTTTCTCATTGAAGTAAGTACATGAATTCTTGTTTAACATATTTGAATATTGTGTTTATGGCTACGAGGAACTAAACTCCATAACTACGGTTGTGGGAACCATAGGCAAATAATGAGATAAACCCTAGCTAAAATAACAATTCTAGAATAGTGTCTTACATGTATTAATAATTCTTTCGCTTAGAAGTCTTTTTAACAGATGATCAACATTAGAACTCGCCTTAATGCTACCTGCCGGACCAAGGAGGTAGATAATAGGAAAAGAATTATTAACATAGATTTAGTGTATACTATCTAATAGGCTAGTATTGATTGGTACGAGGTAATAACTTAGTCAATTATCGAATACGATGCTTAATATGAGGTAAAGATAAGGGTTAGGAAAACAACACACGCAGCCGGACCAAGGTGCGGAGTGAGATTTTCTAGATGCCGGACCAAGGATTTTGAAATACATAGCTTATCACTTTGCATGCAAGATACTAGGAAAGAATTGTTATAGTTAGAATTATAAAGTTATGAACCTGTGGGGAACACGTAAACCCTAGTTACTTTAGTTAATTGATTAAAACCCAATATTAAAAGCTGTTAAGTGTCTCTTTCAAGTTCGCTAGTTATTTTTACTCATTAGGAAATACAAACCCCTCTTTTTATGCTTTTACTTTTTAAGGAATTCATCAACCGAACAATAGTAATAACAAGTTGAAGTTAAGTCTAGACTATTTTCCTCGTGGGAACGATCCAAACCTCACTAGTTGGGTTATTTACTTGACGCGACTGCTTTACTTCTCATCTGAGTAGTAAGTTTGAGCGTATCAGTCATGCATTTCAAATATCACCGCTTGTTGACGTTGTTTAGTGGTCTGTCTAGGTTTAGTTTTTAACACCATATTTGGACTTTCAGCTTCATGGATGTGTCTCAATCTAGCAGCCAATGTTTAGACCATTGTATACGGGGGTGGTTTCATGACTTGTTCCTGCTTGCTAGTAAGAAGAACTTTAGGAGTGGTTGAATCATTTGCTCTGGTAGTGATAACATTTTTGTTGTAATTGTGGACTGTTAGGTTTTTTTAATCAAAATTACAAGAGATTTTAGGGAGTTCTCTATGATAGGTATTTTGGTCACCTTTTTTTCCTTTCTCTGGTTGTTGCAATATCCCCCAATTCCTAGCCTCGTGAATTTGATTTTGTTCCATTTGGAAACAAAATTTTTTGATAGTATTTCCTTGAATTTGTTCTCTAGTCATAATAGCTAAATTACCTATGGCATTATCATGCACATGGCCAACACTAGCATTACTAATCAACTGACTATAATTAGGAGCAACGTTAGAGTACTTACCTGCTTGTTGTTTATTATTAAGTGATCATTTGACATGTTCTGGTGATCCTGTCTTTTGTTCCTTACAGCCTCGTCCATGTCCTTTGTCTGCATACCTGTTTGAGCTATTTCGACATTGTGTTGAAGCTTATCCATCGGATTGACTCCAAATGATAACAGGGGAGAGCTTTCTAAATCTATTACTTCCAATGCATCCTTTCCACTCTTATTTTTTTGGTTCTTATTAGTCAAACTTTCTTCGCTGATTTAAACTTTCCCTATTCCTCATTTTGGAATCATAGCCATTGCATTTTGTTCACTCTCTTCAGCTAGATATGTTGCATAAAATGATGAGGAGGTTCGATGCTAGTGATGAGCACAATAACGAGTTGAGGAATGATTTAGCGGGTATTAGAAAAAACGTCGATACACATGCAATATAGATTAAGCAACTTGAGTTACAATTGGCCCAATCATCTACAACTATGAACACACGGCAACCGGGCACTCTTCCAAACAACACTGTCCAAAATTCAAAAACTGATGGACATTGTATGGCAATTACGACTCGTGGTCGCAAGCAAACCATTGACCCACCTATGCCGTCTAATGAGAAAAGGTGACAGAAGATACTGATAAAGTGGTAGATGTTGATGGTGAATTAGGGGAAAACACTACAAAAGATGCTGAATTGCCTAAAAAGGTAACTCTCATGCCTAGGCCACTACCCTCATTTCCTCAAAGATTATTGAAAAAGACCAAGGATGGTATATATAAGGGTTTTACAACAATGTTGAAGCAACTCGCTATCAACGTCCCTTTGGTAGAAGCTTTAGAAAAAATGCCTGGTTACGCCAAGTTTATGAAAGATCTGGTCACAATGAAATGATCAGTCACTTTTGAGGATGATGATAGAATGCAGCATTGTAGTGCTATTGCTACAAGATCTCTGGCCCAAAAGAAAGAAGATCCAGGTGCGTTCACTATTCCTTGTACAATCGGGCTATTACATATTGTGAAAGCATAATGTCAACTGGGGAAAGCATAAATCTCATGCCCCACTCGATTTACAAGAAATTGGGTTTGGGTGATCCAAAGCCCACTGCGATGCGGCTACTGGTGACTGATCGTACAGTAAAAAGGCGTATAGGGATACTCCACGATGTGCCAGTAAAAGTGCAGTCGTTCATATTTCCGGCAGATTTTGTTATTCTTGATTGTGAAGTCGATTTTGAAGTGCCCATTATTCTTCGGAGACCATTCCTTGCTACGGGAAGAGCCTTAGTAGACATAGAAAAGGGGTAGATGAAATTTCTGTTGAACAATGAGGAAGTGACCTTTAACATTTGTAGGTCCATGAGGTAGAGTGGTGAGCTCCTATTGGTATCTTCTATATCCTACAACATGGGTGAGACATCTAAGACACAAATAGAAGAACGTCGAGGTGTATATGCATTAGCGGCAGTGATAATGAATTTTGATAGCGATTACATTGAAGAGTATGAGTCATTAGTCGCGGATCTTGACCGAGGTGATGTTCGGTTTAACCAAAGAAATATGAGCTAGTTATGAAAAATCACGAGTCCCCACCCACGAAACCATCTATAGAGGAGGCTCCAAAATTATAACTAAAAGCTCTCCCACCTCATCTCAGGTATGAATTCTTAGGAAATGGTGACAATTTTCCAGTAATCATTAAATCAGACCTGAATGAACAACGAGTTTGGTAAAGGTTCTAAAAAGGTTCAAAAAAGCTATTGGGTGGACTATTGCAAACATTATTGGGATCCCCCCTGGTATTTGCTCTCATAAAATCCAACTCATGCCTGATCATAAGGAAAGTATTGAGAACCAGAGACGCTTAAATCCTCCTATACAATAGGTCGTGAAGAAGGAAATCATTATATGGTTGGATGCCGGAGTAATCTATCCAATTGCCGATAGTAGTTGGGTATGCCCGGTCCAGTGTGTACCTAAGAAAAGGGGAATGACTGTGGTCCCAAACGGAAAAAATGAACTTGTTCCAATGACAGCGGTTACTGGATGGAGGGTGTGTATGGATTACCGCAATCTAAATTCATGGACTTAAAAAGACCACTTTTCTATGCCCTTCATGGATCAGATGTTGGATAGACTTTCCGGAAAAGGGTGGTACTATTTTCTTGATGGATATTCGGGGTATTATTAGATTTCTATTGCACCAGAAGATCAAGAGAAAACCACTTTTACTTGTCCATATGGGATGCGTTCAGAAGAATGTCATTTGAGTTGTGCAATGCACCCGCCACTTTTCAGAGATGTATAATGTCGATATTTTCTAACATGGTGGAGGATACTATAGAAGTTTTTATGGATGATTCTTCTATGGTTGGTGATTCATTCGAGCGGTGTTTGACCAATTTATCTGTGGTCCTTAAGAGATGTGAAGACTACAATTTAGTACTAAATAAGGAAGAGTGTCCTTTCGTGGTTAAAGAGGGTATTGTGTTGGGTCATCACATTTCAGAAAAGGGCATAGAGGTTGATACAGGTAAAGTCGAGGTAATACAGAGACTTCCCCCACTGATCTCTGTGAAAGGTGTGAGAAGCTTTCTTGGGCATGCAGGTTTTTACCGAAGATTCATGAAAGACTTTTTAAAGATTGCACATCCATTGTGCAAACTGTTGGAGAAAGATTGTAAATTTTGTTTTGATGAATCTTGTCTTAAAGCATTCAGTGAGCTTAAAGAAAAATTGGTGTTAACGCCTATCATTATTTCTCTGTATTGGAACAGTCCATTTGAGGTGATGTGCGATGCTAGTGGGGTGTCTCTTGGTGTAGTATTGGGACAGAGAAAAAAACAAAATCCTTCACCCCATTTACATTCTATTAAAGCCCTACATGAATCTCAGAATAACTACACTGTAATCGAGCAAGAACTCCTTGCATTAGTCTTTGATTTTGAGAAATTTCGCTCCTATTTGCTAGGTACTAGAGTTATAGTGCATACTGACCACTCAGCACTGAGATATTTGTTCGCAAAGAAGGATGCGAAACCTAGGCTGATTCGTTGGGTATTACTGCTACAAGATTTTAACTTAGAAGTGAAGGATAGAAAAGGAACTGAAAATCAAGTTGCTGATCACTTGTCTCATCTAGAGGATGAAGCTATGAGAGAGTTAGGGGATAAGACTGACATTGATGATACTTTCCCCTATGAGCATGTATTGGCTGCTTCACAGGACTTGATCCCATGGTTCGCAGATGTTGCGAACTATCTGGCTAGTGATATTGTTCCATCAGACTTGTCCTTTCACCAAAGAAAAAAGTTCATGTACAATGTGAAGAAGTTCTTTTGGGATGAACCATACTTGTATAGGAGTTGTGCCGACGGGCTTATTCGGCGTTGTGTGCCAGAATGTGAGATGCTGAGTGTGTTGGAGGCATGCCATTCCGCACTTGTTGGTGGATATCACAGTGGTATCTGAACCGCTCATAAGATATGACAATGTGGTTACTATTGGCAAACTCTTCATCAAGATGCTCATGAGTTTGCTAAAGCATGTGATAGATGCTAACGAGATGGCGGCATTTCAAGAAAGCAAGAGCTCCCTCTATACCCCATTCTTGTGATTTAGTTATTTGATGTTTGTGGTTTTGACTTTATGGTCCCTTTTGTGAGTTCTCATGGAATGAAGTACATTCTAGTAGCAGTTCATTATGTATCTAAATGGGTCGAAGCCATCTCCCACCAAAACAATGAAGGGAAGAGTGTCACTACATTCTTGGAAAAGAATATATTCTCTCGTTTTGGCACCCCAAGGGCCATTATTAGTGATGGGGGCTCCAACTTCTGCAACAGATTGTTCAATGGGTTATTGGATAAATATGGGGTTCTCCATAATGTGGCCACTCCTTACAACCCTCAAACTAGTGGGCAAGTTGCATTGTCGAATCGGGAGATCAAACAGATATTGTAAAAAATAGTGGACGGTAGTAGAACGGATTGGTCAAGGAGGCTTGATGATGCTCTGTGGGCCTACCGGACAGCATATAATACTCCCAAAGGTATGTCTCCATACCAAATTGTATATCGGAAAGCTTGTCATCTTCCGGTTGAGTTACAACATAAAGCCATGTGGGCTATGAAGAAGTTTAAAATGGATTAAAGTGAAGTTGCGGAGCAACGGTTAAATGGGTTGAATGAACTCGATAAATTACGCATGAAATCCTATGAAAGCTCAGCCCTATATAAAGAAAAGCTGAAGAAGTACCATGACAACAAAATTGAAAAACGAGAGTTTATGGTCGGGGATTTGGTGCTTTTATTCAATTCCAGGTTGCGCTTGTTTCTGGGCATGCTCAAGTCCAAATGGACTTGTCCATACTTGGTTACCCAACTATTCCCTCACGGAGCAGTTGAGTTGGAAACTAAGAATGGTGTGCGGTTCAAGGTGAATGGACAGTGCATAAAAATCTATTTCGGGCATGCTGATTCGGCGAATGAAGTGATTGAGGCATACCATCTTGATGAAGTCTGTTTAATCAAGTGTCCCTAGTCGTGCCGCGACATTAAATCAGGCGCTTGTTGGGAGGCAACCCAATACTTATAGTCTTTTTAGTAATAGTAGCATTTTTCTGCTAATGGGTTTTTAAATTTGGAGGACATCACCAGGAAATTCGGCAGAAAAATACTCTGCAGCAGTCACTGACGGACATATCGACGGACCGTTGCTCCCGTGACGGACCGTAGTATGCATCCGTCATACCAGGTATGTCTTTCTTTTATTTTCAATCTAGGGCACACACGACGGAACCAACGACGGGTCGTCACAGCTGCAACGGACCGTCATCGGGGAATCGTCACGTGATTAATGAGGCATACCCTACCCGACCCGATTGGAGTTTATCATAAACTTTCACCTTTTAAACTCCCCAAACCCTCATTTAACCCCCATTCCTTCATTATTCCGCCCATTACCCACTCATTTCAAATTCCACAATCTCTCCCTCTATCAACCGATCATTGTCCCCCCACAATTTTCCAAATCCCTAAAAGGGTTGATCTACTTGTCATAGTTTCTGTTGTGGGTGTCTTCCTGGTCACCGGGCATTTGTCCTTTTAGTTTCCCCAATTCTAAGGTATGTGTCTCTAATTTCTACTCATTTATCTTGCATTTTTTTTATTAATTAGTATTAGCTTAGCTGTTCTTGATATGTTCATTTCTTTAATTTAAAATTATGTCTAAGCTAGGTTACAAATGTTCGAAATTGCCATGTTTCCAACCCTAGACATAGGTGCTTTCGGATTACTAGTTTCCTAGGTAGTTGGTTTAGACAAATGTAGGTCCAAAACAATGCAAGTTTTATTTGGGTTCATCGGGGATGAATGGGGTACACCATCTCTATCACTGATCTACAGAACGAGACCCCGATGAAGGACCATCGTAGGGTCCGTTCCAAAAGCCCTCTCACCCTGTTCCAACGGACACATGTGATGAACCTTCGTCTTTACGATGGTCCGTCCTTCACAACCGTCCTGGTGTCCTTCAACTAACACATGTGACGGACCGTCGTACCCACAACGGTCCGTCCTGCATGACTGTTATGATGGTCAGAGACCCCTCTCCTAAAGGGTCTCTCCTTCTTTTTCTAAGTGTCCTTCAACGGACACATGTGACGGACCGTCATACCCACGACTGTCCGTCCGGCATGACCGTCATGACGGTCTGAGACCCCTCTACTAAGGATGTCCATATTTTATTTAAGTGTCCCACGACGGACCGTCCTATATGCGATGGTCCGTCCTTCACATACCGTCTTACTAGTCAGTGACTCTCCTTCAGGGTTCTCCAAATATACGTAGTCTAAGTACAACACGATAGACCCCATGGCGGTCCGTCATAGTCACGACGAGCCGTCACCAGGCCCGTCGTTTGTCGTCGTTACCATAATAATGACATACTATTTTAATTGTTTTTGTTGTTTTACTTGTCTTTCTTGCCACTTCTCATACTAATATTGATCTGTTACAGGTACTATCTACTATGGCACCCAAGCAAGACCAAATCTACCCACGCGGGCAATCGAAATCTATCGCCCCGTCTGTCCGCATGGTCATTGGCTCGAATGATGAGCGTGAACACGAGTATGTGTCCCCAGGCACTTCCACCCCTTCCCGTGCTGCGCATGTTTCTAGAGCCACACCCAAATTGGTGGCGTCCGGCATAGTCTCTGCCTCTCTGTCTGATGAGGAGCGCGCACTGACCGGCACACCCTCTATGTCTGCCACAAATGAAGAAGGAGTGTCTGCCTCCTTAGGAGTATCGTGGTCCAAGGAAGCCTCCGGCTCTGCTGAGGTTTCCGCACCCACCACCGCTGCAGCGTAGGACTCGTCTGATGAGGCTGACAGTTCGGAATCCAAATCAGGTTCACCAGCTCAGGCCCCCACCCCAGCCACTGACCAGCCCAATCGGTGCTGTGTCGACGGGCAATTTCAAGTCTACTCCGACACCAAGTTCCTAACTGATAAAGGAGTGATTACTTGAACACTCACCTTGGAGCAGCGGGTCCTTAAAGGGAGCCTCCCGATGATGCCTGAGATCCACAATCTCTTCACCAGGCATCACTTGGAGTAAACAGCACGTCCGTTAGGACGTTACAGTGAAGAAATGGTCCGAGAGTTCTACGCATCTTACTTAGCGACTCTCCGATCGTAGATACATAGGCAGGCTGCCCCCGCTAAAAAAGCCCCACTGGAGCAGGTCTGAGTACGGGGCGTACAGGTTGACATTTCCCTGCCTGCTATCCGCCGATTTCTATACGGCGAGGGTGTTGATGCTACTCAGACCCCCCTCACTGTCGAGTTTGACTACTGCTGGCAGATAGTGAACGATGGCAAGTTCCTGCGCGAGCCATCACTGAGACAGACCACTAAGAGGTGCATGTCCCTGCACCAGTCCGTTGATAGAGAGGGTGCCTACAGGATGACTTAGCCAAAGGGGGCCATCAAGAAGGCCAACCTCACTTTCACGGCGAAGTTCTTGTAGCTGCTTGTCCATCTATGCCTTTCCCCAACAGCTGCTGATAATATCGTTAAATGGGATCGAGCAGTGTTGATGGCGCCGGTGATAGTCGGGTTTGAGGTGGACATCGCGTGGATTCTACAGGCATTCATGCACGGAGGGCATTTAAGGTCACTACTATGTACCTTTTCTCGGGCATGATCTTTTCTCTCTGCAGGTCTGCAGGTGTGCCTATATGGCACGTAGATCAAGGCAAGACCTCGCAGGTCACTGTTGACGTCGGCCTCATCATAGACGAGGCCAATGAGTTTGATCCACACAGAGATCCCCGTCAAGAGATGCCCCCACTTGCTGATGATCTTGCTGATACAGTAGCCCAGGCCCGCACGGCTACACAGGCGGCGTCCAGTGACACTACCCCGGTCGAGTCTATCCCGGGTAGTAGCACTGACCCGAGCTCCTCTCACACAGCCCCTCTACCGGCACTGGTTCCGCTTGCTAGGATCCAAATATTAGAGGCGCAAATGGCTATTCTTCTGCATTATATCCAGCAGTGGACGCAGAAGTCTATTACCGAGTCAAAAGAGTGCCTAGAGCGGAAAATGGTACAGTATATAGAGCGGAAGATCGCTGAGGTTAACCAGCGCTTGGACGCCTTTGAGTTGAGGGTGCTAGCCTTACCAGCCCCTCCGGTGGATGTGGAGACTCTTCAGGCTGCAAGTGATAGTCTTCGTGCAGATATTGGCACGATCTTAGGGGCTAGTGTGCCGAAGTCTGAGGCCCCTTCTGTCGAGCCTGCTGAGGACACAATGCTACGGCCCTATTCGCCACCTCAGAGATTCCACCACCTCCCCCTCGAGAGAATGATAAGAGGCGTAGGGGTCGAGCAGAGTACGAGGCACGAGAACGGAAGAAGGAGCACCGAGAGATAGAGGCTACGAGGAGAGCCTCACTTGCTGAGGAGAAGGCGCACCAGATGAGAGCATCAGACTTAGCGGCTGGGGCATCTATCCCGAACGGTGGAGATAGCAGGAGGCATTACTGATAGTGCGGTTGAATGCTGAGGACACTACTAAGGGTGTCCAGATTGCAAAGGACGTGGGTTCTGGGGAATCGGACCCACCAGCTTGTTGATCGACGGCGCTTCGCGCCACAAGTTTTCTTCACCTACAACTCTAGTATTTAAATTTTTATGCATTGGGGACAATTGCATGTTTTTTTGTTGGGGGTGGGATACATGGAAAGTGAGTGTTAGGGTGAAGTCTGAGTAGCCCAATTCACTATCCTCTTTTGGGGTTTTCTAAACTGTGCTATTTTTCCCCAAAAGACACTGATTAATGTTTCTGTTGAACCGGCATGTTTATATCTTTAGTACATAGTTTAATTCTAGAGCATGATGGCTAAAATGATATCCTGATAAACTGGGAAATGATGCATGACTAGGCATAGTAACTGATAATTGTGTGGCCCTAAGCACGAAATAGAGGTACACCATTGCATTACCCTAAGTCTAAAACTCGAACTAGGTGTGGAATAATCTGGTATAGTGATTAGATGTCAAGTGAGTGTAGGGAAAATTTTAATAGTCTACTATCGGTACTGAGCTTGAACTTGCCTAGTTAAACCTGCTAAAAGTGAGTTGTAATAGACAATTAGGAAAGGATCATAGGCCATTATTCCATGTAGCCCATTTTTAGCCTAAATAAAACAAAACCAAATGAAATTTATCCTTCTTTGATCCAATTGATCTAACCTAAAATTAGACCTTTCTTTTTCACCCCAATTTATCTTTTTTGGAAACAAAGTGTTGGCCCTGGTCCCTCCTTGGACATGTGCACCTCAGCTTATGCCAAAAGCATAAGTTGAGGGTGGCTAATGCAGTAAAATTCTTCGCTATGGACCTGACCCAACTTTGGGTCTTGTGTAGCTTGACTAATGGCAAAGCCATGAGTTGAGGGTGGCTATTATGAGGAATGCTCTGGAAAGTGGGGTTGAAAGAACAAAGAGAGAGAAAGAACAAAAGTAAAGCGATTCAAGAATTAGTTGAAAGAAGAGTAAAGAAAAAGAAAAATATATAAGAAATTCAAGCAAGAAAAGAAGAGAGTCACTTACACAAATGAAGAAAGATGAGAAAATAGCAAGGTGAATGAATATGAGAAACTAGGCGAGATAAAATGATAGAATGTGGAAGGTTTAGCCGATATGTCAAGGAGGGGAAAAAGTCACTAAACTTTACCTAAATATACCCTTCCTGAACCTGAGCCTATGTTACTAGCTAAAAAAGTACTATCGTGATCCTAAGGGTTGTATAGAGAACTTAAGACAATGAAAATGAAGGCAAGCTTATGGCAATAGGTATGAATGAGTGTGAATTTGTTCTGAGAGCGAGTGTTGAAAAGTAATACTTATACTCAAACTAAAATCATTGTGTGAAAAAGGAGGATTTTGTTTTAAAGTGAGGACACTAGTTGCAAGACCGAAATTGTTAGCACCTCGATGAGAAGTTGAAGAGCATAGGTGTTAGTGCATGGTGAGTCTGTGTCATGTTCTGATCCCACATAATTCAAGCCTAATAGTGATAGCATACATAGATTTTATGAGATTAATCGGGAATTATAGCAAATGATTGCAAAGGATAAAACATGGATACTATTGTACTAAGATTTTGTATTGAGTCATAGTGTGTCGCTTGAGGACAAACAACCAATTTAAGTTGAGGGTGTTGATATACCGTGGTTTCACGGTATTATTAATACTTTTTCCTTAAGTTTAGTGTGTCCAAAAGCCTTTGTGTGCTAATTTTTATATAAGTTTCTTTTTATTTTGTAGGAAAACTTTGCAAAGCTGAATGCGGAGATTTTGAGCGAAGAGATGCAGAAGAGACCACCTATGGAGCTTATGACGGTCCGTCGTGCTTGTGACCGTCCGTAGGTGGCAGCGTAGTGCAGGTGCTGAAGAAAGATGGGGAAGTCTGACCAAGTGTGGGGTTACAAAGCTTGTGACGGTCCGTCGTGTCTATGACGGTCAGTCTTGCAGGTTCGTCATGAAGTTCAGTGAAGTAATCCCAATACCCATATTCCAAGAGTTGAAGTGTTTTAGAACGAAGACCCTCGACGGAACGTTGTGCCTATGACGGTCCGTCATACTTGCCGTCGAGGGTAATGAAGAAGAGCAGTAGAAGAAATTACATAAGTATGGGACGACGGAGTCCATGACGGTCTATCGTGACCATGACGATCCATCGCGAGGTCCGTCGACCTAGCCGCGTTTTTGTAGATTTCCAGCAAGTAGATTTCTTGTTTAATTATGATTTTATTTTTTATAAATTATTTGAAAAACCTCATTTTTGCGGTTACACTGTAGATTGTTAGACATCATATTATTAGACTTTGTGTATTAGTGTGAGATTCTTATAATCATTAGACTTTTTGTGAGATTATTGATTACTTTGAGATTCTTGCATTATTAGTGACTAATCAAGCAAACTTTTGGATTTTACTCTTTCTCATTAAAGTAAGTACATGACTTCTTATTTAATATTTTTTATATTGTGATTATGACTATGAGTACTTAAACTCCATAACTAGAGTTGTGGGAACCATAGGCAAATAATGAGATAAAACCTAACTAAAATAACAATTCTAGAATAGTGTCTTGCATGTATTAATAATTCTTTCGTTTAGAAGCCTTTTTAACGGATGGCCAATGTTAGAACTTGCCTTAATTCTACTTGTCGGACCAAGGAGTTACATAATAGGAAAAGAATTATCAACATAGATTTAGTATATACTATCTAATATACTAGTATTAATTGGTAAGAGGTAATAACTTAGTCAAATATCGAATACGATGCTTAATATGAGGTAAAGATAAGGGTTAGGAAAGCAACACACGTAGTCGGACGAAGGTGCGGAGTGAGATTTTCTAGATGTCGGACCAAGGATTCAGAAATACATAACTTATCACTTTGAATGCAAGATACTAGGAAAGAATTGTTACAGTTAGAATTATCAAGTTATGAACCTGTGGGGAACACGTAAACCCTAGTTACTTTGATTAATTGATTAAAATCGAAAATTCAAAGCTGTTAAGTGTCTCTTTCAATTGCGTTAGTTATTTTCATTCATTTAGAATTAGAAACCCGCCTTTTATTGTTTTTTTAACTTTCCAAGGAAGTCATTGACAAAACAATAGTAATAACATGTTGAAGTTAAGTCTAGCCTATTTTCCTCGTGGGAACGATCCCAACCTCACTAGTTGGGTTATTTACTTGACACGACCGCTTTACTTTTTATTTGAGAAGTAAGTTTGAGCGTATCAATTACCAGCAACTTAAAGCTGAACATAAATTTCCTAGAGGGTTGGCTTAGAAAATAAAACTTCCAAAATGGAAGTGGAAGATGATTAATATAGACTTCGTCACAGGATTTCGAATGTCTCGCAGGCAACATGATTTTATTTGGGTGATTGTCGACAGAATGAAAAAAGTCAGCCCATTTCTTGCCCTTAAGGACTACCTATTCTTCTATAGGTTATGCTAAGTTGTACATTCAACAAGTTGTAACACTTCATGGAGTCCCGCTCTCCATTATTTTGAGATAGAGGTACACAATTTACCTATCAGTTTCGGAAGTCATTCCAGAAATATTTGGGTTCTAAGGTGAACTAAAGTACTTCTTTCATCCTCAGATGGATGGACAAGCAGAGCATACTATCCAGACCTTAGAAAATATGTTGAGCGCTTGTGTGATTGATTTCAAAGGTAGTTCGGATGATCACATGCCTCTCATTGAGTTTGCTTACTACAATAGCTAACATTGGAGCATCCAAATATCTCGATATAAAGATCTTTATGGGGGAAGATAAAGATCTCCTATTGGATAGTTCGAACATGGTGATGCAGGGTTGATAGAACTAAATCTAGTTCACCAAGCCATGGAGAAAGTTAAAGTGATTCAAGAGAAGTTGAAGATGGATCAGAGTCACCAAAAGTCCTACACTAATGTTAGGAGATGGCCAGTGGAGTTTGAAGTGGATGACTGGGTATATCTTAAGGTTTATCCCAAGAAAGGTGTTATGAGGATTTGTAAGAAGGGGAAACTTAGTCTCCGATACATTGGTCCTTATAGACTCTTCAAAATAGTTGGCAATGCAGCTTATGAGTTGGAGTTACCCCAAGATTTAGCATCGGTTCATCCGATATGCCATATTCTATGTTGAAGAATTTTTCAGTGATTTTTCATTAATTTTACTGACTTAGAATTTTGGGATTAAGGATAGCTTTTCCTATGAATAGATTCTGGGTTCGATTCTAGATCGCCAAGTTCATAACTTGAGAACAAAGGAAGTTGCTTCAGTTAAGATCCTTGGAGAAATCAATTTTTTGAGGAAGCGTCTTGGGAATATCAAGAGGATATGAAGAAGAGATATCCACATCTCTTTGAAACTGGAGAGAATGTAGATGAAGTTACTAATACCCTTCTTAGTACTTTATAAATTATGACTAACCATGATTGTGATTTGGTTGCGGATTGTTAAGTGTTGAACTTGATGTTACTATTCTTAGCTTAGCGAAAGAAATCTCACTCAAGGATGAATTTTCCCAATGGGGATATATTGTAAAATCTCGTAAACAGAAATTTCTAGGATTAAACAAAATAACTAAGAATGTAATTTTGGAAAGAATAGGAATTTTTTTTTTAAGTTTCCTAAGTATAAAAAGTTAATTTTGGTCATTTTTAAAAAATCCATAACATTTAGCTCAGGATCAGTAAGGGTCATTTATTTATGTGGTTTTAAATCCCTTGAAGAGATCTTTCCAACACCGTCGAGTTTGCAAAATTTTGATACCGAATGAGGGGGATATGCCTATCGCAAGTTGGGTTGTTGGATTGAGGAAGGTCCAATCCGGATTTTAGCAAGGGTAATGTAATCTTCTCACCCTACTATTTCCTAATTAATTATAAGGATTTATTAGGGTTAAAAAAATCCTTAATTCAGTTTTAGAAAATTGAAATGCGCTAAAGGCTTGGGAGAAAAGAGAAGAGAAAACGGAGAAAGGAAAAAAGGCCAAGAATTCATAATGAACATCCAGATCTTCGAGTAGAATTCTTTTTGGAGTGATCCCTATATGGTATATGAGATATTTTTGTGTTGGTTTTGTTCACCCACACACCAACATGCTTAATTAGGCAAGTTTTAATAGATTGAATACTAGAGTTCTTGATGGACAATTGTTGAATTTTTGTTGGTTGAGTTGTATCATGTCTTTAGTCAATTTCATTCATGTTTTCGGATTGTTTTTTGAGTCAAATAGATTGTAAATTGAGGTCATTAGTGATGCTAAGTGATAAGGGTGAGATCCATGGATGTTTGGAAGTTTTAGAGATGAAAAATGGGGAAGAAAATTCTGAAATCCCGTCTATCAGACCTTGGGGCGTCACGGCTACTAGATCCCCTCAAGACAGTATTTTTTTAACACGCTCTGGCCCACCACACCATCCAGAGCGCCTCAAGATAGATTATGTCCGTTAGGCTCTGTCACTCTACACCTCTAAGGGCACCAAGAACACCTGGAGACCCCGTTCTTCCCATATCTTTTCATACTAGTTCCTAAGTGAGGTTCCTACAATTCCTAGTCGATTCGACTACTCTAAGGTACATTTAAACATCATGAAATCATCCATAATTATGAATCATGAACCTTGAATCAACAAGTCAATTCATGGAAAGTTATGATCAAATTCAAGGAAGTTAAGAAGTCAAGTCTAAAGTTGTGAAGTAAGTTAATATAAAATTTCGTAAAGTCTCCAATATTCTTATTTAAAAGTTTTAACTTCGTTTTAAATCTCAATCTTGGAGTTAAGTAATATTTAATGTCTTTCCTTCAATGAAGTATAAGAGAACCAAATATTCCCAAAAAGTTGATTAATATTAAAAAGTTTAAGGTCATTAAAATACTAAAGAGATGAGTTCATTTCTCAAAAGATATAAGAGAACTTAGTATTCCCTGGATTTTTTATAAATGATTTTATATTTAAGTTAAGAGTAATCAAAGATTTCCCAATAGTATTTTGAACAAAAAAAAGAACATTGATTTCAAGAGGTATTTTGAAAGCAAAAAGAGTTGAGTAAATTTTACCAACCTAGAGGAAGGAAGTTATCTTAAAAGCATGAGCTAAAAGTATATTTTGGGAGTAGTATTGAGCACCAATATAGGTATGAGAGTTCATATTAACTCAGGTCTCCATGTAAACGATGTAACACTCGTGGGTAATAACGGATAATACTTTTTAGATGATCATCGTAAGTTAAGCTAGTAGATCCACTAAGTTGAGGATGTTCTATGCGATGACAAAGTATAGGACAGTTCTAGCACCATGGGCGAGACTTAGCCTCATAGTGGTGGTTGTTTGTTAGAGAAACTCCAACAAAACTATATTACTTTTATATATACCTAAAGTTTAGTATGCTTTTGCATTTTTTGATAAACTAAGTTACCTTACTATTTTACAAGTTTTAAGTATACTGCTTTTGTTTTAAATTGCTTTATATACATATATTGAGTAGAGTATTTATTGAGTTGAGCATAGTCAAGGTAAGTTCATATTATTCTCATCAAACATAAGTTGTTGTTTACGATTCAAACTCTCATACTCGTGCATTAAATTTACTGATGTCAGTTGTCCTGCATCATCTTATTATGCAGATACATGTAACCAAGATCAGCATCCAGTGCACCGTTGATAAAATTTTGAGCACTCAGAGTCACTGGTAAGCCCCCGTTGCATTCCAGAGGATCCTTTCATATGCTTTCCAATCTTTCAATTTTATAGTGTTGTATGTTCTGTAACAACATTCGTCATGGTATGTTTAGAGGCTTCATAGATTGATTGTCAGTTAGTTCGTTTGAGTCTATTTTATTTAAGATATTATTTTTGAGACTTAAGTGTCACTTTGCCCAAGACGTTAAATTATGTTAAATTACGATTGAGTTAAGTCTTCACGTGTTAAGTAAGCAAGACCAAGTGTTAGCTCAAGGCCAAAAATGGTCATTGGGTGCTAGCTACTTCGAGGGTATATGCTCGAGCATGACAGTGTACAGTTGATACCCAAATAATTGGAGGTTGAGATTTAATCTTAATATTAATGGGAATAAGATGATATTTGTTCAAACTCTATTGATTTCCTTTCGGTTAGAGATAAACATCAACATAGTTAGGACAGTTATAAGCTTTAAGCTGCACATTTGAAGTTGAAAAACATGTTACTGGAACAACACGGTTTCTGCTTTTGTTTGTCTTATCTCCATTTTCATGCCCTTAATAGATACTCTGAACACCTTAACATATATGGTGTCAACACAAACTCCATATGGATTTCTTTTGTGAGAAATCAAATGGCTCTCAATAGCAACTTATATCTTGGGCGAATTACCAAAAATTATCTACATTTTTCGCCTTGATTCCATTACTCTTAACCAACAACTTTGATGCAAAAAATGTCCAAAATGGTGGTACGAGAGAGGAGAAGGGGAAGACATCATGCAAGAGGAGTAGAAGATTATATTCACTAAATAAACTCCAATAACCCTGACATTTGTTCCTAACTGTTTTATCATAGTTCCATCACTAGGTGAAAAACATTTTATGACTCAACTGAATACTTCAAATATTAATATTATGAATAGATATCTTATTGATGAAATTGTAACTGAAAAAGTTTGTTAGTTGAACATTTCCAGCTTTCATACTCATATTATCACAACTAAGAAATTACAAGTTGTTGTAAGTTATTTTTCTCCGCATATGCTACGAGATGTGAATTCTTTGTGAGGAGGATGAATTGTTGTACAATTGTTTTTCTAATGCCGCTAGAGGATATGGCATCTCTACTAACCTACAAATAACTAAAAAGGAAAAAATAAATAAGAAAAACACGGTAGACATCATAATTTTGATAATAAAGTGTTATGGGGTAAAAATTTCCCTCTCTCGCAGTTACCTTATGCCCTGTGAGTTCTTTCTAGATACTATTAGTTATTTTAAGTCCAAGTTGGCTAAGGAATCGACTGCGAGTAAGTTTTTAAATGGGTCCATTTTTTAGGACCTTTAAAAAGGGGCCAGGTGGCAAAGCTATTTTTACAAAATAGCTATTAAAACTAATAATACATATGAAAGTAATTTAAAAAAACGATGATATAAATTGTCCAAACTCTTAATGAAGTAGATGACTCAGTTTTGAAAATTTGATGGTATATTTGATGATTTTCCCTACTATAATAAAAGGTACAGTAATAGAAGATTTTTTTAAAAGAATTACCAACTTGTATACGTAATACACTTTAAATATAATTAATAGTTAATGTAATTTGATTTATTATAAATTATTATTTATTGATTATTATACATTTAATAAATAAAAATACTTCCAATTACATTTAATTATCATATGAAGGATATATTTCAATCGGAAGTTGGATTGTTGGATTGATGAAGGTCCCAATCAAGATTTAAGGAAGGGAAAACTAGTCTTTTCACCAATTAATTTAATATTTCAATTTTAGGGATTTATTTCGGGCAAAAATACGTTTTGTTAAGTTTCAGAAAATCAAAATCACGCTTAGGGCTTGGAGAAGAGAGAAAAGAAGAAGGAAAGAGAGAAAAGTAAAGAATTCGCCAAGAACACCAATGTTTTGCGCATGGAATTCATAGAGGGTTATCCCTATCAAGGTATATGAGATATTTTCGTGTTTGTTTAGGTCCCCAACACACCAACTTGTTCAATTCAGCAATATTTAGCAGATTTAATGATGAAAAGTGAAGTTCTTGAAGAATACTTTTCAATTCTTGTTCGTTCAGTTTTTGCATGCCTAGAGTTGATTTGATTCGTGCTTCTGGGTTGTTTTTCAAGTCGAATCTATTGTTTATTGACCGTAATAATTATCATATGTGTTTGGGGAAATAAACATTTACGTTTAGGGGGTTTAAAGATGAAAAAAGGTGAAGAAAACTTGAAATCCATGTCCGTAGGAACCTGAGGCACCACACCTATCATAGACCCATAAGATAATGTGTGTTTGCTAAGCCTTGGAGAGGAGAGCCAGCAAGGCTTCCCAAACTGCGCCTCCAAAATTATTGGTCTAAAGCTTGACGCCTCTCACAACGCCTAGGACTCAAGTGCACTCAATTCATTCCCCACTCATTCGTACTAATTCCTATGTAATGTACCCATGTTTCATAGTTGATTCCAACACTATAGGGTACATCTAAACATCATTAAATCATCCATAAACATGAAATCATGAACCTTGAATCCACAATTCAATTCAAGGAATATGAAGATCAAAGTCACAAAAGTTAAGTTTAAAGATTATGAATTAAGTCAAAGTTAAGTTTCTTCAAGTTTCAAGAGTCTTTATTAGACGTTTTGTCACGACCCAAATCCGGGCCGCGACTGGCACCCACACTTACCCTCCTATGTGAGCGAACCAACCGATCTAAACCTTAAACATTTCAATATAATATCAACAGAACGTAATGCGGAAGACTTAAACTCATTACTAAAATCAATAACTATTATTATCCCCCAAAATCTAGAAGCCATCATCACAAGAACATCTATCCTCAAATTACTAATTCTAAGAGTATCTAGAAGCTAAAAATACATAAAAGCTAGTCCATGCCGGAACTTCAAGGCATCAAGACATGAAGAGGAAGATCCAGTCCAAGCTAGAAGCATTAGCTCACCCTGATATCCGGAGTAATGAAGACTGGCTAGAGTTACTGTTGAGTCGAAGATGACGGCACGTTTGCTGCACTCCACAAATAAACAAGAAGAAAACATAAAAGTAGGGGTCAGTACAAAACACGGTACTGAGTAGATATCATCGGCCAACTCAAAATAGAAAATAGTATATACCAAGTAATATCATAAAATCAACTATGATACTCAACATGTAGCAACAACCAGTACTATATCATTAACAATTACCGTCAAGTTCACACATGAGGACTCAAGCCTCAATACCATACTCATTTGGGAATTAGATTCATTAGATTGAGTATATTAACATCTTTCAAGATTCATTATCTTTATTTCTCTTGTGTCGGTACGTGACACTCCGCTCCCTCATAGTCATTAATCCTCTTGTGTTGGTACGTGACACCCCGATCCCCTAAATCTATGTGTCGGTTCGTGACACCCGATCCCCTAAATCTACGTGTCGATTCGTGACACCCGATCCCCTAATTCTACGTGTCGGTTCGTGATACCCGATCCCCTAAGTCTACGTGTCGGTTCGTGACACCCGATCCCCTAAATCTATGTGTCGGTTCGTGACACCCGATCCCCTAACTCTACGTGTCGGTTCGTGACACCTGATCCCCTAAATCTACGTGTCGGTTCGTGACACCCGATCCCCTAATCTCATTCTATCAATTCATCAAGTCTTCTCTCTTACCAAGGCATCATCAATCTCATTACTTTTATATCAAGGCATCATCATTAACAAGAGATTAGGTTTTTATCAAGATTTGGGATTCAATAGCTTCATCATGCTTAATTTATCACAATTATATCATCACATTCATGCAAGCATACAATTAAGCATATAGCAGGGTTTACAATACTACCAATACATATCGTTCACTATTAAGAGTTTACTACGAATAGCATGAAAACCATAACCTACCTCCACCGAAGATTAGTGATCAAGCAAGCAAATTTTCTCCAAGCTTTGTTTCTCTTCTCGATCGATCCTCTCTCTTTCTCTTGTTCTTTCTACTTTTGTTTATTCCAACCCTCTTTCTTTTACCCTAATTAGTGTATAATTAAGAATAAAAGATGGCAATAATAACCCACTAATTAACTTAAGGTTACCTCTTTTAACCCCCAAGTAATTAGACTTATTAACCTTAACCCTCTAACTTTATAATTAAAGTAGGAATAGTCCAAAACGTCCCTTAAAACGTGTAAAGAGATCCGACCCAGACTGGGATTGCGCAACCTGTGACGGGCCATCGTACTGCGGACGGTCCGTCTGCGCAGTCATCGCAAAGTTCGAGACCCAAATTTCCACCAGTGTTCAGGACGGTCCGTCACACCTGTGACGGTCCGTCCTGCCATTTCGTTACGAAGTTCAGAGAGTCGATTTCAGTACCCAATTTTCAGATTTTCTAAGTGTTTTGAAACGAGACCCTGCGACGGTCCGTCGTGCCCATGACGGTCCGTCGTGGGGTCCGTCGCCTCAGCCTGTTTTTCCAGAAATAAAATCTGCTGCTCAAAACGACTAAACAGGTCGTTACAATAGATACCAATTTACCCATCGTTCGTCCCCGAACGATCACAAGAAGGAAAACAAGGGCGAAAAGGAGTACCTGAATCTGGAAACAGATGTGGGTATCTTTCTCGCATATCTGCCTCCTTCTATTAAGTGGCTTCTTCAATGGGTCGATTATTCCATTGAACCTTGATGGATGCAATCTCCCTTGATCTCAACTTGCGAATTTCTCTATCTAGAATGGCAACAGGTTCCTCCTCATAAGACAAATTCTCATCAAGCAAAACTGAATCCCAACGGATAATATAGTTTCCATCCCCATGGTATCTTTTCAACATAGACACATGGAATGCCGGATGCACTCTGGACAGTCCTGGAGGAAGGGCTAACTCATAAGCCACCTCCCCTACTCGCTTATGTACTTCAAATGGACCAATATACCTTGGGCTAAGTTTACCTCTTTTACCAAACCGCATCACCCCTTTCATTGGCGAAACTTTCAATAAGACTTGTTCACCCTCCATAAACTCCAAGTCTCTAACCTTCCGATCTGCATACTCTTTTTGCCTACTTTGCGCCGCTCGAAGCTTTTCTTGAATAGATTTCACTTTCTCTAATGAATCCCTCAAAATGTCAGTACCTCAAGGTCTAACCTCAAATGCATCAAACCACCCAATGGGAGACCTACATCTTCTCCCATATAGTGCCTCAAATTGGGCCATATCAATACTTGAGTGATAGCTATTATTGTATGAAAACTCCGCTAAGGGTAAGAAGCTATCCCAATGGCCACCAAACTCTATCACACATGCACGAAGCATATCTTCCAACACTTGAATCGTTCTCTCAGACTGACCGTCGGTCTGAGGATGGAACACAGTACTAAGGTCCAACCTAGTACCCAATTCTGCATGCAAGGTTTTCCAAAACATAGAGGTAAACTGCATACCTCTATCTGATATAATGGAGAGTGGAACCCCGTGCAATCGCACAATTTCTGAGATATAGATTTTGGCTAACTTCTCTGCATTGTAAGTCACCTTAACCGGAATAAAATGAGAAGACTTACTTAACCTATCAACAATCACCCAAATAGAGTCATACTTACCCATTGTCTTTGGAAGACCAACCACGAAATCCATTGCAATCCTTTCCCACTTCCATTCAGGAATGGGCATTCTCTGAAGTGTTCCTCCGGGCCTCTGGTGTTCATACTTTACTTGCTGTCAGTTTGGACATTTGGCAATAAAATCGACAATATCACGCTTCATTCTACTCCACCAAAAGTGTTGCTTTAGGTCACGATACATCTTGGTTGCACCAGGATGTATAGAATACCTTGAACTATGAGCCTCTGTCAAAATAGTGTTAATCAAATCATCAACTCGGGGTACACATACCCTTCCCTTGATTCTCAAAACACCTTCCTCATCGATTTGTGCTTCCTTAGCCTCTCCTCGCAATACTTTATCTTGGATTCGCCTTAGTTTCTCATCATCAAACTATTTTCCCTTAATCTTGTCAAGAAAAGAAGATCTTGACTCCACACTAGCCAACAATCCTCCCTTCTCATTTACTTCTAACCTCATCAAGTCGTTAGCCAGAGTCTGAACCTCTCTAGCCAATGGACGTCTAGAAACTTGCAAGTGAGCTAGACTTCCCATGCTTCCCGCCTTTCTACTTAAAGCATCCGCTACAATATTTGCCTTCCCCGGATGATACAAAATAGTGATGTCGTAGTCCTTCGGTAGTTCCATCCATCTCCTCTGTCTCAAGTTCAAATCTTTCTGAGTAAAGACGTACTGAAGGCTACGATGATCCGTGTAGACCTCACACTTAACCCCATATAAATAGTGTCTCCATTGCTTTAATGCAAACACTACCGCAGCCAATTCCAAATCATGGGTCGGATAATTACGTTCGTGCACCTTTAGTTGCCTTGAAGCATAAGCAATTACATTCTTCTCTTGCATTAGCACCGCACCCAAGCCAGAATAGGATGCATCATAATAGACAATGAAATTCTTACCTTCCACTGGCAAGGTAAGGATTGGTGCGGTAGTTAACAAAGTCTTGAGCTTCTGGAAGCTTTCTTCACATTCATCCGACCATACAAATTGAACATTCTGCTTAGTCAAGTTCGTCAATTGGGAAGCAATGGAAGAGAATCCCTTGACAAATCGATGGTAATAGCTAGCTAAACCAACAAAGCTCCTTATTTCTGACACATTAGTAGGTCCTACCCAATTCTTACTGTCTCAATCTTAGAAGGATCTACCATCACCCCATCCTTCGAAACCACATGCCCCAAGAAGGACATTGCATCTAGCCAAAACTCATACTTAGACATCTTGGCATAAAGCTTTTTCTCCCTCAACATTTCCAATACCATTCTCAAATGATCCTCATGTTCCTCCTTACTTTTAGAGTATATCAGTATATCATCAATAAATACGATCACAAAGAGATACAAATATGGCTTAAAAATCCCGTTCATCAAACTCATGAATGCAGCAGCGGCATTCGTAAGACCAAAAGACATCACTACAAATTCGTAATGCCCATACCTGGTTCTAAAAGCAGTCTTTGGCACATCCGTTGCCCGTATATTCAATTGATGATAACCGAATCTCAAGTCAATCTTAGAGAAGACACAAGCACCTTGTAACTGATCGAACAAGTCATCAATGCGAGGAAGAGGATACTTGTTCTTTATGGTTACCTTGTTCAACTGCCGGTAGTCTATGCACATCCGAAAACTCCCATCCTTCTTCTTTACAAACAAAACCGGAGCACCCCAAGGAGATGCACTTGGTCTAATGAAGCCTTTGCTCAACAACTCTTGAAGTTGGGATTTTAACTCTCTTAACTCCGCGGGAGCCATTCTATAAGGGGGTATAGAAATGGGGCGAGTACACGGTTCAAGTTCAATACAGAAGTCAATATCCCTATCCGGTGGCATACCAGGAAGATCTGCAGGGAACACATCCAAAAACTCACGGAC
Source organism: Solanum arcanum (assembly GCA_027789145.1). Lineage (NCBI taxonomy): Eukaryota > Viridiplantae > Streptophyta > Magnoliopsida > Solanales > Solanaceae > Solanum > Solanum arcanum. The sequence goes on from CM050941.1 coordinate 20,130,344, forward strand.
TACCAAAACCGACTCAATCGAAGGTACTTGGATAGTGTCATCCCGGAGGTGTGCCAAGAAAGCTAAACAACCCTTACTAACCATTCTCTTAGCACGAAGAAAGGAGACGATACGGACCGGATTGGAAGTGTAGTCACCCTCCCACACTAACGGATCTGCCCCAGGATTGGCTAACGTCACAGTTTTAGCATTACAATCCAAGATTGCAAAATTCGGAGAAAGCCATGTCATACCCAGAATTACATCAAAGTCAACCATTTCTAAGATAACCAAGTCTACATGAGTATTGTTCCCCATAAAAGTCACAAGACAAGACCTATACACCTTTTCAACTATCACAGACTCACCCACAGGAGTAGAAACACGAATAGGCATATCAAGTAATTCACAATGTAAATTTAGACCATTAGCAAATGAGCAAGATACGTAAAAAATTGTGGATCTAGGATCAAACAATACAGAAGCCATGCAATCACAAACCAGAAGATTACCTGTGATGACAGCATCAGATGTCTCCGCCTCCGATCTCCCAGGGAAAGCATAACAATGGGCCCTTTCGTTTGTTTGTCCGTTGCCCCAACCATGTTGTGATGTAGTAGCTCCAGTTTGCCCATCACCCCGGCCGTTTTGGTGACCACCATTACCTCGACCACCACGTCCTCCAGAATAACGGCCTCTACCATGACCACCTCTACCTCTAACTATTGGGGGTCTATAACTCTTTTTGGGACAATTCCTCCTAATATATCCAGTCTCCCCACATCCATAACACTCTCTAGAGTCAATCATAGGTCTCTCAGAGAAGTGTTGACCGGTCTGAGGTGGACCCCCAACTACAGTCTGTAGTGAAGACTGAATGGGTCGAACTGAGTAACCTCCGGAACCCTGTCCTCTAGAGTAAGAACCATTAAACTCACCTCTCTTTCGAAACCTCTTTGATGTCGATGCCATGGTGAATTTATCTTGCTTCACTCCTTCAACCTCTACCACGAAATCTACCACTTCTTGGAAGGATTTTTCCGTAGCCGCTACCTGTAAGGCTAAAATCCGCAACTCTTACCTCAACCCCTTCACAAAACGACGAATCCGCTCTTGTGGACTGAAACAAAGTTGAGTGGAATATCTGGATAGTGCACGAAATTTAGCCTCATATGCATTGACCGACATCCTACCTTGCTCTAGGCTCAAGAACTCATCCCTTTTCCTATCCCTCAAAGTCCGGGGGATATACTTCTCCATAAACAAGCTAGAGAATGAGGCCCAAGTCATAGGTGGTGCCTCCGTTGGTTGACACTCAACATGTGACCGCCACCACATTTTGGCGTTCCCTTGAAACTGATAACTCACGAACTCAACACCAAACCGTTCTACTATACCCATCTTGTGTAGTAGCTCATGACAGTCAACCAGAAAATCGTAAGCATCCTCAGATTCAGCACCCATGAATACTGGAGGTTTCAATTTCAAGAACTTACTGAAAAGTTCATGCTGATCATTTGTCATTATAGGCCCAGTAGTCAGACGTGGAAACGTGCCTATGTCCAATGAGGAATCCATACGAGGAGCCATAGTGGCTGCATGTTGTACCTCTGAAACCGGAGGTGTTGGTGCAGAAAACACTGGAGGGGCCTGACCCTGATCAGACAACCCACTAAGATAAGCGAGAACCTGATTTATCATCTCTGGGGTAGGTTGGGGTGGCAATTCCTCATTTTGCACTTGTTTATTCTCCCCTTCCTCACCCTCTCTTACCACTTCCTCAGTCGGTGGAGGAGTCACTGCCCTAGTATCAGATGGGCTAAGTGCTCGTCCTCTTCCTCTAGAGGACGTCCTCCCACGACCTCTTCCACGGCCTCTTGCCGCTACTCTTCCTCGAGCTACAGCCCCAGTGGCTGGCTCGGACGCTTCTTGTCTTGCCGGTGTTGATGTTGGCGTAGTCGTTGCTCTAGTTCTAACCATCTGCGAAATAGAGTGAAGATGGTCAGATACCAATTTGTATCACCTAGATACCAATTGGATCCAAGTAATAGCACGAAAGAAAGAAAAGAATGGAATTTTCCTAAAGTCTTATAGCCTCTCAAAGAAAAGTAAAGGCGTCCCCCTACCGTTCCTCAAGACTCTACTAGACTCGTTCTTGTGTGATGAGACCAACGAACCTAATGCTCTGATACCAAGTTTGTCACGACCCAAATCCGGGCCGCGACTGGCACCCACACTTACCCTCCTATGTTAGCGAACCAACCGATCTAAACCTTAAACATTTTAATATAATATCAACAGAACGTAATGCGGAGGACTTAAACTCATTAATAAAATCAATAACTATTATTATCCCCCAAAATATGGAAGTCATAACCACAAGAACATCTATCCTCAAATTACTAATTCTAAGAGTATCTAGAAGCTAAAAATTCATAAAAGCTAGTCCATGCCGGAACTTCAAGGCATCAAGACATGAAGAGGAAGATCCAGTCCAAGCTAGAAGCATTAGCTCACCCTGATATCCGGAGTAATAAAGACCGGCTAGAGTTACTGTTGAGTCGAAGATGACGGCACGTTTGCTGCACTCCACAAATAAACAAGAAGAAAACATAAAAGTAGGGGTCAGTACAAAACACGGTACTGAGTAGATATCATCGGCCAACTCAAAATAGAAAACAGTATATACGAAGTAATATCATAAAATCAACTATGATACTCAACATGTAGCAACAACTAGTACTATATCATTAAAAATTATCGTCAAGTTCACACATGAGGACTCAAGCCTCAATACCATACTCATTTGGGAATTAGATTCATTAGATTGAGTATATTACCATCTTTCAAGATTCATTATATTTATTTCTCTTGGGTCGAAACGTGACACTCCGCTCCCTCATAGTCATTAATCCTCTTGTGTCGGTACGTGACACCCCGATCCCCTAAATCTACGTGTCGGTTCGTGACACCCGATCCCCTAAATCTACGTGTCGGTTCGTGACACCCGATCCCCTAATTCTACGTGTCGGTTCGTGACACCCGATCCCCTAAATCTACGTGTCGGTTCGTGACACCCGATCCCCTAACTCTACGTGTCGGTTCGTGACACCCGATCCCCTAAATCTACATGTCGGTTTGTGACACCCGATCCCCTAATCTCATTCTATCAATTCATCAAGCCTTCTCTCTTACCAAGGCATCATCAATCTCATTACTTTTATATCAAGTCATCATCATTAACAAGAGATTAGGTTTTTATCAAGATTTGGGATTCAATAGCTTCATCATGCTTAATTTATCACAATTATATCATCACATTCATGCAAGCATACAATTAAGCATATAGCAGGGTTTACAATACTACCAATACATATCGTTCACTATTAAGAGTTTACTAGGAATAGCATGAAAACCATAACCTACCTCCACCGAAGATTAGTGATCAAGCAAGCAAATTTTCTCCAAGCTTTGTTTCTCTTCTCGATCGATCCTCTCTCTTTCTCTTGTTCTTTCTACTTTTCTTTATTCCAACCCTCTTTATTTTACCCTAATTAGTGTATAATTAAGAATTAAAGATGGCAATAATAACCCACTAATTAACTTAAGGTTACCTCTTTTAACCCCCAAGTAATTAGACTTATTAACCTTAACCCTCTAACTTTATAATTAAAGTAGGAATAGTCCAAAACGTCCCTTAAAACGTGTAAAGAGATCTGACCCAGACTGGGATTGCGCAACCTGTGACTGGCCGTCGTGCCTGCGACGGTCCGTCCTGCAGGTCATCGCAAAGTTCAGAGACCCAAATTTCCACCAAGGGTCTGTGACGGTCCGTCACACCTGTGACGGTCCGTCCTGCCATTTCGTTACGAAGTTCAGAGAGTCGATTTCAGTACCCAATTTTAAGATTTTTAAGTTTTTTGAAACGAGACCCTGCGATGGTCCGTCGTGCCCATGACGGTCCGTCGTGGGGTCCGTCGCCTCAGCCTATTTTTCCCGAAATAAAATCTGCTGCTCAAAACGACTAAACATGTCGTTACACGTTTGAACTTAATTTTAAGACTTATGTTTCAAGTAAAGTAATATGTAAAGAGTTGAGTTCATTTAACAAAAGTTATTAGGTAACTAAGTATTCTCTAGAAAGTATATAAATGTATTCACATTTAAGTTAAGCAGGAGGTATTTTTAAAGCTAAAATTTGAGCAACTATCTCAACCCAAAAAAATGAAGTTGATGTTGAATATATTATCTAAAGTATATTTTTGGAGTAGTATTGAGCACCGATGTGGGGATGAGAGTTCATATTAACTCTAATATCCATGAAAACCATGTACCCATCATGAGTATTAATGGGTCATAATTTTTAGATAATCACGTAAGTTAGGCTAGTGGATCCACTAAGTTAAAGAGTTGTATGTGACGACAATGTTTATAATGATTCTGGTAGCGTGTGCAAGACACTGTAACCATGTAGTCATCATGGGTATTAACGGGTTATACATTTTAGATGATCACGTTAAGTTAGTGGATGAACTAAGTTAAAGTGTTCTATGCAACGAAAATGTATATGACCATTTGGCAGCTTGGGCAAGACATTGTTGCACCACTAGGCTCATAGTGGTGGTTGTTGGTTAGAGATCTCCCGTAGAAACCATATTTCTTCATATATATAATTAAATTTGAGTGTGTTATTGCATTTTATTAAACAAGCTAAGTGTTTTCACAAGCTTTTATATATAATGCATATGTCTACTTGCTAGTATTAAGTTAATTTACACAGGATTTGAGCATAGATAAGGTAAGTGTTTCTTCTTAATCTTCATAAGCTTATGTGTTTTAGCACTCCAACTTCACTCGTACATTCAATGTACTCATGTCAATTGGCATACATCGTATCATGATGCAAACACAGGTAACTAGGATCTACATTTGGTGCATCGTTGATCCAGTGAGCAAGTTAGGGTAAGTTAGTTAGCCTCTCTTCATTTTGGAGGATATCTTTACCATTCAGTTATTTCCTTTTAGTTTTCAGTTTCTATGATGATAGGGTGTGTCTATCACTTAGTCCGAGGTAGTGAATCTAGTGTTGACATACCTCTTATTCAATAAGTTTTGATTTTAGTAGTAAAAGAGTTTCTAGAAGTCTTTCCTAATGACCTACCTGGAGTCCCTCCTGAGAGAGGAATAGACTTCGACATAGACATCATTATAAATACTCATTATATATTTTCGTCCATACAGATTGGCACCAAGAAAGTTGAAAGTTCATGAATAAAATTAGCCAACCCATGACTTAAAATTGGTTCTTGTATATTTGCTTCGAAAGGTGATGCCATTAACTTTATGATATTCACGTCGAAGTGTTCACCAATCACAAGATTTTTTTGCATGTGTTTAGTTAGAAAGAGCTTAATCTCAGGCAAAGAATGTTGTCTATGGGTAGTACCACCCATTTTGAGGAAGATCAGATAGAGTTAGCTAAGGAGGTGCATATACTTGCTTGATTAGGAGTTTGATTAATGAATTACACAGAAGGAGGAGTAGTGGTGTTGAATGGGTCTGAATCATCATCAGTATCAGAATTAAAAGATGAGCAAGAACAAGACCTTATATAGATTGAATTTAAGGCAGGTGTTCATAAGCACAAAATGATGGCTTTTGAAGAAGGCGGAGATTGTGTATTGATATATCAAAGGAAGTTGTGTGTACAAATGGTAAATGATTGAAGTACTTTAACATTTAACCTATGAAAAGTTTTATGAGATTTGGTAAGAAGGGAATTAGTTTATAGAGAATCTATTTGAGAAGCTAAAGAGTATAGGAAGAAGAGACACCCATATCTCTTGTAATCCCAAGAAGTTCAAAATTGTGGTACTAATCCTTTTCTTAACATTTATATTAAGTTGAAATGTTGTGTTTATATTTTGATGTTGGGTGTTTGAGCTGAATGTAAGATGTTTCACCATAAGCCTAGTAGTATGTAATCTCATTCGAGGAAGAATTTTCTCAAGGGGCGTATATTGTAACATCTCGCAAATTGAAATAGCTAGAAAGAATATTAGAATTTGAATTAGTCAGTTTTGGAAAGAAAAGGAGAAATCTGGAAATTTGGCTAGGTTAAGAAAATGACTTTTGGTCATTTTAAATGTCTGTAACTCCTATCCCATTAGGAGTTCGAGGTAGTTCTTGATAAGGTTAGGAAGCCCTTGGAGAGATACTTCCAATATTATCACCAAGTTTGTGCATATTAAATATCGTAGAGGGAGATATGTCTATCGAAAGTTGGGCTATTGTATTGAAGAAGGTCCCAATCCTTATTTAGTAAGGGCAAACTAGTCTTTTAACCAATTAATTTCCTATTTTATTTTATGGATTTATCTGGGGTAAAAACAGGATTAGTTATGTTAAACGAAGTCAATATCATTCTTCGGATTAGGAGAAGAGAGAAAACAAGACGGAAAGGGAGAAAGTCAAGAATTTGCAAAGAGCGACAAGGTTTTGCGAGTGCAATTCAACGGAGGTGATCCCTATCAAGGTATGTGAGATCTTTTAGTGTTGGGTTAGTTCACCAACACACCAAATTATTTAATTCAGCGATTTTGAGTAGATTGAATGATGAAAAGTGATGTTCTTGAAGAATATTATTGAATTCTTGCTGGTTGAGTTGTTGCATTCCTAGTGTTTATTTGATTCATGTTTCTCGGTTGTTTCTGAGTCGAATCTATTGTGTATTGAGGGTACTAATGATCCTAAGTTGTTGGGGAAATAAACATGGAATTTTAAAGTCTTTAGAGATGAAAAACGGAGAAGAAAAGTTTAAACACCTGTCCGTTAGGCCCTAGGGAACCACGCCTCCCATAGCCCCATAGGACAATATGTGTCCATAAGGCATTGGGGCAGTTTTCCAGCAAGAGTGCCCAAACATGGCCTCTGATGTTTGGGGTCTAACAACCCATGCCTCCCAAAGCGCCAAAGACGCGATAACACCCCATTCATTTCCCACTGTTTCGTACTAGTTTCGAAGTGATATACCCATGTTTCATAGTTGATTCCAACACTCTACGATATACCTGGACATCATGAAATCATCCACCTACATGAGATCATGAACCTTGAATCTATAATCCAATTCAAGGAAATTAAGGATCAAAGTCAAAGAAGTTAAGCGTTAAAGTTTAAAGATTAAGCAGTAAGTCAAAGAAAAGTTTAATAAAGTTTTAACAATCTTTATTTAATATTTTAACTTTATTTTAAAGCTCAAAGTTCAAATTATGTAATGTGTACGGAGTTGAAGTTCTTCCTTCAAAAAAATATAAGGGAACTAAGTATTTTCTAAGAGATGATTTAAGGTCAAAGTTTCCAGTTAAGCAAACACTAAAGAGCTGAGTTCATTTTTAAAAAAAGTTATAAGGTAACTAAGTATTCCCTAGAATGTTTATAAATGTTTTCACTTTTAAGTTAAGAGAAAAGTAAGACTTCCAAGAAGATTTTTTGAATTAGAAAAGGAAATATCGATTCCAAGAGTGTTTTTTTAAATCTAAGTGTTGAGAAATTATCGCAACCCAAAGAAAGCAAGTTGATTTTAAAATGATGAGGTAAAGTATATTTTAGGAGTATTATTGAGCACCAATGTGCGGGGATGAAATTTCATATTAACTCACGTCTCCATGAAAATCATATAGTCATCAAGGGTATTAACAGGTCATACCTTTTAGATAATCATGTAAGTTAAGGTAGTGGATCCACTAACTTATGGATTCTTGCGACGGCAATGCATAGAACAGTTGTGGCAGCGCGAGCAAGACGTTGTATCACCACTTAGTCTCATAGTGATTGTGCTCAGTTAGAAAATCATTCGCAGATTCTATATTACTTCATATATAAGTAAAGTTGAGTTTATTATTGACTTTTTGTTATCGAACTAAGTGTTTTCATTGTTTCTACCATATATTATATGTGTGTGTGTGTGTGTGTGTGTGTATATATATATATATATATATATATATATTGCATATGTCTACCTTCTTTATATTAAGTTAAGTTACTCAGGAGTTGATCACAGCCAAGGTAAGTGTTTCTTCTTATTTCTCTCAAGCTTAGGTTTTGTCAGCATTTCCACTTGCAAACTCGTACATTCAATAACTAATGAAAGTTGGCCTACATCATATCATGATGCTGATGCAGGTAACTAGGATCGACATTTAGCGAACAATTGATCCATAGAGCATCTCAGAGTCAGTTGGTAAGACTCCCTTCAATCCAGAGGACACGTTTACCATTAAATTATTTCCTTTCAGTTTCAGTTTTTAATATGATTTGAGGTCCTGTCCAAACATCCATCTTTACTTTAGAGGCTTCATAGACACACAACAGTAGTATTTTGTCTTATCCATTTAAGTTGTGTACGCTTAAGACTTATGCTTACGTTTTGGCTAACTTAATACTTTAATGTTATTTTCTCTTATGTTGATATCTTCTACTGAGTTAAGAAATTCAGGCCAAGGGGTCGCTTGGGGCCAACAATGGTCTTCGAGTGCTGGCTACGTCCAGTGAGTAAACTTAGGGCATGACAAAAATATTGAAGGCTCTTATGTGGTGAGATGAATCCATGTAAGGTCAATGCAATAGTTTGTGCGAATTTTTTAGAAAATCATGGATTGAGCTATGGTGATGACATTGAAGTTTGTTTGGATTCTAATTCCCACAATTTTAAATTCAAGCAAATTAATTAGGATCTTATTTTGCTTAATCATATGATGATGATTATGAGGATATTGAATGATTTTAATAACTATATTTGAAAGATAGTACTAATATTAAATTTTATTATTCTCCTTTTTTTTATTTCTTAGGAGGCTTAAGCCATCTAGAGCACCCTAAAGTTCTACATATAATTCACCTAAACTAGGATTTGTACCTATGGAACACCTAAATAACACATAACGTGTGTCTATTAAAAACAAAATGTTGATGTGGCAAAATATGAGCATTTTGTCTGCATAGGAGCACATGAACAGGTCCAAAAAATTTTATACATTTTGTTTTGTTAATAATAAACATGTATATTTTTCCTTCTATTGACAGTTGGAATTGCGTTATTCAAAATGACTAAAAACCCTTTTATTCAAAACAATATCGTGTAATATCCAATAAGAAAGCAAACCCACCCCACACATCTAGGCTATACCATTGTGGTCTTCGTCTATAGCCCCATTTTAATCATTTTACACTTTGTTTTGGTTCTTCATTTTTATTTTTTTCTCTCTTTATAAAAAAAATAAATATGATGATCGAATTGCATTAATTAAAAAAAAAGAGATCGATGTTATAAAGGTAACATCAATTCCTCACTATTTCTGGTCACTTATATCACAAACATCACCAGCCATTAAAGTTATAAAATAATATGAGAAAATTCGATATAATTCATTTGAATTATTAGGATTTATATTTTTTATTTATTTCAATATAATTTATCAACTTAAATTAACATTTTTCATAAAAATCTTAATAATCACTCCTTTATCTATCATGCTTCATAAATTATTTCATTATTTGCATTTAACTTAATTTCCATAGCTCATAGTTTATTATAAGAACAAAAATAAAATTTAATCTCTTAAGAGGAAAAGAAAATTATGGGTGACAATGGATGAAGAAGACAAAGAATTAGTAGTAGTAGTAGTAGTAGTACTAGTAGTAGTAGTAGAAGAAGAAGAAGAAGAAGAAGAAGAAGAAGAAATGGCAAAGAATTAGATGCGTAGGGAGAGATTTGCTTTTTCTTTCATTCTTTTTTTTTGCCGCAGGTATAGGCATGGACGTCGTAAGGGATGAAGATGAAATTTGAGTGGGTTCGTGGGGGTGAGGGAGTATTTTTTTTCTTCTTTTTGTTAATTAACTTTTTAGTTAATATATGTCGGAACTTTTATGAAAAAATTGAAAATTCATTACATTGGGCCCATGTCCCACATTTTAAAGTCTTATTGGCTTCTTTTTCAAGACAGCATGTGTGAATTACACACAACATTTTAAAAGCTTTGCTATCATTTTGTGTTTAATAAGTACATATTCATTAATATTAGTGTGCCAAATAGGTAGTACATATAGTTGAGGTGTCTAACTGAATTATGCGGAAAACTTTAGGGGGACACAAATGACTTAAGCCTTGTTAGTATAGTATGTTTCAACTCCATTTTATTTTATATGTTTTATTTTTACATTATATTATGTTGATGAAAGTAATAAAAACTTTTCGATAGTGTAGTAAGGTGTGTATAATATATAGAAATATCACTAAAACAAATTGAAGATCAACAAAAAATTTTGCCCAATTATTCCTTTATGCTCTATTTTATAAATACAATTAAGCAGTACTAAAATATTATTATTGATATATAAACTACATATCAATTCCCCATAACAATGGTCATGTCAGTTCAATGTATTAACAATGTCTTCAACTATTACTTGTAAATGAAAAATTATTGGTAGAATGGAAATAATTTAGGGATGAAGGTCACACGGAAAATGAATGGAAATAGAACCATATGGAGTTCTTTTCTGAGACATAAAATGGCTTTGGAAAGCAACTAATATCTTTGGAAAATGACCATAATTAGATTCTTTTTTTGCCTTAATCTTAATGCACTTAACATATAATATTGGCGCAAAAACTCGCAAAATTTTCAACCTGGATTTGGCTAGCACTCGATATCCATTGTTTGTCTCCAAGCGAACTTGCAGCAGTTCTTACTACAAGCGTAAGACTAACTAAAGCATGCAAAATCTTAAACACTAAATTAAATTTAATAAACTCAACTTTAAAATAATCTGCAAAATATTCAATAGATAACTTAGAGCGTGTACAAACAACACAAGGAAGCTACACACTAAAAACTACTAAACGTTTAGTATCGATGAAGCCTCTACTATTACAAAAGGATATCACGGTATCTTAAAATACTAACGCTAAGATAAAAGCTGACTGGAACTGCAAGTGGTATCAATGAAGCTTTTGTTGATGACCTAAATACTTTTATCCATATCATAAATGATCTAGGATAAATGGTGTCAGTAAATGGAATGTATGATCCTGTAAAGGTATTCTAAAGTACAAACATAAACTCGAACAAATTTAAAATAAACACACTTACCTCTTCTGAACTCACTCAATTAAACTCAAATAAAAGAAGCATTGTTCAACTAAACAAACAAAAATAGGATTCAACTCAACAATGATATCCTAAAAATTGTACACTTAACTCTGTATATACTTAATATAAAGGAATAATAAAAGATGCACTAAATGGAAATCTTTTTAAAATACTATAACTCTGTCGAATAATACGATATTAACTCACTTTGTATATAAAAATCCAATATAACTCTCTGGGAGATTATCTAACCGACAACCATAACTATGAGATATTATATGATACAACTTCTAACCCACGCTGCTAGAACTGTCATATACTTTGCCAAGGAATAGAAACTACTACTAATTGGATACAATAGTTTATGCTAAAAATTACTCAAGAATCATCAAAAATATTATGACCCTTTCTACCCATGTTGACTACATGGTTTATGAGAAATTTGATGTCACTGAACATGTACCCATATAAATGCTAAATAGTACTCAAAATGTAACCACCTAATATGTTTGATAATTTGTGATTAGTAGTCAAAAGCTTTCTCTTAAAAGAGATGGAACTCAAAACCTCTCAAAACTCTTTTGAAAAATTGTGTCTCCATTCATCTTAAATGTGAAAAAATTAAATCTAGAAATACTTGGTTCCCATGTATAAATTTTAAATAAAATAAACTCAACTCTACTCTTTATCAAACTCAACTACTCAGGTCATAAAACAAGATCAGAATATTTCTAAAAGACTTCTAAAAATAGGGTTCACACCGAGTTATATATGGATGTAAAATACTCCATTCAAGATTTTCAATAACCAAACGTAGAACTCAACACTCATTAACTCTACAACTCAGAATTCAAGAACTTCAATGAGACTATTCATTTCAAGAATACTCAACTCAAAGGACTCATATAGGTTTTTATACATGAACATCTAACTCAAGAACTTCATGGGTAATATGTAATAGCCCATTATTAGTAATTTAATATCAAAAGGGTTAGTAACTCAATACTCAATACGTAAAACTTGTAGATACTCCTCCTCTCAAAGATGCTCAATTTATTAAGTTCATGCACAATTTATGGGAATGAACAACTCGACTTGAGGGTCTATATAACAATATGGATTTCACGTGTATGAATCTTCTAGTCCCCATATTTAATTCCTCAAAATATATCTCAAATTGATAATTGATATCAAAGAATTCATAATTAGACATAATGACTTCCTTTAACTGTACTCTTAACACTCCCTTTGACATGAATTTTGAATTAAAGAGTTATTTTTCATGACATGAATGATCTTATGATGATAAAGTGGACTCATGAATACATTCTTCTCATTCTAATTCTCACTTTCTCGAGTGTTGAAACAAATTATTAGATGTCATTGAAGACTCCTCAAAAAGAATAAAAGGGACTTTCTCAAAGTATTTGAAAGAACTATCAAGACTTCACTATTAAATTTATCTTAAAATTTAATTATGAATTCAAGGTTATGATTCATGTCATGAATGATTTCTAGGTGTTCAGAAGTAGTTTACAACATTTTAAATCGATAAGGCTTGAAAGTCACCTCTTAAAGGACATAGAAAGGCAAAACAATGGGGAAGGAGTGGGTGCTGGCGACCTTGTGCACTGAGTTGTACAAAGCAAGCCCCTGAAATATTAAGAAGACTATTACCAATTTTGAGCAACTGACCAAGATGGTAGTGCTTCCAAGTTCATTCGCTCTTTCAAATGTTTTTTCCACATAGGACGAATCAAATGGTATCTTGTAGCCAAAGGGAACATGCATCATTTTGAATAATGGGATGTTACAAAATATAACAACCCTTAAAATGATGAAGATGCTTGTGTTGTAAAGAGGAAGCCATCTAAGGACTATGCAATAGTTTGTGCAGATTTGTTCGATAATCGTGGATTGAGCTGTGGTGATGAGATTGAAGTGTGTTGGGATTCTAATTCGAACAATTTTTAGTTAAAGTTAATTAATTAGGATCTTATTTTCTGGTTAAGAGATTGAATGATTTTTATATCTATATCGGGAAGAAAGTAATAATATGCAAATTTATTATTTCCCATTTTCTTATTTCATAGAATGTCATGTTACTCTTCCATTTTATTATAAGTATCTAAAATTAAAAAGACACGAAGTTTATGAATGTAATGAAACTTTTCAATTGCGTTGTAAGATGCATATAATATATTCAAATATAACTTAAAATTGAAAATGAACAGATTATTTTTCACAAATATTTCTTTATACTATCTTCGATAAATACAATTAAGGTACTAAATTATCCTTACGGTTACATAAATTATATGTCAATTCCCCATAACAATGCTTGTGTCAATTCAACATATTAGGAATTTATTCAATTGTTACTTGTGACTGAAAATATATTTGTAGAATGGGGATAATCGGGGGAAGAAGTGCACAAAGAAAATGAATGGGAATATTGAATTTTTTTGAATAAGAAATGACTTTTTGGTTAGACGTGTGAAATTGGATAAACATTTAAGTTTAAAAAGTATAAACCAAGAATTGATGACTTTGTGTTTATTATCGATTCTTCCTCATGAGTTCAGACCGATCAATCTAATGGATAATAGAAATACTTATTAGCTAAGATATTAATGAACTCTATAAAAGAGTTACTTATAAAAAAATATCCTGACCGATTTATTAGCAACAGATAGATTTACATCAGGAAAAATTAGTAAAAGAAGTGATGGATGATAATGATACCCTGGGACAATAATTGAGAGATGATCATTGTAAAGATTACAAGTCATTTTCTAATGTAATTTAAATAATTAACTTTATGAAATACATGAAATCTAATTTCTTCAAGATATTTGGCATTGATATGGTGTTATAATCCATTGTTCTACACTAATTTTTGGAGGTAGATGGAAAGTATCGTAATGAACTATTGTTTCATACGGAAGAAATAAACTTTGCTGCCTGAGAAATCTCACATGCTCTGTAGCATTTGAAATCCCACTAATTAGATTGATGTATATTGCAAATTTAAACATGATTTAATTTATTATATTCGATTAAAGTTATTTATTATAAGTTATATAGAATTAAATGTACTTAAAATTTAAGTGATTTGAATGTCTTATAGATACAACAAATATAGTACAATCATCATTAATTCAATTATTTAATATATGAAGCCTAAAACGTAGTGAAGTTATCCATTGGATTCACACACTTTACTTTATACGAAATATATTTTGTAACAAAATAATTCATTAAAAATATCTATGATGAGTTATCGTTCTATTGCAAGCAACAAAAACGATAAGAGTAAGTGTGTTTGTTACTAGGGAACTCAAAAAATTGTGACAAAACAAGATAGCAAAGATGGTGGACAATTGATAACCAATATATAATAATTGAGATATTTAATAATATTAATGGGACTAATAAGGTTTTGGGTTAAGAATATGAAGATGTTACACGAGCTAAAGAGATGAAAGTCACTTCGGATATGCATCTCTGAAATGTAGTGGATTATGTTGGGGTTTCCATGCAAGTCATGGAGTTTAGAAAATTAAATGATAAATTTGATAATTTTAATTGGGTCATGGTAACACACAAGAAAGACATGGACACTTCATTTTACACTTTGATTCTGGCAAATAAGATGAATATTATCTCGTAGCAAGGTGTCCGATCAAATTTCCCATAGGATAATATTTGCTTTAACTCATTTTATTCCCTGAAGATTATAAAGGAACATCAACCTTTTTAGTGAAGTTATAATCTTTAAGTCGCACATGTGGAATTGCCAAACATGTTGATGGAAAAACATGGTGTTTTTTTTGTCATATTTTCATTTTCAAGCCCTTAATAGATACTTTGAACACTTCGACATATGAGGTGTCAACACAAACACCATATGGAGTTCTTTTATGAGAAATAAAAATGGCTCTCGACAGAATCTTATATCTTTGGGGAAGCACCAAAATTTATCTACGTTTTTTTGCCTAATTCCATTGCGCTTAACCATTAACTTTGAGTTAAAATGGCCAAAATTGTGGAATTACCAATGTTTGTTAGTGGAACATTTTGCAGATTTCTTAGTCATATTAGCACTAATAAGAAATTGAATGTTGTTGAAAGTTGTTGTTTTTGTCCACATATACTACAAGTTGTGAATTCTTTTTCACGAGGATGAATTGTTGGATAGTTGTTTTTCTAGTGCCGCTAGAGGGGATGACATCTCTACTTACCTACAAATAAGTGAAAATGAAAATGTGAATGCAAAAACATGGTAGATATCACTTTTTGGATGATAGAGTGTTATGTGGTAAATATTTCCTTACCCCCCAGTTACCTTATGCCCGGTGAATTCCGTCCAGATTCTATGCTTTAGTTTAAGTCCAAGTTGGGCAAAAGTATAGAGTGTGAGTGTTATGACCCAAAATGAGTCGTGAGAGGCACTCACACTTATCTTCCTAGGTGGGCGAACCAGCACATCTAAACTAAAAATATACCAATAGTTCAACTATAAATAATATAAAAAATGCGGATGTTCCAAAACTTATTAAGCAACCAATTTAAATAAGTTTCTAAAACTTAATACTTATCTTCCCAAAATCTTATAGTCATCACGTCAAGGGCATCTATTTTCAAATTACCAAGTCTAAGGGTGTTTAAGAAAACCAAAAAACGCAAAAAAATGGTCCATGTTCGAAATTCAACGAAATCAAGACATGAATGAGAGAATCCAGCATGAACTACAATTAATAGCCCACTCTAAACTCTAATGTGTTGGAGACTGGCTAGAGCTGAGAGAGAGTCGAAGTCAATGGTACACTTGTTTCACTCTACAAATGAACAGAGATAAAAATACAAGTAGAGGTCAGTACAACAAACAAGTACTGAGTAGGTGTCATCGGCCAACTCAAAATAAAAATCATTATATATTGAATAATAATATAAAATCAACTAGAATACTTAATAGGTTGCAGCAACAAACACATGAATTATTGATAACAACACCATAATAGGTACACCATCAATAACAAAATCAAGCACACCTATGAGGACTCATGCCTCCACAACATTCTCATTTGGAAAATAGGTTCTTTGAGATTAAATATATTAAGTTACATGAAGATTCCTTTCCTTTAATGTTATTGTGTTAGAACGTTACACTCTGATCCCATATATCGTGTCGGAACGCGACATTCCGATCCCATAACACCGTGTCTAAACTTGAAACTGCGATCCAAAAATACTGTGTCGGAATGTGATACTCCCATCCAATTATCAACTCATTATTTTATTTTA
The DNA here is from genome assembly GCA_027789145.1 of Solanum arcanum. Lineage (NCBI taxonomy): Eukaryota > Viridiplantae > Streptophyta > Magnoliopsida > Solanales > Solanaceae > Solanum > Solanum arcanum. The sequence goes on from CM050941.1 coordinate 20,146,783, forward strand.
TCAAGCCTTCTTTATTCAAGGCATACTTTTAATAAAGAGGGTTCAAGATTAGAAAAACAACAGTCTCATAATTATCGGTCAACCACAAACAACACTATCACAACATCCAACCACAAAAACAAGTCCATAGGAGACTTTACGATATCACTCAATGCATATCAATCGCTATTTATTATTTATCTATAAAATAGAAATAAGCCATAATCTACCTCCACCGAAGAACAAAAGTCAAGCAAGCTATTTATCCAATATTTTTCCTTTCATCAATGTTTCCAAATCTTTTCAATATATTAAGTATAGATATCAATAACTTGTAAGTTAACGAGTCTATAAACACTCATATTAATACCTTGATCATTATATAAACTTAATTATAAAGTGGTAAAAGTTACCCACTATTAATTATAATATTACTTTCCTTAATCACTAACTAAATAAATTATTAAAAGTACCTCATGAATTCTATAATTGTAGTCATGAAAAGTCCTAACCCAATTAGAACCCATCAAAACATATTTTATGAAACCCAGGGCTTTAGCACTTGAAACGACCAAAGAGTCGTTACAATAGATACAAATTTACTCAACGTTCGTCCTCGAACGATCAAAAAAATTGTGAGGTCAAGAAAGAGTACCTGAATAGGTTAAAAGATGTGGATATCTTTAATGCATATCAGCCTCACTCTCCCAAGTAGACTTTTCAACTGGACGATTTTTCCACTACATCTTGATCCCTATCTAGAATAGCAATAGGTTCCTCCTCATAAGACAGATTCTCATCAAGAAGAACTTAATCACAACGAATAATATAATTACCATAACCATGGTATTTTTACAGCATAAACAAATGAAATACCAGGTGCACTCCTGAAAACCCTGGAGGCAAAGCCAATTTAGATGCTACCTCCCCCACGCGCTTCAGAACTTCAGACGGACCAATATACCTCGGACTAAGCTTACCTCGCTTACCAAACCGTATCATACCTTTCATGGGTTAAGCCTTCAGCAAGACTTGTTCACCCTCCATAAAATTCAAGTCCCTAACCTTTCGATGTGCATATTCCTTCTGCCTACTCTGAGCTGCTAAAAGCTTTTCTTAAATAAATTTCACTTTCTCTAATGATTCCATCAGAAGATCAGTACCCATAGGTCTAACCTCAAATGCATCAAACCAACCAATAGGGGACCTGCATCTCCTCCCATACAATGCCTCAAATTGCACCATATCAATACTCGAGTGATATCAATTGTTGTATAAACTCTGCTAAAGGTAAAAATTTATGTAACGACCCGTTTAGTCGTTTTGAGCAGCAGATTTTATTTCTGGAAAAACTGGCCTAGACTACAGACACCCCGACGGACCGTCACAGGCACGACGGTCCGTCACAGAGGTTTCGTTTCAAAACACTTAGAACTTCTGAAATTGGGTACTGAAAATCGACTCTCTGAACATCGTAACGGAGTGGCGGGATCGACCGTCACAGTGTGACGAATCACCGTTCGCGTGATGAAATTGACCCTCGACCGTCACGACGATTGTGACGGACCGTCGCACTCACGACGGCCCGCCACAGTCGCGCAATCCCACCAAAATCGGATTTCTTTCCACGCTTTAAGGACGTTTTGGACTATTCTTTCCTTAATTATAAAGTTTGAGGGTTATTATTAATAAATCTAATTACTTGGGGGTTAAAATAGGTAACCTTAAGTTAATTAGTGGGTCATTATTACCATCTTTCATTCTTAATTATATATGAATTAGGGTAAAAGAAAGAGGGTTTGAATAAGAAAAAGAAAAAGAACAAAAAGAGAGGAGAAACGAACGAGTAGAGAGAGAGAAACGAAGAGGATAGCAAGGATTTTGAGAAGATAGCTTGTTGATTCCATTCTTCGGTGGAGGTAGGTTATGGTTTCTCTTACGATATTCGTAGTAAACTCTTAATAGTGAATAATATGTATTGATAGTATTGTGAACCCTTCTATATGCTTAAATTGTATGCTTGCATGAATATGATTATGAAATTGTGAATAAATAAGCATGATGAAGCTATTGAATCCCAAATCTTGATAAAAACCCTAATTCACTTGTTAATGATGATGCCTTAGTATGAAAGAAGGCTTGATGAATTAGGGGATCGGGTGCCACGTTCCGGTACCAGGATAGAATGAATATGAGGATCGGAGTGTCACGTTCCGACACCAGGATAGAATATGGATCGGGTGCCACGTTCCGGTACCAAGATAGAATGAATATGAGGATCCGGTGCCACGTTCCGGTACTAGGATAGAATGAATATGAGGATCGAGTGCCACGTTCCGGTACCAGGATAGAATGAATATGAGGATCGGAGTGTCACATTCCGACACCAGGATAGAATATGGATTGGGTGCCACGTTCCGGTACCAGGATAGTATATGAGGATCGGAGTGCCACGTTCCGGCACCAGGATAGAAATAGAGGAGCGGAGTGTCACGTACCGACATAAGAGGAAGAAAGATAATGAATCTTGAAAGATAATGAATATACTCAATCTAATGAACTTAATTCCCAAATGAGTATGGTATTGAGGCTTGAGTCCTCATGTGTGAACTCGGTTGTAGTCATTGATGAATTCATGTTGTTATTGCTACATGTTGAGTATTTTAGTTGATTTACATCATTATTGATATATACTATTCCCTATTTTGAGTTGGCCGATGATATCTACTCGACTGTGGTTGTAATCGAATTCTACTTTTATGTTTTCTTCTTTGTTATTTGTGGAATGCAAAGAAACGTTTCATCAACTTCAACTCAACAAGAGATCTAGCCGCCTTCACTACCTTCGAAATTCAGGTGAGCTAATGCGCCTAGCTTGGACTGGTCTTCTTCTTCAAGTTTTGATGCCTTGAACTTCCTAAGATGGACTAGCTAGTATTAGTATTAGCTTCTTAGACAGTTTTAGTTTAGCAAATTTGAGATAGATGTTCTTGTGATGATGACTTCCAGATTTTGGGGATAATAATAATAGTTTTGAATTGTTTTATTAATGAGTTAAGTCTTCCGCATTATTTTCTGTTGTTATATATTGAAATGATAAGGGTTAAATTGGTTGGTTCGCCACATAGGAGGGTAAATGTGGGTGCCGCCGCGCCCGCTTTTGGGTCGTGACAAACTTGGTATCGAGCATTAGGTTCGTTGGTCTCATCACACAAGAACAGTCTAGTAGAGTCTTAAGGAACGGTAGGGGGACGCCTTTACTTTTCCTTGAGAGGCTATAAGACTTTAGGAAAATTTCACTCTTTCATTCTTTCTTTCGTGCTACTACTTGAGTCCAATTGGTATCTAGGCGATACGACCGTATCCGACCATCTTCACTCTCTTTCGCAGATGGTTAGAACTAGAGCAACGACTACGCCAACACCAACACCAACACCAGCACCGGCAGGACAGGGTGCGTCTGAGCCAGCCACTGGGGCTGTGGCTCGAGGGAGAACAACGGCAAGAGGCCGTGGTAGAGGTCGTGGGAGGACGTCCTCTAGAGGAAGAGGACGAGCACCTAGCCCATCTGATGCTAGGGCAGTGACTCCTCCACCGACTGAGGAAGTGGTAAGAGAAGGGGAGGATGGGGAGAATGAACAAGAGCAGAATGAGGAATTGCCGCCCCAACCTACCCCAGAGATGATCAATCAGGTTCTCGTTTATCTTAGCGGGTTATCTGATCACGGTCAGGCACCTCCAAAGGGTTTTCGCACCAACACCTCCGGTTTCAGAGGTACGACATGCGGCTACTATGGCTCCCCGCATGGATGCCTCACCGAGATAGGCACATTTCCACGCCTGACCATCGGACCGATAATGACAAACGATCAAAGACGAACTTTTCAAGAAGTTCTTGAAATTGAAACCTCCAGCCTTCAAGGGTGCGTAATCAAGATGCTTATGATTTTCTGGTTGATTGTCATGAGCTACTACACAAGATGGGGATAGTAGAACGGTTTGGCGTTGAGTTCGTAAGCTATCGCTTCAAGGGAACGCCAAAATGTGGTGGCGATCACATGTCGAGTGTCAACCGACAGAGGCCACACCCATGACTTGGGCATCCTTCTACTCTGCTTATGGAGAAGTATATCCCAAGGACTTTGAGAGATAGAAAAAGGGATGAGTTCTTGAGTCTCGAGCAAGGTAGGATGACGGTTAACGATATGAGGCTAAGTTTCGTGCTTTATCAAGGTATGCCACTCAACTCGCTTTCAGTCCAAAAGAACGGATCCGCCGCTTTGTAAAGGGGTTGAGGTCGACCATGGATTTCAAATTTTACAGTAGCGGCTACGGCAACATCCTTCCAAGAGGTGGTAGACTTTGTGATAGAGGTGGAAGGAGTGAAGCCAGATGACTTCACCACTACATCGACATCAAAAAGGTTTCGAAGGGGAGGTGAGTTTAATGGTTCTCACTCCAGAGGACAGAGCTCCGGAGGTTACGCAAGTCGACCAATTCAGTCTTCACTACAGACTGTAGTTGGGGGACCACCTCAGAACGGTCAACACTACTCCGAGAGACCTATGCATGAACCCCGAGAGTGTTATGGATGTGGGGAGGTTGGACACATTAAGAGGTATTGTCCAAACCAGAGTTACAGAACCCCAATAGCTAGAGGTAGAGGTGGTCATGGTAGAGGCCGTTTTTCTGGAGGACGTGGTGGTTGAGGTAATGGTGGTCACCAAAACGGCCGAGGAGATGGGCAAACTGGAGCCACTACTACGCAACATGGTAGGGGCAATGGACAGACAGGTGATAGGGCCCATTGTTACGCTTTCCCTGGGAGATCTGAAGCGGAGGCGTCTGATGCAGTCATCACAGGTAACCTTTTGATTTGTGATTGCATGGCTTCCGTATTGTTTGATCCTGGATCCACATTTTCTTATGTATCTTCCTCATTTGCTAACGGTCTAAATTTACATTGTGAATTACTTGATATGCCTATTCGTGTTTCTACTCCTGGGTGAGTCTGTGGTAGTTGAAAAAGTGTATAGGTCTTGTTTGGTGAATTTTGTGGGGAGCAACACTTATGTAGATTTGGTTATCCTAGAAATGAGTGATTTTGATGTAATTCTGGGTATGACTTGGCTTTCGCCGCAATTTGCGATCCTGGATTGTAATGCTAAGACGGTGACATTAGCCAAGCCTGGGACAGATCCATTAGTATGGGAGGGTGACTACACTTCCAATCCGGTGCGTATCATATCCTTTCTTCGTGCTAAGAAAATGGTTAGTAAAGGGTGTTTAGCTTTCTTGGCACATCTCAAGGATGACACTACTCAAGTACCCTCAATTGAGTCGGTTTCGGTAGTCCGTGAGTTTTTGGATGTGTTCCTGGCAGATCTTCCCGGTATGCCACCAGATAGGGATATTGACTTCAGATCGATCTTGAACCGCACACGCCCATTTTTATACCCTCAGATAGAATGGCTCCCACTAATTAAGAGAGTTAAAGGCTCAACTTCAAGAGTTGTTGAGCAAGGGCTTCATTAGACCAAGTGCATCTCCTTGGGGTGCTCCGGTTTTGTTTGTAAAGAAGAAGGATGGGAGTTTTCGAATGTGTATAGACTACGCATAACTAAACAAAGTAACCATAAAGAATGTATCCTCTTCCTCGCATTGATGACTTGTTCGATCGCCATACAAGGTGCTTGTGTCTTCTCTAAGATCGACTTGAGATCCGGTTATCATCAATTGAAAATACGAGCGATAGATGTGCCAAAGACTGCCAACGAGGTATGGGCATTATGAATTTGTAGTGATGTCTTTTGGTCTTACGAATGCCCCTGCTGCGTTCATGAGCTTGATGAACAGGATCTTTAAGCCATATTTGGACCTTTTCGTGATCGTATTTATTGATGATATATTGGTATACTCGAAGAGCAAGAAGGAACATGAAGAGCATTTGAGAATGGTATTGGAAATGTTGAGGGAGAAAAAGCTTTACGCCAAGTTCTCTAAGTGTGAGTTTTGGCTAGATGCGGTGTCCTTCTTGGGGCACGTAGTTTCTAAGGATGGAGTGATGGTAGATCCATCTAAGATTGAGACAGTGAAGAATTGGGTGAGACCCACTAATGTGTCAGAAATAAGAAGTTTCGTGGGGTTAGCTAGTTACTACCGCCGATTCATCAAGGGATTCTCTTATATTGCTTCTCAATTGACGAACTTGACTAAGCAGAATGTTCCCTTTGTATGGTCAGATGAATGTGAGGAAAGCTTTCAGAAGCTTAAGACTTTGTTGACTACCGCACCAATTCTTACTTTGCCAGTAGAGGGTAAAAACTTCATTGTTTATTGTGATGCATCCTATTCGGGTTGGGTGCAGATTAATGCAAGAGAAGAGTGTGATTGCTTATGCTTCAAGGCAATTAAAGGTGCATGAACGTAACTATCCGACCCACGATTTGAATTGGTCATGTAGTGTTCGCATTAAAGCAATGGAGACACTATTTATATGGGGTTAAGTGTGAGGTCTACACGGATCATCGTAGCCTTCAAAGATGTCTTCACCGTAAAAATTTGAACTTAAGACAGAGGAGATGGATGGAGTTACTAAAGGACTACGATATCACTATCTTGTATCATCCGAGAAAAGCGAATGTTGTAGCGGATGCTTTAAGTAGAAAGGCGGAAGCATGGGAAGTCTAGCTCATTTGCAAGCTTTTAGACGCCCATTGGCTAGAGAGGTTCGCACTGCCAACGACTTGATGAGGTTAGAAAAAAATGAGAAGGGAGGATTGTTGGCTAGTGTGGAGTCGAGATCTTCTTTTCTCGACAAGATTAAGGGAAAGCAGTTTGATGATGAGAAACTAAGACGAATTCAAGATAAAGTATTGCGAGGAGAGGCTAAGGAAGCCCAAATCGATGAGGAAGGTGTTTTGAGAATCAAAAGAAGGGTATGTTTACCCCGCGTCGATGATTTGATCAACACTATTCTGACAGAGGCTCATAGTTCACGGTATTCTATACATCCGGGTGCGACCAAGATGTACCGTGACCTAAAGCAACACTTTTGGTGGAGTAGAATGAAGCGTGATATTGTTGACTTTATTGCTAAATGTCCAAATTGTCAACAAGTAAAGTATGAACACCAAAGGCCCGGAGGAACACTTCAGAGAATGCCCATTCCTGAATGGAAGTGGGAGAGAATCGCAATGGACTTTGTGGTTGGTCTTCCAAAGACAATGGGTAAGTATGACTCCATTTGGGTGATTGTTGATAGGTTAACTAAGTCTGCTCATTTTATCCCGGTCAAGGTGACTTACAATGCAGAGAAGTTAGCCAAGATCTATATCTCAGAAATCATTCGATTGCATGGGGTTCCACTATCCATCATATCAGATAGAGGTACGCAGTTTACTTCTATGTTTTGGAAAACATTGCATACGGAATTGGGTACTAGGTTGGACCTTAGTATCGCTGCTCCATCCTCGCATCGATGGTCAGTCTGAACGAACGATTCAAGTGTTGGAGGATATGCTTCGCGCATGCGTAATAGAGTTTGGTGGCAATTGGGATAGCTTCTTACCTTTGGCAGAGTTTTCATACAACAATAGCTATCACTCAAGCATTGATATGGCCCCATTTGAAGCATTGTATGGGAGGAGATGTAGATCTCCCATTGGTTGGTTTGATGCATTCGAGGTTAGACCTTGGGGTACTGATCTTTTGAGGGATTCATTAGAGAAAGTGAAGTCTATTCAAGAAAAGCTTCTAGCGGCGCAAAGTAGGCAAAAAGAATATGCAGATCGAAAGGTTAGAGACTTAGAGTTCATGGAGGGTGAACAAGTCTTGTTGAAAGTTTCGCCAATGAAAGGGGTGATGCGGTTTGGTAAAAGAGGTAAGCTAAGTCCAAGGTATATTGGACCATTTGAGATACTAAAGCGAGTAGGGGAGGTGGCTTATGAGTTAGCCTTGCCTCCAGGGCTGTCCGGAGTACATCCGGTATTTCATGTGTCCATGTTGAAAAGATACCATGGAGATGGAAACTATATCATCCGTTGGGATTCAGTTTTGTTTGATGAGAACTTGTCTTATGAGGAGGAGCCAGTCGCTATTTTAGATAGAGAAGTTCGCAAGTTGAGGTCAAGGGAGATTGCATCCATCAAGGTTCAATGGAAGAATCGACCCGTTGAAGAGGCTACTTTGGAGAAGGAGGCAGATATGCAAGAAAAATACCCACATCCGCTTACGCATTCGTACTTCCTTCCGCCTTGTTTGTCTTCTTTTGATCGCTCGGGACGAACAATGGGTAAATTGGTATCTATTGTAACGACCCGCTTAGTCGCTTTGAGCAGCAGATTTTATTTCCGAAAATCGCCTAGACTACAGACACCCGACGGACCGTCACAGCACGACGGTCCGTCACGCAGGTTTCGCTTTCAAAACACTTAGAACTTCAAATTGGGTAATGAAAATCGACTCTCTCAACATCGTAACGGAGTGGCAGGACGGATCATTCCGCAGTGTGACGGATCATTACAAAGGCCCGTGATGAAATTGACCTCGTCACGACGACTGCGGTGACGAACCGTCGCACTCACGACGACGTCACAGTCGCAAATCCCAAAATCAGATTTCTTTCCACGTTTTAAGGGACGTTTTGGACTATTCTTTCCTTAATTATAAAGTTTGAGGGTTATTATTAATAAATCTAATTACTTGGGGGTTAAAATAGGTAACCTTAAGTTAATTAGTGGGTCATTATTACCATCTTTCATTCTTAATTATATATGAATTAGGGTAAAAGAAAGAGGGTTTGAATAAGAAAAAGAAAAAGAACAAAAAGAGAGGAGAAACGAACGAGTAGAGAGAGAGAAACGAAGAGGATAGCAAGGATTTTGAGAAGATAGCTTGTTGATTCCATTCTTCGGTGGAGGTAGGTTATGGTTTCTCTTACGATATTCGTAGTAAACTATTAATAGTGAATGATATGTATTGATAGTATTGTGAACCCTTCTATATGCTTAAATTGTATGCTTGCATGAATATGATTATGAAATTGTGAATAAATAAGCATGATGAAGCTATTGAATCCCAAATCTTGATAAAAACCCTAATTCACTTGTTAATGATGATGCCTTAGTATGAAAGAAGGCTTGATGAATTAGGGGATCGGTGCCACGCTCCACCAGGATAGAATGAATATGAGGATCGAAGTGTCACGCTCCGACACCAGGATAGAATATGGATCGGGTGCCACGCTCCTACCAGGATAGAATGAATATGAGGATCGGGTGCCACGCTCCGCACCAGGATAGAATGAATATGAGGATCGGGTGCCACGTTCCTACCAGGATAGAATGAATATGAGGATCGGAGTGTCACGCCCGACACCAGGATAGAATATGGATCGGGTGCCACGCTCCTGCATCGGATAGTATATGAGGATCTGAGTGCCACGCTCCGCACCAGGATAGAAATAGAGGAGCGGAGTGTCACGTACCGACATAAGAGGAAGAAAGATAATGAATCTTGAAAGATAATGAATATACTCAATCTAATGAACTTAATTCCCAAATGAGTATGGTATTGAGGCTTGAGTCCTCATGTGTGAACTCGGTTGTAGTCATTGATGAATTCATGTTGTTATTGCTACATGTTGAGTATTTTAGTTGATTTACATCATTATTGATATATACTGTTCCCTATTTTGAGTTGGCCGATGATATCTACTCAAGACTGCAGTGGTTGTAATCGACCCTACTTTTATGTTTTCTTCTTTGTTATTTGTGGAATGCAGCAAACGCTTTCACAACTTCAACTCAACAAGAGATCTAGCCAGCCTTCACTACCTTCGTAAATTCAGGTGAGCTAATGCGCCTAGCTTGACTGGTCTTCTTCTTCAAGTTTTGATGCCTTGAACTTCCGGCATGGACTAGCTAGTATTAGTTTTAGCTTCTTAGACAGTTTTAGTTTAGCAAATTTGAGATAGATGTTCTTGTGATGATGACTTCCAGATTTTGGGGATAATAATAATAGTTTTGAATTGTTTTATTAATGAGTTAAGTCTTCCGCATTATTTTCTGTTGATATATATTGAAATGATAAGGGTTAAATTGGTTGGTTCACTCACATAGGAGGGTAAATGTGGGTGCCAGTCGCGGCCCGGTTTTGGGTCGTGACAATTTATCTCAATGACCACCAAATTCTATCACAAATGCACGAAACACATCCTCCAACAGCTGAATCGTTTGCTAAGACTGACCGTCTGTCTGAGGGTGAAATTCAGTACTAAGATCCAGTCTAGTACCTAATTCAGCATGTAATGTCCTTCAAAACATAGAAGTAAATCGTGTACCTCTATCTGATATGATTGAAAGTCGAACTCCATGTAATCGAACAATCTCAGAGACATAGAGTTTGGCTAACTTCTCGGCATTGTAAGTCATGTTAACCGGAATGAAGTGAGAATACTTAGTTAACATGACAACAATTACCCAAATAAAATCAAACATGCACAATGTCTTTGGAAGACCAACTACGAAATCCATTGCAATTCTTTCCCACGTCGATTCATGAATGGGCATTCTCTGAACTGTTCCACTAGGCCTGTGGTTTTCATACTTTACCTGCTGAAAATTTGGGCATTGAGAAACAAAATCAACAATGTCACGGTTAATTCTAATCTAATAATGTAGCCTTTGATCACGATACATCTTGGTTTCACAAAGATGTATATAATACTTCGAACTATGAGCCTCTGCAAGAATATTGTGAGTCAAATCATCAACGCGGTGCACACATACCCTTCCCTTAATTCTCAAGACACCTTCCTCATCAATTACTGCCTCTTTAGCCTCTCCTCGCACTACCAAATCTTGAATTCAGCTTAGCTTCTAATCAGCAAACTGATTTTCTTTAATCTTGTCAAGAAAATAAGATCTTGCCTCCACACAAGAGAAAAATCCTCCTTTCTCTAGTACTTCCAGCTTCATAAAGTCATTAGCCAGAGTCTGAACCTCTCTAGCCAATGAGCGTCTAGAAACCTCTAAGTGGGCTAAACTACCCATGCTCCCTGCTTTTCCTCTTAAACCATCTGCCACAACATTATCTTTTTCTAGATTATATAAAATAGTAGTATCATACTCTTTCAATAGTTCCATCCACCTCCTCTGCCTCAAATTCAAATCTTTCTGAGTAAACACATATTGTAAACTATGATGATCTATATAAAGTTCACATTTGACCCCATATAGATAATATCTCAATTGCTTTAATGCATATACAACTGCAGCCAACTCCAAATCATGGGTCTGATAGTTACGTTCATGCACATTCAATCGCCTCGAAGCATAAGCAATTACATTTCTCTCCTTCATTAGAACTGCACCCAAACAAGAATAATATGTATCACAATAAACAATAAAATTCTTACCTTCCACTAGCAAGGTAAGAATTGGTGTAGTAGTCAACAAGGTCTTGATTTTCTAGAAGATTTCTTCACATTCGTCCGACTATACAAATGGAACATTCTACTTAGTCAAATTTGTCAGCTGGGAAGCAATAGAAGAAAATCCCTTGACGACTCGACGGTAGTATCTAGCTAAACAAACAAATCTCCTTACCTCTAAAACATTAGTAGGTATTACCCAACTCTTCACTGCTTCAATATTAGAAGGATCAACCATCACTCCATCTTGAGAAACCACGTGCCCCAAAAAGGACACTGAATCGAGCCAAAACTCACATTTGGAGAATTTGGTATAAAGCCTTTTCTTCCTCAACAACTCTAATACAATTCTCAAATGCTCCTCATGTTCTTTCGTGCTCTTTGAGTATATCAGTATATCATAAATAAATACAATAACTAAAAGGTCCAGATATGGCTTAAAAATCCAGTTCATCAGGCTCATGAAAGTAGCAGGGGGATTCGTAAGCCCAAAAGACATTACTAAGAATTCATAATGCACATACCTGGTTCGTAAAGTATTCTTTGGCACATATGTTGCCTGTATTTTAAGTTGATGATAACTGGATCTCAAATCAATTTTAGAGAAGATACAAGCACCTTCTAACTGATTGAACAAATCATCAATGCGAGAAATGGGATACTTGTTCTTAATAGTTACCTTACTCATTTGCGTATAGTCTATGCACATCTGAAAACTTCCATCTTTCTTCTACACAAAAAAAATAGGAGCACCCCTAGGGGATGCACTCGGTCTAATAAAAGGTTTACCTAACAACGCCTTAAGTTCATTCAGCTCCCTTAACTCAGCTTGAGCCATTCTATAAAGGGAAATGGAAATGGGGAGAGTACCCAGCTCCATGTCAATACAAAAATCAATATCCCTATCCGGTAGCATACAAGGAAGGTCTGTAGGAAACACATCCAGAAACTCATGGACAATCAAAACAAACTCAATCGAAGGCACTTTGGAAGTATCATCCCTAAGATGTGCCAAGAAATCTAAGCAACCCTTACTCACCATAATCTTGGCACTAAGAAAAGAGATAATAAAAACCGGAGTGGAAATATATTTACCCTCCCACACTAGCGAATTTGTCCTAAGCTTTGCCAATGTCAATGTTTTAGCATTACAACCTAAGATTGCAAAAATTGGAGAAAGCCAAGTCATACCTAGAATTACATCAAAATCAATCATCTCTAGAATAATCAAATCTATGTAAGTATTGCTCCCCACAAAAGTCACAAGGCAAGACCTATACACCTTCTAAACTATCACAGACTCACCCACAGGAGCAGAGACAGGAATAGGTATGTCAAGCAAATCACAATATAAATCAAGACCAATATCAAATAAGGAATATACATATGAAAATGTTGATCCGGGATCAAACAATATAGAATCCATGCACTCACAGACCAAAAGAGTACATGTGATAACATCATCAGATGTCTCCGCCTCAGACCTACCGGGGAAAGCATAACAATGGGACCTATCACAAGTCTGTCCATTGCCCCTACCAAGCAGCCCTACAGTAGTTCCAACTTTCACGCCACCACGACTGAATTGGTGACCACCATTACCTTGGCCACCACGTCTTCCAAAATGGTGTCTTCTACCATGACAACCTCTACCTCTAACTAATGGGGATTTGTAACTCTAGTCTGGACAATATTTCCTAATATGTACAGCCTCTCCACATCCATAATAATTCCTGGATTCAAGTATAGGTCTCAGTGAAAATGACGATGTTTGGAGATAATCTCCAAACTCAGAAAAAGGCTGACTGGTCTGCGATTGACCCCCCACTGAAGCCTGCAATGAAGACAGAATAGGAAGGGCTGGGTAACCTCCTGAACTGTGCCCTCTGAAGTAAGAACCACTAAAATCACCTCCCTTACAAAATTTCTTAAATGTCGACGCCATGGCGAAGTCGTCTGGCTTCACCCCCTCTACCTCTATCACAAAATCAACAACTTCCTTAAAGGATTTTGCTGCAGCAGCTACCTGTTAGGATGGAATCTGCAAATCGGACGTCAATCCTTTCACAAAGAGGGGAATGTGCTCTTGTGGACTGAAGCAAAGTTGAGTTCTATACCTGGATAGTGCACGAAACATGGCCTCATAAGCAGCAACAAACATCCTTCCTTGCTCTAGGCTCAGCACTCATCTCTCATCCTATCCCTCAAAGTGTGGGGTATATACTTCTCCATAAATAAGTTAGAAAACAATGACAAAGTCATAGGTGGTGCCTTTGCTGGTTGACACTCAACATACGACCACCACCACATTTTGGCATCCCCCTGTAACTGGTAGGTCACAAACTAAACACCGAATCGTTCTACTATGTCCATATTATGTAGCAGCTCATGACAGTCAAGCAAAAAGTAATAGGCATCTTCAGATTCATGACACTTGAAGACTGGAGGTTTCAACTTTAAGAATCTCATGCTGATCACCTGTCATTATAGACCCTATAGTTAATCGAGGAAACGTGCCTACTTCCAATGATCCATCCATGCGGAGAGCCACAACAGCTGCATGTTGTACTCCCTAAACCTGAGGTGCTGGTGTAGAAAACACTTGAGTTGTCTGGCCATGATAAGATAACCCGCTAAGATAAGTAAGAACCTGATTAATCATCTCTGGGGTAGGCTGGGGGGGGTAATGCCTTATCCTGAATCTGCTCATTTTCCCCTTCTTCACCCTCTCTCATTACCTCATCAATCGGTGGTGGAGTACCTGCTCTTTTCCTAGCTGGACTAGGTGTTTTTCCTCTGCCTCTAGTGGGCGTCCTCCCATGGCCTCTACCACGACCTATTGCCATCGCATCTCCTCGAGTTACAGCCCCAATGGTTGGCTCAGATGCACCTTGTCTTGCCGGTGTTGGTGTTGGCACAGTTGTTGCTCTAGTTCTAACCATCTGCGAAACAGAGTGAGAAGGTTAGATACCAATTTGTATCACCCAAATACAAATTTGATCCAAGTAATAGCACGAAATAGAGAAGGAATGAAGTTTTCCTAAAGTCTTATAGCCTCTCGAAGAAAAGTAAAGGTGTCCCCATGCCGTTCCGCAAGACTCTACTAGACTTGTCCTTGTGTGATCAGATCAACAAACCTAACACTCTGATACAAAGTTTGTCACGACCCAAAATGAGTCGTGAGTGGCACCCACACTTATCTCCCTAGGTGGGAGAACCAACACATCTAAACCCCAACATATACCAATAGTTCAACTATAAATAATATAAATAATGTCGAAGCTCCAAAACTTATTGGGTAACAAATTTAAATAAGTTTCTAAAGTTAAATAGTTATCATCCCAAAATCAGATAGTCATCACATCAAGGTCATATATTTTCAAATTACCAAGTCTAAGAGTGTTTAAGAAAACATAAACAAGAAAAAAGATGGTCCATGTCCGAAATTCAAAGACATCAAGACATGAATGAGAGAATCCAGCACGAGCTAGAATTAATAGCTCACCTTGAACTCTAATGTGCTGGAGACTAGCTAGAGCTGTGGGCGAGTCGAAGTCGATGGTATACTTTCTGCACTCTACAAAAGAACATAGAAGATAATACAAGTAGGGGTTAGTACAAGGAACACGTACTGAGTAGGTTTCATCGACCAACTCAAACTAGAAATTAATATATATTGAATAAAAATATAAAATCAACTACAATACTTAACAGGTGGCAAGCAACTAACACATGAACCATTGAAAAAAACACCATAATAGGTACACCATCAACCACAACATCAAGCACATCTATGTGGATTCATGCCTCCACACCATTCTCATTTGGAAAATAGGTATTTTAAGATTAAGTTTATTAATTTACTACAAGATTCCGTTCCTTTAGTATTATCTTGACCGAACGTGACTCTCCAATCCCATATATCTTATCGTAACGTGACACGCCGATCCCATAATATCGTGTCGGAATGTGACACTCTGATACAATAATACCATATCGGAACTTGACACTCCGATCTAATTATCGCATTATTTTATTTCATCAAGCCTTCATTATTCAAGGCTGTCACGACCCAAATCGGGGCCGCGACTGGCACCCACATTTACCCTCCTATGTGAGCGAACCAACCAATTTAACCCTTATCATTTCAATATATAACAACAGAAAGTAATGCGGAAGACTTAAACTCATTAATAAAACAATTCAAAACTATTATTATTATCCCCAAAATCTGGAAGTCATCATCACAAGAACATCTATCTCAAATTGCTAAACTAAAACTGTCTAAAAAGCTAAAACAACTACTAGCTAGTCCATGCCTAAGTTCAAGGCATCAAGACTTGAAGAAGAAGACCCACCCAAGCTAGACGCATTAGCTCACCCCGAATTTCGAAGGTAGTGAAGACTTGCTAGATCTACTTGTTGAGTTGAAGTTGACGGAACGCTTGTCGCATTGCACAAATAACAAAGGAGAAAACATAAAAGTAGGGTCAAGACAACCACAAGTACCGAGTAGATATCATCGGCAAACTCAAAATAGGGAACAGATATATCAATAATGATGTAAATCAACTACAATACTCAACATGTAGCAATAACAACATAAATTCATCAATAACTACAACCGAAGTTCACACATGAGGACTCAAGCCTCAATACCATACTCATTTGGAAATTAAGTTCATTAGATTGAGTATATTCATTATCTTTCAAGATTCATTATCTTTCTTCCTCTTGTGTCGGTACGTGACACTCCGCTCCTCTATTTCTATCCTGGTGCCTAACGTGGCACTCCGATCCTCATATACTATCCTGGTACCGGAACGTGGCACCCGATCCATATTCTATCCTGGTGTCGGAACGTGACACTCCGATCCTCATATTCCTTCTATCCTGGTACCGGAACGTGGCACCCGATCCCCTAATTCATCAAGCCTTCTTTCATACTAAGGCATCATCATTAACAAGTGAATTAGGGTTTTTATCAAGATTTGGGATTCAATAGCTTCATCATGCTTATTTATTCACAATTTCATAATCATATTCATGCAAGCATACAGTTTAAGCATATAGAAGGGTTCACAACACTATCAATACATATCATTCACTATTAGGAGTTTACTACGAATATCGTAAGAGAAACCATAACCTACCTCCACCGAAGAATTGGAATCAAGCAAGAAATTCCCAAGACTTGTTTTCTTCTTCTCGTTTATTCTCTCTCTCAATTCGTCCCTCTCTTCCTCTTTTCTTGTGTTTTGTTTTATTCAAACCCTCTTTCTTTTACCCTAATTATTCTATAATTAAGAATGAAGGATGGTAATAATGACCCACTAATTAACTTAAGGTTACCTATTTTAACCCCCAAGTAATTAGATTTATTAATAATAACCCTCAAACTTTATAATTAAGGAAAGAATAGTCCAAAACGTCCCTTAAAACGTGGGAAGAAATCCGATTCTGACTGGGACTACGCGACCTGTGACAAGCCGTCTTGAGTGCGACGGTCCGTCACACAGGTCGTCGTGACGGTCGAGGGTCATTTTTCATCACGGCATCAGGACGGTCCGTCACACTGCGTGACGGTTCGTCCCGCCACCCGCTACGATGTTCGCAGAGTCGATTTTCGCACTCCAATTTCGTAATTCTAAGTGTCGTGGAACGGAACCTCCTCGACGGGCCGTCGTGCCTGTGACGGTCCGTCGCAGTTGTCCGTGGTTTTGGCCGCTTTTCCGTAAATAATTCACGCTCAAAACGACTAAACAGTCGTTACAATAGATAACACTTACCCATCGTTCGTCTCCCGAACGATCAAAAGAAGAAAGACAAGTGGCGAAAAAGGAGTACTTGAATCAGAAATGATGTGGGTATTTTTCTTGCATATCCGCCTCCTTCTCCCAAGTAGCCTCTTCAACGGGTCGATTCTTCCATTGAACCTTGATGGATGCAATCTCCTTGACCTCAACTTGCGAACTTCTCTATCTAGAATAGCAACAGGCTCCTCCTCATATGACAAGTTCTCATCAAGTAAAACTCAATCCCAACGGATGATGTAGTTTCCATCTCCATGGTATCTTTTCAACATGGACACATGAAATACCGGATGTACTCCTGACAGCCCTGGAGGTAAAGCTAATTCATAAGCCACCCCCCCTACTCGCTTTAGTACCTCAAATGGTCCAATATACCTTGGACTTAGCTTACCTCTTTTGCCAAACCGCATCACCCCTTTCATAGGTGAAACCTTCAACAAGACTTGTTCACCCTCCATGAACTCCAAGTCTCTAACCTTTCGATCTGCATACTCCTTTTGTCTACTTTGCGCCGCTAGAAGCTTTTCTTGAATGCCCTTCACCTTATCTAACGAATCCCTCAAGAGATCAGTACCCCAAGGTCTAACCTCGAATGCATCAAACCAACCAATGGGAGACCTACATCTCCTACCATACAATGCTTCAAATGGAGCCATGTCAATGCTTGAGTGATAGCTATTATTGTATGAAAACTCCGCTAAGGGTAAGAAGCTATCCCAATGGCCACCAAACTCTATAACACATGCACGAAGCATATCCTCCAACACTTGAATCGTCCTCTCAGACTAACCATCGGTCTGAGGATGGAACGCCGTACTAAGGTCCAACCTAGTACCCAATTCTGCATGCAATGTTTTCCAAAACTTAGAAGTAAACTGCGCACCTCTATCTGATATAATGGAGAGTGGAACCCCATGCAATCGAACGATTTCTGAGATATAGATTTTGGCTAAGTTCTCTGCATTGTAAGTCACCTTGACCGGAATGAAATGAGCAGACTTAGTTAACCTATCAACAATCACCCAAATAGAGTCATACTTACCCAATGTCTTTGGAAGACCAACCACAAAGTCCATTGCAATTCTCTCCCACTTCCATTCAGGAATGGGCATTCTCTGAAGTGTTCCTCCGGGCCTTTGGTGTTCATACTTTACTTGTTGACAGTTTGGACACTTGGCAATAAAGTCAACAATATCACGCTTCATTCTACTCCACCAAAAGTGTTGCTTTAGGTCACGATACATCTTGGTTGCACCCGGATGTATAGAATACCTTGAGCTATGAGCTTCTGCCAGAATAGTGTTGATCAAATCATCAACTCGGGGTACACATACCCTTCCCTTAATCCTCAAAACACCTTCCTCATCAATTGTTGCTTCTTTAGCCTCTCCTCGCAATACCTTATCTTGGATTCTGCGCAGTTTCTCATCATCAAACTGCTTTCCCTTAATCTTGTCAAGGAAGGAGGATCTTGCCTCCACACAAGCTAACAATCCTCCCTTTCGAAACCTTTTTGATGTCGAAGTTGTGGTGAAGTCGTCTGGCTTCACTCCTTCCACTTCTATCACAAAGTCTACCACCTCTTGGAAGGATTTTGCCGCTGCCGCTACCTGTAAGGCCGAAATCCGCAACTCTGATCTCAACCCCTTTACAAAACGGCGGATCCGTTCTTGTGGATTGAAACAGAGTTGAGTGTCATACCTTGATAAAGCACAAAACTTAGCCTCATATGCGTTAACCGTCATCCTACCTTGCTCGAGACTCAAGAACTCATCCCTTTTTCTATCTCTCAAAGTCCTTGGGATATACTTCTCCATAAACAGAGTAGAGAAGGATGCCCAAGTCATGGGTGTGGCCTCTGTCGGCTGACACTCGACATGTGATCGCCACCACATTTTGGCGTTCCTTGAAATCGATAGCTTACGAACTCAACGCCAAACCGTTCTACTATCCCCATCTTGTGTAGTAGCTCATGACAATCAACCAGAAAATCATAAGCATCTTCAGATTCTGCACCCTTGAAGACTGGAGGTTTCAATTTCAAGAACTTACTGAAAAGTTCATGTTGATCGTTTGTCATAATAGGCCCAGTAGTCAGACGTGGAAATGTGCCCATTCCCAATGGTGCATCCATGCGGGGAGCCATAGTAGCCGCATGTCGTACCTCCAAACCGGAGGTGTTGGTGCGTAAACCATCGGAGGTGCTCGACCGATCGGATAATCCACTAAGATAAGCAAGTACTTGGTTGATCATCTCTGGGGTAGGTCAGTGGCAATTCCTCATGTTGCGCTTGTTCATTCACCCCGTCCTCCCCCTCTCTTACTACCTCTTCAGTCGGTGGAGGAGTCACTGCCCTAGCATCAGATGGGCTAGGTGCTCGTCCTCTTCCTCTAGAGGACGTCCTCCAACGACCTCTCCCACGGCCTCTTTCCGTTGTTCTCCCTCGAGCCACAGCCCCAGTGGCTGGCTCAGACGTTTCTTGTCTTGCCGGTGTTGTTGTTGGTGCGGTCGTTGCTCTAGTTCTAACCATCTGCGAAATAGAGTGAAGATGGTCAGATACCAATTCGTATCGCCTAGATACCAATTGGACTCAAGTAGTAGCACGAAAGAAAGAATGAAAGAGTGGAATTTTCCTAAAGTCTTATAGCCTCTCAAGGAAAAGTAAAGGCGTCCCCCTACCGTTCCTTAAGACTCTACTAGACCTGTTTCAGCGATGAGACCAACGAACCTAATGCTCTGATACCAAGTTTGTCACGACCCAAATCGGGGCCGCGACTGCCACCCACATCTACCCTCCTATGTGAGCGAACCAACCAAATTAACCCTTATCATTTCAATATATAACAACAGAAAGTAATGGTGAAGACTTAAACTCATTAATAAAACAATTCAAAACTATTATTATTATCCCCAAAATCTGGAAGTCATCATCACAAGAACATCTATCTCAAATTGCTAAACTAAAACTGTCTAAAAAGCTAAAACAACTACTAGCTAGTCCATGCCGGAAGTTCAAGGCATCAAGACTTGAAGAAGAAGACCCACCCAAGCTAGACGCATTAGCTCACCCCGAATTTCCGGCGTAGTGAAGACTGGCTAGATCTACTGTTGAGTTGAAGTTGACGGAACGTTTGCTGCATTGCACAAATAAGAAAGGAGAAAACATAAAAGTAGGGGGTCAGTACAACCACAAGTACTGAGTAGATATCATCGGCCAACTCAAAATAGGGAACAGTATATATCAATAATGATGTAAATCAACTACAATACTCAACATGTAGCAATAACAACATAAATTCATCAATAACTACAACCGAGTTCACACATGAGGACTCAAGCCTCAATACCATACTCATTTGGAAATTAAGTTCATTAGATTGAGTATATTCATTATCTTTCAAGATTCATTATCTTTCTTCCTCTTGTGTCGGTACGTGACACTCCGCTCCTCTATTTCTATCCTGGTGCCGGAACGTGGCACTCCGATCCTCATATACTATCCTGGTACCGGAACGTGGCACCCGATCCATATTCTATCCTGGTGTCGGAACGTGACACTCCGATCCTCATATTCCTTCTATCCTGGTACCGGAACGTGGCACCCGATCCCCTAATTCATCAAGCCTTCTTTCATACTAAGGCATCATCATTAACAAGTGAATTAGGGTTTTTATCAAGATTTGGGATTCAATAGCTTCATCATGCTTATTTATTCACAATTTCATAATCATATTCATGCAAGCATACAGCTTTAAGCATATAGAAGGGTTCACAACACTATCAATACATATCATTCACTATTAAGAGTTTACTACGAATATCGTAAGAGAAACCATAACCTACCTCCAATCAAGAATTGGAATCAAGCAAGAAATTCCCAAGACTTGTTTTCTTCTTCTCGCCTATTCTCTCTCTCAATTCGTCCCTCTCTTCCTCTTTTCTTGTGTTTTGTTTTATTCAAACCCTCTTTCTTTTACCCTAATTATTCTATAATTAAGAATGAAGGATGGTAATAATGACCCACTAATTAACTTAAGGTTACCTATTTTAACCCCCAAGTAATTAGATTTATTAATAATAACCCTCAAACTTTATAATTAAGGAAAGAATAGTCCAAAACGACGCTTAAAACGTGGGAAGAAATCCGATTCGATCGGGACTACGCGACTGTGGACGGGCCGTCGTGAGTGCGACGGTCCGTCACACAGTCGCCGTGGACGGTCGAGGGTCATTTTTCATCACGGCATCGTGACGGTCCGTCACACCTGTGACGGTCCGTCCTGCCACTCCGTTACGATGTTCAGAGAGTCGATTTTCAGTACCCAATTTCAGAATTCTAAGTGTCGTGGAACGGAACCTCCTCGACGGGCCGTCGTGCCTGTGACGGTCCGTCGCAGTGTCCGTGGTTTTGGCCAGTTTTTCCAGAAATAATTCTGCTGCTCAAAACGACTAAACAGGTCGTTACAAAGGCGTCACTTTTATAAAGAGGGTTCACGATTAGAAATTCAACAGTCTCATAATTTTAGGCCAACCACAAATCACACAATAAAAACATACGACCACACAATCAAGTACATAGGAGACTTTACAATATCACTCCATACATAACAATCACTATTTAGATTTTATTTATCATATAGAAATAAACCATAACGACCTCCACCAAAAAAATGAAGTCAAGGAAGCTACTTCTCCAATATTTTTCCTTTTCTCAATTCCTATGAACATCTTTTCAATCTATTAAGTGTAGATATCCATAATTTGTAAGTTCACGAGTCTATAAACACTCATATTATTCTATTTCTAGCCTAGACTCAAAAATTCACCGAATTTTATAATCAATTTCCTAAATTTAAACCTAAAGACAAGTCTTAATTCCTCCGATTAGCATAACTTTAATGGAACTAAATAATTAAATACACTTAATATTTAATTACCTATCTCAATATAATTAAAAATATAATATATAAGGTGAGAACAAAATATTGATATAATAATTATTAAAAAAGAAATGACTGGTCATGAAACCAGTGGCAGACAGACTACAGAACATGCAACAACCCACACAAAATATCTATAAGATAGTTGTTGTCCAATTACACACACACATATAATATATATAATTAACCCTCAAAAATTTCCCAATCATGATCAATTCAAATTTTTTCCACTCAAACCCCTAGCCTAAAAAGTTCTGAACAGTAAAAAGAAAAACAATTCAAAGTTTTTGCAATCCCTTATTCCCTCAATCCCACCATATAATTTAATAAATAACATACTATCCTTTGTTCAGGTAAAAATTACAAGAGTGAAATGCTATGGTCATACCTTGACTTTGATTTCCTTTGAGTTCTTATGGAGTTGTTGCGACTTCATTTGTTTTTCCTTTCTTCTATGAATTATATAATACCTAAATCATTATATATATTTAATTATAAAGTGGTAAAAGTGACTCACTATTAATTTTAATATTACTTTCTTTAATCACTAACTAAATAAAATTATTCCAAGTACCTCATGAATTCTATAATTATAGTAATGAAAAGTCCAAACCTAATTACAACCCATCAAAAAATATTTTATGAAACCCAAGGCTTTAGCACTTGAAACGACCAAAAGGGTCGTTACAGTGAGTAAGTTTTTCAACGGGTCCAAATTTTTTTTGAGGACCTCTAAACAGAGCCCATGTGGCAAAACTCTCTTACAAAATTACTATTTAAACTAAAGCTCTAAACAGATATGATCTAGAAAACCGATGCCATAAATTGGACAAACTTTTAACCAGATAGATGATTCATTTTTATAGTTAGATGGTATATTTACAGATTTTTCCTACTATTAACAAAAGGTAATACTAAGAGAAGAATTCTTTTTAATAGAATTACAAACTTGTACACGTGATACAGTTCAAATATAATTAATACTAATGTAATATGATTTATTTTAAATGATTATTTATTATTAATGATAAATTTATTATATAAATTCGTTGTAATAACATTTAAATAATTTATGCAAGATTAATCAAATCAACTTGTAGAAGGAAAATGACTAGAAAAAATTTAAAATATGATTAATCAAAGTTATCTAATCTTCAGTATATGAAGACATTTTTTTAGATAAATAATTATAGTGTTTTATACATTCCAACTTTAATGCCAATAATTTCCTATTATTTCTTAACATTTCTCCTCAACGGTGTAAATTTTCATCGAACACATTTCTTTATAATTATTATGATTCCTACCACCCACTCTTCCCTTGCTCAAGGACCCTGGAAGATTTAGAACACTATCACCCATTATGAGTAATTCAGTCAAATAATAGTGCTACCATTTGCACTTGCTCTTGCACATGTTTTTCGACATTGGATGAAGGAAATGATGCAACTTGTATAGAGTGGGAACATGCATTTTTTTGAATTATTTGATGTTACTCAAGAGAGCAACTATAAAAATGTTGCAGGAACTTATGTGGTGAAGATGAATCCATGTAAGGACTATGCAGTAGTTTCTACGGATTTATTTTAAAATTATAGATTGATATGTAGTTATGAGATTGAAGTTTGTTTGAATTCTAATTCACACAATTTTCAATTCATGCAAATTAATTGGGATCTTATTTAGTTAAATTGTATGATATTATTATGAGCAGATTGAATGAGTTTTATAACTAAATCTGAAAAATAGAACAAATATTAAATATTTATTATTTTCCTTTTTGTTATTTATTAGAAGGATTAAGTCATCTACGCCCCCCTAAAGTTTTCTGCATAATTTACCTCAACAAGGAATTGTACCTATTGAACACCTAAAATATTCTTAGTGTGTGACTATTAAGAACAAAATGTTGAAGTGGAAAAAGAAGTGCATTTCACTACATAGGAGCACGTGAACATGTCCCAATATTTTTATAAATTTTTTCTTTGTTAATAATAAACATGTACATTTTTCCTTCTAATGACACTCGGAATTGCATTACTCAAAATGACAATAAACAAACTTTTATCCAAAATAATATCTTATAATATCCATGTCACGACCCAAATCGGATCGCGACTGGCACTCACACTTACCCTCCTATGTGAGCGAACCAACAAATCTAAACCTTAACATTTCAATATAATATCAACAGAAAATAATGCAGAAGACTTAAACTCATTAGCAAAAACCAATTCATTAACTTCTAAAAACTCAACAACTATTATTATCCCCAAAATCTGGAAATCATCACCACAAGAACATCTATGATCAAATGACTAAACTAAGAGTATTCTAAAACCTAAAACAAGTAAAAGCTAGTCCATGCCGGAACTTCAAGGCATCAAGACAGGAGGAAGAAAGTCCAGTCCAAGCTAGAAGCGTTAGCTCACCCTGAAGATCCGATGTGACGAAGACTGGCTAGAATTGCGGTTGAGTTGAAGACGACGGTACGTTTGCTGCACTCCACAAATAACAAGAAGAAAACAATAAAAGTAGGGGTCAGTACTAAACACGGGTATTGAGTAGATATCATCGGCAAACTCAAAATAGAAAACAGTATATACCAAGTAATATCATAAAATCAACTATGGTACTCAACATGTAGCAACAACAAGTACTATATCATTAACAATTACTGTCAAGTTCACACATGAGGACTCAAGCCTCAATACCATACTCATTTGGGAATTAGATTCATTAGATTGAGTATATTAACATCTTTCAAGATTCATTATCTTCATTCCTCTTGTGTCGGTACGTGACACTCCGCTCCACTAATTCTACGTGTCGGTTCGTGACACCCGATCCCCTAAATCTACGTGTCGGTTCGTGACACCCGATCCCCTAAATCTACGTGTCGGTTCGTGACACCCGATCCCCTAAATCTATGTGTCGGTTCGTGACACCCGATCCCCTAAATCTACGTGTCGGTTCGTGACACCCGATCCCCTAAATCTATGTGTCGGTTCGTGACACCCGATCCCCTAAACTCATTCTATCAATTCATCAAGCCTTCTCTTATACCAAGGCATCATCAATCTCATTACTTTAGTTCATCAAGCCTTCTTTTATACCAAGGCATCATCAATCTCATTACTTTAGTTCATCAAGCCTTCTTTTATACCAAGGCATCATCAATCTCATTACTTTAGTTCATCAAGCCTTCTTTTATACCAAGGCATCATCATTAACAAGAGATTGGGTTTTTATCAAGATTTGGGATTCAATAGTTCCATCATGCTTATTTCATCACAATCATATAATCACATTCATGCATGCATACAATTAAGTACATAGAAGGGTTTACAATACTACCCAATACATATTATTCGCTATTAAGAGTTTACTATGAAAACATAAAAAAACCATAACCTACCTCCACCGAAAATTAGTGATCAAGCAAGCAAATTCCCAAAGCTTTGTGTTTTTCCTCTCGTTCGATCCTCTCTCTATCGTTTCTCTTTCCTTCTCTTTGTTCTTTATATTTTCTTTATTCACACCCTATTTCTTTTACCCTAATTAGTATATAATTAAGAATAAAAGATGGCAGTAATAACCCACTAATTAACTTAAGGTTACCTCTTTTAACCCCCAAGTAATTACACTTATTAACATTAACCCACTAACTTTATAATTAAGGCAGGAATAGTCAAAAACGTCCCTTAAAACAATTAAGGAAATCCGACTCAGACTGGGATTACGCAACCTGCGACGGCCCGTCGTGCCTGCGACGGTCCGTCCTGCAGGTCGTCGCAAGGTTCAGAGACTCAATTTCCACCAAAGAGTCTGTGACGGTCCGTCACACCTGTGACGGTCCGTCCTGCCATTTCGTTACGAAGTTCAGAGGGTCGATTTTCAGTACCCAATTTAAGATTTTCTAAGTGTTTTGAAACGAGACCCTGCGACGGTCCGTCGTGCCCATGACGGTCCGTCGTGGGGTCCGCTGCCTCACCGCTTTTCCGTAAATAAAATCACGCTTCAAAACGACTAAACAGGTCATTACAATAGATACAAATTTACCCATCGTTCGTCCTCGAACGATCAAGAAGAAGGAAAACAAGGGCGAAAAGGAGTACCTGAATCTGTAAACAGGTGTAGGTATCTTTCTCGCATATCGGTCTCCTTCTCCCAAGTTGCTTCTTCAACCGGCCGATTCTTCCATTGCACCTTGATGGATGCAATCTTCCTTGACCTCAACTTGCGAACTTCTCTATCTAAAATAGCAACAGGCTCCTCCTCATAAGACAAATTTTCGTCAAGCAAAACTGAATCCCAACGGATAATGTAGTTTCCATCCCCATGGTATCTTTTCAACATAGACACATGAAATACCGGATGTACTCCGGACAGCCCTGGAGGCAACGCTAATTCGTAAGCCACCTCCCCTACTCGCTTAAGCACTTCAAAGGGACCAATATACCTTGGGCTTAGTTTACCTCTTTTACCAAACCGCATCACCCCTTTCATAGGAGAAACCTTCAACAAGAATTGTTCACCCTCCATGAACTCTAAGTCTCTAACCTTTCGATGTGCATATTCTTTTTGCCGGCTTTGCGCCGCCAAAAGCTCTTCTTGAATAGATTTCACTTTCTCTAAAGAATCCCTCAAAAGGTCCGTACCCCAAGGTCTAACCTCAAATGCATCAAACCAACCAATGGGGGACCTACATCTCCTACCATACAATGCTTCAAATGGAGCCATATATATACTTGAGTGATAGCTATTGTTGTAGGAGAACTCCGCTAAGGGTAAGAAGTTATCCCAATGACCACCAAATTCTATCACACATGCACGAAGCATATCCTCCAACACTTGAATCGTTCGCTCAGAATGACCATCGGTCTGAGGGTGAAATGCAGTACTAAGGTCCAACCTAGTACCCAATTCTGCATGCAATGTTTTCCAAAACATAGAAGTAAACTGCGTACCTCTATCTGATATAATGGAGAGTGGAACCCCATGCAATCGCACCACTTCCAAGATGTAAAGTTTGGCTAACTTCTCTGCATTGTAAGTCACCTTGACCGGAATGAAGTGAGCAGACTTAGTTAACCTATCAACAATCACCCAAATAGAATTAAACTTTCCCAATGTCTTTGGAAGACCAACCACGAAATCCATCGCAATCCTTTCCCATTTCCATTCAGGAATGGGCATTCTCTGAAGTGTTCCTCCGGGCCTCTGGTGTTCATACTTTACTTGTTGACAGTTTGGACATTTGGCAATAAAGTCAACAATATCACGCTTCATTCTACTCCACCAAAAGTGTTGCTTTAGGTCATGGTACATCTTGGTTGCACCCGGATGTATGGAATACCTTGAACTATGAGCCTCTGTCAGAATAGTGTTGATCAAATCATCGACGCGGGGTACACATACCCTTCCCTTAATTTTCAAAACACCTTCCTCATCGATTGTTGCTTCTTTAGCCTCTCCTTGCAATACTTTATCTCGGATCCGGATCAATTTCTCATCATTAAACTGCTTTCCCCTAATCTTGTCAAGGAAGGAAGATCTTGCCTCCACATAAGCCAAAAATCCTCCCTTCTCATTTACTTCTAACCTCATAAGGTCATTAGCCAGAATCTGAACCTCTCTAGCCAATGGGCGCCTAGAAACTTGCAAGTGAGCTAGAATTCCCATGCTTCCCGCTTTTCTACATAAAGCATCTGCCACAACATTCGCTTTTCCCGGATGATACAAGATAGTGATATCGTAGTCCTTTAGTAGCTCCATCCATCTCCTCTGTCTCAAGTTCAAATCTTTCTGAGTAAATACATACTGAAGGCTACGATGATCCGTGTAGACCTCACACTTAACCCCATATAAATAGTGTCTCCATTGCTTTAATGCAAACACTACCGCAGCCAATTCCAAATCATGAGTTGGATAGTTACGTTCATGCACTTTTAATTGCCTCGAAGCATAAGCAATCACATTCTTCTCTTGCATTAGTACTGCACCCAAACCAGAATAGGATGCATCACAATAAACAATGAAATTCTTACCCTCTACGGGCAAGGTGAGAATGGGTGCGGTAGTCAACAAAGTCTTGAGCTTCTGAAAGCTTTCTTCACCCTCGTCCGACCATACAAATGGAACATCTTGCTTAGTCAAGTTCGTCAATTAGGAAGCAATGGAAGAGAATCCCTTGACAAATCGGCGGTAGTAGCTAGCTAACCCAACAAAGCTCCTTATTTCTGACACATTAGTAGGTTTTACCCAATTCTTCACTGTCTCAATCTTAGAAGGATCCACCATCACTCCATCCTTAGACACCACGTGTCCCAAGAAGGACACTGCATCTAGCAAAAACTCACACTTAGAGAACTTGGCATAAAGCTTTTTCTCCCTCATCATTTCCAATACAATTCTCAAATGCTCCTCATGTTCCTTCTTACCTTTAGAGTATATCAGTATATCATCAATAAATACGATCACGAAGAGGTCCAAATATGGCTTAAAAATCTCGTTCATCAAGCTCATGAACGCAGCAGGGGCATTCGTAAGACCAAAAGACATCACTACAAATTCGTAATGCCCATACCTCGTTCGAAAAGCAGTCTTTGGCACATCCGTTNNNCGTATTTTCAATTGATGATAACCGGATCTCAAGTCAATCTTAGAGAAGACACAAGCACCTTGTAACTGATCGAACAAGTCATCAATGCGAGGAAGAGGATACTTGTTCTTAATAGTTACCTTGTTCAACTGCCGGTAGTCTATGCACATCCGAAAACTCCCATCCTTCTTCTTCACAAACAAAACTGGAGCACCCCAAGGAGATGCACTTGGTCTAATGAAGCCTTTTCTCAACAACTCTTGAAGTTGGGCCTTCAACTCTCTTAACTTCGCGGGAGACATTCTATAAGGGGGTATAGAAATGGGGTGAGTACCCGGTTCAAGATCAATACGTCAATATCCCTGTCCGGTGGCATACCAGGAAGATCTGCAGGGAACACATCCAAAAACTCACGGACTACCGAAACCGACTCAATCGAAGGTACTTGGATAGTATCATCCCGGAGGTGTGCCAAGAAAGATAAACAACCCTTACTAACCATTCTCTTAGCACGAAGAAAGGAGACGATACGGACCGGATTGGAAGTGTAGTCACCCTCCCACACTAACGGATCTGTCCCATGTTTGGCTAACGTCACAGTCTTAGCATTACAATCCAAGATCGCAAAATTCGGAGAAAGACAAGGCATACCCAGAATTACATCAAAGTCAACCATTTCTAAGATAACCAAATCTACATAAGTGTTACTCCCCACAAAAGTCACCAAACAAGACCTATACACTTTTTCAACTATCACTGACTCACCCACCGGAGTAGAAACACGAATAGGCATGTCAAGTAATTCACAATGTAAATTAAGACCATTAGCAAATGAGGAAGATACATAAGAAAATGTGGATCCGAGATCAAACAATGCAGAAGCCATGCAATCACAAACCAAAAGATTACCTGTGATGACAGCATCAGATGCCTCCGCTTCAGACCGCCCAGGGAAAGCGTAACAATGGGCCCTATTGTTTCTCTGTCTGTTGCCCCTACCATGTTGTGATGTAGTGGCTCCAGCTTTCCCATCACCCCGGCCGTTTTGGTGACCACCATTACCTCGACCACCACGTCCTCCAGAATCACGGCCTCTACCATAACCACCTCTACCTCAAGCCATTGGGGGTCTATAACTCTGTTTTGGACAATTCCACCTAATATGTCCAGTCTCTCCACATCCATAACACTCTCTAGAGTCAAGCATAGGTCTCTCAGAGAAGTGTTGACCGGTCTGAGGTGGACCCCCAACTACAGTTTGTAGTAAAGACTGAATTGGTCGAACTGAGTAACCTCCGGAACCCTATCCTCTAGAGTAAGAACCATTAAGCTCACCTCCCTTTCGAAACCTTTTTGATGTCGATGCCATGATGAATTCATCTGGCTTCACTCCTTCCACCTCTAACACGAAATCTACCACTTCTTGGAAGGATTTTGCCGTAGCCACTACCTGTAAGGCTGAAATCCGCAACTCTGACCTCAACCCCTTCACAAAACAACGAATCCGCTCTTGTGGACTGAAACAAAGTTGGGTGGCATATCTGGATAGTGCACGAAACTTCGCCTCATAAGCAGTAGCCGACATCCTACCTTGCTCTAGGCTCAAGAACTCATCTCTTTTCCTATCCCTCAAAGTCCGGGGGATATACTTCTCCATAAACAAGCTAGAGAATGAGGCCCAAGTCATAGGTGGTGCCTCTGTTGGTTGACATTCGACATGTGACCGCCCCCACATTTTGGCGTTCCCTTGAAACTGATAAGTCACAAACTCCACACCAAACCGTTCTACTATACCCATCTTGTGTAGTAGCTCGTGACAGTCAACTAGAAAATCATAAGCATCCTCTGATTCAGCACCCTTGAAAACTGGAGGTTTCAATTTCAAGAACTTACATAAAAGTTCATGCTGATCATTTGTCATTACAGGACCTGTAGTCAGACGAGGAAATGTGCCTATTTCCAATGAGGCATCCATGCGGGGAGCCACAGTAGCCGCATGTTGTACCTCCGGAGCCTGAGGTGCTGGTGCAGAAAACACTGGAGGCGCTTGGCCTTGATCAGATAACCCGCTAAGATAAGCAAGAACCTGATTGATCATCTCTGGGATGGGTTGGGGTGGTGATTCCTCATTCTGTACTTGTTCAGTTTCCCCATCCTCCCCTTCTCTTACTACTTCTTCAGTCGGTGAAGGAGTCACCGCCCTAGTACCAGATGGGCTAGGTGTCCGTCCTCTTTTTCTAGAGGACGTCCTCCCACGACCTCTACCACGACCTCTTGCCGCTGCTCTTCCTCGAGCTACAGCCCCAGTGGCTGGCTCAGATGTATCTTGTCTTGCCGATGTTGATGTTGGCGCGGTTGTTGCTCTAGTTCTAACCATCTGCGAAATAGAGTGAAGATGGTCAGATACCAATTTGTATCACCTAGATACCAATTGGACCCAAGTAATAGCACGAAAGAAAGAAAGAATGGAATTTTCCTAAAGTCTTATCGCCTCTCAAAGAAAAGTAAAGGCGTCCCCCTACTGTTCCTTAAGACTCTACTAGACTCGTTCTAGTGTGATGAGACCAACGAACCTAATGCTCTGATACCAAGTTTGTCACGACCCAAATCGGATCGCCACTGGCACCCACACTTACCCTCTTATATGAGCGAACCAACCAATCTAAACCTTAACATTTCAATATAATATCAACAGAAAATAATGCGGAAGACTTAAACTCATTAGTAAAAACCAATTCATTAACTTCTAAAAACTCAACAACTATTATTATCCCCAAAATCTGGAAGTCATCACCACAAGAACATCTACGATCAAATTACTAAACTAAGAGTATTCTAAAAGCTAAAACAATTAAAAGATAGTCTATGCCGGAACTTCAAGGCATCAAGACAGGAGGAATAAAGTCCAGTCCAAGCTAGAAGCGTTAGCTCACCCTGAAGATCCGATGTGACGAAGACTGGCTAGAATTGCGGTTGAGTTGAAGACGACGGTACGTTTGCTGCACTCCACAAATAAGAAGAAGAAAACAATAAAAGTAGGGGTCAGTACTAAACACGGGTACTGAGTAGATATCATCGGCCAACTCAAAATAGAAAACAGTATATATCAAGTAATATCATAAAATCAACTATGGTACTCAACATGTAGCAACAACAAGTATTATATCATTAACAATTACTATCAAGTTCACACATGAGGACTCAAGCCTCAATACCATACTCATTTGGGAATTAGATTCATTAGATTGAGTATATTAACATCTATCAAGATTCAATATCTTCATTCCTCTTGTGTCGGTACGTGACACTCCGCTCCCCTAATTCTACGTGTCGGTTCGTGACACCTGATCCCCTAAATCTACGTGTCGGTTCGTGACACGCGATCCCTTAAATCTACGTGTCGGTTCGTGACACCCGATCCCCTAAATCTACGTGTCGGTTTGTGACACCCGATCCCCTAAATCTACGTGTCGGTTCGTGACACCCGATCCCCTAAATCTACGTGTCAGTTCGGGACACCCGATCCCCTAAACTCATTCTATCAATTCATCAAGCCTTCTCTTATACCAAGGCATCATCAATCTCATTACTTTAGTTCATCAAGCCTTCTTTTATACCAAGGCATCATCAATCTCATTACTTTAGTTCATCAAGCCTTCTTTTATACCAAGGCATCATCTTTAACAAGAGATTGGGTTTTTATCAAGATTTGGGATTCAATAGTTCCATCATGCTTATTTCATCACAATCATATAATCACATTCATGCATGCATACAATTAAGTACATAGAAGGGTTTACAATACTACCCAATACATATCATTCGCTATTAAGAGTTTACTATGAAAGCATAAAAAAACCATAACCTACCTCCACCGAAGATTAGTGATCAAGCAAGCAAATTCCCAAAGCTTTGTGTTTTTCCTCTCGTTCGATCCTCTCTCTATCGTTTCTCTTTCCTTCTCTTTGTTCTTTCTATTTTCTTTATTCACACCCTCTTTCTTTTACCCTAATTAGTATATAACTAAAAATTAAAGATGGCAATAATAACCCACTAATTTACTTAAGGTTACCTCTTTTAACCCCCAAGTAATTAGACTTATTAACATTAACCCACTAACTTTATAATTAAGGCGGAATAGTCAAAAACGTCCCTTAAAACAATTAAGGAAATTCGACTCAGACTGGGATTACGCAACCTGCGACGGCCCGTCGTGCCTGCGACAGTCCGTCCTGCAGATCGTCGCAAGGTTCAGAGACTCAATTTCCACCAAAGAGTGTGTGACGGTCCGTCCTGCCATTTCGTTACGAAGTTCAGATATTCGATTTTCAGTACCCAATTTCAGATTTTCTAAGTGTTTTGAAACGAGACCCTGCGACGGTCCGTCGTGCCCATGACGGTCCGTCGTGGGGTCCGTCGTCTCAGCCAGTTTTCCAGAAATAAAATTTGCTGCTCAAAACGACTAAACAGGTCGTTACAATCCACAACGACAAAAACCCAACTCCACACCTCTAGCGTATACCAGTAGTGGTCTTCTTAGCCCTCTTAGACTTTGTTTGGGTTCTTTATTTTATTTTTTTGCTTTTTATAGAAAACAATGAATCTACTAATCTTATTCGCAAGAATGACAAAAATTGAACATCGCAGTTATAAAGGCAACATCAGTTCATCAATTTTTCTTGCCACTCCGATCAACAAACACCACCAGCCATTGAAGTTATAAAATAATATCAAAAAAATTGATATAATTCATGTGAATTTTCAGGATTTCTCTTCGTCATTTGTTTAAAAATATTTTATCAACGTCCATATATTTTTTCACAAAAATCAAAGTAATTACTCCAGTCTGTCATGCTTCATAAATTATCTTATTATTTGCATATTACTTAGTTTCCACAACTCATAGTTTATTATTAGGACAAAAAAATTAATCTCTTTAGAAAAAAGAAAATTATGGGTGACAACGGATGAAAAAAAAAGAAGAACAAACGGAAAATAATTAGATTCATATGGAGAGATTTGCTTTTTTCTTTCTCTCCTTTTTTTTACCGCAGGTGTTGGCATGGATATCGTTAGGGAAGAAGAAGAAATGTGAGTGGGTTCGTGAGGGTAGGGTTGTAGACTTTTTCTTTCTTTTTTTGAATTATTAGATATGTAATTTTATTAAAAAAATTGAAACTTCTTTAGATTGGGCCCATGTGCCACATTATGTAGTCTTATTGGTTATGTTTTCAAGATAGTGTGTGTGAATTACACACACAACATTTGAAAAGCTCGGTTATCCTTTTGTGTTCAGTAAGTATGTATTCACTAATATTAAAGTGTCGAACAGGTACTTGTCATGGTTTATATGTCTAACTGAATTATGCAGACAGCTTTAGGGAGACGCAAATGAGTTAAGCCTTCCTAGAATGTTATGTTACTACTCCATTTTATTTTATATGTTTTAATTTAAAAGATATGAAGTTTATGAAAGTAATTAAAACTTTTCAACCGTGTAGTAAGATGCGTATAATATATCCAAATATCACAAAGTTCCAAGATGAACAAAATATTTTGCCCAATTATTCATTTTTGCTCTCTTTTATTAATAAAATTAAGTAGTACTAAAATATCTTCCTGTTATATAAATTACATATCAATTCCCCATAACAATAATCCTTGCAATTCAGTGTATTAACAAGTTCTGCAACTGTTACTTTTAAATGAAAATTTGATGGTAGAATGGGAATAATTGAGGGAAGAAGGTCACACAGAAAATAAATGGGAATATTTTAAATTTTGAATGAGAAATGACTTTTGGTTAGATACGTTAAATTGAATAAACATTTGATTTGAAAAAGTATAGAAATAGAATGGATGATTTTTTGTTTATAATTAGTTCTTCCTCATGTGTTGAGAGTATTCAATCAGGTGGAGGATAGAAAAACTTATTAGCTCAGATATTAATGAAATTTATAGAGTAAAGATTTACCTATCAAAACAATGCACTTACCGATCTATTAGCAACAAATAGATCTACGCTAGGAAAAATTAGTACAAGAAGTTGTTGATACATATGTTGATAATAAAACCAGGGGACAACCAATAATACATGGTCAGAGTTCATTAATCTACACTTGCTTTGGCGGTATAACGAAGGATTTTTGTAATAAAATATTGTTTTATACAGAAGAAATGATTTTCTAAGTTGCCTAAGCAACTTCACATCCTCAGTAGCATTTGCAATCCCACAAATTAGATTGATGTATTTTGCAAATTCAAACTTTGTTTAAATTATAATAACCGATTAATTTCATTTATTATAGCCAATATATAATAACGTGTAATTACATTTTATGTCATTTGCATGTCTCATAAATACACCAAATCTAGTACAATAATCATTAGTTAATTTATTTAATACACCAAACATAAATCATATAGAAGTTATCCATTGGATTCACATACTTTACATTACAACAAATAAAAAATTGATCAAAATAACAAGGGATATTTGGACAGGACCCCCAATCATCCTAAACACTAAAAAACTAAAACAAATAAATAAATTCAAAAGATGTCCTCCAAAATGAAGGCAGGCTCGCAAACTGACTTTGAGCTTCTCACTGGATCAATGATACGTTTAATATTGATCCTAGTTACTTGTGTATCCATCATGATATGATGCAGCTCAACTGGCATCAGTACATTGAATGTACCACTATGGATGTTGGAATGCTAAGAACACTTAATCTTGAAAAGGAGTAAGAAGGAAAAATTACCTTGGCTCTGCTAAACTTATAAATAACTAACTCATTTTAATATAATGTAATTTAAAAGTAAGTGCAATTTAATGAAAACCTATTTGTATACATGTTTTAAACTTTCAAAGTAAACAAGGATACAATAAACTCTAAGATGTATGTAAAAATACAAATAAGTGATGTATACATTAACTGTTGTGGGATTTTTTCTAACCGGCATCTATCATTTTATAATTATAGTGATCACACAACGATGTACCTCAAAGTGCTAGTGCATTATATACCCGGCTAAAGGTATAAGATCTGAACTGCGTAATAGATCCACTAGTCTACTGTGAAAAGGGTTCATCCAAAAAGAATGACTCCTTTTTTGCCCATGGTGGCTACATAGTTATTGGGGGCTGTGACTTTTCTAACTCTCACCTATATCGGTACTCAATACTACTCACAAAAATATGTTGGCTCTTATGTTTTGAAAACATATTGATTCAGTTGCTGAGGTTAGTGCTCAAAATACATAGCTCAATGACTATCTTGGATATCTTAGTTTTATAGCTTACTTCTTTTAGAAAGTTATAGTTCTTTTGTAACACTCGCCCTCAGGCTCCTCGGAAATCAAAGTTACCTTACTTTTTTAAAAGTGAAACATAACTAATGTATCTTAGGGAATACTTAGTCCACATATACATTTGATGAAAAGAACTTCAACTTAACTCTTTAGTCATAAAACAAAATTGAAATGTTTAAATAAGACTCTTGAAAACCTTTAAGAACTTTACTTTGATTTACTTCTTAACTTTAGACTTTACTACTTATTTATTTCACTCTGATCTTAACTTTCCTTTAATATAATTATGGAGTCAAGGTTATGATTTGATTTCTTCAATGATTTGAAGGTGTTTAGAATTATTTGATGTAATTAGAATAATTAGAAAGTGTTAATGTACCTTCGAAGAAATAAAAAGGACTAAACAGTTAAAATTGGATGAAAAATGTCGATTCAGGCTCATTGGTGGTGCGATGTTCCAGGCCTCAGTGACTGAAGCTAGGTTTTTGCATACTACAAGTGCGACAAGCCTAGCTTGCCGAGACGAACTTTTCTCTTCGTTGTTAGATCTCTAAATCGCCTAAACCTCCATGGTTTCACCACCAACCCTTAGGATAATCAATACTATCAATACCTAACATATCTAACCCAAAAAACAACTCCGTAAACTTCTAATAAAAATCAATGGCTATTCAATCAACTAAACTAAAAGAGATTCAACAAGATTTATCAAGAACTCATTCAAATCATGCAAACAACTCCAACACTATAGAACTGATGCAAGATTGGTCTGCGGATGAATTAATCAAACACGAAAGATCTCACACACCATAATAGAGATCACACCTAATGAATTACACTAGAATCCCTTGGTATTCTTAGCGAAATCTTGAACTTTTTCCCTTCTATTTTTCTTATCTTTTCTCCCAATCACTAAAAGTGAAAAACTTTCCTAATATGAACAAAAACATGTTTTTACTCTAATTAAACCCCTAAACCAAATTAAGAAATAAATGGGTAAAAATACTAGTTTTCCCTCCCTTAAATCCGTATTTGACTTTCGTTAATTCACTAGTCCAACTTCTGAAAGGTGTATCTCCCTCTTAAAATATTAAAATTATGCAAACTCGGATGTGTTTGAAAGATATTTCCAAGGGATTTCCAACCATAACAAAAACTACCTATAAATCATCCTGAGCTAGAAGTTACATCTCTTTGAAATGACCAAAACTTAATTTTTAAACTTAGGAAATCTTATAGATTTTTCCTTTTGATTCCAAAAGTGATAAATTTTAAATTTTTAGCTTATTCTTGGTTTTTATGAGTTATAGATGATATAAATATCTCCCCCTTGGGTTCATTCGTCCTTGAATGATATATCTTTCGTTTAAGCTAAGAATGGTAACCTCAAGTTTAACACTTAACAGTCAAACCAAGTAACAACATGCTTACTCATAGTTTATAAAGTGCTAAGAAGATAATTTAGTACCTTCATCTGCATTCTCTCTTCATTCAAAGAGACGTTGACATCTCTTCTTTATATCCTCTTCAGCTTCCCAAGATGCATCATTAACAAATTGGTTCCTCCAAAGGACCTTCAATGATGCAACTTCCTTTTACCTCAACTTGCAAAGTTGACAATCTAAAATCTGAACCAGAATCTCTTAGTAGGATAATCCTCAACCCCAACATTATCAGTTTGTATAATCAATGAAGGATAATCCATGAACTTTTTAAACATAGAAATATGAAACACTAGATGAACTGCTGGTAACTCTTGGGGTATCTCCAATACATAAGCTTACTGCCAATTCTCTTGGAGAAGGACCAATATACTGGGGTTTGATTTTTCCCTTCTTCCAAAACCTCATCACACCCTTCATGGGTGAAACTTTAAAATATACCCAAGCTCCAACAACCTTCTCCTAACATTTGTGTAGGATTTTTAACTCAATCTCTCTTGTATCACCTTCACCTTCTCCATTGATTGGTCATCTAGATCCGTACCTATTAACCTTGCTTCACCAACTTCAAACCACCCAATGAAAAATCTGAATCTTCTCCCGTAAAAAGCTTCATATGGATCCAGCTAGAGCTTGAATGGTAATTGTTGTTGTAAGCGAACTCGATTAGAGGTTAGTGATAATACCAATATACTTTGAAATCAATCACACAAGACCTCAATATATCTTTTAAGGTATGTATAGTACACTCCACTTTTCCATCATTCTGAGGATGAAAAGCAATGATTAAGTTCTCCAATGAACCCAAACCTTTCAGGAATGACTTCCAGAACTTTGTAGTCAATTTTTGACCTATATATGAAATGATTGAAACAGGGACTCCATGAAGTGTCATCACCTCCTTAATGTATAACCTTATATAATCCTATGCCTAATGAGTTGTCTTTACCGACAAGAAGTGAGCTTTTTTTGTCATTCTATCGATAATCACCAAGTTGAATCATGTTATCGGCGACACCTTTGCAACCCTGTAATGAAGTCTATGAAATTATCTCCCACTTTAATTTCAGAAGTTCTATATTCTGAGCCAATGTTCAATGCCTTTGGTGTTCTACTTTCACTTGCTGGCAATTTAGGCACTTGTCAACAAACTCAACAATGCCCTTTTTAATGCCTTGCCACCAATAAACCTCTCTGAAATTGGGGTACATCTTTGTGGAACCTAGATGAATGGAATATCTTTAGCTATGAGATTGCTCCATGATCCTCTTTTCCATCCATAGGTACACAAAACCTACCTTGATAATTTAGCAAAACATCTCCCTCTTGTTCAAAAGCCAAAACTCTTTGCTTATGAACAGTTTCCTTTAATTCAAGCAATATGGGTCATGGTCTTGATTCTCTTTCACCTCTGACACTAGGGATGACTCCACCCCATTGGGCACTACTATTCATCCTTTTGTGGAATCCATAAGTATTACTTTCAGGGCGTGCAAGTCTATGCACATATTTTTCTAAATCCCTCTTTTCTTCTTCAACATGGCTGGTACTTGATACACTCAATACTTACTTCTCAAATAAGAAGTACAGAGGTCATCAAGTAAAGAACCCAACTAATGAGGTTAGGATCGTTCCCACGAGGACAATAGTTCAGACTTAACTTCAATCTATTATGACTACTATTTACTCAATTATTTTCATGGAAAATAAAGACATTAAAAGGGGGGGGGGGTTATTTTTAAATGAATGAAAATAATTAGGTAAATCAAAATTGACAACTAACAGATTCAAATGTTTTGAGTTTAATCAATTAATAAAAGTAACTAGGGTGATGTGTTCCCCACAGGTTCCTAAGTTGATAATTCTAACTATAACAATTCTTTCTTAGTATCTTGCATACAAAGTGATAAGCTATGTATTTCTAAATACATGGTCGGGCATCTAGAAAATTTCACTGCGCACATAGTTCCGGCTACGTGTGTTGTTATACTAACCCTTACCTTTACTTCATATTAAGCATTTTATTCCATATTTGACTAAGTTATTACCTCGTACCAATCAATACTAACCAATTAGATAGTATACACTAAACCTATTTTGATAATTCTTTTCCTATTATCTCCCTCCTTGGGTCGTCAAGTAGCATTAAGGTGAGTTCTAACGTTGGTCATCCTTTAAAAAGACTTCTAAGCAAAAGAATTATCAATATATACAAGACATTATTATAGAATTGTTATTTTAGTTAGGTTTTACCTTATTATTTGCCCATGGTTCCCACAACCCTAGTTATGGAGTTTAGTTATCCATAAACATAATCACAATATTCAAATCCGTAATATATGAATTCATGAACTTACTTCAATGAGAAAGAATAAAATCCTGAAATTCACTTGATTATTCAACAAAATCGCCAACAATCAATTATTGAAAAAGTGTAACAATCCAAAGTGTATTAATCAATATAATATCCTGACAAATAATATAACATAAAAGTGTCTAAGAACCAAGAGCCTAACCCCAAAAACCGAGTTTTTTTGAACTATTTATTAAAAAGCAAAAACCTTATCAAAGAAGGACTCTATTTGCTGAAAATCTGTCAAAACGCGGCTGGGTCGCCAAACCTTGAGACGGGTCATTGTGGTCATGACGGGACGTCATGGACTCCGTCGTCCCATACTTTGCAAATTCTTCTGTTTCTCTCTTCATTACCCTCGACGCCATGTATGAC
Source organism: Solanum arcanum (assembly GCA_027789145.1). Taxonomy (NCBI): domain Eukaryota; kingdom Viridiplantae; phylum Streptophyta; class Magnoliopsida; order Solanales; family Solanaceae; genus Solanum; species Solanum arcanum. The sequence continues at coordinate 20,187,038 of CM050941.1, forward strand.
GGATCGTCACAGGCATAATGATCCGTGGAGGGTCTCTGTTCCATAGCACTTAAACTCTTAGAATTTGGGTACTGGGACTTCTTCTCTGATCTTCATGACAAACCAGCTGGACGGACCATTATGGCTAGCACGGTCCATCACGCACTTCGTAGCCCCACACTTGGTCAGACTTTCCCATCTTCCTTCAACAGCTTCACAGTGATGCCTCCTACAGACCGTCATAGGCACGATGGACCGTCACAAGCTCCGTAGGTGGTACATTTCTGCATTTCTTGCTCAAAAACTTCCACGTTCATCTTTAGACAGATTTCCTGCAAATAAAGAGTAACTTAAATAAAAATTAATACAAAAAGGCTTTTGGACACAAACTTAACATAAGGAAAAAGCATTAACAATACAATCAAACCACTATATATCAAAACCCTAAACTTAAATTGGTTGTTTGTCCTCAAGGGACGCACTATGACTCACTCCAAAATCTTTGTACAGTAGTATCCATGTTTTATCTTTCGCAATCATTTGGCTGTAAATCCCCATCAGTCTCAACATATTTATGCTTGCTATCACTATTAGGCTAGAATTATGTGGAATCAGACCTTGACACAGACTCACAACGCACTAACACCTATCCTCTTCAATTTCTCACCGATGTGCTAATATCTCTGGTATTGCAACTAGTGTCCTCACATAAAAACAATATCCTCATTTTTCACACAATGATTTTAGTTTAAGTATAAGGATTAGTTTTCAACACTCACTCTCAGAACATATTCACAACTCATTCATACATTTTGCCATAAGTTTCCCTTATTTTCACTATTTAAGTTCACTATATAACTTTTTAGGATCACAATAGGACTTTCTTATCTTGTAACATAGGCTCAGGGTAAGGTAGGATATATTTAAGTATACTTTAGTGACTTCTTGCCCTCCTTGACATATCGGCTAAACATACAACCTTTTATCATTTTATTTCACCCAGTTTCTCATATTCTTTCACCTGGCTATTTTCTGTTCTATCTTCATTTGTGTAAGTGACTCTCTTCTTTTCTTGCTTCTATTTATTGTATATTTTTTTTATCTCACATTTCTTTCAACTGATTCTTGAGTCACTTTACTTTTGTTCTTTCTCTCTCTTTGTTCTTTCAACCCCACTTTCCAGAGCATTCCTCATAATAGCCACTCTCAACTCATGGCAATACCATTAGTCAAAGTACATAATACCCAAAGTTGGGTCAGGGCCATAAAAAAGTTTTATACTGCATTAGCAACCCTCAACTTCTGTTTTTTGCATAAGTTGAGGTTCAGATGTCTAAGGAAGGACCAGGGCCAACACATTATTCCATGAAAAGATAAGTTAGGTTTAAAAAGAAAGTTCTAGTTTAAGCTCAAATCATTTGGATGAAAAAAGGATTAATTTCATTTTTTTAATTCAGGCTAAAAATGGGCTATATTGAACAAGGGCCTATGGTCCTTTCCTAATTGTCTATTACTACTTACTTTTAGCAGGATTAGCCAGGCAATTTCTTGCTCGGTACAGATAGTGGACTAATCAAATCATCCTCACATTCACTAGACATCTCATTACTCTACCAAATTATCAGACAAGTAGTTCGAATTTTAGAATTAGGGTCATGCAGTGGTGTATCTCTATGTCATGATTAGAGCCACACATTTATCAATTACGATGCCTAGTCATGCATAATTTTCATTTCATCAGGATATCATTTTAGCCATCATGCTTCAGAGTTAAACTATGCACACAAGATATAAACATGTCGGTTCAATAGTAAAATTAATCTGTCTCTTGGGGAAAAAGAACACATGCAAGAAAAACCTAAAAAGGATAGTGAATTTGGCTACTCAGACTTAACCCTAGCACTCAATTTCAATTTACCCCACCCCCAACAAAAAGACATGCAATTGTCCCCAATGCATAAAAAATTGAAATTAGAGAGTGGTAGGTGAAGCAAAACTTGGACGCAAAGCGCCGACGATCAGCAAGCTGGTGGGTCCGATTCCCCGGAACCAAGTACCTCTTTAATCTGGACACCCTCAATAGTGTGCTCATCAACAAAATCACTATCAACAGTGCCTCCCGCTATCTCTAATATTTTGGAGCTAGATGCCCAAGGAACTAACTCTACATCCCTCATACGACGCGCCTCCTCATCTGCAAGTGAGGCTCTCCAAGCAGGCTTCATCTCACGTCGCTCCTTCTTCCGTGCTCTAGCCTCATCCTCTTTGCGACCCCTACACCTCTTGGCATGCTCTCAAGGGGAGGTGGTGGAATCTCATAAGTGGCGAATAAGGCCGCTGTCACTGTGTCCTCACCAGTCTCTGCAGAGGGCCATCAGACTCAGGCACCTGAGCCTCTAGGATCATATCGATGTCTGCGCAAAGACTCTCGACCGCAGCGTGAAGGGTTGACACATCCATCTGAGGGGATGGACAGGCTAGCACCCATAACTCAAAAGTGTCCAAGCGCTGATGAACCTAAGCGATCTTCCGCTCTGTGAGATGGCTCATTCTCCACTCCAAGCGCTCTTCTACCTCAACAATAGACCTCTGTATCCAAGGCTGGATGTGAAGCAGAAGTGTAGACATCTGTGCCTCTAGTTTCTTTACCCTAGCAAGCGAGACCAGAGAGGGGAAAGGGGGATGAGCGAGAGGAGCTTGGGTTAGTGCTACTACAAGGGATAGACTCGATCAGGGTTGTGTTAGTGGAAGCAAACTGCGTAACTGTGCAAGCCTATGCTACAGTATCAGCCAAATTGTCACCAAGTGGAGGCAACTCTGGAAAGGGCCCTCTGCGTGGAGCAAACTCATTGGCCTCATCCCTGATCAGGCTGATATCAACAGTGCCCAGCGGGGTCTTGATCTGATCAATGTTCCAGATAGGCACACCTACAGACCTGCATAAAGGAAATATTACGCACGGGAAAGGGTAAGTAGTTGCGACCTTAAAAGCCCTCTCGTATATGACCGCTTGTAGGAGTCAAGCAAAGCCCACCTCAAATCGGGCTATCATTGTCTCCATTAGAACTGCAGAATCCCATGGGACTATATTATCAGCAGCTGTGGGGGAAAGGCAGTGGCAGACAATCAATAATAATAACTTAGCCCTGAAGGTAAGGTTAGCTTTCTAGACGGCTCCCATCGGCTCGGTTACCCAGTACGCACCCTTTCCATCAACAGACAAGTGCAGGGCCATCCACCTCATAGTGGTCTCTCTCAGCGATGGATCACGCAAAAATTGACCATCTTTGACAATATTTCATCGGTTGTCCAACTCGGCGGTGAATGCGTCCGGTTGGAATCAACATCCTCGCTGTATAGATACCAACGGATGGTAGGCAGGGAGATATCAACCTAAATTCCACGTACTCGGACATGCTCCAGTGGGTGTTTGGCGGGGGCACCCCGCCTATCAATCTATGTTGTGAGAGTAGCCACATAGGAGGCATAAACTCTTGGACCATTCTTCACTATAACGGGCCAATGAACATGCTCTCCACTCCAGTCGGTGTCTGGTTAAGAGATTGTGGATCTCTGGCATAGTTGGGAAACTACCTGTAAGGACCAGCCTCTCAAAAATAAGGGTCTGTTTCATGACTCCTTTATCATTCAGAAACTTTACGTCTGAATAAACTTGACACTGCCCATCGATACACCACCGGTTGGGCTGGTCGGCAACTGGTGTGAGAGTATGAGTCGGTGAGCCAGGTGTGCAACTGTGGCAGGTGAAGGGACCTCAACAGATCTGAGGCTTCCTACGACCATAAAACTCCTAAGGATCCAGACGCTCCTTTTTCATGAATAATTGGCACTGAAGGTGTGCTGGTCAGTGTACGCTCCTCATCAAAGATGGAGTCATTGACTACGCGGGACGCCACCTTTTTGGGCATAACTCTTGCAGTACGTGCAGCTCGGTATGGGGTGGAAGTTCCAAGGGGCACGTATTCGGGGTCACGCTTATCATTGGAGAAAATGACCAGGCAGGATGACGGGGCGACAAACTTCGTTTGCCCAAGTGCATAGACTCGATCTTGTTTTGGTTCCATAATAGATAGTACCTGTAAAGAATCAATATTAGTAATAGAAGGAGCAAACAATACAAGCAAAACGACACAAAATAAATAAAAGAGTAAAGATGTAATGACATTTCTATAGTAACAGTGAAACAAGATGGACCAGGTGACGGCTCGTCGTGAGTACGACACACCGTCATGGGGTCCGTCATGTTTTACTTAAACTATATTTATATGGAGACCCCTGAAGGAAAGTCTCTGACAGTTATGATGGTTAATCAGGACAGACAGTTGTGATGATGACGGTCCGTTGTCGATGTGCATCGTGGGACACTTTGAAAAAGTATGGAGATCCTTAAGAGAAGGGTGTCTGACCGTCATGACGGTGATGCAGGACGGACCATCGAAGGTATGACGGTCCATCGTAGATTTCCGTTAGAGGACACTTAGTAAAAGTGAGAGACCCTTAGGAATAGGGTCTGTGACAACCAGAATGGTTGTGCAGGAACAACCATTATGGGAACGACGGTCCGTCGCATATGTCCGTTGGAGGACACTTATAAAAAGTGAGACACCCTTAGGAATACGGTCTCTAACAACCAGAACGATTGTGCAGGACGGACCGTCATGGGAACGATGGTTTGTTGCATGTGTATGTTGCTAGACACTTGGAGAAAATTCGACAGTGAGATGTCGAGGATGTTGGCACAGTCTCTATGATGATCCGTCGTGGGTACGACGGTCCATCATCGAGGTCTTGTTCTGTCATTCAATGAAATAACAGGGGATGCCACAATCATCCCCTATGACCCAAATGTAATTTTTAGTGTTTTAACCTACATGTGTCTAACCCAAATTCCTAGTAAAGTAGCAATGTTAAAGCACCCATTTCAAGAGTTTAACTAGGAAATTTTGAGGATTCTCAACCTTGGTTAGATAGAATATGTATTAAAGAATGAATCCATCAATAAGAAATCGTCTAATACTAATTGATAAATAAAAATTCAATGTAAATGGGTAGAAATGAGAGATACATACCTGATAATTCGAGAAAGACAAGCGAGAAAGGTACTTGGTGACTGAGTAGAGAACCATAATAGCAGACTCCCACTAGTAGTGAGTGGAATTTAGGAATTTGGGAAAATGATTGGTTGAAAGAGAGGTAGGAAATTAGAAGTTTAAAAGGGAGGAAAATGGGAGGAAGAGGGGAGGAAATGGGTGAAATGAAGGGTAGGGTTTCTAAATGTTAAGAATTTATTAAAAAACCCAACAGGGTCAGGTCGGGTACGCTTCATTAATGATGCGACGATTCCCCGATGACAGTCCGTCGATGTTGTGATGGTCCTTCATTAGTTCCATCGCATGTGCTCTAGTTTTGAAAATAACTAAAAGACGTACTTGCCACGACAGATTCATGTGATAGTCCGTCGCGTTCGTGGCGGGCCGTTGATGGGTCCGTCAGTGATTGCTACAGAGTGATTTTCTGCATAATTTCCTGGTGGTATACCTGCAAATTTAAAAACCCATTAGTAAAGAATTCTACCATTACTATAAAGAAAAACTATAAGTATTGGGTTGCCTCCCAACAAGCGCCTGAGTTAACGTTGCGGCACGACTGAGGACACTTGATTACATAGACTACATCAAGATGATATGACTCGATCAATTCATTCACTGATTTAGCATGCCCGTAACAGATTTTTTTGTGTTGTCCATTCACCTTGAACCGCACACCCTCCTTAGTTTCCAACTCAACTGCTCCATGAGGGAATAGTTGGGTAACCAAGTAAGGACCAGTCCATTTGGACTTGATCTTGCCCGGAAACCAACGCAACCTAGAATTGTATAAAAGAACCCAATCCCTAACCATATACTCTCATTTTTCACTTTGTAGGTCATGGTGCTTCTTCATCTTTTCTTTGTAGGATATAGCAGATACCGATTGGAGCTCACCACTCTGCCTCATGGACCTACAAAATGTTGAAGGTCACTTCTTCATTGTTTAATAAAAATTTCATTTGCCCCTTTTCCATATCAACTAAGGCTCTACACATAGCAAGGAATGGCCTCCCAAGAATAATCGGCACTTCAAAATAAACATCACAATCGAGAATAACAAAATCAGCCGGAAATATGAATGACTCCACTTTTACTAGCACATCGTGGAGTATCCCTATAGGCCTTTTGACTGTTTGATCAGCCATTAGTAGCCTCATTGCAGTGGGATTTGGGTCACCCAAACCCAACTTCTTGTAAATCGAGAGGGGCATGAGATTTACGCTTGGCCGCAAATCACATAATGCTTTCGCAAAATGTAATGACCCGACTGTACTAGGAAAAGTAAATGTACCCGGATCTTCTTTCTTTGGTATGAGAGATCTTGTAGCAATAGCACTAAAATGATGCATTCTATCATCATCCTCGAAAGTGACCGATCTTTTCTTTGTAACCAGATCTTTCTTAAACTTGGCATAATCGGGCATTTGTTCTAAAGCTTCTAACAAAGGGATATTGATAGAAAGTTGTTTCAACATTGTTATAAAATGCTGATATATACCATCCTCTGTCTTTTTCACTAATCTTTGAGGAAAGGATGGTGGTTTTCTAGGCATGGGAATTGCCTTTATAGTTACTTCTGCATCTTTTCCAGTGCTATCTTCTGCTTCACCACTATCCTCTACCACCTTATCATTATCCTCTATCACATTTTCCTCATTAGAAGGCATAGGTGGGTCAATGGTTTGCTTACCACCCGAGTAGTAATTGCCATACAGTGTGCATTATTTTTCAGATTTTGGACAGTGTTGCTAGGAAGAGTGCTCGGTTGCCGTGTGTTCACAGTCGCAGATAATTGGGCCATTTGAAACTCTATCTTATTAATTGATATTGTATCTGTATCGGCTTTCTTCCTAATACCCTCTAAATCACTCCTTAACTCTTTAACGTGCTCATTATTAGCATCGAACCTCCTCATCATTTTGTGAAACATATCCTCAACTCGTGCCATACTATCACCACAATCCCTAGGATTAACTTCACGATTTTGAGAAGGGACATAGGGCCCATTCCTATCATTTATGTTACCATAGTTACCCCTGCTGAAGTTTTTTTCACGATTGTAGTTTCCATCTCTGACATAATGACCCTTACTGTTATGGCTACAATTGATCCGACCTTGGTTCCCTTGAGCTTGGTGCCAATTATCCTTATTTAAGCCTTGAGCAGTCAGTCGAAAACCCCCCGTCTGCTAGTTTACCGCATAGGAATCCTCCGCATAATAGCATTCATCATTTGGTGGTGGTGGTTTAGACAAGTAGTTAACTGCATCTATCTTTTCTGCACCCCAATGATATGTTTCAATACCAACCCAAGATCAGTTCTCATCTTAACCATCTCTTCACGAATCTCATATGTGGCTGGGTTGTGAGTGGATTGCACTGCAAAGGTGTTTCTCCCAGTATCTGACTTCCTAGTTCTCCAAGCTTTATTGTTCCGATAGATTTTCTCTAACTATTCAGCAATCTCAGCATTAGGACACTCCCTATATGAACCAACCGCTAAAGCATCCAACATATCTTTATTATTATCATCCTGTCCCCAATAGAAGTATTCCTTAAGTGACTCATCATTTATGCGGTGATTGTGGACGCTTCTCAAAAACGAGGTAACTCTATCCCAAGAACTACTAACTGACTCTCCTGGTAGTGCCACAAAGTTGTTCACTTTGTCTTTGTGGTTTAGTTTTTTTGAGACTGGGAAGTAGCTTGCTATGAAAACGTCCCTTAGTTGGTTACAAGTGAAAATTGAGTTATAAGGGAGCTAAGTGAACCAAATAGCAGCCTCTCCCGTCAGTAAGAGAGGAAACACTCTTAGCGCTATTACATCCAAGTCCATGTCAGGCCTCCCTACACAGCTTTTACACACTGCCCTTGCCTTAGCTATATGGGCATGTGGATCCTCAAAAGGTAGCCCTGAATACAAACCTCTGGCACTGAGCAATTGCATCAGGCTACTAGTTACCACAAAGGTGTGGCCTGGCGGGAGAGGGGAAAGACAAGTGGCCCATCGGAGTCTGTTATATTGTCATAGCCTCTGTAATATTCTTGGGGCCGTGGAGCGAGATTTCGTCCCCTCTATTAGTTTTCACCCAGAGCATCGGGTAACAACTGACCATGAACATCTGCCGAAGTTGGGATGTTCTGGTTTGGATCATCATCATTAATACACATGTTTTGATTCATGTTGCCTAGTGTACGCTCTAATTCGTGATTGTAGGGAAACAAGGGTTCTCGTCCTCTCCTTGTATTTCGCATACAAGGAAGATAGTTCTACAATAGTAAAAAACAATAAACAAAGTAAAACTAAGAAAACATTGACTAAATTTTAGTAATAACTTTAAGTTAATCTAAAAGCTACTTTCCCCGGCAGCGACGCCAAAATTTGAAACGTTCAAGCTTACTTCTCAAACAAGAAGTAAAGTGGTCCTATCAAGTAAAGAACCAAACTAATGAGGTTAGGATCTTTCCCACGAGGAAAATAGTTCATAATTAACTTCAACCTATTATTACTACTATTTAGTTAATTAATTCCGTGGAAAACAAAGACAATAAAAGGGGGGTTTTTTATTTCTAAATCAATGAAAATAATTATCTTAATTAAAGTAGACAACTTAAAGATTCAAATGTTGGAGTTTAATCAATTAATAAAAGTTACTAGGGTTTACGTGTTCCCCACAGGTTCCTAACTTGATAATTCTAACTATAACAATTCTTTTCTAGTATCTTGCATGCAAAATGATAAGTTATGTATTTCTAAATCCTTCGTCTGGCATCTAGAAAATTTCACTCGGTACCTTGGTACGGCTACGTGTGTTGCTATATTAACCCTTACCATGACTTCATATTAAGCATTGTTTTTTATATTTGACTAAGTTATAACCTCATACCAATCAATACTAGCCAATTAGATAGTATAAACTAAATCTATGTTGATAATTCTTTTCATATTATCTACCTCCGTGGTCCAGCAAGTAGCATTAAGTCAAGTTCTAACGTTGGCCATCCGTTAAAAAGACTTCTAAGTGAAAGAATTATCAATACATGCAAGACCTATTCAAAAATTGTTATTTTAGTTAGGTGTTACCTCATTATTCGCCCATGGTTCCCACAAACCTAGTTGTGGAGTTTAGTTAACAATAGTCATAATCACAATATTCAAGTATGTAATATAATATTTCATGCACTTACTTCAATGAGAAAGAATAAAATTCAGAAATTCACTTGATTAATCAACAAAATCACCAATAATCAATTACTGAAAAAAGTTTAACAATCCAAAGTGTAATAATCAATATAATTTCCTCACAAAGAATATAACATAAAAGTGTCTAATAACAAAGAGTCTAACCCCAAAAACGAAGTTTTTTTGAACCATTTATAAAAAAACAAAAACCTTATTTAAGAAGGACTCTATTTTCTGAAAATCTATCAAAAACGCGGTTGGGTCTATGAACTTCGCAACAGGTCGTCATGGTCACGAAGGGCCGTCATGGACTCCGTCGTCCCATACCTTGAAAATTCTTCTTCTGCTCTCTTCATTACCTTTGACGGCAGGTATGACGGATCTTCACAGGCACAACGGTCCGTTGAGGGTCTCCGTTCCATAACAGTTAAACTCTTGGAATTTGGGTACTGGATCTTCATGACGAACCAGCAGAATGGATCGTCATGGCTCCGACGGTCCATCACGCACTTCGTAGCCCCACACTTGGTCAGACTTCCCCATCTTCAATAGATTCACTATGATGCCTCCTACAGACCGTCAGAGGCACGATGGACCGTCACAAGCTCCGTAGGTGGTACATTTCTGCATTTCTTGCTCAAAAACTTCCGCATTCATATTTAGACAGATTTCCTACAAATAAAGAGTAACTTACATAAAAATTAATACAAAAAGGATTTTGGACACACACTAATCTTAAATAGAAAGCATTAACGATACTTTGAAACCACGGTATATATTAGTATTACCCATGGATAACCTACTTAGAGCATCAACAACCACATTAGCCTTACCTGGTTGGTAAAGAATACTTATGGAATAATCCTTGAGTAATTCTAACCAGCTCCTCTGTGTAAGATTGAACTCTTTTAGTCTAACAGATATTGTAAGATCTTTTGATCAGTGAATATGTGAACATGAGCACCATTAAAAGTAGTGACACCATAATTTCAAAGAGAAAAGTACATCCAATTCTATGTCATGGGTTTGATAATTCTTCTCATGCACCTTCATTTGTGTGGAGGCAAAAGATATAACTTTACCATTTTTCATTAACACACAACCCAAACCAACTCTTGATGCGCCACTGTACAACACAAAACCTTGGGTACCCTCTCGTAAGGTTAAAACCCAAATATTAGTCAACCTATTTTTCAACTCTCGAAAGCTTTTCTCACAAGCTTCAGACCATTGAAACTTAATTATTTTCTTGACTCTGCTTGGTCAAAGGAGTTTATATAGATGAAAACCCCTCAACAAATCTTTTATAGTAGACAGCCCAACCCAAGAAACCCCTTATATTAGTTAGAGATGTGGTTCTAGGCCAACTTGGGCCTGCTACTATCTTTTAGGTATCAACTCTAATCCTATCACCAGAAATGATGTAGCATAGGAATGCCATAGACCTATGCCAAAACTCACACTTAGAGAAATTTTCATATGACTCCTTCTCTTTAAAAGTCAGAAGAATTATGCTGAGGTGATTAACATGATCTTCTTTATTTCATGAATAGATTAGTATGTCATCTATGAAGACAATAACAAACAAATCCAAATATGTTTTGAAGACTCTATTCGTAAGATCCAATAACGTTGAAGAAGCACTTGTCAAACCAAATGACAAGATCAAAAACTCATAATGCCCATATCTGGTTCTAAAAGTTGTGTTTGGAATATCATATTCCCTAACTTTCAACTAATTGTAGCCTGATCTGAAATCAGTTTTTGAGAAGCATGAAGCACCCCTATGTTAGTCAAAAAGATCATCTATCCTTGGAAAAGGATACTTATTTTTTATTGTAACCTTTTTCAATTGGTGGTAGTGTATACACATACTAAGGGAACCATCCTCTTTCTCACAAACAAGACCGGAGATCCCCAAGGTGAGACACTTGGTCGAAGAAAACCCTTATATAATGGATCTTTCAATTGTTCTTTCATCTCTTTTAACTCTGATGGTTCCATTTTGTATGGAAAAATAGAAATAGGACGAGTACATTGAAGAAGATATATACCAAAATCTTTCTCTCAAGAGGAGAGACTCCGGGAAGATCATCTTGAAAGTCTTCTGAAAACTCTTTCACTATTGGAACTGAATGAATAAGAGTTACTTAAAATTAGAGTCATTAATGTGGACTAGGTAATAGACATAGTCCTTAGAAACTAATTTCCTCGCCTTAAGATACAAAATTAATGGACCCTTAGGCACTATGAATAACTTTTTTATCCTAAGACTGGCTCATTTGGAAACTGAAACTTGACTACTCAATCCCTACAATAAACTGGGACATAACAAGCATGAATTCGTCTATACAAACAATGAAATCAAAGTCTATGATGTCTAGCTCAAATAAATCAGCCATGGTATTCTCGTGATTGATGAAAATAGGACAATCACGATAGACCCTTTCCGCTAGAATATAATCTCCAACAAGGGTAAAAAAATTGAATGGTTCACTAAGTTTCTCAATAATAATATCAAAGTGCATGGCAACAAATGGAGTTACAAAATATAACCTCTCTCATGGGTCTAGCAATGCATAAATAGTAATGTCAATGACTTGAATCATAGCAGTAACAACGTGTGGCGAATTCTCATGTTCTTGGCGATTGTTGAGAGAATACAAGAGGTTTTTTCCTCTGCAAACACCAGAAGTAGCTTCCGTAGGTGCAGCTCTATATGGTGGAGAAACTAATGAAGACTGAGCTTTCTTTCCCCCATTACTACTGTCTTGCTTGTTCTTTGGACACTCCCTCATGAAATGTCCGGTCTGACCAAACTTGAAGAAACCCGTGGAGCCATCAAAATAAAACCAGAGTAATTTCTACCATACTTAGTGCATGCATGAGGCTTACTAATTTTCTACGCCATGCTACCCGGTGATAATGTAGGCTTAGCTCGAGAGATCTAACCATGATGCTCAACTCTGTCTCTGGACACAAGTGCACTAGAAGATGATGGTGCAGGCTCCTTTTTCTTCTGAAGCAATGGCCGATTTGAACCACTTTTCAGCAGCCAATACTCATTCATAGTCTTAGATTTCTTATTTCTATACTCCTATTGGTCCCTCAACTATTCTTCCTCTACCTTCTGTACGTAGATCATCTACCTCGAAATGTCCGTGTCTCCAATAAGCATTGCATCCCTAACATCTTTGCTTGAAGAAAGAACCAATTCATAACGAACAAACTCATCCTACTCTTCATGTACTTAACCATCTCTGAAGCATAACGATATAGTTGGATGAATTTTAACACATAATCATGCACAATTAGCGAGTCCTTCATAAGAGTAAAGAACTCACGTACTTCTGCCACTCATAGTTCTCAGGGAATGAAATGCCATAGAAAGGACTCTTCAAAACAAGCCTAAATCGCAGGTGCTGAATCTGCATCTCTACCCTATTTCCACTAATCAAACCATGTTCTAGCAATGCCCTTGAGTTGAAAAGCTACTAGCTCAACTCTCTCAGTGTCAGCAACATGCATCACCTTGAAAACCATTTTCAGTTCCTTAGTAATGTTGTCTGGGTCCTCAGTAGTTCTCGAACAAGTAAACTTGGGTGATTCATCCTAAAAAAAAATAATTCTCGAAGTGTCAGCCCCTTCTTGTTGAGATCCTCTTTGTTGACAAACCTAGTTTCTCATAGCTTGATTCGGCATCCCTATAGCCTCACGAAACTCAGAGATGGTAACTTCCCCTTGAGGTTGCACTTCAGGTGCATTAGCAAATACTTGTTCTTGAGGAATACCTCTTGCTTCTCTTCGTGGGGGCATGGTTATCTGAAACACGTGCAACACTAATTAGAGAGAGACTTTTAGAGAAAAAATCTAACACTCAAGTGAGAGATTCCTAAATTTTGTAGCCTCCTAATCATAGATGTGGAGCTCTTCACACTGATGACTTAGACTCTAGAGACACAACTTCATAGACTCCCTACGACTCTTAAATCTTATTCTTTAATATCATGTTTGTCACGTCCCAAGCCTGAACCCTAGACATGGTCGGCACCCAATAACCATTGCGGCCTTGAGAGGATACTTGTCCTAGTTTACTTAACTCAATGGTGGACTTAAACATAAGATATATTCAAGAAATAGCTTTAAAGATAATAAATCGCCAAAGTGGCAACCCCAAGTCTTTGTCGATTACAAGTTAAAAAAGGACTAATAAAACTAGTACCATCTATCTATGAAGCCTCTAAAATAACGAGTAATGTTGTGGCAGGACCCCCAATCATCCTAACCACCGAAAACTAAAAGAAATATTTAAATGCTAAATATGTTGTATGGAATGAAGGGAAGGTCACCAACTGACTCTGAGATGCTCACTCGATCAATGATATGATGAATGTTGATCCAAGTTACCTGTGTCTACATTATGATACGATGCAGGACAAATAGCATTAGTACATTGAATGTACGAGTATGTGAGTTTGAATGCTAACAATACTTAAGCTTGAAAATGAGTAAGAAGGAACACTTACCATGGTTCTACTCAACTCATAAATCACTAACTTATTTTAATAAAATGTAATTTAATAGTAAGTGCAATATAAATAAAAGCTATCTAAATACATGTTATAAACTCTAAATGTATACAAGGATACACTAAACTCTAAGATGTATGTAAAAAATACAAATAACTTATGTATATAAATATACATAAACTGACGTGGGAGTTTATCTAATAGACAATCATCAATTAAGAGCTATAGTGATGATAAAATGATCTACTCCTCGTTTCCCGCGCATCTTATACCCGGCCAAAGGTATAAATCATGAACAACTTAATGGATCCACTAGTCTACTGTGAAATAGGTTCATCTAAAAAGTATGACCCCTTTTCTACCCATGGTGTCTTCGTGGTTTATGAGCGTTGTTAGTTTTCTAAACTCTCCCTATATCGGTGCTCAATAATACTGTAAAAAATTTACTGGCTCTTATGTTTTAAAAACATACTGATTATGTGGTTTTAGATTAGTGTTCAAAATACTTAGCTCAATGTCTATCTTAAAAATCTTAGTTTCCCTCCTTGCTTCTTTTCGATAGCTATAGTTCTTTTTCGAAAACTCGCCCTAAGGCTCCATGGGAATTAAAGTCTCATTACTTGTTTAAATTTGGAAAATATATAAAGTATCTTAGGGAATAGAAAGTCCCCATATACCTTTGAAGAAAAGAACTTCAACTTAACTTTTTGTTTTGCTTGGAACGTGAGTCTTAAAACAAAGTTACCATGTTTAAATAAGACTCTTGAAAACCTTTAAGAAATTTACTTTGACTTACCTCTTATGTTTAGATTTTTATGACTAGCATTACGGTTAGTCAAAATTATTGAAGCAGAATTAAGATGAAATAGAAAAAAAAATTAATCTGAGTCCATAGAAACAATTTTGTTTTCTTAGAAATTTAATACCTTCGTTCTACACGAGGTTGAATAACTTCAATAACTTCAGAGAACGTAAGAGTAGTAACAAGAACACACAAAGAATAGATCGATCGAGAATTTTGTTTATGAGAGAAAATGTATGCAGAGAGGAAAAATTTCATTGTTTGAAAAAACAAATAGACTTCCTTTGTATAGCCATTTTCAGCAAGAAACATGTCTATTCAGACAATTATCTTCAGACCAGTTTTTTCTACAAAGTTTTGTCTTTTAGGAAATATAATGACTTCTCGAAAAGATGTATCTTTTGGAAAAAATAACAAATTTTCGGAAGGAACATATCATTATTACCATTTCACGTGAATTTCAAATAAATTTTGTTGCGCCATAATTAATTATGTTATGTTACTAATATTCTAAATTAAATCACAAGACACAAGAAATTGATTAAAACGATTTATTTGTTTAACAGAATTGATAAAATAACCTTTTTTAAAAAAAGTTATCAATTAATCACATCATTTGTCAAATCCAAAAATGAAGACGAAACCAAAGTCGATGCCCAGACCGAGGCCAAGTGCGTGACCACGACAGCGCGAGGGGGAACATCTTCTTAACCCTTTAAGAAGTAAAGGAAGTGTTTCCTAATATAAGGACAACAATTTCCTTTTTTCTACCAATATGGGAGAAATGGCTCTTCTATTTTTCCATTCACATTTTGCTAAACCAAACAATATTAACATGAATGGGAAATGGATATTGTTAAAACATATGCATGAAAAACTTGTGTGTCTTGTATGGAAGGGTTAATCACATCTTGATATGTAGGTTTCCCTTTAAAATTTCCATAGTGAACACTCATAGAATATACTCGGTCAATCGGTAGATTTGGTATCTTTGAACTATTGATCTTTGGTGTATACCCTCATAAATCAAACAATCAACCCTTGAACTATTCTTAGTTCTCATTGTTTTCTTCGTTTCATACATGAACACATCTCGGTTAGTAAGTGCTTAGACAATTGCCCTTGTTGAATTCTCCTTGAAGTGACTTACACTTCACATAGGTAGTCTCTAAACATATTATCTTGTCGATACACTATTTAGTATTCCTTATATTCAACTTTAAAAACACTAAAGTCCTTGTGCCTTTATCCAGGTTTCTGAACATTGTCTCATCATTAAAATAGACCATAAAATTATTTTTTTAACAATGTTGAACCATCATCGATGACTTTGTTTTACCTCCTTGAACCTAGATCTTGGGATCTCAAGTCTTCTAGGTAGAGTTACTTCCTCGATGAATTATTCTCGACCATAATCACATTCCCATCGATGATTTCTCAACTCCCTCTCTAGTTAGGCCTTTGTTAAGTGGATCAGATATCTTATCCTTTCACTTTACATGGTCAATTGTTATATTTCCACTAGTGAGTAGTTCTCTAACATAATTATGTCTTCATCTTATGTGACGATACTTGCCGTTATGCATAACACTTCAATCCCTTCCTATTTTGCAGCTCGATTATCACAGTGTATGCATATAGCGGCCATTGGTTTGGGACAAAATAGAATATCTTCTAAGAAATTCTTGAGTCATTCAGCTTCTTCACCATTCTTGTCTAAGGCGATGAGTTCAGACTCCATTGTAGAACGAGCTATACATGTTTGTTTTGATTATTTTTAAGATATTGCTCCTCCACTAATAGTGAAAATATATCCACTTGTGGATTTTATTTCAGTTGACCCAGTAATCCAATTTGCATCACTATCCTTCAAGAACTAGAGAATACTTGTTTTAATGCAATGCATAACTTTGAGTGTCATCCAAGAATCCCAAAACTCTCTTCATTTCCAACCAATGATTTTATTGGAATTACTTGTGTATCGACTCAGTTTACTGATAGTGCAATTGAGAATGACTTTCACCTTATTCTTGACAAGATGAAGTTCACATCAATTGGGGTCTTGGCCCTTTTGAAATTCAAATACTTGAATTTTTCAAGTACCTTTTGAATATAATGAGTATGAGGCAAAGCTAGATCGTTAGGAGTTTTGAGAATCTTAATTTTCAATATCACATCAGCAACTCCAAGATCTTTCATATTAAACTTACTAGCAAGCATACACTTAGTAGGTTGTACATTGGCAATATCCTTGCTCATTATTAGCATGTCATCCACATATATGCATATAATGACTTCCTGATTAGGAGTATCTTTAATATAAACACATTTATCACATTCTTTGATCATAAATCCATTTGGCAATATGATTTGGTCAAACATTGAATGCCAATATTTCGATGCTTGTTTTATTCCATAAAGTGTCTTAATAAGTTTACACACTTACTTTTCTTTGCCAACAACTAAAAAACCCTAAGGTTATCCATGTAAATTTCTTTCTCTAGCTCTCTGGTTAAGAAGGTGATTTTCACTTTGATTTGATGGATTTCAAGACCGTATACTGCATCTAGGGAAATTACCATTCGAATTGATGTAATCATAGTCGCTGGCGCGTGTGTATAAAAATAATCAAGAACTTCTTTCTGTCCAAAGCCTTTGACAATAAATCTTATTTTATATTTTTTAATTGTTCAATCATATTTAATCTTTTTTGTAAAGATCCATTTTGAAACCAAGGGTTTGTTTCTTGGAGGAAGATCAACCAACTCCCAAGTATGATTTCTTAGGATTGATTCCATCTCACTATTCACATCCTCCTTCCAAGAGGTTAAGTCGCTAGACAACATTGCTTACTTAAATGTTTGAGGCTCACTTTTAAGAAGGAATGTTACAACATCAGATTCAAATGAAGTATTTGCCCTTAAACGTTTATCATGCCTTGGACTCTCTTCATTGGTTTTATTCTCTTTTGGTTTGTCTCGTGGTTGTTTAGACCCCAACTAGATGACTTAAGTGTAGTTATATATGGACAGATATGTTAAAAAATCATCATTCTCTTATTCCATTACCGTATTATCATGAATATCCGAATGTTCAGACTTATGAACCAAAAAATGACATGCCTTACTGTTTGTGGCAAATCTAATGAATACACAATCGATAGTATTAGGCCATATTTTCACCCTCTTAGGTATAGGAACCTAGAATTTTGCTAGACACCCCCATAGTTTGAAATATTTCATGTTGGGTTTTTCTACCTTTCCATTTATCATATGTAATTCCATGTGTCTTTGTGTGAGGCACTCTATCAAGTATTCGATTTGTTGTAAGTATAGTTTTTTTCCACAAGTCTTGTGGTAAACCTGAACTTATAAGTAAGACTTTCATCATTTCCTTTAAAGTTTAATTTTTCCTTTCCGCAATCTCATTTGATTGTGGAGTGTAAGGAGCAGTACATTGATGGTTATTTTCCAAACATATTTCTCCGAATGGAGATTCATATATTATGCCTCTATCACTTCTGATCATTTTGATCTTTCTATCCAGCTGATTTTCAACATAATTTTATATTGACCTAAATGCAACTATTGTTTCATCCTTATCATTTAGCAAATAGACATAAAAATATCTAGTGCCATAGTTGATAAATGTATGAAATACTTTTCCCACCACGTGATTGTTTTGACTTCATATCACAAATTTCAGTGTGAATCAGTTCTAAGGGATTTGAATTCCTTTCAACAGATTTATAAGGATGTTTAGCATACATAGATTCAACGCAAATTTGAAATATTTGAAATAATCAATTTTGGCAAGGTTTTGTTATTAGCGTGTACCAAATGTTCATGCCATAAACATTTAGACTCACACAAGTAAGAAGAAAAAAAATTTTATTCATATCAACAACAATTACATTGAGTTTGAAAATGTCATCACTAAGGTAACCTTTTATCATCAGTCTTCTCCTTGCTTTTATGTTTCCAGTAATTTTTTAAGTCCGTCCACAAAGAGGTAACTTCTGAAGAAGGGAAGCCACTTGAAATGCATCATTCACAATAAATCCTCTATTAATGATTATGAGAGTATTAAGAATACCGTTAATATTTGCAATATAAGCATTAAATAAATTTATACCATCATCAAGGAGATCAAGAATTATGACCTGCAGTTCTTGAACTTGAGTGACGACGGTCTTACTATCTATCATCTTATAGTCCACAAATTTAGCCACAGAATTTCTTCATTCCGGCATCCTAAATTTTTGTACTTCTTTTCTAAATCATCATAGTGTTATTATGAGGTGTTTACATTGTTGTACGCATTGTATAAATCATCTTTCAGGCCACTCGGAATATAATTTTTACACAAAAGTCTGAGCGTGTCCATGCTTTTGTTAAAGATTCGTTCTTCTGGCGGAGTTTCATATGACATAAAAGAGAATATTCCATTAATGAACCTTTGCAGACTTAACTTAATGAGATAGAAGAACATATTCAGATTCCATTTCTTGAAGTCGATTCCAAAAAAATTGTAGGTTTCTATGTCGGTGCTAGGGTAGCACTTGAACAATTGTGTGCAACCGATGTTGTTGCAGCAGTGCTGTTCAACCATTTACTTGACTTGAATGAGTAATATTTCTGTCACAAATGACAGACAATTTAGTATGTGAAATACTAACACTAAAGGATAAATCCTTACACAACCTATTTATGATTTAACAATAAAGTTTTTATGTTCTTTTAATCATTAATGGAATGAATTTTAAAAATTCAAAGAGAGTAGAAAACCATAGAAGTTTTTATCTCTAGAAACCTCAAATACATAAACTATTAAATTTCTGAAGATTGTTATCACATGTATTATGGATAGTCATAATTAAAGAATCAGAATTGAAATCAAATAAAAAGAGTACTTTTAATCTGACTGTGAAAAACCAATACGTTTCCTTAAGAAATTTAATCCGCTCACTGTATCCGAGCTTGGAGATTCATTTCTCCTAAGATAAAACCGACTAACCTATAAATGGAGTAGCGGTACCTCAAACTCAATACCATAAGCTAATGTAAGAGTAGTTACAAGACCCCACACAGACTCGGTCGATCGAGAATTTTGTTTATGAGAGAAAATGTATGCAGATTGGAAAAAATTTCAGTGTTTGAAAAACGAAAGACGTCTTTTTTATGGTCATTTTAAGTAGGAAACATTTCTTTTCAGACAACTGTGTTCAGACCCCCTTTTCTAGAATGTTGTGACTTTTGTGAAAAGTAACGACTTTTTGTGAAAAATGTGTCTTTCGGGGAAAAATAACGACTCTTTGGAAAGAATAGATTTTTTTTACCATTTAATGGGAATTACACATAAATTTTGTTGCACGAAAATTAATTTTATTATTTAACTAACATTATGAATTGATTTATAAGAGAAAAGAAATTGATTAATAGGATTTATTTGATTAACAAAATTGAATCAATAAATTTTATCAAAAAATTATCAATTAATCACATCATTTTTCAAATCCAAATCCAAATCTCAAGTTGAAGCCAAGCGAAATACAACGACAGTTCGAGGGGGCACCTTATTTTTAACCCTTTATGAAGTCAGGGAAGTATTCCTAATATAAGGCCAACAATTTCCTTTCTTCTAACAATATGGGAGAAATAACTTTTCAGTTGCACTTTGCAAATGATATTTCATTTTTTCTCCGAAATCGGTTCCCTCACTTTCCATTTTTTGTTCTCTTTTCCCATTCAGATTTTGTTAAACACAACATAGACTTGACTCTTAACTTCCTTGAATTAGATCTAAACTTTCCTTGAATTGAATTATGGCTTCAAGGTTATGATTTGAGTTCTTCAATGATTTTAACGTGTTTAAAAATCATTTGAAGTAATTAGAATAATAGGTAGATGTTAATTTACCTTATAAGGACTTCAAACGACTAAACTACAAAAACTGGACAAAAAATGCCAATCCGGGTGCACTGGTTTCACGCCGCGCCAGGCTCTAGCATACTGCATGTGCGACACACTTCGCTTACCTAGGTGTGTCTAATGAACTTTCTATTCGGTTTTCAATTTGCAGATCGCCTAAATCTCCATTGTTTGATCCCCTAACACTTAGTATCATCAATACTATCAATACCCAAAAGATCTAACAAAAAACAAAATCTTAAACTACTAATCAACATCAATGGTTATTTAATCAACTCAACCAAAAGATATTCAACAAAATTTATCGAGAAGTCATTCAAATAATATAAACAACTCCAAGGCTAAAGAACTGAAGCAACAATTGTGTGCAGATGAATTATTCCAACAAGAAAGATCTTACATACCTTAATAGAGATCACCCCCGACGACTTCCACTAGAATCCTTTAACGTTCCTGGTGAAATCTTGATCTTTCTCTCTTCTTCTTTTCTTCTCTTTTCTCCGAAGCCCTAAGCATGAAACATTTTCTAATATGAACTAAAAATTGTTTTTACCCCAAATAAGCCCTTAAATGAATTAGGAAATAAATGAGTAAAAAGACTAGTCCCTCCCTTAAATCCGAATAGTACTTTTCTTAATTCAATAGAGCGACTTTCGAAAGGCTTATCTCCCTCATATGATAATCAAATTTCACAAACTCGGCATTGTTTAAGAGATCTTTCCAAAGGATTTCTAACCGTAACATGAACAACCTATAACTTATCCTGACTTAGAAATTGTGGCCGTTTAAAAATGAACAAAACCTCACTTTTTAAAGTTAGAAAATTTTCCAATTTTCTTTTTTCTTTCCAAAAGTGATCAATTTTCATTTTTTATCTTATTCTTGGCTATTACAAGATGTTATAAACATGGTATTTGTTTTGTTTGTATTATCTACATTTTTAAAAACTTAATAATTACTTTGAACACTTTGCCGTATGAAGTTCTAACCGAAACTCCATATTGAATTCTTTTTTGAGACATAAAATGGATTTGACAACAGCTAATATCTATGGCAAATGACCAATATTTAGATACATTTTTTGCGTTTAACTCCATTGCACTGAACCAACAATTTTTACACATAAGTGGCAAAATTGTCACAACGCGAGTCTACACCTTGGACGTCGCTGACACTAGACATCCATTTTTGGTCCACAAGTGAACTATCATCATTTCTTACTACAAGATTGAGATTAACTTAAGCACGCTATCTTAAAAACTGAATTAAATCCAATAAACTCAACCTCAAAATAATTTGCACAATACATAATAGATAACTTAGAGTGTGTAAAAACAACTCAAGGAAGATACAAACATAAAACTAAGTAACTTTGTTTATCTAAGAAACCTCTAATATTACAAAAAGATATCATTAAATCTCAAAATACTAATGGTAAGATAAAAGTGAACTCCCCTAGAATATAGCTCACCAAAGTTGACTAGAACTGCAAGTGGTATCAGCGAAGCTTTTGTTGATAACCCTCAATACTTGTATCTACATCATAAAAGATCTAGGACAAATGGCTTCAGTATATAGATTGTACGAACATGTAAGGGAAATTTAAACGCATAAACATAATCTTGAACAGATGGAAAAGAAACATACTTACCTCATCTAAATTCACTCAAGTCAACTCAACTCAAAGTAATATAGTTCAACTAAACGAAAAGAAACTAGGACTCAACTAAATAATTAGATACTCAACTAAGTGAAATAATTCTCAACTTAATAATAAGATATTCGACTATGTGAAACATAATTTAACCTAAATCAGAGAAAATAGAGGATCAACTCAATAATAAGATATTTAACACAGTGAGATAAGGCTTAACTCCATTGCGCTTAACCAACAAACATTGACGCAAAAAATGGCCAAAATTGTAATATTACGAAGGTTTGTTAGTTAAACATTTTGCATATTTCTTACTGTAACGACCTGTTTAGTCGTTTTGAGCAGCAGATTTTATTTCGGTAAAATAGGCTGAGGCGACGGACACCACGACGGACCGTCATGGGCACGACGGACCGTCGCTGGGTCTCGTTTCAAAACACTTAGAAATTCTGAAATTGGGTACTGAAAATCGACTCTCTGAACTTCGTAACGAAATGGCAGGACGGACCGTCACAGGCGTGACGGACCGTCACAGAGCCTTCAGTGGAAATCCATTCTCTGATACTTGCGACGACCTGCAGGACGGACCATCGCAGGCACGACGGGCCGTCGCAGGTTGCGCAATCCCAGTCTGGGTCGGATTTCTTTATACGTTTTAAGGGACGTTTTTGACTATTCCTGCTTTAATTATAAAGTTAGTGGGTTAATGTTAATAAGTCTAATTACTTGGGGGTTAAAAGAGGTAACCTTAAGTTAATTAGTGGGTTATTATTGCCATCTTTTATTCTTAATTATATACAAATTAGGGTAAAAGAAAGAGGGTTTGAATAAAGAAAATAGAAAGAACAAGAGAAAGAGAGAGAGAGTCGAACGAGAAAGAAGAGAAACGAAGAGAAACAAAGCTTGGGAAATTGCTTGCTTGATCACGAATCTTCGGTGGAGGTAGGTTATGGTTTCATGCTATTCGTAGTAAACTCTTAATAGTGAATGATATGTATTGGTAGTATTGTAAGCCCTTCTATATGCTTAATTGTATGCTTGCATGAATGTGATGATATAATTGTGATAAATTAAGCATGATGGAGCTATTGAATCCCAAATCTTGATAAAAACCTAATATCTTGTTAATGATGATGCCTTGATATAAAAGAAGGCTTGATGAACAAAAGTAATGAGATCGATGATGCCTTGGTATAAGAGAAGGCTTGATTAATTGATAGAATGAGATTAGGGGATCGGGTGTCACGAACCGACACGTAGATTTAGGAGATCGGGTGTCACGAACCGACACGTAGATTTTAGGGGATCGGGTGTCACGAACTGACACGTAGATTTAGGGGATCGGGTGTAACGAACCGACACGTAGATTTAGGGGATCGGGTGTCACGAACCGACACGTAGATTTAGGGGATCGGGTGTCACGAACCGACACGTAGATTTAGGGGATCGGAGTGTCACGTTCCGACACATAGTAGTAGGGGATCGGAGTGTCACGTACCGACACAAGAGGATTAATGAATATGAGGGAGCGGAGTGTCACGTACCGACATAGAGAAATAAAGATAATGAATCTTGAAAGATGTTAATATACTCAATCTAATGAGCATAATTCCCAAATGAGTATGGTATTGAGGCTTGAGTCCTCATGTGTGAACTTGACGGTAATTGTTAATGATATAGTACTTGCTGTTGCTACATGTTGAGTATCATAGTTGATTTTATGATATTACTTGGTATATATTGATTTCTATTTTGAGTTGGCCGATGATATCTACTCAGTACCCGTGTTTTGTACTGACCCGTACTTTTATGTTTCCTTCTTGTTTATTTGTGGAGTGCAGCAAACGTGCCGTCATCTTCGACTCAACAGTAACTCTAGCCGCCTTCATTACTCCGGATATCAGGGTGAGCTAATGCTTCTAGCTTGGACTGGATCTTCCTCTTCATGTCTTGATGCCTTGAAGTTCCGGCATGGACTAGCTTTTATGTATTTTTAGCTTCTTAGAAACTCTTAGATTTAGTAATTTGAAGTAGATGTTCTTGTGATGATGACTTCCAGATTTTGGGGATAATAATAGTAGTTGATTTTATTAATGAGTTTAAGTCTTCCGCATTACTTTCTGTTCATACTATATTGAAATGTTAAGGTTTTGATTGGTCGGTTCGCTCACATAGGAGGGTAAGTGTGGGTGCCAGTCGCGGCCCGGTTTTGGGTCTTGACAAACTTGGTATCAGAGCATTAGGTTCGTTGGTCTCATCACACAAGAACGTGTCTAGTAGAGTCTTAAGGAACGGCAGGGGGACGCCTTTATTTTTCTTTGAGAGGCTATAAGACTTTAGGAAAATTCCATTCTTTCATTCTTTCTTTCGTGCTATTACTTGGATCCAATTGGTATCTAGGTGATACAAATTGGTATATGACCATCTTCATTCTATCTCGCAGATGGTTAGAACTAGAGCAACGATTGCACCAATATCAACACCGGCAAGACAAGAAGCATCCGAGCCAGCCACTGGGGCTATAGCTCGAGGAAGAGTAGCGGCAAGAGGCCGTGGTAGAGGTCGTGGGAGGACGTCCTCTAGAGGAAGAGGACGAGCACCTAGCCCGTCTGATACTAGGGAGGTGACTCCTCCACTGACTGAGGAAGTGGTAAGAGAGGGTGAGGAAGGGGAGAATGAACAAGTGCAAAATGAGAAATTGCCACCCCAACCTACCCCAGAGATGATCAATCAGGTTCTCGCTTATCTTAGTGGGTTGTCTGATCAGGGTCAGGCCCCTCGAGTGTTTTCTGCACCAACACCTCCGGTTTTAGAGGAACAACATGCAGCCACTATGGCTCCTCGTATGGATGCCTCATTGGACATAGGCACGTTTCCACGTCTGACTACTGGGCCTATAATGACAAATGATCAGCATGAACTTTTCAGTAAGTTCTTGAAATTGAAACCTCCAGTCTTCAAGGGTGCTAAATCTGAGGATGCTTACGATTTTCTGGTTGACAGTCATGAGCTACTACACAAGATGGGAATAGTAGAACGGTTTGGTGTTGAGTTCGTGAGTTATCAGTTTCAAGGGAACGCCAAAATGTGGTGGCGGTCACATGTTGAGTGTCAACCAACGGAGGCACCACCTATGACTTGGGCCTCATTCTCTAGCTTGTTTTTGGAGAAGTATATCCCCCGGACTTTGAGGGATAGGAAAAGGGATGAGTTCTTGAGCCTAGAGCAAGGTAGGATGTCGGTCAATGCATATGAGGCTAAATTTCGTGCACTATCCAGATATGCAACTCAACTTTGTTTCAGTCCACAAGAGCGGATTCGTCGTTTTGTGAAGGGGTTGAGGTCAGAGTTGCGGATTTCAGCCTTACAGGTAGCGGCTACGGCAAAATCCTTCCAAGAAGTGGTAGATTTCGTTGAAGAGGTGGAAGGAGTGAAGCCAGATGAATTCAGAGGACAGGGTTCCGGAGGTTACTCAGTTCGACCCATTCAGTCTTCACTACAGACTGTAGTTGGGGGTTTACCTCAGACCGGTCAACACTTCTCTGAGAGACCTATGCTTGACTCTAGGGAGTGTTATGGATGTGGGGAGACTGGACATATTAGGAGGAATTGTCCCAAACAGAGTTATAGACCCCCAATAGCTAGAGGTAGTGGTGGTCATGGTAGAGGCTTTTATCCTGGAGGACGTGGTGGTCGAGGTAATGGTGGTCACCAAAACGGCTGGGGTGATGGGCAAACAAGAGTCACTACATCACAACATGGTAGGGGCAACGGACAAACAAACGAAAGGGCCCATTGTTATGCTTTCCCTGGGAGATCGAAGGCGGAGACATCTGATGCTGTCATCACTGGTAATCTTCTGGTTTGTGATTGCATGGCTTCTGTATTGTTTGATCCTGGATCCACATTTTCTTATGTATCTTCCTCATTTGCTAATGGTCTAAATTTACATTGTAAATTACTTGATATGCCTATTCGTGTTTCTACTCCGGTGGGTGAGTCTGTGGTAGTTGAAAAGGTATATAGGTCTTGTTTGGTGAACTTTGTGGGGAGCAACACTTATGTAGATTTGGTTATCTTAGAAATGGTTGATTTTGATGTAATTTTGGGTATGACTTGGCTTTCTCCGCAATTTGCGATCTTGGATTATAATGCTAAAATGGTGACGTTAGCCAAGCCTGGGGCAGATCCGTTAGTGTGGGAGGGTGACTACACTTCCAATCCGGTGCGTATCATCTCCTTTCTTCGTGCTAAGAAAATGGTTAGTAAAGGGTGTTTAGCTTTGTTGGCACATCTCAAGGATGACACTACCCAAGTACCTTCGATTGAGTCGGTTTCGGTGGTCCGTGAGTTTTTGGATGTGTTCCCTGCAGATCTTCCTGGTATGCCACCAGATAGGGATATTGACTTCTGTATTGATCTTGAACCGGGTACTCTCCCCATTTCTATACCCCTTTATAGAATGGCTCCCGCGGAGTTAAGAGAGTTAAAAGCCCAACTTCAAGAGTTCTTGAGCAAAGGCTTCATTAGACCAAGTGCATCTCCTTGGGGTGCTCCGGTTTTGTTTGTAAAGAAGAAGGATGGGAGTTTTCGGATGTGCATAGACTACCGGCAGTTGAACAAGGTAACCATAAAGAACAAGTATCCTCTTCCTCGCATTGATGACTTGTTCGATCAGTTACAAGGTGCTTGTGTCTTCTCTAAGATTGACTTGAGATCCGGTTATCATTAATTGAAAATACGGGCAACGGATGTACCAAAGACTGCTTTTAGAACCAGGTATGGGCATTACGAATTTGTAGTAATGTCTTTTGGTCTTACGAATGCCCCTGCTGCGTTCATGAGTTTGATGAACGGGATTTTTAAGCCATATTTGGATCTCTTTGTGATCGTATTTATTGATGATATACTGATATACTCTAAAACTAAGGAGGAACATGAGGAGCATTTGAGAATGGTATTGGAAATGTTGAGGGAGAAAAAGCTTTATGCCAAGTTCTCTAAGTGTGAGTTTTGTCTAGATGCAGTGTCCTTCTTGGGGCACGTGGTTTCTAAGGATGGAGTGATGGTGGATCCTTCTAAGATCGAGACAGTGAAGAATTGGGTAAGACCTACTAATGTGTCAGAAATAAGGAGCTTTGTTGGGTTAGCTAGCTACTACCGCCGATTTGTCAAGGGATTCTCTTCTATTGCTTCCCAATTGACGAACTTGACTAAGCAGAATGTTCCATTTGTATGGTCGGACGAGTGTGAGGAAAGCTTTCATAAGCTCAAGACTTTGTTGACTACCGCACCTATCCTTACCTTGCCAGTAGAGGGCAAGAACTTCATTGTTTATTGTGATGCATCCTATTCTGGTTTGGGTGCAGTGCTAATGCAAGAGAAGAATGTGATTGCTTATGCTTCAAGGCAATTAAAGGTGCATGAACGTAACTATCCAACTCATGATTTGGAATTGGCTGCGGTAGTGTTTGCATTAAAGCAATGGAGACACTATTTATATGGGGTTAAGTGTGAGGTCTACACGGATCATCGTAGCCTTCAGTATGTCTTTACTCAGAAAGATTTGAACTTGAGACAGAGGAGATGGATGGAACTACTGAAGGACTACGACATCACTATTTTGTATCATCCGAGGAAGGCGAATGTTGTAGCGGATGCTTTAAGTAGAAAGGCGGGAAGCATAGGAAGTCTAGCTCACTTGCAAGCTTCTAGACGCCCATTGGCTAGAGAAGTTCAGATTCTGGCTAACGACCTTATGAGGTTAGAAGTAAATGAGAAGGGAGGATTGTTGGCTTGTGTGGAGGCAAGATCTTCTTTTCTTGACAAGATTAAGGGAAAGCAGTTTAATGATGAGAAATTGATCCGGATCCGAGATAAAGTGTTGCGAGGAGAGGCTAAGGAAGCAGAAATCGATGAGGAAGGTGTTTTGAGGATTAAGGGAAGGGTATGTGTACCCCGCGTCGATGATTTGATCAACACTATACTGACAGAGGCTCATAGTTCAAGGTATTTGATACATCCGGGTGCAACCAAGATGTACCGTGACCTAAAGCAACACTTTTGGTGGAGTAGAATGAAGCGTGATATTGTTGACTTTATTGCCAAATGTCCAAACTGTCAACAAGTAAAGTATGAACACCAGAGGCCCGGAGGAACACTTCAGAGAATGCCCATTCCTGAATGGAAGTGGGAAAGGATTGCAATGGATTTCGTGGTTGGTCTTCCAAAGACATTGGGAAAGTTTGATTCTATTTGGGTAATTGTTGTGAGAGTTAACTAAGTCTGCTCACTTCATTCCGGTCAAGGTGACTTACAATGCAGAAGTTAGCCAAACTTTACATCTCGGAAGTGGTGCAATTGCATGGGGTTCCACTCTCCATCATATCGGATAGAGTCTGTGATTTACTTCTAAGTTTTGGAAAACATTGCATGCGGAATTGGGTACTAGGTTGGACCTTAGTACTGCATTCCATCCTCAGACCAATGGTCAGTCTGAGAGAACGATTCAAGTGTTGGTGGATATGCTTCGTGCATGTGTGATAGAGTTTGGTGGCCATTGGGATAGCTTCTTACCCTTAGCAGAGTTATCCTACAACAATAGCTATCACTCAAGTATTGATATGGCTCCATTTGAAGCATTGTATGGTAGGAGATGTAGGTCCCCCATTGGTTGGTTTGATGCATTTGAGGTTAGACCTTGGGGTACTGACCTTTTGAGGGATTCATTAGAGAAAGTGAAATCTATTCAAGAAAAGCTTCTAGCGGCGCAAAGAAGGCAAAAAGAATATGCAGATCGAAAGGTTAGAGACTTAGAGTTCATGGAGGGTGAACAAGTCTTGTTGAAAGTTTTGCCCATGAAAGGGGTGATGCGGTTTGGTAAAAGAGGTAAACTTAGACCAAGGTATATTGGTCCATTTGAAGTACTTAAGCGAGTAGGGGAGGTGGCTTATGAGTTAGCCTTGCCTCCAGGACTGTCCGGAGTACATCCGGTATTCCATGTGTCTATGTTGAAAAGATACCATGGGGATGGAAACTACATTATCCGTTGGGATTCGGTTTTGCTTGATGAGAATTTGTCTTATGAGGAGGAACCTGTTGCCATTCTAGATAGAGAAATTTGCAAGTTGAGATCAAGGGAGATTGCATCCATCAAAGTTCAATGGAAGAATCGACCCGTTGAAGAAGCCACTTGGGAGAAGGAGGCAGACATGCGAGAAAGATACCCACATCTGTTTACAGATTCAGGTACTCCTTTTCGCCCTTGTTTTCCTTCTTGTGATCGTTCGGGGACGAACGATGGGTAAATTGGTATCTATTGTAACGACCTGTTTAGTCGTTTTGAGCAGCAGATTTTATTTCTGGAAAATAGGCTGAGGCGACGGACACCACGACGGACCGTCATGGGCACGACGGACCGTTGCTGGGTCTCATTTCAAAACACTTAGAAATTCTGAAATTGGGTACTGAAAATCGACTCTCTGAACTTCGTAACGAAATGGCAGGACGGACCGTCACAGGCGTGACGGACCGTCACAGAGCCTTCAGTGGAAATCCATTCTCTGATACTTGCGGCGACTGCGGGGACGGACCATCGCAGCGACGGCAGACCGTCGCAGTTCTGCAATCCCGATGCAGGTCGGATTTCTTTATACGTTTTAAGGGACGTTTTTGGCTATTCCTGCTTTAATTATAAAGTTAGTGGGTTAATGTTAATAAGTCTAATTACTTGGGGGTTAAAAGAGGTAACCTTAAGTTAATTAGTGGGTTATTATTGCCATCTTTTATTCTTAATTATATACTAATTAGGATAAAAGAAAGAGGGTTTGAATAAAGAAAATAGAAAGAACAAGAGAAAGAGAGAGAGAGTCGAACGAGAAAGAAGAGAAACGAAGAGAAACAAAGCTTGGGAAATTGCTTGCTTGATCACGAATCTTCGGTGGAGGTAGGTTATGGTTTCATGCTATTCGTAGTAAACTCTTAATAGTGAATGATATGTATTGGTAGTATTGTAAACCCTGCTATATGCTTAATTGTATGCTTGCATGAATGTGATGATATAATTGTGATAAATTAAGCATGATGGAGCTATTGAATCCCAAATCTTGATAAAAACCTAATCTCTTGTTAATGATGTGTCCTTGATATAAAAGAAGGCTTGATGAGCAAAAGTAATGAGATTGATGATGCCTTGGTATAAGAGAAGGCTTGATGAATTGATAGAATGAGATTAGGGGATCGGGTGTCACGAACCGACACGTAGATTTAGGGGATCGGGTGTCACGAACCGACACGTAGATTTTAGGGGATCGGGTGTCACGAACCGACACGTAGATTTAGGGGATCGGGTGTCACGAACCGACACGTAGATTTAGGGGATCGGGTGTCACGAACTGACACGTAGATTTAGGGGATCGGGTGTCACGAACCGACACGTAGATTTAGGGGATCGGAGTGTCACGTTCCGACACATAGTAGTAGGGGATCGGAGTGTCACGTACCAACACAAGAGGATTAATGAATATGAGGGAGCGGAGTGTCACGTACCGACACAAGAGAAATAAAGATAATGAATCTTGAAAGATGTTAATATACTCAATCTAATGACCATAATTCCCAAATGAGTATGGTATTGAGGCTTGAGTCCTCATGTGTGAACTTGACGGTAATTGTTAATGATATAGTACTTGCTGTTGCTACATGTTGAGTGTCATAGTTGATTTTATGATATTACTTGGTATATATTGATTTCTATTTTGAGTTGGCCGATGATATCTACTCAGTACCCGTGTTTTGTACTGACCCCTACTTTTATGTTTCCTTCTTGTTTATTTGTGGAGTGCAGCAAACGTGCCGTCATCTTCGACTCAACAGTAACTCTAGCCAGTCTTCATTACTCCGGATATCAGGGTGAGCTAATGCTTCTAGCTTGGACTGGATCTTCCTCTTCATGTCTTGATGCCTTGAAGTTCCGGCATGGACAAGCTTTTATGTATTTTTAGCTTCTTAGAAACTCTTAGATTTAGTAATTTGAAGTAGATGTTCTTGTGATGATGACTTCCAGATTTTGGGGATAATAATAGTTATTGATTTTATTAATGAGTTTAAGTCTTCCGCATTACTTTCTGTTGATATTATATTGAAATGTTAAGGTTTAGATTGGTCGGTTCACTCACATAGGAGGGTAAGTGTGGGTGCCAGTCGCGGCCCGGTTTTGGGTCGTGACACTTACTCATATTAGCACTAATAACAAATTAAAAGTTGTTCAAAGTTCTTGTTTTTCTCCACATATATTACGTGATGTGAATTCGTTGTCAGGAGGATGAATTGTTGGATAGTTGTTTTTCTAATACCGCTAGAGAGGGTGGCATCTCTACTAACCAACAAAAAAGTGAAAATGAAAAAATTAATGCAAAAACACGGTACATATCATAGTTTTGATGATAGAGTATTATGTGTAAAAAAAATTTCTCCCCCAGTTACCTTATGCCCGGTGAATTCCGTCCGGATTTCTATGAGTTTGTTTAAGTCCAAGTTGGGCAAAAGAACATAGAGTCTTAGTATGTTTTTAAATGGGTTCAATTTTTTTATTTTTTTGAGGATCTCGAAAAAGAAGGCATTTGGCAAAATTATTTCTACAAAATAACTATTAAAACTAATGATATAAATAAACATGATTTACAAAAAGGATGACATAAATTGGACAAACTTTAAACGAAATTGATGATTCATTTTTGATAGTTAGATGGTATATTTTAATGTTTTCCCTACTATTAATAAAAGGTACAATACGAGAAGAATTTATTAATAGAACTACCAAGTTGCATATGCGATACACTTCAAATAAAATCAATAATTAATATAACAATGCTCATGTCAATTCAATGTAATAATTTCTTTAACTGTTACTTGTGAATAAAAATTCGTTGGTACAATGGAAATAATTGAGGGAAGAAGGTCACACAAAAAATGAATGGAAATATTGAAAATTTTGAATAAGAAGTGACTTTTGGTAGATGCATGAAAATTGAAAAGCATTTCATTTGAAAAAGTATAGAGCAAAAATTGATAATTTTGTGTTTATCATAGGTTCTACCTCATGAGTTGAAAGTGATCAATCAGGTGGATAATAGACAACTTATTAGCTCACATATTAATGAACTCTATATAATAAAATTTTACCTATCAAAACAATACGCTTACAGATGTATTAACAACGAATAGATCTACGCTAGAAAGAATTAGTATAAGAAGTAGTGGATATACTTCTTGACAATGATACGAGGGGACAACCATTAATAGATGGTCATAGTTCATTAATCTACACCAGCTTTGGAGGTATCACGATGGAATTGTAATGAGATATTATTTCATACAGAAGAAATGATTATCCATGTTGCCTAAGCAATTTCACATCCTCAGTAGCATTTGCAATCCCACTTATTAGATTGATGTATTTTGTAAATTCAAACTTGGTTTAAAGTATAATAACCTATTAATTTCATTTGCTATAACCTATATAGAGTGACATGTAATTTAATTTTATGTCATTTGCATGTCTCATAGATACACCAAATATAGTATGATTATCATTAGTTAAATTTTTTAATACACCAAACATAAATCATAAAGAAGTTATCCATTGGATGTACATACTTTACTTTACAACAAATAAGAAAATTGATAAGAAGAATTCATTATTTAAATTAATTCAGAAAAATAATATCTATGATGAGTTACCATTATATTGCAACCATTGCAAGCATAAAAAAATACGACAAGAGTAAGTGTGCTTTTTACTAGGGAACTCATAAATGTTCGCGACAAAGCAAGATAAAAATGACGGTGTACAATCGATATCACTAAATAGCAAGATGAGATTTTTCATAATATTAATTGGACTAATTATGATTTTGATGATTAACATAAACAACATGTGAAACAAACAAAAGAGTTGAAAGACACTTCGGATGTGAATTCGGGAAACGTAGTGGATTATTTTGGGGTTTCCATGCAAGCCATGGCGTTAAGAAAATGTAATTATAAGACTGATGATGTGTATTGCTTCATGGTAACACACAAGAAATACATACACTTTAGTTAACACTTTGTTTTAGGCAACTAAGATAAACATTGTCACGAAGTAAGGTGTCTGATAAAATGCCACATAATATACTATCAGTTGTAACTCTTTTGATTCCCATTAGGTTAAAATGGAACATTAACCTAGTCAGGGCAGTTATAAGCTTTAAGTTACACATTTGAAATTGGCAAACGATAATGAAACAACATGGTGCCTGTTTTGTTTTTCTTATCTACATTTTGAAACTCCTAATAAATATTTTGAACACTTCAACGTATGAGTTGCCAACAAAAACTCCATATGGAGTTATTTTTTTGATAAATTAAATGGCTTTGGACAGCAACTAATATCTTTGGCAAATAACAAAAATTTACATATTTTTTGCCTTAACTCTATTACATTGAACCAACAATTTTTACACAAAAGTGGCAAAATTGTCACGAACCGAGATTACACCCAGGACGTGGCTCACACTTGAAATCCATTGTTTGTCCCCAAGCAAACTCTCATCATTTAAAACTACAAGCGAGAGACTAACTTCAACATGTAAAATCTTTAAAACTTAATTAAATTGAATAATCTCAACTTCAAAATAATTTTTAGAATAGTCAATAAATAATTTAGAGTGTGTAAAAACAAATCAAGAAATATATGTACTAAAAACTAATCAATTTTGTCTATCTACGAAGCCTATACTATTACAAAAGGTTATCATGGCATCTCAAAATACTAATAGTAATATAGAGTGAAGTCCTCTGGAATATAAGTGTTAGGGTATATACTACTAATCATGTGTTTAGACATAGTATTCTAACAATTTCAAAGATTTAAATATTTAAGTGGAAGATTGTTTGGTATATACTTTTAACCATGCATTTAGATATAATACATTATAACAATTGCGATGGTTAAAACTCTACGTGATATACTATTAACCATGTGTTAAGAAATAATATTTATTAGAGAATAAATATTTTCTAAATTTCAACTGATCATATATTCATTTATGGTGTCTATTTACTTCTATAGTAGATGATTTAGTGTGTAGAGTTTTAGCTTATATACAGAGGATCAAATCATCGGTTCTTATAAGTATAAAGGTTTTGGGTCACAATCTAGGATGAAAATTGGACATGTCACCGGGTACGATTGAAACAAAAGATTATATATAATTATCCAGATTATGGGAACGGTATAGTTCCAACTTCTTAAGCTAGTACATTTTATATGTATTGAAAGGGACTGAGAAGAGATAGCTGTTCTAGAATGATTGATAAAAACATAATCTCTAAGCTATTAATTGTACTTATATTCTTAATCTTGATATAACTTTTACGATCTATACATATTAATTATCATTTTGATTTATTAAAAGGTGAGATTTTGAGATGGTCAATATGTCTGGTAAGTAGGATGATAATAATATATATTGGTGCAATAATAAGTTAGTTGATGAAATTTATGTCTCGTTATAGATATTGATTGATATACCTTTTTGACAAACTTATAAGTTATGTGGTTTGAATAATTGGATTTGTTCCATCACATGTCAGAGTTGGTCAGTATTGTTTTATTGGTCTTTTTATATGTATATTCAATAGAAAATTCTTTTAATTGTTTGAGCTTCGATTTTTTTATAATACGACCATTATATTTTCTCATATGTATATGCTAAATAAATTAAGAATTAGATGATAAATAAGTAATATCATTGAATATGACTTATTTATTTGAAATCAAGAAAATTGTTAAAATTTATTCATACATTCAATGTGAAATCCAAATATATGAATTGAGAATTATGATTAATAAATAGGATCCATTGATATGGTTTATTTATATGAGTCATTGAAATATACTCAATGTACCATGCATATATCGTCTTGTATAAATATAAACTAGTAATGTTTGTTTACGTGAATGGAGATTTACCTTTTTCATATGGTAAAACTTAATTAATTAATGAGAAGATATATTATAGTTTTCACTCAAAAGAAGAAAAGTAGTATCTTGAATTCTCATATGTGTAAATCGAAATGGAAATTTCTTACTAGAAGGTGTTGTCTGTCTTAGAGAAAGAACACAGGAAAACCCTATGCTCTGAAATAATAATTAAAAGAGAATAGAATATGAATCAAGCAATTTTAATCTTTAACTATGCCTAAAACAATTATTTTTTCAAATTTGGTCATAATTTAGGTGGTCGTGATTTTTTTATGATCTTCGATTGACTTGAAATTTTATGGTTCTAACGAAAATCATTTAGATGGATTAAGGTAGTTTCTTGTATTAAAATTTGATATGAATGTGAAGATCATTCTTTATATCAGTTGTGTTTATGTTAAATTTGGAATATGATTGTACATAGTTATTTAACGAAAATTGATGTGTGATAAGAATGTAAGTCATGTTGTTTTATTTCCTAAAGATACTTCAATCACTTGAATTTGAATTTGGTCATAGTTTTGCAAATAAAAAATTCTTTAAAGATTCCAATAGATCTGAAATTTGGTAAGTTCATTGATAACGGTCTAGTAAGAACTATGTGATTATATATATTTTGTGAGGTTGTTAATATAATTTTAAAGTTGTTCTTTGGAATTAAAATGTGATTTAGTATGAATGACATCCTTTATATTGGTTTTATTTATGTTATTTGTGGTACATAATTACAGATGATTACTTAACATAAATTGATATATGATAAGAATGTGGATCTATTCATTTTTTATGAAATCGTTCGAATCTGAATTTGTTAATAGATTTGGAGATAAATATTATTTTTGTACTCCAATTTATCAAAAATTTGGTAGGTTCATCAGAAATGATCACATTTAAAATACTCATTGTTATGCAATGATTTGGTAATTTGAGATTGTCCAGATGATGTTATTAGATAATTTTTGTATCTTGATAAAAATTAATTTTACCATAAAATTACTCGACTATGATATAGTGGTGATAGAGTTTGTGCTCTATGGTCTTGATGACTGAATTTTAGTGAAGTATTAAGTTCATGTGTGTCACGACCCAAAACGAGCCGGGAGTGGCACCCACACTTACCCTCCTATGTGAGCGAACCAACCAATCTAAACCCCAACATTTCAACCATAATAAACAGAAAATAATGCGGAAGACTTAAAACTCATTACTATAACCAATAAATAACTTCTAAAATTTAATACTTATTATTCCCAAAATTTGGAAGTCATCACCATAAGAACATTCTATCCTAACATTACTAAATCTAAGAATGTCTAGGAAGCTAAATTAAGTAAACAGATGGTCCATGTATGAACTTCAAGGACATCAAGACCTGAATGAGAGAGAATCCAGTCTGAGCTAGGAACAATAGCTCACCCTGAAATCTAACGCGATGAAGACTGGCTAGAGTTGAGGACGAGTTGAAGTCGATGGCACGTTTGCTGCACTCCACAAATAACAAAGAAGAAAATTACAAGTAGGGGTCAGTACAAGGCACAAGTACTGAGTAGGTATCATCGGCCAACTCAAAATAGAAAGCAATATATATCGAATAATAACATAAAACCAACCAGATACTTAACAGGTGACAACAACAAGTACCCTAACCATTGGCCACAACACCAAGCATATCTATGAGAACTCAAGCCTGCACACCATACTCATTTGGGAAACTGGTTCTTTAAATCTGAGTATATTAGCATGATTCAAGATTCATTCTCTTTACTATCCTGGTGTCGGAACGTGACACTCCGATCCCCACAATATTCATTCATCTTACTATCCTGGTGTCGGAACGTGACACTCCGATCCCCTAATACTACGTGTCAGAATGTGACACCCGATCCCCTAATCTCACTAATTTCCAGTTCATCAACCTTCCTTTATGCCAAGACATCATCATTAATGGAGAGGTTTTAAGTTTTAAGATTCAATAGCCTCATTATGCTAATTTTATCACAATTATACAATCACATCATGCAACAACACAATTAAGCATATAGACGACTTTACGATACTACCCAATACATATCATTCGCTATTTAGAGTTTACTATGAGATAGCATAAACCATAAACTACCTCCACCGAAGAATCGTGAATCAAGCAATCTATTTCTCCAATGCTTTTTGCTTTCTCTTTGTTCTTCTTCCTCCCTCGCTCGTTCTCTCTTCTTTTCTTTTTAATCTTCTCCTCTTTCAAATTCCCTTTGTTTTACCCTAATTACCATATAATTAAGTATAAAAGATGATAAAAGTAACCCACTATTTATTTCAAGGTTATCTCCTTTAACCCCCAAGTAAATAAGTTATTAAACTTATCCCCTAATTCCATATAGTTTGTCATAAATAGTCCAAAACGCCCCTTAAAAACTTTAGAAGAAATCCGACCCAGGTGGAATTACGCTACTCGTGACGGCCCGTCGTGCCTGCGATGGTCCGTCCTGCAGAGTCGTCACAGGGTTCAGAGACTCGATTTCATTTAAGAGTTCTGTGACGGTCCATCGTTCCTACGACGGTCCGTGCTGCCATGTCATCGCGAAGTTCAGATAGTTGATTCCCCGTACCCGAATTTCAGAGTGTAAGTGTTTTGGCACGAAGACCCTCGACGGTCCGTCGTGACTATGATGGTCCGTCGACACAGTCAGTTTTTAGCACAGTGATTCTACTTCTCGAAACGACTAAACAGGTCGTTATAATAGATATCAATTTACCCATAGTTCGTCCTCTAACGATCAAAAGAAGAAAAACAAGGGCGAGAAAAAGTACCTGAATCTGTGAAAAGGTGCGGATATCTTGCTTGCATATCAGCCTCCTTCTCCCAAGTGGACTCTTCAACTGGCCGATTCTTCCATTGAACCTTGATGGATGCAATCTCCCTTGATCTCAACTTGGGGACTTCTCTATCTAAAATAGCAACAGGCTCCTCCTCATAAGACAAATTCGCATCAAGAAGAACTGAATCCCAACGAATGATGTAGTTTCCATCCCCATGGTATCTCTTCAGCATAGACATGAAATACCGGGTGCACTCCTGAGAGTCCTGGGGGCAAGGCTAATTCATAAGCTACCTCCCCCACGCGCTTCAGAACTTCAAATGGACCAATATACCTCGGACTAAGCTTACCTCGCTTACCAAACCGCATCACCCCTTTCATGGGCGAAACCTTCAGCAAAACTTGCTCACCCTCCATAAACTCCAAGTCTCTAACCTTTTGATCTGCATATCCTTTCTGTCTACTTTGAGCCGCTAAAAGCTTTTCTTGAATGCATTTCACTTTATCTAACGATTCCCTCAGAAGGTCAGTACCCCAAGGTCTAACCTCAAATACATCAAACCACCCAATGGGAGACCAACATCTTCTCCCATACAGTGCCTCAAATGGGGCCATATCAATACTTTAGTGATAGCTATTGTTGTATGAGAACTCTGCTAAGGGTAAGAAGTTATCCCAATGACCACCAAACTCTATCACACATGCACGAAGCATATCCTCCAAAACCTGAATCGTTCGCTCAGACTGACCATCGGTCTGAGGGTGAAATGCACTACTAAGATCCAACCTAGTACCTAATTCAGCATGCAATGTTTTCCAAAACATAGAAGTAAACTACGTACCTCTATTTGATATGATGGAAAGTGGAACTCCGTGCAATCGAACAATTTCTGAGATATAAAGTTTGGCTAACTTCTCTGCATTGTAAGTCACCTTAACCGGAATGAAGTGAGCAGACTTAGTTAACCTGTCAACAATCACCCAAATATAGTCATACTTACCCATTGTCTTTAGAAGACCAACCACGAAGTCCATTGCAATTCTCTCCCACTTCCATTCAGGAATGGGCATTCTCTGAAGTTTCCCTCCAGGCCTCTGGTGTTCATACTTTACCTGCTGACAATTCGGGCATTGAGCAACAAAATAAACAATGTCACGCATCATCCTACTCCACCAAAAATGTTTCTTTAGGTCGCGATACATCTTGGTTGCACCAGGATGTATAGAATACCTTGAACTATGAGCCTCTGTAAGAATAGTGTGAATCAAATCATCGACGCGGGGTACACATACCCTTCCCTTAATTCTCAAAACACCTTCCTCATCGATTTTTGCTTCTTTAGCCTCTCCTCGCAATACTTTATCTCGAATCCGGATCAGTTTTTCATCATTAAACTATTTTACCTTAATCTTGTCAAGAAAGGAAGATCTTGCCTCCACACAAGCCAAAAATCCTCCCTTCTCTAGTACTTCCAGCCTCATAAAGTCGTTAGCCAGATTCTGAACCTCTCTAGCCAATGGGCGTCTAGAAACCTGCAAGTGAGCTAGACTTCCCATGCTCCCTGCGTTTCTACTTAAAGCATGTGCCACAACATTAGCTTTTCCCGGATGATACAAGATAGTGATATCATAGTCCTTCAGTAGTTCCATCCACCTCCTCTGTCTTAAATTTAAATCTTTCTGAGTAAAGACATATTGTAAACTGCGATGATCTGTATACACTTCACACTTAACCCCATATAGATAATGTCTCCATTGCTTTAATGCAAACACTACTGCAGCAAACTCCAAATCATGGGTCGGATAATTACGTTCATGAACCTTTAATTGCCTCGAGGCATAAGCAATTACATTCTTCTCTTGCATTAGCACTGCACCCAAACCGGAATAGGATGCATCACAATAAACAATGAAATTCTCACCTTCCACTGGCAGAGTAAGAATTGGTGCAGTAGTCAACAAAGTTTTGAGCTTCTGAAAGATTTCTTCACACTCGTCCGACCATACAAATGGAACACTCTGCTTAGTCAAGTTTGTCAATTGCGAAGCAGCAGAAGAAAATCCCTGGACAAATCGACGGTAGTAGCTAGCTAAACCAACGAAGCTCCTTACCTCTGTAACATTAGTAGGTCTTACTCAACTCTTCACTGCTTCAATCTTAGAAGGATCCACCATCACTCCATCCTTAGAAACCACATGCCCCAAGAAGGACACTGAATCTAGCCAAAACTCACACTTGGAGAATTTGGCATAAACCTTTTTCTCCCTCAACATTTCCAATACAATTCTCAAGTGTTCCTCATGTTCTTTCTTACTCTTTGAGTATACCTCTATATCATCAGTGAATACAATGACAAAGAGATCCAGATATGGCTTAAAAATCCCGTTAATCAAACTCATGAAAGCAGCAGGGGCATTCGTAAGCTCAAAAGACATAACTAAGAACTCATAATGTCCATACCTGGCCCGAAAAGCATAACATGTAACATGACTTAACTTTACCGAAACTAACATGAAATTGATAGAATTTTGATTACATTTTTGCAGTCTATTTACTCATTTTTTCCACGTTAAATGTGTATACGTTTGGAGTAGTTTTTAGTGAGTTCGTTAGGTGCATTTCCAAGATCACATTTTATAAAGAGTTTGCACAAATATCAACATTTTTACATCACTTATCTTGGCCGAAACTCTTCAACAAGATTCTAAAAATTTTGTACGTTTTTCAGCACATTTTCATCGAGGTTTACATAGTAGTTTTTACGGTAATTCATGGATCATTTAGTATATCTTTAGGTGCATTTTCATAGATTCATTTAGCTAATAATTTACACTCAAATCAGCCACATTATACTTCATATGAACATCACGATTTATACAAGTTTGTGCATGTAAGAATACAACGATAACATGTCATTTTCGATCTTCAAAAAAAAATTTATGTCACGGCTACACATTGCACACACACAAACACATAATTTCATACAACATGCTTGACATTCACATAACTCCGAAGATACATATATGAACATAATCAACACGAAAACACATTACATCCATAATTTCTACCAGCAAACATACCCAACCTACAAATTGATGGGAGCTAGTGATTGGGAACTTGTAAAGGGGAACAACCCTAGTTTTTGGAGTAGATTTATTTGAGTTCTAAGGGTCTCTTGGGAAAGGGACCAAGAGTAAGAAAACCCATACCTTTTATGTAGTTCAAACCTCGACTTGATGCCCAAAACCTTCTCCAAAAATCACATCCAAATCCCCTCAAATTTAACACCAATTAAACGGAATAATCCTCCCTCTTGCATTACGTTTTTGATTAGTTGTTTGTTTGTAATTTTCGTTGTGAGTTCTTCAAGTGTGAAGAACTTTGATTTGTTTGTCATTTTCATTGTGAGTTCTTCAAGTGTGAAGAACTTTGGTTATGATTCTGTTCTTGACATGGTTTAGAAAGAATGTGAGAAAAAGAAGGGTTTGATCATGAGTGTTGAGGAGATAGACGTGAGAAGTGAGAATTTTCCTAGGATTAGGAGTTTTAGTATCGGAATTAGTCAAACTAGGACTCTTTCAATTCTTTAATAAAAAAATCTGATTTTCCTTTTTATTAAATCAGCTAATAAATATTAATTAATAAGTTAATTTACCAATTTAAATAAAAAAATTTAAATCATTGCTTCCAATTAGGTTCGAACCCGGGTGGGGCAAGACTTCACTCAAAAAGCCAATTTTTAGCCCTCTCTCCCCAAAATGCCCCTACACTTTCATAATTAAATAATTAATTACATATTTAGGGTAATTAAGATACTATTTTTAGCCTGGAAAAAGACCATTTTACCCCTAGACCCTCAAACTTAAGATTCCCCTTTTTAAGCCGGTAAAGACTCATCCGGATAAATCTTCATATTCGGGAGACCTTCATGGATGGACCCAACCTTTACTAGCTCATTTAAATCCCCAAATCAGTTGGATTAGCTGTAGAAA
Organism: Solanum arcanum; assembly: GCA_027789145.1. Taxonomy (NCBI): domain Eukaryota; kingdom Viridiplantae; phylum Streptophyta; class Magnoliopsida; order Solanales; family Solanaceae; genus Solanum; species Solanum arcanum. Next base: position 20,229,058 of record CM050941.1, read on the forward strand.
GCGTTCAGATGTCTGGTTCTATGCGCATCAATCCGTTTGAACCCGGTCTAATCGTAGGTATTCAAGACACATTAAGCATTACTTAGCATATCAAATTTTGTAGGTTTGTTACATTGGTCATATACCAACATTAATATAAAGAAACCACATATAGGCTTATATAAATCGTACTCAAATGAAAATGGGTTTAGTATGCCACTTGTACTAAGTATGAGACCATATGCACATATAAGATCAAAACATTCCAAAAAGGGACATTTAGTTTAAATTATGCTATTTTACCCTTTAAAAGTCTTATGCATAATCAAGAAATTCATACCAAGTAACAAAACATGCTTACTAACTCAAAAAAAGTAAGATGTATTTCAACATACTTGAACCCATAATCTACTCTAACCTTATAATCAAGGAATAACATCACAACCATAAATATGAGTTAACTATATCATAATAAGTAAGACAATTACTCAGGAATCCTCATAAAGTTAACATGTTCAATGACCAAGTAAATCCCCATAACCTTACTCAATCAAGAAGTGTCGATAAGAAACCACAACCAATGTCCAACTTTAATAACATAATCAAAATACATGTTCATAAGGGTAATCATCATCATATAATACCATTTATATTGTAACATCAACATATCATCATCATATACATCATTATCATACACATACATAATATCAACTCCCTAAAGCTTCCATCAAGGCCAACTTAGTGCAATGTATAAGTAGAGTATCATACCCCTACCTACACAAAGTCAAACTTATCAAGTCACTTTAGTTTATAATTCATTGTTTAATTTTAGTTTATGAAACACTTGCCTTAACCAACATAGACCACAATATATAAGTGTGGAATCCGCTATTGTAAAACTTTACACTGATGGAAGGTGGTCTAGCGGCCAAAGTAAAACCAAACATAAATGTAGATTTCTAGGTGGATCCACTAGCTAGTCTTCCTATGGGGGACACATAGTTCAATAACTAAGAGATAGTATATTCCCTCTTAATACCACTTGGTAATTGGGGCCTCCTCTTATAGGAATCTATTGGATAAGTGTTCCTCTCTGGGTAGTCAACATCCCATTTATAACTATAGGGTGAACCTTCCTCTTTGGGAACTCATCACCTCTCATTGTCAAGTTCACTCAGTGCTAAGCTAAGTCCACTTATTGAAATTTATTTAAGTGTTTATTAAAAATCATAACTTGGTTTTGGTCATAGGTTCTAGCCCTTGTATAATCATCACCATCATGTCTCAATAATAATTGCATGAGTATAAATACTTTCATTACAACTCATATAGATGAGGTCAACCCATTATATATCGTTACATAATAAGGCACATTAGTAAGCATCAACATTCGTATAACATTTACATCTTAATCAACCTCAAAACAACAATCAAGACATTTCAATTTAACATCATACCACACTATCAATCCAAAATAAGGCATAATCCAACACAACATCATGACTTAATCACAATTAACCACAAGTTGAAGTAAATAATAGGAATTACAAGATTTACCAAGCCTCCATCATATTTCATCATCAATTTCTTACCATAAACCCTTTCTTCAACCCAATTAGGTGATAACGTCAACATAATCCAACAACCAGCATGCTAATAAGGCTAGAAGAATCACTACACCATAATTCAATACCAAATCAACGCTTAAGACAAGATATTCAGGTCAATTCTCATAACCTAGATCACTTCTCAAAAACCAGTATGAAAGGATTCAATTTACACTAATTGGTTCATGATTATTGCAACAACATCATCTATTAGTAACTCAACCAATAATCAAGTCAATTAAATCAATCACAACCTAATTCACATCAAGATCAAACCTAGGGTTAATGGTTAAGATCACATTCTTCTATTTATATCAAACCATCAAAAATTATCATAATAAAGTTAAAATACATATTAATCTTTTCATTATATCCTAAATAAACAATAGACAACTCAGTTAATAACATCAAATTCGTAATTGGATGAAAACCACTTGAAAACCCAACTTTAAGAAATACTTTAAAGGAATCCTTTGAGGAAAGAAGTCACAAAGGTGAATTATATCCCATACCTTAACATTTGATGAAGATTTGATTGTGAAATCGTACCTTTCCATCCCCCAAAACCTCCCCTTAGCCTGTCTCCAATGGTATCTTCCAATAGAGAGAGAAAGAAGAGAGAAAGGAGTGTTTATTTTTGTGAGGTGTGTGCAGATTAATGAGGGTTGGGGTCTTTATATGGGGGTTAATTATCCTAATTAGAATCCCTTAAAACCCTAATTATCTGCCAAACCCCTTAACTAATTAAATTAACCAACTTAAATCGTGCAGGAAAACTTGACCCTTACAGAAGAGACCTCGAACGGCGGGCCTTGTGTGAGTCAACGACTTAGCCCCCCTCCGTTCTGCACACTTGTCGTTTTGGTCAGAGACTTGTCCAGGAGAGGGATTACCCATTTTGGAAATGTTTGGGACGACGGTTGGAAACTACACCCCGTCGATCCACACACGAGCCGACATTCGCCTGCTTTTGTTGCACGCTACCATGGCAATGTTGCCTATGTGCTAGGGTCCTTTTCAAGGGCCCTTGGTTTGTCCTTGGGGAGTCCTACCCGGACGTTGCGACCACGAATTCACACTAAACACATGTTATTCACCCTTCCACCTCATTTAATGAATTTTCGACTACTAAAATCTAGTCAAATAGGCTAAGGCACACTAGTACATCCTTGAACCAAATTTCCAAATGTCATGGACGTTTTTAGACGTTTTTGTTTCGAAACCTCCTAAATGACTTATATTCACAATCATAGTCCTAAAAACAGTTTCTAGACCTCAATACAGCTATGTTAGGCTTTAAGAAAAGTCTTGGATTTCGAAAAGTTACATTACATCCCCCCCCCCCAGGAACATTCGTCCCCTAATGACACAAAAATTCATTTGAAGGAAGGAATAGACTCAAGACTAGAAGCCCAACCAATCAACAATATCAAAAAAAGATAAATCACTTCATCTCAACAAGGCAATTTCAGAACTTCAATTACCACACATACAGCTCAAATACTTCATCATGAAGCATTTCCTTCTAACAGCACACTTGAGCTCAACATACATTACATGAGTCAATAAGCACAAAGTTCACTTATCAACTTGACACATAACTTTTCACTAAGACTCACCATGTCAAAATGCACAACATAACTTAAACAAATCAAAAGGAAAAATATCAAGTTTTATGCGCCAAATTCACTTTAACTTACTGTAATGCAACCCCAAAATGCACATTTTTGCAAGACTTCACCAAAAATCATGAAACTTCAATTTATAGTAATATTTATGTTATTAAAAAGAATGACTAAAACTAATTATCAAAAAGATGAAGGTAAAGGGACTTCATGTCGGCCTCGGCCTCCCATTTTGCATCCTCAACTAGGTGATTTTTCCATAAAACTTTTACAAAAACAACCTTTTTATTCCTTAACTTCTTGACTTGCCTATGAAGAACTTAAACCGTAGATTCCTCATAAGAGAGGTTATCCTTGACACGAAGACTCTCAATAGTAAGAATGGACAGAGGATCGATACACTTCTTCAACATAGAAATATGGAAAACCAGATGAACCGAAGCCAATTCACTAGGGAGTTTCAATTCATAGGCAACTTTACCAACTCTTTTTAAGATTTCGTAGGGACCCAGATAATGAGGACTCAACTTCCCTTTCTTGCCAAATCTAACCACCCCTTTCATTGGTGAAATTTTAAAATACACCTTATCACCTTCTTCAAACATTAAATTCCTTCTCCTATGATCGGAATAAGACTTTTACCGACTATAGGCCATTTGCAACCGATTTCTTATGATATGAACTTTCTCCAAGGTCTTATAAACCAAATCAGGACCAATAAGCGAAGGCTCACACACTTCAAACCATCCAATTGGAGACCTACATCTCCTACCATAAAAATCTTCATAGGGAGTCATGGAAATAGATGAATGAAAGCTATTATTATAAGAATGCTCCACCAAAGTTAAATGCTTAACCTAATTTCTCTTAAAATCTGTAATACAAGCCCAAAGCATATCCTCAATAGTTTGAATAATATGTTCCTCTTGACCATCTGTTTGAGGATAAAAAGCGATACTCAACTTCACCGTAGTACCCAACCCTTTTTGGAATGACCTCCAAAACCTAGATGTGAATTGTGCACCCCGTTCCGATATGATGGATAAAGGATTACCATGACGACACACAATCTCATCTATGAAGATCCTATCCTAATATTCCTCCGAATAAGTAGAACTGACGACAATAAAACAAGCGGACTTGGTCAACCTATCCACAAACACCCATATAGAATCATATGACTTTTGAGTCCGAGGAAAACCTACTACAAAATCCATATTGTTGTATTCCCACTTCCAAGTGAGAAATTGGATCTCTTGTAGTAAGACACCCGGCTTTTGATGTCCGGCTTTTACTTGTTGGAAATTGGACACTTGGCAACAAACTCCGCTATGTCCTTCTTAAAACCTTCCAACCAATATATCTCCCTTAGATCATGGTACATTTTTGTCGAACCCGGATGAATAGAGTAGCGGGACCCATGGGCTTCCTCAAAGATCCGGTCCCTCAAACCATTTACATCGGGAACACACAATCTCCTTTAGTACCTTAACACACTATCCCTCTTAAGGAGAATGACTCATTTGACTTGCCGAGAACCGATTCTTTCAACTCCATCAATGGTTGATCAAGGTGTTTTTTGGACTTCTCCTCAACAACTAAATATGACTCGGAGTTAAGATGGATCATGAATCCACAATTCGGAGAATCTTCCAACCGCACACCAAACCTAGCTAACCTATGAACCTCTTTCTCTACGTATTTCTTGGCTTCATATATGTATGAAAAACTACCCATAGTCATACGACTTAGAGCATCCGCCAGGACGTTGGCCTTTCCAGGGTGATAGAGGACACTCATATCATAATCTTTCAACGATTGTAACCACCTTCTTTGTCGGAGATTCAACTCCTATTGGGTAAAAAGATATTGGCGACTCTTGTGGTCAGTGAAAACATCAACATGAACACCATACACGTAGTGCCTCAATATTTTCAAAGCAAACACCACAGCTACTAACTCAAGGTCATGAGTGGGATAGTTTCTCTCATGGATCTTAAGTTTCCTAGAAGCATAGCCTATCACCTTCACATGTTTCATAAGCACATACCCTAAACCCATACGGGATGCTTCACAATACACAAACAACCCCTTTGTACCCTATGGTAAAGTCAACAGAGGAGTGGAAGTAAGCCTATCTTTCAACATTTGAAAGCTCTTTTCACATGCCTCTGACCACTCAAATTTTCTACAATTTTGGGTCAAAGTAGTCAGCGAGATGCAATGGATGAAAAACCATCCGTAAACCTCTGCTAGTAACCTCCTAGACCCAAGAAACTTTAAATGTCAGTGTGAGTCAATGTTCTAGGAAAATTTTTCACCACCTTCGTTTCCTTGGGTCTACCTCAACTCCTTTACTAGAAATGATATTCCCAAGAAATGTCACCGACCTCAACCAAAACTCACAGTTGCTATACTTTGAAAACAATTGATGTTCCTTAAGGGTTTGTAATACTACCCTTAAACGACACATGTGATCACTCTCATTTTTTTAATATACCAACATGTCGTCAATGAAGACAATGACAAATAAATCTAGGTAACTTCAAAATACCCTATTCATTAGGTCCATAAATGCCACCGGACCATTAGTGAGACCAAAACACATTACCAAGAACACATAGTCCCCATACCAAGTCCGAAATGTCGTATTTGGTACATCATCACCTCTAACCCTAAGTAGCTCGCCCCTTGGAGTTGATCAATAAGTTGTCAATCCGAGGGAGAGGAACCTTATTCTTAATAGTGACCTTATTGAGTTGGCGGTAATCAATACACATTCTCAAGGACCCATCCTTCTTATATACAAATAACACCGGAGCACCCCACGGAGAAATACAAGGCCTTATAAAACCCTTGTCTAGTAAATCTTTGAGTTGACCCTACAACTCCTTCAATTCGGCCGGAGCCATACGGTAGATGGATTGAAATGGTATTCATTTCCGGTAGCAAATTGACATCAAAATCAATTTTCTGTTCGGAAGAATACCGAGAAGGTCATTAGGAAAGACCTCTTGAAATTATCTCACTACGGGGACCGACGCAATGGGAGGAATTTTGGAGTCTAAATCTTGGACGCTTAATATGTTATATAGACAACCCTTTGAGATCATTTTGCGTGCTTTTAGAGAAGAGATGATACGACCTCTAGGAATAGAATTTCCCCCTTTCCACTCAACAATGAATTCATTTGGAAAGTTAAACCTCACCACCCTTGTCCGACAACCAATAGAGGCAAAGCATGCATACAACCAATCCATACCCAATATAATATCAAAATCTAGCATATCTAGTTCTACTAGATCAACATGAGAAATCTATTGGGCAACATTATAGGACAACTCCTATACCCCCTTTTTGGAACAACCGACTCACCCACCAGTTTAGACACTATAAAACGTTCAGGCAAAATATTGGGTAAAATGAAAACTCTTTAGCTACAAAAGGTGTAACAAATGACAAGGTATCACTCGGATCACGTCGGGAGAAGTCTCTCGCTCACCCGTAGAGCAAAGAGCATAGAAGTGATTCTTCTTAGGAGAATCACTACAACCACTTGCTTGAGCATGAATACCCTTCTCTTGATCCTTCAAGTTTAGACAATCTCTCACCTTGTGCCACTCTTGCCACAACTAAAGTAATATCCCATTCCTACCAAGCATTCACCAAGATGACCCTTTCCACACTTGACACATATAGACTACTCATTTGGGGATTTTACACTCATTCCCTTTTAGGATCTAGGCTTTGACACATTATCATCACGAGCCTTAGGGAATTCGTATGGAACTTGATTAGAGAACCTTTACTTTAATCTAGGCTTGTCTTGGATCTCAAGCCTATTCCTTGTAGCACCACCATCAAATGATCTTTCCCTCTTAGTATCTCTACTCTTTCTCTTAGACCTAGCCTCCTCCACCCTTATTGCATCCACCATAAGACGGGAAATGTTCATGTTGTCCTGTAGCATGGCAGAATGACACTCCTCTTGTAAGTTTTCCGACACCCCCATCACAAAGGAGCTCATTTGATCTATAGGATCGAAAACCAAATCAGGAGCATATTTGGACTATTTAATGAATTCCAAGGAGTATTTGTGAACACTCCTACCTCCTTGGCGAAGGTTGATGAACTCCACCATTTTTTCCTCCCTCATCTCCCTAGGAAAGAACCGATCTAGAAAAGTCTTTTAAAGATCCCAAGTCAATGAACAACCCCTCAATGGCCTATTATCCCTCCATTGCACAAACCATGCTTGACCCACGTCCTTGAGTTGATAGGTGGCCAACTCGGCCTTCTCACTTGTGGACAACCCCATAGTTAAAAGTATCTTAAAGACTTCATCGATTAATTCTAAGGGGTCTTCATCAACCATAGACCCGAAGAAGGTAGGAAGGTTCATTCGACTGAAGTCTCTAAGATGGGAAGCCATAGTAGTGACTTATTTATGAGGACGGGCTACAACCTCCCAGTTGCCTTGGGCCGTCATAGCTTGCACTTCAATAGTGGCGTCTCGAGACAATTGGATGAAGGACGCCCTTATATCTCCATCCGTCAATGGTGGAGGATTGACGGAGCTTGTTCCATATTTGCATCTTCGTCAAGTGGAGGAACTTGCTCACCACGGGAAGGAGCTTCCGAATTGGCAATGTCCTCTTCAAGTCTTTGAGTCGCATTCCTTCAAGTGTTCATTCTTTTTATAATCACAACAATAGAATTAGATGCAAAAGCACACCATAAATATACTCTAATGGCATTATATGGGATTTCCATGAAAATGAGTTTTTCCTAGGCATCATGTCGGTTCCCATCTATAAGTGTGGCGCGCTTCATAATTATGGACACGGACTTACATAGACGTGGTTGAGAAAGAGACAAACACTCCAAGATATTCAACACCATACTCTAATACCAAGTTTGTCACATCCGGATTTACCCCCTAGACGTAACCGGTGTCGTCTTCCTCTTTGAGGACTAAGACTAGCCTCTTAGTTTACATCATCACATTCATAAGTCAAATATAGCGGAAAATTTAAAACTTTTATTACTTCTACTTGCAGGTTTACATAGACCTCTATATACACATAATATATATATATATATATATATATATATATATATATATATATATATATATATATATATTGTCTAATCTCATACATCTAAACGATCATAGCACTTTGGGCATAGTCCTACATCAATGTAAATAAACCACATATAGGCTTATACAAATCGTACTCAAATGAAAATGAAATGAATATAAGAGTCTTAGAAAAACAAAGCAACTCCATAAGAAAGATATTGTGTATCACCCATGGAAAGTGAGTAGCTACTCACTTGGATGATAGAGAATATTCAAGCCTTCTTCAAGTCGTCTCGAATGAACCTTCAACGACCGGAACCTAATAAGTTTGATAAAAAGGGGAAAAATGGGCTTAGTATGCCACTTGTACTTAATATGAGACATATGCACATATAAGTTCAAGACATGCCAATAAGGGACATTTAGTTTAAACCATGCTATTTTACCCTTTAAAAGTTTTATGCATAGTCAAGCAAGTCATATCAAGTAACAACACATGCTTACTAACTCAAACAAGTAAGATGTATTTCCACATACTTGAACCCATAATCTACTACAACCCTATCCTCAAGGAATAACATCACAAGCATGAATAAGAGTTAACCATATCATAATAAGCAAGACAATTACTAATGAATCATAAAATAACACCCTATACACATTCAACGCTATATATCGAGTTATAGACATACTTTTTAAAGATAAATCACTTGTAGAAGATTATTATAAAGTTATAGCATATCAATTAAAAATATATTTAATAAAAAATAAACTCTAAGTAATTATTTAAATACTAATGAAATGTTTAAATATTTATTTGTATTTTCATAGTTACCTTTTTTAAAACAAACTCTTTAAAATTTTAAACAAATTCTAAGTATTAATAGTTTACATTTTCCTTTTTTTAAATATAAATAAATTAGTATTAATAGTACAATTACCTTTTTGAAATCAAAAACTAAATTTTAGAGATTTGGTTCTAATCAACTTCCTTCTTTACCATTCCCAAATAATATAACCCACCCCCACCATATCCTATACACGACCATTATTCATCTTCCCCAACACGCCTCGCTCATCATCAATCACAGATCACTTTCTTCCCCAAAACCACAACTCAAATATCCACAATTACTCTTCCACAACACGATTAAAAAATATATTTAGAATCTTCTTAAAGTATTTTCTGTTAAGTTCGTATATAATGTAGAAGAAAATTAGTGGAACACATTGTAGAAGTCAAACATTGGTTGAGGAGTCATCAACTGATGATTTTCATGTTTCTTCGTTTCATATTTTGATTCAAACTCAACCGCACAAATCCACCGGAAAAAAGACTGGTAGTTCTGTCAAATCGATGTTTTAAAAAACTAAATAAAACGAGGCAAAGGAAAGAGGGTCTCCATAGAAATGGAAGAAAAAAAAGGGAATAGCGATTCCAACATCTTCAGAATCTGATTCTGACTTTGTTGATGCGATAAAAATCAAAAATCAACAAAATCAACAGATGTTGGACTAGGTCGATCAACAAGAACATCATCATAAAAGGAGTCAGAGATAAAAAAAAAAATCCAAAAAAATTGTTAAGGTCAGTAAAATGATTAATTTAAAATTTTATGTGTAGGTGAGTTTAATTTTTTATTTTGTTTGACAATCTTATATTGTATGAAATTTGTATGAGTTATGTATGAATTGAAATTTAAGTATTGCATATGAGCTTAATTTTTAATTTTTTTTTGACAATTGTATTTTCTATGAATTTTTATGACTTTTGTATGAATTATGTATGAATTGATTTTTTAGTTTTGTACGCGAACACTTGATAAGTTTTATAGTCACATTGTAGAATTTTGACAATTATAATATGTATTACCATTGTATAATTTGTGTATATTTTTTATGTATGAATTGATGTATTAGTCCTGTATGAGTATTATTTTATATTTTGAAAGTCCCAGATTATTTTTTTACAATTGTAATATGTATTAATAATGTATGAATTCTGTATGGATTAATGTATGAGTTTGTATGATTTGTGTATAAATGTTGTATGAATTGATATATACATTTATGTATTACTGTTATATAATTTGATTTGGTTGTCCATTTATATGGAAGTGTTTGAATGATGTTTGAATTGTTATATAAATTGATGTATGACTGTTGTATGATTTGTGTATGAAAGTACGTTGGAAATTCATTTCATGCTTTTTGTATTAATTTATTTATTTTCCCATTTTTTTGGCAGTGTATGAATGATGTTTCTATGAAATTATATATTCCGTTAAATGTCTTAATTTAGTATAACTAATTTTATAGGAGACAAGGTACACACATATTGGTCTTCATGTACTAACATGAACGTGTTCGCTGATCTGTTACCTTCTTCTGTCAATATATGTTCCAACAATTTCTGCAAGAAACACCATTTGGGTTTTTTTTGGAATTACATAACATAAAAATTCTATGTCTATTGTCGGGTCATATTTTTCTTCTTGAATGTGAAAACGGCAGAGATGACATGTTTGTTCTCAACGTAAATGGTACAGTTGCAAACATACTAATCGAATGTTCAATTTTAATAAATCTAAAGTGTCTATACTGTTTTGTTCTATTGCAAATATGTAAATACAAAAATGCACCTTGAAACAAAAAATATCTGTATATTGAATAAAATTAACAAAAATAAACCAACAAACTATAATAAAATACCAACCTGAAGGATTCTACCTTCCACCATGTTTGATTAATATAGATACAATGTTGTCCATCACAACAAGTCACGTTTTTTCAACAGTAAAATATATTCAATCAATAAAAAATGAAAATACAAATTGAAAACAAAAGAGAGAAACATGATAGGTGGAAAAAAAATAACATATTTTAATGTGATTTCGTCTTATTAGAGTGTTTTATGGAATGAAATGACAATTTAATTTGATTTAAACTGAATTGAGTTTTTTAAGGTAACTATTCAATCTGATTTTTTTTCAAATTTTCTTAATAGGCGCTAATCAGTTATTTTATTTATTAAATCTTATTATTTTAAACAATGAAACATGATATTTTCCATTTAAAAACTGGTCCATTATTTTTCTTTATTTTTTTTTTAAAAAAAAGTTTTAAATTATTTAAAATAAACCTTTAATTTACAATAATATGTTATAACTTGATATATTAAATGTTATATATTGAAAGGCAAACTCTAATGCAATTGTTTGAGAATATTCCTATAAAAAGGCTACATACTTAATTTACAATCATGAATTCTCATCAAGTCAACAAGTACAATGACCTAGTAAATTCTCATAACCTTTATGAAGTAGCCCAAACAAGAAACCATAACCAATGTCCAACTTTAATAACTTAATCCAAATACATGTTCATAAGGGTAATCATTATCATATAATACCATTTATATTGTAACATCAACATATCATCATCATATACATCATTATCATATACATACATAATATCAACTCCCTAATGCTTCCATCAAGGCCAACTTAGTGCATTGCATAAGTAGAGTCCCATACGCCTATATAAGCTAAGTCAAATCTCTCAAGTCACCTTAGTTAGTTTATACTTCATTGTTTAATTTTTGTTTAGGGAACACTTGCCTTAACAAACATAGACCACAAGATCTAAGTATGGAATCTGGTGTTGTAAAACCTTACACCGATGGAAGGTGGTCTACTGACCAAAGTAAAAGTAAACATAAATTTAGCTTTCTAGGTGGATTCACTAGCTAGTCTTCCTATGGGGGCAACATAGTTCGAGAACTAAGAGATAGTATATTCCCTATTCATACCACTTGGTAATTGGGACCTCCTCTCATGGGAATATATTGGATTAGTATTCCTCTTTCGGAATTCAACATCCCATTAAGAACTACAGGGTGAACCTTCCTCTTTGGGAAGTCATCACCTGCCATTGTCATATTCACTCGGTGCTAAGCTATGTCCCTTTATTGAAATGTCTTTAAGTCATTATTAACAATCATAACTTAGTTTAGGTCATAGAGTCTAGCCCTTTTATAATCATAATCAATCATATCTCAATAAGAATTGCATGAGTATAAATCCTTTCATTACAACTCATATAGGTGAGATCAACACTTGACATATCATTACGTAATGAGGCACATTGGTAAGCATCACCATCCTTATAACATTTACGTCTAAATAATCCTCACAACCATAATCAAGTCATTTCAATTCAACATCATACCGCCCTATCAATATTTATAATGTATACTCCAACACAACATCATGACTAAATCACAATTAACCACAAGTTGTAGTAAAGAATAGGGATTACAAGACCTACCAAACCTCTTTCATATTTGATCATCAAGGCCTTACCAACAACCCTTTATTCAACCCAATTAGTTCATAACATCAATACAATCCGACTACCAACATGATAATAAGGTTATAAGAATCACCACACTATAATTCAATACCAAAACAAAGCTTAAGACAAGATACTTAGGTCAATTCTGATAACCTAGATCACTTCTCAAAAACTAGTATGAAAGATTAAAATTTACTATAATTTATTCATTATTAATGTAACAACATCATCTAATAATAATTCAACCATTAATCAAGTCAATTGAATCAATCATAACCCAATTCACATCAACATCAAACCTAAGGTTAAGGGTTAAGGATCATGTCCTTCAATTTAGATAAAACCATCACAAATTATCATTATCAAGTAAAAATACATGTTAATTTATTAATTATATCCTAAATAAACCATAAATAACTCAGTTCATAATATCAAATTCGTAATTGGATGAAACTCACTCGAAACCCCAACTTTTAGAAATACTTTAAGGAGCCCTTTGAGAAAAGAAGTCTCAAAGGTGAATTAGATATCATACATTAATGTTTGATGATGATTTGATGGTGAAATCATTTCTTTCCATCTCCCTAAACCTCCCCCGAGCTAGTCTTCAATGATGTCTTCTAATAGAGAGAGAAGGAAGAGAGAAGGAAGAGAGTTTATTTCTGTAAGGTGTGTTTAGACTAATGATGGTTGGGGTCTTTATATGGGGGTTAATTATCCTAATTAGACTCCCTTAAATGCTAATTAACCACCTAACCCCTTAAATAATTAAATGAATTAATTTAAAAAATATGTAGGAAAACATGACCCTCACAGACGAGACCCTGAATGATGGGCCGTCTGTGAGTTGTGGACTTGACCCCCTCCGTCCTAGACACTCACCGTTTTTGTAAGACACTTGTGCAGGCGAGGGATTCCCCTTTTGGATATGTGTGGTATGACGGTTGGTATCGTCTCCCCATCGATCCACACACGAGTTGTCGTTTGCCTTCCGTGGTTGCACACTGCCCAGGCAGTTTGGCCTCCTATGTGCTAGGGTCCTCCTTAAGGGCCCTTAGTTAGTTCTTAGGGAGTTGTACCCATATGTTTTAACCACGAATTACCTTAAACACATGTTATTCACCTTTCCACCTAACTTCATGAATTTTCGACTCCTATAAGCTAGTCAAATAGGCTAAAGCATGCTATTACGTCCTTAAACCAAGTTTCCAAATGTCATAGACGTTCTTATACGTTTTGGTTTCTAAACATCCTAAATGACTTATATTCATTATTATAGTCCTAAAAACAGTGTCTATACCTCCAGAAACCTATGTTAGGCTTTAAGACAAGCCTTCGATTTTTGAAATGTTACAGGATATTTTTGGATTGTTAGTTCAGAATTATGTTCATGGCTATTAGAAAGAGCCTTTGTGAGTTCATTTGATTGAAATGTCTAACTAAGGTTGATGATGATGATGGAACGGTGTTAAGTTGTCTCAATATCTTTATATTGTGTAGAATTGATGTAGAATTGTATAGAATTTCTAATGATTGGTACGGTTCACTTATGGTGCCGGTGCTAATGTGTTGATTATGTATTGAACATGTCCTTGTCGGCATTAATTATGTATATTGTATTAGTATCATGTGTAGGTTTTATATAAAGGTATAAGGTGTTATGACTTGTATGAACATGTGAATTGAAGTATGATGTGATATAGGTGTAAATCTAGTATAGTGTGAAGATATTTAGTATAGTACTCTTATAATGTTTATGTGATCTTATATGAATGAATATGTTATGATTCTTATGAAGTAAATATATTGATGATGTTTTATATGAATATGTCAGGGTTATGCATGTTCTCCTTTAAATGAATATATGTGACTAAGGTAGTCTATGATGAATTCCTACATATATTGATGTGGTATCTTGTGTGGTAGACTTAGTATTCCTACTTTGTACTTGAATGATTTATAAATATGTGATATGAGGAATGTTGTCTCTTTATTAGGTACACATAAGTCCGTCTTTTTTATGCATGAAAGATATGTGAATATGTGACTCCTTTACTTGGTAGGCTAAAGCACCCTTGTCTTGTATGAATATGTGTGATTGAAATATGACCTTGAACATAGTAAAGAAGCTCGTTAAATTGGAACCTTTTAAAAAGAAGGTTATGATATGCTTCAAAATTTGAAGTTGCAATGGTATCCTTCTTTTATGAATACAGGCCTTAGGTGTGGTTTGATGGAACGGAATGAACTTATCCTTATGAAATTTATTGAGCTATCCTCTTAACCATTGTAGGAAGCCCTAGTGGACCCTCATTGGTAAGGTGCATGATGATTTGGTTAGGAACAAGATATGGTACCTCTTGATATGCTATTTTGTTAAAATACTCTATAAAAATAAAGATTAGAACTGAGTGAGTATGCTTGGGGACTTACTCTAACAAAGATCGCATTAGAGAATAAAGAAACCCTTAATATTATTTAACCATGTGCCTATTTGGGATGAGTCCTAGTTATACCCTTGTTAATTAGAACACCCTCCATTGGAGTAGGGTTTGACTTCAAATTTCATACCTAGCTAGTATGGTCTATGTCGTATAATGCCTATTCTCATAATGTGGGATACATTCTAGTGTTGGAGAAGTTATACAACGTTTAGGTAGTGGAATGGGACTCTATGTAGACATGGCATGAGTAGGCTTTAAAGATGCTAGTATGTAGGTTCCCTAGGTCTTTTAAGACCATCATATGATTTCTTTTTAAGGTATGGTTGTTTCTAAAAACTGGTTTTATTGGAAATGTGGATTCTTAATTAAATATGTTTTTATATAAAGGTTCTTGTCTAGTATAGCTTTGAGGATTTATTAGGTAGGTTTGAAGAGCTTGTATGTGTGGTATCTTCATGTGTTACTTAGGTGAGTCTTAGAGTAGCCTTAGGTAGAGAGTCAAAATGATGTTAAGTCTTGTCTTGTTGATCAAAAGTTATCTGATATGTGATTTATGGGAATAACTTTACTTAGGTAGTCTTGAAGATCATCTAGGTGTGTGTGAAGGGGTTGTATGGGAGACCGCTTCATATCTTACTTAGGTGGGTCTTAGGATAACCTCTGGTCGAGGGACTATGTGATTATGGTCATGTGATTGATGTTATGTGGACTATGTCTTATATGGGATTATTGAGATGTGTTATGTCTCTTAAACTATTTTATGAAGGTTTTATCAAATGTGATGAAAAGCATGTTATACCCTAAATGTCCCTTTTCATAGTTTTTGCATGGCTTCCATAGTTAGTGTATTCAATGTGCTAACCCCGTCCTTCCCGTTTTTGACTAAGTATAGGGAAATAGGAGACTTGATATGCCATGGAAGACTGATAGGTTTCTAGGTGTTGAAGATAAATTATTGGTGAGTCCTCATCGATTCGAGGACAATATGCATGTTCCTTATATCTTAGTCATTACTTTTATGTATTGTATGTGCTAACCCCAAAAGTTGTATAATCAAGTGATAGATGGTTTAATGAGACATGGTGAAGGGTTAAAGTTTTAAAAGTTTTCCGCTTACGTATTAATCAAAATATTCTTCATGTGTGAAGAAAGTTTTAAATTCTTAGTTATTTTCGATAGTATGCAATGAATTGTATGATAGGCTTGTATGACTTTTTGGAGTCTCATATATACCGTGTGATGATTAAAGAATGGTCTAACTTCTAAGGTGTACTTGCAGGTCCTTACAAAGTTGTATTAGAGAATTAGGTTTGGGAGTGTCTTAGATTTTCTCAAGAACCAAATCTGGTAGAGTCTTATTCATAATGTGAAGCACGCCACATTATAAATAATTTGCTATTGGGTGCTAAGAATGTCTCACATCTTCATTTTTCTATTCGTGCCTAAGAGAATTGTATGTGTTGTATTTCCCTTGTTCCTTTTGTGATGGTCCTTAGAGTGTGACCTCTGTTATGTTTGGGTTGAGGAAGAGAAAATGATGAGGTGTGACTTATCGGGTGGGGTATGAAAGATTTTGTTGATGAACTTAGATTGGTTGAGGTGCCTTATGAAGGGGAGTATTGTTAAGAGAAGTGATGAAAATTGATGTTAGAGATGTGAAAGAGTGGTAGTTGAGGTTGTTTTAAATTGTTTAGATCTGACCTTAGAAATTAAGAAGGTTAGGTTATAAAGAGTAAAGGTGAGTTCTCCTAAAAGGGAGACGTTATTGTTAAATGGTGAGACTTTGAGAGTCTTTGGTTTTTCTGAGATAAACTAGATGTTATTGTTTCAAGAGGTCTAGTATATTGAATATTTGGTGAGAAGGCGTTAGTAGGTTTAAGGTTCCTCGAAGGAGTTCCTTGTAGTATAGTTATGTTGACCATTGATTGCATTTCTCCTAAGTGGGGAAGTATAGTGAATGATATGGTAGTTGGGAGTGTGATATCCTTATCTTTTCCTTATATGTTTATTCAATCCTAAAAAAATTTCCGAGTAACTTGATTTATGTTGGAGTCTTTTGAAAAAAAACAAAATGAGTTTCCAAATGTTCTTCTTATGATATGCTTGCTTGAATGGAATTCTTAGTAAATGAGAAAATGAGTTTTCATGCATGGTATTTTTCTCATGGTACATGATCATCTAGTTTAGGTTGTTATTTGATTCGTGAGGTTTAATAATAATCATGTCTAAATTTTTATGTGACATTCGTTTGTTGAGCAACCTTTTGTGTTATTGAGAAGTTATATTTTGAGATTTTTGTGAGAAAATTTCTTAAATGTGCTTTGTAGGAAATGTTGCATGAGCATGCTTTAATGAGTACTTGAATGATGTTCCATTTGATGTTCCTACTAGTTATGTGTATGATTATGATATTGTATGCTTGAATGTTGGTTGTTTGCTTGGGTCGTTTTCCCGTTAAGCGTTTAAGTGTCATTAGAGGAAGAATGTTCTTAAGTGGGGGAGAATGTAGTGACCCAAAAATTAACTAGGATTATTTAGAGCTTCATTACTATTATTAAGGCTTATAAATAGCTTATTTAATGTGTGTGAGAGTTTTGAAGGCATTTAAGTTAAGTTTGAAGTCAAACGTCAAGGGACGACCAAGATGTTTGATGACTAGTCCTTATGTGCTTTCATGATCTTATGCTTGTTTAATGAGGTTATAGGATCTTTAGTTGATATTTTATGGTGTTTATAGGCGGTGTATGAAGTTTGGAATAGTTTTGGAAGTCAAATGTCCGATGACGTTCAGAAGTAAGCCTCTGGACGTCTTTGTGTGTTTGTGTGTGTCTTATTATGTTTTACGTGTTCGTTTGTGTTAAACTTGATGTGAAATGATCCTATGACATAAATGGTAATGTTTAGGGGCATAACGGATTGCTACGACTTCACCTAGGACCCAGAAGGGTCACTAGAGGAGGACCCCAACTCAAAGGGAAGACTGCTTGGCAGTGACCAAATGACAGCCCCCAAACGATGGCCACTAATCAAACGACCTCCCGTCACTGGGTGGCTTCTATTTTTCAGTCCTTCACCTTCTGGAGTTGCATACCCACACGACATACACAATCGACAAGGCGTAGGCCAGTCGACGGTTTGTCGATGGGTGGCCGTTAATGGCACCTGCAAAAGTTTTCTTCTAATAAGGTATGTGAAGATGGAGCTTGATGATGGATCTTCAATCGAGTTTCTTCTTAAATTATCTTTGGATTCTTCTAATAAGGTATGTAAGTTCTTCATCTAAGTCTTTCTATCACGTTAAAGTAAAATTCAAAGATGATTTCAAAGATTTCAAAAAGATGAAAAAGTTTGATTTCTACTATAAGTCGTTGGGTCTTGCATGAAACATTTTCAAACCTTAATATATGATGTTATTGATGTATAATTTTTGTTTTTTAATGAAACATTCAATGAACCCTTGACCTTCTCAAATCTCTGTATTTGGCTTTAGCATAGGTGAATTGATTATAACTTATTAGTGGTGAAATCATGTGTAGACTGCTTTTGGCTATTGGTTAATGTAAATATCATGTTAGAATGATATATAGGCTTGCTTATATTAACTATTTTCATATTGTATATTATTGTATTGTTAGTTTAGAATTGTGTTCATGGATATTGGTAAGAGCCTTTATGAGTTGATTTCATTTAAATGGCTAAGAAAGATTCATGATGATGATGGAAGGGTGGTAAATTGTCTTCGTTTCTTTATATTGTGCATAACTTATGTAAAATTATACACAATTTATATTAATTGGTATGGTCCACTTATAGTGGTGGTGGTTATGTGTTAATTATGTGATGAACATGGCCTCGTCGGCACTAATTGTGTGTATTGTATTAGTATCATGTTTAGGGATTGTATGAAAATATAATGTGAAGATGTTTATGTGAAGTAATGTGATCATGTTTAAGGTGTTATGGCTTGTATGAACATGTAAATTGAAGTAGAATGTATATAGTTGTAAATCTAGTATAGTGTGAAGATATGTAGTATAGTACTATTATAATGTTTATGTGATCTTATATGAATGAGTGCATTGTGATTCTTTTCATGTTATGATATATGATGATGTTGTATATGAATATGTGAGGGATATCCATGTTGTACTTTAAATGACTATGTGTGCCTAAGGTAGTCTGTGATGAATTCCTATATGTGTCAATGTGGTATCTTTTGTGGTAGACTTAGTATCCCTACTTAGTACTTGAATGATGATAAATATGTGACATGAGGAATGTTGTGTCTTTATTAGGTAGACTTATGTCCCTCTTCTTGATGCATGAAAGATATGTGAATATGTAACTCCTTGACTTGGTAGGTAAGCACTCTTGTCTTGTATGAATATGTGTGATTGAATTATGACCTTGAACATAGTAAAGAAGGTCATTAACATGGAACCTTTTAGAAAGAAGGTGATGATATACTTGAAGGTTAAAGCAATAATGGTATCCTTGTTGTGTGAATGGTGGACATAGGGGTGATTGGCTGGAACGGTATGAAATCATCCTTGAGAAAGTCATTGAGCTGTCCTCTTAACCATTGTAGGCAGCTCTAGTGGACCCTCTTTGGTAAGATTTATTATGATTTGGTTATGAGCAAGATACGGTGCCTCTTCATATGCTCTTTTATTAAAATACTCTATGAAAAAAAGTCTATAACTCTATGAGTATGTTTGGAGTGTTTCTCTAACTAAGATGACATTAGAGAATAAAGAAACCCTCGATATTCCCTAACAATATTCCTAGAAGGGATGTGTCCTAGTTCTACCCTTAGCAAGTAGAAAACCCTTCATAGGAGTAGGGTTTGACTCAAAAATCCATGCTTAGCTAGTAATGTCTATGTCGCTTAATCCCTATTCTCATCATGCCGGATACATTATAGTATAGGAGAAAATCTACAATATTTAGGTAGTGGAATGGGACTCTATCTAGACATGGGAAGAGTAGATTTGAAGATGCTAGTATGTAGTTTCCCTAGGTCTTTTAAAACCATTATGTGAATTCTTGTAAAAGTATAGTTTTCTCTCATAATGGTTTTAATTGAAATTTAGATTCTGAATGAAATATCTTTCTATAGAAAGGATCTTATCTTTGATAGCTTTGAGGATTTCTTAGGTAGGCTTGAAGAGGTTGTATGGGCGGATGGTTAGTCTTAGAGTAGCCTTAGGTAGGGAGTCTAAATGATGTTAAGTCTTGTCTTATTGATTAGGAGTTACGTGATATATGATGTATGGGAATAGATTTATGTTAGGTAGTCTTATGGATCATCTAGGTGTGTGTGAACGGGTTGTATGGTCGACCGCTTCATATCTTACTTAGGTGAGTCTTAAAAATAACCTCCGGTAGAGGGTCTATGTGATTATGGTCATGTGATTGAAGTTATGTGGACTATGTCTTATATGTTATTATTGAAATGTGTTATGAATCTTAAACTATTTTATGAAGGTTTTATCAAATGTCATGAAAAGCATGTTATACACTAAATGTCCCTTTTTCATTGTTTTTGCATGGCTTCCATACTTAATGTATTCAATGTGCTAACCCCTTCTTTTCCCTTTATGAGAAAGCGTAGGGAAATAGGAGACTTGATATGCCATGGAAGACGGATAGGTCTCTAAGTGTTGAATATGAAGTATTTGTGAATCCTCATCGTTTCGAGGACAATACCCATGTGATACATGGTGAAGGGTTAAAAATTTAAAAGTCATCCGCTTGCATATTAATGAAGTGTTCTTTGTGACTTTTAAATTCTTACTTATTTTCAATAGTATATTGTGCAATGAGTGGTATGAGTGGCTTAAGTGAGACTTTTTGGATACTCATATGACGTGTGACGATTCAAGAATGCTCTAACTTCTACACTGTACTTATGGGTCATTACAAAGTTGGTATCAGAGAATAAAGTTTGCAAGTGTCTTAGATTGTCTCAAGAACCACATCAAGAAGCACGCCACATTGTGAATAGGAGGCTATTGAGAGCTAGGAATGTCTCACTTCTTTATTATTCTAATCGTGCCTAAGATATTTGTATATGGTGTCTTTCCCTTGTTTCTTTTGTGATTTTCCTTAGAGTGTGACCTTTGTGAAGTTAGGGTTGAGGGAGTGAAAAAGATGAAGTGTGACTTGTTAGATGTGGTATGAAGGATTGTGTTGATGACCTTAGATTTTTTATTTGCCTTTTGAAGGGGATTATTTTTAAGAGAAGTGCTGAAAAATGATGTTAGAGGTGTGAAGTAGTGGTAGTTGAGGTGGTTTGAAGGTTTTTAGATCCTACCGTAGAAAGGAATAAGTGAGGCTAGAAAGAGTAAAGGTGGTTCTCCTAGAAAGGTGGGTGTTATTGTTAAATAGTGAGACTTTTGAAAGTCTTTCATTTTTCTGAGTTAGACTAAATTTTGTTGTTTCAATAGGTCTAGTATATTGAAGAGTTGGTGATAAGATGTTAGTAAGGTTTAAGGTTCCTCAAGGAAGTTCCTTGTAGTATAGTTATGTTGACCTAAGATTGGGTTTGTCCTAAGTAGGGAAGTATGGTAAATGTTGTGATAGTTGGGAGTGTGATATCCTTATCTTTTCCTTGTATGCTTTTTCAATCCTAATACAAGGTGTTCCTAGTAAATTGATTTATGTTGAAGTATTTTGAAAAAAAACAAAATGAGTTTCCAAATGTTCTCCTTATGATATGCATGATTTAATTGAATTCTTGGAAAATGAGAAAATGAGTTTTGATGCATAGTGTTTACCTCATTGTACATGTGCATCTAGTGTAGGTTTCTACTTGTTTCATGAGGTTGAATAATGAGCATATCTAAATTTTTATATGATATTGGTTCTTTGAGCATGCATTTCTGTTATTCAAGTCATTCCAATTAAGTTAGAAGTCAAACGTCAAGGGACGACCAAGACGTTCGACGACTAGTCCTTATATTCTTGCATGTGCTTATGTGTGTTTCATGAGTTTATAGGGTCTTTAATTTACGGTTTATGGTGTTTATAGTCAGTGTATGAAGTTTGGAAGAGTTTGGAAGTCAAACGTCTAAGAGCGTTCGATTACGTTCGACAGTTAGCCTTAGGATGTCCTTGTAAGGTTGTGTATACCTTAGCATGGTTTACGTATTAATTTGTGTTTAATTTGATTATAGATGTTCCTAAGACCAATAAGTTAATTTTTAGGGGTTTGACGTTCGGGTAAGACTCAACCTAGGATCCACAAGGGACCCAAAGGAGGATTCCAATTCAAAGGGAAGGTTGCTTGGCAGTGACCAAAAGGCGGTTAGTCGATCAAACGATGGCCCATCGATGGGGGACGTCGATGGATCATGCTGACTTGTACCTTGTGGAGTTACAAATCTAAACTATGGACATGAACGACGGGTCTTAGGCCAGTCGATTGTCAGTCGACGTGGGGTCGTCGATGGCACCAGCAAAAGTTGTCTTGACATGACTTGGCTTAGGGTGTTTTGGCAAATTCACCCCAATTCCTATAAATTAGGGGGATGGTTTATTAATGTGTATTGGGATAGTTTAAGATTATTTAAGTCATTAAACTCTTTACACCCTAGCACCTAAGTCAAAACCCTTTCCCTCCCAAACTTTCTCCAAAAACCTCTATGAGAGAGCAAGGTGAAGATGCAGATTGATTATGGATATTCAATGTAGTTTCTTCTTAAAATTCTCTTCGTATTCTTCAAATAAGGTATGTGAGTTCTTCATCTAAGGATCGCTATCAACTTAGAGTAAATTTCAAATATGATTTCAAAGATTTCAAAAAGATAATGTCTAATTTCTATTATGATTCATGGATTCTTGCATGAAATGTTTTCACACCTTCAAATATGATGTTATTGATATATGATAATGTTTTTCAATGAAACTCTCAATGAACCCTTGACACTTGAAATGACTAATTTGAAGATGTTTATGTGAAGTAATGTGATCATTTATAAGGTTTTATGGCTTGTATGAACATGTGAATTGAAGTATGATGTGATATTGGCGTAAATCTAGTATAATATGAAGATATTTAGTGAAGTACTCTTATAATATTTATGTTATCTTACATGAATGACTATGTTATGATTCTTCTAAATTGATGATATATGATTATGTTGTATATGAATATGTTATGGTTATGCATGTTGTCCTTTAAATGACTATATGTAACTAAGGTAGCTTGTGATGAATTGCTATATATGTTGATGTGGTATCTTGTCTGGTAGACTTAGTGTCCCTACTTGGTACTTGAATGAGGAATATTATGTGATATGAGAAATGCTATGTCTTCATTAGGTAGACTTAAGTCCCTCTTCTTGATGCATGAAAGATATGTTAGTATGTGACTCCTCGACTTGGTAGTCTAAAGCACTCGTGTCGAGTATTAATACGTGTGATTGAAATATGACCTTGAACATAGTAAAGAAGGACATTAACGTGGAACCTTTTAGAAATAAGGTGATGATATAGTTGAAGTTGAAAGTCGTAATTGCATCCTTCTTGTGTGAATGGTGGACTTAGGTTTGGTTTGATAGCACAACAAGAAATCATACTTAGGAATCCTCTTAACCGTTGTAGGCATCCCTAGTGGACCCTCTTTGGTAAGGTGTATTATGATTTGGTGATGAACAAGATATGGTACCTCTTCATATTCTCCTTTATTGAAATACTCTATGAAATCAAAGGCTAGCACCTATTTAGTTTGCTTGGGGATTTTCTCTAACAAAGATCACATTAGAGAACAAAGAAACCCTCGATATTCCATAAGTATGTGCCTACATGGGATGTAACCTAGTTCCACCCTTGGCAACTAGAACACGCTCTATCGGAATAGGGTGTTTCTCGTAATTTCATGCCTAGCTAGTATGGTCTATGTTTGTTAATGCCTATTATCATCATGTGGTATACATTGTAGTTTTGGACAATATCTACGACGTTTAGGTGGTGGAATGGGATGCTATTAGACATGTAATGAGTAGGCTTTGAGGATGCTACTATGTAGGTTCCCTAGGTCTTTTAAGACCATTATGTGAAGTTTTCTAAAGTATCGTTATCTCTCAAAATGGTTTTATTGGAAATATGGATTCTTAATGAAATATATTTTTATAAAAGGGGTCTTATCTAGGGTAGATTTGAGGATTGCTTAGGTAGACTTGAAGAGGTTGTATGGGCGGTCTCTTCATCTTTTACTTTGTTGAGTCTTAGAGTAGCCTTAGTTAGGGAGTCTAAATAATGTTAAATCTAGTCTTATGTATTGGATTAATGTGATATGTAATGTGTGGGAATAACTTTACCTCAGGTAGTATTAGGATCATCTAGGTGTGAGTGAAGGGGTTGTATGGGCGACCGCTTCATATCTTACTTTTGTGGGTCTTAGGATAACCTCTGGTACAGGGTCTATGTGATTATGGTCATGTGATTGATGTTATGTGGACTATGTCTTATATGTGATTATTGAAATGTGTTACGTTTCTTTAACTATTTTCTGAAGGTTTTATCAGATGTCATTAAAAGCATGTTATAGGCTAAATGTCCCTTTTTCATGGTTTTTATATTGCTTCCATAATTAGTGCATTCAATGTGCTAACACTTTTTTCCTTTTTTGGCTACGTTTAGGGAAATGGGAAGCTTGATATACGATGGAAGACGGATAGGTTTCTAAGTGTTGAATATGAAGTATTGCTCAGTCTTCATCAATTTGAGGACAATACCCATGTTCCTTATGTATTAGTCTTTACTTTTATATCTTGTATGGGCTTAGTCCCAAATGTTGTATAATCAAGTGATAAATAGTGTAATGAGACATGGTGAGAGTTTAATGTTTTCAAAGTATTCCGCTTGTGTATTACTGAAAGTGTTCTTCATGTGTGAAGAAAGTTATAAATTTTTTATTATTTTCGATAGTATATTATGCCATGAATGGTAAGAGTTTCTTAACTTAGACTTTTTAAAGTCTCATATGTCGTTTGAAAATTCAAAAATGCTCTAACTTCTAGGGTGTACTTGTGGGTCGTTACACTAACTACGATGCAGTTGCTCATGACGGGTAGAACTGTGAAGAGGCCTATAGGAGTGCTTACTTACGTGCTAACGAAAGTGGAGTCATTCATTTTTCTGACCGATTTGTTATTCTTGATTAAGACATTGACTTTGAGGTTTCCATTATCTTTGAAGACCATTCCTTGCCACTAGGCGTACTTTTGTTGACATGGAGAAAGGGTTGCTGAAGTTCAGACTTAGTAATGAAGAAGCATCTTTTGGCATTTTTAGGGTCATGAAGCACATTGGTGAGCTCCAATTGGTATCAACTATAACTTTTAGAAGCAAGAGTGCTTTAAAGGTGAAAACCAAGGAGAAATAGGGTGTTGAGGCATTAACAGTAGTTATAATGAACATTGTGAGTGATTTCATCGAAGGGTATGAAAAGTTGGTGGCCGCACTTGATAGGTGTGAACATGGCCAAAGCCTAAGAAGTTGGACTTGGATATGAAAAATTGTGAGGAGCCACAAGTGAGACCATCTTTGAAAGAGGCACCTAAGTTTGAACTTAAGGCCCAACCCCCATATTTGAGGTATGCGTTCTAGGCTATGGATGAGACACTGCCAGTCATTATTGTGGCGAATAATAGGCGACAAGTCAAGTGTGTGGTAGAAGTGCTGAAGAGGTTCAAGCGAGCTATTGGGTGGACTATGATACGCTCAAACTTACTTCTCAAATAAGAAGTAAAGCGGTCGTGTCAAGTAAATAACCCAACTAGTGAGGTTGGGATCGTTCCCACGAGGAAATAGATTAGACTTAACTTTAACCTATTATTACAATTGTTCGATCAATTACTTCTTTGGGAAGCAAAAACTATAAAAAGGGGGGTTTCTATTTCTAAATGAATGAAAGTAAATAACGAAATTGAAAGAGACACTTAACAACTTCGAATGTTGGAGTTTAATCAATTAATCAAAGTAACTAGGGTTTACGTGTTCCCCACAGGTTCATAACTTGATAATTCTAACTATAACAATTCTTTCCTAGTATCTTGAATGCAAAGTGATAAGTTATGTATTTCTAAATCCTTGGTTCGTCATCTAGAAAATTTCACTCCGCACCTTGGTCCGGCTACGTGTTTTTATATCCTAACCCTTATCTTTACCTCATATTAAGCATCGTATTCAATATTTGACTAAGTTATTACCTCGTACCAATCAATTCTAGCCTATTAGATAGTATACACTAAATCTATGTTGATAATTCTTTTCCTATTATCTACCTCCTTGGTCCGGCAAGTAGCATTAAGGTGAGTTCTAACATTGGCCATTCGTTAAAAAGACTTCTAAGCGAAAGAATTATTAATACATGCAAGACACTGTTCTAGAATTGTTATTTTAGTTAGGTTTTACCACATTATTTGCCTATGGTTCCCACAACCCTAGTTATGGAGTTTAGTTACCCATATTCATAATCACAATATTCAAATATATAATATAAGAGTTCATGTACTTACTTCAATGAGAAAGATTAAAATCTGAAAGTTCGCTTGATTAATCAACAAAAATCAACAACAATCACTTACAAGAATCTCAAAGTAATCAAGAATCTTAGAAAAATTCTAACGATAATCAAAGGCCTAACCAAATAATCCAGAGTATCACTAATAATACAGAGTCTAACTAATAATACAGAGTCTAACCTCAAAAACGAGGTTCTTTGAACTATTTATAGAAAATAAAAACCTAAGTAAACAAGGATTCTATTTGCTGGAAAACTGTCAAAATGCGGCTGGGTCGACGAACCTCGCGACGGATCGTCGTGTCACAACGGACCGTCATGGACTCCGTCGACCCATATTTGTGCAATTTCTTCTACTACTCTCCTCATTACCCTCGACGGCAAGTATACGGATCGTCACAAGCACAACGGTCCGTCGAGGTTCTTCGTTTCAAAACACTTAAACTCTTGGAATATGGGTACTGGGACTACTTCTGAACTTCATGACGAACCTACAGGACGGATCGTCATAGACACGACGGACCGTCATGGACTTCGTGACCCCACACTTGGTCAGACTTCCCCATCTTCCTTCAGCAGCTGCACTACGCTGCCACCTACGGATAGTCACAAGCTCCGTAGGTGGTCTCTTCTGCATTTCTTCGCTCAAAAACCTTCGTATTCATCTTTGGACAGATTTCTTGCAAATAAGGAGAAACTTATATAAAAATTAGCACAAAAAGGCTTTTTGACACACTAAACTTAAGGAAAAAGTATTAATAATACCGTGAAACCACGGTATATCAACACCCTCAACTTAAAGTTGTTGTTTGTCCTCAAGTCACGCACTATGACTCAATACAAAATCTTTGTACAATAGTATCCATGTTTTATCCTTTGCAATCATTTGGCTATCAATCCCGATTAATCTCATCATATTTATGCATGCTATCACTATTAGTCTTGAATTATGTGGGATAAGAGCATGACACAGAATCACCATGCACTAACACATATCCTCTTCAATTTATCACCGAGGTTCTAATATTTCCGGTATTGCAACTAGTGTCCTCACTTTCAAACAAAATCCTTATTTTTCACACAATGATTTCAATTTGAGTATAAGGATTACTTTTCAACACTCGCTCTCAGAACAAATTCACGCTCATTCATGCATATTACCATAAGCTTGCCCTTATTTTCACTGCCTTAAGTTCCCTATACAACCCTTAGGATCACGATAGGACTTTCTTAGCTTGTAACATAGGCTCAGAGTCAGGTAGGTATATTTAGGTATACTTTAGTAACTTTTTTCCCTCTTTGACATATCGGCTAAACATACCATTTTCTATCATTTTATCTCGCCCAGTTTCTCATATTCTTTCACCTTGCTATTTTCTCTTCTTTCTTCATTTGTGTAAGTGACTCTCTTCTTTTCTTGCTTGTATTTATTGTATATTTTTCTTTTTCTTTACTTTTCATTCAACTAATTCTTGAGTCACTTTACTTTTGTTCTTTCTCTCTCTTTGTTCTTTCAACCCCACTTTCCAGAGCTTTCCTCATAATAGCCACCCTCAACTCATGGCTTTGCCATGAGTCAAAGTACACAATACCCAAAGTTGGGTCAGGGCCATAACAAAGGTTGTTTACTGCATTAACCACCCTCAACTTATGCTTTTTGCATAAGCTGAGGTGCACATGTCCAAGGAAGGACCAGGGCCAACACATTATTCCCAAAAAAGATCAGTTAGGGTGAAAAAGAAAGGTCTAATTTAAGCTCATATCATTTGGATCAAAGAAGGATGAATTTCATTTTGTTCTCTTTTATTTAGGCTAAAAATGGGCTATATTGAATAAGGGCCTATGATCCTTTCCTAATTGTCTATTACAGCTTACTTTTAGCAGGACTAACTAGGCAAGTTCTAGCTCAGTACAAATAGTGGATTATTCAAATTCTCCTCACACTCACTTGACATCTCATCACTCTACCAGATTATCAGACACCTAGTTCAAATTTTAGACTTAGGGTAATGCAGTGGTGTACCTCTATGTCATGCTTAGAGCCACACAATTATCAATTTCTATGCCTCGTCACGCATCATTTTCCTTTTTATCAGATATCATTTTAGCCATCATGCTCCAAAATTAAACTATGCAAACAATATAGAGACATGCCGTTTCAACAGAAAAAGTAATCAGTCTCTTAAGGAAAAAGAACACAGGAAACAAAACCCCAAAAGAGGATAGTGAATTGGGCTACTCAGACTTTACCCTAGCACTCACTCTCCATTTACCCCACCCCCAAAAAAAAGACATGCAATTGTCCCCAATGCATAAAAAAAATTTAAAATACAAGAGTGGTAGGTGAAGAAAACCTGGGGCGCAAAGCGCCAACAATCAGCACGGACCGTTGTGATTATGACGATACATCGTCGATGTCCATTGTGGGACACTTAAAATAATGGAGACCCATAAGAGAGAGTTCTCTGACCGTCATGACGTTTATGCAGGACGGACCGTCGAGAGTATGACAGTCCGTCGTAGATGTACGTTAGAGGACACTTAGAAAATGTGAGAGACCTTTAGGAATAGGGTCTCAGACAACCAGAACGGTTGTGCAGGACGGACCGTCAAGAGAACGATGGTTCGTCGCATGTGTCCGTTGGTGACTGTTACAGAGTGATTTTCTGCAGAACTTCCTGGTGATGTTCCTGCAAATTGAAAACACATTAGTAGAAAATGCTACCATTACTAGAAAGAAAGAAAAAAAACTATAAGTATTGGGTTGCCTCCCAACAAGCGCCTGATTTAACGTCGCGGCACGACTAATAACACTTGATTACTCAGCCTTCATCAAGATGGTATGCCTCTATCGCTTCATTCACCAATGCAGTATGCCCAAAATAGAGTTTTATTCGTTCTCTATTCACCTTAAACCGCACTCCGTCCTTGGCTTTTAACTCAACTGCTCCATAAGGGAATACTTGGGTAATCAAGTAAGGGCCAGTCCGTTTGGACTTGAGATTTCCCGGAAGACAAGGCGACCCAGAACTGTCTAAAAGCACTAAATCCCCAAACATAAACTCTTGTTTTTCATTTTTTTGGTTCATTTTCCTTCTTCATCTTTTCTTTGTGGGATATGGCGGATAACGATTGGAGCTCACCACTCTGCCTCATGGTCCTACAAATGTTGAAGGACGCTTCATCATTGTTCAACCGAAATTTCATCTGTCCCTTTTCCATATCAACTAAGGCTCTACTTGTAGCAAGGAATGGCCTCCCAAGAATAATAAGCACTTCAAAATACTTCAGAATCAAGAATAACAAAAAATAGCCGAAAAGATGAATGACTCCACTTTTACTAGCACATCATGGAGTATCCCTATAGGCCTTTTCACTGTCCGATCAGCCATCAGTAGCCGCATCGCAGTGGGTTTTGGATCCCCCAAACCCAACTTCTTGTAAATCGAGAGGGGCATGAGATTTATGCTTGCCCTCAGATCACATAATATTTTCGCAAAATGTAATGACCCAACTACACAAGGAATAGTGAACGCACCCGGATCTTATTTCTTTTGTACGACGGATCTTGTAGCAATAGCACTACAATGCTGCAGTCGTCCATCATCCTCGAAAGTGACCGATCTTTTCTTTGTGACCAGATCTTTCATAAACTTGGCATAATCGGGCATTTGTTCTAGTGCTTCTACCAAAGGGACATTGATAGAAAGCTGCTTCAGCATTGTTATGAAACGCCGATATTTACCATCCTCGGTCTTTTTCACTAATCTCTAAGGGAAGGGTGGTGGTGTCCTAGGCATAGTAATTACCTTCATAGGGACATCTACATCTTTTCCATTACTTTCCTATGCTTCACCACTACCCTTTACCACCTTATCATCATCCTTTCTCACATTTTCTTCATTAGACGGCATAGGTGGGTCAATGGTTTGCTTACCACCCCGAGTAGTGATTGACATACAGTGCGCATCATTTTTTGGATTTTGGACAGTGTTGCTAGGAAGAGTGCCCGGTTGCCGTGTGTTCACTGTCGCAGATAATTGGGCCATTTGCAACTCGATCTGCTTAATTTATATTGCATGTGCATCAACTTTTTGCCCAATACTTGCTAAATCACACCTTAAATCTTTAATGTGCTCATCACTAGCATCGAACCTCATCATCATTTTGTGCAACATATCCTTAACTCGCGCCATACTATCTCCACCATCCGTAGTTACCCCTGTTGAAGTTTTTGTCGCGGTTGTAGTTTCCATCTTGGACATAATGACCCTCACGGTTGTAGTTACCATAGATCCGACCTTTGTTCCCTTGACCTTGGTGCCAATTATCAGGATTTAAGCCTTGGGCGCTTGGTCAGAAACCCCCCGTTTACTCATTTACTACATAGGTGTCCTCCGCATAATAGCATTCATCATTAGGTGGCGGTGGTTTCGACAAGTAGTTTACTTCATTTATCTTTTCTATACCCCAGTGACATGTTTTAGTACCAACCCAAGCTCAGTTCTCATATGAGCCATTTCTTCACGAATCTCATTTGTGGCTGGGTTGTGAGTGGAATGCACTGCGAAGGTGTTTCTCCCGGTATTTGACTTCCTAGTACTCCAAGCTTTATTATTCAGGGAGATTTTCTCAGCAATCTCAGCATAAGGACACTCCCCATAAGATCCACCTGCTATAGCGTCCAACACCACTTTATTATTATCATTCTCTCCCCGATAGAAGTATTCCTTCAGTGACTCATCATCTATACGGTGATTTGGGACACTTCTCAAGAACGAGGTGAATCTATCCCAAGAACTACTAACTAACTCTCCTGTGTGCCACAAAGTTGTTCACTCTGTCTTTGTGGTTTAGTTTCTTGGAGACCGGATAGTAGAGTGCTAAGAAGACATCCCTTAGTTGGTTCTAAGTGAAAATTGATTTATAAGGGAGCTCAGTGAACCATATAGCAGCCTGTCCCGTCAGTGAGAGAGGAAACACTCTAAGCCCTATTACATCCAAGTCCAAGTCAGTCTCCCTACACAGCTTTTACACACTGCCCTTCCTTAGTTATATGGGCATGTGGATCCTCAGAAGGTAGCCCTGAAAACAAACCTCTGGCAGTGAGCATTTGCATCAGGCTACTAGTTAACACAAAAGTATGGCCTGGTGGTAAGGGAGGCAAGACAAGTGGCCCATCAGAGTCTGCTATGTTGTCATAGCCTCTATAGTATGCTTGGGGCCGTGGAGTGGGATTTTGTGCCCTCTGTTGGTGTTCACCCGGAGCATCGGGTAACAACTGACCATGAACATCAACCGGAGCTGGGATGTTCTGGTTTGGATCATCATCATTAATTCCTAAGTTTCTATTCATGTTGCGTAGTGTACGCTCTTATTCGTGATCATAGGGAAACAAGGGTTCTCTTTCTCTCCGTGTATTTGGCATACAAGGAGGTTGGTTCTGCATGAATCAAAAACAATAAAACAAAGTAAAATTAAGAAAATTTCAGCTAAACTATAGTAATAAGTTTAAGTTAATCTAAAAGCTATAATTCCTGGCAGCGGCGCTAAAATTTGATATGCTCAAACTTACTTCTCAAATAAGAAGTAAAGCGGTCGTGTCAAGTAAATAACCCAACTAGTGAGGTTGGGATCGTTCCCACGAGGAAAATAGTTTAGATTTAACATTAACCTATTATTACTATTGTTCGGTCAATTACTTCCTTGGAAAGCAAAAACAATAAAAAGGGGGGTTTCTATTTCTAAATGAATGAAAGTAAATAACGAAATTGAAAGAGACACTTAACACCTTCGAATGTTGGAGTTTAATCAAAGTAACTAGGGTTTACGTGTTTCCCACAGGTTCATAACTTGATAATTCTAACTATAACAATTTTTTCCTAGTATCTTGCATGCAAATTGAAAAGTTATGTATTTCTAAATCCTTGGTCCGGCATCTAGAAAATTTAACTTTGCACGTTGGTCCGGCTACGTGTGTTGCTGTCCTAACCCTTATCATTGCCTCATATTAAGCATCGTATTCGATATTTGACTAAGTTATTACCTGGTACCAATCAATACTAGCCTATTAGATAGTATACACTAAATCTATGTTGATAATTCTTTTTCTATTATCTATCTCCTTGGTCCGGCAAGTAGCATTAAGGCGATTTCTAACGTTGGCCGTCCGTTAAAAAGACTTCTAAGCGAAACAATTATTAATACATGCAAGACACTGTTCTACAATTGTTATTTTAGTTAGGTTTTACCGCATTATTTGCCTATGGTTCCCACAACCCTAGTTATGAAGTTTAGTTACCCATATTTATAATCACAATATTCAAATATATAATATAAGAATTCATGTTCTTACTTCAATGAGAAAGATTAAAATCTGAAAGTTCGCTTGATTAATCAACAAAAATCACCAACAATCACTTACAAGAATCTAAAAGTAATCAAGAATCTCACAAAAGTCTAACGATAATCAAAGGCCTAACCAAATAATCCAGAGTGTAACTAATAATACAGAGTGTAACTAATAATACAGAGTCTAACCTCAAAAATGAGGTTTTTCGAGCTATATATAGAAAAAAAAAACCTTTGTTAACAAGGATTCTATTTGCTGGAAATCTGTCAAAACGCGGCTGGGTCGACGGACCTCGTGACGGATCGTCGTGGTCACGACGGACCGTCATGGTCTCCGTCGTCCCATACATGTGCAATTTCTTCTGCTGCTCTCTTCATTACCCTCGACGGAAGTATGACGGATCGTCACAGGCACAACGGTCTGTCGAGGGTCTTTGTTTGAAAACACTTAAACTCTTGGAATATTGGTACTGGGACTACTTCTCTAAAATTCATGACGAACCTACAGGACGGACCGTCATGGACTTCCTAACCCCACACTTGGTCAGACTTTCCCATCTTCCTTCAGCAGTTGTACTACGCTGCCACCTACGGACCGTCACAAGCATGACAGACCGTCACAAGCTCCGTAAGTGGTCTCTTATGCATTTCTTCGCTCAAAAACCTCCGCATTCATCTTTGGAAAGATTTTCTGCAAATAAGGAGAAACTTATATAAAAATTAGCACAAAAAGGCTTTTGGACACACTAAACTTAAGGAAAAAGTATTAATAATACCGTGAAACCACAGTATATCAGACTATTGCATAATATTATCGGAATTCCCCCTATGTTTGTTCTCACAAAATTCAGCTCATGTGGGATTATAAGCCTAGTATCGAGCATCAAAGAAGATTAAATCTTCCTATAAGAGAGGAAGCGAACAAGATAATTATTAAATAGTTAGATGTTAGAGTCATCTACCCTATTGCAGAAAATAGTTGGGTATTCCCTATTCAGTGTATGACTAAGAATGGTGGGATTATTATGGTCCCAAATTAAACAAACGATCTTGTGCACCGATGTTCTCAGTGACTATATGGAGAGTTTGTATGGATTACCAGAAGTTGAATTCTTGGACAGAGAAGGACCATTTCCCTATGCCCTTCATGGATCAGATGCTTGATAGACTTGCAGCTAAGGGATAGTACTGCTTCCTTGATGGGTATTCGGGATATAATCAAATCTTTATTGTCCTGGAAGACCAAGAGAAAACCACCTTCACATTCTTGTATGAGACCTTTACGTTTAAACGCATGCCATTTGGGTTGTGCAATACTCAAGCAACCTTCCAGTGTTTCATGATGTCAATTTTCTCAGACATGGTTAAGGACACTATTGAGGTGTTCATGGATGATTTCTCATTGGTTGGTGACTCTTTTGATGGATGCTTGGACAACCTAGCCGAGGTACTGAATAGGTATGAAGATTGCAATTTAGTGGTAAATTGGGAAAAGTGTCACTTTATGGTAAAAGAGAGCATAGTGTTGGGACACCGGCTTTCTGAGAAAGGTATTGAGGTGGATAAGTCAAAGTGGAGGTAATACAAAATCTTCCTCTACTTATCTCGATAAAAGGTGTGAGACGTTTTCAGGGGCATGCAGGCTTCTATCGTAGGTTCATAAAAGAGTTTTTGAAAATCACACATTCTTTGTGCAAGCTTCTTGAAAAGGAGAGTAAATTTGACTTTGTTGATGCTTGTCTTATAGAATTTGAAGACTTGAACAAGAAACTGGTCTCTGCTCCTATTGTCAATGCTCCATATTGTGTAAAATTGTTTAAAGTCATGTGCAATGCTAGTAGGGTGTCACTTTGTGTGGTATTGGGGAAATGAGTGATAAAATACTTCACCCTATTTACTATTCAAGCAAAGCTCCAAATGCAGCCCAAAATAATTACATAATTACATAGTAGGAGATTCTTGTCGTGGTGTTTGCATTTGAGAAATTTTGCTTTTATTTTCTTGGGACTGCACTCAAAGTGAGCACAGACCATTCCGTGT
Organism: Solanum arcanum; assembly: GCA_027789145.1. Taxonomy (NCBI): domain Eukaryota; kingdom Viridiplantae; phylum Streptophyta; class Magnoliopsida; order Solanales; family Solanaceae; genus Solanum; species Solanum arcanum. The sequence continues at coordinate 20,264,073 of CM050941.1, forward strand.
TGAGGAATTTCATGGTCAAATATGATGAAAATCCATGACTCTTTAGATGGGTTTTTTTGGTACAAGAATTCAATTTTGTGGTGAAAGACCGCAAGGGAATAGAGAACCAAGTCGCCTATCACTTATCTAGATTGGAGGATGAAGATTTTCTAGAGCTTGGTGACAAGGGTGAGATCAATGTTATGTTCTCTATTGAAAAGGTATTGGTTTCTTCCCATGACCTCATGCCTTGATTTGCCGACTTTGCTAATTATTTGGCAAGTGATGTGGTATCTCCGGATCTATCATCTCACCAAAGGAAGAAGTTCATACATAATGTAAAAAAAATCTTTTGTCATGAACCATAATTGTATCTTAGTTGTGCTGATGGATTTATTCATTTATGCGTTCCCAAAGTTGAGATGCAGAGTGTTCTTGAAGTTTGTCATTCATCACCTATTGGTGGGCATCATAGTGTTGTTCAGACTACGCACAAAATTTTGCAGTGTGGAATTATTGGCCAACCATCCACTGAGACTCTTATGATTTTTCCAAGTCTTATGACAATTGCAAAAGAGATGGTGGGATTTAAAAGAGGCAAGAGCTTGCGATTAACCCGATCATGGTAATCGAGTTACTCGATGTATGAGGCACTGTTTTATAAGGTAATTTGTGAGTTCATATGGGATAAAATATATTCTTGTCGCGGTTTATTATGTATCAAAGTGGGTGGAAGCAATTGTGCTCCCCAACAATGAAGATAATAGCATCACCGCATTCTTGAAGAAAAATATCTTCTCCAGATTTGGCACCCGAGGGCAATTATCAGTGATGGAGGTTGCCACTTTTGAAATAAGTTTTTTAACACATTACACGAGAAGTATGGTCTACGCCACAATGTAGATACTCCTTACCATCCACAGACAAGTGGGCAAGTCGAAGTGTAAAACAAAGAGATAAAGCAAATCGTGGAAAATATTTTGAAGGCCAACAGAAAAGATTCGTCAAGGAATCTTGATGATACTCTATGGGCCTACCGCACCGCATAGACTGCCATAGGTATGTCTTCATACCAACTTGTAAATGGTAAGTCTTTCCATTTGACGGTGAAGCTAGAGCATTAAGCCATGTGGCAATGAAGAAGCTTAGCTTGGATTGGGGGCCCACATCAACTCAAAGGGTGAATGAATTGAACTTGCTCGATGTATTCCGCCTAAAAGCCTATGAAATCAAAGCCTTGTATAAAGAGAAGATACACAAGTACCATGATCAAAGAATTGAAAAGCAAGGGTTCGTAGTTTGTGATCTTGTACTTCTATTTAACTATAAGCTCAAGTCCAAGTGGTCCAAACCATTTTTACTGAAGCATGTGTTCCCTCATGGAGCGGTCGATCTTGAGAATAGTGAAGGAACAAGGTTCAAGGTGAAAGGACAGAGGATCAAGCTTTATCTTGGAAATGTGAAGAGTGTGCTACAAGTGATTGGAGACTATTATATTGATGAAGTATGAGTAAGCAAGAGGCATTTGTCGTGCCGCAACATTAAATCAAGTGATACTTTGGAGGCAACACAAGGTGTAAAATCTATACAACCATAGGTTTATAGTTCATATCAAATAGTTTTCTTGTGTCTATTTGATTTCTCGTATTTGAGATTTGGTTGTCCATGTTTTGACTGGTGTTGGCTAGATATAGCATAGGGTCCGCAATTGAAAAGTGTCCAGAAAATACAAAAAGAATGTCCTAATTGTTGTTACATGTGCAAGAGATCAAGTTAAAAATCTGCATAAAATGGTCTGGTGTAGAGGTCTACATCCCCCATCGACGGACCATGAACGGCGTTCGTAGATCCCAGGTAAGTCGCTATTTTCCCCAAGTCAAATAGTTATTGACAGTTCTCTTTTAAGAACCGTCAATGGAGTCTCATGGATCCAAATTTTTAGCCTACCGACCCGACTCGGACATCCTTATTTAAAAAACCCAACATACAAATTCATTTTCCAGTTCCATTTTATTTACCCCAAACTGTTTCTCCTCATCCCAAATCAATCTTCCACCCCCCATAAACTATCCAAATCCTATTCCTCTAAATCCAAACTTCCTCTCTACCAAACTCTCCCCCATCTCATTCCAAGAAGTTCGGTGTCAAGGTTCATTGTGCATAGGAAGCTTTCGTGGTAGTGAATCATAGTGACATCACACAATCAAACCACTCTTCATTTGCTTGTAAGGTAATAAAACTTCCCCTCACTTTTAATTCTGATTCATACTTTGAATCTAGGAAGTCTAAAGTCTGATCTTGACCATGGGGGTTTGTTTATTGAATGAGCATGTTAGATCAAAAACTGTGAACACCTTGGTATAATAGATAGTGATTGTGTATCACTCTATTACCCGTAAAACGAGTGTTTAAGTATAAATGTAAGTTTTGACCTAGGGTTCCATAGTTTGTATGAAATAATTGTACACATTGATGAATTTGAACCCTAAGAATGACGAAGTAGCATGGGATATGTTGAAATGCATGAGTAGACTAGGAGAATGTTGAAAATAATCACAAAAATTGGACCTTTATTTGAAAGAGGTCTGCAATCTGGCACAGGCCACCTCCAAGAGATCCCATCTATGGACCTTCAATCAATCGACGGACCATCGATTGAATCTGTGGATTGAAACTAAAAGAAATCTCACTAAGTGATAAACATATATGTAGACTACGGTCTGTCAATTGGTCGATCTATACACCCGTCGTTTTGATCAGAGACCAATCCTTTTGGCCCTCGTATCCCTGAAGGAGTTCATAGACCGTAGATCAGTCTACGAACTGTCAACCCCTGCCGTTAATGAAAACTTAAGACAATGTCTGTAATTTTTGTTTGTTTTTACTTTTTTCACTTGTCGTACTAAAAAATTTTTTAGTTGATTTTAGGTATTAATAACCCTTACGTAGGTATTGTGGCACCAAAGAGGCAAATGTAATACAAATAAGGGGAAAAGTCAAGTCGACTCTCTGGCTTATTGACAAAGGCACTGAGAAGTACCCATCCTACATACCTCCGAGCACAAGGGAATCACCCACTGCACCTTGGGTTACTAGGGTCACCCCGATTAGATGAACCCCTATGTAGTTACTACCTCCAGTCTGATGAGAAGCGCAAATTGATCAGGTCACCAACTAGGGCTACTTCCAATTCTTATGGTGATTCCATATCTGGCTCCGAGTCAGCCATCATTTCAGGCTCTAGATATGAAAATTCTTCATTCTTCAGGGTCTGAGTCGACCCATGCTTCCAGCTCCAGTTATAAAGGTGCCAGAGGATCAAGGAACCATGAACAAAAAGTCTTGTCTGATGAGGTCATTAGCTTGAAATCCTCTGCAACACAAAGAACAAATGATCTCCACCAGTGGCCGGACAGCCAAAAAGATGGTGTGTCTAGGGTCCATGGCATATCTATTGATATGCAAGATGCTTAGTTATACGGAGGTAATGTCCCAATTGGTCATCGAGGAGCTTCAAGTCCTCATCGGGAGCTTGCATACAGTGCCTGAGGTACACCAGTTGTCTAACCTCCATAAGTGAGAATGGATGGTGTGGGACCCTAGTACATACGGTCGGATATTGTGTGGGAGTTCTATGCTTCATATGCTACCACTCTCCTAGAATGATTTTTAATCGGGCCAAACCCTCAAAATAGGACCCTCTATCTTCAACCATGGTCTGAGGTTGCACGGTTGACATCTCACAGGCCACCATCAAACGGTTTTAATATGGTCCTACCACTGGTCCAGAGTGGGACCTAAACACCGAAAAGTTTAATTATAGGTGGGGCATAGTTCAGGCAGTGACTTTCATAGGAGAGCTGAGAAGTGAGAAGCTTTTAAGATGTGGTTAACCTAACACATTGCAGCGGATGGAAAGAATATAGAGTGGGGCACAACATCCCAAGGGGGCATTAAAAAGGCATGATAAATTTTATTGACAAATTCTTCTAGTTGTTGCTGCAGAACAGAGACTCATCCATGAAGGCTGACAACTAAATCACATGGGATAGGGCAGCCATTGTTGCAGCATTGGTAGCGGGATTTTAGATCGATTTCACTAATATTATACTGGTTGAGATTCACAAGAGGGCATTCAAGAACTCCACGACTTATCCCTTTCCTTGTTTGATTTTCCTGTTATGTGGGGATTTTGGAGTGACAATCTAGCACTATGATAAACTGATTCACCAAACCGGGACATATGATATAGGCCTCATCATATATGAGACTAATGTTGTGGAACCTCAAGAGAGCCTCGTGTTGAGGTCCCTCCCTTGGGTGAAAATCTTGCAAATATGGTGGAGTATGCACAGGGAAATGACCCCAACATACCGGAGCTCACCCAGACTACCCCAACCTCCTCTTCTCATGCGGCTAGTAGGCCCTTCAACTCTTGTAGGTCTACACAACTAATAGCAGTTGTAGTTATACCATTGGACAGAGTCCACAAATTAGAAGCTTAGATGGCCACTTTGATGCACCATATCCAGCCTTGGATACAAAAGTCCATAGCAGAGGCTAAGAACCGCATTGAGAAAAGGGTGTCTAAGCATTCCACAAACAACTGGACACGTTTAAGTTAAGAGTCCTTGCAGGACCATCCTTCCCCCAACGGACTTTGCCTCCATTTGGATGGAGTTGGCGAGTCTACGAGCTGATGTAGATGTCATCTTTGAGATGAGAGAGGCTGAACAAGGGAATTCATCGATAGAGTTAGCTATGGGTACTGTCTTTGAGGCCTTGTTCAAGGCGCCTACAGAGACACGGCCCGATCCCACCCTTGCTTATGGCAAGAGGCATTGTACTAGGCGCACTGTTGAGGCCATTAAGAGTATCGATCCAGGAAAGGAGAATGTACGTAGGAGGAGAAGGCTAGAAGATCCTCCATATTAGAGGAAGAATTTTTCCAAATGAGGGTGTGTGAGGTGGCTGTTGAGGAATCGAGTTTTTGGCCCGTGAGTGGAGATGTGAGTAATTTAGAGGGTGAAACGGTAGTGACAGATGACACTACTGATGGTGTCATCCTACTTGATGATGGCACCACTGATGGTGACCCATTTGTTGACTTAGTGGTCTCCCGAAAATCATACCCACCCAGTTGTTGACAAGTCTTCGGCATTTTGCGCCACAGGTTTACTTAAATAAATCCTTTACTCTGTTGATGTCTTTTTTTTTTGCATTGGGGACAACTGCGCTCTATTTTTTTGGGGTGAGGTAAATAGATTATTAGTGATAGGGTGAAGTCTAAGTAACCAAACTCATGATCCTCTCTTGGGGTTTTGTTACTTGTGTTTTGTTTCCACAAGAGATTTTTTATGTTTTTTGTTGAATTGGCATGTATTAGGATTGTATATGTAGAAAAAATATAGAATGAATCATGATGGATTTCGAAATTATGAAAAATCAGACCCATCCAAATTTCGTGACATGTACTTGAATTTATAGGCTAGGATAAGTTGAATGTGTTGGCTCTCAATATGACATGGTAATGCACCAACTGCATGATTCGAGAATAAACTTGAAATTGGTAATCTCATAATTTGATAATTGACCGATGTGCCAAGTGAATGTGAGAATAATTGATTGTTCAATAGTTGGTGCCAAACTAGAACTTGCCTAGTTAGTCTTGCTAAGATAATCTACTTTACAAGCTAGGAAGTGATCATAGGCCCTTGTTAAAAATATCCCATTACTAGTCTAAAATAGTCTGATCGAATGAAGTAAATATTCCCTTTGATCCAAACAAAACTTTGAGCCTAAAATAAACCATTTCTTTCTAACCCCCTACTTCACCTTCCTAGAGTCTAATGTTTTGGCCCAAGTCCCTCCTTGGACATGTGCACGTCAACTTAGTCCAAAGCATAAGTTGACGGTGGATAATGCAAACAAAAGTCACCTCATTCTTGGACCCAACATCGGGTATTGTGCACCTCAAATCATGGGAAACCCATAAGTTGAGGGTGGCTATGAAATAGAAAATCTAAAGAAAATAGGTATGAAAAGAGTTTAGAGTTGATTAGAAAAGAAAAGAAAAGTGAAAACAAAAGAGGATGTGACTTTGTGACAGTAAAAAGAATGAAAAACATGAAAAACAAAGAAACTGAAAAAAAAAAAAGAACTACAAAGTTTGAAGTTTAACTCATGGTTGAAAGGAATCAAAAGGAAAGAAGGGAGAAAGGTAGAATCTCTAAGATAGGGAAAAAAGAGGTAAAAGGCCTAATATAATGTCAAGGAAAGAAGAAAGTCACTAAATGTACCCAAATATACCACACCTGACCCTTAGTCTATGTTGCAAGCTAAGAAAGCCCTATAGTGATCCTAGAGTCTAGTTCTGAGAGTCTATGCTGTGAAAATAAGGGTAAGCCTATGGCATTGAGCACTAAATGCACTTGAACATAATTCTGAGTGTGAGAGTTGAAATAAATCCTTGTACTTAATATGATGCTTATTGTGTCAAAATGGAGGATTTCATTCAAAGTGAGGGCAGTAGTTACATTGTTGGAGAATTGGTACCTTTGTGATAGGAAAATAGTGAAGGTGGTTATTTAGTGGTTGACAGTGTCATGTTATGATTTGCACGAGTTAGCTTGTTGAGTATGAGACATAGATTTGCAATCAAACAAAGAGGAGTCGGGAAAGATAGCGATGTAATTTATTGAGCTTAAATTGTTTGATTTTATACAAGTGTTGTTCAATAGTGCGTTGCTTGAGGAAAAATAACGAATTTAAGTTGAGGGTGTTGATATACTGTGAGTTTACAGGATGTCTAATGAATTTCACTTAATAATGGGGTGTGTGTGTGTATAGAGCCTTTTTGTATTAATTTTGATGGTTTTGAATCTTGTTTTTCAAGAAAGATGTTTAGGTGCAAAATTAAAGAAACAGTTGAAATAGTGCAGAAAAGGGCATCCACGAAGGCAATCGACAAATCATAGACCCATTGGCGCCCCGTAGATGGGTATAGTAGATCTTCAACCCAGGCATTGGATGAAATTAGGGAAATTTGACCAAGCATGGACCCACGGCAAGCATTGACGGTCCATCAATCGATTGATGGATCGTACTGGTGAACCATGGAATGAGACTGTGAGGGTTCCAGTACCTGGTTCTTGAAGATTCTAAGAATGGAGTCATATAAGGGCATTGAAGGACCGTCGATTGATTAACAAACCATATTGGTGGTCCGTCATTTGATTCAAAGAGGGTAGATTTTGGAGGTAGAAATATTTTCTATGCCCTTGTTGACGGAAGGGACTTACAAACAGTATATCCATTGACGATCCATAAGTGAGTCTCGTAGATTGAAAATGTGTGCCTTCGTAGATTGAAAATGTGTTCCTAAACAGACTTTCCTTTTTTTGTTTTCCTTATAAATTTTGAGTTTGTTTTCTATAGATTGGTTATGAAAACCTTATTTTTGGGGGTTGGCTACTGTTGTTATTGTTCTAGTTTGAGACTAGGGAGATTAATTCTTGCAAACCTTAGAAATTATTGATTTCTTAAGTTGATATTCAAGTTGAAGTTCCGGTTTTATTTCGTCTAAAATAATGAATTGTGTTCTTGTAATTATAGGTAACTAAACTACACAACTAGGGTTGTAGGAACCATCAGTGATGAACAACGTATGAATAGTAATTAAGCAATCTTTGAATAGTGTTTTGCATGCATTGATAATTCTTTCATAGAAGTCTTTTTAGCGGTTGCAAACGTTGATACTTTCCTTCTTGGTACTTGCTGGACCAAGGAGGTAGTTCATAAAAAGAGAATTATCAACATAGATTTAGTTTGATACTATCTAGTAGTCTAGTGTTTATTGGTGCGAGGGTGTAAACTAAGACATACATTGATGCGATGTCTAATATGAGGTAAAGGTAAGAGTTAGTAAATTATACACAGGTAGCCAGACCAAGTTGCGGGATGAAATTTTTTAGATGCCGGACCAAAGGTTGAAAGATACATAACTTATCACTTTGATGTAATACACTATGAAGGGATTGGTAATACTATGAATACCGCGTTACGAGCTCGTGGAGAACACATATACCCTAGTTAATTTATCATCTTGATAACAACCAAAGTTAACTCTTGCTTACCTGATAATTACATAATCTTAGGAGTCTTTTTTCACACACACACACACACTCTCTCATTTTGCTTACTTGTTTTAGAAATACTTTGACTAAACCAATATGATTGTAGGTTAAATTTAAGTCTAAAGCATATTTCTCGTGAAATCGACCCAAACCTACCAGTTGGGTTCTTTACTTGATAACGATCGTTTATGCTTATTTAAAGAGGTGTAATTTGAGTGTATCACCTGGACGTCCTGTCATCCCATCCACAGTCCGTGGATGGTGGTCGTGAGTCATGGCCTGCAATGCTGGTGTAGTTCGGCCAAGTGAGTAGTTCCAATTAAGACATGGATGGTTATTTTAGGTACTTTTAGGTGTCTTAGGAGTATTAAAACATTTAAAAATTACTTTTGACTTTATTATTTCGAAACCCCTAGAGTTAGAAACCCTTCTTCCCAAAATACTCTCTCAAGGAAAACTCCATTAGAGGTGAAGAACTCACGGTTCCAAGATCAATTTATTTAAGGTCTTCAAGTTATTTTTGTGGATTTTCTGGTATGGTGATCCTTCATCCTTGATTAATCTTCCAGTCAAGGATTCAATTAAGAATAGATTTCAAATATTTTCAAAAGGTCAAAATCTTATTTTCTAATCTAGGCATGACTTCATTGGCAAAACGGTTTTAAAACATATATGTTGATAAATTAAGGTTTTATTGATGATTTTAAGTTGATTTTATACGAAATTCCTTCAATAACCCATGTCTTCCTCTAGACTCTTATATTGATTGAGAGTTGGTTGATTATGAATGTATAATGAATAGTATGTGTTTATATGAAGTTAGTTATGGATTTGTATCATTAACTATGCCTTAATATGATATAAGTATCATGACCTAGGAAGGGATGTTATGAATGAGTTCATGATAAGTTGCTTATGTTGGTGATGGAATGGCTTCTGGATATATGTCAATTGTCTTCTCTATTGGAGTATCTTGAATATATGGATTGAGATTGGTTCTTATTGATATAGAATTGTGATATATATTGATGTATGATCTACTTATGGTGGAGGTACTTATTTTATAGCTATATGAATGTGATTTTAATGAAGTCAAGGTAATAATGTCTTGAAGTAAATGTACTTATGATTCCAATGATAGAGTAATGATCTTATATAGAGTGTGAATGTGTATCTTGGATTGGTAGGATAGTGCATCCTCTTCTAGATTAATATATGTATCTTGATTTAATGCTTAAATGATCATGAAATGGTAGACCTATTGTTGGTAGTCTATTTATAAATGAAAGAATATTGAACCTTATGTTGGTAGACCAAATGGTGGTAGCCTTGTATGAGGAGTCTAGGTTCTAAATGTGAATGTAAGCCTTGAAGAAGTATACTTCATAATCGTGGCTTCCTTCTTGTGTGAAATGATGAACCTAGGAGAGGTAGACCTAATGGTGGTGGCTCTTCCGAGGAAGACCAATGAGTTATCCTTTTTACCTTGGAGCGGTAGAACTAATGATGGTGGCCTCCTTCATGTGTGTGTGTCTTGGGTTGGTACGCCTAATGTTGGTGAACTTCTCAAGCACACCTACATATTGTTAATGAAAATACTCTACGAAAACTAAGGTTTACCACTGACTAGCTATGGTTAAGATGGTGGATATTCTCAAAGTTTCGGCTAGAGTCCAATGAACATCCTTGGACATCCCATAAACGATGTGCCTACATAGTATGTGTATTAGTTCTACCCTTGCTAAGTAGAACACCTCTTTACGGTGTGTGGCTAGAATACTGGATTACATGGTTTAGCTCTCATGGTCTATGTCGATTAATGTCTATTCCTATATTGTGGGATGTGTACTCTAGTAACATATTAGGTACTACAACGTGTAGGTAGTAGTATGGAATATATCTACACATGGCACAAATAGGCTTTCAAGGTTGCTTGAGTCATGAGTTTCCTAAGTCTTCATGATTAATGTTTGGTACTCCTCTAAATGAAGCTAATAATGAATGTTGTCTTATTGTCCCTATAATATGATATATATATATATATATATATATATATATATATATATATATATATATACTTTGCATGTAATGTTGAAATGTAAAGGTTCTTCTCTAAATGTGGCCTTGAGGTATTCTTAGGTGTGGCACAGAGAGATAGTATGTCATGCCACTTTATGTCTTACTTAAAGGTGTCTTAGGGTAATTTAAATAGAGGTCCTAATATGATGAAATGATTGCTTAATGTATATGCTTATGTATTGCATGTTGGTGCTAGTTGAAGCATGATCACTTCATGTGAAGGTAAAGGTAATGACTTAAATGAGATATTGTAACTTTTATGTTGGTTTTGACTTATATAATGCTATTATATTTCAATGCTCATTAAGTTTTACCAAATGGCATAAAAGAATGCCTTTCAACAAAAACGTCCCTTTTAGCATGTTTTTTCATGGTCATCGAATGCCTTTCAACAAAAACGTCCCTTTTAGCATGTTTTTTCATGGCCATCATACTTAGTGATTAATTGTTCTAACACAATCTTCTTCATATTTTACTACAAGTGAAAGTTGAGGTTGCTAGGGGTATTCTCTAGTTGAAGGCTTGGATTTCTAATCCCCGAGACTTGGTACGTCAACATAGATTCAACAATAAAAGAACTCAATGTTTCCTTTTGATGTAACAGACTCTTAGTAGTTTTCTTTCAATTGTAAGGGATCGTGTTTTGACACTCAATTTTGACCTATTTTGAAAAATCGTATTTTTTAAATTTTATTTGTTTAATAGTTTAAAATAAATTTTTAATTATTATAAATAAGTTATCAATAATTGTTCTTATTTATCAAAATTAAGGATTTTTTATCAATTAATTTTAAAATTGCATTTATACATATCATGTGTGTTCATAACAACTTTTTATATTCGTTATATTCGTTATTATTTATTTTTGATATTTTGCACAGTCTAGAAATTAATTCAAATACGAATAAAATTTACACTGATTGAATAATGATTTTGGGCCACAATTTCAAGTCCACGGCTCATTGCATAATTGTTTTTCTATTTAAGTTTTGATTAGGTAAAAAAAAATGCAAGTGTGGTGGAGAAAAATTTAGAGGTGTTTTCAGATTATTAGGGGTTAAACATTTTTTTAGCCTTCCATTTTTTTTCTGGCTAGAAGCTACCGAAGCTCCGACCGCCGGACCACCACCCAAAAGACCCCATTGCTTTCATTTTTTTTTTCCTTCCTTTTCCAGCCGTCAAGAACCATGAAAAAACCCCACTATTGGATCCACCCCATTCTCTCTCCTCGACACTAGAGAAAACAAACCCACCACATCTATGGAGAATTCTGGCCAATCTCCCACTGAAACCAGCGAACAATGAACCAGTCATCTTCTTCCTTGCTCCGAACACCACCACCAAAAGCTCACTGAAACAGCCCCAAACTCGCCTGAAACCACCAGAAACAACTCAGAAATGACAGTGACTGAAGACACCACCGTGAAACACGAAACTCTAGCGAAAACAACTCCAAACAAGACCCAAAACCAACCAGTCCTATTCCCCTTCCCCTTTTACATTTTCTTCATAATTTTAAGGTGTTTTGGCTCAAAATTGTTGCTCTAGTAGGAGCACAAACCACGTAGCAGACCGAAAACAACCACCAGAACTCTGTCAAACGAGTACAACTAGAAACCACCACTGTCACCCCTGAGAGATTCCAGATCTGATTGATTTCACGATTTTACCAGCGATTGAATTGATTTTTCGTAAATATTATCTTTTCCGACCATTTACGTCCATATTTATGAGTGTAATTTTTTTTTTTTGATTTGGAGACACTAATTTTATACTATTTTGCTTGAGATATGAGCTCCATTGAAATCAACTAATATAGCTTTCTTTTCATTGTTGCCGGTGAACTTTAATTTATTCTTGTCTATATTTATTTTTATTTTTTATCATCTACTCCCACCATTAGATATTAACTTAAGATTTAAGTTTTTTTTTTATTTTTCAAATTAATTTATAATTTCAATTTTCAAGACGATTTTTAAATATTCTTCAATTTTATTCTTTAAGTTACTATTAGAATTAGTTATTATGATTAGTTATTTTTTATAATAATTAATAAGGATAAAAATAAAAAATTATATTAAGTTCATCTAATAACCTACTTTGCTTAAAGGGTATGACGCCTCAAAATTAAAGTTAATATGGAATGGAGGGAATATTATTTCATTGTTATCTTGATTTTTTTTTTTTTGTTTAATATTGATGAGTATCATTTTATGACTTTGTTCAAATTTGTTGCTGAATCACTCGGCTATTTATTATTGATTTTTGCTACTAGTTTTGTTATTATTAGCATTTTATTATTATAATATTCGTCATGTTATTATTGTTACTGTTGATGTTATTTTTAATATATTATATTATGTTTACTCATTTTTTAAATTTTAGTTGATCGAATTAATATTTGTTTTGGTTTATTGTGGTCTATTTCTTCATAATTTTATATTTGGTATTTTTAGTTTTGTTTCAGAAAGTTCTTATTGTTGAAATTTTTATTAGCTTGTTATTTATAATTATTTCTTTTCAATCTTCATCATTAGTTTTATTTAAATAGTTACAATAGTGGTCAATGAAAAAATTTCTCCGTCTGTTTTTGAGGCTTCCTCATTTTAAAAGATGAAAATTTAGTCAAATTTATATTCTTTATTTGTTAAAATTGGCTATGAAGAAATTACCGTCAATTTTCAAGGATACCAGGTTAATAAGATGGGTTTTATTTTCAGTAAATTATTTCATTTATTTTTATCCATATTTATTTATTATTAACGCTTTTATTAAGTGTGTTTACAATTACCCCGGAGTCGCTTCCCACTGAAGCTATTTCAATGGAATTCGAACTACAATCTTTATTTATTATTGTGTTTATTTTTCACGGTAGCCAAACATTAGGTCGTGTCTCATAGTACTTGTTTACTTTATTATTTGTGTATATTGTATGTTGTTTTATTTCCTCCTAAAATTGAAAAAAAAATATTTAGCCGGGATCCATAGTTATGGATATCGAATGATCACACGCTGTGCGCCTAAGTGCGAAAAGACAGTGCAAGCTTTGTTATGCCGAAACCTAAATGTTAAGTCAGCAACACTTCCAAATGCCACTTCTTCCCGTCGCATCCGTCTTCAGGACGATATAGCACCCTAACACTTTCTCTTCAGAATAAAATGAACTCCTTACCTCGATACTGATGGTTTCATAGATCAATTTAAATGAATTCATAGTCTTCTTACAATTAGGTGGCGACTTTTTTTAAAATTCTTTTATTCTTTAAATTCTTTAATATTGAGTTCATTGGCCTTTTTTTTTAATCATTACGACGTTTCTCCCTATTTGAATAAAGTAGGGATGTAAACATTGTGTACTTATGATGTTGATGTTGTATCTAAGATGGTTATGTTGAGACTTAGTATTTCGTCATTTTATAAATGAGTATTTGATTGTTGGCTTTACTAAGAAAATTTTAGAATTCCACACTATTTTTATTACCTATGTAATGATCGAATGCTAAGAGGCTTGTATGAGACTCCTTCGGGGTCAAGTACGCCATGTTACGACCTGGGGGTGCTCTCGGATCATGAGAAACATGGGATCAGAGCATTAGGAATGATTTTTAGGATCAAAGTCTCACAAGCCACGTCTAGTAGAGTCTTGTACATAAGTTTGACTTGCGACACATCTATGAGCGAGAGGTTATAGGACGATAGAAGTTACACTTCTTTCATTATTCTTGATGTTGTGCCTTAGAGTTGAGTCCTATAAGTGTCACTTTCCTAATCCTACTCTTGTGTTTATAGGATATGAATACGAGAGGAAGATCTGCAAGGAGACTGGATAAGGAGATTGCTCATGATAAAATTTCTCCCTTAGGTCCCCAAGATGGACAAGATCCTCAAGGTGAGCAATTTCCAGTGGTTCCCCCGGACATGACCAATCAAGAGATTAGGGTGGCTTTCCTAACTTTTGTCTAAGCTATGACGACCCAAGAAAATAGAGACGTGGTCCCTAGAATGAATGTTTGAAAAGTACCATAGCCTTAAGATTGAGGAACTTTGAGAGGATGAATCCTCCTATTTTTCTTGGCTCTAGAGTGGGAGAGGATCTACAAGATTTCTTGGATGAAATTTATAAGATAGTGGATGGTATGGTAGTTACCTCTACATAAAAGGTGGAGTTGGAGTCCTATCAATTGAAAGAGGTGTCACGATCCGGATTCTGGAATCCGAATTGCAACTGACGTCGTTGACCTCTCAGAGGTCGCAGAGAAGCCTCAACTTGCATTCATCACATTCATATGGTTAATTTTAGCAGAAAATTTAAAACTTTTAGACATATGAAGTATACATAGACTTCATATAGTTATTTCATGAATTCATCATACACTAAGCTCAACATAAATGTAACAACCATATATCATAAGAATCAATTTGAAACAGAATAAGAATATATTGTAAATACGTTTGTCAAACACAGACTTATTACAAAAGCTTCAAAATGAAAGTACGAAAGAAACGCTAGGGAAAACATCAACTAGCTTTGTCTAAAACTAAGGCTAGACTTAAATTGTAACATCTTCGAAATCACGAGGACCTACCAAATGGTCTGGAGAAACGATGATGTCCAAACCGTTGCAAGAGTCGTTAATCTGTCCCTTAACCTGCATCTATAAAATAGTAAATAGTAAGGGATAGTACACCACTTCTACTAATTATGGGTGTATTCACACATACACATAAGGCTATGCATGATCAAAGAAATCTCTTCCTAAACAACATGTTATTTCTGGAAAGCCAAGTCACTAGACTTTTCTAAATTGTTAGTTTTGAATTGTGGTATGAATATGACTTATTTAAATGCATTCAAAGTACAAAACTCATTTTCTATATGATTACAAAACATTAGTATCATCAACATAATTTTAGAACAACTCGGGAAAAGATTTGAGATTTTTGATCGTCTTAGGCCGAGAGCTCCTATTTGTACACTTAGATTATTTTTCAGTATTTTTCTTCTTCATGTTGTGTAGTTCAATAATTCTTTTGGTCCTATGTTTTACTTACAAGTTAAATGATTCATTGTAGTCCCATACCCACAATGAATCGATGCGATTAATTCAAGGACTAAGGAATGATTTCCCTACCTTATACTGAGTCATTCTTTAAACTATATATTCATTACCTTTCATAAGCAATTCTCTATTTACCATGCCATTGATTTATTACTTTCATGTTTTATATATTATACATTTCATATACACGAGGCTTTGGAATCATTGATGTAGCATTAAGACATCTCAAGTAAGGGGCCAACATTTGGGACATCAACGCTAGGGCCTACGTTAGCAAACACAGAGTCTGCTTCATTCGTTCATTCGTACTTCAAATTATTCATTTCATTCATTCATAAGCTGATATAAACACCAGCTATGCCTAGGATGAAGTTTAAGACTCTCATCTGGGTCATGAAGTGCAATGACCAAGAATGACCAAATGTCATTACTTGAATCTTATTTCACCTCCTGATTTCTTGCACAAACACCTTCGGTATCGTTCATTTCATTATGTTTCATACTTTGAGACTGGCCTCATTCTTTATTTGAGAACTCTAACCTTAACCGACATAGATCATGTGAGCATCATGAAATCCAGTGTCTGCCCCACACCGAAAAGAGGTAGAATCACCGGGCAAAGTGAATCTAACATGCTAGCGTATGTAGGGAGTCGAACCCTACTAGATCCCTATATTGGCAGTGTAGGTTCAAAGACTAGAAGATATAAGGAGACTCATACCCAGCATGTCGGACAGTCTCATCTCATGAGAGTTACGTGAATATCTGCCCTTTCCGAAGGAAGGTATCACCGCTTATAGCTAGCATATCACCGTTCACTATAAAGTTTTATTACATTCAACTCATACATCATGGAAGCTGGCTTCTATCATGAGCTCATCATTGCTCATTAGATGATTTATCATCTCATCATTAGTATTAACTGTGAATCGTCCTTACACTTACATATAGAGTATGATTGAGACTTGTCTCTTGATATTCAATTCTCTCTTAGGTGAGTACTTTTAGTGACTTTTACTTAGGCTTGGTTGAGACTTGTCTCACCATACATCTTATCCTCTTATCATGTTGTCACCATTTTCATTAGCATCATAGATTAAAATAATTACTTACCTCATTACGTGAATGTTCATTTCTTCTTTATTTTCTAGTGTTGACTCAATCATTATGGAGGCTTTCTTTTAGATTGAGATTTACTTACTCTATTGGTTAATGATCATCCTTACTTTACATTGATGAGATCTGAATTTTCCTTACATATCATCCTTTTGTGTTAATGAGACTGTCTCACACATTCTAACACCTTCATACGTAAGTATTCTTTTAACATAGTAGCTTAGGTGTAAGTGAGACTTGTCTCACTTTCTTTAACACCCATTATGGTCACTTACTTACTTTAGACCCCTTTAATTTTTTTATAACTCACTTTACTTACATACTTTAGTGTATTATATTCATCTAATTGTTTATGGACGATGAGCACTTCATTCAATGAGTTTCATGAGTTCATATGTCATTCTTTTAGAGCATGTTGGGAGCTGTACCGATGAGTGTCATGCCCTTGGTTATGGATTCATTGAATTCATTTATAAGTACTTATAATATATTTGATACTCTTACTACAGAATAATGACATATGATTAGTATTGACATAAACATTTGGGTATAGATTACATAACCATCTTTGTTGGCATAGGCCAATTTTACATTCTTTCATGATTGGTTGGATATGTATATTATTCATTAGCGAAACTTTTAATTGTTTAACATAATATTATAGCCATTTGAATGCATCCTTTTTGGACAATGTATTGTTAGCCATTTTATTGGCATAAGCCAAACAATCACTCAGATTATGATTTCATGGAGATTTTTTTAGCCAATCCTTATAACATAACTTTAGGCATAACGTTTTTAAGCATCTTGAACAGCATAATATGACCATTTAACGAACATAAGATCATCAACAAGTCACATTTACAGTAGGTATACACTACAAACCATAATCATCTTCATACATAACAGTTTCGGACACATCTTAACATAGTATCGTTCTCTTAACATATCTTAGCCCATGACTTTAGGGTAACATTTTTAAGACATATTGGACAGCATCATATAAAAATTTGATGAATTTAACACCTTCATAACGACACAATAACATCAATGCAACATTCGAACAAACACATTAACACTTAAAACAATTACGGGTGTAACTTTCATATTATCGATTCATGATACATGTTTTCAGGACTTAACTTTATACGATCACAACTTCATAGATTAATCGACAATCATAATTCAAGAACATTACACATAATATAATCCAGCACCACATACAAACAACATGATAACTAACCTATTCAATATGGAATCGAAAAAGAAACTAGGGACAAAGGAGTTTGACGAGAACACAGGAACAACTCTAGTTTTCAAGATCTTTGAATCGTTGGAAAGAAAGTTCTCTTGGAGAAAGAAGTCCAGGAGAGAAACCCGTACCTTATGTATAACTTAATCTACAAAGACCACCTTTAACGAACCTTGAAGAAACCTTTGAATCCCCTTAGAGAAATGGATAAATTTTATGCCTTTTTCTTGTGTTCGTCGCTTTCTATCTTTTCGTCCTTTTTGTCTATGTGTTTGAACGTGATTTTTAGGTTTAAGAACTGGTCTTTACTCATTCAACTTAGTGTTTAATATGTTAATTAAATAAATTAATTAACTAATTACTAAAAAGTCCGTCCTGGATTGACTAGAACTAGGAAAACACAATACTTGGTCAAATCTAGAATTTTTCCTAAGAATTTCGTTTTGCCTATTTAAATTAATTAATTAAATTAATAATTTATTTCATTAAGTTACCTAGGATAACTAATAAAGTGACCTTAAATCATTGGAACAAAAATTGACTCTTTTGGACCATCCTAAATTAAGTACTAGGATATTTCTTAAGTTATACTAGGTTAGTGTAAGAATTTTTGTTTGAACCCTTAAATTTAATTAATTAAATGGCTAATTTAATTAATTAAGTGACCTATTATAATTAATTAAGTACCCTTAAGTCGTTATAACCATAACTAATCCTTTAAACCATCCTAGGTTAGGTACTAGGTTGTCTTTACCGAAATCTTGATAATGCTTTGTGATTTCAGTTATTCCCCTTTAAATTAATTAATTAAGTTGCTAAATTAATTAATTAAGTATTCTAGGGTAATTACTAAAGTACCCTTAAGTCGTTAGGATCTTAACTAACTCTTTGGACCATCCTAGGTTAGGTACTAGGTTGTCCCTTTCTTGTCTTAATCGAAATCTTAAAATTTCCTTTTTATCTTCGGTTTTAGCCCTGTTAAATTAATTAATTAATTTTATAAATTAATTAATTATGTAATCTATGGGTATTACTTAATTACACATAAGTTGTTAGGACCATAACTAACTTTTTGGACCATCCTAGGTTGGGTACTATGTTGTCACTTTAACTAGTACTATGTTAGTGTCAACCAAGTTTTGGTCCTAGGTTGTCGGGTACATTAATGGGTCCAATTTGGTTAGTCCTAGGTTATTTAGTTATTTAAGGCAGTTGGTTAGATTCTAGAATTGGTAGGAATTTTAGGCCCCACATGGAGTGGTCCCTTGTGCACGTTTTTCCCCCTAACTATCCTAACCGAATTCAGTGAGGGTGGTCCCCTCCTTTGGTAGCTTCTTCACATGTCTTGCACATGTTCTTGCACATGGGTTGGTTGAACTTTCCTAACTAACTATTACTTATGGTTCATTTGGGAATGCTTACTTACTGTCCCAAGGATCCTCATTATGTCCTTGGGCACTACCTAATCTACATGATCATTTTAAATGGTTATGTGCTATGGTGCTAGGCTTGACATTTGGATGCCTAGTACCTAATGCATTGGGTTTTGAACTAAAACAAGAGAAAAGACATAAAGAGACCATCGAAGTTGTCCCATATTTGCATAAAGACACCTAAACTTTTGAAGTGTCCCATCACCCCACTAAACAACTATATATCGTTGTAAATTAGCCATTTTTACCCATTAACTCATCTGGGTTGTTTACACGCACGTTAGGCGCGTCATGGGCTATTTTTCCTTTTTATTTACCAGTTTAAATCAACCACATGTCATTTTCTTTCTTTAATATTAATTGTTTAATCAATTTTTGTATCTTCCCCAATTTAAACTCAAAAATAGCCTTTGGTAGCCCTAAAATTTTGATTTCCATGGCAAGAACAATATTGGTTCTCTCTTTTTGACGACTTCATCATCTTCCTCAAGAAAATAAGGTAGGAATTCGTCTTTTCTCTTTTAATTTCAAGTATAAACGTTAATTTGAAGTTTTTTTATGGTTGAATTTCTTCTCAATTTTGTGGTTAGTTTTTTATTGAAAATGTCAAATGCAATGTTGAATTGTATTTGTAACAATGGCAACTGTAGGAGGTCGATTCTAACACTTCTACTAACAATGGCAACTGTAGGAGGTCGATTCTAACACTTCTACACTATAATAATCCATAAAATCAGAATAATCGAAAAAAGTGAAGATTTTAGAACCCTAACATGTTAGACCTTCAATCTCCAAGAATCTTCACAAATACACATCAACAACGATCAACAACGAGATTGTCAACAACAACACTGTGTATTTCGTTTGATTTTTTAGGGAAAAGTTGAGAAATGAAATGAAAAGGAGTTCACGAATTTTCTTCAAAAAAAAAGGTCGGGTCGGGTTACCTAGAGAGTGAGCAACACGCGCATTACATAGACGACGGAATGAGTAAAAATGGTCAAATTACAACGATATATAGTTGTTTAGTGGTATTATAGGACACTTTAAAAGTTTAGGTGTCTTTATGCAAATATGGGACAACTTCGATTGTGTCTTTATGTCTTTTCTCTTAAAACAATTTATAATTTTAGCATAGGGTCTTCATTGCAGGTACAATTCTAAACAAGTTTAGATCACGTTATGCGTACTTGGGTAAATATAGAAATTGGCTCACACCCTTATACAATTTCATATACAATGCTCAATATTTTTCAATATTGGGCATTGGGACACCTATGTAACCCCAATATGCATTCCTAAAGACCTATTGGCTGTTCACTACGCATGTAATTTTTTGGAATTTTACATTATCCCCCCCCCCCACCCACCCACCTTAGGAACATTCTTCTCCGAATGACACTACTTATCATTTTAAACTTAAGAGGGAAATTTTTGGAAATTTCTTTAGCATGCTTGAACTTTATCTTCATGAATGTCTAATTCAAGACTTACTCTGAATAATGTACCAACTCTAAGCTTATTTGAAGATTCTTATTGAAAATCGAGGAACTACTTCTCAATTCTACTTTAACTTAATGCACATCATACTCATGCAACACACAATCACGTAATAAGATATACAAAAACATCAACTTGAAATGCAACATGAATTCATTTTAAATCACATAGTGAAATTATTACACATACGATTATGGACTTACAACACCAAGTCTACTATTTCACTAAAACTTAGAGTTTCTTAAGCAAAACTCGACTTAGGAGGAGTATATCAAACCTCATGAAATGAATAAGTGAGGGTAAAGGGATCTCATATCGTCCTCGGCCTCCCATGTTTCTCCCTCAACAAGGTGGTTCCCCCATAATACTCTTACAGGGGCAATCTTCTTGTTCATCAACCATTTCACTTGGCGATCTAAAATTTCAACGGAAAACTCTCCGTAAGAAAGGTTCTCGTTGAATCCTAACCCCTTGGATAACATCTTATTGGCCTTAAGATTTGAAATTATTTGGCTTGTTGGATTTGAACCATGCCCTTTCCATCTCACCTTTAACTCATTTGGAAACTCAAAATCTTACTACCCTGTTTCTATAGTCTATTGTAGCACAACACTTATGAAGCAAATTCATACCTTATCCATATCCTTAAGTCTGTATGCAGCCTTATCCTTTTCATTAGTACTCATAGCAGGCTTTTAGAACTTACCATGTATTCACCTCCATGCGAACATCCACACTCACCACACGTCTTTCGTCCACGTTGCACATTTCCATTATGGTCCCTTCCTGGAAAGGCCAGATCTTGAGTCGGGCTCCTTAGACCACTTGGCCACCCTAATTATTGTGTGAATTCTTCTACGCATTTACACAATAAGGAAGTTGGATAATTATATTGACACAAAGTGTCAAAGCTCTAGATAGCACGATAAAAAGTAGAAGAAGGGAGAATTTTCTATCATCACGTAATCTCTAAGTCATGATTGTGGCGCGCTTCACAACCATAAGCTAGAAACTATGTAACGTGGTTTTGTTGAGCTTTAGTTCATAGGTACTTTAACATCATGCTCTGATACCAAGTTTGTCACGACCCGGACTCTGGAATTCGAATCGCAACCGGCGTCGTTGACCTCTAAGAGGTCGTTGACAAGCCTCATCGTGCATTCATCACATTCATATGGTTAATTTTAGCAAAAAAATTAAAACTTTTAAAGGTATGAAGTATACATAGAATTCATATAGTTATTTCATGAATTCATCATATACTAAGCTCAACATAAATGTAACAACCATCTATCATAAGAATTAATTCCAAACAGAATAAGAATATATCGTAAATATGTTTTCCAGATACGGCCTCATTACAAAAGCTTTGAAATGAAAGCATGAAAGAAACGCTAGGGAAAACATCCACTAGTTTTGTCTAAAACTAAGGCTAGACTAAAATTGTAGCTTCCTCAAAATCAAGAGGACCTACCAAATGGTCTGGAGAAACGCTGATATCCAAACCGTTACAAGAGTCGTCAATCTGTCCCTTAACCTGCATCAATAAAATAGTAAATAGTAGGGGTTAGTACACCACTTGTACTAAGTATGGGTGTATTGTCACATACACATAAGGTTATGTATGATCAAAGAAAGCTCTTCCTAAACAACATGCTATTTCTGGAAAGCCTAGTCACTAGACTTTCCTAAATTGTAAGTTGTGAATTGTGGTATGAATTTGATGTATTTAAATACATTCAAAGAACACAACTCATATTCTATATGATTACAAAATATTAGTATCATCAACATAATTTTAGAACAACTCGGGCAAAGATTTGCGATTTTTGATCCTCTTAGGCCGAGAGCTCCACTCTGTACACAAATTATTTTTCTTTTTCTTTTTGCGTAGTTCAATAATTCTTTTGGTCCTACGTTTTACGTACAATTGCAATGATTCATTATAGTCTCATAGCCACAATGAATCGATGTAAGTAATCCAAGGACTAAGGAATGATTTCCTACCTTATAGAAAGTCATTCTACATACTATATATTCATTACCTTTCATAAGTAATTCTCTATTGATCATACCATTGATTTCATTACTTTCATGTTTTATATATTATACATCTCATATACATGAGACTCTAGAAGCGTTGACGTAGCATTAAGACATCTCAAGTGAGGGCCCAATATATGGGACCTCAAGCCGAGGGCCTTCTTTAGCAAACACATATCTACTTCATACGTTCATTCATACTTCACATTATTCATTTCATTCTTTCGTAAGCTAATGTAAACACCATTTATACCTAGGATGAAGTTTAAGACTCTCATCGGGATCCTCAAGTGAAATGAGCAAGAATGACCTAATGTCATTACTTGAATCTGATTTCATCTCCTAATTGTCTTGAACAAACACCTTCGGTATCGTTCATTTCATTATCTTTCATACTTTGAGGCTGGCCTCATTATTTCTTTGGGAACTTTGACCTTAACCGACATAGATTATGTGAGCATCATGAAATCCAGTATGTGTCCCACACCAAAAAAAGGTGGAATCACCGGCCAAAGTGACCCGAACATACTAGCGTATATAGAATGTAGAACTCTGCTAGATCCCTATATTGGAAGTATAGGTTCAAAGACTAGTAGATATAAGGAGATCATACACGGCATGCCAGACAGACTTATCTCATGAGAGTTACCTGAACCTCCGCCCTTTCCAAAGGAAGGCATCACAGCTCATAGATAGCCTATCGGTGCTCTGTATAAAGTTCTATTATATTCAACTCATACATCATGGAAGCTGGTTTCAAGAATGAGCGCATAATTTCTCATTAGATGATTTCTCATCGCATCATTAGTATTAACTGCGAATTGTCCTTACACTTAAAAATAGAGTAGGATTGAGACTTGACTCTTGATATTCAACACTCTCTTAGGTGATTACTTTTAGTGACCTTTACTTAGGCTTGGTTGAGACTTGTCTCACCATTCATCTTATCCACTTATCATGTTGACCATTTTCATTAGCATCATAGATTAACATAATTACTCACCTCATTACGTGAATGTTCATTTTTTCTTTATCTTTTAATATTGACTCAAGCATTATGGAGGCTTTCTTTTAGATTGAGATTTACTTAGTCTATTGATGACTGGTCATCCTTACTTTACATTGATGAAATGTGAATTTCCCTTACATATCATCCTTTGGTGTTAATGAGACTGACTCACACATTCTAACACCTTCAAACGTGAGCATTCTCTTAACATAGTAGCTTAGGTGTAAGTAAGACTTGTCTCACTTTCTTTAACACCCCATTCTAGTCACTTAATTACTTTAAACCCCTTTAATTATATTATAACTCACATTACTTACTTACTTTAGTGTAGTAGATTCATTTCGTCAGTTATGGGTGATGAGCATTTTATTCAAAGAGTTTTATGAGTTCATATGTCATACTTTTAGAGCATGTTGGGAGTTGTACCAATGAGTGTCATGCCCTTGGTTTTGGATTCATTGGAATACTGTATAAGTGCTTCTAATATGTTTGATACTCTTACTACACAAGATTGACATATGATTAGTATTGGCATAAACATTTGGGTATAGATTACATAACCATCTTTGTTGGCATAGGCCAATTTTATATTCTTTCATGCTTTGTTGGATATGTATATTATTCATTAGCCAATCTTTTAATTGTTTAACATAATATTATAGGCATTTGCATGCATCCCTTTTGGACAATGTATTGTTAGCCATTTTATTGGCATAAGCCAAACAGTCACTCAAATTATGATTTCATGGAGATCTTTTTAGCCAATTCTTATAACATAAATTTAGGCATAACATTTTTAAACATCTTGAACAGCATAATATGATCATTTAACGAACACAACATCATCAAAAAGACACATTTACAGTAGGTATACACAACAAACCGTAATCATCTTCATACATAACAGTTTCAGACACATACTAACATTGTATCATTCTATTAACCAGTCTTGGTCCATGACTTTATTGTAACGTTTTTAAGACATATTGAACATCATCATATTAATATTTGATGAATTTAACACCTTCATAATGTCACAATAACAGCAATGCAACATTCAGACAAACAAACACTTAAAACAATTACAGATGTAACTAACACATTGTCGATTCATGATATACGTTTTAAGCACTTAATTTCATACGATCACAACTTCATAGGTTAATCGATAATAATAATTCAAGAACATTACACATAATATAATCCAGCACCACATACAAACAACATGATAACTAACCTATTCAATATGGAATCGAAAAGGAAACTAGGGACAAAGGAGTTTGACGAGAACACGGGAACAACCCTAGTTTTCAATCTTTGAATCGTTGGAAAGAAAGTTATCTTGGAGAAATAAGTCAAGGAGATAAACCCATACCTTATGTAGAACTTAATCTACGAAGACCACCTTGAATGAAACCTTCAAATTTCTTGAGAGAAATCGATAAATTTTTCTGTCTTTTTCTTGCATTCGTTGCTTACTGTTTTTTGCATCCTTTTTGTCTATGAGTTTGAACGTGATTTTTAGGTTTAAGAACTTATATTTGAGTCATTAACCTTAGGTTTTAATAATTTAATTAACTAAATTAAATAACTAATTATGAAAAAGCCCCTCCTAGAATGGCAAGAACTAAGAAAACACAATACTTGGTGAAATCTGAAATTTTTCCTAAGAATTTCGTTTTGCCTCTTTAAATTAATTAATTAAATGGCTAATTTAATTAATTAAGGTACCTATTTTAACTATTAAAGTTCCCCTAAATCATTGGAACAAAACTTAAATCCTTTTGGACCATCCTAGGTTAAGTACTAGGATGTTTCTTGAGTTACACTAGGTTAGTGTAAGAATTTCTGTTTGACCCCTTTGATTTAATTAATTAAATAGATAATTTATTAAATTAAGTGATCTAGGTTAATTATTATAGTATCCATAAGTCATTATAACCATAACTAATCCTTTGAACCATCCTAGGTTAGGTACTAGGTTGTCTTTTGGTTGTTTTAACCGAAATCTGGATATTGCTTTGTGATTTCGGTTTTGCCTCTTTAAATTAATTAATTAATTTTATAAATTAATTAATTAAGTAGCCTAGGGTAATTACTAAAGTACCCTTAAATCGTTAGGATCTTAACTAACTCTTTGGACCATCCTAGGTTTGGTACTAGGTTGTCTCTTTCTTGTCTTAACCGAAATATTAAAATTTCCTTTTTATTTTCGGTTTTAGACCTTTTAAATAAATTGATTAATTTGATAAATTAATTAATTTGGTAACCTAGGGGAATTACTAAAGTATCCCTCAGTTGTTACGACCATAAGTAACCTTTTTGACCATCTTAGGTTAGGTACTAGGTTGTCGCTTTAACTAGTACTAGGTTAGTGTCAATCATGTTTTTGTACTAGGTTGTCGGGTGCACTAATGGCTAAAATTCACTTAGTCCTAGGTTATTTAGTTATTTAGGGTAGTCGGTTAGGGTCTATAATTGGTAGGGAGTTTAGGCCCCACATGGTTTGGTCCCTTGTGCACGTTTCCCCTAACTACCCTAACAGAATTTGGTTAGGGTGGTCCCCTTATTTTGCAGCTTATTCACATGTCTTGCACATGTGGTTGCACATGGCTTTGTGGTACTTTCTTAACTATCTATTATTCATGCTTCATTTGGGGATATTTACTTATTGTCCAAAGGATCCTTACTATGTCCTTGGGCACTACTTAATCTACATGATCATTTTAAATGGTTATGTGCTATGGTGCTAGGCTTGACACTTGGATGCCTAGTACCTAATGAATGGGGTTGTGAATCAAAACAATTTATAATTTTAGCATAGGGTCTTCATTGCAGGTACAATTCTAAACAAGCTTCGATCATGTTATGCATACTTGGGTAAATATAGAAATTGGCTCACACCTTTTAGCCAATTTCATATACAAGGCCCAATATTTTTCAATATTGGGCATTGGGATGCCTATGTACCCCCAATACGCATTCCTAAAGACCTATTGGTTTTTCAGTAGGCATGTAATTTTCTAGAATGTTACAAGAGGTTGCTCAATTTGGTTTACTAAAATGGAAGTCAAATAAGCCTATAGGAGCGGGTCCTATAAATTGATAAGAGTTTAAGAAGGCATTTCTAGTTAAGTACTTTCCTCATGAGAAGAGGTAGGTGAAGATTGAAAACTTTATAAACCTTAGGCAAGGTAGCATGAATATTGCGGAGTATTCCTTGAAATTTACCCTATTTTCTAAGTATGATCCATCCTTGGTGTCTAACCCAAGAGACAATATGAGTAGATTTGTTATCAGTGTATCCGTCCTAGGTAAGGAAGAGTGACGTAAAACGATTCTCCATGATTATATGGACCTATCTAGACTTGTTGTGTATGCTCAATCTATTAAAGAGTCCAAACATGTAAAACCCCGAAGATGACCTAGGTTAACTAGCGACTAACATGTTGATATTTATTTTAAAAGGTACTAAACATGTCTAATATTTTGTATATAGGAAGTAGTTAAAATATTAGAGGTATTGGAAGTCAAATGTCAAGGAACGACTAAGACGTTTGACGACTAAGTCACCCAAATGTCTAAAATGATTTTATATGTGTTTATATGTGTTTTATGGTGTTTTTAGGTTATTAATAGAGTTAATATAGCATGTATAATTAGTGGTTAAAGTTTCGTGAAGTTTGGAGGTCAAATGACCAAGAACGTCCAAGGTGTTCGAAAGATATGCTTTGAGTCGACCTTGTACGTCTAGGCATGTTTCATCAAGTTTTAGGTGTTAGTTTTGGATCAAATTCAGGTGAGAGGTGTTAAACTTATAAACAATCGTATTTGGGTTGGAAACGTTTGGGAAATTATCCCCAAGGACCATCTAAAGGTTCTTGAGGAAGGACCCAAAACTGTTGGCATGGTAGTCCAAGGCAAACCCTAAACGATGGAGCAGTTGACGGTCAGTCGTAGTTGTAACACCCGCTAAAGGGTGTAGTCGATGGGAACTTAACCATGGGAAGGGAAGGAATCTTGGCCAGACACTGTAGCCAACGACGGAGGGATGTGACGCCCCGTCGTGGCTTTGACAGCCCGTCAAGGGCAGGCGTCACATGCAACTGCCTTCTGCGCAGGCTGCTGCCAAGTCAAGGGGTGAATTGGTAAATTTGACCCACTTTAAAATTAAGTAATAGACGGTTTATTAAGATTATTTTGGGTATTTTTATCAAGTATATAACGAGTAATCACATGGAAGACTTCATTCTTCAAAATCATAAACACAAAACTCTTAGAAAATATTCCAAAACCTCCATTGAAGTCCAGCTTGAAGAGGAAGCTTGGTGAGGGGTTTTTGTGTCAAAATTCTTCATAAAAGTGAAGAATTATCATCCTTGAGGTATGGCTTTTGATCATTGAAACTCGTTTCATCAAGGAGCCCAACTCTCAACATGTTTTTCAAAGTTTTCTAAAGTGAATTGTCCAATTTCACGATTCTACCATGGTTGCTTGCATAAATGATTTCTAAACATTGAATAACGATTGAATTGATTTTGTATTGATCATTTCAATATAAATTACCTACGAACCTATGAATTTGGATAAACTCCAGTTTTTTACTATAATGTGAATTACTTGATATTAAGCTAATATTGATGATTTGTTATGTAGTTTCTTATGGACTTTCTAATGATATAAGAATTATATTCAATTGTTACTTAATTGATCCTAGATTTTCAAACCCAGATTTAATTGATATAGATTTCATTGGATTTTATGATTATTGCTTGAATTGTTGGTTATGGCCTTAAGTAAGGGCCTTGTGATGTTGAATTAGACGATTTAGCATTAAATTGAAGTGTGAATAAGTAAATGAAGGTATGCTTCCCGGATTAATTTAATTTATTATTAATTTTACTTTGACTAAATTATGATTTGTATGGTCCACTAATGGTGTTGGTGTTATGTGTTTTACTTGCAATTGACGTGGCCTTGTCGGTGTTACTTTATCAAACATTATGAGCATGGACCTATTGGCAATTAATTGAAGATATGTGGCTATTTCTGTAGTTTGATTATTTTAAGCATGACATTACCTATCTACATGTTAAGTTATATAGTCATATATGTATTTTTCTAGTTATGTTGCCTTAAGTGATCATGTTAGACTTTGACTTGACACTATGAGTATAGTGTTAGTTAAGTCTTGATTATTGTTAATTGACTTTATGAGTCTATGTTAAGTATTTTAATGATGTTATGATGATATATAGGATGACTTGAGGATGTTAGGTTTTTTTAGAGGCTTTTCTAGAATGACTTGTATTATTTGTTAAGAGTGAAGTATGTGATGTCTTGTCTTAACTGACATGTACCTCTTGTTTGATATGTATATGGTTATGGATATGTGATGTCTTAATTTAGGGTGTTAGACCTCTTAGTCATGAATATATGAATGACATGTGACTTTAAATGATGATATGGGAGTCTATTATGTGTGAACCTTGAATTAAGGGTACGTTAAGAATGATTGAAGTGAAGTCGTAATGGTATCCTTCAAAGTAAAGGAATGATGGACTTAAGGTTAGTTGACTGGAACAACATCATATAATACTTAGGAAAGTCATCATGAGCTTCTTGTCTCCATTGTGAGGTATCCCTAGTGGACCTTCCTTGGAAGGGTAAATGTGATTGGGTGGGTTATGAACTTGTCATTGAACCCTTTTATGTGAACATAATATATAAATTACTATATGAGAACGAAGGCTAGAACCGAGTGAGTATGGTAAAGGATAGTAGTTCTAGTTAAGTATGAGACTAGAATACAAAGTATGCCCTTCATATTCCTTAACCATGTGCCTACATGAAATGTGTCTAAGTTCTACCATTGGCAAGTAAAACAACCTCATCAGAGTAGGATAGAACTCCGGATTCCATATCTTGTTATCATGGTCTATGTCGGTTATTGCCTATTCTCATCATATGGAATACCTTTTAGCGTTTGAGCAGTTGATGGAGTTTAGGTGGTGGTATGGGACACTATCTAGACATTTTACAATAGACTTTGGAGGTGTTATGTGGAGTCCCTAGATCATGCCAAAGACCATTATTTGAATGTCCTTTATGTTATGTATGAGTCTTAATGAACTAATGAGCTAATGACTTATGTTAAGGAGTATGTAAATAAATGAGTACCTAATCTAAAGTAACTTAAGGATTCCTTAGCTTAAGTGTGGAGAGGGCATAAGGAATGATCTCTTCAAGTCTTATCTTTGAAAGTTTTGAGGATGACTCTAGTTAGGGAAGTTGGTTGATTTTATGGACATGATCTAAGCCTTAGGTAGTGTTAAAGACTATTTAGGTAATCTTGAAGAGGTCACTATGGACGTTATCTTCTTGATTTACTTATGTAGGTCTTTTGATAGCCTTTGGGAAGAGAATATCATATCATCTATGTGTTGGTGATTTATGTGAGCATGATTCTATCTTAGGTAGTCTATTGGATCTCTTAAGTGTGTGTAAGGGATTATATGGGCGGTCTCTTCACAACTCACTCAAGTGAGACTTTGAGTTCACCTTTGGTAGAAGAATCTTACCTTGATGTTTATGATTGTTTGTAAGTATGTATATAACTTATTATAGGTAATCATAAGGGTTGTCTAGGCACATCTAGAGAGGGTGTATAGGCGGTCTCTCTTTGTGTGACTTTGGTGAATCTTAGGATGACTTGAAGTGAGGAAATTACTTGCTAAAAGTATCTTATGTGTTTATAAATTGATTAATGATGTTATTATGATCAAATATGTTTTGTAAATGAAAAGATGCATATTTCCAATAAAATCCATTTTCATGATTTTTATGCATAAGCCATACTTAATAAATGTGGTTGTACTAAATCTATGCTTTTATCTATTTATATAATTCTTGGTAGGTGACGAGATTTGAGAAGTGAACACTTGGACTTAGAAGATCTTTCAAGAGAAATTGAAGTATGTCCTCACTTTACTCGAGGGCATATATGTATTTTATGTTTCTTATTGAAGTATTGTAATAGACTAAGTATTTATATATTCATATTTTGAAGTATGGGCCATGTCCCAATTATTCTTGTGTCTTAAGATGATGAGATTGAGACTTAGTATTTCATATAACTTTTATGTGAAAGAGATTTTGAAGACTATATTATGTTTTGTGAAAAGTTTTAATTCCAAACAACCTTTCACTTTGTATATGCAATAAATGATATGAAAGAGGCTTGTCTAAGAACTCCGAGAGTTCGGCGATGCCGTGCCAAAATTCGAGATTGTGCCCTAACTTCTAGGATATGGTTTCGGGTTGTGACAAAGCTTGGTATCAGAGCATAGGTTGGTGAAAGTAGTATTAGAAATCAATAAGTCTCATCAAGTCACGTCTAGAAGAGTCTTGACCATCAGTGTGAGTCGCGACACATATATTTGCGAGAGGTTATAGGACGATAGAGTTCCCTTATTTTCTACTCCTATGTCGTGCGGTAGAGTAAATGTTATGACTATCCTTCTTATGAGTTTCCTTGTGTTTTCTAGGAGATGAATACTAGAAGGATGGACGCTATTAGGTTGGAAGAGCAGAGGGGGAATGATGAGGTTACCCCTCAACTTGAGCAAGTTGAGCAAGTTCCTCAAGGTGGGCAAGTAACTCTAGGTGCTCAAGATGCCCAAGTGCCTCCCAGAAGTGATCCTATTTCTAATGTGGAAAGAGGTATTGAGGTTCCAGAGATGTCTAATAGGGAGATTAGAGAGTCTTTGATTGCTATAGCCCGAGCTGTAACTATGCAAGCTAATTTGAATATGTTGCTTAGGGTGGTGGAGATCACTATGACATCTAGGTTGAGAGGTTTTGTGAGAATGAATCCTCCTATCTTTTTTGGCTCTAAGGTAAATGAGGATCTCTTAGAGTTTCTTGATGGAGTGTACAAAGTTTTGAGTGCTAAGGGGTTACATCTAGGGAGAAGGCGGATTTGGCTTCATACCAATTGAGGGATGTTTCTCAAATTTGGTACACTCAATGGAAGGATAATAGGCCGGAAGGATCGGTTCCTATTGAAGTAGGAGAATTTAAGGAAGATTTTCTTGGTATGTACTTTCCGCGAGAGAGGAGAAAAATTAAGGTGGAGGAGTTTATCAATCTCAAGCAAGGAAATATGAGTGTTGCGGAGTACTCTTTGAAATTCTCAACTTTGTCTAGGTATGTCCCTTCTCTTGTGTCCTATCCAAGAGATGAAATGAGTCATTTTGTGTTGGGGGTATCCAACTTAGTGGTGGAAGAATGTCGTACCCCTATGTTGCATGATGATATGACCCTAGCTAGACTCATGGTGTATGCACAATCAATTAAAGAGTCTAAACTTAGGAGGATGGCTAGAAGTTTGAAAAGGAGTGGTGCTAGTGATCAAGAGCAAACTAGGTTTATGGTGAGTGTCTATTGGGTACCAGAAGTTGCTTTAGTTGTGGTAAATATGGGCACAAAATGAGAGATTGCCCTATGATTGCTTCTAGAGAAAGAGAGGGTAAGCAAGTTGCTTCTAGTGTTCCAAAAAGGATGATGCTTCGACTAGAGGTGTTTCTATGCACTCCGTTCTACAGTGGAGAAGCCGGATGAGGAGGAGAGTGATGATGATGTTGGTAATTTCTCTTTCTTTTTTTAAGATATGAGTTCCTTCTAAGTTGGGGAGTATGGTTTGTGGATAGGATAGAAGTCCTTGAAATTGTTGCATGTGCATGATGTTTAGGAGTTTGGTTGAAATTGAATTTCATTAACTTCGTGAGTTTGTGTGTTTTATGAAGCCATGGTTATGTTGTAAGATGTGTTTATATGATGTTGTCTTGCATAATAGCATGTTTATATCATGAATTGCTTAAAATGTGGATTTTTGAAAAAAAAATTGCTTAAAAAGTCACTGTTTCCTTAAAACTGCATGCTGCCATATTTTTTAGAGAATGACTAATTGATTTGTTTGCCTAAAAATATCGTAATTTGGTTAGAACTAATGTATGTGAGTAGGGTATTGAGCATAAAATGAGTTTTTACTATTCAGATTGAAGAATGTGAATTTTGTAGCATAATGAGTTATAGAATTGTTTTCTAGTTTCTTGTTGTGTTGTGAGTCTCTTGACTATGTGAAGTTGATGTAAATTCTTGGTTAAATGTTGTATGGAATGTTTATTAACTTCTAGTTGAGTATCTATTCTTGGAAGTGTTCGGAGAGTGGCAAGTATCATTCGAGGACGAAGGTTGTCCAAGTGGGAAAGATTGTAAGACCCCGAAGATGACCTAGGCTAACTAGAGCCTAAAATGTTGGTATTGATGTGATTCTATAAGGTCATAAACATTTCTAATATATGTTATATAGGCAGTAGTTAAAATGTTAGAGGTATTGGAAGTTAAATGTCAAGGGACGACTAAGACGTTCAATGACTAAGTCACCTAAATGTCTAAAATGTGGTTCTATGTTTTTATGTGTGTTTCATGGTGTTTTAAGGTTATTTATAGATTTAATATGGCATGTATAGGCAGATGCTAAAGTTTCGGGAAGTTTAGAGGTCAAACGACCAAGAACGTCCAAGGTGTTTGAAAGATATGCTTTGAGTCGACCTTGTACGTCTAAGCGTATTTCGTCGAGTTTTACGTGTTCGTTTTGGATGAAATTCATGTGAGAGGTGTTCAACTTATATATGATCGTATTTTGGTTGGAAACGTCTGGAAAATTATCCCTAAGGACCATCTAAAGGTCCTTAAGGAAGGACCCAAAATTGTTGGCATGGCAATCCCAAACAGACCCCAAATGATGGAGTAGTCGACGACCACTCGTAGATATGATGCCCCATAGAAGAGTGTCGTCGATGGTTAATTAACCATGGGATGGGAAGGAATCTTGTCCATCCACTGTAGCCAACGACGGAGGGTTGTGACGGCCCATCAAGGGCTGGCGTCGCACGCAACTGCCTTCCTGCGCAGGCTGCTGCCAAGTCAAGGGGTGAATTGGTAAATTCACCCCACTTCTAATTTATGTCATGGACGGTTTATTAAGGGTATTTTGGGTATTTTAATCAAGTATATAAAGGGTATCACATGGAAGACTTCATTCTTCAAAATCATAAACCCAAAACTCTAAGAAAATATTGCAAAACCTCCATTTAAGTCCAGCTTGAAGAGGCAGCTTGGTGAGGGGTTTTTGTGTCGAAATTCTTCATAAAAGTGAAGAATTATAATCCTTGAGGTATGGCTTTTGATCCTTTAAACTCGTTTCATCAATGAGCCCAACTCTCAACATGTTTTCAATGTTTTTTAAAGTGGATTGTCCAATTTCATGATTTTACCATGGGTTCTTGCATAAATGATTTCTAAATATTGAATAATGATCTAATTGGTATTGTATTGATAATTTCAATCCAAATTACCTATGAACCCATGAATTTGGATGAACCCTAGTTTTTTACTATAATGTAGGTTACTTGATAATAAGCTAATATTGATGAATTGTTATGTAGATTCTTATGGGCTTTCTAATGATATAAAAATTATATTCAATTGTTTTCTAATTGATCCTATATTGTTAAACCTAGATTGAATTGATAGATATTTCATTGGATTTTATGATTATTGCTTTGATTGTTGGTTCTGGCCTTGGGTAAGGGCCTTGTGATGTTGAATTATACGATTTAGCATTGAATTGAAGTGTGAATAAGAGAATGAAGGTATTCTGCCCGGATTTCTTTAATTTGATATTAATTATACTTCGACTCCATTGTAATTGGTATGGTCGACTCATGGTGTTGGTGTTATGTGTTTTACTTGCAATAGATGTGGCCTTGTCGGCGTTACTTTATGCAACATTATGAGCATGATCTTATTGGAAACTAGTTGAAGTTATGTGGATATTTGTGTAGTTTGATTATGTGAAGCATGACATTATCTCTATACATGTGAAGTTATATAGTCATATATGTATTTTTCTAGTAATGTTGCCTTAAGTGATCATGTTAGACTTTGACTTGACATTATGAGTATAGTGTTAGGCTAAGTCTTGGTTACTCTTAGTTGACTTTATGAGTCTATGTGGAGTATATTAATGATGTTATGATGATATATAGGATGACTTGAGGATGTTAGGTTGTTTTAGAGATGTTTCCAGAATGGCTTGTATTATGTGTTAAAATTGAAGTATGTGATGTCTTGTCTTAGTTGACTTGTACATCTTGCTTTATATGTATATGGTTATGGATATGTGATGTCTTGATTAGAGTTATAGAGCTCTTGGTCTTGATTATATGAATGACAAGTGACTTTAAATGATGATATGAGAGTTTATTATGTGAAAACCTTGACTTAAGGGTAAGGTTAAGAATGATTGAAGTGTAAGTCGTAATTGTATCCTTCAAAGTAAAGGAATGATGAACTTAAGGTTAGTTGGATGGAACGGCATCATATTAATCCGTAGGAAAGTCATCATGAGCTTGTTCTCACCATTGTGAGGTATCCCTAGTGGACTTTCCTTGGTAGGGTAAATGTGATTGGGTTAGGAACTTGTCATGGAACCCTTTTATGTGAACCTAATGTATGAATTACCCTATGAGAATGACGGATAGCACCGAGTGAGTATGGTATGGGAAAGTTGTTCTAGTTAAGTATGAGACTAGAATACAAAGTATGCCCTTCATATTCCTTAAACATGTGCCTATATGGGATGTGTCTAAGTTCTACCATTGGCAAGCAGTACAACCTCATTGGAGTAGGATAGAACTCCGGATTCCATGTCTTGCTATCATGGTCTATGTCGGTTATTGGCTATTCTCGTCATATGGAATACCTATTAACATTTGAGGAGTTTATGGAGTTTAGGTGGTGGCATGGGATGCTATCTAGACATTGCGCAATAGACTTTGAAGGTGTTATGTGGAGTTCCTAGGTCTTGTCCAAGACCATTATTTGAATGTCCTTTATGTGATTTATGAGTCTAAATGAACCAATGAGCTAATTACTTATGTTAAGGAGTATATAAATAAATGAGTACCTAATCTAAAGTGACTTAAGTATTCCGTAGCTAAAATATGGAGAGGGCATAAGGGATGATCTCTTCATGTTTTATCTTTGGAAGTCTTGAGGGTGACTCTAGATAGGGAAGTTGGTTGATTTTGTGGACATGATCTAAGACTTAGGTAGTGTTAAGGACGATTTAGGTAATCTTGAAGAGGTCACTATGAACGTTATCTTCTTGATTTACTAAAGTAGGTCTTTTGATAGCTTTTGGGAAAAGAATGTCATCTCATCTATGTGTTGGTGATTTATGTGAGTATGATTCTATCTTAGGGAGTCTATTGGATCTCTTAAGTGTGTGTGTAAGGGATTTTATGGTCAGTCGCTTCACAACTCACTCAAGTGAAACTTAGAGTCACCTTTGGTAGAAGAATCGTACCTTAATGTTTATGATTGTTTGTAAGTATGTATGTAACTCATTATAGGTAATCTTAAGGGTTGTCTAGTCACATCTAGAGAGGGTCCATGGGCAGTCTCTCTTTGTGTGACTTAAGTGAATCTTAGGATTACTTTAAGTGAGGAAATTACATGCTAAAAGTATCTTATGTGTTTATAAATTGATCAATGATGTTATTATGATCAAATATGTTTTGTAAATGAAAAGATGCATATTTCCAATAAAGTCTGTTTTCATGATTTTAATGCATAAGCCATACTTAGTACATGTGGTTGTACTAACTCCATGCTTTAATCTATCTATATAGTTCTTGGTAGGTGACGAGCTTTGAGAAGTGATGACTTGGACTTAGAAGATCATTCAAGAGAAGTTGATGTATGTCCTCGCTTGACTCGAGGGCATATACGTCTTTTATGTTTCTTATTGAAGTATTGTAGTAGAATAAGTATTTCTATATTCATATTTTAAAGTATGGGTCGTGTCCCAAGTATCTTGTGTCTTAAGATGATGAGATTGAGACTTAGTATTTCCTATTACTTTTATATGACAAAGATTTTGAAGACTATTATTTTTTGTGAAAAGGTTTAATTTCGCACAACTTTTCACTATGTATATGCAATGAATGATACGAAAGAGGCTTGTCTAAGAAAATCGAGAGTTCGACGACAACGTGCCACAATCCGAGATTGTGCCCTAACTTCTATGAAATGGTTTTGGGTTGTGACAAAATATAAGAGGATAAATAGGAATTTGAAGAGGGGTAGGTCTGATGAGTAAGGTCAACCTAGGTTTAAGAAGAGAGATCCAAATAAATATTCTTCAAGGTCTCCTAATGATAACCAAGAGAGAGGTGGTGGATATCAAATTGCTAGACTTACTTGCCATAATTGTGGAAAGAAACATTTTGAGAATTGTCTAGTCGGTACCATTTGGTAATGATCACCAAGTGAAAGATTTCCCTACTATTATAGCTAGAGGAAGGGAGGCCAAGAAAGCTTCTTTTGATGGCCCAAATCTTGATGCTAAAAAGAAGACTCGTTCTGTGTTCTTCAAGTCAAGAAGGGCAACAGGGATAGTACGATGAAGGTACCAGTAAGTGATATTCCTCCTTGTGATAATGTATATTGAGATATCTTATGACGTGTTCATTTTTATGGGTTTTCGCTTAAGTGGGGATGGCATGATGAATAGTAAGGTTGTGGGAGTTCCTTACCCTTATCTCTTTCCCTTCTAATCCTACTCAAGCTAGAGACCTAGGGTTTTCTTGTAGCTTGTTTTATGTTTTTAAGTCATGATCATTAATGAGTTTTTCCATGGATTCTAGATGTTATGCATATTTTAGTTGTATCCTTATTTAATGAGAAAAAAATGAGATATCATGAATGAGTTCCTCATGTTAATGTGCATTTAGTATGATTTTCTCAGATGTTTCATGAGGTTAAATTTGAACATGCTTAAAGTTGTTATAGAGAAGTTGCAGAAATTGCCTAAATATTTTGTAATGAGCATAATGTTATTAGGAGAAGAAGTTTCTCCAATTAAATAAAGAAAGTAAAGTTTGGTGCATAAGGAGTTGGTGGATGTATTTCTACTTTCTTGAAATGCATGGAGTTATTTGAGGCCTTTATATGGAGTTGATGTTCCTCCTATTTATGTGCCTTGTTTATGATTTTACGTGCTTGATTGTGGGCTGCTAGTATTGTGTCATTACTCTAAATGTGTTCTTAAGTGTCTTTCGAGGATGAATGTTACCAAGTAGGGGATAATGTAATGACCCTAAAATAGAATAGGAAGAACTAGAGACTTCGATGGTGTGTTTGATGTAGTAACCTTATTAAAATGATGAGAAATGGCTTTTGCATTTTAGTATAAGGAGTTTTGAGGTCGAACGTCAAGGAACAACCATGACGTTCGGAAACTAGTCATTTAAACTAAGTAAATGTCCTATTCAGATTTTTGAAGGGTGTTTTGGTCTTTTCCATACACTACTATTTTAATTCTTTATAATTTAATTAACGAAGTGTCAAAAGTTAATTGGTTCAGATTAGAAAATTGAAAGTTTACGCTAGGTTTTTTGGCGAAAGAACACAAGAGGATAAAAGAGGACAAAGAGCAAAGTTCATTGTTTTTGAAGGTTTATATTGTGGATTTTGACAAGGTTTCATCCCTAAAGAGGTATGTGAGTCTTTCAAAGCGTTGGTTTCGTTCAGCCACGCGCCAATCATGTTTATTTCAGCGATGTTCATTCTATAAAGTTGAAAGTTGATTAACCTTGAATGGTGTTCTTGAAATTGGCTTTCGTAGTTGAGTTAGATTGAGATTGAGGAGTTCCTTGAAGTTATAATGATTTTTCCTTGAGTTTTCTGAGATACATTCTTGTGTATACATACTGGGCATCTGAATCTAAAGGGAATTTGAATAAAAAAATGATTTTACGCGAATTAGGGTCAGAAAATGAAGAAGGAACAAGTTGACCAAATCTGGGTACCAAGTTCGCATTGCAGGCTTGTTCCTTAGGATTGAAAATGTTATCCTTGTTACGCAAAGCGGTGACAGACCATTTTGCCTCAAAATTCATTTTTGTGAACAAATAATTAAATCCAAAATTCAATTCAAGGAAAGTTAACAGTCAATTTAAGAGAAGTTAAGAGTCAAATCAAGAGAAGTTTAGAAAGTTTTCCAAAAGTCTTTTACAAACATTTTAAGACTTGAGTTTTAAGTTGAGCAATGAGTAAAGAGAAAGGTTTGAATTTCATGTCTTCAAAAGAGTATATGGGGACTATGTATTCCCCAGAGTTTAAAAATGTTTTCACATTTGAACAAGAAAAGAAATTGAGATTTCCAAAAGATCTTTAAGCTAGTTTTCTGTTAAAGAGTAAATGTTTTCACATCAAAAGAAGAAAGGAAGCCTTGACTTCCAAAAGATAATTTGAGATATATATAGTTTTTAAGAGAAATTTTAAGCTAAGTTTTGAGTAATTATCTCAAACTAAAGAAAGATGTTATTTTTTTAAGCATATGAGGTAGTATATTTTTAGGTTTAGTATTGAGCACCGATATGAGGGAGAGTTCGGATAACTCCAACCCCCATAAACCATGTAGCCATCATGGGTAGTAAAGGATCATACTTTTAAGATGAATCCTTAAGTGTGTTTTTTAGCATACACTATTGGATACGCTTAGATAAGGCGTCCTGTATGAAGGCAAAGTATAGGAAAATTCTAGCAGAGTGGTAAGGTCTTGTATCATTACTTAGTCTTAGACTGGTGGTTGTTGGTTAGAGAAACCCCCACAGCAGTATTTTGTATTTTTATATACATTAGATATATTTGAATTTTCATATACACCTAATTCATTTTGTGCTAAGAGTTATGACTATTTGAAGTTGACCCAATCAGCAATTTCCCCCCAACTGACCGCTAACCATGACTTATGGAGCGTAGATTGAACGACGGTCCATTCTGGTCTTCGTAGTTCATGTCAAAGGTTGGGTAACAAGAGTCTTGATCCACGGATCGTGGTCTGACTTATGAATTGTAGGTCTGTCCGTGGGTCGAGACTTAGACGATTTTCTGTGTTGAGTTTTGGGAGGGGCTACAGTGGTGA
Organism: Solanum arcanum; assembly: GCA_027789145.1. NCBI lineage: Eukaryota > Viridiplantae > Streptophyta > Magnoliopsida > Solanales > Solanaceae > Solanum > Solanum arcanum. Next base: position 20,303,739 of record CM050941.1, read on the forward strand.
ACCGTGGACCCATAGTATGGGCCGCAGATCACACTGCGGTCCGTAGATGATCACCGTAGATTTCACCTGCAATTTATGAAAAGCTGATTTCTGGTCTGTTTTATTATGTGGCGTTACAATATCTCCCTCTTTGAAACATTCGTCCTCGAATGATGACTAATAAACCAGTTGAAATAGAGGAAGAGAGCTGCAATCCCTACCACTAAACACTAAGGACTGAATTGAGTTCCAAGAACATGCAAATATGCTGATAATGTAAGTACAAACTAAGGGAACATAATTCTATGGCTGAATTTTTACGCATGAATGACTAAAAATTGAAGAGGAACTATTACCTCAAGCTGGAATAGAATTGGAAGGAAAGATATGAGGATACTTGGCTTTCATGGTGCTTGTACTTCCGAAGTAGCTCCTTCTACGGACCGACTCCTCCAAAAAACCTTGAATAAAGCGACTTCTTTGTTTCTCAACCTTCTAACCTAACGATTAAGAATCTAAAATGGTAGATCCATATAAGAAAGACTATCTTTCACCGCCACACTCTCAAATGGCACTACAGAGGCTGGATCACCCACACACTTTTCCAAGATCGAGATGTGAGAGACTGGATGCACTGATGCTAGTTATGCTGGAAACTTTAACTCATATGCCACTTTGCAAACTCTTTTCAATATAAGGTCCTACATATCAAGGACTGAGCTTTCCTTTTTTGCCAAATATCATCACCCCTTAATAGGTGACACTTTCAAGATCACTCAATTATCAACTTGGAACTCTAGTTCCCTTCTCCTTACATCTGCATAAGATTTTTGACGACTTTGAGATGTCCTAAGTCTATCTCTAATGAGTTGCAATTTCTCCATAGCATAAAGGACTTAATCTAGCCCTATCAAAGTTGCTTCACCTACTTCAAACAAACCAGCAGGAGATCTACATCTATGCCCATACAGTGCCTCATAAGGAAACCCATGCAACCTAAAAATTTCATCAATGTAAAGCTTGGCATAGTCCAACAACGAATATGTAGTCTTGACTGTCAAAAAGCGTGAAGAATTAGTCATCCTATCAACTATCACCTAAATAGAGTCATGATGTCTGCTGTACAGGGTAACCCTGTGATGAAATCCATATTGATCACTTCCCAAATCCAAATAGGAATGTCCATCTCTTGAGTCATACCCTGGTTTCTAATGTTCAGCATTGCCTTGCTAACAGTTACGACACTTACTCATAACACTTATGATATCCCTCTTTATGTCATTCCACCAATAGACTTACCACAGATAGTGATACACTTAGTGGAACCTGGATGTATAGAATATCTGGAATTATGGGCTTCTTTAAGCATATGTTGTATCATCTCACCCACATCAGGAACAAACGATCTACCTTGGTAGCGAAGTACACCATCTCCCCCTTGTGAGAAAACCTCCACTCTCTGATTGTGGACTGCACCCTTTATTCAAGAAAGATTGGATTACTGTCTTGCTTTTCCTTAACCTTCACTACCAAAGAAGATTCTACCTCATTCTGAATTATTACACCATTGTATGATATGCTCATAAGGAGAACTCCCAAGCGAGAAAGACTGTGAACATCCTTCACTAGTTCCCTCTTTTTTTCCTCAACATGGGCTACACCACCCATAGATAATCTTCTAAGAGCATCTACTACTACATTCGCCTTACCAGTATGGTAATGCAAACTCATATCATAATCTTTAAGGAACTCAAGCCATCTCATCTAGCAAATATTCAACTTTTTCTGGGTGAACTACATGAACACTATACAAGTAGTGTCTCCAGATCTTGAGTGCAAACACCATTGCTCTAAGCTCGAGGTCATGAGTTGGATAGTTCTTCTCATGCACCTTCAGTTGTCTAGAAGCATAACCTATAACCTTCTCTCACTGCATGAACACACAACCTAGGCCAACTCTAGATGCATCGCAATAGATCACATAACGATCTGAACCCTCTGGTAGAGTTAAGATAGGAGTTATAGTCAATCTAGTTTTCAATTCCGCAAAGCTTTTCTCGCAATCATCTGACCATTAAAACTTGACCATCTTTTGAGTCAACCTAGTCAATGGTGAGGCTATCGATGAAAATCCCTCCACGAACCTTCTTTAATAACTCTTTTAGACCTAAGAAATTTTCTATATTTGTAGGAGTGGTAGGTCTGGGACATTGTTTCACTACTTCTATCTTCTGCGAATCCACTCGGATCCCCTCGCTATATTAAATGTGACAAGGGAAAGCAACGGATTTCAACCAAAACTCACATTTTCTTAACTTAGCGAATAACTGGCGATCTTTGAGAGTCTGCAGAACAACTCTCAAAAGACTCGCATGTTCTTTCTCATTCCTAGAGTAAATGAGGATATCATCAATAAAGACGATAATGAATAAATCTAAAAAAATTTTTGAACACTCTTTTAATCAAATCTATGAAAGTTGCAGAAGCATTAGTTAGTCCAAACGACATAACTACAAATTCATAATGATAACAAAGTTCTGAAGGCTATTTTGGGAATGTCACTATCTCTGACTCTTAGCTGATGATAACCCGATCAAAGGTCTATCTTTGAGAAATGACTAGTACCCTGAAGTTGGTCAAACAATTCATCAATCCTAGGGATGGAATATTTATTCTTAATTGTGACCTTGTTCAACAGTCTATAGTAAATGCACATTCGGAGAGAACCATCTTTTTTCTTTATGAACAACATCGGTGCAACCTATGGAGAAATACTAGGTCTGATGAACTTTAAACTTATATTTCAATTCCTTGAGATCTTCTAGAGCCATTCTGTAAGGAGGAATAGAAATACGTTAGGTATCTAGAAAGAGATTAATTCCATAGTTGATTTCCCTTTCGGGAGGGGCTCCGGGAAGATATTTTTGAAACACTTTTGAAAACTCACATACTACTAGAACTGATTCAAGAGTTAGGGTTTCGGAGTTAGAATCCTTGACCAAACTAGTTTATAGAGATAACCCTTAGATATCATCTTTCTAGCCTTAATGTAAGAAATGAATCAACTCATAGGCGCTAAGTTACTACCCTTCAACTCTAAGATTGGTTCATTCAGGAACTAAAGACAAACAATCCTAGTTCTACCATCGACATAGGCATAATTGTAATGTAACCAATCCATGCCTAGAATGACATCGAAGTCTACCTTTTCAAACTCTACAAGATCTGTTGAGGTGACTTTTTGAGAGAATGTGACATGGAAATTTTTGTATACCCGTCTAGATATAATTGGGTCACCAACTGGAGTAGAGACTATGAAAGGTTGTGAGATTGTTTCTAGATTAACACTGAAGTGTATTACTATACTGAGTTACAAAAGACAAACTAGTCTCTATTGTCTTTCCACCGAGTGAACCATATGTTAGTCACATCCTTAAGCTGGTTGGATGCCAATTTCACCCTATCACTATCAGTTACTTGCATCACACCAAATATGTTCTTAACCTTATTAATGAAGTTATGTGTGTCCTTACTAACTTGTGACCTCAAAACTCAGGTGGATTCTTCCTAAACAAGTGTGAATCGTAGTTGACACTAATCCACTATTTCTATTAGTAGAAACTAGAACATGTTGATTATTTTGATCGGTCATACTTTGAGACAAAATCTGAATCGCATTCCAAAACTCTGCATTCAAAACCTCATGGTCTGGGACTAGAAGAGTTGCATTAGCATTGCATGCATAAGCATTCCATGTATAAACTTTATGAGGAGGCATGATCTTAAGCGGATAATGATGGATTAGAAAAGGGATCATCCAACACACGATAAGAATATCAAGAAAATGAAGTTTTCCTAAAACACTTTGTAGTCTCCTTCTCATTAGATGTGGTGCACTTCACACCCATGAAAAGGACTCTACTTAGTGCGGATTTTCAGACATCCTAGGACTCTTAAACCTAGTACTCTGATACCAACTTAGTCACGCTCCAAACTACCCCGGAGATGCAGACATGGGACCTAGGACCACAAGTGATCCCAAGCTAACTCTACTAGCATAATCATAAGCATACTAAAGATAATAAACTGATGCACAAGCTAAATCATAATTATAATGAAAAGGTGGGGAATACCCATATGTTATAATTGCAATATATAAAAACGGATGAGTTTAATACAAAAAAGATATCAACTCAATACCAAGCTGAAACTAACTAGGTCTGAAAATACCCTTTAACTGACTAGAATAGTTGGGAAAACCCTAGCTAAGTCTAGCAAAACTGAAACAAAAGGACTAAAAATACTCGAAAGAGACCCATGACTGTTGTCCTCAGAGAATGAGGACTCACCACTGATTTTGCTGAACTGCAGATCAGGGATCGATCTAACCATGATCTGGATGCTGTGAACCTGAACCTACATCACGAAAAGATGTAGAGAACGTATGTGTCTGTACTTGAAAGGTAATGATCATGTATGATAGATTAAAGCTTAAATAATACATAACTGAATAAAGCAATAAAGCATTTATAAATTTGAACATGATTTTATGAATGCTAAGATAACTGGATGAAATGCCCAAACTTATAAGATGCTGAGATTGAATACAAATTGAACTATAAATATGGTCAATGCAATAGAGTCTGACTAAACTGTGGTATCTAATAATAACCGATACTAAAACTACATGAGCTAAATGTGGAGTCTGATGTATTCGCCCCATCAGGAGGACCCAATATACCTTGTCAGAGGTATAAAGGCATGCTGGCGTGATCACTAAATTGATGCCCACAAAGGGGACTTACAACCTACTTGACCAGTACTCCTGGAATGATTTGGGTACACTGAACCCTAGTCCAACTCGGTATTATGCTACTCCCAATAATTAAGTAGTTAACTAATTATACTGAGTCTTTAAATACAGGAAAGTTCAAAATGAACATGCAAACTGAGAATGCAATAATTAATTTGATAATGATTCATTAATAATTGAGTCATGTATAACTGAATAACTGAAATATCTTACATAACATGTGTAATTCAAGAAATAAAGAAATACATAAATAGGGTTCTGAAATTCATATAGTACACTGAATATTAACGTAATAATCTAATTTCGATCATTCTAATAGATAAAAACCCAATAATTCTAACAGTCAAGAAACCCTAAGTCTAGTCATGATATGGGAATCAAGAAACTGACTGAAAACTAGGGACCTAATGGGTGAAAGGAACCCACTAGTCAAATCCCACATACCTCGTGAATTCCATGGAGAAATCTTTAGATTACGGGGGTGAAATTGATGGAACCTTGTTGCATTCTTGAACTAGGGTTCTTGACTTTTTTTCTCCTATCTTGCTTCTAATTTTCTATGTTTTGATTAATGATTTGACTTAGGTAAATCTTAGTTATGTTTCTAGGCTTAAACTGACTAAAATATCATGATTTAGGGTTTAAACGACATATCTTAGGAGTTAAAAGAACTAGGAAAAGACCAAAAGACCCCTAACATAATTGTTATATGATCAATTGATGACCTGGACTGACGGGCCATCGTTCAATCGACGGTCCATCTTTTGGGTCCATTTTTTGAGTTTGCTCGACAGATTTTATTCAAATAGCCATAAATTTTTACTCGTAGGTCAGATTTAGCAAACTCAACGGCTTTGGAAGGAGGATTCAATTATATATCATATCATACTTCATAAGACACCGAATTCATTTTGTACTAAAAGTTATGACCATTTGAAGTTGACCCAATCAGCAATTAACTAATTGTTAACCATCACATACGTTCAGATCTACGGACCATAGATCAAACGAAGCTCTGTGCTTATCATTCGTAGTTCATGTTAGAGGTTGGGTAACAAGATTCTTGATCCACGGACACAGACCATAGACCGTGGTCTAACTTACCGACCGTAGGTCTATCCGTGGGTCGAGACTAAGTCAATTTTCTGAGTTGAGTTTTGGGAGGGGTTAGAGTTGTGAACCATAGACCCACAATACAGGTCGTAGATTAGACTACGGTCCATAGATGGTTCGTATATGGTGACAGTAGATTGCGCCTACAATTTTTGAAAAATATTTTCTTGGTCTATTTTGGATACAGGGTATTACAATTTTTACTCGGACTATCTTTTGAGGCAGTTATGATTAGTTTTTGGGATCACAGCTTTTCCTTAGACGTGTAGGTTAAATAGAGTTTTGAGCAATGACTTTTAGTTCTACGGGTTGAACTTCTGCAATAATTGTTTTGTTAGACCATTAGAGTTTATGGGAACTCCGTATTTTATTTAGTCATTTAAATATACATTTGTTTCTTTGATTGATTAGCTTTATTAAATTTTTTAGTTAGGTAGTAGTAAGGATTCTTCCACCGGAGGGTTAGTGAGGGTGCCAATAACGACAGTCTGGATCGTGACAAAGTTGGTATAAGTGTCCTAGATTTGTTTATCTTATTGTACCAAAAACGAGTCAAGTAGAGTCATATGAAATGGTATGAAGACATCTTTACTTTTCTTGAAGAGGCTATAGGACTTGAGGAAATCTCTCTGTTTTATTCTCCTTGTGCTATGACTTAATTCCAATTGGTATCTCGCAATCCAAATTGGTATTTAATCTCCTCCACTATTGTGTCCGTAGATGGTTAACCCGTGATACAACAACATTAGGCCCATAGCTCCCATTAATGAGCTGGTAGAGGAGTCCGCAGCTAGAGGTCATGGTCGAGTAGGGGTAGGAGGAGAGGAAGGGGAAGAGGATGAAGAGGAGTGGAAGAGCCCCAGATGAGAATGTTCATAGGGAAGAATCCCCTCCTACTCCCCAAGAAGAGGTGGAAGAGAATGTGGAAATTGAAGATGATAAGGTTGTTGGACAAGAGAAGGACGCACAAACTGTGAATATTTGCATTCCTTCCTTAAACCCAGTGTTTGCTCAGCAAATCATGTCTATTCTGAAGGGGTCGGTCATCCTTGGAGTCCTTCCCAGAGTGCAAATAGCTCAAACTCTATCTAACCACCCCATTGTTGCTACTGTTCCGAAGGTTGATGGATAATTAGGCACTAATGCCTTTTTCCATCCCCTATTAAGTCCTATGATGACTTGTAGTGGGCATGAGATGCTGGCTAAGTTTATTAAGATAAAGTCGCATGTGTTTCATGGTTCTGAAAGTGAGGATGCTTACGAGTTAATTCTAGATTTCTGTGAGAGGTTTCACAAGTTAGGCATTGTACATCAACATGGAGTAGAGTTCATGACCTTCCAGCTTAAAGGTGAGATAAAGCATTGGTGGAGGGACTATGCGGAACGTAGATCGTCAATATTTTCCCCGCACTAGCGAAACAGCAAGTCCAAAAACATATCTATAAAAAAAATATGGGTTTGTCCCTCAAAAATTATTTGAAAACCTGTATACATGATCCAATAGTGCAAATTGATTGTAAAACATATTCTGAAGGTCATGGAATCATAAAATTTCTTGAAAAAAAAATATTTTGCTTACAATTATCCCTCGGGATGTTTTAGGAGGTTCATCTTATGCTCATTCCATACAATTAAAATTCAAGACCCAAACTAACCCTCTTACTAGACTAAATTTGATATTCTCCAGAACTGACAAAATCACCACCTGACACTGAGATCTCAAAATGTTGACCAAATCAACTCTATCAAAACAAATCACCTAAAAATCGCTAAAATCATCATGCCAACCAACCCTACATCACAAATAAAGCATAACACAACTATGGAGAAGAATAAAATAATAATTTCATAGAAAAAGTGAAAAAAAATATGAAACTTGATATCACAACTAGGTACTTGGGAAATGGAAAACGTTTTTATAAATAAGGATAAGATGGATTTTATTATTTATTTGTTATTTATCTTTATCACATATCTCTTTAGAAATTTTTCAAAATAAAGAATGGAGGAAGCGTTCGCGTATCGAATTAGAATCGACTAGATTTCCACTTGATCCGATAATTTATATTGTAAAAGGTAATAAAAGTGGACTAACATTTTGACAGAGCGTTGAGAAGCGTATGATTGCACCACAAACTAAAAGCACAAAAAAATAGATGTCAATGGGTTCCAAAGGGTTCTTTTAAATAGTAACGTAAGTCATTGATCTTCCAACCATAACCCAATCAACAACAATTGTATGAGAGTCAAAATACTCATCACTAGGATCTCTTTGACCGCCACAAAAATATGAAAAGAAAACCATCATTCATCCCCCCAAAAAAATTTGTTATAAACATATTTGTATTATAGTAAATGTCTATTATCTGGAGTCCTTTTAGTATATGGTTAGGAATCCTACTTGGGGACCAAGTTAGGTTTCCCCTATAAATAAAGGGGTCTTCCTTCATAGTAAATCAGACCTGTAAATCATGAATATAGTTCAAAGAGGAATAATAAATCTTTTCTCTTCTCCCTACTTTATTCTTTTCATTGTTTAATATGTTTTTATAAGACGTTATCAACACAGAACTCTGCATTGATATGAAGAAAAAAGAATCACGAGTTTTATGGAGATTTATCTTCCACTATTGTTGGCCAGGTTGGTTACTAAAGTGAGGATGTTGAACATAAATTGGTTGTTATTCTATATTATATACATATGGTAATTTTAGTAAATGTCCTTGCCAAAGTGATCATTGATATACCGTGGTTTCACAGTATTTTTAATGCTTTTTCCTTAAGTTTAGTGCGTCCAAAAGCCTTTTTGTATTAAATTTTATGTAAGTTTCTCTTTATTTGCAGGAAATATGTCTAAAGATGAACGCGGAAGTTTTTTAGCAAGAAATGCAGAAAAGTACCACCTACGGAGCTTGTGACGGTCCGTCGTGCTTGTGACGGTCCGTAGGTGGCATCATAGTGAAGCTGATGGAGGAAGATGGGGAAGTCTGACCAAGTGTGGGGCTACGTAGTGCGTGACGGACCATCGTAGCCATGACGGTCCGTCCTACTGGTTCGTCATGAAGATCAGAGAAATAGTCCAAGTACCCAAATTCCAAGAGTTCAAGTGTTATGGAACGGAGACCCTCGACGGACCGTTGTGCCTGTGACGATCCGTCATACCTGCCGTCGAGGGTAATGAAGAGAGCAGAAGAAGAATTTGAAAATTATGGGACGACGGAGTCCATGATGGCCCGTCGTGACCACGACGACCCGTCGCGAGGTCCGTCGACCCAGCCGCATTTTGACAGATTTCCAGCAAATATAGTTCTTCTTTGATTAGGTTTTTGTTTTTTTATTTATAGTTCGAAAAACCTCATTTTTGGGGTTAGACTCTTGGTTATTAAACACTTTTATATTATATTCTTTGTGAAGAGATTATTTTGATTATTACACTTTGGATTGTTACACTTTTTTAAGTAATTAATTGTTGGTGATTTTGTTGATTAATCAAGTTAATTTCGGGATTTTATTCTTTCTCACTGAAGTAAGTGAATGAATTCTTATATTACATATTTGAATATTGTGATTATGACTATGGTAACTAAACTCCATACCTAGGGTTGTGGGAACCATGGGCGAATAATAAGGTAAAACCTAACTAAAATAACAATTCTAGAATAGTGTCTTGCATGTATTGATAATTCTTTTGCTTAGAAGTCTTTGTAACTGATGGCCAATGTTAGAACTCGCCTTAATGCTTCTTGCCGGACCAAGGAGGTAGATAATATGAAAAGAATTATCAACATAGATTTAGTGTATACTATCTAATAGGCTAGTATTAATTGGTAATATCGAATACGATGCTTAATATGAGGTAAAGGTAAGGGTTAGTATAGTAACACACGTAGCCGGACCAAGGTGCATAGTGAAATAATTCTAGATACCAGACGAAGGATTTAGAAAAACATCACTTATCATTTTGCATGCAAGATACTAGGAAAGAATTGTTATAGTTAGAATTATCAAGTTAGGAACCTGTGGGGAACACGTAAACCCTAGTTACTTTTATTAATTGATTAAACTCCAACATTTGGATCTGTTAGTTGTCTCCTTTAGTTTAGCTAATTATTTTCATTCATTTAGAAATAATTTTCCAAGGAAATAATTGACTAAATAGTAGTAATAATAGATTGAAGTTAAGTCTGAACTATTTTCCTCGTGGGAACGATCCTAACCTCATTAATTAAGTTCTTTACTTGATACGACCGCTTTACTTCTTATTTGAGAAGTAAGTTTGAGCGTATCAAATTTTGGCGCCGCTGCCAGGGAAAGTAGCTTTTGGATTAACTTAAACTTATTACTATAGTTTTTGTCGATATTTTCTTAATTTTACTTTATTTCTTGCTTTTCTTATTCTTGCAGAACTATCTTCCTTGTATGCCAAATACACATAGAGGAAGAGAACTCTTGTTTCTCTATGATCACGAATTAGAGTGTACACTACGCAACATGAATCGAAACTTGGGTATTAATGATGATGATCCAAACCAGAACATCCCAGCTCTGATTGATGTTCATGGTCAGTTGTTACCCGATGCTCCGGCTGAAAACCAACAGAGGCAACAAAAGTCCTCTCCACAGCCCCAAGAATATTACAGAGGCTATGACTATATAGCAGACTCCTATGGGCCACTTGTCTTGCCCCATCTACCACCTGGTCACACCTTTGTGGTAACTAGTAGCCCGATGCGAAAGCTCACTGCCAGAGGTTTGTTTTCAAGGCTACCTTCTGAGGATCCACATGCCCATATAGCTAAGGTAAGGGCAGTGTGTAAAAGTTGTGTAGGGAGGCCTAACTTGGACTTGGATGTAATAGGGCTAAGAGTGTTTCCTCTCTCACTGACGGGAGAGGCTGCTATTTGGTTCACTGAGCTCCCTTATAGCTCAATTTTCACTTGGAACTAACTAAGGGACAATTTTTTAGCATGATACTACCCGATCTCCAAGAAACTCAACCACAAAGACAGAGTGAACAACTTTGTGGCACTACCAGGAGAGTCAATTAGTAGTTCTTGGGATATATTCATCTTGTTTTTGAGAAGCGTCCCCAATCACCCCGTAGATGATGAGTCACTGAAGGAATGCTTATATCGGGGAAAAGATGATAATAATAAAGTGGTGTGGATACTATAGCGGGTAGTTCTTATGGGGAGTGTCCTTATGCTGAGATTGCTGAAATGGCTCAGATGAGAACTGAGCTTGGGCTGGTACTAAAACATGTAACTAGGGGTGCAGAAAAGTAAATGCAATCAACTACTTGTCTAAACCACCGCCACAAAATGATGATTGCTATTATGAGGAGGATTCCTATGCAGTAAAGGAACAGACGGGGGGGTTCCGACCAAGTGCCCAAGGCTCTAATCAGGAGAATTGGCGCCAAGGTCAAGGGAACAAAGGTCAGAACTATGGTAACTACAATCGTTAGGGTCATTATGTCCGAGATGGAAACTACAACCGCGACAAAAACTTCAACAAGGGTAACTATGGCAACAGAAATGATAGGAATGGGCCCTATGTCCCTCCTCAAAATCGTGAAGTTACTCCTAGGGATGGTGGAGATAGTATAGCGCGAGTTGATGATATGTTGCACAAAATGATGAGGAGGTTCGATGCTAATGATGAGCACATTAAAAAGTTAAGGAGTGATTTAGGGGGTATTGAGCAGAAAGTCGATACACATTCAATATCGATTAAGCAGATCGAGTTGCAAATGGCCCAATTATCTATGACTGTGAACATACGGCAATCGAACACTCTTCCTAACAACACTGTCCAAAATCCAAAAAATGATGCACACTGTATGGCAATTACTAATCGGGGTAGTAAGCAAACCATTGACCCACCTATGTTGTCTAATGAGGAAAATGTGAGAAAGAATAATGATAAGGTGCTTGAGGGTAGTGGTGAAACAGAAGATAGCACTAGAAAATATGCGGAAGAACCTATAAAGGTAATTCACATTCGTAGACCACCACCACCCTTTCCTCAAAGATTTGTAAAAAAGACTGAGGATGGTAAATATCGGTATTTTATAACAATGTTGAAGCAGCTTTCTATCAATGTCCCTTTGGTAGAAACTCTAGAACAAATGCCCGGTTATGCTAAATTTATGAAAGATTTGGTTACAAAGAAAAGATCGGTCACTTTCGAGGATGATGATAGAATGCGGCATTGTAGTGCTATTTCTACAAGATCTCTCGTACAAAAGAAAGAAGATCCGGGTGCATTCACTATTCCTTGTACAATCGGGTCATTACAATTTGCGAAAGCATTATGTGATCTGGGGGCAAGCATAAATCTCATGTCCCTCTCGATTTACAAGAAGTTGGGTTTGGGTGACCAAAGCCCACTGCGATGCGGCTACTAATGGCCGATCGAACAGTGAAAAGGCCTATAGGGATATTCCATGATGTGCTAGTAAAAGTGGAGTCATTCATATTTCCAGTTGATTTTGTTATTCTTGATTGTGAATTCGATTTTGAAGTGTCTATTATTCTTGGGAGGCCATTCCATTCTACGGGTAAAGCCTTAGTTTATATGGAAAAGGGGCAGATGAAATTTTGGTTAAACAATGAAGAAGCGACCTTCAACATTTTTAGGTCCATGAGGCAGAGTGTTGAGCTCCAATCGATATCTGCTACATAGTATAAAGAAAAGATGAAGAAGCACCATGACCTACAAAGTGAAAAACGAGAGTTTATGGTTAGGGATTGGGTGCTTTTATACAATTCTAGGTTGCATTGGTTTCCGGGCAAGCTCAAGTCCAAATGGACTGGTCTTTACTTGGTTACCCAACTATTCCCTCATGGAGCAGTTGAGTTGGAAACTAAGGAGGGTGGACAACGCATAAAAATCTATTTAGGGCATGCTGAATCGGCGAATGAAGTGATCGAGGCATACCATCTTGATGAAGTCTTAGTAATCAAGTGTCCTCAGTCGTGCCGCGATGTTAAATCAGGCGCTTGTTGGGAGGCAACCCAATACTTATAGATTTTGTTTCTAGTAATGATAGCATTTTCTACTAGTGGGTTTTTAAATTTGCAGGAATATCACCAGGAAATTCTGTAGAAAATCACTCTGCAACAGTCACTGACGAACCCATCGACGGCCCATCACGAACGCGATGGACCGTCGCATAAATCAATCATGACAGGTACGTCTTTCATTTATTTTCAAAACTAGGCACACGCTGGAACCAAATGATGCACCATCACAATCGCGATGGACCATCGTCGACTCGCCAAGGCCATTAACGGTTGCACTGCACTGACTGACCGGGTTTTTTTTAAAATTCTTAACATTTAAAAACCCCACCCCTTAATTTCACCCATTTCCTTCCCTCTTCCTCCCATTTCCCTCCCTTTTCAACTTCCAATTTCCTACCTCTCTTTCAACCGATCATTTTCCCAAATTCCCAAATTCCTAAAATCCACTCTCTACTAGTCGGAGTATGCTACTGTGGTTCTCTACTCGATCACCAAGTACCTTCCTCGCTTGTTTTTCTCAAATTCTCAGGTATGTAGTACCCATTTACATTGCATTTTTGTTTATCAATTAGTATTAGCCTATTTCTTATTGATGGGTTCATTCTTTAATACATATTCTCTATGACCTAGGTTGAGAATCCTTAAAATTGCCTTGTTAAAACTCTATAAATAGGTGCTTTAGCATTGCTAGTTTACTAGGTATTTGGGTTAGACACATGTAGGTTAAAACACTAAAAATTCTATTTGGGTCATAGGGGATAATTGTGGCATCCCCAGTTCTGTCACTAAATGACAGAACGAGACCCCAATAATGGACTGTCGTACCCACGACGGACCATGATAGGGTCCATCCCAACATCCCTAACACCCCACTATCCAATTTTCTCCAAGTGTCCACAAATGAACACATGCGACGGACCTTCGTTCCCACGATGGTCCATCTTGCACAACCGTTCAGGTTGTTAGAGACCCTATTCCTAAGGGTCTCTCACTTTTTCTAAGTGTCCTCCAATGGACACATGTGAAGGACCGTCGCACAACCGTTTTGGTTGTCAGAAACCCTATTCCTAAGGGTCTCTCACTTTTTCTAAGTTTCCACTTACAGACATCTACGACGGACCGTCATACACTCGATGGTCCGTCCTGCATAACCGTCATGACGATCAGAGACCTCTCTCCTAAGGGTCTCCATAATTTTTCCAAGTGTCCCACGACGGACTTCGATGACAGACCGTCATCATCACAACATCCATCCTGATTATCCGTCATAACTGTCAGAGACTTTCCTTCAGGGGTCTCCATTTAAATATAGTTTAAGTAAGACATGAAGGACCCCATGATGGTCCATCGCACTCACGACGAGCCGTCACCTGATCCGTCTTGTTTCACTGTTACTATAGAAATGTCATTACATCTTGACTCTTTTATTTATTTTGTGTCGTTTTGCTTGTCTTGTTTGCTCCTTCAAGTACTAATATTAATTCTTTACAGGTACTATCTATTATGACACCAAAACAAGATCGAGTCTACGCACGTGGGCGATCAAAGTTTGTCGCCCCCGTTTGCCCGCCTGGTCATTGGCTCTTATGATAAGAGTTCCCCCAGGCACTTCCATCCCATCCCGAGTTGCACATACTGCCAGAGTTACGCCCAAAAAGGTGGCGTTCGGCGTAGTCACTCCCTCCCAGTCTGATGAGGAGCGCACTCTGACCGGCACACCTTCTGGGTCAGCTACTCATGAAGAAGGAGCGTCTGGCTCCTTATGAGTTTCGTTGTCGGAGGAAGCTTCCGGATCTGCTGAGGTTCCTACACCCGCCACAACTTCACAGTCTGCCTCCTCTGATGAGGCTAACAGTTCTGAATCCACACCTAGCTCACCAACTCATGCTCTCACCCCAGTTGCCGACCAGCCCAACCAGGTGGTGTGTCGAGGGGCAGTATCACGTTTATTCAGACGCAAAGTTTTGGAATGATAAAGGAGTCATGACATGGACCCTTATATTGGAGAGGCGGGTCCTTAAAGGAAGTCTCCTGACTATGCCACAGATCCACAATCTCTTCACCAGACACCGACTGGAGTGTATAGAGCGTTCGTTGAGCCATTATAGTGAAGAGTTGGTTTGAGAGTTCTACGCCTCCTACGTGGCTACTCTCAGATCACAGATTGAAAGACGGGCTGCCCCCGCCAAACAAACCCCACTGGAGCATGTACGAGTACGTGGCATTCAGGTTTATATCTGCCTGCCTTCCATCCGTCGGTATGTATACGGCGAGGATGTTGATGCCAACCGGACCCCTCTCACCGCCGAGTTTGACTACTGGTGGCAAATTGTAAAAGATATCCAATTCTTGTGTGAGCCATCGCTGAGAGAGACCACCAAGAGGTGGGCCCTGCACTTGTCTTTTGATGGAGAGGGTGCTGACTGGGTAACCGAGCCGAAGGGAGCCATCAAGAAGGCTAACCTCACCTTTACGGCTAAGTTCTTATGGTTGATTGTCCGCCACTTCCTTTCCCCCACAGCCGTTGATAATATAGTTACATGGGATCATGGAGTTTTGTTGGCGGCAATGATAGCCGGATTTGAGGTGGACTTTGCTTGGCTTCTACAGGTGGTCATGCATGAGAGGGCTTTTAAGGTCACAACTACATACCTTTTCCCGTGCATGATATTTTCTATATGCAGGTCCACAGGTGTGCCCATCTGGCACATATATCAGCTCAAGACCCTGATGGGCACTATTGATATCGGCCTCATCAGGGATGAGGCCAATGAGTTGGCTCCACGCAGAGGGCCCCGTCCAGAGTTGCCTCCACTTAGTGACAATATGGATGATATGGTAGAACAGGCTCGCACAGCTATGCATGTTGCTTCCACTGACACTACCCCTGTCGAGTCTATCTCGGGAAGTAGCACTACCCCAAGCTCCTCTCGCTTAGCCCCTTTCCCCGCTCCAGTCCCGCTTGCTAGGGTCCAGAAACTAGAGGCATAGATGGCTACACTTCTGCATCACATCCAGCCTTGGATGCAGAGGTCTATTACTGAGGCAGAAGAGCGCTTTGAGCGGAGAATGGTCCAGCACACAGAGCGGAAGATCGCTGAGGTTCATCAGCGCTTGAACGCTTTTGAGTTGCGTGTGCTAGCCCAGTCAGTCCCTCAGGTGGATGTGTCGACCCTTCAGGCTTCGGCCGAGAATCTTCGCACAGACATTGATATGATCCTAGATGCTAGGGTGCCTGAGTCTGAGGCCTCCTCAGATCCTGCTGAGGACACAGTGATGGTGTCCTTATTCGCCACTATTGAGACTCCACCACCTCTCCCTCGAGAGCATTCCAAGAGGCGTAGGGGTCACGAGGAGGATGAGGCTAGATCACGGAAGAAGGAGCGCTGTGAGATGGAGGTTGCGAGGAGAGCCTCGCTTGCTAATAAGGAGGCGCGTCGGAAGAGGGCTGTAGAGTTAGCTGTTGGGGCATTTAGCTCCAAAAATGTGGAGATAGCGGGAGGCACTACTGATAGTGTTGTTGTTGATGAGGACACTACTGAGGGTGTCCACATTACTGAGGTAGTGGGTTTTGGGGAACCGGACCCACCAGCTTACTGATCGTCGGCGCTTTGCGCCCCAGGTTTGCTTCACCTACCACTCACGTATTTTAATTTTTTTTATGCATTGGGGACAATAGCATGTTTTTTGTTGGGGGTGGGATAAATGGAAAGTGAGTGCTAGGGTGAAGTCTTAGTATCCCAATTCACTTTCCTCTTTTGGGGTTTTCTTGCCTGTGTTCTTTTTCTCCAAGAGACTGATTATTTTTACTGCTGAACCGGCATGTCTATATCTAGTGTACATAGTTTAACTCTGAAGCATGATGGCTAAAATATTATCTTGACGAAATGAAAATGATGCATGACTAGGCATAGTAATGGATAAATGTGTGGCTCTAAGCATGACATAGAGATACACCAATGCATGACCCTAAGTCTAAAATTCAAACTAGGTGTCTGATAATCTGGTAGAGTAATGAGATGTCAAGTGAGTGTGAGGAAGATTTCAATAGTCTACTATTTGTACTAAGCTAGAACTTGCCTGGTTAGTCCTGCTAAAAGTAAGCTGTAATAGACAATTAGGAAAGGATCATAGGCCCTTGTTCAATATAGCCCATTTTTAGCCTAAATAAAAAAAACAAATGAAATTAATCCTTCATCCAAATGATTTGAGCTTAAACTAAACCTTTCTTTTTCACCCCAACTGATCTTTTCTGGGAATAGTGTATTGGCCCTGGTCCCTCCTTGGACATGTGCACCTCACCTTATGCCAAAAGCATAAGTTGAGGGTGGCTAATGTAGTAAACAACTTTTTTATGGCCCTGATCCAACTTTGGGTATTGTGTACTTTGACTCATGGCAAAGCCATGAGTTGAGGGTGGATATTATGAGGAATGCTCTGGAAAGTGGGGTTGAAAGAACAAAGAGAGAGAAAGAACAAAAGTAAAATGACTCAAGAATCAGTTGAAATAAAAGTGAAATAAAAAAATACAATAAATACAAGCAAGAAAAGAAGAGAGTCACTTACACAAATGAAGAAAGAAGGGAAAATAGCAAGGTGAAAGAATATGAGCAACTGGGCGAAATAAAATGATAAAAAGTGGTATGTTTAGCGAATATGTCAAGAAGGGCAAAAAGTCACTAAAGTATACCTAAACATACCCTACCTGACCCTGATCCTATGTTACAAGCTAAGAAAGTCCTATCGTGATCCTAAAAGTTGTATAGCGAACTTAAAGCAGTGAAAATAAGGGCAAACTTATGGCAATATATATGAATGAGTTGTGAATCTGTTTGAGAGTAAGTGTCGAAAAGTAATCCTTATACTCAAACTAAAATCATTGTGTGAAAATGAGGATATTGTTTTGAATTGAGGACACTAGTTGCAATACCGAAAATATTAGCACCTCGGTGAGAAATTGAAGAGGATAGGTGTTAGTGCGTTATGAGTCTGTGTCATGGTCTAATTCCACATAATTCAAGCCTAATAGTGATAGCATGCATAAATATGATGAGACTGATCGGGATTGATAGCCAAATGATTGCGAAAGATAAAACATGGATACTATTGTACAAAGATTTTATAGTGAGTCATAGTGCGTTGCTTGAAGACAAACAACGAATTTAAGTTGAAAGTGTTGATATATCGTGGTTTCACGGTATTTTTAATGCTTTTTCCTTAAGTTTAGTGTGTCTAAAAGCCTTTTTGTATTAATTTTTATGTAAGTTTCTCTTTATTTGCAGGAAATCTGTCTAAAGATGAACACAGAAGTTTTTGAGCAAGAAATGCAAAAAAGTACCACCTACGGAGCTTATGACGATCCGTCGTGCCTCTGACGGTCCATAGGTGGCATCGTAGTGAAGCTACTGAAGGAAGATGAGGAATTCTGACCAATTGTGGGGCTACGAAGTGCGTGACGGACCGTCTTATCCATGATGGTCCGTCCTGCTGGTTCTTCATAAAGATCAGAGAAGTAGTCCCAGTACCAAAATTCCAAGAGCTCAAGTGTTATGGAACGGAGACCCTCGATGGACCGTTGTGCTTGTGACGATCCGTCATACCTGCCGTCGAGGGTAATGAAGAGAGCGGTAGAAGAATTTGCAAAGTATGGGACGACGGAGTCCATGACGGCCCGTCGTGACCACGACGATCCGTCGCGAGGTCCGTCGATCCAGTCGCGTTTTGACATATGTCCAGCAAATAGAGTTCTTCTTTGATTAGGTTTTTATTTTTTATTTATAGTTCGAAAAAACCTCGTTTTTGGGGTTAGACTCTTGGTTATTAGACACTTTTATGTTATATTCTTTGTGAGGAGATTATTTTGATTATTACACTTTGGATTGTTATAATTTTTTCAGTAATTGATTGTTGGTGATTTTGTTGATTAATCAAGTGAATTTCTGGATTTTATTCTTTCTCATTGAAGTAAGTGAATGAATTCTTATATTACATATTTGAATATTGTGATTATGACTATGGGTAACTAAACTCCATAACTAGGGTTGTGGGAACCATGGGCGTATAATGAGGTAAAAGCTAACTAAAATAACAATTCTAGAATAGTGTCTTGCATGTATTGATAATTCTTTCGCTTAGAAGTCTTTGTAAGGGATGGCCAACGTTAGAACTCGCCTTAATGCTACTTGCAGGACCAAGGAGGTAGATAATAGGAAAAGAATTATCAACATAGATTTAGTGTATACTATCTAATAGGCTAGTATGGATTAGTACGAGGTAATAACTTAGTCAAATATCGAATACGATGCTTAATATGAGGTAAAGGTAAGGGTTAGTATAGCAACACACATAGCCGGACCAAGGTGCGGAGTGAAATAATTCTAGATGCCGGACCAAGGATTTAGAAATACATAACTTATCACTTTGCATGCAAGATACTAGGAAAGAATTGTTATAGTTAGAATATCAAGTTAGGAACCTGTGGGGAACACGTAAACCCTAGTTACTTTTATTAATTGAATTAAACTCCAACATTTGAATCTGTTAGTTGTCTACTTTAATTTAGCTAGTTATTTTCATTCATTTAGAAATAAAACCTCCCTTTTTATTGTCTATGTTTTCCAAGGAAATAATTGACTAAATAGTAGTATTAATAGATTGAAGTTAAGTCTGAACTATTTTTCTCGTGGGAACGATCCTAACCTCATTAGTTGGGTTCTTTACTTGATACGATCGCTTAACTTCTTATTTGAGAAGTAAGTTTGAGCGTATCAATCATGCTTATTTGTAGGCTTTCTTTTCATAAATTTGACTTTTCGGGGCTTATAAATATTATTAATTCATTATGTTTTATATCTTTTGTTAATAGTTGTATACTTATGTTAGATCTTTTGGATCTGAGGGAACCTAATTGGTTTTGGACCATTTATAACTCAAAAATCATTTTCGAAAAGATAATGTATTTTAAAGAATTATAATGTTAATCACTTATGGCTAAATGAAAGTTTGCAAGAAATATATGATCACTAGAGAGTGAAAATGATTTTATATCTTGATTTATTTATTCCTTAAGCATTGAACAATAAGCGTTTAGCCTATTATGCTATTAGTTGAGAGTAAGTTGATTAATTCAAATTCCACTGCACAAAAAGGATAAGACAGTGGATTCATATCCAATCGCACTAAGAGGATAAGACATTTTGTTCAAATTTTGGTGCACCGTGATAAAAGATGTTGGATTCATGCCTTTATGCACCATATTGATGATATAATGATGACTAAGGCAAAATATTAATTTTTTTAATAAAAATTAGTCATGAAATGTATATTGTTGAAGTAGATCAATTTCCTGAAGCGAATTTGATAGTCGTGCATATTATGTCCGAAAGAAGACAAGTGATTGAATAATGCACATGAATATGGAATGAGGTACTAAAGCTATCACAGTTTGATATGCTTGCATGTTTATGTTTCATTAATGAATAATGAGAATTTTTGATAAATGCTAATAATATACACTCATTCTCTAAGGTGAATGAGGTGTAAGCCACCATGCTAGGTATGAAAAAGATCGTTACCTTTGGTTGTACATGTGGTATCACCAAGAATGTCTCTGGGCAGACATATGTTAAAGAAAATTTTCATACTTTATCTTTTGACTTTTATTGGATAATAATTACTGCAATTAAGGCATATTCTATACTAATTCCAATATTGTATTATTTTTGCATGATAGTATAAAACATCATGGGTCTATAATGATTGGGCGAATTATATATAATTAAAATGGACATTCATGAAAGAATCTAATGATTATTTTAAATGGTGAATTTTCTTGTACAACTTGTTATCAAGACAAATTAATGATGAGACCATCCTCAATGAATGTTGAGATTGAATCCACCGCATTCTAGGAACTTATACATATGGATATTTGTAGACCTATTCATCTACCTAGTGGGTTATTTATATACTTCATGGTCCTAATATATGATACTTCTATATGGTCTCATGTATGTATATTGTTATCTCGCAACTTGATGTTTTTAAAAATGTTGACACAAATAATACAATTACAAGCACAATTTGCTTTAGATTAGTCTATTCAGTGATGGAATCACGACTCACCTTTAATTTAGAAGAGCTAGAGTAATTGAGGAAAAACTAAATCTGAAATTTACTCCCAGAGTATTAAAGTTGAAATTTATTTATATAATAAAAATAAATTAAAAATTCACTAAAGCAAAAAAAAGAAGGCATATGACATAGTAAACTTGAAGTTTACGAGTACTAATAATTTTACTAGTTGAAATGAATAATTTGGACATTCCAAAGATATGCATACTGAGTAATAGACGTACATCGAAGAACTAGAAGGTTCTTCAAGAATTCTTATTGTTGTTTATTTTCGTGATAAGTTGATTGGATCAAACTAATGTTAGGACTAAATCCTTAAATTCTGAAATGTATAAAAGTTGAATATGGGTCCTTTCACCTATCATGTGCTATGACAGAAGAGAAGCATCCATAATATAATCATATGTTCGTTTGTTGTCAACCTGCAGTTTGACTTTCGCAAAATTGTTTGTGCAATATAATTGAGTTAAAAGAATAATTTTCAGAATATGTAATCAAGATAATTCATCTTGATAATATTGATAAATATTCAAGCTGATGTGACAATATGTCTCAGATAGATAATGAAATCATTGTTTGTGAAAATAAAGCTTTATGTGTTGATTTGAAATATGATATTGCATTGTACGTATCAGACCAATAAATTATGATCAATTGATTTATTGTTAGGGACCAAATATTTTTCATCTGATAATTTTAAAGTGGTGTATATAATTAATAAATATACTATGATGCATAAAGATGAATTCTCCAAAATAGATTGAGATATATGTTAGTTTGTATAACATAAGGGGTGATAAGAAACAACACAAGTGTTGTAATGCTCCTACTGAATGTTTCTAAAGGATAAAGTCTATGAGATGCATGAAGCATGATAGACTAATTCAATCTAAGTAAAATATTCTTTGAAAAGGGGGAGGATCAAAATGATCATAACAAGAAGGCAATGAGCTATTACAAAGTTTAAGACATAACACCTCATGAAACCTCATGAGAGGGATACGTACTTGAAAATAATGAAATCATGATATCTCAATAAATTATGGTGTATCATGAACCAATACAAAGTGATGTTCGTCGAAGATATCTTTGACACAATATATATTGCGTAATATTGTAAAAGATTATTATGATATAAATTCAATGACTATTAAAGCATGTTGGTGCATAAATTATTATCAAGTGAAAAGTGAAACAATGCATCTTGGTAAGCGTAAAGCTTATTTGACCTGCAATCAGACAATAGAAGATGTCATACATTTAATATTGAATGTTGTCAATTGGCGAAATTGATATATATCTAATGGGTTCAATGTCACGACCCAAATCGGGCCGCGACTGGCACCCACATTTTACCCTCCTATGTGAGCGAACCAACCAATCTAAACCTTAACATTTCAATATAATATCAACAGAAAGTAATGCGGAAGACTTAACTCATTAATAAAATCAATAACTATTATCATCCCCAAAATCTGGAAGTCATCACCACAAGAACATCTACGATCAAATGACTAAGCTAAGAGTATTCTAAAAGCTAAAAATACATAAGAAGCTAGTCCATGCCGGAAGTTCAAGGCATCAAGACTTGAAGAAGAAGATCCAGTCCAAGCTAGAAGCATTAGCTCACCCTGAATTTCCGATGTAGTAAGACTGGCTTGAATTATCGCTGAGTCGAAGACGACGCCACGCTTGTCGCACTCCACAAATAAACAAGAAGAAAACAATAAAAGTAGGGTCAAGACAAAACACTGCATCGAGTAGATATCATCGGCCAACTCAAAATAGAAAACAATATATATTAAGCAATATCATAAAATCAACTAATATCCTTAGCATGCAGCATTTACAGTTACCATAACCCTTGGTTACAACACCAAGCACATCAATGAGGACTCACGCCTCCTCATCATACTCATTTGGGAATTAGGTTCATTAGATTGAATATATTAACATCTTTCAAGATTCATTATCTTTATTCCCCTCGTGTCGGTACGTGACACTCCGCTCCTCAATATACTATCCTGGTGTCGGAACGTGACACTCCAATCCTCATTCTATCCTGGTGTCGGAACGTGACACCCGATCTATATTCTATCCTGGTACCGGAACGTGGCACCCGATCCATATTCTATCCTGGTGTCGGAACGTGACACTCTGATCCTCATATACTATCCTGGTACCGGAACGTGGCACCCGATCCATATTCTATCCTGGTGTCGGAACGTGACACTCCGATCCTCATATACTATCCTGGTACCGGAACGTGGCACCCGATCCATATTCTATCCTGGTGTCGGAACGTGACACCCGATCCCCTAATCTCACTACTTTCGTTCATCAAGCCTTCTTTTATACCAAAGCATCATCATTAACAAAGTAGATTAGGGTTTCTTTTCAAGATTTGGGATTCAATAGCTTCATCATGCTTATTTATTCATAATTACATAATCACATCATTCATGCAAGCATACAATTAAGCATATAGAAGGGTTTACAATACTACTAACACATATCATTCGCTATTAAGAGTTTACTACGAATAGCATGAAAACCATAACCTACCTCCACCGAAGATTAGTGATCAAGCAAGCAATTTCCCAAGCTTTGTTTCTCTTCGTTTCTCCTCTTTCTCGTTCGACTTTCTCTCTCTTTATCTTGTTCTTTCTATTTTCTTTATTCAAACCCTCTTTCTTTTACCCTAATTAGTATATAATTAAGAATGAAAGATGGCAATAATAACCCACTAATTAACTTAAGGTTACCTCTTTTAACCCCCAAGTAATTAGACTTATTAACATTAACCCACTAACTTTATAATTAAAGCAGGAATAGTCAAAAACGTCCCTTTAAAACTTAACCAGAATTCCGACTTCAACTGGGATTACGCAACCTGTGACGGCCCGTCGCGCCTGCGACGGTCCGTCATGCAGGTTCGTCAGAGACTCGATTTCCTTAAGGAGTCTGTGACGGCCCGTCGTACCTACGACGGTCCGTCCTGCACTTCCGTCACGACATTCTGAAGAATCGCTCCTGTACTCAAATTCTCAAGAGTTGAAGTGTTTTGAACGGTGGATCACGACGGTTCGTCGTGTTCGCGGACGGTCCGGCCCCGCAGTCCGCCACAGAGTTCGTAGAGTCGATTTCAAAGACCCAAATTTCAGAATTTCTAAGTGTTTTGGGACGAGACACCTCGACGGTCCGTCGTGCCCATGACGTTCGTCGTGGTTCCGCTGCCTCACCGCTTTTTCCGTAAATAAAATCTGCTGCTCAAAACGACTAAACAGGTCGTTACATTAGATACCAATTTACCCATCGTTCGTCCCCGAACGATCACAAGAAGGAGAATAAGGGCGAAAAGGCGTACCTGAATCTGTGAACAGGTGTGGATATCTTTCTCGCATATCAACCTCCTTCTCCCAAGTGGCTTCTTCAACGGGTCGATTCTTCCATTGAACTTTGATGGATGAAATCTCCCTTGATCTCAACTTGCGAATTTCTCTATCTAGAATAGCAACAGGCTCCTCCTCATAGGACAAATTCCCATCAAGCAAAACTGAATCCCAACGGATAATATAGTTTCCATCCCCATGGTATCTTTTCAACATCGACACATGGAATACCAGATGTACCCCGGACAGCCCTGGAGGCAAGGCTAACTCATAAGCCACATCCCCTACTCGCTTGAGTACTTCAAATGGTCCAATATACCTTGGACTTAGCTTACCCCTTTTTCCAAACCGCATCACCCCTTTCATGGGCGAAACCTTCAGCAAGACTTGTTCTCCCTCCATGAACTCTAAGTCTCTAGCCTTTCGATCTGCATATTCTTTTTGTCTACTTTGCGCTGCTAGAAGCTTTTCTTGAATAGATTTCACCTTCTCCATCGAATCCCTCAAGAGATCAGTACCCCAAGGTCTAACCTCGAACGCATCAAACCAACCAGTGGGGGACCTACATCTCCTACCATACAATGCTTCAAATGGAGCCATATCAATGCTCGAGTGATAGCTATTATTGTATGAAAATTCCGCTAAGGGTAAGAAGCTATCCCAATGGCCACCAAATTCTATCACACACGCACGAAGCATATCCTCTAACACTTGAATCGTTCACTCAGACTGACCATCGGTTTGAGGATGGAACGCAGTACTAAGGTCCAACCTAGTACCCAATTCCGCATGCAATGTTTTCCAAAACTTAGAAGTAAACTGCGTACCTCTATCTGATATGATGGATAGTGGAACCCCATGCAATCGAACGATTTCTGAGATATAGATCTTGGCTAACTTCTCGGCATTGTAAGTCACCTTAACCGGAATAAAATGAGCAGACTTAGTTAACCTATCAACAATCACCCAAATAGAGTCATACCTACCCATTGTCTTTGGAAGACCAACCACGAAATCCATTGCGATTCTCTCCCATTTCCATTCCGGAATGGGCATTCTCTGAAGTGTTCCTCCGGGCCTTTGGTGTTCATACTTTACTTGTTGACAGTTTGGACATTTGGCAATAAAATCCACAATATCACACTTCATTCTACTCCACCAAAAGTGTTGCTTTAGGTCACGGTACATCTTGGTTGCACCAGGATGTATAGAATATCCAGAACTATGAGCCTCTGTAAGAATGGTGTGGATCAAATCATCAACACGGGGCACACATACCCTTCCCTTGATTCTCAAAACCCCTTCCTCATCGATTTGTGCTTCCTTAGCCTCTCCTTTCAACACTTTATCTCGGATCCGGATCAATTTTTCATCATTAAACTTTTTTCCCTTAATCTTGTCAAGAAAAGAAGATCTTGACTCCACACTAGCCAACAATCCTCCCTTCTCATTTACTTCTAACCTCATCAAGTCGTTAGCCAGAGTCTGAACCTCTCTAGCCAATGAACGTCTAGAAACTTGCAAGTGAGCTAGACTTCCCATGCTTCCCGCTTTTCTACTTAAAGCATCCGTTACAACATTCGCCTTCCCCGGATGATACAAAATAGTGATGTCGTAGTCCTTCAAAGAGTTCCATCCATCTCCTCTGCCTCAAGTTCAAATCTTTCTCGAGTAAAGACATCTTTGAAGGCTACGATGATCCGTGTAGACCTCACACTTAACCCCATATAAATAGTGTCTCCATTGCTTTAGTGCAAACACTACCGCGGCCAATTCCAAATCATGAGTTGGGTAGTTACGTTCATGCACTTTTAATTGTCTTGAAGCATAAGCAATCACATTCTTCTCTTGCATTAGCACTGCACCCAAACCCGAATAGGATGCATCACAATAGACAATGAAATTCTTACCTTCCACTGGCAAGGTGAGAATGGGCGCGGTAGTCAATAAAGTCTTGAGCTTCTGAAAGCTTTCCTCACACTCATCCGACCATACAAATGGGACATTTTGCTTAGTCAAGTTCGTCAGTTGGGAAGCAATAGAAGAGAATCCCTTGACAAATCGGCGGTAGTAGCTAGCTAACCCAACAAAGCTCCTTATTTCTGACACATTAGTAGGTCTTACCCAATTCTTTACTGTCTCAATCATAGAAGGATCCACCATCACTCCATTCTTAGAAACCACGTGCCCCAAGAAGGACACTGCATCTAGCCAAAACTCACACTTAGAGAACTTGGCATAAAGCTTTTTCTCCCTCAACATTTCCAATACCATTCTCAAATGCTCTTCATGTTCCTTCTTACTCTTTGAGTATACCAATATATCATCAATAAATACGATCACAAATAGATCCAGATATGGCTTAAAAATCCCTTTCATCAAGCTCATGAACGCAGCAGGGGCATTTGTAAGACCAAAAGACATCACTACAAATTCGTAATGTCCATACCTCGTTCGAAAAGCAGTCTTTGGCACATCCGTTGCCCGTATTTTCAATTGATGATAACCGGATCTCAAGTCAATCTTAGAGAAGACACAAGCATCTTGTAACTGATCGAACAAGTCATCAATGCGAGGAAGAGGATACTTGTTTTTTATGGTTACCTTGTTCAACCGCCAGGTAGTCTATGCTCATCGGAACACTCCCGTCCTCCTTCTTCGCAAACAAAACCGGAGCACCACAAGGAGATGCACTTGGTCTAATGAAGCCTTTGCTCAACAACTCTTGAAGTTGGGCCTTTAACTCTCTTAACTCATGGAGCCATTCTATGTGGGGTATAGAAATGGGGCGAGTGCCCTGCTCAAGATCAATACAGAAGTCAATATCCCTATCTGGTGGCATACCAGGAAGATCTGCAGGGAACACATCCAAAAACTCACAGACTACCGAAACCGAATCAATCGAGGGTACTTGAGTAGTGTCATCCTTGAGATGGGCCAAGAAAGCTAAACACCCTTTACTAACCATTTTCTTAGCACGAAGAAAGGAGATGATACGCACCGGATTGGAAGTGTAGTCACCCTCCCACACTAACGGATCTGTCCCAGGCTTGGCTAACGTCACCGTTTTAGCATTACAATCCAAGATCGCAAATTGCGGAGAAAGCCAAGTCATACCCAGAATTACATCAAAATCAACCATTTCTAAGATAACCAAGTCTACATAAGTGTTACTCCCCACAAAGTTCACCAAACAAGACCTATATACTTTTTCAACTATCACAGACTCACCCACCGGAGTAGAAACACGAATAGGCATGTCAAGTAATTCACAATGTAAATTAAGACCATTAGCAAATGAGGAAGATACATAAGAAAATGTGGATCCGGATCAAACAATACGAAGCCATGCAATCACAAACCAAAAGCTTACCTGTGATGACAAAGATCGATGCCTCCGCTTCGCATCGCCCAGGAAAGCGTAACAATGGGCCCTATCGCTTGTCCGTCCGCTGCCCCTACCATGTTGTGTTGTAGTGGCTCCAGCTTGCCCATCACCTCTGCCGCTTTGGTGACCACCATTACCTCGACCACCACGCCCTCCGTAATAACGGCCTCTACCATGACCACCTCTACCTCTAGCTATTGGGGGCCGATAACTCTGTTTTGGACAATATCTCTTAATATGTCCAATCTCCCCACATCCANAGCACTCTCGGGGTTCATGCACAGGTCTCTCAGAGAAGTGTTGGCCGGTCGGAGGAGGCCCCCCAACTACAGTCTGTAGTGAAGACTGAATGGGTCGAACTGAGTAACCTCCGGAACTCTGTCCTCTAGAGTATGAACCATTAAACTCACCCCCCTTTCGAAACCTTTTTGATGTCGATGTCGAGGCGAAGTCATCGGGCTTTACTCCTTCCACCTCTATCACGAAGTCTACCACTTCTTGGAAGGATTTTGCTGTAGCCGCTACCTGTAAGGCCGAAATCCGCAGCTCTGATCTCAACCCCTTCACAAACCGGCGAATCCGCTCTTGTGGATTGAAACAAAGTTGAGTGGCATATCTGGATAGTGCGCGAAACCTAGCCTCATAAGCATTAACCGACATCCTACCTTGCTCTAGGCTCAAGAACTCATCCCTTTTCCTATCCCTCAAAGTTCGGGGGATATACTTCTCCATAAACAAACTAGAGAATGAGGCCCAAGTCATAGGTGGTGCCTCTGTTGGTTGACACTCAATATGTTACCGCCACCACATTTTGGCATTTCCTTGAAACTGATAACTCACGAACTCAACACCAAACCGTTCTACTATACCCATCTTGTGTAGTAGCTCGTGACAGTCGACCAGAAAATCATAAGCATCCTCCGATTCAGCACCCTTGAAGACTGGAGGTTTCAATTTCAAGAACTTACTGAAAAGTTCATGCTGATCATTTGTCATTAAAGGCCCTGTAGTCAGACGAGGAAATGTGCTTATTTCCAATGGAACATCCATGCGGGGAGACATAGTAGTCGCATGTTGTACCTCCGGAGCCTGAGGTGCTGGTGCAGAAAACATTGGAGGTGCCTGACCCTGATCAGATAACCCGCTAAGATAAGCAAGAACCTGATTGATCGTGTCTGGGGTAGGTTGAGGAGGCAATCCCTCATTCTGTACTTGTTCAGTCTCCCCTTCCTCACCCTCTCTTACTACTTCCTCAGTCGGTGGAGGAGTCACTGCCCTAGTATCAGATGGGCTAGGTGCTCGTCCCCTTCCTCTAGAGGACGTCTACCCACGACCTCTACCACGGCCTCTTGCCGTTGTTCTTCCTCGAGCTACAGCCCCAGTGGCTGGCTCAGACGCACCCTATCCCGCCGGTGCTGGTGTTGGTGTTGGCGTAGTCGTTGCTCTAGTTCTAACCATCTGCGAAAGAGAGTGAAGATGGTCAGATACCAATTTGTATCACCTAGATACCAATTGGATTCAAGTAGTAGCACGAAAGAAAGAATGAAAGAATGGAATTTTCCTAAAGTCTTATAGCCTCTCAAAGAAAAGTAAAGGCGCCCCCTACCGCTCCTTAAGACTCTACTAGACTCGTTTCTTGTGTGATGAGACCAACGAACCTAATGCTCGATACCAAGTTTGTCACGACCCAAATCGGGCCGCGACCGCACCCACATTTTACCCTCCTATGTGAGCGAACCAACCAATCTAAACCTTAACATTTCAATGTAATATCAACATAAAGTAATGCGGAAGACTTAACTCATTAATAAAATCAATAACTATTATTATCCCCAAAATCTGGAAGTCATCACCACAAGAACATCTACGATCAAATGACTAAGCTAAGAGTATTCTAAAAGCTAAAAATACATAAGAAGCTAGTCCATGCCGGAAGTTCAAGGCATCAAGACTTGAAGAAGAAGATCCACCCAAGCTAGAAGCATTAGCTCACCCCGACTTCCGATGTAGTAAGACTGGCTTGAATTATCGCTGAGTCGAAGACGACGGCACGCTTGTCGCACTCCACAAATAAACAAGAAGAAAACAATAAAAGTAGGGGTCAGTACGAAACACGGTACTGAGTAGATATCATCGGCCAACTCAAAATAGAAAACAATATATATTAAGCAATATCATAAAATCAACTAATATCCTTAGCATGCAAAGATTTACAGCTACCATAACCCTTGGTTACAACACCAAGCACATCAATGAGGACTCACGCCTCCTCATCATACTCATTTGGGAATTAGGTTCATTAGATTGAATATATTAACATCTTTCAAGATTCATTATCTTTATTCCCCTCGTGTCGGTACGTGACACTCCGCTCCTCAATATACTATCCTGGTGTCGGAACGTGACACTCCGATCCTCATTCTATCCTGGTGTCGGAACGTGACACCCGATCTATATTCTATCCTGGTACCGGAACGTGGCACCCGATCCATATTCTATCCTGGTGTCGGAACGTGACAATCCGATCCTCATATACTATCCTGGTACCGGAACGTGGCACCCGATCCATATTCTATCCTGGTGTCGGAACGTGACACTCCGATCCTCATATACTATCCTGGTACCGGAACGTGGCACCCGATCCATATTCTATCCTGGTGTCGGAACGTGACACCCGATCCCCTAATCTCACTACTTTCGTTCATCAAGCCTTCTTTTATACCAAAGCATCATCATTAACAAAGTAGATTAGGGTTTCTTTTCAAGATTTGAGATTCAATAGCTTCATCATGCTTATTTATTCATAATTACATAATCACATCATTCATGCAAGCATACAATTAAGCATATAGAAGGGTTTACAATACTACTAACACATATCATTCGCTATTAAGAGTTTACTACGAATAGCATGAAAACCATAACCTACCTCCACCGAAGATTAGTGATCAAGCAAGCAATTTCCCAAGCTTTGTTTCTCTTCGTTTCTCCTCTTTCTCGTTCGACTTTCTCTCTCTTTCTCTTGTTCTTTCTATTTTCTTTATTCAAACCCTCTTTCTTTTACCCTAATTAGTATATAATTAAGAATGAAAGGTGGCAATAATAACCCACTAATTAACTTAAGGTTACCTCTTTTAACCCCCAAGTAATTAGACTTATTAACATTAACCCACTAACTTTATAATTAAAGCAGGATAGTCAAAAACATCCCTTTAAAACTTAACCAGAATTCCGACTTCAACTGGGATTACGCAACCTGTGACGGCCCGTCGCTACCGCGACGGTCCGCTACGCAGTTCGCCGAGACTCGATTTCCTTAAAGTGCAGGACGGCCCGTCAGATCTACGACGGTCCGTCCCGCACTTCCGCCACGACGCTCGTGAGAATCGCTCCTGTACCAAATTCTCAAGAGTTGAAGTGTTTTGAACGGTGGATCACGACGGTTCGTCGTGGTTCGTGACGGTCCGGCCCCGCAGTCCGCTACGAGTTCGCAGAGTCGATTTCAGCACCCAAATTTCAGAATTTCTAAGTGTTTTGGGACGAGACACCCTCGACGGTCTGTCGTGCCCATGACGTTCCGTCGTGGGTTCCGTCGTCTCAGCCTGTTTTTCCAGAAATAAAATCTGCTGCTCAAAACGACTAAACAGGTCGTTACATTCAAACTCTAAAGCATATAAGTTTTTGAAAAACTTGTCTATAATCCTTGTAATGATTAAATAAATTCAAAATGCATAAAACATATACAAGTATTGTTATGAAAGTTGATGATTAGAATTGAAACTCTTTGCTTAAAGAAGTTGAAGTAAGGAACTTGCATAAATAATTGATCTTAAAGGGAAGATTCATAAAAGAAGATAGAAGAAAGCATATTTCGTCAATGTTTTTGTTCACTCATGAGATGCCAAGAATGGTGATATCAACATGCAACAGGTTTGTTCAAGTAATACTATACTTGATTTATTCACCAAGTTTCTACCAACTACAACTTTCAAGAAGATGACGCACAAGCTTGTAAAACGAAGATTCATTTCTCTTGATTGATGCTCTCATTAGGGGGACTTAATACGTGATGTGCCCTTTTTCCCTCACAAGTTTGTCCATTTGAGTTTTCTTTGTAAGGTTTTTACTAAAGCATACATAATGTGTACTATTATATATATGTACTATTTATCCTTTACTAGATTTTTTACGTTGAATATTATCTTGTAAGGTTTTAAGGACGCACATAATCTATCGACTTTTGGGGGGGGGGGTCAATGTTATAAACATATTTGTATTATCGTGAATGTCTATTATGTGGAGTCCTTTTAGGATATAATTAGGAATCCTATTTGCGGATCAAGTTAGATTTCCTCTATAAATAAATGGAATTTCCTTCATTGTAAATCAAATCTGTAAATCTTAAATATAGTTTAGGAGGAATAAGAAACCTTGTTTCTTCTCCCTAATTTATTCTTCTGGTTGTATTTTTTATAGTTTCATAACAAATTCTTTATTTTTTTTCACGTCACATTTAACTTTATAAATTCAATGGACTAATTTTTAAAGTTTATTAATTTATTTAAAATTAATAAATTAAACTGTAAATATGAAAATTTTATTAAAATATTATAACTTATTATACCATATATTAATATTATAAAAAATGAATCAAATATAATTTTAAATTATACAATTTAATTCTTGAAAAGTTAAAATGAGGGATTTAAAAATATATGCAGGGAGTAATTATGATTACTCTGTTACTGTTGCTCTTACTAATAATTTTCCAAACTATAACTGGGGTTTCACTTTAATCGAGGGCTCCTCCAAGTTGAATTTCTAGGTACTTTTTCTTTTGATAGCACCGATAATTGACAATCATGCCCCTACAACCTTTTCATCTTTTAGTAATCTAAGAATTCATTTGATAAAATTATTTTCGTTTTTAATTTATTTGCTTTTTAAATTTCATTTTAATGAAACTATTTTCTTAATTTTAATTTTCAGATTAATAATACAAGATTAAAGAATTGATATATTTTTTAATTAAAATTAGATGATTAATTACGTTTATTTTTTTTTAAATGTCATATCAAATTAAAATATTAGAAACAAATTAAAAGAAAAAGTCTTTTTCTCTTTGAAAAATAGTATTTAAATAAATATTTCTAAATACATGTAATTGTATTTGAATTTAGACAACAACTTATACCTTGTTTTTCAACTCACTTTTTACTTTTAAAATTTTTTTCACATACATTAAGCATGAACATATTTGAAGTATTATTTTATTTATAGATTTTATTTTAAACTTCAACTCCATAAGTTCAAAATAAAATAAATTTTGAATTTATAATCAAACACCTATTTATCCTTTCAATCAATTTTAGTGATGTAAGTAACCTAAAACTATCAAGGCTAATTAACTAATAAATCATTTAAATTATAAAAGTCGTGATCATAGTTAAATATATTATTTAAATTTTACTAATTGACATGTTAATTGAGCGAATAAGTTAAATATTTGGGTATATTTTTATTATAATATTAAATTTAATACAACATTATTCACAAACAAAATTTAATAAAAAAGATCAAAGATGAAATGAGGCAACAATCAACATTATTTAAAGTATATTTCATTGTAAATCACAAATTTAAATTAAAAAAGTGTAGCCAAGGATTTTTAATAAATAGAAAAAAGAATAAAATGAAAATAATAATAATAATAATATATAATATAAAACACTTGCAAATTCTACTCTTACTTTTATGAAGATAAAATTACTTTTGAAAAAATATAATTTAACATAAAACTAAAAGAAAAACGAAATGTCTTTACTGCTAGAATAATATATCATTTTAATTAAAAAGGGAAAAAAGCATTAATGACTTAAATTGAAAAATAGGAAAAGAGCATTAATGACTTTAATTGAAAAAATTGCTAGTTTAATATTAGGGAAAAAATAGTTAAAGGGGGCAAAAGAGTCTTTATAATTAGATAAGAATAAAGTGGCATGTTTCTTAATTGAGAAATTTACTCATGGGGGTTTGAGTGTTTGACCAATGCTTCTTTCTACTCCATTTCTATCAACCTTTTTCTCTCTCAAAACAAAAAATAAAAATAAAAAAAAATCACTGCCTTTTCACATTTGACTCTCCTCTCTCTCTCTTTCTTTAGGGTTTCTTAGCTCATCGAAACGTTAAACCTTACAATACTTCAAACATCAATCAATACAATTTGCTGGAGCTCGCAATTTTTCAAGGTTCGTTTTCTATGAATTGATTGTTCTGTTTGTTATTATGAATCCTTGTTCGTGTTTGCTGTTTAGATTGGTTTGTCATTATTCATGATTTTCGAAGGAAAAGAATACAATTTCTACTGGATCATCTTATTCAATATGAATGTCAAATTCAGAAGAACAGTTTTGGCCTTTTTTATTTAATGTTTAATGCTAGTATGTCGTAATTGATTGCGTATCACCTTTTGTTTTGTTGGAATTTTGATAATTTTATTTATTTAGTATATACGTTTTTTCGCTTGTTGATTTTTTGCCTCTCAAACCTAGGAAATTTTATTTATATTGGAATTGTGTAAATCTGTAGATTCTTTTGATAATTTCTGAAACATGAAGGTTGAATTGAAATTGAGTTGTGGTTGTATTTCGCAATGGAATCGTAAGTTTGTTTATGCTACTGATTTGGCAGGAGTGTATTAACAACAAAGATGGGTTGTTTCACAGTATTAAAAAGTAAGAAGAAGAAGTCTGAACAGAGTATTCATATTAAACGTGTGAATCCTCAAGAACATTCTCCTACTGCATTGCCCGAGCCTCAGGTGCAGACACGGTCGTTGCAGTCGGCACCTCCAAGTTTTAGAACTAGAGTAAAACCTCTACAGTCAAATAACAGAGTTACGAGCAGTAGGGCACGTGCACTCTCTGCTCCGTCTAGCCTGGACACCGCAGAACAAGATGCGCTAGCATCAAATGAATGTGAGGAACATGATGAGTTCAGGAGTCGTATTGGTTCAATCAAGGAATACCAATCACCAAGTCCTCAGCCTCTTCCTCTTCCATCTCCACAGAGTGCTGCTGCCACTCTCAAGACTATGGGAAGCTTTAAAGTTGGTAATGCCAGCGGTCCTTTAAATGCCTCTGGACCCCTGCCACTGCCTCCTACACTGCCTTCAACATTGCCTTCTACTGGAGCACTCAGGAACTTCTCATTTGAAGAACTTGCTGCTGCCTGCCACCGCTTCTCTCCTGAGCGATGTATGTCAGAAGGTCTCTCTTCTGTTATTTACAAAGCTTCTTTTGGAGATGATGCCACTGGTGCAAAGAAGCTTGAAGCCACTGTAACCCGGCTTCATCCTTCTTCGCAGGTATGATTTATTGACTTTGAATTATCTTGCATATCTACTGATCATCTTTGGTGCCCCTCCCCTTTTTTTCTTTTGATTGGGTGAGGAGGGGGTCGGCATCTTTCGTCTGATTTCCATGTGATATCTAATATTGGGAAGGCTCATACTTTGGCTAGATTAGTGTTTTGTTTCTTCATCATCTTACGTATGTAATTTTAGAGAAGCAAGGTTGCTATCCAGAGGTAAAATTTCTGGGATGCAACTCCTGCGTCACACCGTATTGAAAATCTTCATTTGTAGATCATGTCACGGAAAAAATGGTCTAGTTTTCTTGGTTTTATATTTAGGATACAATTTGGCAGGTTACTTGTTTTTACAATTCTTTATGAGTTTTGTAAGACTCACTATCTTTTTGCTTTTCAGGGGTTGAAGGAGTTTGTGACTGAGGTGAATACACTAGCTTCTTTGCAACATCCATCACTTTGTAAACTGATTGGTTTCCATGCACGGGAAGGTTCTGAGCACAGAATGTTGGTTTATGAAATGCTTTTTCATGGAAGCTTAGACCGGCTTTTATTTGGGAGGTCGGATGGTCCCCCAATAGACTGGAATGCTCGAACAAAAATTGCTTTATGTGCTGCTCAAGGTCTCACATTCCTGCATGAGGAAGGACCTTTTCAGGTGGTAATGCTGCTTCCTAAACCTGTAGTCTAATCATGGTTGCGTTCATTTTCTGTATGCAACCTTGTATTACTCCATGTTACCTTTGTGTCTCTTTATTGAGGAATCTCCATTTTCTTATATTGGGGTAGACCTATATATTGTTAAGTTTCTTATTTCCTGTGACAGGCAATGTTCCATGAATTTTCCACTGCAAATATACAAATTGATAAGGATTGCAGTGCAAAGCTCTCGGGATATGGATGCATTACTCATATACAAGAGACAGACATATCATGCAGTTCAGCTGTAAGTTCTCCTATGTTAACAGTTGCAGAACACTCATCTCTCTCTCTGTTAAAAACCCTGGTCTTGAAAGTTCCACCAACAATCGGGGTCGCCTAGTAGTTTCCTGAACATAGTGACCAGTGGGATATTAGCATATCCTGTATACCACACCACTAATTAGAAGTGTATATGAATAGGATCTTGCAACTATGCAGGTTCTGTGTAATAATTGAGGCTCGTGTTTATTGGATTTAGCTCTTAACAGGTACATATAGCCATGGTTTGTCTCATTTGGCCATTAAAATTATTTCACTAGTTCAACTTGAACCTGAAATAAAACCAAGTTTGCGTTTTTACTATTTTATCCATTATTTTATCTTCTACTTGAAATAGAGAATTTGATATCAAAAAACTTGTTTGAGGAGTATTTCAAGCGAAATAATAGTTCATTGACAAAACATGACTTGAACTTCCAAATTCAACTGGAAGTCATGATTAAACATGACTGACTTCCAAATTTTATTTTATTTTTTCTATAACTTCAATTACTTCTTTCTTTTTTCAACTTCAAAAAAAATATTATTTGCTCAACATATATTTCATCTTTGTGAATTTTGAAAGAAAAAAGAGGTATTTGTGCCACTCACTAGGTCTAATTGGCATTTTATAGCATGTGTTCTGCTTGAAGTTGTTCACACTTTGTGACCTCATCAAAGACCATAGAACTTTCTTGTAGATAACCTTGAGTTTTTCAGGCCCTGGCAAATCTCTCTGAGGAGACTCTGGAGCGAGGATTGGTAACTCCAAAGAGTAATGTTTGGAGTTTTGGGATTGTTCTTCTTGAGCTGCTGACTGGCCGGAAGAATTTAAGCAGTCGGCATCCAAAGGAAGAGAGGAATTTAGTGAAGTGGAGCAAGCTTTTTCTAGCTGATGACAGTAGATTATCGCTAATCATGGACCCTCGGTTAAAAGGTCGGTTCCCTGCCAAAGCAGCAAGAACTGTGGCTGATATTGCTCAAAGATGTCTGCAAAAGGATCCATCTGAAAGGCCTACCATGAGAGCTGTAGTGGAGCAACTCAAGACTGTACAAGTGATGAAGTACCCTTCTCGGTTTCCTCTTCAAGAGCCAAGGGCAGTTGGTGTAAAACACATGTCAAAGTCTCCGAGCCTAAATGGAATTATTACCCCAACATCAAGATTGAGCTTCTCCCCTTCACCACCAACCCACCCTATATCTATTTCTCCGACAAGGACAGCTGCTCCACTGCTGTCTCTACCTTCATGTTCCTCCATCCTCTCTATGGAAGACTTTGATCGATTGGAAAATAGAAGGCCATCATCTTCATCTGTTCGGAGGTCTAGTGTCGAAGGATTTTGATCGATTGTAGAGCACTTTTTTCTTCAAATTGCTTTTTCTTTTATGGGCCCTTCCCTTTTGACAAGTGATTACATGAAAAGATATAGAAGATAAGCACATGGTTTTCCACCTTCCCTTTCCTCATGGGAGAAGATGTGGGGAATGCCATTTTGTAAATATGGTATCCATTTGGTTTGAGTAGTGTTCCTAGATCCCGAGGGCGATATTAATATTGGTTTTATTGTTTGCATCTAACCGCCACTGCCTGGAAAAGAAATGGAAAAAGGGAAGAGAAAGAAAAGATGATGGAAAAATCCAGCTTGGTGCTATACAAGAATGTAATTTGCCTTAGAAGGGTATTTTAAAGAGTAATTGTTGTTTTTGTACTGTAAAAGAAGGTAATTTGGATAATAAGGTATCTGAAAAAGAGTATTTCACTAGAATTTTGTGATAGGCATAAAAGAGATGTTATCTGCTTGATAGCAATGAGGCTGGTGCAAGCTTGCTACTGCTAAATCTTTTGAAGGGGAGTATTAACAGAATTGTTAAAGTTGTTGCTATGAGTTCAATTAGTGGAAACAGTATTTTGTAGAAATGTAACGTCATGTTGCGTACAATAGACCCATAGCGAAAACTTAGTGCACTGAGTTATTTTTTGTTTTGTAAGGTGGTACTGTGGTGAATGTTGAAGAGTCCTTGTATCATTAAGTTTCTAAAACATGGAAAAATAGGACCATTAACAAGGTGAGGAAGCTATACATTTCAATTTCAGCAGATGAGTTAGTAATTACAGCAATTTTCCTATGCTATAGTAAAAACACTAGAAACCTCTTTACAACAAAGCTTGCCATCAAAACAAACTAAGCTTCAATTCAAACAAGTTCAAGTTGATTATATGAATCCTCAATTCGAAACCTCATCCCCACGCAAACATACTACAGGTTTATTTCTTGTCACCACCCCACATTTCAATGCTACACCATACAAGTAACAAGCATTCAATATCATTTCTTTTTGATTCAGCTCATTGATCAACAAGTTAAATGGAACTTTACTAGGAGACTTTCCATTTTTCATCATAGGAACAAAAACTAACAACGCCTTCTCAACTTCTCCCTCCAAACAAAGTACACGAATGAGATTAGAGAACGTGAATGCCTTAGGAGAATACCCAATTCTAATCATCTCATACAAATTCTCCAGTGCTTTATCCAGCTTGTTACCACTACAAAAAGCTTCAATAACCAACTCATAACCAACAGGATCTACAACCAGTTTTCGGCTCCGCATTTTTACAAACACTTGATATGCATCTTGTAAGAGTTCTTTCTGTTTCCTAGATAGCCTGCATAACCCTCTCAACAAGGTATTCATCATCCTCTCATCAATCTCAAATTCAAGTTTCAACATCTCCTTGTAAATGGATAAAGCAACTTCAATTTTTCCCCATTTCAACAACCCATGTAACAATGTGCTGTAAGTAATATGATCAGGCATACATTTTTCCTCTTTCATTTTCCTCAACAAACCAATCCCATCTAAAGGTCTGCCTTCTTTAAAATACCCATTAAACAGAGTATTGTAAGTAACTACATTAGGTGTCAACCCCATTTCCATAGCTTCTTCAAGCAATTCCAATGCCTCATTAGACCTACCCACCTTACAGAATCCATCCATAACAGCAGTATAAGTATAAATATCAGGTTTTATCTTAGATCTCTTGATATTTATAAGCAAGTCATAGGCTTCCTCTACTCTACCAAGAAAACAAAGACCTTTAAGCAAGCAATTGTAAGTATGAATTGTGGGTTCACATCCAATTTGACCCATAACATCAAAAACCTGATAGGCTTGTTGTAATTTTCCAGCTTTGCAGAAAGAACTGATGAGAGTTGTAAAAGTTTCAACTTTAGGTTGAAACCCATGCTCCAGCATGTGATCTAAAATGGATTTGGCTGTTTCAGGGTCATGTATTTTGCAGTACAAATTGACCCAAATTGAGTATGTGTATTCATTGGGTGTCAATCCATAAGATGATGAAGATGAGGTCAGTTTCAAAGCTAGTTCAAACTCATCTGCTAAAACTAAAGATGTAAGTTGATGATTGAAATCAGATATGGTTTGAAACCCACCATTTTTTGAATTGATAGTATCAAGAAAAAGAGGAGTGCAAGTTTGTTTATGAGCAAAGTAAACCTGGCTTCCATTTTTGTGTAGAGAAGTGGATAGTAGAGGCGTAACAGAGAAAACCAGACGTTGCTGGATAGGGGAGAGAGCTGAACAAGGCATACCAGTTTAGCAATAGCAAAAACTTTGAGCAATTTACAACACTTTCACCTTTCATTATACCTTATATTATTATCAAATGGATATATCATATTTATAAGTATGTTATGTTATAAAAAATAAAATATCCAAATTAATCAAATGTGAATTAATCTTTTAGTTTGGGACAGCGACCAGACTTAATTTTTTACAAAGTAAATTATTATTTGTTTTATGGTTTTGTGATCCAGTTGTTATAGATTTTTGTAAAGAAGGTTAATTCTAGGCTTGTTCCAAATTAAATTAATTTTCTGGTTACTATTGACTTTAATTGGATAAAACATTCTCAAAATGGTTTAAAGAAATTTAGTGGTTCAATGCTTTTGATAAAGGTGGAATGAATACTCTTTTGACTTCATTTGTCCTTAGACTCTTCTACTTATTTTAACAGTTCTTTTCGAAATTAATTAATTGAAAGTGTAATAGATCAAAACAAAGTCAAATTTGTCGAAATGGTCTAACAAAAAGGGACAGTGTAAAAGAGAAATTGAATAATTAATTAGAGACAAAGAGAATATCACTTTATTAAATTGAATTGATTATATATCATAAATATAGCAAATAAGTAAAATCGTAAATTAAAAAAAAAGTAATTGAAATAAAAGATGTATTAAGTAAATGTAGTTTGTATTGGTCTAAGTCCGACAATATTTTCGAGGAATAAATATCTAGTGAAGCTTTGATTTGGTGCTCGAGAGTTGTGACATTAAAGAAAATATAAAAGTATTTGATAAACATTAGGCGCTCGAGAGTTATTATATTAAAGAAAATATAAAAGTATTTGATAAAAACTAAGAATTTGCTGCCTTTAATACAAGGTAGAGATCCAATAACTAAATTTATAGAAATGACTTCTTAATTAAGAGTTGATGGTAAGAAGTGGTAGATTCGAGATTTTCGATCAGGGGATTCGAAAAATATAAATATAAATGTATATATAAGTCGTTCGAAATGGGATTATTAAAATTTTTGAATTTAAAATCACACTTTTAGCACGTTTTCAAAATAAAAAATAACCTTGCCACTGAATATTAAGTTTAATGCCCTCAATTCTGTGTTTCACGCATTTCTTAACGTTATTTTTTGTTTTAAATATCGTGTATTTTTTTGCTCCTTGGACCCAACGCGGATCCACCCCTGATTTATAGTCTAAGCTCCTAAATAATTTAGTTGAATGACTTTTATGAATGAAAAAATAACGTCCGACATTATTCATGGATTGGACTGGTAAGCTAGTGTAGACTTTTTTCTTTGGGTGCCTTGAGCTAGCCTTAATCTTGGATATTTTACTTAGAGTAAGATGCAATATCAACCTCTTTAAGCTAGTGTAGACTTTTCTCTTTGGGTGCCTTGAGCTAGCCTTGATCGTGTATATTTTATGTTGACACCCACTTTTGACCGACCTTTAATCATTTTTAGGAATACTATTCGATTAAATATGTATTTTAAAATTTATTTAAAGTTTAAAATTTTAGTCGATTTTGCTTGAAATTATATATTTTAGTATATTTTACTTTATAAAATTGTCGAAAATATTTTAAAAATATTTTATAATTATTAATGAATTTCAAATGTTTTAAAATTTAAATGATTTTCAGTTATACATTTTTTTTTTAAATATATGTAGTATTTCTATTAAATAGTAATTCATACACTTTTCTTAAAGTTATTTAAATTCTAACCTATTCTAATATAATTTCTTTTAATTCTAGTCACTCCAATTCAAATTTTATTACAATCATAGCCACTCTTCCATTTCAATTCTAGCCAATTTAGTTACAATTTTAGCCATTTCATATCTTTTCTCATCTAACTTCATCTCATCCATCCATCTAAAAAATAAATTCTAAATCTAATCCCAACGCTTTATTTCAAATTAGATCAACGGTTGGATCAAATCCTTCTTTTAAACTACCATATAATTAAACCTAAAATTATTCCCATTCCCCTCCCTCTCTTCTCCAAAATCAGCCCCCCCCCTCCTCTCCAATTTTTCCGGCGAGCGTCAGAGGTTGCGACGCCCCACCCCTCTATCCAGTCAGCTTTCTCTCTTCTCCAAAGGAATTCACCGCCTCTCTTCTCCCCGAAGACCCCCTTTCTTCTCTCCTCTTCTCCCTCTCGTTTTGCTCTTCTCCTTTCCCCTCTCTCCTCCGTCTTTCTTCTATTCCCGTCTTTCTCCCTTTCCTGTCTCTTCTCTTCCCCTTCTTCTTCCTATTTCTCTTCTTCTTTTTTTTTTGCAGGCACCAGCAGCCCGCGCAGCACCAGCGGACAGCAGCCACCAATCGCCCAGAGCCAGCAGCCGCTGGCAGCCGTCGCTCCTCCTCCCTTCTCTCTCCCCGCCTGAACTCCCTCTCCTTCTTTCTCCACTCTCTTCCCTTCTTCTCCACTCTCTTCTTCCCCTTTTCTCTTCCTCTTTTGCAGGTACCAGCAACTCCTATGGTGAGGACAACTCCATCAGCACCAGGAGAGGCCACCGGCAAAGGAAATGACAGCAACATCAGCGGCTAGTAGCAGCACCAGGTGAGTTCCTGCAAGAAATCGACATGGAATTTCAGAAAATAATGTTGAAGCTTTTGAGTTTATTAAGACGGATCTTGACAGATCCGTCCAGGTACATACTTTAAAATTATCATCTCATTTAATAGTAATTTTGTTTTTATTTTTCATTCACAAGTTGTTTGGGATTTTAGGATATAGAGGTTGTTATGCATGTTAAGGTATATGTGATAGTTGTTTTAATGTTCATGTGAATATTGCTCCCTATTCAAGTGTGTTTGTGAATGTTACGTGCTAGCATTTTATCAATATAATTGGGATAAGTTTTTTGTTTAAGTGGCGAATTTGTTCATTACCTTCCTTAGTTTCGCCATGAATTTTGAAATCGAGCTTGAATGCAATATTACTCGTTTAGTTTGATTATAGCATATTGTGTTCATTCTGATTTCATATTGTGTTCATTCAGATTTCATATTTCTCTCTTTTCATAGAATGACTAATTTATTTATTTTTTCTTTATTAAAATGAAATTTTAGTTTACTGAATCTAATTAGTAAGTTGTGAATATTTATCTTCTCCTTAATTACCCCCTAAATTGATTATCTTCCTTTTTGAAAGTTAATTTATTTTGTTTCCTGTGGAAACTAAGGCATGACAGTCTACTCTCTAAATTATATGTTTTTAATTTTTTGATCATGCATAGGTGATAATTCAATGCTTCAAAATATTGAACACTGTATTCTCGTTGCTCCTTCCATTAATACTTGTCCTAATTAATTTTCATTTTCTATTAATTTATGAAAATCTTCTAATTAATATAAGGTAAACATTGAAGTAAGGTGATTAGTTTTATATGCTTGTCATTGCTTGCTTTATTATGACAACTTCAGAGTATTTCCTTGTCATATTTAGCTGCGCATATTTGGTAAAATAATTTAATAATAAAATCTTATGATATTGACTCTTCTTTATTTTCGGAAAGTATATTGTTCTTCCTAATTTTATTGTTACTTGTTTATATTTGATAATAAGATCTGTATAAATCTAATTTTGGCTCCTTTAAAATAAGGAAAATATTTAATTGATCCCTTTTTTTATTTGGAAATGGATTAATTTCATACTTGTTTATATTATATGGTTTGTTATG
The DNA here is from genome assembly GCA_027789145.1 of Solanum arcanum. NCBI lineage: Eukaryota > Viridiplantae > Streptophyta > Magnoliopsida > Solanales > Solanaceae > Solanum > Solanum arcanum. Next base: position 20,347,204 of record CM050941.1, read on the forward strand.
GCTCTTTTTTATTTTACGATAAAAGAATATTGTCTTGCTAACTTTATTCTTACTTATTTATTTTTGATAATGGTATGTTTTTAAAATTTTCTGATTTTCACTCCTTTGAAATAAAGAAAATAATTTTAATTGATCTATTTTTTCTTATTTGTAAGTTTATTGATTTCTTACTTGCTTATTTATGGTAGAATAATATTTTCTGATTTTGGCTTCTCTTTATTTAAGGAAAATATATATTACACTTCCTAACTGTTCTTACTTGCTTATATTTGGTAATGATATTTTTAAATTTTGGCTGATTTGAATCTCTTTTCTGAATAAGGAAGATAGTATATTTATTTAATTCCTTAATTTATTATTTTCCTTATTTTGCTTCCTCCCCTCTTTGCTATATAATTAGACCTTTCTCTCATTCATTGACAAAAAAATCCACATCTTTGAGAAAAACTTACATGCTCCCAACTAACACTAACTCTTACTATAATTTCTCTCATTCTCTCATTGCTCATACACATATTCAGTCTCTCAACTCATCACTCATTCTTATAATACAAGTTGATAATCTTTTCTGTAGAATTGGTTAATTCTCTTTATTAATTTTAATTTGATTTTTTTATTTGTGTTGAGAAATGAAACAACAAAGAAAGCATCCAAGTTAGTTTCATTATCCTGTTACGTTTGATAATATAATTATGGTTATTCTTAATCTCTTTTTTTGTGTTATTTACATATATGTGAGTAATTTGCTACTATAAGTCTACTATATTACAATTATTTCCTCATCGTATATGTTTTACATTGCCTCTTCTACCAGGTTTTGAACTTATAGTTCAAGATGTTGAAGATTTGCCTAGAAGAAATTGTGGACGAAGCCTCGTTCATTTTATTGTTATATCTGTTTATTCGTTCTTTATTTTTTACTTGTAATGTTTGTATAACTCGTTAACTCTATATATGTGAAATAAATTTGGGGGATCGTCTAAGGGGAGGGGTACTATATGTTACTTGTCACTTTGACGCAAAATCTTATTTGATTAATCGAGCTAGACTTAAAACCAAATATAATGATAAAAAGTTTTCATTGCTTGATCACTTATTTAATCTTGTCTATTTTAGTACTTGAAACTAATTTGGTATTAATATTAATTAATTATCGTTTCGCATATCTTTTAGGTGGTAATACTAATAAATAAAATCAACATCTTGTCATTAATTTGTTTTCAATACATCTAGAATCCATGCCTATTGGATTGAACTAAATATTTGCATAAAAGACCCGTACGTGTTCACCAATTTGGTTAGTCATTAGAAGTCCTGCCATAGGAATTAACTAATAAAATCAAGTTCATTTAATTAGTTGAAATAATTTTTTTTTCAGTATGTTAAGTAAGTGAAATCAATGTGCTTCACTTTTTTTTTTCAAAAGTAAAATAATTTCTGCATTTATAATCTTCTTCTACCTGTATTAAAATTAATTCATAAGCTATTCTGAACATGCTAAATCTTCTTAAATCATCTGCTTGCATTAAATATTGCTCAAAGGTTATTTTCTGCATTTGAACATTCCCTAGTCACATAAATCAGTTTGGTAATTTTCTGCATGTTCACTGAGATTTTGCAATTTTAAATGCTTGTTGCTCCAATTAACTTTATTAATTTCTCCATTGTTTGGCCACTTACAAAAAATAGATGAATTTTCAGCATATTACAATATTAATTGTCAAATAAAATCTGTCCTTCAATAATCTCCATGATATAAATATTTTTGCATGTTATCAATTTGTTACTGTTCGTAAAAAATATTTTTGCATTAGTAATAAATTTATCGTCGTTCTTAAAATAATTTTTCGCCTTAAACATAATAAAATCCTTTTGCCTTGAATAAATATTTTCTACCTTTATAATTAAACCGACTACTATTTTAAAATATATATGCATGTGGGATCACTTCTATGCTACTTAGAATTAAGAGAACAAACCTGTTTATTAATTTCTGCTCACCTTTAATCAATTGAATATTGAAATTTGTATACATGTTATATTCGTTTGCTCTCACAATTTTTTGTTCATTATAACTTTGTGTGCTTACACTTAGCATGAAGGCCTTTTCACAATTATGTGTTATTGCAAGCATGTCTAATTAAAATTTAGAGGCCAAATTGAAACATACGATGCTAAAATGACCGTCTTGTTTGTTTGACTTGGTGTCTAGGAGGGCCTTATATTCTATTTTGTCTAAACCCACCCTTTAAGAGTCCAATGCCTCTTGGGCAATCAAGTTAGGTTGATTAGGTACCTTTTAGGTACCAAATGCATGTGGTGGTAGGGTAGGGGTAGTTGGTCCTATGGATATGATGACATCGACTTAGACATGAAAGACAAACCTTGATTTTGTCTGTCCCTATATGGCAGCCTATCGGGGAAAAAAAAGTCGAGTGCTGATCCAATAAGTCTCTTAGAGTCTCCCTTCTCTTTATCTCTTTGTTTGTTTTGTTTAATTATTTATTTTTTGGGGTTGAAAGAAATTTGTTTGCTTATTTATTTGCCTCTTTTCTATCCCCTCGCTTATATTTAAATTTTTTTTAATGTTCATTTATAGTTATCACTTAATTTTGCATGTTTAAATAATTAATTAAAAAAATAATAAATTTATTTCTCAATTGTTTAATATTTTATCACCTAGACTCGCATATTTAAATTTAATTAAAATAATAATATGAGTTATTTGGTCGATTCTTGTATCACATGGTATCGTATGTTAAAATAAATAAAAATAAACTTGATTGTTTATTTATTGCTATCACCTAGTCTTGGATGTTTAAATTAATTAAAATAATAAAATTGCCTTATTTGTTTCATATTTCTTATCACCTAGCAAGCATACTACTTAAACAAACTAATAAATGAAATGACCATATTTTCTACTTGTAACCCCACATAGAGTGCATGAGATACGGCCGGGACCCACATTTGTGGACCTTGAGGGATGTCTAACACCTTTCCCTCGAGGTAATTTGAACCCTTACCCTGATCTCTGACTCGTTGACCTTAGCTAAACTTAGTTAGGTTAGATAGGTGGCCCTAACGCGCCTTAATTCGTTAGGTGGCTACTCCAAACTCAAAATCCCAAAAGAGTTGTTAGGTCATACACAAAATACATTTTTGCGAAAATGGAGCGCGACAGAATGACGACTCTGCTAAGGATATTAGGTTCTTATTTATCATTTTGTTGCCTTATTTACCATCTTCTTTTCATGTTCCACCCCTTCTCTCTTCCTTATTTGTTTATTACCATGTTTAACCTTTTCCCTTTTCCCTTATTTGTTTACTTACATTGTTTAATCCCATACCCCTTTCCTTATTTGCGTGATTTTTTTATGTTCACTTTCCTTTATTTATTCATGCTTATTTTTTTATTTATTATTTATAAACTGCCTATATGTTACCGCTTTCCAATTTAAATGTTAAGTGTTTATTTCTTTGATAACTGACATTTCGCTCATACTTCCCCCAATTGAGACTCTCTTCCTTTTTTATTTTTGTTCTCATGATATTGTGTCTTTGCACCTCTCACAATTACTCCAATTCTATTCAAATACCCATTATTGAGAGTCGGCATATGCGTAGACATAACAGATAGTTTTACAACCGCAAAACCATGAACCTCTCGCATAGAATCCCTTTCAAGTCCGTGTCAAGCCAACTCTTAGAAGTCCTGGTTAGGGCATACATGCTGCATAAGCCCTAAGTGGTTTGACCCTTGGTGTCAATACACATAATTAGTAGTCATCCTCTCGTCTAAAGGGCCCCAACACCCTTTAGACAAATTGCATACTTTTGTGCGAACATGATCATAATAATTAAATCAAACCAACTTTGCCAAAATGGAGTTTAGAAGTTGTTATTGTTTTATTTGCAGAGTCATGGATGAGTATGAACCCCCAAACTCTCCAATGGTGACAGAGTTGAGTCAGAGACTTAAGACATGGTGGATGAATATAAGGAGAGATAGGAAAAGGGAAATTCATCAATTGCTGGGTGGCATCACATTTCTTATCTTTGTCACACCAAATCCTCACCTGACTAGGGTCTACTAGAGTTTTGGGACCCTGTGAGGATGGTTTTAAAGTTTACAGATTGCAACTTGACACCAACAATTGAAGACATTAGCAGTTTCATCGACCTTCCATACCATGAGTGTCAATGTCAAATGATGGTACCTTATAAGCTATCATCAAGAGAATTTCTAAAAAGTATAGGGATGAAGTTTAATCCAACCTTGACTTCTTTAGACCTTGGGTGGACTCATGTAGACTTCTTATACTCACGATTCGGCCGAGATGATGGCTACTACATTTATGACTATGAATTTGAGTGCTCTGTTGAAGAATGAGAAGAGTATCATCTGGATGCCTTTGCTATCGCCTTATTGGGATCTTTGATTTTTCCTAAATCAAGGGGAAGAATTGATACATGTCTAAGGTACGTGGTTCGAGACCTAGCTCAAAGAGGAGGCGAGCCTAGGAAAACCATAGTGCCCATGATCCTGGCGGAGATAATGAGGAGTCTGTCAGCATGTGTTGATGGTATATTGTTCTTCGAGGGATGCAACCTTCTACTTCAACTATGGGCTATCGATCACTTCCACAAGCGATCTGACGTGGTAGACACCTATCTTGTTCAAGACAACAAGATTGATAATCATCCAAGATGGTTGGCATGTTTTGCCGCGCCTGTAGGACTTGTGAACTGACAGATATTTTTGATTGAGCTTGAGAGCCACCGAATTCAGTGGAATCTTCATTGGTTGTCCACACCTAATGTATTAGTAAGAGGGAACGACCGATACTTCATCGAGCTTATAGTCTTAAAAGGTGTCCAACCAAATCCGCCTCTTCGAGTACTTCACCAATTGGGGCAAACTCAAATCATACCACTCCGATCTGACATGGAGCCATTTAAGTATGAGTTTGGACTAGATAAACCGCAAGTACACAACATACTCCGATGATGGGAACGTGTGTTGACCACTCATATTGGTGCACGACAGGCTTTATGCACGCATGGGTATCACATATGGATCTTGATAGAATTTGAAGTCCCAATATCAAGTGGAGAAGGATACCATGCGCTTGCCGATGAAAAGGAAAACATATGGGCACGAAGCGTGTTGAACATGAGTCAAGAAGTTCCTCCCATCACAAGAGGTCAATTGGCGCCAAGCTCTTAGAGTCGATACCTCCAAGATTTCAGATTTTAGGATGATTTCCCCCAAGTTATCTCTTTTCCCTTAGCTTATTTCATTTTTCTTATGATGTATTGTTTGAATTTTATAATAAACGAAAGTTATTTTGTTTCTTCTAATCTAAACTCCAAATTGGCAAATAAGGCTTGAATTAATTATTGTGCATCACTTATGTGTCGCTAAGGCCTACCTCTGGCTCAATGAGGATCCTTTGCATTTAGGGCGTTTATCTTAAAATAATGTGTTTGATATCCCAATTTATGCAATGTTCTAACTTGGGATTTTTATTTTTTATTTTTATTTTTTTTATTTCCATTACCCTTTCCCAATGATTGATATGTAGACCATGGTTTATCACACGCGATCAAAGGGTTCATTTCCTTCTCTCCCGACTGAGAATTGCAAAGGAAAAGTGAAAGCGACTAATGCTAGTGTTATGTTCAAAACTATTGAAGAGAAGTGCCTTTCAAACAAGTTGGTATCAAACCTTGAGTAGAAAATAAAGAAGTTAGAAGAAGAGTTGTTGGACATGCGCGAGTGGGAAAAGTTGTTACTCTCCGCCAATCCCACTTTGGTGACAAACATGGATATGTCACCTTTCGCAAGTCAAGTCACTCTCCAAAATAATCCTCCTCCAGATTACTCTACCTCTCAAAGTCAACTGAGCTCCATTCAAATGCCTCCAAAGAACATCTACTTCCCAAATCACCCATATTCTCCGCAGCATGATGCATATACTCCTAAACCTCAACACCTTACTTTACACCCGCATCATCCCACTATGCAAGCTCCTCAATACGAAACACCTCTGCACCAAGTTCCATGGCATCATGTGCCTCTCATGTCACTTGCAATCGCTCCATATCAAATGTATCTGTACCAAAGGCCTCCTATGCCATATCGACAACCAACATATCCTGGCCACAATGCCAAAGTCACTCGACCGCATATTCGCCAAAACCTCTTCAAGGTTGAGGAGAGACTTGAAAAAACTTATACTCCTCTGGCTGAGTCTATATGCCAACTTTATGAAAAGTTGAGGATTTCTGGTCACATAGGTCCTATCAATGAAATAAGGATGACTACACATGCATCGTGTATTGAACCATCCAAGATTTGTGGTTATCATTCAGGAATGGAAGCACATACAATAGGAGAATGTCGTGATATGAAAGACAAGATTCAATAACTGATTTATACTAAGGCCATATGCTTGGAGGACTTTGCAACAAAGGAAGTTCAGATGTAAACGCACCAACGTCTACTTGATCCAGTTTCTCAAATAAGGCTTGCGCCATTTAAGTTCATGTTTCCACATCCAGACACCCATGATAACATATGGGCAAATAAAGTTGGTCAAAATCTACCATTCAATTGCTGCTCAAGAATGTTCTCAATATCTCGCTTATACTCTTTTTATAGTTTGGAACTACGTCAGATTTGATTTCCGTTTAAGAGGGGATACGTAGGCGCTCCTATGGGGGTTAGGTCTTATCATAAATAAAACTTTCATTTTTTCTTTCTGTTGATAACTGGGGCAGAATTTTTTAGAGGGTCTCAAAAATTTCATCTAGATTTCTCCTTGCACATCTCCATACTGGGGCAGATTTTTTGAGTAAACTCAAAAATTCCATCAAAAAAATTTCTTCTCAACAACTGGGGCAGAATTTAAGTGCTGAAAATCAAGATTAGATAGAAATTTTTAAGAGAATCTCAAAAAATTCAACAGTCGAGCTACAACTACAACAGATCAGAATAATATAAGTTCTACACTGGGCATAAATTTTGTGGGGAGCTCAAAATTTTTGACAACACTCCGAAGAACATTCTATCATACACCAAAGGAGCACGCTTTGCCAAATCATGGATACAGATCAACCTCTCCCTTTAAACTAACTATTTTTATTTGAATGTAGAAAAATACAGGTACATATACAAAGGCAATTTCAACAATCAACACATCACTTTTGAGCTAGACAAATGACACTCGACCCTTCCAACAAGGCGGATGTCCAAGCTACTACATACCCTCCTCATTCAACTATGCAGTTGCACTATGCCTGAGATCTAGGCTTGCATGACTACATTATGCTCGATATCGCATTATGCTCGAAGAATCGCATCATCACATGTGCCCGAGATTGACTTATGCTCGAAGAATTGCATCATTGCATGTGCTCGATATTGCATGTGCCCGAAAAAATGCATCATTGCATGTGCTCGATGCATATGCCCGATATTGCATGCGCCTGAAGAAACGCATCATTGCATGTGCCGATAATGCATGTGCCCGAAGAAATGCATCATGGCCTGCAGACAACATTTTCATGACCTGAGGATACATTTCGTGTATCATGGCTTAGACATCATAGCCTAAGACAGCATTTTTCATGGTCTTAAGGCAAACATTCATGGTCAATATGGGAAATTGCACATGTCTACATTTACCGCTTATTCTGCTCTAACCACTCTATTTAAGTCATATTACAAGTTATAGCTGTGCAGATTACAGACTCGCTTTCTGAATGGCTGTTCCCTTTATTACAAACAAATGCTCTGACAAATTCTTGGCTACTCATATTATTGTTTCGGCTACTCAGCTAGCTCAGACTACAATGGAGATATTGTCAGACCCAACTCGCTACTGTGACCTACCTTTTCTTCAGTTGGGCTCGTCTGCCTCAAAATGACATTTAGGCTCGTCCACCTTACAATTGGACTTCTAGGCTCGTCTAACTTATACTGCGACATCTAAGCTTGTTCGTCTTACAATGCGGTATTTAGGCTCGTCTGCCTTACATTGTGACTTCTAGGCTCGTCCACCTTACAATGCGACATCTAGGCTCGTTCGCCTTACAACGCGACATTTAGGCTCGTTCTCCTTATAGGATATTTAGGCCCATCCGCCTTAAAATGACAGTTAGGCTGTCCATCTTGTAGAACATTAAGGTCGTCCGCCTTAAAGGACATTTAGGCTCGTCCACCTTAAAAGGACATTTAGGCTCATCCGCCTCATTGGACATTTATGTTCCTCCGCTTTATAGGACATTTAGGTCGTCCACCTTAAAATTACACTTAGGCTCGTCCCCCCTAAAATGACGTTTAGACTCTCCTTACAACTAGACATTCTGTCGTGCCCCATTTTTGCAGAAAACGGGTTTGGTGCACGACCTAACAACTCTTTTGGGATTTTGAGTTTGGAGTCGCCACTTAACGAATTAAGGCGCGTTAGGGAACCTATCTAACCTAACTAAGACTAACTAAGGTCAACGAGCCAGAGATTAGGGTAAGGGTTCAAATTACCTCGAGGGGAAGGTGTTAGGCATCCCTCGAGGTCCACAAGTGTGGGTCCCAGCCGTATCTTATGCAATCTATGTGGGGATTACAATTAACAATCAAAGTTACTTCATTTATTAATTTATTTAATCTTGCTAAGTGATATAAAACAATTAATACTATTTTATTATTTTTTTATTAATTTGAGCATGCAAGGCTAGGTGATAGCAATAAACAATCAAGTTTTGTTTTTACTTAAGCATATGAGACTAAGTTATTAACAAAATTTGTAAATATTAAGAAATTAATATGTGCAAAAATAAAGTTTTGAAAATTGAGCAAGTTTTGAATACGAATTTGTTATTTTTTTAAAAAATGTTTGTTTCTTTATAGGGATGATGCCACGATATTGTTGATCGAACTCCTCCACCATAGAAACAATTTTGATTTGAGGTCAGTCTAAAAATAGTTTATGTTTTGAAAATGATTTAAAAGATTCAGTTTGCATATAAGCACATAAACATTTACATATAAATACACATAATTTCTTTTGAAATTCATGGGTAGGTGGTACTTCCGGGGACGCATCGGGTTTTAAAATTGGAACTAGACCTCGTAGTTCCTTTGACTTTCCCACTAACGATAGGTTAGGAGATAGTGCTTATAATTTATTTCAAAAACTAAACAATGTCATAATCAATCCAAAGTTTTAAAGGAAGATTGAATAATGACTCTTAAGAAAATTATGTTGCAAAACTTTGTAAGTAAGAAAAAAAAACTAGTAGAACATTAAGGTGGTAAGTTTATTAAATGCAAAGGCTTGAGGTATATTTTAAAAGCTAAGTAATTTGCTAAGTGCATGAAATGATTCTAATAATTATTTTAAGAAAACGACATATTGCATCATGAGTGCAAAAATCTTATAAAAAAGGACAAATATTAACTAATTTTAGGGGGAGGGCACAAATATGCACAACAATTTTTTTTTTAATTATGGATATGCTAAAAGTTTAAGCCTATAGACATGACTTCTAGGTGGTCAAAAAACATAGTAATACATATATGCATGATTTTGTAAATCTAAATGATATGAACAATTTAATCCTTAGGCATGGTTTTTACGTGACAAGACAATGCTAAAAAGTTATAACATTGTTTAAAACACCTAATCAGCCTACTAAATCATTACGATTTGATTTTAACATTCAAAAATTAATGGAATCTAGTTATTATTTTATATTTTTTTTAGACTTATTAACAAAAGCGTCAAGAAAATAGAAAAATTGGTTAGATTATAACACCTACAAACAATAATTCTAGGTGGTTAAAGATAAACCTATAGGCATGATTTCTAAAAAAAAAAATTACAATGAAGAAGTAGCATGTAAATCCCCCTCCCCTAGACGATCCCCCAAATAAATTTATATATATGATCTTTAGAGTTACAAATGTTATAACATTCGAATAAATAAAATAAGAAAGAAAAAATATTGATTCAAATAAGCAAATAAATCTTTATTCATGGTTAATCTTAAACTTGAACTTCAAGTTTGAAACCGGTTAAGTAGATTAGGAATGGTAGCAATGAAAAAAATAAGTTGATCCAAACATTACTCGAACAAAAGCAAAATAGCAAAGTAGCAAAGAAGAACACTTGAATGTTTACCGAAATATTAATGTATTTAGAGTAGCAAGAGAGCAATGAGAGAATGAAGAGTGATGAGAGAACTTGTGATTGAGAGTGAATGTTTGTATGAGTTGATGAAATAATGAAGGGAGGGTGTTTTATTTATATAGCAAAGAGAGGGAAACAAAATAAGGAAAAAAAATATTTTAAGGAATCAATTAAATATACTATTATCCTTATTATAAAAGAGGACGAAAAATCAGAAAATTTTAAAATATTTCATTACCAAATATAAACAAGTAAGAAAAAATTGATAGAGTAATATTTTTTCACAAATAAAAAAAAATTTAAAATCAGAAAATATTTTAATTTATTTTCAGTTCAATCAAATATAGCTTTTCCTAAAATAAAACAAGTAAGAATCAATTCAACTTGAATTAAGCCAATTACGATCAATTAACAATAGCCAACAAATAATGAGGAAAACTTAACTTACAAAGAGACACAAAATCGTTCCAAATTAGCATAAAACCATAAAATCACCTTAGTATTGATTAATCAATATTATGCAAATCAGACAAGCAAGAAACTTTAATTTTGCTACCATAGATAAAGAGAATTTAAAAGTAACGGGATCACTAAACAGATAGGAGCACGATCTAGTGGATTGCTTGTACTTACAAAGGAATAATCAATAGCCAGCAAACCAACCCACTTATGCCTTTTCTTGCCAAACCAATTTCGATACAGTGCATGCAAACGAGTCATAATTATTCAAAACTATTACGACAAACTAGAATCAGATCAGAATATCATAGAACATGCCTTCTTAACACAAAAAAACATCAAGGAATATTTCACTAGATCAGCAGAACAAACCAGCAATTCAGTTGTAATTTTAAAACACTTTATCAACAAATTATGGCAAGTATAATTAACAAAGTTAAATTATTGACAAGAATATATAAATCATATGATGAACAAACAAAATAGTAATAGAATGAAGAATATACCGCGACGAATCTGTTGAAATCCGTCCACAAATGACCTCCAAAACTTTGAACTACGCCGGAGTTTATTGTCGCAGTCGTTGGAGCTCGCCGGTTGCCACTGGGAGAAAAGGGAAGAAGAAGAGATGGGACGAGGGAGAGAAGAGGAGGCATCGCCTGCTGCTGCTAGTTGTTGCGGCTCACACTGGTCCTCGCGTCCGCCGGAGCTGCTGGTGGGGTTCGCCGGATAAGAGAAGAGAGACAACAATGTTGTCCGGCTCAGGTTGGCTGCTGGCGGTTGTCTCTGGTTGCAACGCTGCTTCGCTGCTCTCTCTCACTAGTCGCTGCTGGTTGGAGCTGCGTGGCACGCTAGAGAGGAGAAAAGGAAGAGAAGAGCAAGGGGGAGGCAAGGAGGAGGGACGATGGCTGGGAAGAGAGGGTGGGGCGTCGTCACCTCTGTTCGCCGTAAAATTGGAGGGGAGAGGGGCGACTGATTTTTTGGAGAGGAGAGGAAGAGAATGAGTGAATTTTAGGTTTTATGGTCTTTTGGTGTTGAAGAAAGAGAATGGGAGATTTAATCACAACCGTTGGTTTAATAAGAGATGAAGGGCTATGATTCGATTAATAAAATAGATGGGTGAGATTAAGAGATGACATGTATTGAATCAGATTGGATTGAATACGGAATGACTACAATTGCAATTAAAATGTCTAGAATTGAAATGAAAGAGGGGCTATGATTGTAATAAAAATTTAATTAGAGTATCTAGAATTGAAAGAAATTATAATAAAATAGGCTAGAATTTAAATAATTTTAAGGAAGGTGTAGGAATTACTATTTAATTAAAATACTACATGTGTTAAATATTTTTTGTATAATTGAAAATCATTCAAGTTTTAAAACATTTGAAATAATTTTAAAATGTTTTAGTAATATTTACGATAATTTAATAAAGTAAAACATACTAAAATATATAATTTTTAAGCAAAGTCGACAAAAAATTATAACTTTTATTACGTATTTAATCGAATAGTATTCCTAAAAATGGTTAAAGGTCGGTCAAAATTGGGTGTCAACAGCTGCCCCTTGGTTGATTGAGAATGAAGAATGAATTGTCAGGCAACCAACGTTGACTTAGTAGCCGATTTTGTCCGACCGACGAGAGATGTCAGTTGGATCGTTTGAAACGATATAGAGTTGAAAAAGGGTATGACCGAGACTTTGGTTTTAAGTCGTCTACATATCTCTAGTTATACGAGAATCAGATCGTGTGTCGTTCTAGATTCAAGAGCAAATGAAACTCTTAAAAATGAAAGAGCGCTAAGGTATTTGAAATGCACGATATCGGCTTGAATGGATAAGAATAGAGTAGCGAGAAAAGAGAGATTGAGAGGTTAGAAGAGCGTGATAGAGAAGCAGCATGATAGATTGAGGATATCAGCATTTGAGCAAGGGTTCGGAGTATGAAAAGCGAAGAATTGATAGGGTCTTCGTTGTGATAGATGATAGCATGAAAAATGTAATCAAGGGCGATCGATCATATCTGCAAATTCTAGATAAAATGTTAGCTTATAAATAGATAAAGTAATAATAATAAAATATGAGTTCTAAATAGACAAGAGGTGATAAAAAGCGTATCTGTTTGAGACGTAGTGCAAGCCTTGATAGTTTTTAACTTCTTGAAGGATTGAAACCCATCTCTGAAGAATAACGTCAAACTCCAATAGATTTGATAGATTTGATACTATAAAGATATAATAATATAAGAAAAAATGTTGGTTGTAAGGGGACTCTAAATGTTATTTTAAGGTGGACGAGCCTAAGTGTCATTTTAAGGTGGACAGCCTAATTATCTTATCAACCGGACGAATCAATGTCCTATGAGGTGGAAAAGCCTAAATGTCTGGACGGCCTAAATGTCCTATAAGATGGACAAACCTAAATGTCATTTTAAGGCGGACGAGCCTAAATGTCCTATTGTAAGGCGGACGAGCCTATATGTCACATTGTAAGGCGGACGAGCCAAGATGTCGCATTGTAAGGAGGACGAGACAAGATGTCGCATTGTAAGGCGGACGAGCCTAGATGTCGCATTGTAAGGCGGAGGAGCCTAGATGTCGCATTGTAAGGCAGACGAGCCTAGATGTCGCATTGTAAGGCGGACGAGTCTAGATGTCGCATTGTAAGGCGAACGAGCCTAGATGAAGAGATAGAAAGTCACAGTTGTGAGTTCAATTCGAAGATATCTTCATGGTAGCCTGAACGATAGATGAGTAGCGAAATGATAATGCGAGTAGCCAAGAATTTGTCAGAGCCTTTGTTTGTAAGCGAGGGAATAGCCGTTCAGAAGGCAGCTTTGTTTGTAATATGCACATCTGTAACTTGTAATAAAACTTAAATGGAGTAATTAGAACATATATATCAAAATAAGCGGTAAATGTACACATGATGCAATTCCCATGTTGACCATGAATATTTGCCTTAAGATCGTGAAAAAAATGACGTCTTAGGCTATGATGTCTAGGGCCATGATATGCAAAGTGTATCCTCAGTTCATGAAAATGTTGTTTGCAGGCCATGAAAATGACGCCTTTAGACTATGACACCTTCGAATCATGATAGACAGAAATTAAACCCTTAGGCAATGATATGATGTCCGCAGGCTATGAAGATGTTGTCTTTAGACTATGATACCTTAGGGACATGGTAAGCATAAAATAAGTCCTCAGGCCATGACATGAAGTCCGCAGGCCATGAAAGATGACACCTTTGGAGGATGACGCCTTTGGAATATAAATAATGAGTAAAGAGAGCATATCTGTTTTTGACATATGTTAATACTTATGACTTTATTTGATTTGGGCACATGTAAACTTCGAGCACGATGCAATCTTTGGCTTATGCGAACTTCGGGCACAATGCAGTCTCGGGCACAATGTGATGATGCATTTCTTTGGGCACATGCAATATCGAGCACATCCAATGATGCATTTCTTCGGGCACATGCAATGATGCATTTCTTCGGGCACATGCAGTATCGAGCAATGCAATAATGGATTTCGTCGGGCGCAATGCAATGATGCATTTCTTCGGGCGCATGCATTATCGGGCACATGCAATGATACATATCTTCGGGCACATGCAATGATGCATTTCTTCGGGCACAAATTAATGATTAATTTCTTCGGGCACATGCATTATCGGGCACATGCAATGATGCATTTCTCGAGCATAATGCGATCTCGGGCATAATGGAGTCATGCAAACCTAGATCTCAGGCATAGTGCAACGTCATAATTGAATGAGGAGGGTACGTAGTAGCTTGTACATCTGCCTTGTTGAGTGTCATTTGTCGGGATCAAATGTGGTAATGTTGATTGTTGAAGTTGCCTTTGTATATGTACCTGTATTTTCTACATTCAAAGAAAAATAGTTAGTTTAAAGGAGGGAGGTTGATCTGTATCCATGATTTGGCGCAGCGTGCTCCTTTGGTTTGCTATCTACACCTCTTCGAGCGTCTGTTTTTTCATAAATAAAAAAAAAACTTTGAAAAGTTTTGAAATTATCATTTAGTAAAAGTTGATGTCGAATCTTTGACCAGGGCATAGATTGAGACTTTACAACGTCTGACTCAAAAGTAGAGCTATCATTTGATCTTCGTTGTAAGCTGACTGCTTGGCGAAATTTTTGAGTTTACTCAAAAATTCTGCCCCAGTGTGAAGATGTGCCAAGATAAATCTTGATGGAATTTTTGAGATCCTCTCAAAAATTCTGCCCCAGTTATCAATAGAAAAGGGGAAAATGGAAGTTTTATTTATAATAAGACCAAACCCCATAGGAGCGCCTACATATCCCCTCTTAAACGGGAATCAGGTCTGACGTAGTTCTAAATTACAGAAGCATGCATCAATCTCTAGATGTAATACTTTTTCACAGAATTTGAATTGATAGGTTTTGGCCAAACTTCTCCATCCATTTCTGCAAGTATGAGGGCCCCACCTGTCAGTACTCGAGAGACTATGTACGGACCTTGCCAGTTTGGTAAAAATTTACCCTTTGCCTCGTCTTGATTTAGGAAAATCCGCTTCAAAACCTGTTGCGCAGGTGAGAAATGTCTGGGTATAACCTTCTTGTTGAAAGCTCTGGCCATTCTATTCTGATAGAGCTGACCATGACAAATGGCGTTAATTCTTCTTCCATCTATTAAGGCCAAAGTCTCTGCCCGACCTTGTATCCAGTCAGCATCACTCAACTTTGCTTCTTGGATGATCCTTAGGGAAGGTATCTCTACTTCGGCGGGTTTCACAGCTTCAGTGCCGTATACTAAGAAGTAAGGTGTGGCCCCTGTGGAATATCTGATTGTGGTACGATACCCCAGCAATACAAAAGGTCGCTTTTCCTGCCAGTGTTTGTGATTATCGATCATCTTGTGCAATATCCTTTTGATGTTTTTGTTTGCTGCCTCAACATCCCCGTTCATCTGTGGCCTGTATGCTGTAGAATTTCGATGACTGATCTTGAACTTCTCACATATTGATCTCATTAGGTCACCGTTTAGGTTGGTGCCGTTGTCGGTGATGATTGAATCAGGAATTCCAAACCTACAAATAATATTATTTTTGACAAAGTCATCCACAACTTTCTTTGTCAATGATTTATGGGAGGTGGCCCCAACCCACTTGGTGAAATAGTTAATTGCGACAAGAATGAATCTGTGCCCGTTTGATGCTGTTGGCTCGATTGGACCAATGACATCCATGCCCCATGCTGCGAACGGCCAAGGTGAACTAGTGACATTGAGTTCGTTGGGAGGTACTCGAATCATATCTGCGTGAGTCTCACATTAACGACATTTCTGGACGTAGCGAATGCAGTCTGTCTCCATAGTTAGCCAATAATATCCTGATCTCAGAATCTTCTTTGCTAATGTAAAACCGTTCATGTGAGGGCCACAAGTGCCTGCATGTATCTCTTCGACCAGCCTGCGAGCCTCTCTTGCTTCGACGCATCTTAGCAGCCCCAAATCGGGAGTTCTCCTATAGAAGATTTCCCCACTTAAAAAGAATTGGGTTGCTAACCTTCGAATTGTACGCTTTTGTACATTTGTTGCATCTTCTGTGTATTCACCACTCTTCAAATATCCTCTAATGTCATCGTACCAGGGCTTCCCATCAGGCTCTTCCTCAACATGGAAATAATAAGCTGGTTGTTCATGTATGTGAATGTGAATAGGATCGATGTAATTGTGATCAGGGTGTCGAATCATAGAAGACAGAGTGGCTAAGGCGTCTGCGAATTCATTTTAGACCCTTGGTACATGTCTAAATTCTGTTTTTACAAACCTTATACATAGCCTATGCACGCACTCCAAATATGGTAGCAACTTTCGATTTTTTGTTGCCCAATCACCTCGAACCTGATGGATCAATAGGTCTGAATCCCCTATTATTAGCTTTTTTTGGACATCCAAGTCAATCGCCCGTCGGAGACCTAGTATGCAGGCTTCGTATTCGGCCATATTATTTGAGCAAAGGAATCTGAGTTTTGTTGATACTGGGTAATGTTGCCCGGTGGGTGAGATCAAAACATCCCCGATGCCGGATCCATTCAGATTTTTAGCTCCATCAAAGAACATTCTCCATCCATCATATTCTTAAGAAATGTCCTCTCCCACAAAGGCCACCTCTTCATCTGGGAAGTAGGTCTTCAACGGCCTGTAATCATCGTCCACGGGATTCATTGCCATGTGGTCTGCTAATGCCTGTGCTTTCACTGCTTTTTGCGTGACATACACTATGTCAAACTCGCTTAACACTATCTGCCATTTTTCCTGTTTACATGTGGGCATGGGCTTTTGAAAGATATACTTCAAAGGATCCATCCTAGAAATCAGATAAGTAGTATGCGATGAGAGGTAATGTCATAACTTTTGGGCGACCCATGTTAGAGCACAACAGGTACGCTCTAATAAAGAGTATCGAGCTTCGCACGATGTGAACTTCTTGCTCATATAATATATTGCCTGCTCTTTCCTCCCTGTTTCATCGTGTTGTCCCAAGATGCAACTGAAAGCATTATCCAATACTGAAATATACAAAAGTAATGGTCTACCTGACTCTGGTGGAACCAACACAGGAGGATTGGATAAATATTATTTGATCTTGTCAAATGCCTGTTGGCATTCGCTTGTCCGTTTCACCGCAGCGTCCTTTTTCAACTGCTTGAAGATAGGTTCACAGATGACAGTAGACTGAGCTATGAAACGACTAATGTAGTTAAGTCTCCCTAAGAAACTCATTACCTCCTTCTTGCTCTTTGGCGGGGGAAGGTCACGAATGGCTTTGATCTTCGATGGGTCCAATTCTATACCTCGACGACTGACAATGAAACCTAACAGCTTTCCAGTAGGCACACCAAAGACACATTTTGCCGGATTCAGTTTCAGATTTTACTTGCGTAGCCTGGCAAAGAATTTCCGTAAGTCCTCCAGATGGTTTGAACTTTCCTTTGATTTGATGATGACATCATCCACATAAACTTCAATTTCCTTATGGATCATGTCATGAAACAAAGTAGTCATTGCTCTCATGTACGTAGCCCCAGCATTCTTTAATCCAAAAGGCATCACCTTGTAGTTATAGATGCCCCACAGCGTGATGAAGGCAGTTTTTAAAGCGTCGTCTTGTGCATCTAAATTTGATGATAGCCGGCAAAGCAGTCCACAAATGACTGAGTTTCATGCTTAGCACAATTGTCAATCAGTATGTGTATGTTTGGTAAGGGAAAGTTATCTTTAGGTCTAGCTTTATTGAGATCTCGGTAATCCACGCAACCTCTGACCTTGCCGTCTTTGTTGGGCACTGGCACGACATTTGCAAGCCAAGTTGGGTATTCTGTCACTTGGAGTATCCCAGCATCTAATTGCTTTGATACTTCTTCTTTGATTTTCAGACTCATCTCGGGCTTGTATTTTCTCAGCTTCTGTTTTACCGGAGGACATGCTGGATCAGTGGGCAGTCGATGGGCTACGATTGAAGTACTTAGAACTGTCATGTTTGCGTAGGAACACGTGAAAATATCCTTATTCTCTATGAGAAACTCGGTATACTCTCTCTTGTCTTCTTTTGTCATATGGATGCTTACCCGGGTTTCATGTGTCACCTCTGCATTTCCAAAACTCACCACTTCTGTCTCTACCAAGTTTGGATTGGGTTTTTCCTCAAATTCCTCAACCCTTTTGATTAACTCCTCGGTAACCTCATTGTCTTCGACTTCTTCTAAGTCAGTTGAGCAGTTGCATTGTATGCCATAGTCTCAGATTCGACATTTTTATAGTGAATTTTGCTGGTGATAAAAAAAATAGCGAACAATTAAATATAAGGTGAAAATGTGGAAAAGAACTTTATTGATAAAGATTTGAAAATTTCATAAGTCCTCATTCGAAATCAATACAGGGGATGGTAATTAAAACGTTTATTAAAAACTCTTTTTATTTGAATTAAAACTTGATAGAAAAACATCTTCCAAGGCTACCCAGATGCTCGACGAGGTCTGGTTGGAGTCGAGGTCCAGTTGCTGACGCTGATCTTTGCTTCCTTGCTTCCACTAGGGCCCCCTTTCTCCTCCTCATTGATCACGACGTTGCAAACTTTCCCCTCTTCTTTGGTTAGCGATAACCCCTTCAAGTCGTCTGAGATCTCATCAATACTGCCTCCCATGAAACCTGCTGATCGAAATGATTGATGCAATGGCGGCATGGGTTTCTTCAATGGATAGTAGTACCGATCTCTAGGTGGTTGCCAATCGAGCCATTCTTTGGTAGTGTACTTATATCCCAAACCAAAAGTGGTGGAATGTCGAATAGGCTGTAAAGGTTCGACTATCCCTTGCAATTCAGCCCCCAAACCTTTCCCAAGCTCGAAACCGAACCAGGCCATCATATTTATGATTTTTTGGCTTAACCAAGGTTGCAACTCAATATTACCAACAAGCTCCACTGTATGGTACATTTCACCATCCATATTCTCTCTTCCTTCAATCGTGTATACAGGATGCCCCTTTTCTCAATGGACTACAACCTCTTCGTAATCCCATTCAAACTTCAGGCATTTGTGAAGAGTAGATGGAACCGCTCCAGCCATATGAATCCATGGACGACCCAACAATAAGTTCTACGATGAAGGGATGTCCAAAATTTGGAAAGCTATGGGGAAAGTGACAGGACCAATGAGCATGTCCAAGGTTATCTCCCCAATAGTGCCTCTTTGAGAGCCATCAAATGCCCTCACATTCATCTTCCATGTCTGAATTTTTGCACTATCCACGCCCAGCCTCGTCAGTGTGCTCAGAGGGCAAATGTTTAAACCTGAACCTGCATCCACTAATGCTTTGTTTATCACCTTATCCTGATACTGAACCGAAATGTACAGAGCTTTATTGTGAGTTGTTCCTTCGAGTGGCAGCTCATCTTTGTGAAAAGATATTTTGTAAGCCTCAAAGACCTGCCCCACCATTTGGGATACCTCTTCATGAGTGATGTTAGATGGGACATAAGCTTCACCAAAGATCTTCAGAAGGGCATTTCGATGAGTTTCGGAAGACTGCAGTAACTCCACAATTGATATGTGGGATGAGGTTTTACTCAGCTGCTCAATGACAGAGTATTCTTTAGCTTGAACCTTTTTCCAAATACCTTGATCTTCAAGCTCTACGATTGGTGCTTTGGATTTGCTAGAACTTCCCCGAACCAAATTTTTAGAAGTGTAAATTCTTCCAGATCTGGTGACCCCTGTTGCAACATCTGTCTCTTCCACATTCATTTCTCTTTTATTGTAATCCCAAGGTACAACATGTGTATCACATTGTATTGGGGAGGATGCCCTATAGACAGTGAACGGTGGTCTGGGTGCAACAACTTCTACTTCAAGTGGGGCGAGTCCTTGCACTATTAGTGGTGCTTGGGCAGTGGTAGACATGGCTTCTTCTGTTTCGACGGCCCAGATAGATCTTCCCAATCCCAGACATCACCAGCTTCCACCATGTTGACTTGATGGTTAGGAAGAGGATTATTCGCAACATTCGGTGTAGGATCCTTGAGTTGGATGGTTTTTGTATCAATCAACATTTGAACCTTATCCTTAAGGGCTCTGCAAACTTCGGTGGTGTGGCCCTTCATCCCAGAATGGTAGGCGCAGACCTTGTTAGGGTCGTACCATTTTGCGCGAACATCAACAGGTAGTGCAGGAATTGGGGAGACGTACCCAGCCTGTTTCAGTCTCTCATAAAGTTGTGCTATAGGTTCAGCCAAAGGGGTATAGATTTTTGTAGGTCTTCTTTCATAGAAAGGTCTGTTTCATTAATTTGGTGTTTGAGTGGGTGGTGGAGTTTGGAAGTGCGTTGGTTGAACATTATAGACAGGTGTAACGACCTGTTTAGTCGTTTTAGAGCAGCAGAACAAATTCTGGAAAAACTGGCTGAAACCACGGACCCAACGACGGACCGTCGCAGGCTCGACGGACCGTCGTGGGTGTTCCGTCCCATGACACTTAGAATTTTTAATTTGGGTACTGAAAATCGACTCTCTGAACTTCGTAACGAAATGGCGAGCGGACCGTCACACCTACGACGAACCGTCGTGAGTCCCGCTGCAAAACACTTCAACTTTTGAGAAATTGGTACAAGAAAACGAAGTTTCGACCGTCATGACGGAGGGGGCAGACGGACCGTCACAGGGTGACGGCCGTCGCAGACCACCAAAATCCAGGAGGCGACGGCCATCGTGACGGACCGTCGCAGGCACGACGGCCCGTCACAGGCTGCACAATCCCGGGCAGTTTAGGATTTCTCCCCACGTTTTAAGGGTCGTTTTTGACTATTCTTTCCTTAATTATAAAGATTGAGGGTTTATATTAATAATTCTAATTACTTAGGGGTTAAAAGAGGTAACCTTAAGTTAATTAGAAGGGGTTTTATTGTCCTCTTTTATTCTTAATTATACAATAATTAGGGTAAAGGAAAGAGGGTTTGAATAAAACAAAGAGAAAGAACAAGAGAGAAAAGGGAGAAACGAATTGAGAGAGCAGTCGATCAAAGGGAAAAAGGGTGTCAACGCTTGGAATTCTTGCTTGTTGATTTCAATTCTTCGGTGGAGGTAGGTTATGGTTTCTCTTACGATATTCGTAGTAAACTCTTAATAGTGAATGATATGTGTTGATAGCATTGTAAACCCTACTATGTGCTTAATTGTATGCTTGCATGAATTTGATGTATATATATATATATATTTGTGATTATATGAGCATGATGAAGTTTTGAATCCCAAATCTTGAAAGAAACCCTAATTCACTTGTTAATGATGATGCCTTAGTATAAAAGAAGGCTTGATATATTATATAATGAGATTGATGATGCCTTAGTATGAAAGAAGGCTTGATGAATTAGGGGATCGGGTGCCACGTTCCGGTACCAGGATAGAATGAATATGAGGATCGAGTGCCACGTTCCGGTACCAGGATAGAATGAATATGAGGATCGGGTGCCATGTTCCGGTACCAGGATAGAATGAATATGAGGATCGGGTGCCACGTTCCGGTACCAGGATAGAATGAATATGAGGATCGGGTGCCACGTTCCGGTACCAGGATAGAATGAATATGAGGATCGGAGTGTCACGTTCCGACACCAAGATAGAATATGGATCGGGTGCCACGTTCCGGTACCAGGATAGTATATGAGGATCGGAGTGCCACGTTCCGGCACCAGGATAGAAATAGAGGAGCGGAGTGTCACGTACCGACACAAGAGGAAGAAAGATAATGAATCTTGAAAGATAATGAATATACTCAATCTAATGAACTTAATTCCCAAATGAGTATGGTATTGAGGCTTGAGTCCTCATGTGTGAACTCGGTTGTAGTTATTGATGAATTTATGTTGTTATTGCTACACATTGAGTATTGTAGTTGATTTACATCATTATTGATATATACTGTTCCCTATTTTGAGTTGGCCGATGATATCTACTCAGTACTTGTGGTTGTACTGACCCCCTACTTTTATGTTTTCTCCTTTGTTATTTGTGCAATGCAGCAAACGTTCCGTCAACTTCAACTCAACAGTAGATCTAGCCAGTCTTCACTTCATCGGAAATTCAGGGTGAGCTAATGCGTTTAGCTTGGACTGGGTCTTCTTCTTCAAGTCTTGATGCCTTGAACTTCCGGCATGGACTAGCTAGTATTTGTTTTAGCTTCTTAGACATTCCTAGTTTAGTAATTTGAGATAGATGTTCTTGTGATGATGACTTCCAGATTTTGGGGATATTAATAATAGTTTTGAATTGTTTTATTAATGAGTTAAGTCTTCCGCATTATTTTCTGTTGTTATATATTGAAATGTTAAGGGTTAAATGGGTTGGTTCGCTCACATAGGAGGGTAGATGTGGGTGCCAGTCGCGGCCCCGATTTGGGTCGTGACAAACTTGGTTCAGAGCATTAGGTTCGTTGGTCTCATCACACAAGAACAGGTCTAGTAGAGTCTTAAGGAACGGTAGGGGGACGCCTTTACTTTTCCTTGAGAGGCTATAAGACTTTAGGAAAATTCCACTCTTTCATTCTTTCTTTCGTGCTACTACTTGAGTCCAATTGGTATCTAGGCGATACGAATTGGTATCTGACCATCTTCGGTCTATTTCGCAGATGGTTAGAACTAGAGCATCGACCGCACCAAAGAAGAACAACGGCACAAAGAAGAAATATCCGAGCCAGCCACCGGGTCAGTAGCTCGAGGAGAACAACGGCAAGAGGCCGTGGTAGAGGTCGTGGGAGGGCGTCCTCTAGAGGAAGAGGACGAGCACCTAGCCCATCCGATACTAGGGCGGTGACTCCTCCACCGATCAAGAGGTGATAAGAGAAGGGGAGGATGGGGTGAATGAGCAAGTGCAGAATGAGGAAATGCCACCTCAACCTACCCCGGATATGATCAATCGTGTTCTCGCTTATCTTAGCGGGTTATCCGATCACGGTCAGGCACCTCCAGGGGTTTTCGCACCAACACCTCCGGTTTCAGAGGTACGACACGCGGCTACTATGGCTCCCGCATGGATGCACCATTGGGAATGGGCACATTTCCACGTCGACCATCGGGCCTATTATGACAAACGATCAACATGAACTTTTCAAGAAGTTCTTGAAATTGAAACCTCCAGTCTTTAAGGGTGCGTAATCGAGAGGATGCTTACGATTTTCCTGGTTGATTGTCATGAGCTACTACACAAGATGGGTATAGTAGAGAGGTTTGGTGTCGAGTTCGTGAGCTATCGGTTTCAAGGAACGCCAAAATGTGGTGGCGTTCACATGTTGAGTGTCAACCAACCGAGGCACCACCTATGACTTGGGAATCATTCTCGAGTTTGTTCATGGAAAAGTATATCCCGGACCTTGAGGGATAGGAAGAGGGATGAGTTCTTGAGTCCGGAGCAAGGTAGAATGACGGTTAATGCATACGAGGCTAAATTTCGCACTATCCAGATCGCCACCCAACTCTGTTTGATCCACAAGAACGGATCCGCCGTTTTGTGAAGGGATTGAGAGGCGAGTGCGGATTTCAGCCTTGCGGATAGCGGCACGACAACATCCTTCCAAGAGGTGGTAGACTTTGTGATAGAGGTGGAAGGAGTGAAACCGGATGACTTCACCACCACGTCTACATTGAAGAGGTTTCAAGGGAGGTGAGTTTAATGGTTCTTATTCTAGAGGACGAACTCGGAGGTCACTCCAATCGACCAATACGCCTTCACTACAGGCGTAGTTGGGGGTCCACCTCGAGCAGTCAACACTTCTCCGAGAGGCCGATCGTGAACCCAGGAGAATGTTATGGGTGTGGAGAGATTGGACACATTAAGAGGTATTGTCCAAACCAGAGTTACGTAACCCCACCGCTAGAGGTAGGGGTGGTAATGGTAGAGGTCGTTATTCCGAGGGCGTGGTGGCGAGGTAATGGTGGTCACCAAACGGCAGAGGTGAAGGGCAAAGCGGAGCCACTACTACGCAACATGGTAGGGCAATGGACGGACAAACGATAGGGCCCATTGTTACGCTTTCCTGGGAGATCCGAAGCGAGGCGTCTGATCTTTGTTATCACAGGTAATCTTTTGGTTTGTGATTGCATGGCATCTATATTATTTGACCCTGGCTCCACGTTTTCATATGTATCTTCATCATTTGCTAATGGTCTAAATCTACATTTTGAATTACTTGATATGCCTATTCGTGTTTCTACTCAGGTGGGTGAGTCCGTGGTAGTTGAAAAAGTGTATAGGTCTTGTTTGGTGAATTTTGTGGGGAGCAACACTTACGTAGATTTGGTTATCTTAGAAATGGGTGATTTTGATGTAATTACGGGTATGACTTGGCTTTCCCGAATTTTGCAATTTTGGATTGTAATGCTAAAGCGGTGGCGTTAGCCAAGCCTGGGCGTATCCGTTAGTGTGGGAGGGCGACTACACTTCCAATCCGTGCGTATTATCTCCTTTCTTGGTGCTCGTAAGATGGTTAGTAAGGGTTGTTTAGCTTTCTTAGCACATCTTAGGGATGACACCATCCAAGTACCCTCAATCGAATCGGTTTGGTAGTTCGAGAATTTTTGGATGTGTTCCTGCAGATCTTCCTGGTATGCCACCGGATAGGGATATTGACTTCTGCATTGATCTTGAACCGGGTACTCGCCCCATTTCTATACCCCCTTATAGAATGGCTCCCGCGGAGTTAAGAGAGTTAAAGGCACAACTTCAAGAGTTATTGAACAAAGGCTTCATTAGACCAAGCGCATCCCCTTGGGGTGCTCCGGTTTTGTTTGTGAAGAAGAAGGATGGGAGTTTTCGGATGTGCATAGACTACAGACAACTAAACAAGGTAACCATAAAGAACAAGTATCCTCTTCCTCGCATTGATGACTTGTTCGATCAGTTACAAGGTGCTTGTGTCTTCTCTAAGATTGACTTGAGATCCGGTTATCATCAATTGAAAATACGAGCAATAGATGTGCCAAAGACTGCTTTTCGAACAAGGTATGGGCATTACGAATTTGTGGTGATGTCTTTTGGTCTTACGAATGCCCCTGCTGCGTTCATGAGCTTGATGAACGGGATTTTTAAGCCATATTTGGACCTCTTCGTAATCGTATTTATTGATGATATATTGGTATACTCGAAGAGCAAGAAGGAACATGAAGAACATTTGAGAATAGTATTGGAAATGTTGAGGGAGAAAAAGCTTTATGCCAAGTTCTCTAAGTGTGAGTTT
The DNA here is from genome assembly GCA_027789145.1 of Solanum arcanum. Taxonomy (NCBI): domain Eukaryota; kingdom Viridiplantae; phylum Streptophyta; class Magnoliopsida; order Solanales; family Solanaceae; genus Solanum; species Solanum arcanum. The sequence continues at coordinate 20,372,639 of CM050941.1, forward strand.
TGGCTAGATGCGGTGTCCTTCTTGGGGCACGTAGTTTCTAAGGATGGAGTGATGGTAGATCCATCTAAGATTGAGACAGTGAAGAATTGGGTAAGACCCACTAATGTATCAGAAATAAGGAGCTTTGTTGGGTTAGCTAGCTACTACCGCAGATTTGTCAAGGGATTCTCTTCTATTGCTTCCCAATTGACGAACTTGACTAAGCAGAATGTTCCATTTGTATGGTCAGATGAATGTGAGGAAAGCTTTCAGAAGCTTAAGACTTTGTTGACTACCGCACCAATTCTTACCTTGCCAATAGAGGGTAAAAACTTCATTGTTTATTGTGATGCATCCTATTCTGGGTTGGGTGCAGTGCTAATGCAAGAGAAGAGTGTAATTGCCTATGCTTCAAGGCAATTAAAGGTGCATGAACGTAACTACCCAACTCATGATTTGGAATTGGCCGCGGTAGTGTTTGCATTAAAGCAATGGAGACACTATTTATATGGGGTTAAGTGTGAGGTTTACACGGATCATCGTAGCCTTCAGTATGTCTTTACTCAGAAAGATTTGAACTTAAGACAGAGGAGATGGATGGAGTTACTAAAGGACTACGATATCACTATCTTGTATCATCCGGGAAAGGCGAATGTTGTAGCGGATGCTTTGAGTAGAAAGGCGGGAAGCATGGGAAGTCTAGCTCATTTGCAAGCTTCTAGGCGCCCATTGGCTAGAGAAGTGCAGATTTTGGCTAACGATTTGATGAGGTTAGAAGTAAATGAGAAGGGAGGATTGTTAGCTAGTGTGGAGTCGAGATCTTCTTTTCTTGGCAAGATTAAGGGAAAACAGTTTGATGATGAGAAACTAAGGCGAATCCGAGACAAAGTGTTGCAAGGAGAGGCTAAAGAAGCAACAATTGATGAGGAAGGTGTTTTGAGGATTAAGGGAAGGGTATGTGTACCCCGAGTTGATGAATTGATCAACACTATTCGGGCAGGCTCATAGCTCAAGGTATTCTATACATCCGGTGCAACCAAGATGTATCGTGACCTAAAGCAACACTTTTGGTGGAGTAGAATGAAGCGTGATATTGTTGACTTTATTGCCAAGTGTCCAAACTGTCAACAAGTGAAATATGAACACCAAAGGCCGGAGGAACACTTGAGAGAATGCCCATTCCTGAATGGAAGTGGGAGAGAATCGCAATGGACTTCGTGGTTGGTCTTCCAAAGACATTGGGTAAGTATGACTCCATTTGGGTGATTGTTGATAGGTTAACTAAGTCCGCTCATTTCATTCCAAAAGGTGACTTACAATGCGAGAGAAGTTAGCCAAGATCTATATCTCGTAAATCGCTCGATTGCATGGGGTTCCACTATCCATCATATCGGATAGAGTGCAGCTTACTTCTAAGTTTTGGAAAACATTGCATCTTTGAATTGGGTACTAGGTTGGACCTTAGCACGGCATTTCACCCTCGCACCGATGGTCACCTGAGCGAACGATTCAAGTGTTGGAGGATATGCTTCGTGCATGTGTGATAGAGTTTGGTGGCCATTGGGATAGCTTCTTACCTTTGGCGAGTTTTCATACAATAATAGCTATCACTCTAGTATCGACATGGCTCCATTTGAAGCCTTTGTATGGGAGGAGATGTAGGTTTCCCATTGGTTGGTTTGATGCATTTGAGGTTAGACCTTGGGGTACCAATCTTTTGAGGATTCGATGAAAGTGAAGTCTATTCAAGAAAAGCTTCTAGCGGCGCGCAAAGTAGACAAAAAGAATATGCAGATCGAAAGGTTAGAGACTTAGAGTTCATGGAGGGTGAACAAGTCTTGTTGAAAGTTTCACCAATGAAAGGGGTGATGCGGTTTGGCAAAAGAGGTAAGTTAAGTCCAAGGTATATTGGACCATTTGAAGTGCTTAGCGAATAGGGAGGTGGCTTATCAGTTAGCCTTGCCCCAGCTGTCCGAGTACATCCGGTATTCCATGTGTCCATGTTGAAGAGATACCATGGAGATGGAAACTACATCATCCGTTGGGATTCAGTTTTGTTGGATGAAAACTTGACTTATGAAGAGGAACCGGTTGCTATATTAGATAGAGAGGTTCGCAAGTTGAGGTCGAGAGAAATTGCATCCATCAAAGTTCAATGGAAGAATCGACCGGTTGAAGAGGCTACTTGGGAGAAGGAGGCAGATATGCAAGAAAAATACCCACATCTGTTTACAGATTCAGGTACTCCTTTTCGCCACTGTCTTTCTTCTTTTGATCGTTCGGGGACGAACGATGGGTAAATTGGTATCTATTGTAACGACCTGTTTAGTCGTTTTAGAGCAGCAGAACAAATTCTGGAAAAACTGGCTGAAACCACGGACCCAACGACGGACCGTCGCAGGCTCGACGGACCGTCGTGGGTGTTCCGTCCCATGACACTTAGAATTTTTAATTTGGGTACTGAAAATCGACTCTCACGAACTTCGTAGCGAAATGGCGTAACGGACCGTCACACCCACGACGAACCGTCGTGAGTCCCGTTGCAAAACACTTCAACCTTTGAGAAATTGGTACAAGAAAACGACTTTCTGACCGGCATGACGGAGGGGCCAGGACGGACCGTCACAGGTGACGGCCGTCATGCACCACTGAAATCGAGGAGGCGACGGCCATCGTGACGGACCGTCGCGAGTACGATGGCCCGTCACAGGCTGCACAATCCCAGGCAGTTTAGGATTTCTCCCCACGTTTTAAGGGTCGTTTTTGACTATTCTTTCCTTAATTATAAAGATTGAGGGTTTATATTAATAAGTCTAATTACTTAGGGGTTAAAAGAGGTAACCTTAAGTTAATTAGGGGGTTTTATTGTCCTCTTTTATTCTTAATTATACAATAATTAGGGTAAAGGAAAGAGGGTTTGAATAAAACAAAGAGAAAGAACAAGAGAGAAAAGGGAGAAACGAATTGAGAGAGCAGTCGATCAAAGGGAAAAAGGGTGTCAACGCTTGGAATTCTTGCTTGTTGATTTCAATTCTTCGGTGGAGGTAGGTTATGGTTTCTCTTACGATATTCGTAGTAAACTCTTAATAGTGAATGATATGTGTTGATAGCATTGTAAACCCTACTATGTGCTTAATTGTATGCTTGCATGAATATGATGTATATATATATATATATTTGTGATTATATGAGCATGATGAAGTTTTGAATCCCAAATCTTGAAAGAAACCCTAATTCACTTGTTAATGATGATGCCTTAGTATAAAAGAAGGCTTGATATATTATATAATGAGATTGATGATGCCTTAGTATGAAAGAAGGCTTGATGAATTAGGGGATCGGGTGCCACGTTCCGGTACTAGGATAGAATGAATATGAGGATCGGGTGCCACGTTCCGGTACCAGGATAGAATGAATATGAGGATCGGGTGCCATGTTCCGGTACCAGGATAGAATGAATATGAGGATCGGGTGCCACGTTCCGGTACCAGGATAGAATGAATATGAGGATCGGAGTGTCACGTTCCGACACCAGGATAGAATATGGATCGGGTGCCACGCCCGGTACCAGGATAGTATATGAGGATCGGAGTGCCACGTTAGGCACCAGGATAGAAATAGAGGAGCGGAGTGTCACGCATCGACACAAGAGGAAGAAAGATAATGAATCTTGAAAGATAATGAATATACTCAATCTAATGAACTTAATTCCCAAATGAGTATGGTATTGAGGCTTGAGTCCTCATGTGTGAACTCGGTTGTAGTTATTGATGAATTTATGTTGTTATTGCTACACGTTGAGTATTGTAGTTGATTTACATCATTATTGATATATACTGTTCCTATTTTGAGTTGGCCGATGATATCTACTCGAGACTTGTGGTTGTACTTGACCCCTACTTTTATGTTTTCTCCTTTGTTATTTGTGCAATGCAAAGAAACGCCCGTCAACTTCAACTCAACAAAGAGATCTAGCCGCCTTCACTTCATCGGAAATTCGGGGTGAGCTAATGCGTTTAGCTTGGACTGGGTCTTCTTCTTCAAGTCTTGATGCCTTGAACTTCCGGCATGGACTAGCTAGTATTTGTTTTAGCTTCTTAGACATTCCTAGTTTAGTAATTTGAGATAGATGTTCTTGTGATGATGACTTCCAGATTTTGGGGATATTAATAATAGTTTTGAATTGTTTTATTAATGAGTTAAGTCTTCCGCATTATTTTCTGTTGTTATATATTGAAATGTTAAGGGTTAAATGGGTTGGTTCGCTCACATAGGAGGGTAGATGTGGGTGCCAGTCGCGGCCCCGATTTGGGTCGTGACAACAGGATATGAGGCATGCAAATATTGAGGAGGAGCGTTTTCGTAATATATTGTCATGGGTTGGGGAGATATAGGGGGTGGAGCTGAGGGATGTTGAGGGTATGGGGTGTGAGGGTATGATGATGGTGGTGGGTTTATTGTCTTGTGCCTCAAAGGGGTCTTAGTTCCATGAGCCATCATTACAGAACCTGTTTTTTTTCGACTTTCTGTCATTCCACCAGATTGCAGAGCCTTGTTGGTTGCTTGTAAAGCCTCCAAGTTGATATGCCTTCTTCAATTCTTTCCCCTAGTTTGATGATTTCAGCGAAACTCTTTTCAGCCACCAGCATCATTCGATCATAGTATTGTGGTTCTTGGGCACAGATGAAATAGTCTTTCATTTGAGATTTCTCCATAGGGGATCTGGCCCTCGCCGCTTCAGACCTCCATCTTATGGCATATTCTCTGAAGGATTCACTTGGTTTCTTCTTAAAATTTTGAATGTAAAACCAATCAGGTGCATTTTCAATATTAAAACCAAACCTATTCATGAAATCAGTTGCCATATCAACCCATTTTATCCATTTCCGTGAGTCTTGCTCAATGTACCATGATAGGGCCTCCCCAGTAAGACTCCTCATAAAAAACTTCATCAGTATCCTCTCATCTCTGCCCACCCCTACAAGTTTGTCACAATACATTCGTAGGTGGGCTTTGGGATCCCCAATGCCATTGAACATCTCAAATTTCAGAAGCTTGTATCCTTCGGGCAGTTCTACATCAGGGTGCATGCACAGATCCTCATAGCTCAATCCTCCCAACTTCTTGTTTCCTTCAACATGTTGTACCCTGTTGGTCAAGTTGTCTAATCTCTCAGTCAGGTTTTTTATTAGGATGTCTTTTTGATAGGACTCTGATTCATGGAGGTCATGGGTCAGAGGGGCAATTTCCACATATATTGGATTGAGGTTGTTGTTTCTAAGAGTGTATGGGATATTTGCGTTTGGGGTTGTTTCTTGGAAGGTTGGTTTGGTTTGTTGGTAATAGTGGTGAAATGGAACTTTGGTATTTTGGGCGTGGGGTGGTTGAAAGGTATTTGGACGAGTGGGTTCAGGTGGGGATATATGGATTGGAGGATTGTTTGGCATGGCTGTTTGGTTAGAAGGATTGTCTATGTTTTCTTGGGTTCCAAGAGAGATAGACAACTTGGCCAAATCACGCATGTGGTCTACCTCTTCTTCCAATTGTGAAATCTTGCGCTCAAGTCTTAGGACAAGATTATTTTGAAGTTGTCCTCCCTCAGAAGCTTCTACCCTTTCATTGGTACTGTTGTCGTCAACCATTTTACCTTTGTCTTTGGAGCTTGTTCTTTGAGAAGAAGGAGAAGGGGGGGGTCCCTTTTGATCGTGTATGTGCCAAGATGAAGGACAGATCAACCTTGGGAAATGGGAAAATAATAGAATCAACAGAAAAGAGTTAGGGGTTAGGATAATATCATAATATCAACACGTTGTTTTTGAGATAAACGCCCTAAATGCACGGAACCTCGTTGAGCCAGAGGTAGGACTAAGCGACACATAAGTGATGCATAATAATTAATTCAAGCCTTATTTGCCAATTTGGAGTTTAGAGTTAGACAATAAAACGACTTTCAATTATTGAAATAATTTCTATTTATTACATCAATCTAGAGATAACTAAAAGGATAGGGATAACATATGGGGAATAAAGAGAAATAAGTAAAAAACTTTAATTATGTTGCTTTCCAATGTTAGGCACAATATGCTTCCTCAAAACTGGGGTAATGTCATAATCGGTGTTGAGGAGGTTGCGAGCCCATCTTCTCTCTTTTTCATCACCAAAACCAGGAAGACCTCCTTCGCTCAAATCTCTATGCTCTGCATCTTCTAAAAGCCATACGTAATATTCAGGTGTGCAGAAGGGTAGGTGCTCTTGAACATCGATAGTTATCACATTCTTCCATCTTCGCAGTATAGTGTTTACTTGCGGTAATTCTGACCCAAAGTCATATCCATAGTGGCTCATGTGGGATCGCAAAGGTATCATTTGGATCTGTCCGAATTGTCGAAGGACTCAAAGTGGTGCGTATGGTTGCACACCATTCAAACCTATAATCTCAATGAAGTAGTTCATTTCCTCTTATGATGGCACGTCGTGGCTTCAACCAATAATACTTCCATTGGATTTCAACGGCTGAGCACTCCTTTAGGTATGTGAACCAGTCCTCCGTTCCCACAGGGGAGATAAAATATTTCATCCTTAGGTGATGGTTGATAATTTTGTTCCCCATAGTCCCTCTAACAATGTCTATTTTATTAGCTCTTTGGTAGAAATGTTCGACGGCCCAAAGTTGCAGCAGAAAGTTGCACCCCTCAAAGTATCTTTTGCCTTTGGTGCATGCAGTCAAAGCTCTTAGAATTTCTGCAAGTATCATGGGGACCAAGGTCTTCCCACCTCAAGCCAACATACGAACCACGTAACACAAGTCGGTGTGGATCTTTCCTCTTTCTCTAGGAAAAACCAATGAGCCTAATATGGCGACGGCGAATGCATTAAGACGATATCTTTCCCATTTTGCAGAAGAGCAAGCAAATTCTCTATGAAAGTTTTGATGACCTTCCTCATCCCCAAAGCGTGAATATAAGAACTCTAAAGAAATCCAACCTTCTTTCAGACAGAGTAGACTTGGATTATGACACATGCCCATTTGCTTCAGAATAGATCTTGGACTTGGCTTGTGCGGAACAATCATTTCCAGCTCTTTGTATGCGAGAACCATGAATCCTCAAACCTCTTCGATTGTTGGGGTTAGCTCAAAATCCTTGAATTTGAAGACTAACCTCTCAGTATCCCAAAATTTCAACAATGCCTTGATTAAGTGACGATCTGACTCTACGGAGATCAAAGTAGTGAGGCCGCCTAACAGTTCATTTGCTTCTAACTCTCAATTTTTTTTGAATATCTTTCCACCAAGTCTTCAAAATGGGATTAACTTTGACCACCATTTGCGTGTTGGGAAAGTGAGGGTGAGCCATGACTCTGCAAACAAAGTAACAAACCACTTCTAAACTCCATTTTGACAATGTTGTCTTGATTTAATTATTATGATCACGTTGACACATAAATATGAAATTTGTCTAAGGGTGTTGGGGCCCTTTTGACGAGAGAGTGGCTACTAATTATGTGGATTGACACCAAGGTTCAAACCACCTAGGGCTTATGCAGCATGTATGACTTAACCAGGACTTCTAAGAGTTGGCTTGACACAGACATGAAAGGGATTCAATGCGAGAGGCCCGTGGCTTCGCGGTAGTAAAACTATCCGTTACGTCCACGCATATGCCGAATCTCTATAATGGGTATTTGAATAGGATCGGAGTAGTTGTGAGAGGTGCAAAGGCACAACATCACGAGAACAAAATAAAAAAAAGGAAGAGGGTCCCAATTGGGGGAAGTATGAGCGGGATGCCAATTATCAAAACAATAAACATTTAGCATTTAAATTGGAAAGCGGTAACATATAGGCAGTTTATAAACAATAAATAGATAAATAAGCATGAATAAAGGAAATTAAACATATAAAAATATAAAAACTACGCAAATAAAGAAAGAGGGTATGGGATTAAACATGTAATTAAGCAAATAAGGGAAAAGAGAAGATGTGAAACATGGTAATAAACAATTAAGGAAAAGGGAAAGGGATGGAACATGGAGAGAAAACAGTAAATAAGGCAACAAAATAAGCTAAACATGGTAAACACCTAACAAATAATGAAATGACAAAAATAAAGTAAAGCCCACATAAATAAGCAATTAACACGTAATGGTAAGAACCTAATATCCCCAGTGGAGTTGCCATTCTGTCGCGCCCCATTTTCGCAGAAAACGGGTTTTGTGCACGACCTAACAACTCTTTTGGGATTTCCATTTTGGAGTCTCCACCTAATGAATTAAGGCGCGTTAGGGCACCTATCTAACCTAACTAAGTCTAACTAAGATCAACGAGCCAGAGATTAGGATAAGGGTTCAAATTACCTCAAGGGGAAGGTGTTAGGCATCCCTTGAGGTCCACAAGTGTGGGTCCCAGCCGTATCTTATGCAATCTATGTGGGGGTTACAATTAGCAATCAAAAGTCACTTCATTTATTAATTTATTTAATCTTGGTAAGTGAAATAAAATAATTAATAATATTTTATTATTTTTTATTAATTTGAGCATGCAAGGCTAGGTGATAGCAATAAACAATCAAGTTTTATTTTTACTTAAGCATACGAGACTAAGTTATAAACAAAATTTGTAAATATTAAGCAATTAATATGTGCGAAAATAAAGTTTTGAAAATTGAGCAAGTTATGAATATGAATTTGTTATTTTTTTAAAAAATGTTTGTTTCTTTATAGGGATGATGTCACGATATTGTTGATCGCGCTCCTCCACCATAGAAACAATTTTGATTTGAGGTCGGTCTAAAAATAGTTTATGTTTTGAAAATGATTTAAAAGATTTAGTTTGCATATAAGCACATAAACATTTACATATAAATACACATAATTTCTTTTAAAATTCATGGGTAGGTGGTACTTCCGGGGACGCATCGGGTTTTAAAATTGGAACTATACCTCGTAGTTCCTTTGACTTTCCCACTAACGATAGGTTAGGAGATAGTGCTTATAATTTATTTCAAAAACTAAACAATGTCATAATCAATCCAAACTTTTAAAGGAAGATTGAATAATGACTCTTAAGAAAATTATGTTGCAAAACTTTGTAAGTAAGAAAAAAAACTAGTACAACATTAAGGTGGTAAGTTTATTAAATGCAAAGGTTTGAGGTATATTTTAAAAGCTAAGTAGTTTGCTAAGTGCATGAAATGATTCTAGTAATTATTTTAAGAAAACGACATATTGCATCATGAGTGCAAAAATCATATAAAAAGGACAAATATTAATTAATTTTAGGGGGAGAGCACAAATATGCACAACAATTTTTTTTTATGGATATGCTAAAAGCTTAAGCCTATAGACATGATTTCTAGGTGTTCAAAAAACAGAGTAACACATATATGCATGATTTTGTAATCTAAATGATATGAACAGTTTAATCCTTAAGCATGGTTTCTACGTGACAAGACAATGCTAAAAAGTTATAACATTTTTTAAAACACCTAATCAGCCTACTAAATCATTACGATTTGATTTTAACATTCAAAAATTAATGGAATCTAGTTATTATTTTTTATTTTTTTAGACTTATTAACAAAAGCGTCAAGCAAATTGAAAAATTGGTTAGATTATAACACCTACAAACAATAATTCTAGGTGGTTAAAGATAAACCTATAGGCATGATTTCTTAAAAAAAAATTAACATGAACAAGTAGCATGTAAATCCCCCTCCCCTAGACGATCCCCCAAATAAATTTATATATATGATCTTTAGAGTTACAAATCTTACAACATTGGATTAAATAAAATAAGAAATAAAAAATATAGATTCAAATAAGCAAATAAATCTTTCTTCATGGTTAATCTTCAACTTGAACTTCAAGTTTGAAACCGGTTAAGTTGATTAGGAATGGTAGCAATGAAAAAAACAAGTTGATCCAACCTTTACTCGAACAAAAGCAAAATAGCAACGTAGCAAAGAAGAGCACTTGAATGTTTACCGAAATCTTAATGTATTTAGAGTAGCAAGAGAGCAATGAGAGAATGAAGAGTGATGAGAAAACTTGTGATTGAGAGTGAATGATTGTATGAGTTGATGAAATAATGAAGGGAGGGGGTCTTATTTATTTAGCAAAGAGAGGGAAACAAAATAAGGAAAAGAAATATTTTAAGGAATCAATTAAATATACTATTTTCCTTATTATAAAAGAGGACCAAAAATCAGAAAATTTTAAAATATTTCATTACCAATATAAACAAGTAAGAATAAATTAATAGAGTAATATTTTTTCACAAATAAAGAAAAATTTAAAATCACAAAATATTTTAATTTATTTTCAGTTCAATCAAATATAGCTTTTCCTAAAATAAAACAAGTAAGAATCAATTCAACTTGAATTAAGCCAATTACGATCAATTAACAATAGCCAACAAATAATGAGGAAAACTTGTCTTACAAAGAGACACAAAATCGTTTCAAATTAGCACAAAACCATAAAATCACCTTAGTATTGATTAATCAATATTATGCAAATCAGACAAGCAAGAAACTTTAATTTTGCTACCATAGATAAAGAGAATTTAAAAGTAACGGGATCACTAAACAGATAGGAGCACGAGCTAGTGGATTGCTTGTACTTAACAAAGGAATAATCAATAGCCAGCAAACCAACCCACTTATGCCTTTTCTTGCCAAACCAATTTCGATACAGTGTATGCAAACGGGTCATAATTATTCAGAACTATTACGACAAACTAGAATCAAATCAGAATATCATAGCACATGCCTTCTTAACACAAAAAAATCAAGGAATAATTCACTAGATTAGCAGAACAAACCAGCAATTCAGTTGTAATTTTAAAATACTTTATCAACAAAATTATGGCAAGTATAATGAACAAAGTTAAATTATTGACAAGAATATATAAATTATAAGATGAACAAACAGAATAGTAATAGAATGAAGAATATACTGCGATGAATCTGTTGAGACCCGTCTACAAATGACCTCCAAAACTTTGAACTACGCCGGAGTTTATTGTCGCAGTTGTTGGAGCTCACCGGTTGCCGCTGGGAGAAAAGGGAAGAAGAAGAGATGGGACGAGGGAGAGAAGAGGAGGCATCGCCTGCTGCTGCTGGTTGTTGCGGCTCAGGCTGGTCCTCGCGTGTTTCTCCTCCGCCGGAGTTGCTGGTAGGGTTCGCCGGATACGAGAAGAGAGACAACAGCGTTGTCCGGCTCAGGTTGGCTGCTGGCGGTTGTCTCCGGTTGCAACGCTGCTTCGCTGCTCTCTCTCACTAGTCGCTGCTGGTTGGAGCTGCATGGCACGCTAGAGAGGAGAAAAGGAAGAGAAGAGCAAGGGGGAGGCAATGAGGAGGGACGGCGGCTGGGAAGAGAGGGTGGGGCGTCGTCACCTCTGTTCGCTGGAAAATTGGAGGGGAGAGGGGCGCCTGATTTTTTGGAGAGCAGAGGAAGAGAATGAGTGAATTTTAGGTTTTAGGGTCTTTTGGTGTTGAAGAAAGAGAATGGGAGATTTAATCACAACCGTTGGTTTAATAAGAGATGAAGGGCGATGATTCGATTAATAAAATAGAAGGGTGAGATTAAGAGATGAGATGTATTGAATCAGATTGAATAGAATACGGAATGGCTACAATTGCAATTAAAATGGCTAGAATTGAAATGAAAGAGGGGCTATGATTGTAATAAAAATTTAATTAGAGTAGCTAGAATTGAAAGAAATTATAATAAAATAGGCTAGAATTTAAATAATTTTAAGGAAATGTAGGAATTACTATTTAATTAAAATACTACATATGTTAAATATTTTTTGTATAATTGAAAATCATTCAAGTTTTAAAACATTTGAAATAATTTTAAAATGTTTTAGTAATATTTACGATAATTTTATAAAGTAAAACATACTAAAATATATATTTTTCAAGCAAAGTCGATTAAAATTATAACTTTTATTACGTATTTAATCGAATAGTATTCCTAAAAATGGTTAAAGGTCGGTCAAAATTGGGTGTCAACATTCTCTATTTCATTATATCGATATATTATCAGATCTATCGGAGTTTGACGTTATCCTTCAAGAAGTTAAGCCAAAGACTATCAAGGCTTGCACAACATCTCAAAGCAGATACACTTCTTATCACTTCTTGTCATTTATTTAGAACTCATTATTGGTCATACTTTATCTGCCACGACCTAAAACGAGCCGCGAGTGGCACCCACGCTTATCCTACTATGTGAGCGAACCAACCAATCTAAACCCCAACATTTCAAACATAATAAACATATAAATAATGCGGAAGACTTAAAACTCATAAACGAAATCAATAATTAACTTCAAAAACTCAAACTTATCATTATCCCCAAAATCTGGAAGTCATCATCACAAGAACATCTATCCTCAAATTACTAATTCTAAGAGTATCTAGAAAGCTAGAATTAATAAAAAGCTAGTTCATGCCGGAACTTCAAGGCATCAAGACATGAAGAAGAAGATCCAGTCCAAGCTAGAAACGTTAGCTCACCCTGAAATCCTGTGTAATGAAGACTGGCTAGAGTTGCGGTTGAGTTGAAGAACGGCGATGCGTTATTTGTACTCCACAAATAACAAAGAAAGAAACATACAAGTAGGGGTCAGTACAAACACAAGTACTGAGTAGATATCATCGGCCAACTCAAAATAGAAAACATTATATATCAGATAATATCATAAAATCAACTACAATACTCAACATGCGGCATTTACAAATACCATAACCCTTGGTCACAACACCAAGCATATCAATGAGGACTCACGCCTCCCCATCATACTCATTTTCGAATTAGGTTCATTAAATTGAGTATATTAACATCTTTCAAGATTCATTATCTTTATTTCTCTCGTGTCGGTACGTGACACTCCGCTCCATATACTATCCTGGTGCCGAAACGCGACACTCCGATCCTCATATACTATCCTGGTACCAGAACGTGGCACCCGATCCATATACTATCCTGGTGTCGGAACGTGACACTCCGATCCTCATATACTATCCTGGTACCGAAACGTGGCACCCGATCCATATACTATCCTGGTGTCAGAACGTGACACTCCGATCCTCATCATACTATCCTGGTACCGGAACGTGACACCCGATCCTCATCATACTATCCTAGTACCGGAACGTGGCACCCGATCCCCTAATCTTACTACTTTCGTTCATCAAGCCTTCTTTTATACCAAGGCATCATCATTAACAAAGTAGATTAGGGTTTTTTTCAAGATTTAGGATTCAATAGCTTCATCATGCTTATTTTATCACAATTATATAATCACATTCATGCAAGCATACAATTAAGCATATAGAAGGGTTTACAACACTACCCAATACATATCATTCGTTATTAAGAGTTTACTACGAATAGCATAAACCATAACCTACCTCCACCGAAGAATTCGTGATCAAGAATCTACTTTTCAATGCTTTGCTTTTCTCTTCGTTCTCTCCTCTTGATCGATCGTTTCTCCCTCTCTCTGTTCTTTCTATTTTTCTTATTTAAACCTATTTTCTTTTATCCTAATTAGCATATAATTAAGTATAAAAGATGACAAAAGTAACCCACTAATTAATTCAAGGTTATCTCCTTTAACCCCAAGTAATTGAATTATTAACATTCAACCACTAACTTTATTATTATAAGCAGGAATAGTCCAAAATGCCCCTTAAAATATTTAACAGAAATCCTACCCAGTCAGGGTTACATAGCCTGTGACGGGCCGTCGTGCCTGTGACGGTCCGTCCTGCTGAGTCGTCACAGAGTTCAGAGACTCACTTTTTATTTAAGACCCTGTGACGGTCCGTCGTGCCTAGGACGGTCCGTCCTGCCATTTCGTCGCGAAGTTCAGAGAGTCGATCTCAATACCCAAATTTCAGTATTCTAAGTGTTTTGGAACGAGACACCCTCGACGGTCCGTCGTGCCCACGACGGTCCATCGTGGGATCCGTTGACTCAGACAGTTATTACCAGAAAATACTCTACTGCTCAAAACGACTAAAAAGGTCGTTACATTATCTATTTATAAGTTAACATTCTATCTAAAATTTGCAGATATGATCGATCGCGTCTTGATTACATTTATCATGCTATCATCTAGCGCAACGAAGACCCTAGCAATTCTTTTCTACTCACACTAACCTTGCTCAAAGGCTGATAACCTCACTCTATCATGCTCTTCCCGCTTCTATGTCATGCTCTTTTAGCCTCTCTATCTCTCTCTTCTCGCTGCGCTAATTTTATCCCTTCAAGCCGACATCGTTCCCTACGAATACCTTAGCGCTCTTTCAACTTTTAAGAGTTTCATTTGCTCTTGAATCTTGAACTACACACGACGTGATTCTCGTATAACCAGAGATATGTAGTTGAGTTAATACCAAAGTCTCGGTCGTATCCTTTTTCAACTCTATATCGTTTCAATAGATCCAACTGACATCTCTCATCGGTCGGAGAAAATCGGCTACTAAGTCAACATTGGTTGCCTGACAATTCATTCTTCATTCTCAATCAACCAAGGGGAAGCTGTTGACACCCAATTTTGACCGACCTTTAACCATTTTAAGGAATACTATTCGATTAAATACATATTTTAAAATTTATTTAAAGTTTATAATTTTAGTCGATTTTTCTTGAAAATTATATATTTTAGTATGTTTTATTTTATAAAATTATCGTAAAAATTTTAAAAATATTTTACATATTAATGAATTTCAAATGTTTTAAAATTTAAATGATTTTCAATTATACATTTTTTAAATATATGTAGTATTTATAATAAATAGTAATTCATACACTTTCCTTAAAACTATTTAATTTCTAGCCTAGTCTATTCTAATTTCTTCCAATTCTAGCCACTCCAATTCAAATTCTATTACAATCATAGCCACTCTTCCATTTCAATTCTATCCAATTTAATTGCAATTTTAGCCATTTCATATCTTTTCTCATCTAATATTAAGACTTCATCTCATCCATCCATCTTAATAATAAATTCTAGATCTAATCCCAGTCCTTTATATCAAATTAGATCAATGGTTGGATCAAATCATTCTTTTAAACTATAAAATAACTAAACCTAAATATTTTCCCATTCCCCTCCCTCTCTTCTCAAAAATCAGCCCTCCCTCCTCTCCAATTTTTCCGGCGAACGCCAGAGGTGGCGATAATTCTCTTAATTATATGTTTATAATTTTTTTTACCATGCATAGGTGATAACTCAATGCTTCAAAATACTGAACTACTGCATTCTGGCGGCTCATTCCATTAATGCTTGTCCTAATTAATTTTCATTTTCTATTTATTTATGAAAATCTTCTAATTAATATAAGGTAAACATTAGAGTAAGGTGATTAGTTTTATATGCTTGCCATTGCTTGCTTTATTATGACAACTTCAGAGTATTTCCTTGTCATATTTAGCTGCGCATATTTGGTAAAATAATTTAATAATAAAATCTTATGATATTGACTCTTCTTTATTTTCGGAAAGTATATTGTTCTTCCTAATTTTATTGTTACTTATTTATATTTGATAATAAGATCTGTATAAATCTAATTTTGGCTCCTTTAAAATAAGGAAAATAATTAATTGATCCCTTTTTTTATTCGGGAATGGATTAATTTCATACTTGTTTACATTATATGGTTTGTTTTGGCTCTTCTTTATTTTACGGTAAAAGAATATCGTCTTCCTAACTTTATTCTTAATTATTTATTTTTGGTAATGGTATTTTTTTTTAAATTTTCTAATTTTCACTCCTTTGAAATAAAGAAAATAATATTAATTGATCTATTTTTTTTCTTATTTGTAAGTTTATTGATTTCTTACTTGCTTATTTATGGTAGAATAATATTTTCTGATTTTGGCTTCTTTTTATTTAAGGAAAATATATATTACTCTTCCTAACTGTTCTTACTTGCTTATATTTGGTAATGATATTTTTAAATTTTGGCTGATTTGAATCTCCTTTTTGAATAAGGAAGATAGTATATTTATTTAATTCCTTAATTTATTATTTTTCTTATTTTGCTTCCTCCTCTTTGCTATATAAGTAGACCCTTCTCTCATTCATTGACAAAAAAATTCACATCTTTGAGAAAAACTAACATGCTCCCAACTAACACTAAGTCTTGCTATAATTTCTCTCATTCTCTCATTGCTCATACACAAATTCAGTCTCTCAACTCATCACTCATTCTTATAATACAAGTTGATAATCTTTTCTGCAAAATTGGTTAATCCTCTTTATTAATTTTGATTTGATTTTTTTATTTGTGTGTTGAGAAACGAAATAACAAGAAAGCATCCAAGTTAGTTTCATTATCCTGTTACGTTTGATAATATAACTATGGTTATTCTTTATATCTTTTTTTGTGTTATTTACATATATGTGAGAGTAATTTGCTACTATAAGTCTACTATATTACAAATATTTTCTCATCGTATATGGTTTACATTGCCTCTTCTACTAGATTTTGAACTTGTAGTTCAAGATGTTGAAGATTTGCCTAGAAGAAATTGTGGACGAAGCCTCGTTCATTTTATTGTTATATATGTTTATTCGTTCTTTATTTTTACTTGTAATGTTTGTATAACTCGTTAACTCTATATATATGAAATAAATTTGGGGAATCGTTCTTTATTTTTACTTGTCACTTTGTCGCAAAATCTTATTTGATTAATCAAGTTAGACTTAAAATCAAATATAATGATAAAAAGTTTTCATTGCTCGATCACTTATTTAATCTTGTCTATTTTAGTACTTGAAACTAATTTGGTATTAATATTAATTAATTGTCGTTCCACATATCCTTTAGGTTTTAATACTAATAAATAGAATCAACATCTTGTCATTAATTTGTTTTATATACATCTCGAATCCATGCCTATTGGATTGTACTAAATATTTTTTCATAAAAGGCACGTAAGTGTTCACCAATTTGGTTTGTCATTAGAAGTCATGCCATAGGATTTAACTAATAAAATCAAGTTCATTTAATTAGTCAAAATAATATTTTTTTTCAGTATGTTAAGTAATTGAAATCAATGTGCTTCACTTTTTTTTCAAATGTTAAATAATTTCTGCATTTATAATCTTCTTCTACCTGTATTAAAATTAATTCATAAACTATTCTCAACATGCCAAATCTACTTAAATTATCTGCTTGCATTAAATATTGCTATTTTCTGCATTTGAATATTCCCTTGTCACATAAATCAGTTTGGTAATTTTCTGCACATTCACTTAGATTTTGCAACTTTAAATGCTTGTTGCCCCAATTAACTTTATTAGTTTTTGTATTGTTTGGCTACTTAAAAAAAATGAATGAATTTTTAGCATATTACAATATTAATTGTCAAATCAAATCTGTCCTTCACTAATCTCCATGATAAAAATGTTTTTTTGCATGTGATCAATTTGCTACTGTCCGTAAAAAATATTTTTGCATAAGTAATAAATTTATTGTCGTTCTTAAAATAATTTTTCGCCTTAAACAAAATAAAATCATTTTGCCTTGAATAAATATTTTCTGCCTTTTTAATTAAACCGACTACTATTTTAAAATATATATACATGTGGGATCACTTTTTTTTCTAATTAGAATAAAGAGAAAAAATGTTTTTATTAATTTCTGCTCACCTTAGATCAATTGAATATTGAAATTTGTATACATGTTATATTCGTATGCTCTCACAATTTTTTTTTCATTATAACTTTGTGTGCTCACACTTAGCATGAAGGCCTTTTCACAATTATATGTTGTTGCAAGCATTTCTAGTTAAAATTTAGAGGCCAAATTGAATCATACCATGCTAAAATGACTGTCTTGTTTGTCTTGTTTGTTTGACTTGGTGTCTAGGAGGGCCTTATATTCTATTTTGTCTAAACCCACCCTTTAAGAGTCCAATGCCTCTTGGACAATCAAGTTGGGTTGATTAGGCACCTTTTAGGTACGAAATGCATGTGGTGGTAGGGTAGGGGTAGTTGGCCCTATGGAGATGATGGCATCGAATTAGACTTGAAAGACAAACCTTGGTTTTGTCTGTCCCTATACGGCAGCCTATCGAAAAATAAAAAGAAAAGTCGAGTGCTGATCCTAAAAGTCTCTTAGAGTCTCCCTTCCCTTTATCCCTTTATTTGTTTTGTTTAATTATATTTATTTTTTTGGGGTTGAAATAAATTTTTTTGCTTATTTATTTGCCTCTTTTCTATCCCCTAGCTTATATTTAAATTTTTATTTAATGTCCATTTATTGTTATCACTTAGTTTTGCATGCTTAAATAATTAATTAAAAAAATAATAAATTTATCTCTCAATTGTTTAATATTTTATAACCTATACTTGCATATTTAAATATTAATTAAATAATAATTTGATTTATTTGTTCGATTCGTTTATCACATAGTCTCGTATGTTAAAATAAATAAAAATAAACTTGATTGTTTATGTATTGATATCACCTAGTCTTGCATGTTTAAATTAATTAAAATAATAAAATGATCTTATTTGTTTCATATTTCTTATCACCTAGCAAGCATACTACTTAAATAAACTAATAAATGAAGTGATCATATTTGCTACTTGTAACCCCACATCGAGTGCATGAGATACGTCTGGGACCCACATTTGTGGACCTTGAGGGGTCTAACACCTTACTCTCGAGGTAATTTGAACTTTTACACTGATCTCTGACTCGTTGACCTTAGCTAGACTTAGTTAGGTTAGATAGGTGCCCTAACGCGCCTTAATTCGTTAGGTGGCGACTAAACTTAAAATTCCAAAAGAGTTGTTAGGTCGTGCATAAAACCCATTTTTGTAAAAATGGAACGCGACATTTTACATAGAGTAAGATGCAATATCAACCTCTTTAAGCTAGTGTAGACTTTTCTCTTTGGGTGCCTTGAGCTAGCCTTGATCCTATATATTTTATGTAGAGTAAAGATGCAATATCAACCTCTTTAGTAATTTATTATTACCCAACATATTGTATTTATATTAATATTGTACATATACATTATATTTTTGTTGTTGTTATATTCCTGGCTATCTTATATTGAACTACTAGAATATTTTCTGAGTGCAGAATTTCTGTCATCATTCTTGTACGATATAGTTATGGTTGCTGCTCAATCGGCCTATAATGCTTACTAATTATATGTATAGTTGTATTCATACTACATCTTTTGGTACAAATCTAGTTAGTATCACTCTTTAACTACATCTTTTGGTACAAATCTAGTTACTATCACACTTTTATTCTATGTAGGAAATTTTAATATTTGACGGATTTACTTTAGCTATTTTTAGGACTTCTAGCATTGTGACTAGATTATGATTTGGGGTGAAATATTGGTTAATTACCTATAGGTGGGTTCGGATAGATTTCCTCATGACATTGGGATTTGGATCACGATATCTATATAACATTTTTATCTTTTAAAATATCTATTTAATCATAAATAAAATAAATTATAGACATACAAATATTTAAAATTTATTTAGGATCATAAATTTCAAAAAAAAAAATTTATTTATAAATTATATGTAAAGTCAAATATTAATACATAAAATAATGAAGGAGTTAATAATTTTAAGTGTCGATTTCTGGGGGGCCTAAACAAGTAAGTGCTTTAGAAAGTAAAGTGAGATTGAAGAATATCTTTAATTTTACAAAAGTTTTTATTTGTCTTAAAAATACAAAAAATAGTATTCACAATAAAAACAATGTAGTATTTGCACACTAATTTTAAATAATTGAGAGTTATATTTATTGATATTTTTGACAAATACTAGTCCAATATTTTCCAACATTTGTTAAACAACCAAATGATAGTAGTCATAATTTTTGTTCTTTAATTTCCCATCACCATCAAAATCTCCAAATTTTGCCAACAACGAAAAAAAGAAGCTCATACAGTATTATTGTTCTACTAAATTTTTGGTTAGTATAATAAAC
Source organism: Solanum arcanum (assembly GCA_027789145.1). Taxonomy (NCBI): domain Eukaryota; kingdom Viridiplantae; phylum Streptophyta; class Magnoliopsida; order Solanales; family Solanaceae; genus Solanum; species Solanum arcanum. Next base: position 20,392,609 of record CM050941.1, read on the forward strand.
ATGAAATAAATAAATCACTATAATTATCATAAACATAAAGTTAAAGCCTGAAAGATGTACTAAACTTGTTCCAAAATCTTGGGTCCTTAGGAGGAGTTTCCATCATCTCCTTATTATCTCCTTTGATTTTCCCAAGAATTGGTTTGAGCAATTTCTTCATAACTTTGTGGAATTCATAACCACGGCGTCGATGGCGGCGGCAGAACGGCTGTTGATCGGCGGCAGCCATTAGTGGTGGCCTAGTAGTAGTAGTAGTACTCCTTCGGCTAGGCTCAGATAAACTCCTAGCAAGAATAGCTTGATTTAATTGTATTTCAAATGTAATTCTTTCATATTCATCAAGTAATGTACTTTTTTCATCTCCAAATTTTTTCATTACTTGTGATATTGTCTCCATTGAGCCCATCTTAATTATTCATATTATAAACTTCTTCAACTCCTTTATATATAATATATATGGCTAGCTAGGTAGCTTGATTAAACTTTAATTTCACATTCTTTCTCTTTTTCTTTCTTTTGTGCTGGCTTGATGGAAGCCGAGCTGAAAACTCAAAAGCTACGTTACTAGCTAGAAAAGAAAGAATAATTATCAACTTGTTATGTAAGTAAGAGGAATTGAAAAGACTAGTTATAAATTTGACTTATCGTCACATTTATCAAATACGTTTTTTTTTTTTTTGAATTTCTCTCACGGGAGCCCTTGACATTATTTATTTATCCGATTGGTTTAAAATAGAGAAAATAACACAAATAGTCTTTAACTATAAGAGTAGATTTAAAATAGTCACTTAATTATACATTTAACATATTTAGTCCTTTAACTGTTCAAGAACTTGTCAGCTTAGGTCTCTTAACTATACAATTATCAGTTTTAGTCCCTTAACTGAAAAGTTACTGATTTTGATCCTTTCAGTATTGAAAAACTTATCAGGTTTGGCCTTTGTCTCCATTTCTTTAATACAAATAGCTTAGGTTTATATTAAAAATAATATTCGTGAAATTAAATCTTTAACCAATTTTAAAAGTTTTTTCTCTATCCCCGCCCTTTCTTCTTCAAACTATTATTATAAAAAGAACAATAACATCTATGATTCAAAATTAAATCAATGAGAAAACAAGATATAAGTCCTAATTTTATTCAATAGAGGACAAAATTAAGCATATAATTGTTGTTAATGACTTGAAGTCGCACTTGATATTTTAATTAGTGTGGATTTTATTTAATTTACTCAATTTCTTTACGTAAGATAAAATGAATAGAATAACAAAACTAATATATTTAAAAATAATTTTAAAAAATTACAAATATACCATTTTATAAATTTCAATTTTTTAAAAAATTAAATAAATTCCGCTCAATGAAGTCGTTGGAGTACAAACTTTGAATTTAACGGGAAATATTCTTTTCTTTTATAATAAAGATTAACATGTTCAAGTCATTAGTAGCAATAAATATGCTTTATTTTATCCTCTGTTGAATAAAACTATTACTTCTATTTTTCTTTGCTCGTGAATTTTATTTTAAATCGTTAAGGTTAAGATTCGTTGCATAAGTTTAATTTGAAGAAAATGAAGCCAAGAAAGAGGAATTTCTAAAAGATTTAATTTCTCGAGATATGGGTTTCGTTAATATAAACCTAAGCTATTTATATTAAAAAATGAAAAAGACTAAATATGAAAAGTTTTTGAATACTTAAAGAACTAAATTGGTAATTTTATAGTTAAGGGACAAAAAAGGCAAATGTATAGTAAAAGGACCAAAGCTGACAAGTTTTTGAATAGTTAAAGGACTATATCCGTCAAGTGTATAGTTGAGGGACCATTTTAGACCTACTCCTACAGTTAAAAGAAACTATTTATACCATTTTTTTCTTTGAAAATATGTGGTGTTTGTTTATATTTTGTTTAAAAACAACTAGTATTTGATTAATACCCTTAATTGAATAAAGTTTCATATAATCAAAAAATTATCAAAAAGAGCTACATTTTTCCTAGCCGTTTATTAAAAATATGTTTACTTTTTAAGAATGAGTATTTTTTTTGGAAGGTGTACTCAGACTAAAGATATCATTTATTTTGAAATCGAAGAAGCACTGACAATGTTATAAAAGGGTGAAAGAATAGAAATGACATTCTAGTTGTAGGATTGCTCAAAAATGTCATTATTGTTATTGTTATTATTGTTTTATATAGCTTGTAATAATTTTTTATGATTTTTCATTTGGACCCTCGAATTAAGCCATGTTTCAATTGAAAATTTCAATTCCTAATAATTTAATGTTCCAATTACATACTTTCTGTTTGAATTTTGAATATTTTGCGTGTGCTTTTATTTATTTATTAGGTAGTTAAGTTAATCACATAAAATATGTCAGCAAGTTATACACATCAACCTCAAGTATAAACTATATGGGATTTTATGGACTGTTAAGTCAATTGCATACAATTAAAGGGAATAACATACTTTATTTAGTTAACTTAACTCTTAATAAACGAATAAGAACACGTTCAAAATAAATTTCAAAATAACTGACAATATTTAATTGAAATTATATATTAAAAATTGAGATGTTTAATTAAAATAAAATTCCGTTCGTACATGTAAATTGTTTGCTCTTACAAATTTACGGAATAATTATTACTCCTTCTATTTCATTTTATACGTCATTTTTTTTGCACTTGCATTAAGAAATGATGTAACTTTACCCTTCTATCCTTATTTAATATTTTGGGAACTCATGTTTTCAATCAATTAATCTAAATTAATTTAACTATGAACATGAACATTTACTTAACTTTTCTAAGTTAGATCAAATGTATATTTTCAAAGTCAACAACTCACAAAAGTAAAAAAAAAAGAACAATATGGTAATTTATACATTAATTTATGAAATAACAAATATTATGAACTAACTATTTATAAAGAAGAATGACATATAAAATGAGACGGAGGAAATACATTAACCCAATAAAAATATATTAAATATTATGTTAGAGACACAATGAGTACAACAAATAAAATTATGAGAATTATGATGACATGTTACTAAATTTGTTGTCAATCCAATCGATTACCATTCCTCAAGGAGTTTAACTTTGTTAAGATCATGTATTTTATATTCTGTTAAATTACTACAATTAGGACTTGAGTTTCATTCTTCAGTTAGTTATTTTGTTATTCTTTCTAGTTAGTTAGATTCTCATTCTATTAGATGAGTTTAGCCTGTATAAATGTACAAAGATCAGCTCAATGATATATTCAGTTTTCATTTTGCACAAATTCAGCTTCACTCGTGGTTCTTCTCTATCAAAGCTCGAAGCTCCTTCCATGGATTTCTTAGACAATATTGATTAGGAAGTCATCATTTCCACATGGTATCAGATCATTGGATTCTTCTTCCGTGTTGATTCATTATTTTTCTGCTTTGATTCAATATTGTGGTTCAATTCTTCCGTTTTGATTTTTCTCCTTTTGATTCTCGATTTGTGATTTCGCAATTGTCGTTTTTAACCAATTCTCAATCTGATATTTCCCATTTTTTGGGATCTCAAACTTTGGTTCTCACTTCTTCTTCTTATTACTGGTTATTGATTCATGGCGATTGGTACAGATCAATCAACCTTGATTGCTGAGACTCAACAAACACAAAACCATGATTCCAATAATGCCCTATATGTGCATCCTTTAGAGAATGCCGGGTCATCAATCAAGTCGTTTTTGATGGTACTGGATATCGATCATGGCGACGAAGAATTCTCAGAGCACTTCTGGTGAAGAACAAGACAGGTTTCATCAATGGCAAGATTAAGAAACTAGTTCTTACTTCGCCTATGTATGATCAATGGGAGGCGGTGTGACAATATGGTAACCTCCTGGATTCTTAATTCTTTGTCGAAAGATCTACCTGACAGCCTACAATATGTAAATAATGGAATGGAATTATGGGGGAATTAGAAGATCGATATGACCAAGCAAATGGTGCGAAATGGTATCGAATTCAACAGGAACTTAGCAGTCTTACTCTAGGGAACCTTGATGTTACAGGTTATTACACCAACATCAAAAGGTTGTGGGAGTAATTGTCTACTTTGGATGTCACCACACAGTGCACTTGCTCATGCACCTGTGGGGGTAAGAATAAACTGCACAAGGTAGAACAAGATCAACGCCTCATTCAGTTCTTAATGGGCCTAAATGAAGTTTACACATTTGTGCGAGGAAGCATTTTGATGATGAATCCTCTACCCACCATGGCGCAAACTTTCTCCATCTTAGTTAAGGAAGAAAAACAAAGAGAAGTCAAACCTCACTCTCGAGATCATCTAGACTCTACCTCACTAAGTGTATCTGCAAGCAGCAGCTCAGGTTCCAGGCATTCTAATGCAGACAACAACACTAGTACTTTCAGAAAAAATTATAATTCAAATAGAAGAGGGGGTAAAGGTGTGTACAAACCAAATAATCCTACCAACAATTCATCTTCTGGTTACTATGCAGGTTCATCTAGTAATTCGAGATACTTTTTATCGAAATATGGACAAACGGAAGTTTAGCTCTGAAAGAAGCACTTCATGACGCATCCCGAGAGAAGTGAGAATCCTTAAAAAATGAACATTATATGTAATCCATCCTTTAGTTCCAACTAGAGTATAGCCGGAAGGAGCTCTTTTTGTATTGAAAGTGTTTTGGAGTGCCATTGCCAAGATCTAGTGTAATTCCCTTTCCCCGGGAGCCAGTCCCAGTAGTGCTAGTATCAATAGGAAGATCTCACTTCTGTTTACTCAAACGCCTCTTTCTTATCGAAGACTCTGGCAGCTGGAACTCATCGGCAGCGACTCTTACGAGGCTTCTTCCTTAGCAAAGAGAAAGTAAGAATTTGAGATTTATCCCTCTAACTCAAGAAAAAGAGCTGCAACTATTTCCTGAGATGAATTAGCGGATCATAGGGCTAAGTCGAAGCATGCCTGAACCTTCTTCGTCGAGATACCTTCTCCTACCCTATAAAGTAAGGGAGACTGACACGGGCTCCGGGGCATTACTACCACGGCTACAAAATTCATTCAGTATATATCCACCAAATTACAATAAGTCAAATTTGTTTTGTGACTATGGTAAGAAATCAGGCCACATTGAGGAAAAATGTTATAGGCTACATGGTTTTACTCAAGATTTCAAGTTTACTAAGGAAAAAATTCAGGATCTGCAGCAAATGTTCATGGAAATTCATGAAGTTCAATTATTTGAGAAGTATGAGGAACAAGAGAACAATTTGACTCATAGTCTTACACATGACCGGTATAATCAGTTGCTCAGTTTGTTGGGAAACATTCATGTTCGTGAAGAAGCCACTAGTGCTGGACACAAGGATTCTGCAGACAGTCTTGCACATGGACAAGGAGCTGTGAACCTTGCAGGTATCTTAGCTTGTCATTCCTCTATAACTGAATTTTTTAAAATGTCCTGTAAATGTGTTGTATCACCTGTTGCCTCATGGATTATAGACTCAGGAGCCACAAACCACATGACATATAATAAAGCCTTACTTACTAGAATAAGACCCCTAGCCTATCCATTCGTAGTTGCACTGCCTAATGGATATAAAGTGAAAGTGACTGAAATTGGTGATGCCTATCTAAATTCAACATTGACTCTATATCAAGTGCTTGTAGTACCTAGTTTTAAATTCAATTTGATTTCTGTCCAGTGTTCGACTTCACAACTCAAAGCTATGGAGATTGGTTTTTTTCGAAGGATGGCCTATACTTCACTTGTTCAAGTTGTCCAAACTGCAGGACTTTATCTGGTCTTTCTTTACTTGTTTCAAATCCATCTTTTTTCTGTTTCACAACCTGTATCACATAGGAGAGTTCTTTTCTCTTGTACTTCTTGTGTAAAATCCTTTCATGAGAATAATAAAGACATTGCTGGAATCCACAACAATATGTTATTAATTTGTGTCCTGTTAGTTCTCATAAGTCATGTATGTCTCATGGAAATGTGGATCATTTGTGGCATGCAAGGCTAGGCGATGTACCTTTTGAAAAAATGAAGGCTATCTCCACTATACCTGTTTCTTTTGCCACAAAACAGCCTTTGACCTGCATTATTTGTCCAATGACAAGAAAAGCAAGACTTCCTTTTCCTACCAAAAAGACTATATAGTCCACAAAATTTTTTGAATTGCTTCACATTGATTTGTGGGGACCATATCATACACCAACACATACAAATAAAAAATACTTCCTAACCATGATTGACGATTTTAGTAGATCAACATGGATTCAATTGCTCAGCTACAAAAGTAATTCACTGCAAACTATTAAGGCTTTGATTTGCCTAATGGAAAACCAATTCAAGACCACAGTAAATTCCATTAGAACGGACAATGGCTTAGAATTCACAAATAAAGAAACCTCTGATTTTCTCCAAAATAAAGGAATCATTCATCAAAGAACCTACCCTTATACACCACAACAAAATGGTGTTGTAGAAAGAAAGCATAAGTATTTACTTGAAACTGCCAGAGCATTGTTATATCACTCAAAACTTCCCTTACAATATTGGGGGGAATGTGTTCTTACTGCAACATACTTGATCAATAGACTTTCTTACTAACCTTAAACAACAAAACATCATTTGAAATATTGTACAACAAGCAACCTATCTATTCACATCTCAGGTCATTTGGATGCCTGTGCTTTCTAACCACCCTGAAAACACATAAAGATAAATTTGAACCAAGATTAACACCTCACATTTTCATCTTTTTAACATAAAGGGTTACAAGGTTCTAGACTTGGAGTTTAAAAGGATACACATTTATAGAGATGTCACATTTCGTTAGAATATTTTTCCTTTTGCTGATGTGTTTCCTGATTCTAGCTTTACTTCTGTTTTGAAAAATCTGAGAAATAATTTTACAATGTTGAACATATTGCATAAGGATGTCACTAAGGAAGTCACTAACATTGATGATCCTGTTTCTTCACCTTTTGTACTTGATAATATTGTTAGAGATAACACAAAAACCACTATTGTTTCACCAACAAACATGCACACTGAACAACCACTACCCAACTACTTCTGTTCCTATAATAGCAACTCAAACACAAAATGAACCAGCCCTTAGGAGATGAACTAGGACACACACTGTTCCAAAATATCTAAGTGAATATGCCTACAAATTGCCTTCATCACCTTCTTTTTTTTCAACCTCTAATCCACACACCAGTCATCATAATTTAACCATATTTCCCTCACCTCTTTTTGCTTGGATAGTCAGCAACTAATGCAACAAATTTCTCATGACATTGAACCATTTTCTTATAAGGAGGCATCTTTGGATCCTACATGGCAAGCAGCCATGACATCGGAATTTAAAGCTTTATATTATAACAACACTTGGGATTTAGTACCACTGCCCGCAAGAAAGAAATTCAGTAGGTTGCAGGTGGGTTTACAGGATCAAGCACAGAGCTGATGGCACAGTGGAGAGGTTTAAAGCAAGACTAGTTGTCAAAGGTTATACACAACAAGCAGGTTTTGATTATTATGAGACTTTCTCACCTGTGGTGAAGATGACCACTGTAAGGACATTAATTGGTTCGGATGTCAAAAAAGGTTGGGTTTATTTCAACTGGATGTTAATAATGCTTTCATTATGGTGATCTACATGAAGATGTCTATATGGAACTACCACAAGGTCTTCTTGTTGATGAGAGAAGAATGTTATGTAAGTTGAGAAAGTCTCTATATGGATTATGGATTAAAACAGGCCAGCAGACAGTGGTATGAAAAACTATCCACAACACTTTGCTCGAGAGAATATTCACACTCTGTCAGTGACTATTCTCTTGTCCATAGAAAAGTTGTAATGTCTGTAGTTTTTGTAGCAATATATCTAGATGACATTATTTTGGCAGGAACAGATTTGACATAAATTGAGCCTTTAAAAGCACATCTACATGATCATTTCAAGATAAAAGATTTGGGAAAGTTGCATTATTTTCTAGGCCTGCAAATTCTATACAAGGACAATGGTGTTTTGATTTCTCAAAAGAAGTTTGCTACTGAGTTAATCAAGGAGTTTGATTGTTCAAACTACAACACAACATCATCACCACTTGACCCCTCTGTGAAATTGAGCTCAAATGAAGGAACACTACTTACTAATCCAACTTATTATAGAAAGTTGGTGGGTAAATTGAATTTTCTTACAAATACAAGGATGGACATCACATATAGTGTTCAACATCTCAGCCAATTTCTACAGGCACCTAGGGAACCACATCTTAAGGCAGCTTTTCATGTGTTGAGATACTTGAAGAATGACTTGAGCCAAGGGATTTTCATGACCAAACATGCAGATTGTACAATTACTTCCTACTGTGACTTAGACTGGGTGACATGTTCTGATTCTAGTGAGTCTGTAAGTGGATATATAGTGTTCCTAGGGGATAGTCCTATTGGTTGGAAATCAAAGAAACAGACAATAATATCATTGTCATCAGCAGAAGCAGAATATAGAGTAGTCAGGAAGGTAGTTGGAGAATTAGTTTGGTTGGAAAAATTATTGGGTGAGCTAACTGAGTCTTGCAGGTTGCCTATTTCAGTCTTTTGTGATAGCCAGGCAGCAATTCATATAGCAAAGAACACAATATTCCATGAACGCACCAAATACATTGAGTTTGATTGTCATTTTGTGAGAAACAAATTGCAAGAAGGGCTCATTACTCTTCATCATGTCTCCACTTCAGAACAAATGTTTGATATTCTAACCAAAGCTTTAAGTGGACCTAGTCATTCTAACATCTTGCGCAAGTTGTCAGTAACTACATCACTTCCAACTTGAGGTGGTGGTGGTGGTGTTAAGATCGTGTATTTTATATTCTGTTAAGTTAGTACAGCTAGGACTTGAGTTTTGTTCTTCAGTTAGTTAGTTTGTTATTCTTTCTAGTTAGTTAGATTCTCATTCAGTTAGATGAGTTTAGCGTGTATAAATGTACAAATATCAGCTCAATGATATTTTCAGCTTTCATTTTGCACTAATTTAGCTTCACTCCTGGTTCTACTCTGTCAAAGCTCCTCCCATGGAGTTCTTAGACAATTGATTAGGGAGTCATCATTTCCACAAACTTTATCATATCGATATCACAAAGATATATTTGGGAAAATTAGATAAATATGCTCCCCCTTATGTCAACTTCTTTTTAAGCCAAAATTCCCCCCTTTGTCAACTAATTATGATTATCACTTCTGTTTCAAGTCAATTTGATTATATTTTAGAATAAAATTTATAAAATTACACACAATATATAATTTATTCTGTAAATGAAAAATGAAATTTTGATGGTTTAAAAAAAGTAAAAGACTTTAATAAATTACAACTGAAATTAGTGATCGATGATGATGATTACTATACATTGGATCAATTCTTTATATTATAAATTTATTATCTAAATCTTATCATGATTGTGAGAGAGAAGAGGGTGAGAAATATGTGATCTCGATATCCTTAATTATCATACAACATAAATGTACCTATATGGAAAATATTAGGATAAATGTTAATTGTACCAATGAACCTTAAATGTATCTTTTATGGGTGGACTTAAATTTCCTACAAAATTGAATTAGAGTAATTTAATATTTAATTAAAATTTAAATTTAAATATTTAAAATTTTTTTGAAAATATTAGAAGTATAATGCTTTTTATATCAATATAATAAATTATATTTATCAAAATTAAAACAACTTAACTTTCAACAAATAAAATATGACAAATATTTTGTGAAAAAGGAAAATACTACTTTAAAAATATACCGACAATCATATGGTCATCATTTTACGTATTAACATGGTAACCAACTTTCTTTATAACAATGCAAATATAGAATACAATTTAAAAAATTGAATCATCGATCTTGGGTACTCTGGTCTTGTTATTAATTTATCTATACCTAATACACAAGCATAAGAAATGGTTGATAACAATTTTCATCATCATACTAAATTGAAATCTCACCATCAAATCTTATTTGAAACTTCAATTCAAAGTAGGAATTTTATTTAATAGTTGTTTTTCGAGTGAATGTGGTTGGAATTCCTTAGAAACACATATTTTCTCGACAAAATTTAAATATTGAGGATTGTTTTGTCTGGCTTAAAATGAAGATACAAAGCTATCATACACGAAAAATATTAATGTATATGACATAGGGCTTTTCAAGGATATGTGGTATTTATAATTTTGATGATTTGACAAACTCAGAAACCTTGTTGTAACGACCCTCTTAGTCGTTTTAGAAATTCCAACTATTATTTTTATATTAACGTTTTAGTAGATTTTATAAATAATTTATATAACTTGTAACAATGAGTGACATAATTTTAGATTTAAATAAAAGATTATTTTATTGCTAAAAAAATAATTAAAAGAAAAATAGAAAAAAAATTGAAAAGGAATTAATTAAATAAATGAATAAAAAAAAAAAAAAAAAAAAGGGGGCAAAGTGCCTAGAATATTGAAAAGCACTTGCGGGCTTATAAGAAAAAAGAATGAACAGAAACAAAAAAACGCAGATAAAGAAAAGAAAAAAAAGGGAGAAAAGAAAAGGAAAAAGGAGGAGAAACAACGATAGTTTTATCTCGAGATATCAAGGTAATTATTCTAATCCTTTCTATTAAATTTTTGTGTAACTAGGAATAGATTTTTAGGTTAAAACGTGTATAATTTATACTAATATGTGAACTTGTGAAGTTGAGATTATAAATATGTATAAGTATTATGGTTCAATCATTGGACAATGATTAGTCCTAATCATTGGACAATGATTACTCCAAAATTAGGATTATTAATAGTGGAACGATAAATATGAATTGGAACATTGAAAATAAGTGGTTTCAGCAGATAATTTTGTAGTCCACCATTGATGTGTTAGGCAGTTAGTTTCGACTTTAATTATTTTCATTTGATTATCATATTAGGATTCAAGTTTTGATATATTGAGATATGTGTTAAATAGTGGGTGCATTATGATATATATAAAAATCATTATAATTATGTTATTCGGAGAATTAAGATTTAACCCTAAACTTGAAATTCAGAAAATATGAGATTTGATCAATTGGTTAGAATAAAGATTTAGAACTTTTATTATAAATTTGGATGAGTTTTGGGTCTAAGCTAGAGCTATAGAAATATTAATGTTGTTAGTTTCGAAATCATATCGTGGTTATTTATTTGAATAGATTTTATTGGTTTGGAAGTCAACAAAAAGAGGAAGGCTCAAGTTTTGGAGTCATTGTTCGACTATTTGAGGCAGGTGGATTTCTAAACTCTTGTTAAGTGTATGGAATGCGTGTATTTCCTTGTGATATATGTTTGGGAGTAACGGGATTGGTGATGGGTTGACTTGTCCACATTGATTAATTCTAATGATGAAATAAAAGGGATAACAAAAGGCGATGTGATTAATTATTTATGTGTGATGTGTTGAGAAAAGTTTGATGGCTTGTTGAATCATTGTTGATGTGATTTCATGTTTGTGTGGTTGTGAACTGTGCAATGTTATGAAAATGGTCATCTTCTCATTATTTGTGTGAACATGTCATTGCATTATTCTGAGACATGGTTGTGGAAGTGTTATGTGCATTGAGATAGAATGATAACTTAAAGAGGATGTACCATTTCGAGGGACGTATCGCGCGCCGCGATGGTTACTATATTTCGAGGGACGTATCGCGCGCCGCGATGGATACTATATTTCGAGGGACGTATCGCGCCTGTTATCGAGGGTCGTGTCGTGCGCCGCGACAGATGCATGGACAGATATGTCCCCCATGGGTCCCGGACTGAGAGACAGCGGGTGTGTATCACTAGGTCAGACATGCATCATTATACTTGACATTGCATTCCATTACATTGCACATACTTATATTTTCTTTTGATCCGATTGTAATACTTTAGAGGCTTGTACACGTGACAACCAGGTTTTGGGGTATAATGTAAGTTGATAGTAAATTTTCCGCATTTTTATTGTAATAGTTGAGTTTTAGGCTTACTTGTCTTGGTGGGATAAGACGAGTGCCATCACGTCCATTTTTGGGTCGTGACAAAATGGTATCAGAGCCCCAGGTTCATAGGTCTCACGTGTGTACAAGTCGAGTCTCAATAGAATCTCGATGATCGGTACGGAGACGTCTGTACCTATCTTCGAGAGGCTGTAGTGACTTTTAGGAAATATCTTCACTTCTTGGATCTCTATTTTGCGTACTTGGTCCCATTTTGATTCTTATCGCTTCACTCCATTCGCTCTCATTTATGTGATGACTCGTGCGCAGTTCCTTTTGTGAATCATTGGCATGTCGTGTATTGGTTTGATGTTAGATCTGGTATTAAGGTGAAAATGATATACTTATGAAACGAATGCGTGATCATATTTGAAAGAGTTGAGTAAGGTTAGTTATCATTGTAAAATAATAATAATAAATATAGTACTTATCTGGTATAAGCAAAATATGAAGTGGTTCGACAATTAGAAGTTAAATGTTTGAAGAATTGACTAGATAATAAATAGTGTAATACAATTGATATAGTTGTCATACCATTAATGGGTTGCTTAGCAAATGATGTTGCACCAATTCAGTCGAATCCCTTCGTGGTTTCACGCAGTTGAGTGTATACCAAAGAAGGTCATGATACGACTATTACAATGGTATTGATGGGTACTTGGTTAGAATTATGGAGTGTGTTACTTTTGATATTGACCTTGCTTACGAAAGAATACATATAGCTTGGGTTAGATACAAAACTAATCTGGTAATATTTTACAGCTATTTGATGGATAAAGTGTGTGACCTATTTGGAAATGATCTTCTCAATAGATATGATATGTTCTAGTGGTGGATGTAATGAATTTTCACGACGTGTTACTAGTGGTACATGAAAACGAACATGTTGATTGTTAAGTGCAAATATTAACTACTTAAGGAGTTATCTATGGTATACAAACTCATATGATAAGATTTGGTGTTGAACTCAACTTTGAGAACCCAACTAGCTTGTTGGTACGGGTGGATGTGTTAAACATTATTTATAAGGAAGCTTTTAGTAGTGGATCTTTGGTATGATATTGATATGTACAGATTGTGAAATGTATTTTATGAATTTTTAAATGAGTGGTGATTTCATCGTAATGTCCAAGAAATTGGATCAATATTGAATGACAAGCATATGGGTAAAGAAAAACCTAAAGAGTATACTTATGCGAAGACAATTAAGAGTTTTAGTAAGGAAGTGCGGATAAAAGTGGGTTAGTTCTTTGGATTGGATTGGTATAACTGGGTTTAAGGATTCATGTTGATGAAACAGTTCGACTCGAGTGTGGTGATAAGTTTTTTTTATAGTTTTGAATTTGGTAACGGGTACCATTGGATTTTTAAGAAAGGGTATGACAATGTCGATGGATAGGCGATCAATAATAAGCTAAGATGTCCAAATATGTAAATATTTTCTATGTATGAGCTAATTTCAATAGATAAAAGGATTGAGTTACATAATTGAATTCAAAATTCAAGTTTTTCATTGTGAGTTTAGATTTGTGGTAGTGTGTTTTGTCAAGGTATGAATTGGTAAGGGGTAAGAAATGATTGATACATTGAGTATGAAGCATTTGAAGGACTTAAAAATAATTTGAGTAGTAAATTTGGTTACTTTTGATTGTTATACCTAAATGGGATTTCATGTAATGTTTTTATTTCAAGGATAAGATAAAAATACCATAGGTTGTTGGTCAAAGGATAAGATTGGTAAGCAAGTCGTGAAGAGAAAAAGAGTTTGGTGTATTGAAGAGTTCAAGGTATTTAAAATTTGTGCCATAAGAAGAATTTAAGCGAAAGCAGAAAGAATAAGATCTTTCATATAGAATCTTGGTTTGAAGTTGAAGGACGTATGAATTTTCATATATAATATCTAATATGACTATGGATGTGAATTTGTTTGGTATAGACTTACTAGGAATTTATCAGCAATTTTTATGAAGATTGAGTGTTGATTTGGGTAAAACCCGTGAGATGTGTAAGAGTGTGTGTTATTATGTGGAGCTAAACGGTTCAGATTTTATTAAGTGACTTATGGATACGTAACAATATGGACCTATAGTTAAACAAGGTTATTAAGGATTTTGAGGGGATTGAGATTACTATTTTTATGAGACAACATAGATTGTCATGCTATGTTACATAGACATTTGATGGTGATTAGAGGTTAGAGCTTATAGTATACAGAATTATTGGAGTGACCACGGATTTCGTTGAGTTTTGGCATGAGGTACATGACGGTATGAATGGTAGTGGGAATGTATGTAAAAATTTTGTGCGAAGTTGACATTGGATGTGATTCAATTAGCTTACTTCGATGGAAAAGTATTTTGAAAATAGTGCTATCAGTATTAGGTGTGACTCATATATGTCATGTAATGCTTAAATGGAAAGAGAGAGAGAGAGAGCCAGATTTTGAAATTTGTAGAGGCTACAATGTGTTTTATATGGAGATTTTGATACTAGGGACAGTTTCAGAGTAAGGTGAATGGTTGGTGTAGTTATGATTTTTGTTTGTTTTTAGAGTGTTGGCTTCAATGGAGTACTTGAAAAAGTATGTGAAATTTGATTAATCAAGCATTTATTATGTTGTGATGGGAGATCAGACTGGTTGATTGTGGGTGGTTAAAAATCAAGAGATGGAGTCAGATAAGTGGGATTTAACTTATAAGGTTCCTATGGAGGAACATCTTGTTTTATTCAACCTTGCTTCTATATATTCTTATGTGACCAACTACTTCATTCTGGACATGGTCTAGAGTATGATTCTGATTCTACGTTCGTGTGTGTTTTCGCTTCTATGGGTGAATTCTTAGTGGTGGATCGGGTGTACCGATCGTTAGATTTTTCTCCTAGTAGGATGACATCCTTGGTTAAAATTTTTTATTTTAGATATAATATATTTGATGTTGTTTGAGAAAGTAGAAGAATACTATTGGTTCTACATGCATGCCATTGCGTATGAAATTTTTTTTATAGAGGAGCTTACATGAAGAGTTACAGTTATCTGACAGTGTTGTTAATGGTTTTGCATCCTAGAGTGTACCACTTGTTGGGTGCTTACTTTATCTTGTTCTTATTTGATAGATACCCGAAGTCTAAAGATCAGATTTTTATAACTTAAACTTGTAAAAAGATTGTGTTCTGAAAAGCGAATCGTTATAAGATGTGGGATAGTCTGTGCACTATGAGTATGTGATGATTGGTTCAGGTTCACTTCTGGTTTTAGCTAGTATCAATGAAACGTTATCTTTGCTTTGTGAGAAAGGATTTGTCATGATTATTGTGTTATGGTCCAAGGGGTTTCAGTTTAGATTCGGTTCATGGGTTAGTATGTAGCTTGACAATCACTTCTGATATGTAGATCTGTCAAATTCTCTATAGTTCAGTTCTTGGTAGTTAGTCTTGATAGAATGGTGTTAAAGATAAGCTTTCATGGAGATATGAACAACGACTCTGGAAGATCATGCATTAGATTTTTGATAACGTCAATAATTCTTCCTTCTCCTATTTTATGTTCGAGGACGAACATGATTTTTAGTGGTGGATAATGTAACGACCCTCTTAGTCGTTTTAGAAATTCCAACTATTATTTTTATATTAACGTTTTAGTAGATTTATAAATAATTTATATGACTTGTAACAATGAGTGACATAATTTTAGATTTAATAAAAGATTATTTTATTGCTAAAAAAAATAATTAAAAGAAAAATAGAAAAAAAATAGAAAAGGAATTAATTAAATAAATGAATAAAAAAAAAAAAAAGGGGGGCAAAGTGCCCTAGAATATTGAAAAGCATGCGGGCTTATAAGAAAAAGAATGAAACGAAACAAAAAAAGCAGATAAAGAAAAGAAAAAAAAGGGAGAAAAGAAAAGGAAAAAGGAGGAGAAACAACGATAGTTTTATCTCGAGATATCAAGGTAATTATTCTAATCCTTTCTATTAAATTTTTGTGTAACTAGGAATAGATTTTTAGGTTAAAACGTGTATAATTTATACTAATATGTGAACTTGTGAAGTTGAGATTATAAATATGTATAAGTATTATGGTTCAATCATTGGACAATGATTAGTCCTAATCATTGGACAATGATTACTCCAAAATTAGGATTATTAATAGTGGAACAATAAATATGAATTGGAACATTGAAAATAAGTGGTTTCAGCAGATAATTTTGTAGTCCACCATTGATGTGTTGGGCAGTTAGTTTCGACTTTAATTATTTTCATTTGATTATCATATTAGGATTCAAGTTTTGATATATTGAGATATGTGTTAAATAGTGGGTGCATTATGATATATATAAAAATCATTATAATTATGTTATTCGGAGAATTAAGATTTAACCCTAAACTTGAAATTCAGAAAATATGAGATTTGATCAATTGGTTGGAATAAAGATTTAGAACTTTTTATTATAAATTTGGATGAGTTTTGGGTCTAAGCTAGAGCTATAGCAATATTAATGTTGTTAGTTTCGAAATCATACCGTGGTTATTTATTTGAATAGATTTTATTAGTTTGGAAGTCAACAAAAAGAGGAAGGCTCAAGTTTTGGAGTCATTGTTCGACTATTTGAGGCAAGTGGATTTCTAAACTCTTGTTAAGTGTATGGAATGCGTGTATTTCCTTGTGATATATGTTTGGGAGTAACGGGATTGGTGATGGGTTGACTTGTCCACATTGATTAATTCTAATGATGAAATAAAAGGGATAACAAAAGGCGATGTGATTAATTATTTATGTGTGATGTGTTGAGAAAAGTTTGATGGCTTGTTGAATCATTGTTGATGTGATTTCATGTTTGTGTGGTTGTGAACTGTGCAATGTTATGAAAATGGTCATCTTCTCATTATTTGTGTGAACATGTCATTGCATTATTCCGAGACATGGTTGTGGAAGTGTTATGTGCATTGAGAAAGAATGATAACTTAAAGAGGATGTACCATTTCGAGGGCGTATCGCGCGCGCGATGGTTACTATATTTCGAGGGGCGTATCGCGCGCGCGATGGATACTATATTTCGAGGGCGTATCGCGGCGCGCGATAGTTCTGCTGATTATCGAGGGTCATGTCGTGCGCGCGGCGGATGCATGGACGATATGTCCCCATGGGTCCCTGATCGAGAGGCGGCGGGTGTGTATCACTAGGTCGGACATGCATCATTATACTTGACATTGCATTCCATTACATTGCACATACTTATCATTAGTGAACTTGATATTGTGTTTCTTTGATCTAGTGATTGCCTTTGCGGAACTTGTGATTGTTGAATACCGAGCTTGTTATTGAGGATATATAATTTGTTGAAGTGTTGTTGTTGAGGATATGTAATTTGTTAAAGTGTGTTATTGAGGATATGTAAATTTGTGGAAGTGTTGCTATTGAGGATATCTAATTTGTTTAAGTGTTGATGTTGAGGATATATAATTTGTTAAAGTGTTGTTGTGGAGGATATGTAATTTGTTAAAGTGTTGTTGTGGAGGATATGTAATTTGTCTAAATGTTTTTATTGAGTTACGTTCTATGTAAACTGTGAGTTGTTAGGTTGGGCTGATGTTTATGCAGGTTGTAGTTGTGGAGGTTTGGTTGGGGGTGGTAGGAGTACCCGTATTTCATCCCCTTAGCTTGTGTTTAGAGGTTTACTTGCTGAGTACCGTGTGGTTTGGTACTCACCCCTTGCTTCTACAAATTTTTGTAGGTTACTAGCCCGGACTTTTATGATATATTCTCTTCTTTTCCGAGGCTTCCTGGAGATTTTGTGAGGTAGTTGTTGGTCATCTCAGAATCCCTCCTTACTCTTGTTTATGATTTTGTTCTACTCTAGAAACAATATCATATGAGACTTATATTTTCTTTTGATCCGATTGTAATACTTTAGAGGCTTGTACACGTGACAACCAGGTTTTGGGGTATAATGTAAGTTGATAGTAAATTTTCCGCATTTTTATCGTAATAGTTGAGTTTTAGGCTTACTTGTCTTGGTGGGATAAGACGAGTGCCATCACGTTCATTTTTGGGTCGTGACACTTGTAAAGGAACTTGATCCCTTGTGCAAATACACACACAATTGCCAGTTGGTTGGTTGGTGCATAGTCTCCAACTATGACAGAAATGGTAGAAACCTCGGCCAATGACATGACCTTGAAGGTTATGAGTATTCTTCATAAAGATTATGTTCAATAATTACAACCTTAGTGTTTGCAACTTGAAAACTAAGAACTCTAGTAAAGACTAACACTCAAGTGAAGAATCATCCTCAAATATCTTTCCTAAAGGGTGTCATACACCAACAATTCGCTTATTACTAACAAGGATTGTGGTGGAGTTGTAAATACTCATTCACCGTTAACAAAAAAGTTCGTATTCGAATTCCCTTTGTTACATATTCACATTTGTTACAGAGCTTTTTATACGCTTAATATATGACTGTACTGCTTGAATCCAAATTTAATCTAATTTTAATATGGATAGCAAACATTAAGTGAGAAACCATAAGAAAACAACTCACTAATAACTAGACGGGGTGTATTTTTACTTGTATAAATAGATATTAGAGTTTTTGCTTACTATTAAAATGTTAACATTTTACTCTGCTCATTTATTTCATTTTAATTAGAATGTCATTAACTTATATATATTCAAGTGGATTTTTTCGGTGCAAATTTAAATATATTGGATTTTAATGTGAATATCAGACATTAAACATCGAATGAGAAATAAAAAAAATTACTCACTTGTTATGAACTAGGGGGGGGGGGGGGTATATTTTTACTTGTATAAATAAATATTGGAATTTTAATTTCTATTAAAATGTTAACTCTTTACTCTGCTCTTTTATTTCATTTTAGAATGTTATAACTTATATATACTCCATTAGTATTATTTTTATTTCTATTTTTTCAATCAGAAATAGTTTTTTCTTCGGTTGATAATGCAGAGGGTGAAATAAGCATTTTCGAAAGTCAATTAGGACAAAGGGGGGAGAATGTATATTGTTCATAATTGAGTTGAGAGTTTTATTTTTAAAATAAAGTTGAGTGCGTAAATGTATTTCACCCTTTTCTTCTTTCATTCTCTTTCATTATTTTTTTCGTATTATTAAATATTTTAAAGTTTCACAATTTTTTTTGTTATAAATACATGTCATTTGTAACTCACTTAAAAGATTATTCGTAACTCTTTTTGAAGTTTATGTACGAAACAAATGAACACTTTAATTCATGTAACTTTAAAGAGATATTTTGTACTATAAATAGGCGATGATTATTTAATTAAAGAGACAATCGAGTACAGAAGAAAGAAATAAGAAAACATTCTCCCATATATCTTGTCTACATATTTATTGTCTTAGATAATTTTATATTGCTAATATTTCACAACATGTTATGACTCTTTAACCAATTAAGGCCTACTTAATTCGGAGTTATCTTTTTTTTTTCTATGACATTAATAAATTTTATTTCTGAGTCAGATATACATTTATATGTTCATAATATATCTAATAGGACTTGCATAAATCTTTGATCTATAATTAGTAGCATATATACATACATATATATATATATATATATATATATATATATATATATATATATATATATATATATATATATATATATATATATATATATATATATATATATATATATATATATATATATATATGCTACTAATTTATGACACTAGTTAAAATAACTCGTAAGTATTTTCATACATTATGATAAGTATATTGGTGTGTGTCAAAAAGAAGAATATTATTGTCTTAAATATAACTTGAAACTCTTGAATTAAAATAATTGGCGTAAATATCTATTTAAACTAATAATAAATATTGTAAAACAATTAAAATTACATATTATATCTATTGTTTCAATACGTCATTAGTTTATATGTTTTTGAGACATTCAATGTGCATGTATATAACATTTAGTATATTATTTAATCATATTTTACTTTATCATTTGAACATTATTTACTGTTGACACCCAATTTTGACCGACCTTTGACCATTTTTAGGAATACTATTCGATTAAATACGTATTTTAAATTTTAGAATTTTTAATCGACTTTGCTTGAAAATCATATATTTTAGTATGTTTTATTCTATAAAATTATCGTAAATATTATTAAAATATTTTAAAATTATTAATGAATTTCAAATGTTAAAATTTAAATGATTTTAAATTACATAAAAAATATTTTAATATAGGTAGTATTTTAATTAAATAGTAATTCCTACACTTTCCTTAAATTTTAAATTCTAGCCTACTCTATTCCAATCTCTTTCAATTCTAGCCACTTGAATTAGAGTTTTATTACAATCATAGCCTCTCTTTCATTCCAATTCTAGCTAAATGTTATTGCAATTTTAGCCATTCCGTATCTAACTCATCTAATTTCAAAAAATCATCTTTTGATCTCATCCGTCTATTTAATTAATAAATCCTAGATCGAATCCTAACCCTTCATCTCTATCTAAACCGACGGTTGTGATTAAATCTCCCATTCTCTCTCTTCAACACCAAAAGACCCTAAAGCCTAAAATTTTAATTCAGTTTTCTTCCTCTCCCCTCTCCAAGCCGCTTCCCCTTCTTCCCTCTCCCCTCTCTTTCTCTTCCTCCCCCTCACATGCCGCCGCAACCCCCCCTCTCCTCTCCAATTTTTCCGGCGAGGAGACAGCCGGACGGAGGCCGCCTATCCTTTCTCTCTTCTCCCGTCGCCTCTTCATTTTCTGGCGGGACTCGCCACCACGCGCTGGTGGCAGCCAGCCCTCTCTCCCATCGCTCTTTCTTCTCCCTCCCCTCTCCAGTCGCCTCCCCTTCCCGTCCGTCTCCCTCTCTTCGCCTCCATCTTTTCTTTCTCTCCTCTCTTCGTCTCTCCCCCTCCGCCCTCTTCTTTCATTTTTTGCAGGCACCAGCAGCTGCAACAAACAACACCAGCAGCAGCGGACAGCATCTCCAACCACAGCCGCCACTCCCCTCTCTTCTTGCCATTCTCCGACCAGCAGCCGCCACACTAAGCAGCAGCTGCTGCTCCAGCCAAATTGGATGGGCAACAACAACAACGAACAGCAAACCCTTCACGTCTCCATCTCCGACAATGTTCGACGACGGATCTCAACAGATCCGTCCCAGTAAGTTTTAAGTTAAATGTTTTTAAGCTTTTAAATCTTTAGTTATCCAGATGAATATTTCTTGAATTTAAGTTTGGTCAGATTTTGTTTCTTTTGCTTTGCTTAAATGATGTTCATTAATCCTCTATTGCGTGAGGTGCATTGTTATAAGTCTGTCATTAAGGAATCATTCATTCCTAAGTCTCTAGTTTCAAATAGAAGGAATCTTATTTTTATAATGTTGATTTGATCCTGTTTGAGTTAAAAAAAAATATATCCATAAAGACTGTTAATACTCCATCTTTCTGTAATTTGGAATAATATTTATTATGCGTGATTAGTAAAATTTTTAGTCATCTATTTCGTTTTACACCCGTTAATGAAGCTGGTCTTATCTTATTCATTGTGACTTCGTAAAATAATTGGCTAATTTAGTGGGGAATGCACTTATGAAATTTTGTTCATAAATATTTACTTGTATTTGCCATTATTTTATTTAATTATACATGTTCTGATTTGATTATGTCAATTTATCATTTCAATTATGTTCTTTATTTGTCATATATTGTGCTACTATGGTTATTTTATTATTTTTTTTATTTTTTTTACTTTGTTTAACTGATTCTCTTTACATTTTTTAGTAAAGAAAATATATATATATATATATTTCCTTTTGACACTCTTAAAACAAGAATAATATTAATTGATCCCTATTTCCTTATTTGAAAGTTAACAGATTTCTTACTTGTTTTTATATTTGGTAAAATAATTCTGTGTTAGGTAAAAGAATATTGTCTTCCTAACTTAATTATTACTTATTTATTTTTGGTAATGAGCATTTTAAATATTTTCTGATTTTTGGCTCTCTTTGAAAATAAGGAAATAATATTATAATTAACTCCTTGATTTATTTTATTTCCATTATTGTGCTCCCCCTTATTTGCTATATAAATAGGACTTCCTCCCCTCCTTTCACAGACATTTTGACATCTTTGAACAGAACTCACATTCTCTAACTCATGCTTACTTTCTTACCACAAATGCTACATTATTCTTAAACTTTATCATTCTCTCATTGCTCATACATACAAAAACTCATTCACAAACTCTTTCGCTCTCAAATCACAAATTATCTCATCACTTCCCTTCTCTCATTACTCTCTTGCTACTTTAACAATACATTAAATATCCGATAAACATTCAAGTGCTCTTCTTCACTACCTTGCTTTTTGCTTTTTGTTCGTGTAAAGGTTGGATCAACTTGCTTTTTATTGCTACCATTCCTAATCTGCTCAACCGTTATTTGACTGCTTTAACAGGTTTCAAACTTGAAGTTCAAGTTGAAGATTAATTGAAGAAAGATTTATTTGTTTATTTGAATATATATATATATATATATATATATATATATATATATATATATATATATATATATATATATATATATTTTATTTTATTTTTTATTTATTCGAATGTTGAAACATTTGTAACTCTAAAGATCATATATAAAAATTTATTTGGGGGATCGTCTAGGGGAGGGGGATTTACATGCTACTTGTTCATTATTTTTTTTTAGAAATCATGCCTAGGTTTGTCTTTAACCACCTAGAATTATTGTTTGTAGGTGTTATAATCTAACCAATTTTCAATTTTGCTTAACGCTTTTGTTAATAAATCTTTAAAAATAATAATTAGACTCCATTAATTTTTGAATGTTAAAATCAAATCATAATAATTTAGTAGGCTGATTAGGTGTTATAACTTTTAGCATTGCCTTGTCATGTATAAATCATGCCTAAGGATTAATTTGTTTATAACATTTAGATTTACAAAATAATGCATATGTGTTACTCCTTCTTTTGAACACCTAGAAATCACGTCTATAGGCTTGTAAATAATCTTTAACAAAATTTGTTTATATTTGTGCCCTCCCCCTAAAATTAGTTAATATTATTAGTAATTCTATTTGTCTTCTTGAAGATTTCCGCATTCATTATGCAACATATTTTTTAATACTAAATTAGAGTCATTTTATGCATTTAGCAAATTACTTGGCTTTTAAAAATATTTCATATGAAAACATTTGCATTTAATAAATTTACTACGTTAATGTTTTACTAGTTTTTTACTTACAAAGTTTTGCAACATAATTTTCTTAAAAAGTCATTATTCAATCTTTCTTTAAAACTTTGGATGGATTATGACATTGTTTATTTTGGAAAATAAATTATAAGCACTATCTCCTAACCTATCGTTAGTGGGAAAGTCAAAGGAACTACGAGGTCTAGTTCCAACTTTTTTAAACCCGACGCGTCCCCGGAAGTACCACCTACTCATGAATTTCAAAAGAAATTATGTGCACTTATATGTAAATGTTTATGTGCCTACGTGTAAACTAAATCTTTTAAATCATTTTTCAAAAACATAAACTATTTTTAGACCGACCTCAAATCAAAATTGTTTCTATGGTGGAGGAGCGCGATCAACAATATCGTGGCATCATCCCTACAAAGAAGCAAACATTTTTTTTAAAATAAAAATTCCTATTCAAAACTTATCAATTTTCAAACTTTATTTTCGCACATATTAATTTCTTAATATTTGCCAATTTTATCTATAACATAGTGTCGTATGTCAAAATAAATAAAAAATGAGCTTAATTATTTATTTATTGCCATCACCTAGCTTTACATATCTAAATAAATAAAAATAATAAATAGTCTTAATTGTTTCGTATTTGTTATCACTTAGCAAGACTAAATAAACTATTAAATGAAGTGACTTTGTTTGCTAATTGTAACCCCCACATAGACTGCATGAGATACGGCCGGGACCCACATTTGTGGACCTCGAGGGATGCCTAACACCTTCCCCTCGAGGTAACTTGAACCCTTACCCTAATCTCTGGCTCGCTGACCTTAGCTAGACTTAGTTAGGTTAGATAGGTGCCCTAACGCGCCTTAATTCGTTAGGTGGCGACTCCAAACTCAAAAATCCCAAAAGAGTTGTTAGGTCGTGCACAAAACCCGTTTCTGCGAAAATGGGGCGCGACAGAATGGCGACTCTGCTGGGGATATTAGGTTCTTACCATTACGTGTTAATTGCTTATTTATGTGGGGTTTATTTTATTTTTTTCATTTAATTATTTGTTAGGTGCTTACCATGTTTAGCTTATTTTGTTGCCTTATTTATTGTCTTCTCTCCATGTTCCACCCTTTCCCCTTTTTCTTAATTGCTTATTATCATGTTTCACCTCTTCCCTTTTCCCTTATTTGCTTACATATTTAGTCTCGTATCTTCTTTCCTTATTTGCGTGATTTTAATATCTTAATATGTTTAAATTCCATTATCCATGCTTATTTATGTTTGTTTAATAAATTGTCTATATGTTACTCTTTCCAATTTAAATGCTAAATGTTATTGCTTTGATAATTGGCATCCCGCTCATACTTCCCCCAATTGGGACCCTCTTCCTTTTTTTATTTTGTTCTCGTGATGCTGTGCCTTTGCACCTCTCACAACTACTCCAATTCTATTCAAATACCAATTATAGAGAGTCGGCATATGCGTGGACGTAACTGATAGTTTTACTACCGCGAAGCCACGAGCCTCTCGCATAGAATCCCTTTTGAAGTCCGTGTCAAGCCACTCTTAGAAGTCCTGGTTAAGTCATACATGCTGCATAAAACCTAGGTGGTTTGACCCTTGGTGTCAATCCACATAATTAGTAGCCACCCTCTCGTCTAAAGGGCCCCAACACCCTTAGACAAATTGCATATTTATGTGTCAACGTGATCATAATAATTAAATCAAGCCAACGTTGTCAAAATGGAGTTTAGAAGTCGTTTGTTACTTTGTTTGCAGAGTCATGGCTCACCCTCATTTTCCCAACACACAAATGGTGGTCAAAGTTAATCCAATTTTGAAGATGGTTTTGGCGATGAAAAAGAGAGAAGATGGGCTCGCAACCTCCTCAACACCGACTATGACATTACCCTAGAAATGAGGAAGCAGATTGTGCCTAACATTGGAGAGCAACATAATTAAAGTTTTTTTTTCTTTTTCTTTATTCCCCATGTGTTATCCCTAGCCCTTTAGTTATCTCTAGATTGATGTAATAAATAGAAATTATTTTTAATAATTGAAAGTCGTTTTATTGTCTAACTCTAAACTCCAAATTGGCAAATAAGTCTTGAATTAGTTATTGTGCATCACTTATGTGTCGCTTAGGCCTACCTCTGGCTCAACGAGGCTCTTTTGCATTTAGGTCGTTTATCTTAAATAACGTGTTTGATATCTCAATTTATGCAATGTTCTAACTTGGGTTTTATTTTGCTTTTATTTATTTTACCCTTTCCCAATGGTTGATCTGTAGACCATGGTTTATCACACGCGATCAAAGGTCATTTCCTCCTCTTCTGACTGAGAATTGCAAAGGAAAAAGTGAAAGGGACTTATGCTAAGGTTATGTGCAAAACTATTGAAAAAGTGTCTTTCAGACAAGTTGATATCAAACCTTGAGCAGAAAATAAAGAAGTTAGAAGAAGAGTTGTTGGACATGCGTGAGTGGGTAAAGTTTTTACTCTCCGCCAATCCAACTTTGGAGACGAACATTCATTCTCAAAAATAATCTTCCTCCGGATTACTCTACCTCTCAAAGTCAACCGAGCTCCATTCAAATGCTTTCAAAAACATCTACTTTCCAAATCACCCATATCCTCCGCAAACACCATGCATATGCTCCTAAACCTCAACATCTTACTTTACACCCGCATTATCCCACTATGCAAGCTCATCAATACGAAACACCTCTGCACCAAGTTCCTTGGCATCATGCACCTCTCATGCCATTTCCAAACCCTCCATATCAAATGTCTCTGTACCAAAGGCCTCCTATGCCATATCTTTTGGAACTACGTCAGACCTGATTCCCGTTTAAGAGGGGATACGTAGGCGCTCCTATGGGGTTCGGTCTTATCATAAATAAAACCTTTATTTTCCCCTTCTATTGATAACTGGGGCAGAATTTTTGAGAGGTTCTCAAAAATTCCATCAAGATTTCTTCTTGCGCATCTCCATACTGGGGCAGAATTTTTGAGTAAACTCAAAAATTCCATCAAAAACATCTTCTCAACAATCAAGCGTAATTTTGAGAGGATCTCAAAATTGCTAAAAATCAAGACCGGGTAGAAATTTTTAACAGAATCTCGAAAAATCCAACAGTCGAGCTGCAATTACAATGCATCGTAATAATGTAAGTTCTACATCAGCGTAAATTTTGAGAAAATCTCAAAATTTTCGACAATACTTCGAAGAGCATTCTATCAGGCACCAAAGAAGCACGCTGTGCCAAATCATGGATACAGATCAACCTCCCCTTCAAACTAACTATTTTTCTTTGAATGTAAATACAGGTACATATACAAAGGCAGTTTCAACAATCAACATACCACTTTTGAGCTTGACAAATGACACTCGACCCTTCCAACAAGGCGAATGTCCAAGCTACTACATACCCTCATCATTCAATATGAAGTTGCACTATGCCTGAGATCTAGGTTTGCATGACTACATTATGCCCGAGATTGCACTATGCTCGAGAAATGCATCATAGCATGTGCCCGATAATGCATGTGCCCGAAAATGCATCATTGCATTGTGCCCGAAAAAATGCATCATTGCATTATGCCCGAAGAAATGCATTATTGCATTGTGCCCGAAGATATGCATCATTGCATGTGCCCGATAATGCATGTGCCCGAAGAAATGCATCATTGCATGTGCCTGATAATGCATCATTGCATGTGCCCAACAATGCATGTGCCCGAAGAAATACATCATTGCATTGCGCCCGAAGAAATGCATCATGCATTGTGCCCGAAGAAATCCATTATTGCATGTGCTCAATACTGCATGTGCCCGAAGAAATGCATCATTGCATGTGCCCGAAGAAATGCATCATATGATGTGCTCGATATTGCATGTGCCCGAAGAAATGCATCATCGCATTGTGCCCGAGACTGCATTGTGCCCGAAATTTGCATAAGCTCAAGATTGCATCGTGCTCGAAGTTTACATGTGCCCGAATCAAATCAATTCATAAGTATCAACAGATGTCAAAAACAGATACGCTCTCTTTACTCATTACTGATATCCCAAAGGCGTCATCCTCCAAAGGCATCATCTTTCATGGCCTGCAGACTTCATGTCATGGCCTGATGACTTATTTTATGCATATCATGTTCCTAAGGCGTCATAGTCTAAAGGCATCATCCTCATGGCCTGCGGACATCATATCATGGCCTAAGGGTTTAATTTCTGTCTATCATGATCCGAAGGTGTCATAGTCTAAAGGCGTCATCTTCATGGCCTGCAGACAACATTTTCATGACCTGAGGATACATTTCGCGTATCATGGCCCTAGACATCATAGCCTAAGACATCATTTTGCATGGTCTTAAGGCAAACATTCATGGTCTATATGGGAAATTGCATCATGTTTACATTTACCGCTTATTTTGCTCTAATTACTCTACTACAAGTTACAGTTATGCAGATTATGAGACAAAGTCGCCTTACGAGCAATTTGTTCCCTTGCTTACACACAAAGGCTCCGACAAATTCTTGGCTACTCGAACTATCGTTTTGCTATCATTCAGGCTACCATGAATATATCTTCGGATTCAACTCACCACTGTGACCTACTGTCTCTTCACTAGGCTCGTCCGCCTTACAATGCGACATCTAGGCTCATCCGCCTTACAATGCGACATCTAGGCTCTTCCTCCTTACAATAGGATGTTTAGGCTCATCTGCCTTACAATACAACATTTAGGCTCTTCCGCCTTACAATAGGATGTTTAGGCTCTTCCGCTTTACAATAGGATGTTTAGGCTCGTCTGCCTTACAATACGACATTTAGGCTCTTCCGCCTTACAATAGGATGTTTAGGCTTTTCCGCCTTAAAATAGGATGTTTAGGCTCGTCCGCCTTAAAATGACGCTTAGACTCTCCTTGCAACCAGACATTTTGCTTATATTATTATATGTTTATACTATCTAATATTTTGGAGTTTGACGTTATTCTTCAGAGATGGGTTTCAATCCTTCAAGAAGTTAAAGACTATCAAGGCTTGCACTACGTCTCAAACAGATACGTTCCTTATCACCTCTTGTCATTTATCTAGAACTCATATTTTATTATTATTGGTCATATTTTATCTATTCATAAGCTAACATTTTATCTAGAATTTGCAGAAATAATCGATCGCCCCTTGATTACAATTATCATGCTATCATCTATCCCAACAAAGACCCTATCAATTCTTTTCTACTCATACTCTGAACCTTGTTCATAGGCTGATAACCTCAATCTATCATGCTCTTCCTGCTTCTCTGTCATGCTCTTCTAACCTCTCAATCTCCTTTTTCTCGCTACTCTAATCTTATCTATTCAAGCCGATATCGTGCCTTTCAAATACCTTAGCGCTCTTTCAACTTTTAAGAGTTTCATCTGCTCTTGAATCTAGAACTACACACGACCTGATTCTCGTATAACCAGAGATATGTAGGCGGCTTAATACCAAAGTCTCGGTCGTACCCTTTTCAACTCTATATCGTTTCAATCGATCCAACTGACATCTTTCGTCGGTCGGACAAAATCGGCTACTAAGTCAACGTTGGTTGCCTGACAATTCATTCTTCATTTTCAATCAACCAAGGGGCAGCTGTTGACACCCAATTTTGACCGACCTTTGACCATTTTTAGGAATACAATTCGATTAAATAAGTATTTTAAATTTTAGAATTTTTAATCGACTTTGCTTGAAAATCATATATTTTAGTATGTTTTATTCTATAAAATTATCGTAAATATTATTAAAATATTTTAAAATTATTAATGAATTTCAAATGTTAAAATTTAAATGATTTTCAATTACATAAAAAATATTTTAATATAGGTAGTATTTTAATTAAATAGTAATTCCTACACTTTCCTTAAATTTTAAATTCTAGCCTATTCTATTCCAATCTCTTTCAATTCTAGCAACTTGAATTAGAGTTTTATTACAATCATAGCCTCTCTTTCATTCCAATTCTAGCTAAATGTTATTGCAATTTTAGCCATTCCGTATCTAACTCATCTAATTTCAAGAAATCATCTTTTGATCTCATCCGTCTATTTAATTAATAAATCCTAGATCGAATCCTAACCCTTCATCTCTATCTAAACCGACGGTTGTGATTAAATCTCCCATTCTCTCTCTTCAACACCAAAAGACCCTAAAGCCTAAAATTTTAATTCATTTTTCTTCCTCCCCCCTCTCCAAGCCGCTTCCCCTTCTTCCCTCTCCCCTCTCTTTCTCTTCCTCCCCCCCCCCACCCGCCGCAACCCCCCCCCCCCCTCTCCTCTCTAATTTTTCCGGCGAGGAGACAGCCGGACGGAGGCCGCCTCTCCTTTCTCTCTTCTCCCGTCGCCTCTTCATTTTCTGGAGGGACTCGCCACCACGCGCTGGTGGCAGCCATCCCTCTCTCCCATCGCTCTTTCTTCTCCCTCCCCTCTCCAGTCGCCTCCCCTTCCCGTCCGTCTCCCTCTCTCCGCCTCCATCTTTTCTTTCTCTCCTCTCTTCGTCTCTCCCCCTCCGCCCCTCTTCTTTCATTTTTTGCAGGCACCAGCAGCTGCAACAAACAACACCAGCAGCAGCGGACAGCATCTCCAACCACAGCCGCCACTCCCCTCTCTTCTTGCCATTCTCCGACCAGCAGCCGCCACGCTAAGCGGCCATTTGCTCAAATTGGNNNGGCAACAGCAACAACGACCAGCAAAGCCTTCACGTCTCCATCTCCGACAATGTTAATGACGGATCTCAACAGATCCGTCGATGAAGTTTTAAGTTAAATGTTTTTAAGCTTTTAAATCTTTAGTTATCCTAAGATGAATATTTCTTGAATTTAAGTTTGGTCAGATTTTGTTTCTTTTGCTTTGCTTAAATGATGTTCATTAATCCTCTATTGTGTGAGGTGCATTGTTATAAGTCTGTCATTAAGGAATCATTCATTCCTAAGTCTCTAGTTTCAAATAGAAGGAATCTTATGTTTATAATATTGATTTGATCCTGTTTGAGTTAAAAAAAAAATATATCCATAAAGACTGTTAATACTCCATCTTTCTGTAATTTGGAATAATCTTTATTATGCGTGATTAGTAAATTTTTAGTCATCTATTTCGTTTTACACCCGTTAATGAAGCTGGTCTTATCTTATTCATTGTGACTTCGTAAATAATTGGCTAATTTAGTGGGGAATGCACTTATGAAATTTTGTTCATAAATATTTACTTGTATTTGCCATTCTTTTATTTAATTATACATGTTCTGATTTGATTATGTCAATTTATCATTTCAATTATGTTCTTTATTTGTCATATATTTTGCTACTATGGTTATTTTATTATTATTTTTTTATTTTTTTTTACTTTGTTTAACTGATTCTCTTTACATTTTTTAGTAAAGAAAACATATATATATATATATATATATATATATATATATATATATATATATATATATATATATATATATATATATATATATATATTTCCTTTTGACACTCTTAAACCAAGAATAATATTAATTGATCCCTATTTTCTTATTTGAAAGTTAACAGATTTCTTACTTGTTTTTATATTTGGTAAAATAATTCTGTTTTAGGTAAAAGAATACTGTCTTCCTAACTTTATTATTACTTATTTATTTTTGGTAATGAGCATTTTAAATATTTTCTGATTTTTGGCTCTCTTTGAAAATAAGGAAATAATATTATAAGTAACTCCTTGATTTATTTTATTTCCATTATTGTGCTCCCCCTTATTTGCTATATAAATAGGACTCCCTCCCCTCCTTTCACAGACATTTTGACATCTTTGAACAGAACTCACATTCTCTAACTCATTCTTACTTTCTTACCACAAATGCTACATTATTCTTAAACTTTATCATTCTCTCATTGCTCATACATACAAAAACTCATTCACACACTCATTCGCTCTCAAATCACAAATTCTCTCATCACTCTCCCTTCTCTCATTACTCTCTTGCTACTTTAACAATACATTAAAAATCCGATAAACATTCAAGTGCTCTTCTTCGCTACCTTGCTTTTTCCTTTTTGTTCGAGTAAAGGTTGGACCAACTTGCTTTTTATTGCTACCATTCCTAATCTGCTCAACCGTTATTTGACTGCTTTAACAGGTTTCAAACTTGAAGTTCAAGTTGAAGATTAATTGAAGAAAGATTTATTTGTTTATTTGAATATATATATATATATATATATATATATATATATATATATATATATATATATATATATATATATATATATATATATATATATATATATATATATATATTATTTTTTATTTATTCGAATGTTGTAACATTTGTAACTCTAAAGATCATATATAAAAATTTATTTGGGGAATCGTCTAGGGGAGGGGGATTTACATGCTACTTGTTCATTATTTTTTTTAGAAATCATGCCTAGGTTTTTCTTTAACCACCTAGAATTATTGTTTGTAGGTGTTATAATCTAACCAATTTTCAATTTTGCTTAACGCTTTTGTTAATAAACCTTTAAAAATAATAATTAGACTCCATTAATTTTTGAATGTTAAAATCAAATCATAATAATTTAGTTGGCTGATTAGGTGTTATAACTTTTAGCATTGCCTTGTCATGTATAAATCATGCCTAAGGATTAATTTGTTTATAACATTTAGATTTACAAAATAATGCATATGTGTTACTCCTTCTTTTGAACACCTAGAAATCACGTCTATAGGCTTGTAAATAATCTTTAACAAAATTTGTTTATATTTGTGCCCTCCCCCTAAAATTAGTTAATATTATTAGTAATTCTATTTGTCTTCTTGAAGATTTCCGCATTCATTATGCAACATATTTTTTAATACTAAATTAGAGTCATTTTATGCATTTAGCAAATTACTTGGCTTTTAAAAATATTTCATATGAAAACATTTGCATTTAATAAATTTACTACGTTAATGTTTTACTAGTTTTTTTTTACTTACAAAGTTTTGCAACATAATTTTCTTAAAAAGTCATTATTCAATCTTTCTTTAAAACTTTGGATGGATTATGACATTGTTTATTTTGGAAAATAAATTATAAGCACTATCTCCTAACCTATCGTTAGTGGGAAAGTCAAAGGAACTACGAGGTCTAGTTCCAACTTTTTTAAACCCGACGCGTCCCCGGAAGTACCACCTACTCATGAATTTCAAAAGAAATTATGTGCACTTATATGTAAATGTTTATGTGCCTACGTGTAAACTAAATCTTTTAAATCATTTTTCAAAAACATAAACTATTTTTAGACCGACCTCAAATCAAAATTGTTTCTATGGTGGAGGAGCGCGATCAACAATATCGTGGCATCATCCCTACAAAGAAGCAAACATTTTTTTTAAAATAAAAATTCCTATTCAAAACTTATCAATTTTCAAACTTTATTTTCGCACATATTAATTGCTTAATATTTACCAATTTTATCTATAACATAGTGTCGTATTTCAAAATAAATAAAAAATGAGCTTAATTGTTTATTTATTGCCATCACCTAGCTTTACATATCTAAATAAATAAAAATAATAAATAGTCTTAATTGTTTCGTATTTGTTATCACTTAGCAAGACTAAATAAACTATTAAATGAAGTGATTTTGTTTGCTAATTGTAACCCCCACATAGACTGCATGAGATACGGCCGGGACCCACATTTGTGGACCTCGAGGGATGCCTAACACCTTCCCCTCGAGGTAACTTGAACCCTTACCCTAATCTCTGGCTCGCTGACCTTAGCTAGACTTAGTTAGGTTAGATAGGTGCCCTAACGCGCCTTAATTCGTTAGGTGGCGACTCCAAACTCAAAAATCCCAAAAGAGTTGTTAGGTCGTGCACAAAACCCGTTTCTGCGAAAATGGGGCGCGACATTTACCATTTATAATAGTTTTCATCATGTCGAATTTGTCAAATCTTGAATTTGTGGCACTTTACAGTTATGGAAAAAACTATTTGTCATGGGTACTTGATGCTGAAATTCACCTTACTACTGTTATGGGTCTTGGTGATAGTATAATCGAAGGAAATACGATAATTAAGTCAGCATAAAGCAAAAATTATGATTTTCCTTCGTCATCATCTTGATGAATGTCTGAAGGTTGAATACTTAACATCGAAAGATCCACTTGAATTGTGGATAGGTTTGAAAGGGAGGTATGAGCAACTCAAGGCAACGATATTGCCAAGGGCTCGTTATGAGTGGATGCACTTATGGTTTCAAGGTTATAAATCGTAATTGAATATAACTCTGCTGTATTTAGAATAACTTCCCAATTAAATTATATGAGAAAACAATAATAGATGAGGACATGTTAGAAAAGACTCTAGCTACTTTCCATGCCTCTAATATGAAAGTACAATAACAATATCGTGAAAAAGATTTTCAAAAAAAAATCTTAACCGATATCATGCCTTCTGGTGAATGAGCAACATAATGATCTTTTAATGAAAAATCACGAAGCCGGTCCAGCTGAAAGTGCTCCATTACTGGAGGCACATGCAATTGATGCACACGGTCAGTATGAAATAAGACAAAATAGTTGGGCCAATGATAATGTGCGCGAGTGTGTAAAAAGCAAAATACGATATAACAATCATCGAGATGGTGGTCATAACAAAAGGGAGAACAATATAGATTCTCAAAATAATCCATCAAAAGGAAAGGGCGATCACTGTCATCGTTGTCGCCTTAAAAGTCACTGGAAAAATGAATTTCGGGCACCTGAGCATTTTTCAAGATGTATTAGAATTTTTTTAAAAGGCAAGAAAATAAAGGCGGTGCCTCCTCTTCTAATGTCCGGGTAGAGTCACATTTTACTCTCAAAGATGATGTTCAGGCGAATCTTCTTAAAAATATAATGAGAACATTGAGGTAAACTTAGTATTAAAGATGATGCTTTTGATGGGCTCAATGATATTACTCATCTGGAAGTTGAGGACTTCTTTGAGGAACACAACTGAAATTTATAATTGAGCTAGGAAACTAATAATATTTCTATGTATTTTCAGTGTCTTAATTAAAGTTTCTGTACTTAATATTTCTTTTGTTAAATTTAGTTATTTCTTATTATGTACTTTTATTCTTATGAAGATAAATAAAATTTTTCAGTCTTCAGTTGGATCCAAGATGAGTAGTGGATATATGTGGCTTCTGGACAGTGCCACAACTCATACTATACTAAGAGAAAAGAAATATTTCTCTCGTATGGTAATGAAAAAGACATATATTAATTTAATATACGATAGTATAAAATTGATTAAGGTTTCTGGAAGAGCGACCTTATTACTACTTGGAGAAACATTATTGATAATAGATAATGCATTGTATTGTAGTAAGTCTCACAAAAACTTGTTAAGTTCAAGGTTACTCGCCAAAATGACTATCATGTTGAGACTGCAAATGAAGGAAAGGTGAAGTACCTTTATATTACTACAATAAATGCGGATAAGAAAATTGCGCATGAAAAATTGCCAGCACTTTCTTCTAGGTTGTACCATACAAATATTGGTACCGTCACATGTCGTAGTACACAAAAGGTTTACTAATTGTAATGATTTTATCATTTGACATGACCCGTTGGGCCATCCTGATTATAATATGTTGCACAAAGTAATTGACAATTCACATGGGCATACTTTGAAGAACCAAAATGTTCTTCAATGAAGGAATTCTCTTGTGTTTCTTGTTCACAAAGAAAAGTTGGTTATCAAATCATCAGTGTCTAAGGTTGAGGTAGAATCCCATGCATTTCAGGAATAAATACAGGGTGATATATGTGGACCTATGTACTAGTATGTGAACCATTTAAATATTATATGGTCTTGATAGATGCATCTACAAGATTTTCTCATGTGGGCTTATTATCAACTCGCAATATGAATTTTACTAGGTTGTTGGCTCAAATAATAAGGTTAAAAGCACAATTTCAAGATTATGCAATAAAAATAATTCATCTTGATAATGCTGGTGAGTTTACATCTCAGACGTTTAATGATTATTGTTTGTTGACTGGAATAACAGTTGAACACCTGTTGCACATGTTCATACTCAAAATATTTTAGCAGAGTCATTGATTAAACATCTTTAATTGATAGCTAGACCATTGTTGATGAGGACAAAGTTGTCTATTACAGTTTGGAGGCATGCTAGTTTACATGCAGCGACACTTGTGCGCATAAGACCAACCAGTTATCATGATATCTCCCCATGATGATTGATTTTTGGTCAGGAGCCAAACATTTCCCAAATTAGAATCTTTGATTTGGCGGTATATGTTTCAATTGCTCCATCACAACGCACAAAGATGGTCCCCAAAGAAGGTTGGGGACATATGTTAAGTATGAATCTCGTTCTATTATAAAATATTTGGAACCAAGAACTGGAGATTTATTTACGACAAGATTTTTTGATTGTCATTTTGATGAATCAATATACCCAACATTTGTGGAATCCATCCCATATTTTTGGTCAACTCTTGCTATTCAATTGCTACGAGTAATTGTTAAAAGGAATAGTAATTAGAGTTCAAATTAATAGATTTGGTAGTTGGCAAAATAGTAAGATTTGGAACCCTTTTTGTCTTTGATATATTTACCTAATGTCATTAGTGACATAGGAATGATTTTCTCCTTCTATAAATATAGCATTCTTGCTCATTTGTAGAACCCACCAAGTTATAGAGAAAAACCATTTTGATAGCAAAGTGAGGTATTCCATAGACTATACAAGAAAAATAATCTTTGAAGAAAAAAATAGAGTGGGGGCGATATATTAGTAATGTGGAAATCAAAAGAGTTGTTCCTTTTGAGTGTGAAGTATTCACTTTGAGTATTGTATTGATGATTAGACAGTGTAATTTTTTTTACTATAATGATATCAGCTTCTCCTCTTGGCCCATGATTTTTTCTCTTTTTTTGAAGGATTTTCACGTAATATTCTTGTGTCATTATTTTTCCATTTATTTCAATTACATTTACCATATATACTTTTGTACTTGTCCGCATTTTCCCAACAAGATGGTATCAGAGCAATAGTTTTATTTGAGTATGCTCTGTGGTTGCAGCACAGTCTGAACTTCTACATTAGAAAAGATTTACTTTGATTTGCGATAACAATATTTTTTGGAGGAAAACGATGGAAGCCAACACAAGTAAAATGGTTACTTTGAATTGTGTTAATTATGTCATTTGGAAGGGGAAATGAAAGTCTATTTTATGTCAAGAATTTTATAAATGAGTACTTACCACTGTAAAGCCTGATAATAAAACAGATGAAGAATGAAATCTGTTGCACAAATAGGTTTGTGGATTCATTCGGCAATGGGTCGACGAAAATGTGTTGAACCATATTTCTGGGAAGACACATGCTCGAACCCTATGTGAGTATCTTAAAAGTTTGTATGCTCGAAAGACTGACAATAATAAAATTTTCTTAATAAAACATATGTTGAGTGTGAAGTATCATGATAATTCTTCGATGACAATTCATCTGAATAATTTTTAGGGTATCATGAGTAAGTTATCTTCTACGGGCATCAAATTTGATGAAGAAATTCAAGGATTATGTAACACCCCGTATCCAAAATAGAAAAAAAAGAGCTTTTCAGAAATCTGCAGGTGTAATCGATTATCACTATCGGTAGACCATAGTCTGATCAACGGTCCGTACTGCACATCAATCACTGTGAGTGAAACTCTCCTATGATGCAGCCCACAAAAATTGACTAAGTGTCAATCCACGAAAAGACCTACGGTCCGTAAGTCAGACTATGGTCCGTAGTGTGTGTCCGTCAATTAAAAACCCATAACTAGCCAAGTAGGTTGTAAGTCCCCTATGTGGACAATAGTTTAGTGATCACACCCGCATTCCTTTATGCCTCTGGCAGGGCATATTGGGTCCTATCGATGGGGCGTATACATCACACTCCACATTTATCTTATGTAGTTCAATTGTCGATTATTAGTAGCTTCCACAGTTCAGTCAGACTCTATTGCGTTGGCCATACTTACAGATCAGTTATCATTTAGTCTCAGCATGTTATAAATTTTGTTATTGCATCCAGTTAGATTATTATATTTACTCTTGTGATTGCTCAGTACCTTCAAGTACTAATGCATACATGTTCTACATCTTCTCGTGATGTAGGTTAAGGTTCTCAACATCTAGATCATGCTTAGATCGATTCCCAATCTCCAGTTCAGCAGATTTAGTGGTGAATCCTCATTCTCCGAGGACAATAGTCATGAGTTTCTTTTTAGTATTTAGTCTTTTGGTTTCAGTTTTTGCTAGACTTAGCTAGGGCCTGTCCAAACATTTTTAGTCAATTTAGAGTCTATTTTTAGACATAGTTAGTTTCAACTTATAATTGAGTTGATAACTTCTTTGTATTAAACTCATCAGTATTTCATTTATCTCAGTTATAGAATATGGGTATTCCCCATCTTATCATTTCAAGTTATGATTTAACTTCCGCATGCAGTTTATTATCATTAGTATGCTTATGATCATGTCAGCAGGGTTAGCTTGAGATCGATTATGGTCCTAGGTCCCGTGTCCGCGTCTTGGGGGTAGATTTGGGCGTGAAAAAACTTGGTATCAGACTAGTAGGTTTAAGAATCCTAGGATGTATGAAAAGTCGCACTAAAAAGAGTCCTTTTCATGAGTGTGAAATGCACTAGATCTAAAGAGAGGGAGGTTACAAAGTGTTTTAGTAATACTTCACTTTCTTATGACTCTTATCGTGTGTAAGGTATGATCAAAATCTATTCTAACTCAACATTCTACGTTTCATATCATGTCTCCTCATAGAGTTAACACCAGGAATGCATACGCAACTCCTTCAGTGTCAGATCAGGAAGTCTCCAATTCTGAATTCAAGAATGCCATACAGATGTTGGCTCAGAGTATGACCAACCAGAACAATCAGGTTCATGCTCCTGTGAATGCAAATGGTATATCAGCAGCAGCAAGGGTCTGTGGCTTTGTTAGGATGAATCCGCTTGAGTTCTTAGGATCACAAACTAATGAGGATCCTCATAATTTCTTGGATGAGATCAAGAAGATTTTTGAGGTAATACAAGTCAGTGGAAATGATCGGGTTAAGTTGGCACCATACCAGTTGAAGGATGTTTCTCATATCTAGTACACTTAGTGGAAGTAAAATAATGGTACAGATGCTGCTCCTATTACTTGGGATTGCTTTAGTAAGACCATTCTGGACAAGTTTTTACCAATAGAGTTGGGAGAAGCAAAGACTCAGGAATTCATAAACTTAAATGAGGGAAACATGACGGTCCAAGAGTATGGGCTCAAGTTTAACCTACTCTCTAGGTATGCTTCTTACATGGTTGCTGACTCTAGGGTTCAGATGAATAAGTTCTTGTATAGAGTGTCAGATTTGGTGAAAACTGAGTGCAGAAATGCTATGTTACTGGGATATATGAACATCTATAGACTTATGACTTATCTTCAGCAGGTTGAGGATGATAAGCTTAGGGAACAAGCTAAGGAAAATAACAAGGCTAGGACTAGGAACTATGACTATTCTCAGCAGAAATTGGGTGGTGAAATTGCTCGCAGAGTCAGCAAAAGTTTACATCCCCAGACCCTTCGTCAACTAGTGTTCAATCCTGCAAGAACAGGTATGACAATAAGGCTAGGGCACCAGTCTCTAAGTCCAAGGGGAGTGTTTTAGGCACCAAGACTTACCCCACTTTCCCTAAGTATGGTAAGAACCATCCGGGCGAGTGCCTCTCAATAAAAGAATGATGCTTTGACTGCGGTCAGTCTGGTCACAAGTTGAGGGATTCTCCTTCTTTATAGAGACAAGGAGGTGGTAATGGTAGAGCTTAGTCTACAAATTCATTAGCACCAACAAGTCACCCGACTTAGCAGGGTAACTCATCTGGTATAGGTGGTGGTCAGCGCCAGAATAGGTCTTATGCTCATCAAGCTCGCAAGGATCAGGATGGTTCTTCTGATGTAGTCCCTAGTACGTTATGAGTCTTTGACCTTGATATTTATGCATTGTTAGATCCAGGGGATACTCTTTCATTTGTAACTCCTTACATAGCAGTCCAATCCAGTGTTAGTCTAGAAACTCTCTTAGAACCTTTCTAAGTCTCTACTCCAGTTGGTGAACCAACTATATCTAGATGGGTATACGGAAACTTATCTGTTATAGTCTCTCATAAAGTCACCTTAGCAGATCTTGTGGAGTTAGAAATAGTAGACTTCGATGTCATTCTAGGCATGGACTGGTTACATTCCTGTTATGCCTTAGTCGATTGTAGAACTAGGATAGTTCATTTTTTGTTTCAAAAAAACCAATCTTAGAGTTGAAGGGTAGTAGCTTAGCACCTATGGGTCGATTCATTTATTACCTTAAGGACAGAAAGATGACCTTTAAGGATTATCTCTATCATCTAGTGCGGGTTGAGGATTCTAGCTCTAAAACCCCAACACTTAAGTCTGTTCCAG
This sequence comes from Solanum arcanum, assembly GCA_027789145.1. Classification (NCBI taxonomy): domain Eukaryota; kingdom Viridiplantae; phylum Streptophyta; class Magnoliopsida; order Solanales; family Solanaceae; genus Solanum; species Solanum arcanum. Next base: position 20,432,445 of record CM050941.1, read on the forward strand.
TAGTCTGTGAGTTTCCAGAAGATTTTCCTTGAGTCCCTTACAAAAGGGAAATCGACTTTGAAATTGATATCCTTTCAAATACCCAGTCTAGTTTTATTCCTCCACACAGAATGGCTTTAGCAGAGCTTAAGGAATTGAAAGGGCTTCATTAGATCTAGTATTTCACCATGGGGTGCACCGGTGTTGTACGTAAAGAAGAAAGATGGTTCTTTTAGAATGTGCATTGACTATAGACAGTTGAAGGTCACACTCAAGAATAAGTATCCCATCCCCAGGATTGATGACTTGTTTGACCAACTTCAAGGTGCTAGCCATTTCTCAAAGATATTATCAGCGTAGAGTAAGATATAATGATGTTCTGAAGACAACCTTCAGAACTTGGTATGATCATTATTAATTTGTAATTATTTCATTTGAATTAACAAATCCTACAACATTTATGGATTTGATGAACAGAGTGTTCAAATAGTATTTGGACTTGTTCTATATCGTCTTTATTGATGATATCCTCATTTATTCTACGAATGAGGAAGAACATGGAGTCATCTGAGAGTTGTTTAGAAGACTCTCAAGGATCTCCAGTTATTCTCTAAGTGTAGCAAATGTGAGTTTTGGTTGCAATTTGTTACTTTCCTTGGTCACATTAAATCATAAGTTTCTTAGGTTAGCGGGTTATTATAGAAGGTTCGTGGAAGGATTCTCATCCATAGACTCACCATTGACTAGGTTATCTTAGAAGATTGTCAAGTTTCAACTGTCAGATAATTGTAAGAAAAGCTTTGCAGAATGGAAAACTATATTGACTAAAGCTCCTGTCTTGACTCTACCAGAGGGTTCAGATGGTTATGTGATCTATTGTGATACATCCAAAGTTGGCGTAGGTTGTGTGTTGATGCAACGAGATAATATTATAGCTAATGCTTCTAGACAACTTAAGGTGCATGAGAATAACTATCCAACTATGACCTTGAGCTTTTAGCAGTGGTGTTTGCACTCAAGATCTGGAGACACTACTTGTATCGTGTTAATGTACATGTGTTCACTGACCATAAATGCCTTGAGTATGTTTTAACCCAGAAAGAGTTGAATCTTCACTAGAGGAGATGGCTTGAGTTCCTTGAGGATTATGATATGAGTGTGCACTACAATCTTTGTTAGGCAAATGTAGTAGTAGATGATCTTAGTATATTATCTATGATTAGTGTAGCCCATGTTGAGGAATAAAGAAAGGAGCTACTGAAGGATGTTCACAGGCTTGCTCGCTTTGGAAACTAGTGTTGGAACTAAACAAGTTTTGAACAATGTGAAACATACTCCTGATGTTTATCTACACCAAATCTTTATTGATGTCTTAGATGATGTAGGATATGTTAGTATCAACGGTGATGGAAAATGGAATCTCATTAATGGTTTCTTGGTTGTGGCTCGTGGTTACAAATGTCATGGTCTATACTATACTACGACCTTTACTTATTTTGATATGGTGAATGTGGTTGAGTGCGATAACTCTTCAACTTTATGGCATAAGAGACTTATCCACATCAACGAGAAAGGACTTAATGTTCTATCCAAGAAGAAATATTTGTCAAATTTTAAAAGTGATAAATTAGAAAAGTGTAAGTAGTGCTTGGCTGGTAAACAAAATAGATTTTCCTTTAAGTCATGTCCTCCTTCGAGAAAGACAGAGTTTCTTGAGTTGGTGCACTCTGATTTATGTGGTCCAATGATGACAAAGACATTGGGTGGTGTACTCTACTTTGTCTCTTTCACTGATGATTGCTCGAGAAAACATTGGGTCTATGTCTTAAAGACAAAATACAAAGTGTTAGGTGTTTTCAAGCAGTTTCAGGATTCAGTTGAAAGAGAAACTGGAAATAAACTGAAATGTATTGTTACTGATAATAATGATGAATATTGTGGACCATTTGACGAATACTGCAAACATCAAGGTAATAGAAACAAGAAGACTTCTCCCTAGACTCCTCAGCTTAATGGTTTGACTGAGAGGATGAACGGGACCTTGATGGAAAGGGTTAGTTGTTTGCTTTCTGAAGCAGAGTTGCCGAACTCATTTTGGGGTGAGGCTTTATTGACCACTGCACATGTTATTATTCTATCTCCTGTTGTTGCTTTGCAAAGTGATGTACCAAATAGTGCTTAATATGGAAAGGATATTTACTATGACCATTTGAGAGTATTTGGTTGCAAAACATTTGTACATGTGCCAAAATATTAGAGGTCAAAGTTAGATGCCAAGACAAAGCAGTGCATCTTCATTGGATATGACCTTGATGAATTTGGTTACATGTTATATGATCCAATTAAAAAGAAACTTGTGAGAATCCATGATATTATTTTCATGGAGAATAAAACAATTGATGATATTGATAAAATGGAGAAGGTAGAATCTTCAAATTTGATGGTATAGTTCATCATGATAAAGTTCCTTACACAATTGCGCATGATGTTGTTGGGCTTGATGATCATGGTGATGCCCATAATCATGTATCGGATCAACATGTTGATGTTGATAATAACAATGATATTGTTATTAATGATCTTGTTGCTCATGAAGTTGTGGACGAATAAAATATCCCGCTTCGGAGGTTCACAAGACATCGATTTGCTTCATTCTGTTATTCACACAATGATTATGTGTAACTCACCGATGGGGGAGAACGTGAATGTTATAAAGAGGCCATTTAAGATGGGCACAAAGATCAATGGATTAAATCCAACCAAGATGAGATTAAGTCTTTGCTTGAGAACCACACTTATGAGTTGGTAAAATTGTCTGAGGGCTTGAGAGCTTGAAAGAAAAAGTGGGTGTTCAAAGTTAAAGTTGAAGAACACAAATTGAAGCCCAGGTACAAAGGTAAAATTGGTTGTTAAGGGATTCGGTCAAAGGAAGAGTATTAACTTTGACAAAATATTTTCTCCTATTGTGAAAATTTCCTCGATTCGCACAGTTCTAGGTTTGGCTGCAAGTCTTAATTTAGAGATTGAAGAGATGAATGTGAAGACAACTTTCCTTCACGGTTACCTCAAAGAAGAGATTTATATAGAACAACTTAAGGGCTTAAAAGTAAAAGGTAAATAAAATTTGATGTGCAAACTCGTTTATATGGTCTAAAACAAGCTCATAGACAGTGGTACAAGAAGTTTGAATCTTTTATGGGGGAGCATGGTTATAAGAAGACTTCATGAGATCATTGTGTATTTGTACAAAAAATTTCTAACCATGATTTTATCATCCTTTTGTTGTATATGAATGATATGTTAATTGTGGGCAAGAATACTTCCAAGATAGACGAGTTGAAGAAAGAGTTGTGTAAGTCATTTTTTGTGAAAGTCTTCTGTCATGCCAAGCAAAATTTGTGTATGAGAATTACTCGTCCCAGAGAAAAATGAAGATTTATTTTTCCTAGAAGAAGTACGTCTAACATGTACTAGAGCACTTCAATATGAAGAATGTTAAGCCTATTAGTACACCTCTTGCTAGTCAAATGAAGTTGAGCAATAAGATGTGTCCTATAGCTAGGGAGGAAAAAGAGAACATCATCGGAAGTCTAATGTATGCAATGGTATGCATTAGACCTAATATTACTCAAGCACTTGGTGTTGTCAGCAGATTTCTCAAAAATTCAAGAAAAGAGCATTAGGAATCTGTAAAGTGGATACTCAGGTATCTTAGCTCAAATGAATGCTTGTGTTTTGGAGCATCAAATAGAATCTTGAAAGACTATACAGATGCTAATATGACAAGTGACCTTGATAACATATAAACCACTACTAGATATTTGTTTACTTTTTCAGGAGGAGCTATATCATGACAGTCGAAGTTGAAGAAGTGTGTCGCGCTATCTACAACTGAAGCTGAGTATATTGAGAAAACTGAAGCAGGCAGGAGATGATATGGATCAAGCGATTTCTTCAAGAGCTTGGTTTGAATAAGATGGAGTATATTGTCTATTGTGACAACTAGAGTGCAATAGACTTGAGTAAGAACTCCATGTACCATGCAAGAACCAAACACATTGACGTCAGATATCATTGGATTCGTGAGGAAGTGGAGAGTAAATCATTTCACGTCAAACAGATCCACACAAGTTAAAATCCTGCAAATATGCTGACCAAGACTATACCAAAAGAAAAGTTTGAGTTATGCAATGAACTTTTAGGATTGAGTTCTTTCTAAATAAGATGAAGATACCTCCTTCTAGTGAATGATATTGGAGGGGGAGATTTGTGGAGTCAATCCTATATTTTTGGTCAACTCTTGATATTTAATTTCTACAAGTAATTGTTAAAAAGAAGTAGGAATTAGAGTTGAAAATAAAAGATTTGGTGGTTGGCAAATTGGTGAGATTTTCAACCCTTTTTGAATTTTCTATATTTACCTATGTCATTAGTGACATATACATAATTTTATCCTTATATAAAAAGAGCATGCTTGCTTATTTGTAGAACATAACAAGTTAGAGAGAAAAAACATTTTGAGAGCAAAGTGAGGTATTCCATAGACTATACAAGAAAAATAGTCTGTGAAGAAAAATAGAGCGTGAGCGATATTTTTGTAAGGTGGAAACCAAAAAGGTGTTGTTACTTTTGAGTGCGTAGTAGTCACTTTGAGTATTGTATTAATGACTACATAATTTAAAATTCCTTACTATAGTGATATCAGTTGCTCCCCTTGGCCCATTATTTTTCTCTTATTGAGAAGGATTTCCAAGTAAAATTCTTGGTATTATTATTTTTCCATTTTAATTAATTTTACCATATATATTTTTGTACCTTTACGAGTTTTCCCAACAACATTAGGGGGAGAACAAAACAGTTGGTAAATGAGATAGATTGAAATTCACTTTCACGGTCTCATTTAGACCCTCGAACAAATCAATGTGAGCAAGAAGTTAAAAAGATAATTTATTTGCAAATCAACTGCCGGATACATTTACTAACCTTCTAAGAGTTACTAAATCATATATCCCAGCTGCTAATGCTCAAGTTCTAGTTGATGTCCATATAGGATAAAATATTAAGGTAACTGAGTCTGGACCACACTTCAAACGTGGTAGACCTATTGGTTCCAAGGATAAACATCCTCGAAAAAAGAAAGAAAGAAATGATTAAGATGATCATAATATAGAGGCAATTGCTCATGAAGAGCTCCGAGGCATAATAAATGATGACACCACAGAGGAGGTCCATGTACCTGAAAATAATGAGAATAAAGATATATCTATAAATTATGTTTCGACGAGAAAAAGGTGGAATCGAAATAATATTATGGTGAATAATATTTTTCCTATAATGTTGCAGTTGAAATAATGCAACAAGATGAGGATTTATAACCAAGATATGTCAATAAATGTAAACAAATAAATGATTGATTAAAATGGAAGGAAGCAATTCAAATAGAATTGACTTCACTTGAATATTGTGAAGTTTTTGGACCAATAGTCTGAATACCTAAAGGTGTCAAGCCAGTGGGGCACAAATGATTTTTTTTTACGAAAATACAATGAAAATTGTAAAGGCATAAGATATAAAGAACGACTTGTGGCACAAGAATTTTCACAAAGGCATGTCATTCATTATGAGGAGACATATTCTCCTGTGATAGATGCAATTACCTTTAGGTATCTAATAAATATTAAAGTTCATGAAAAGCTTGAAATGCATCTAATGGATGTTTTCATAACCTATTTATATGACTCACTATACCACAATATTTTTATGAAAATCCCTGAAGCACTCAAAGTGTCTAAAACATATAAATTTTTTATAAAAAGTTGTTCAATAAAGCTTCAGTAATCCTTATATGGATTAAAACAAGCAAAGAGAATGTGGTATAATCGTCTTAGCGGATATTTTCTAAAAGAAGGGTATGAGAATGACCCTATTGTCCAGGTATTTTATAAGAAGGTCAAAATCTGAATTTGTAATAATATATGATTATTTTGATGACTTGAACACCATTGGAACTCCTAAAGAAATTTCAAAGGCCGTTGGGTATTTGAAGAAAGAATTTGATATAAAAGATCTTAGTAAGACAAAAATTTGTCTTGGCATTCAAATTGAACATTTTACAAATGTAATGTTTATCCATCAATCAACATATACTGAAAAAGTTTTAAAGAGATTTTACATGGATAAATCACACCTATTAAGTACTGCGATGGTTGTGAGATCTCTTGATATAAATAAAGATATTCCGACCTCAAGAAAAAGATGAAGAAGTTCATGGTGATGAAACACCATATCTCAATCCTATTGAGGCAATGATGTACCTTGCCAACAATAGCCGACAAGATATTTTTCTCCCAATAAGTTTATTGTCGAGATTCAGCTCATGTCCAACAAGAAGACACTGGAAAGGTGTTAAACATATATTTAGATATATTCAAGAAACAATTGATATGAGATTGTAATATTCTAATGCATCCAAGTCAGAATTGATCGATTTTGCAGATGCCGGATATTTGTCTGACCCACATAAAGCTAGATCTCAGACAAACTTTTTATTCACAAATGGAGGTACAACTATATCATGACGTTCGATGAAGAAAACAATAGTTGCTACTTGTTCAAACCATGAAGAGATAATAGCCATTTATGAAGCCAGTCGAGAATGTGTATGGTTGAGATCAATGACTCAACACATTTTGCAATTATGTGGTCATTTTGTGTAAACAAAGATTCCTACAATATTGTATGAAGATAATGATGCTTGCATTGCTCAATTTAAAGGGAGGATATATTAAAAAAAATGAACAAAGCATATTTCACCTAAGTTCTTCTTCACATAATCTTCAATAAAATAGTGAGATAAATGTTCAACAGATTCGTTCGAGTAATAATCTTGCAGATTTATTTACTAAGGCATTTGTCAACGTCTACATTTGAGAAGCTAAGATATAAGATTGAAATGCGTCGTCTCCAAGATGTCAAATAAAGTTTTCATCAGGGGGAGTAAAATATGCGATGTACTCTTTTTCTCTTAGTCAAGGTTTTGTCTCATTGAGTTTTCCTGATAAAGTTTTTAATGAGGCAACACTCAAGGCGTACTACAAGATGTGTGTACTCCTTTTCCTTCACTAGGCTTTCCTTCTGGTTTTTTCTTAGTAAGGTTTTGATGAGACACATTATCTATGGATATCCAAGGAATAGTGTTATAAATGCATTAATGTGGATGTCATTTGTACCTGACTTCAAAGTTCATCCACAACTCTCTTTAAAGTTCATGTACAAAATAAATGAACACTTTAATTTATGTAACTTTGAAGAGACATTTTTTTATTATAAATAGGCGATGATTATTTTATTAAGGAGACAATCAAAACGTACAAAACAAAGAAATAAGAAAACATTCTCCCATATATCTTATCTACATATTTATTATCTTAGATAATTTTATATTGCTAATATTTCAAAACATTTTTATTTTATAAAATTATTGTTGTCCATTGTTTGCTTACAAAAAGACCAAATTCGCTTAATATTCTTGTAACATTTCAAGTATTGTAATAGTCAATCATTATATTGAATCAACACAACACTATTTTGATACTATTATGTTAATTAATTAAAAAAAATTGTTATTCTAATTTTATACTATATTTTCTTATTAAAATTGTCATTTATGATATTCTTACTTCACAACTATATATTTTTGTTTTAGTTATTGTTAGAATTTATTTAATTTTATTATGTAAACTAAAAAAGTATGACTTCATATCTTAAAAAAAAAAAAAGAAACTAGAATATTGCACATTTGAATACTGGCCTCTTTATGAATTTGACTGTAGACGCTTAACTTTATTGTGGCGGTTGAATGGGCATGGATTATAAAATTTCCAAAATATTTTACTATATCACGTCATCCAGAAGTAATTATGGGTTACCTTGTACAAAAATTGAAAATAATGTAAATTACTTGTTATAGTAAATTTGATTCTCCAAATTTTCTTTACAATATGGGTATTTATAATGCTAAAATTTTTCATACAAAAAACTCGGCCATTCACTTTCGTTATTAGCTTATATTTCATATTTGCAATTCAGAATTAATTATTTCCTTGTTTATATATCAAAGATAAGAAAGAGAAAATGTAGATGATGTATGAGATTTAGCATTTTATAGAAGCTAAGCCAGGGACTGAGCCGCATAGAAGCCACAACTAGCAGCCAAATAGACATTCAGCATTTTATGCTTTCTTGCTTGGTTTGGTTTATGTTTTCTACCTTTCTTTGGAGGAATCTTGTGTGTTACTAAAATAGCTTATCATATGATTTTAGTACTATGTTTATTTATTTATTTATGGTTAAAATAGTACTATGTTTATCATTCATACTCAAGCCACAAAAGTTATTAAGCACTGAGATAATATTTCATATTTTGTTTATTCTATGCTTTAATGTTTGGAGAGTACTTGGTAAATGGATGTTCACATTACTTGTCAGATCCTCGAGAAATTATAAATAAAAATATACTTTTATCAATAGTAGGTAGTTTATTTATCAATAAGGCTTAGCTAATCGTGTTGATATATGAGCAATCATAATTATCAACAAGTAATAATTTGCTTGTACTTAAATTTAGGGATAATTACATGGGATGAAAAACATCCCTACGTAATTAGTTAATAAGGTATAGTTTCATTTACTTACGGTCAGTAAATACAGCTTCATTTTTTTGCCATAATTAATGGGACCCACTATCTATTTGTATACAAAATAAATAGTCATCTAAAGATCTTTATATAATTTTATTCAAAATCAAATTTATCTCTCATATTCTCATTCCATATCTTTTCCTAAAATTACTCTTCCCTTCTGATTTGAATTTCCATTGGGAAAATTTTGACCTTCTCCCTCCGATGTTCTTCTTTTCGTAGGTAACTGCCAAATTCATGGCTTTCAATTTTTTTTCTTGGTTCCTTCAACAACAATTGTATATGTAGTATGATTGTTAGTTTTTTCATATTTTTTAAAAAAATCTTTATTACTTATTAATTTACAAATCTTTCAAAATGAGAATAGATGATTTCTGTCCATGAATGAGGATTACGAGAGGTATGTCATTGCATGTTAATGTTGTTGATAATCCACCTTCATTTCAATTGGGTTAACTCATGATTCTGGGATAATGTAGGGTCTATGGCAAAACATAAACAAGTTTAAATTGAACAATCTATTGAAGAATTGAGATCCATGAAAAAAAATGACCCAATGGCAATTCATAAAGTCATTCAATTGAATCTGCCTCATCAGAACTGGGCAAATCTGAAGAATATCGGGAATATCAGATAATGTAATTTATATACAAATTACAAAGTTATTTATATAGTGATTTGTATATTAAGTTAATATATACAAAGTATTATGAAACAGTTCTTAATTTTATATTCTATTAGTTGTATACCAATTACTAGAGTTAGGTATATAGTGGGTGTATATTAAGGTATCATATACAAAGTCTTATGAGGCAATAGCTATTTGTATACAATTATTTAATTTTGTATAAAGAAATTTGTAAATCACTCTTTAATATTATAATAATTATACAAATTCGTCGATATATACAAAAAATTATGAACATAATAAAATATTGTATATATAAACGTTACACCCTCAAATATAGAAACATATTTCAAGCTTACTATATATACAATTAACAAACGAATTTAATATACAATCAGTTTAATCATTAATACTTTTTAAAAAATAAAATAAAAACATGAAATCACAGATGCACATATATAACTATAATATATATACCAAGATTATTGTACATTATACACCAGAATTATATAAAAAGAAAAAATAGGAACATAATAAAATATTGTATACAAAAAGATTACCCAAAAAAATTAAAAGAATATATGATGGTCATATACAGTTTAAAACACAAAATCAATTTCACACAAATATTATATAAAAATTATATACAATTTCGCAAATATATACAATATAATCAATTTATATATAAATATATTTGTGTGTGTGTTTCATAGATTTATCTAAAAAAATTAGAAAAATATTTAATTTTGAACTGATATTGTCTTTCTATAGCTTTAGAATTTTTTTTTGGTGAAATATTTGATTTTAAATGTTTTTCTTAAATCATGTGATTATGTAAATTTATTGTTAGCATCATTTGTGCTACTGTTACCATTTATTGAAAAATATTTTTTTTGTATAAATTTAATTAAGAAAAACGTTTTATACAAATTTAGAGTCACCTAACAAACTAAACTATACCCATGGAATGTAGTTATGTAAACAATATCCATGAAATGTAATTTCATAACATCCGTTTGCCATATAAGAAATTTTCCCTTAAATTTATAATTTTTAATATGAGCATCTTGATTTCGTAAAATAAACATTTTGGGACTACTATTTTCAATAACTTATATATATATATATATATATATATATATATCAACTTACAAATTTTTATTGACAGACCTAAGAGCTATAAATTATTACTCTATTCGTGTTATATTATATAGGCATCTTACTAAAAGTAATTTTCTCATTTTATTTGATCGTTTCTTAAATTATGATGGAATTAATATTAAATAAATTTCTCATATCCATTCCTATAATTGATATGAGTTTTTTCTAATATGTTTCATGTGTTTTGATATGAACAAAAGATAAGATAGTAAAATTAATAAGCTTATTAATTATTTTTTAATTACATTATAAAATAAAAAATGTTGATTCAATATGGGGCGGAGAAAGTAATATTTAAGAATTTTTAATCCATAATTAGAACTTCATGAAATTGGTGTCAGTAATATATATTGTGTTAGTTATTTTTTATATCTAAAAATATAATGTTTGAATAAATGATAATTGGTCCTCCCCATTAATTGCTTCAAATAAAAAATGAGCCTAATACTCCTCTAATATGTATGACCATTTTAAAGTAGGCGATTTTATGATTGTGGTAATTAGATCAACTCGTACGTATTTAAAATATTTTATAGATATCTTTTATTTTTAATTGATAAATATCAAATAACATTAAATTCAAATCAATTTACTTTTTCAAATTTAAGAAAAATAATTTCTCTCAAAAATAAAAAAAAAATATTTTTCAAAACTTTCTTTCTAAACCTAAAATTATAATTTTTTTTCTTACCCTATTACATGCCATGACTCACACCCTCCAAAAATATTTAAAATTTTTAAAAAATAAAATCGTTTTTAAACACTTCCAAAATGAAAAAAAAAATTCCCCCCCCCCCCCCCAAACCACCAACAAACACACACAAAATTTAAATTTAATTCATTTTTAATACATATTTCATAACCTTTATTTTTAAAAATATATATCAAATTTTCATTTTTTTGTCCCCCCTATCCCAACCACCACTTGCCAAACCCACATTTTTTTTATATAAATCATTTTTACCCAACCCTATCCCGACCCCGACCCCACCCTACCCGGACAAATCACCCCACAAAAGATAAACTAAAAAAAGTTATTTTTTCTAATTTCAGATCCCGATTTGAAAGTGAGTTTGGTGTGGTTGAATCCTATTCAGAAAATTGGTCCCGCATCAGGTGTCACGATAAGATCCTGATTTGAAAGTTGAATCTTGATTCAAGTGTCAAAGTCGAATTTTAGATTCATCGATCGTGTTTAGGTTCGGGCGCCGTAAGTAGGTTGGGATTGGTTTCTAATTGGAATATTAATCTCAAGTAGGGAGTCAGAGTTGGGTCCTAATTCGAATATAAGGTCTTGGGTTAGGTCACAATCAGTGTCATGGTTGAGTCAGATGTTGGGATCAGATTCTAGTTTGAATTTCATTTCTCTAGCATGATTCAAGTCAGATATCAGGTTTGATTTATTGGGGTCATTTCCAGTTCAAGTGTTCGGGTCGGGGTTGTGTCTCGATTCGGGAGTGGAACTCAGGTCCCAGATCAAGTGTTAGAGTTCGGGTCATATCTTAGGTCGAATGTCGGATCCTAGATCAGTTATCATGCTAGGATCTTGGATCAGTCTTCTGGCTCAGGTGCCAAATCAGTTATGTCGAGGTTGATTTTCATGTCTGGAATTATTTTCCAAAAACTATTTTTTAATATCTAGCAAAAAATAAAACTTAAAATTCATATTCTTTATTCACCAATGAAACAACACAAAATATTTTTCACTCACCAACCAAACAGAAAATAAGTTGGAACCAACTGCTTTTTCAAGAATACTTTTTCTAGGACAACATTTCCCATCAAAGACATTTTCCTTCCTGACAAACACACCCTTTATATCAACTAATACAATATTCAGATGCAAAAATATAAATTTTAACACAAAGAATAAGAAACAAACATAAACAAGAGATATAAGGATTGAATAAGAGAAATGAGATAGAAAATAATTGAGAATAGTGAATATAGAGCAATCAGTACCCCCAATTGACTTGATTCCACAAAGCACCAATCCTATAAAGTGAGACACAAGAATGAGAATAATAGACAATCAGGAATATATCAAAATCAAAACTACATAATTGAGATCTAATATAAAAAAAACCTATATTATAGAGATAACTCTATAATATAAACATGCCTCCATTATAAACACACCCGCTAAGCAGTAGCGGAGCAAGAAATTTTGATTAAAGTTGTCAAGAATACTGGTGTGTGGCTGTCAAAATAAAAGGAAATTGTGATATTTGGATTCGAACCCTAAACTCATTCATTCAATGGGACACACATTACCACTGGGCCAAAGGCATAACTTTTGTCAAGGTGTCCAACTTTAAATGTATATTCTTTAAATGTAGAATTTTACATATATATACAACATAATTCTGAAAAAAGATTGTCCAATTGGAAACTCTGGGGTGATTCTGGCTATGCCAGTGCCCCTGAGCCTGAAATGTAGAGACTCAATCACGACCCGAGCCTACACCTTGAACGTTGTCGACACTCAAGAACAATTGTTGGTCCCCAAACGAATCATCATCCAGACTGACTAGAAGCGGAAGACTAACTCAAGCATACATAAGCTTAAATTTGAATCAAATCCATTAAACTCAACAACTCAACTCATAAGGTCTGAAAATACTCAATAAAAATATCTAAAGTTTTTAAAACAACTCAAAAGAGAAGTAAATACCAAAATACTCCTTAACTATAACTATCTGTGAAGCCTCTACTATTAAAGAGTGATATAAGGACAAGACCCATGATATCTCAAAACTACTAAACTAAAAGTAAATGTGTAGTCCTCCAAAATACAAAGAGGCTCACCAAAAGTTAACTGGACTGTAGAGTGATCTCAAGGAAGCGCCTGTTGAGTATCCTGAACACTTGTATATGGATCATAAAAGAATGCAGGTTGAATGAGTTGAATACATTGAATATACGAGTATGCAAGCAGAACTAAAAACATAGATAACTGAACTGACAAGACAAGGAAAGTACTTACCCATACTCAACTCCTTACAAACGCAGTAACAATAGATTTACATGTTTAAAGCGTCATACATGACAGATATCAACTCAAGAATGTATATAAAAATACAATAAAAAAACTATTTGCTCCTATTTGGGATTACCAACAACCATCACTATGAGTTAAATAATGATACAGTGTCTTGCATATGCTGCCAGAACTATCATGAAGCTAATGAAGTAATGAATGTGAGTCTATTGAAAGGTTTTTCCAATATTACTCTAATGAATGACTGGGGAATTTTGCGATAGATACTTTCCCGTTAGTAGATGTGGAGTGTCTAGTAACAATATCAATATTTACTAAGAGCTTTCCAATGAATGAATGATAGGTTGAGATGGGTTCTCTCCCGTTACTAGAGGTGGAGTACTTAGTAGAAATCCCTTAACCTACGATGAATGAATGTAATGAAAGTCTAATACTCTTTGTCGATTTATGCTAAGAACCGAGCGTATATGATAGAGATGAGTACTCTCCCGTGAGTAGAGGTCAGGTACTTATTAGCAATCTCTTGAGATGGGTACCCTCCCATTAGTTAAGGTAGCAATCTCCCTATCCCTTAACTATGTGCCCACATAGGATTAGCTAGTGGTTTTCCACGTAAAGGCTAAATGAATGACCCTACCTTAGGCATGTGGGGATCCCTCATCCGGTTGGGGTCAATACATGGATTCCATGTTAAGCTATCATGGCTTATGTCGATTAAGCTTACCCCTAGAAAAGAATGTAATGAACTAGGACTTCTTTAAAGTAATCTACTTAGAATGGATAGTAGAATGAGACATCATCTATGCATTGCACAAGTAGGTATTTAAAAGAAGTCTAGGTGTGTTTCTTATGATGCCAATGAAATGAAAAGGCTCTTGTAATGAATTTGATGAGAATGTGATCTAATGTCTTAATAAATGACGGTGTTTCTAATGTAATTAAATTTAATGAGGGTGTTGATTGGTACTTACTATAAATATGTATGTGACACTTGGATTATATTATGAGTTACTTCCTTGTCATCTCTTAATGTATAATGAATGTGCCTTGTCTAGGGTGGCTTCAAAGGAGTACTTAGGGTAAATAGTAGTATGGGATGCTACTTTCACATTGCACAAGTATTACTTAGAGTTATCTTAGATAATGGTATTAATGTGATGTTCATGTCTCTTAATATGTTGGGTATATAAAAATGAAGGGTTGAATGGTAAATGCACTTGGGTGATCCTAAGGTGCTTCCTTAGTGTGGCTAGTGGTATGGGAAACTATATTCACATTGCACAAGCAATAACTTAAGGGTCTACTTGAAGTGTAGGTTCAAGTAAAGGTAAAGGAAAGGTTTTGTAATGACCCGATAGCACCCCCTAGTCGTAACACGACACTCGACGTCTTGGAGGTCTTACACAAGCCCTCAGCATTCATTCATCGCATTGTCATAAAATAGTGCAAAATTATTGTTTTTTCATAATATAACACAAGACTAAAAAGTCATATCATATAAAAACCATTAATACAAAGTTAGGATAGTAAGTCTCATCTTTCCATCTTAGATACGACTTCACTAAAATAGGGACTCGACCCATACAATACAAAAAGAACATTACTACTCTATTACATGAACTTAAAAGAAGCTCTTAACTTAAAGTTTCTTGAATCATTAAGGACACACCCGAACATGAGAATAGTAATCCAAGCTCTTCATTCTTAAGAAGGTCCTTTTTCTACCACCACCTACACTTGATGTAAAAAGATGAAGAAGAATTGTATTAGTACAAGAATTCACTAAGTATGATAACCATGCAAAACCATGCTTTAAACAGGACATTTAGTTGGAACCATGCATCGTGTAATTTTTGTGAAACTTCATGAACATTGAATACAATAAACACAATAAAGTTCACATACATCATATTAGACATGGATACCATTCATAACAACACATAAAGCCATTTACCACATTTGAGACACATTCAAAATTTACAACACATTACCTTTCCTTTTTATCTCAACTCCTTACCTCAAGCAAACCATAAGTAATACATAGTGCAATGTATGAATAATGTCCCATTTCACCATGCATACCAAAGTATCACCTTAAGCTTACCAAAGATGTACATTCATACAACCTTGATCAATTAAACCACATACATCATAAGGACATAGCACATCATAAACCATTACCTTCACATAAGAACCATCACCCAAGAAAACCCCTAAGTCACACTAGTGCAACGTGCAAGTAACATTACGTAATGACACTCATAACAAGTGTTCCTAGGAAGTCACCCTAGAATAAACACATCACATTCAACAAGTCACAACATATTTATTTAAC
This sequence comes from Solanum arcanum, assembly GCA_027789145.1. Lineage (NCBI taxonomy): Eukaryota > Viridiplantae > Streptophyta > Magnoliopsida > Solanales > Solanaceae > Solanum > Solanum arcanum. Next base: position 20,448,248 of record CM050941.1, read on the forward strand.
TTTAAACATAAGACCAACATATTTCATGTACCTCAGACAAGAACTCATTCATTTATTACACCTTAGTCATAACCCATTTAGCATTTATGCACATTTCAAGAATAATACACAAGTCCATACTATCAGTAACACCATGATAAAACCATAGTCAACAATACATATTCATGTTTCATTTCATCAATGTATCACAAGAACTTACTCATAAACCCAATCCAAGCCCACTAGAACAATGTGTATGTGAAGCCGCATAACACCACAAAAACCAAGCAAACCATCAATGAGGTCACAAGCATTGTTATATCTCTCATACATAATCATAACATTATAGCAAACAACATGCATACTAAGAGAGAGCAACATCACGTATATAAAATTAAACCAAAATCATGCATATCATTTATAACAAGTGATATTAACATCATAATACCATTCATAATATAGGTAAAGTCCATGCCCTTACCTACACAAAGTAACATCTCTTAAGTAATCATAGTCAGTGTTCATCTTCTTACTTTCATTTGTTTAGTTTAAAATTCAAAAAACTTTGCCATAATTGACATAGTCCATGTGAGTTATATGGAATCCGATGTCAACTCCTCACACCAAAAGGAGAGTGTCCTACTTGTCAAGGTAGGGCATAAACATTCATAATATTATAGAGGTGTTTCTACTAGCTAAGGTTCATATGGGGGCACATAGTTAAGGAACTAGGAGGTTGTTACTAGAAACCCTATTTATGATAACTAGCATTGTTGTTTTCTTCTCATGAGAAAATCAGTGAAACTCCCTTCCTCTGTAAATGAATACCTCTCATTGTAAAAATTTACTTGATGCTAAGCTATATTGCCTTTTTAAAGAGCGTTTTAAGTCTATCTCAAACATTAAGTCACAATATAGGCCTTAAGGGCATAACCCCTCATATAACATGTACATAGATATTAGGTTATATGATGAGAATGTCCTTATCAAAACCAACATCATGTGAGACTGTACTTTCGCAAAACCATAACATTCATAACATAGTCTAGTTTAGACTACAATTAAGAAAACCTTTCAAGAGACTCTCTTTCACTAGATTATAATTAAACTTCTTCATTCATACATCCATGTGTGTGCACATATATGAGAAATCCTTTCACATAAAAACCTTTAGACGACACATGTTCATGCTTTACTAGTCATATAGTTTTTAAGCATAATAAGATATAAAGGTGCATATGAGAATTAACCTTTTAATTGACACCATAAACATATCATACTCATAGTTATGCATGGGGGTTGTGTGTGTATCTTAGTCCTCATAATGACATAATAGCAAAAACATTATTACTGAGGGAACTCCCTTCAAATGATCAAAACACATTAACAGTATCCCCAAGTCATGAACAATTCACATATAAAGTATTTCGGAATACTAGACAACACACCCGCACTTCATTAAAGAGATAATAACACATTCAACATTGGAATAGATAACTCGTAACATGTATAATAGTACACCTTCATATGGGGGTCATATAGGTAGGGGTAATTCAACAATAGTACTTAACATAATAAATCATGTACACCACACTTTATCCCTAATATTATCATTCATTTTATATTCCTCATAATCAACACACTTGAAACATCATGCTAGCATTGAGGATTTCATACAAAACCTTCATGGTACAACTTCATAAGCATATGTATCATAATAAAATTTCACCTTGAATCTATGGCCTTATATGGAATGATCATAACATGTATATATAGAGAAGAAGTAAACACCTCTACCATAAGTAGATCAAACCATACAATATCAATGCCAGTATTATAGAAAAGAAGTTAACTTCTCACACCAAAAGGAGAGTGTCCTACTTGTCAAGGTAGGGCATAAACATTCATAGTAGTATCTAGGTGTTTCTACTAGCTAAGGTTCATATGGGGGCACATAGTTAAGGAACTAGGAGGTTGTTACTAGAAACCCTATTTCTGATAACTAGCATTGTTGTTTCCTTCTCATGAGAACATCAGTGAAACTCCCTTCCTCTGTAAATGAATACCTCTCATTGTAAAAATTTACTTGATGCTAAGCTATATTGCCTTTTTAAAGAGCGTTTTAAGTCTTTCTCAAACATTAAGTCACAATATAGGCCTTAGCGGCATAACCCCTAATATAACCTATACATAGATAATAGGTTATATGATGAGAATGTCCTTATCAAAACCAACATCATGTGATACTGTACTTTCACAAAATCATAACATTCATAACATAGTCTAGTTTAGACTACAATTAAGGAAACTTTTCAAGAGACTCTCTTTCACTCGATTATAATTAAACTTCTTCATTCATACATCCATGTGTGTGTACATATATGAGAAATCCTTTCACATAAACACCTTTAGACGACACATGTTCATGCTTTACTAGTCATATAGTTTTTAAGCATAATAAGATATAAAGGTGCATATAAGAATTAACCTTTCAATTGACACCATAAACATATCATACTCATAGTTATGCATGGGGGTTGTGTGTGTATCTTTGTCCTCATAATGACATAATAGAAACAACATTATTACTGAGGGAACTTCCCTTCAAATGATCAAAACACATTTACAATATCCCCAAGTCATGAACAATTCACATATAAAGTATTTAGGAATACTAGACAACACACCCACACTTCATTAAAGAGATAATAACACATTCAACATTGAATAGATAACTCGTAACATGTATAATATTACACCTTCATACCGGGGTCATATAGGTAGGGGTAATTCCACAATAGTACTTAACATAATCAATTATGTATACCACACTTTATCCCTAATATTATCATTCACGTTATACTCCTCATAATCAACACACTTGAAACATCATGCTAGCATTGATGATTTCATACAAAACCTTCATGGTACAAATTCATAAGCATATGCATCATAATAAAATTTCACCTTGAATCTATGGCCTTATATGGAATGATCATAACATGTATATATAGAAGAAGTAAACACCTGTACCAAAAATAGATCAAACAATACAATATCAATGCCATATTATAAACAAGAAGTTAAGTCTACTTACCAATTCTCAATCCATCATCAACATAGATCAATTTTAAAAAATTCATAATCAATAGCTAGAGATAACAAAAGCACTCAATAATACATCACAATATAAGCTAAATGCAATTAACATCCAATCAAGATCACAAAACACACTATATAGGCTAACTTGAGAGTTTAGGGAAATCATGTGTTTTTAAGGGATTTCATTGAAAATAATATTTAAAACCTTAATGAAACATTTATTCATAATTACAACGTCTTTGAAAATAACTTGACAATGAACCCATCTTTAGATTTGGAAATTGGGAAATTTGATTATTGAAACTCTTTGTAAAATCTTTGATAGAACTCCTTGAATGCAAAGTTATCCAAGGATCAAGAGTTACCATACCTTATATATTTATGACCAACGAAAATTGAAGAAGAAATCAGCTCAAAACCCATCTCCTAGCTTTATCTTGAGCTTGACCTCCAATGGAGTTTTGAGAATACATATTTTGGGATGAAAGGGTTTAATTTTGAAGAATGAGTTCTAATTCTAGGTTTAAGTTTTTTAACTAACTTAAATTACCCTAAAGTACATAAAATTAACTTCCACCATTTAATTAGAACATGGGGTGAATTTACAATTCACCCCTTAAGTGGTTGAGACCTGGCAATGTTGTAGGTCAATTTGATGATCACCATTGATGGATCACCAATGGATTAAAAGCCCATCTCGTTTATCCGCCAATGATTAATTACTCCCACAAATTTTGATTCTAAGGTCCGATGACTAATTTTGGAATCACACCCCCTACCTACCGGGCGTCAACTGGTTGGTGGGGCATCATTTGGGGTCATTAGTCAAGGTTGTCTTGACAAATTTTTTGCCAACGTTTGGGTCCTTCTCCAGTAAGCTTAGGTTGGTGTTTGGGGAGTCGTACTCGATCGTTTTTATCCCAAACATTACCATCTAGATACTATGTTCACCTCCCATAATTTCTATTCCAAACGACACTTCAAAGCAAGGCAAACATACTAGATCACACTAGCACACAAAAGGCTAGTTTCCGAATATCTTGATCGTCCCTTGATGTTGGAACTTGAAACTCTTTAAACCAACTGTTAAGAGTTGTTTCTAAATTTATTGAAAAGTTATTAGCTCCTAGAACTCACGTGGGATGGTTATAACAGGTTTACATGTGATGTATGTTCTAAAGTGATTAATGACTAGTATGTTTGTTATAATGAATGTCATGGCTTTTATATCAAATGGCATGAAAACATGTTTCTCCAATAAATGTCCATTTTTTTGCATGACTTTCATACTTAGTGCTTAATTGTACTAACCCCACTTCTTCTCCTTTTGACTAAACTTTAGGGATTGGAAATTTGGTATTCTATGGATAATGGATAGGTTTCTAAGGTTCTGAAGATGAAGACTTGGTCAGTCCTACTAGATTTGATGACAATATCTATTATGTTTCCTTTATGTTTTTACTCTTTATTTTAAGTTGTTTATGGTCTTATTTCCAAATGGTGTACTCAAAAAGTTATTAGATGTTTTTATTAGACATAAGTGTATAGATTGAGAAGTCTTCCGCTTTCCTATTAATAAAAGTGTTCTTCATGTGTGAAAATTTAAATTCTTTTTTATTTTTAGTATCGTATGCAATGAATGATCCATGTGGATTTTATGAAACCTTTAAGAGGTCAAATATGTCAGCTACAACTAGGGGTGCTCTCGGGTCATGAAAAACATGGTGTCAGAGCATAAGGTTATATGATAGTCATAGGTTGTATTCAAACCACATCTAATAGAGTCTTGTTCATAATGTGAAGAGCGTCCATTATGAATAGACGACTATTGGGTGCTAAAAATTTTTCACTTCTGCAGTCTTCAAGTCGTGCCATAGAGTTTATCTCTATAATGTCTTTCCATTGCTACTTATGGTATGGTCCATAGAGTGTGACCTCACTTTAGAGGTGTTGTTTCAAGGGTTGCGGGAGAGAAAATCTTGGCGGCGCTACCAACCATCACTTTGTGACTTGATAGATGTGAGGTGCAATATGGTGATGTTGACTTTAGGTTGAATGAGTTGCCTCATGATTGGGTTTATTGTTGGTAGAACCCGATTTAGGTTGTTGAGTTTTAAGGTATATTGAAAGACATGATGAAATGTGATGTTATAAATGTATAGGTGTGAAAACTTTGAAGGTTTAATGTTGTCTTGCTCCGATCTTAGAATGGGAAGGAGTGGAGTTTGAAAGAGTTACCATGAACTTTCTCCTAAATGGGGGACATTATGGGTAGATGGTAAGGCTTTTGAGAGTTTTTGATGTTCATGAGTTAGGCTTGATTGTTTTTGTTGTTTTAAGGGTTTAGTGATTGAAGAGTTGGGAGAGTAAGGTGCATAGTAAGGTTTTTGGGTGCGATATAGCCTTATCTTTTCCTTATGTGCCTATTAGAGCCTAAAATTGAGAGTTCTAAGTAGCTTGGTTCATGTTCTGGAGTCTTTTATGAAAAATGAGTTTCCAAATATTCTCCTTATAATATGCATGTCTTAGTTGAATTCTTGTTAATTAAGAAAATGAATTTTCAAAAAGGGAAGTTATGTTCATTATGTTAATATGCATCTTCAATAAGTTGTCAAAAAAATGATGCATGAGCTTACTTGTTGAACATGCCTAATGTGGTATTGAGAAGTTGTATTTTGAGCCTTTATGGGGAAAATTGCTTTAAATGTGCCTTATTGAAAATGTTGCATGATTGTTCTTTGATAAAAAATTGCATGATGTTCTAAGGGATGTTTAAATGAGCATGATATAATGTGGAGAAGGAAGTTCCTTCAAATGTTAAATGAGAAATGCGAAGTCTTATGCATGATGAGTTTGTATATGTTGTTCATACCTTATTGTTGTGTTTGAGTCTCTTATATGCAGATTTCATGATCCTCCTAGATTTTTATATGAATATATTATTAAATGTATGATGTGGTATGGTTGTGGGCTGCTAGTATTGATTCATTACCATTGAAAGTGTTTTAGTATAATTCAATTACTAATGTTTCCAAGTGGGCAAGGATGTTAAGACCCCAAAAATGAAATAGGATGTAGTAGATCTTCACATGGGTTCCTTGAATTAACAACTTGATAAATTAATAAGAAATAGCTTCTAAGGGATAGAATGATTAGTTTTGAGGTCAAACGTCAAGGAACGACCGATAAGTTTGGAGATTAGTCATTTATGTGCTAGTGTGTTCTTATATGTTTTGGTTGAAGTTAGTGTGTTGTTTGTAATCTAAGTCATGTGAAGATGACTCCTATTAGGCGAATATAAAGTTTCGGGGGTTAACATCTGGGTACGCCTCCACAAGGGACCACAAGGGGCCCTTGAGGAGGACCCCATCTTTTAGCCAAGAATCTGCCTAGGAAGCATGATTAACGGCTCCAAACCACGACTTTTCAATGCATTATGATCTAATACTGATGTAATTGTGATTATAATGAGTTGTATAGTTGATTTCTATTGTTAATTATGCTTTATATTGTGAATTCTTGGAAAAGTTAAGGAATGGTGATTGTGGCTTTTTGAAGAAGGTAATTTGTAATTTGACCTAATTCCCTTGCTAATGTAGAATTGATATGGAATTTCTCTTGTGTGGTACGGTCCACTTATGGCGGTGGTATTTACTTCTTGTTCTCATTGTGAGCATGACCTTGTCGAGAATTATTATGTGAGTTGTAGCATTACCTGGTATATACGAATGTATAATGAGAAGTTGATTATGTTAAGTAATGTGACTATGTATAAGGTGAATGTATTATGTGATATATATGTGATCATGTATGATGTGAATGTAATGTATAATGTGAAGGTGTTCATGTGATCTTGAGGAGATCTTGTAAAAGGTTTTACGGTGTCTTTATTAGGTAAACCTAGTTATCGCTACTTGATAAATGAAAGTTATATTGAATGTGATCTCTTGACTTAGTAGGATTAGGACTCCTTTCTTGAGAATGAATAAATTAATGAATCTAATGAAGTAATAAATGTGAGTCTACTGAAATATTTTCCCTGTAGTACTCTAATGTATGAATGGAGAATTTTGAGATAGATACTTTGCCGTTAGTAGAGGTTGAGTGTCTAGTAACGATCTCAATATTCCTAACTCCTATGAGATTTCCAATAAATGAATGATAGGTTGGTATTGGTGCTCTCTAGTTAGTAAAGATGGAGTACTTAGTAGGAATTCCTTAACCTATAATGAATGAATGTAATGAAATTCTAATACTTTGTGGGGATTAATGCTAAGCCCGGGCGAGTAGAGGTCGAGTACTTAGTAACAATATCTTGAGATGGGTATCCTATCGTTAGTTGATGTGGAGTATCTTGTAGCATCTCCGTATCCCTTAACTATGTGCCTGTATAAGATGAACTTGTGGTTTTCCACGTAAAGGATAAACGAATGACCCTACCTTAGGAAAATGGGGATCCCTCATATGATAGGGGTCAATATGGGGATTCTATGTCACGCTCTCATGGTCTGTATAAGTTAAGATTACCCCCCAAAAAGAATGTAATGAACTAAATCTTCTTAGAAGGTAAACTACTTCGTATGTGTGGTGGAATGGGACACCATCTATGCATTGCACAATTAGGTATTTTAGAGAAGTCTGCATGTGTTTCTTATGATGCAAATGAAATGAATGGGTTCTTGTAATGACTTTGATGAAAATATGATCTAATGTCTTGGAATAAAGGTACTTCTAATGTAATGAAATTAATGAAGGATGTTGATTGGTAGTTAATGTAAAGAAGCACGTGATACTTGGATTGTATTATGAGTTACTTCTTTGTCATGTATTAATGTTGAATGAATGTTCCTTGTCTAGGGTGAGTTTAGAGGAGTATTTAGGGTGAGTAGTAGTATGAGATGCTACTTGCACATTGCACAAGTATGACTTAGAGTTTTCTTAGATGTTGGTCTTAATGTGATAATATGACTTATATGATTTTCATGTCTCTTGATGTATTGGTATGCAAAGATGAAAGGTTGAATGCAAATGCACTTGGGTGATCCTAAGGTGGTGCCTTAGTGTGGATAGTGCTATGAGACACTATCCTCACATTGCAGAAGGCATGGCTTAAGGGTTTACTTGAAGTGAAGGTTCAAGTAAAGGTAAAGTAAAGGTTTATATGTGGTGTATGTTCTAAAGTGATTAAAGAATAGAATGTTGTTATATATGAATGTCATGGCTTTTGTACTTGTACTTTCATGAAGTTTTATCAAATGGCATAAAATGATGTTTCTCCAATAAATGTCCCATTTTGCATGTTTTTGCATGACTTCCATACTTCGTTCTTAATTTTCCTAACCCAATTTCTTCCCCTTTAGACTAAAGTGTAGGGGTTGGAGATTTGGTATTCTATGGATGATGGATAGGTTTCTAATGTGCTTGAAGATGAAGACTTGACGAGTCTTCATAGATTCGAGGACATACACATTATGTTTCCTTTATGTTCTTAGTCTTTATTTTAAGTTGAGTTCGGGCTTAGTCCCAGATGTTGTACTCCAAAATTTATTAGATGGTTTTATGAGTCATAAGTGTATAAAGTTATAAGTCTTCCACTAACCTATTAATAAAAGTATTTTTAGTGTGTTAAGAAAGTTTTAAATTCTTCTCTATTTGTAAGTATCATATGCAATGAATGATCCATGTGGTTTGTATGAGACCATTGAGATTTTGAATACGCCCCTTACGACTAAGGGGTGATCTCGTTTGTGACATTTGCCTACGTTTTGATGTTTCATATTAAACGTATTGGTGGCAAGTAAGAACAAGGTTTGAGACTGATTAAAATTCATCTCCTCAAAATTCAAGGTCTCCATATGTAAAGATTACCTCTGTTGCCCAATCACTCTTATGGGGAAATGTTGAAAAACCTCAGGTCGCACCATGAATGGGTCTTTCCACACTTCGAGTTTAATAACAAGCATTTACACTTTTTTATTTTATTTTACCAAGTGCAAAAATCCGGTTCATTTTTTTCGAGACGTGGTTTTTCCCATACATCAATATTTATGATAGAGTGTCTATGTCCACTATCAGTCAAGGGAACATGACCCTTGACTCAACAAGAACAATAACAAGGAGTAAACAATAACAAGAACACAACACAAGCAGTTTACGTGGAAACCACCTTGCTCAAGGAAGTAAAAACCACAATCTGTCACGTAGAATTTTCAACTATTCCACTAATCTTCTCAAAGCAAAAGTAAAACAAAGTTACAACCAATATGACAAGAGGTTATTAATCTCACAACCAAGTAATAACTTTCTTACTTGAAGAGCCTAAGAAGATTCCACACTGCCCACTAAGCTATCACAACTAGACAACTTAGACTTCAGCTAAGCAACACATAGTTTTTCCACTAAACCACCAAACTCTAGATGACTTAGATATTGACTAAGCAACAACCATTGCTTCCCACTAAATCAGTTAACCTTAGCGATTTAGACTTTTCAACAAAAACATAATATTTGAATCCTTTATAGATTAGGAACAGATTTACAATGTGCGTGCAGAAGAAATAATTCTAAGACAACTAAGCCCTATTATTCTTGACGATGAATCTTCAATTGAGTATTAGACTTTTCAAGAGTTCTTGAGAGTTTTAATGTTTAAAATATAAGGTTGTAAATATTAAAAATAATATTTATGATGAATAGTCACAACCTTCGAGGTCATGCCACTAGCCGAGGTCTCTGCCATTTCTGCCATAGTTGGAGATTGTGCACCAATCAACAATATTTTTTCCAGCCTGGCAGTTGTGTGTATATTTGCACAAGGTATCAGGTCTCTTTAAAAGGTTTTTGGGTTTGTCAAATCATTAAAATTATAAATAAATTTTCCACTTTTTGATGATGACAAACTGTACACCAATGCCAACAATTTCTTTCATATTTTTTTCTCGTATCGATCAAGACCCTTTATTCATTCTCCCGGTCAATCAGGTACACAATTAGGTACTCAAATTCTACACATTTTATCTTCCCCCTGTCGTTCAAGACCTTTTCACTACGGTACAAGAAACCATGATTTTCCTTTGAAATAATGAAAAAATGCACTAAACCAACAAAAAAAGTAAGATTGTCTATGTAAGGTCGCAACCAAGGGAAACACTATCGTGGTTATAAAGCAAGAGAAGATAGAAATTAGTCATAGCAACATAATTTCGTTTAATTGCACAAAATTAAGCAGTCAATTCATTCAATTTAAACTTAAATTGAGGACCCCAAACATTTTCCTTACAAAAAGAAACAACAGAGGAAGGGACAAAGAGGACTATAATGATGGAGGCTGACGGGAGAGCGACCTAATAATAAGAGTGAGCCTAGCATTTGCTTCATCATTATATTTTATCAATTTTTGTTGTAGGGCAGCATTCTGATACATGAGTGCATCAATCTTCTTCTCTAACGCATTAACCTCTGGAGTACCAGGTCCCTCAAACTGAACTTTTAGTAGTTTTATCTTTAACAAGGTAATATGTACATCTTTATTGCTTACATGCACAATCATATCCTCCAACTTGTGTTTCAACTAATAATGTTCTATTATCAACTGAGATACTTTGCTTAGTGGATTTTGTTGTCCTTCTATATACTCACATTCCCCCAGAGTACTCAGAGAGATGGATTTCTTAACAGTTCCAATTTTACCTGCTCATATTGGTATGTTCAGATGGTGAAACACCTTGGTCAGGAAATATCCATAGCCTATGTCCTACTTTCCCTTGTTTGTAATCATTATCTTGTACATATACTCCATCCTGAATACTGCAAGATCTATGGGATTAAATTTGCATAGTGATTCCACGATGAATAGATAAGTTGTATAGAGCAGTCCTTTTTTCTATTGAGAACGAATTAATTTGTTGATAAATTCAAAAAAACAGCTGGTACTCTCCTTTCATAATTTCTTTTGAACCCTAGCACATTGTGTGTTAGGGATGTTAGGGCATTCTTTCACAAATTTCGTGGTGCAGGTTTTTCTAAATACGAATCTGATCTCTTCTCTGGGTAGTTATAATATTTTTCCTAGTAGGTCCTCATCCAAATGCAAACTTGTCTCCTACTCTGGTGTTGATGCTACCGTCTATGCTAATTCTATGCTATAGTAAAACTCTCGTAGCTCTTCCTCATGTGGAACGAGAAATTTTGCCTGGAACAAGTGATTTCAAGACGGGATTTCCACAATATCATACATATAATCCATACCATGCTTGGTGATGATGTCAATGTCAAACATTCGTCCTCCTAGAACCTTCTGTAGATGTAGATTGTGGACAATTGATTGTTTGCTTTTTGCGTGGTCATCCTCATTCCCCTTGGGAGCAGGTACCGATGCCGAGGCTGGTTGGATAACAGAAGAAGTTTCCTATTGTATGATTCCCCCTTTCTATGTGAAGAATCACCCATGTCCTTTGTAGAGTTATCCTTCTTGACACAGATGCCTTAAACTTTCCTTTACTAGTCTTTTTCACTTGTTTTCCCTTTTTCTCTCTAATATTGCTTAATGGAGAATCTTCTCTCATACATTTATTCTCAGAACCTTCAATGGAAACATCGACCATATCAACAACAAGGATCTCAAAGAGTGTATCACAATATTTCATGTTCTTATGATTTTCTGCCATAGTTGTTGCACTGGATTTCATAGCATCCCCCATTAGTTTTTAGAATTAGCTTAGTGAAAGGCCTTGTTCTAGGTTTTTATCCTGTAAACTTCTCCATTACTTCTGTGGACATAGGAACCATTCTTTTTTTGAATATACCCTTTGAGGGGGAGATTATCCTCATCAACTTCAATAAAATCAAACGATGGATAGACACCAATCTATTGATTTTTGTAGAACACTGGTTGCCCCAAGTTTTTTTGCCACAAAACTTTCTCCTTCTACATTCATTACTCCTTCCCCCATCTATGTTAGACTCTCAATAACTAGGTCTTTATTGGCTTCAAAAGTATTGGACCTAGATAACTTATTATTGGGAATATCTCCCTCAAACAAGTGGTCAGACATCATGGAACAATGTGGAATAGGTTTATGTGAGGGTGTTGGGTTATTAAGATCAATGGGATACAGGGGATTGGGAGGACTAACTTCAGCAATGTTGAACAAATATATGGTCAACACTTTGGACGTAAATGGAGCGTCAAAAGATGTGTAGAATGCCAGTGGATCTATTTCATTTAGTGAGTGTAGAATTTTCTTTGAAGAAGATGGTGATTGAGACATTTTTGTTGAAAAGGGAATGAAAAGTACGAGAATGGAAGAAATACAGAGAGATATAGTATTTTTAGAAGATAACTTTGAGAGAAAGAGGGGTTTGAAATGTGAAGAGATGGAGTAAAGAAAAGTCATATAAAAATAATTGAAGTAATATATCACGTCTTTGAGTATACGCGTCGTTTGGACTTATATAGATGGGACAATGGTTAGAATGGCCTATGATTGGCACATGGAGATCTCAACGATTCTCATTTAATAGTTTAATGAAAATGTAAAGTATATTAACCTTATGAATGACCATGTCCTCACATACAAGTGAAATTTTATTCCTGAATGGTTCTGACCATTCTTTTGATCCTTTGCTTTCCATGAGTGTATACTTGCAAAATGTACATAGTTGATCTCACTTAAACAACACATTAATGAGCATACCTTCCCTACAGATCATAGCTAAAACAAGGATTGGGTGCCTTTGGATGGGGTTAGGTTAGTTCATATTCATCATTCCCAAGTTTAGCCTGTTACTCTCAAATTGATCTATGCTGAGTGCTTTGGAAAAATATCTGCAATTTGATCTTTTGTTCTGCAATATTGCATGTTGATGTTCCCTTTTTCAACGTTGTCTCTCAAAAAGTTGTGTCTGACATCAATGTGATTTGGTCTTTTGTGCTGGACGAGATTCTTTCCCATATTGACTACACTAGTGTTACCACACATGAGAGGAAAATAGTATGGATATGAACTCCAAAATCCACCAGTTGTTGCTTTATCCATAGGAGTTGAGAACAACTAGATTCAACAACTACATATTCAACCTCAACTGTTGAAACACCTACTAAATTTTGTTTCTTAGTTCCCCAAGAGATGCATGACGATTCAAGGAAATGTTCCATTCCAAAATTTCTCTTCATGTCAACCTGATATCCTGCAAAATCAGCATATGTATAGCCTACCAATTCAAAGGACAAACTTTAGATACCTCAAAATTCGCTTAGCTGCCTTTAGATGTAGTTACCTAGGATATGTTTGGAATCTTACACACATTCCTACATCGAAGAAGATGTCAGGTTTACTTGTTTTTAGATATAATAGTGATCCAATAATTCCTCTGTACATGGTTTGATTCACTAGTGGACCAGCCTCATATGCTCACATCCTTGAATTTTTACCCATGGGGTATCAATAGGCTTGTATTCAACCATGTGAAAGTTCTTCAACAACTCCTTTGTGTACTTCTCTTGACAAATTGAGGTGCCACTTGAGGTTTACTTGATCTGCAGAACTAAGAAGAAGGCCAACTCCCTCATTATGCTCATATCGAATTCATTCCCCATTAGAGTTGCAATTCTTCTCACAGATATTTAGAGATAGCTCCAAATATGATATCATACACTTTGATTATGAGGAGTTCATATTCCCTTTTCATTAGAAACAAGGTGTTGTCTATGTTTCCCCTTTTGAATCCATTCTTCATGGGGAATTCTGAAGATGCTTTTAAGCCATATAGGGCCTTGTTGAGTTTGGACACATGATTTGGACGGTAAATCTCTTCCAATCCAGGTTGCTGTTTCACATACACTTGTTCCATCATATCTCCATTTAAGAAAGCACTTGTGACATATATCTGGAAGAGCTTCAATCCCATGAATGGTGCAAAGTCTATAAGGATTATGCTAGAATTCATTCAAGAAACAAGGACAAATGTCTCATCAAGTTGATGCTTTCCTCTTGATTGTAGCCTTGAACAACCAGTCTAGACTTGATCCTTCTGATAACTCCATTTTCATCAATCATATTTCTGAATACCCATCTGGTCCCTATAATGGTTCTGTTTGTAGGTCTTGGGACCATGTACCACACATTTGTCCGCTCGAATAGATGAAGTTCTTCTTGCATTGAGTTGACCAAGTCAACATTCTTCAAGGTTTCTTTCACATTTTTAGGCTTAATAGTAGAGATGTAGGCTGAGAATGCAACAAGATTTTCTTGTATTGGACCTAGTTTGAATTCTAGAATTCAATGGGGAAATGAGATTCTCAAGGTATCTATGCTTCTACCCTGGTTTATAGCTCAGGGGTTGAGGTGGATCCATCTGTTCTTCCTCAACTTCAGAATCATCATTCTTAGTAGGATGGGTTTCCTCTTGATTTGCATTGTGATATGAACTAGGTCCCTTAATAGAATGATCATTTTTATTCATCTTTTCAGATGAACAAGGATCATCACCATCAAATTCCAAATTGTCTTCAGCTTTTGGGCCGCTAGCTTCATTATTTTGAATAGCTCCTAGAGACCATCATCGTCTTTCACCTATCCGTTTTAACTAACTAGGTTAACTATTAGTCACATAACATGCAATGTTTACTTCTTCAGCCCAAAAGTTTTGAGAAGATTTGAATCGATGAGCATGTCTCTTGCAATATCTACCTGATGAAAGTGAAAATCCCGTATCACATATCGTAGAAACACTAAGTACATTATATTTTAACCCACTCACATAGTACACATTTTAAATAGAACCGTCATGTGATGTCCCATCCCTGCCAACTCCAAGAATATAACCCTTCTTTCCATCATGAAAAGGGACACCTCCACCTTGAAGTTCCTTGAGTTAAAGGAGTTTTGGGTGTTCCTAGTCCTGTGCTTCGAGTAACCACTATCCATGAACCATCATTGACTGCTACTTTATTCACTCCTCTATAACAAAGATGGCTTATTAGACTTAGGAATTCACTTTAATCAGAGTTTCTAGTAAGCTGATAAAGTCATAGTGAGAATGTTACTTGCCAATGAGGTAGGTTGGTTATTTTTATGTTCGAGGTCTTATGAACGGGAGCATGTCCCCTTTTTGAGCTATTTTCTGTCTAGAATAGACTGAAATTTTTTCTTCTGAGGCCTTCCAAGTAGGGCAATCCCTTTTCATATGGCCATTTCTACCACAATGAAGAAACAATAGATTATCTTACACAGATTCATATTTACTGTGGAGAGTGTAGGGATGACTAATTTTAAAGCTATCCAATCCCTTTTTGTTGTAGTTGCTTTGGCTGGTGATACTGGAAAGTAACTTGGTAGAGCTGGTCCATTTAAGAGAAGTGTTGAGATATTCTTTAATACGGACCAGGTCCCTCTCCATCTGATCATTTCTTTCTAGGATTAGAGAAAGTATGGTCTCAGTAGTATTTCTCATTCATCAAGGTTGATCCTTGAATTCTAGATTTTCTGCCTCTAGAACTGTCATTTGTTCCTCAACAATTGACATGTGGATAGTTATTACTATATTTTCTTCACTAAGACTAATATACTGTTGTGAAAGGAGACCTTTTTAGTAATTAATTCTATGACAGGGTCAATAAGAACAGGAGCTAGATTTCTTAATTTTCTAAGAAAATAAGTATTCATGTTTTGTTTAAGGTCGATCAATGTTACCTTTTCTTCATCGTTTTTTGTCATTTGACTTTTCCATGAGGGAAAATAAGATATCAAATATGTTAACATCATATTGGATGAAAAACATGGCTACATCGACATTGTGATTCTCCTGACTAACTTGAAGAGTCTCCCCAGACAACAAGAGCCTTCATCACAACATAGTCAGCTCCTGCTTTTCTTGCATATTTCTCAGGTACCAGGTTACTTCTCTTTTCTTCTTCACTTGTATGTCTTGGATATTCATTGTTTTCGTCTTTAATCATCGGACTATATCTTATAATAATTCCTCTCTTTCCACACTTGTGACATAGGTCACTTGCAGTTGTAGTGTGAAGAGGATTTCCTCCTTTTTAAAAACTCCATGTTTTCTCACAAAATTTTGAAATCTATAGGTAGATAAGCCATTTAAACCTCTTCACTAGAGACTTCAACCAATGCGATTTTGAGGACAAGAGACTTGTCTTTCTTAGCTTCCTTCTTTGGAGTGTTTTCGTGAGTCTAAATATTTCCAATGGGAGCATTCATCGTCAAAACCTTCAGATCCTTAGCTTCAGTGATGGTATCCACTTTGCTTTCCCTTAACGTAGGAAGAATTTAAAGAATCTTCTTAACTTGCTTGCTGAAGATAATGGTTTATCCTAACCTCCGTAGCTTATTGGTTATGGAGGAAAATCTTATATGAATATTATGAATAGTTTCCCGATTCTTCATTGTGAAGTTTTCATATTGGGTGGCCAACATATCGATCTTTAATTCCTTCAGCTTACCCTCATGAACAGTCCTCAGACAATACCAGATTCCATTTGATGATTCACATGCAGAGATGCAGTTGTATACTTCAACACCTATACCACAATTAAGAGCTTCTTAGGTATGTAGCTTTTCTTGATCTTCTTTCTGCTTCCTCGTTTTACTGTTGGAGAGACTTTGGAACAAATTTTGTGACTTCAGCATCCTTCACTCTTGCGGTCGGAATGAAGGGTCCATCTAACACTATGTCCCATAACTCGCTGTCTTCAACCATTGGATAGTCGTGCATCCTTGTTTTCACCAAGTATAGAACTAGACATTAAAATGAGGTGGTTGTCTTGATAATTGTCCTTCTTCTAGGTTCAATGGAGCAACCATTCTTTTACAGAAGTATCTTTGTTGGTGTTAACCAGCTAGAGAGCACCCACTTTGGTATCAATTGATAGAATGCGTGTGTTCACTATAAGTCAATGGACCAGATCTCTTGACTCAACAAGAACAATAACGAGGAGTAAATAATAGCAAGAACACAAAACACGTAGTTTACATGAAAACCTCCTTCCTCAAGGAAGTAAAATCGTGACCTGTCACTTTGAATTTTCAACTGTTCCACTAATCTTCTTTAACCAAAAGTGAACCATAATTACAACCAAAATGAGAAGAAGTTATTAATATCACAACCAAGTAATAACTCTATTACTTGAAGAGGCTAAGTAGATGACACACTGCCCACTAAGTTATCACCACTAGACAACTTGGACTTTACTTAAGAAACACACAGGATACAGACTAAACCACCAAACTTTAGATGACTTAGACTTTGACTAAGTAGCAAACAATGTTTCCCACTAAAGCATATTTAACCAATTTAGACTTTTCAACCCAAAAACAATATCCACATCCTTTATAGATTGTGAACAAATTTTCAATGTGTTTGCAGAAGAAATAATCCTAAGATAACTAGGCTTGCAAATCTATGAGGTCCCTGATTATTTTAAAACTATTTTCATGATGCTGACCCACTGATATCCTTCCCTGTAGTAAGTTTTGTTCGCTTCTTCAAATCAAAATAAAGAACAATAATTTCAATTGTAAAAAATATTACCGATTAACATTTTTGACACAATGTAAATATCTAGCATACATCTCAGCGGATGTGATTGGTGATATTTTTTCACTATATTATGTTTGTATATGTATCTTTCATTCTTTTCGTCTTGTCAAGTTCAATTATATAATGTTATTAAAATAAAAAAATGGAATGAACCAAAAAAAAATGTAATTTGCCAGGAATCGACTATACTAAAGGTGTTAATCTTTTCTAAAAATTATTGCATCTAAGAGATTTATAAACTATAGTTTTTCATTTGTAAATTGCAGATAACAAGTAAGAATTTTATCAGTATGAAATTCTTTTTCTTTTTGCTTCTATTATTAATTGACTATTATTTAAATTTTTTTGAAGTCTTATTTTAATTTTTATTAATTAAGTAAGCAATTAGTTAATAGTTAATAACATGCCTACATTTTGATATTCAAGTGATTTTGTTTTTGTTGTCGTATTCTTAGTTTTATAATATGACTTTTCTTAGTTTTATTTAATTTAAATTTAACTATTAAATTTTCTTATATCTTTATTCTTCTAAAAAGATAATATGGACAGGGTGGTAGTATTTATCATTTTAAATAATTTTAATTTTGATAATAAACAAATTGAATAAAGACAAAAGATAATAATTGTAACGACCCGTTTAGTCATTTTGAGCAGCAGATTTTATTTCTGGAAAAACTGGCCTAGACTACAGACACCCCGACGGACCGTCACAGGCACGACGGTCCGTCACAGAGGTTTCGTTTCAAAACACTTAGAACTTCTGAAATTGGGTACTGAAAATCGACTCTCTGAACATCGTAACGGAGTGGCGGGGACGGACCGTCACGCAGTGTGACGGACCGTCACAGTGCCCGTGATGAAATTGACCCTCGACCGTCACGACGACCTGTGTGACGGACCGTCGCACTCACGACGGCCCATCACAGGTCGTGCAGTCCCAGTCAAAATCGGATTTCTTTCCACGTTTTAAGGGACGTTTGGGACTATTCTTTCCTTAATTATAAAGTTTGAGGGTTATTATTAATAAATCTAATTACTTGGGGGTTAAAATAGGTAACCTTAAGTTAATTAGTGGGTCATTATTACCATCTTTCATTCTTAATTATATATGAATTAGGGTAAAAGAAAGAGGGTTTGAATAAGAAAAAGAAAAGAATGTAAAGAGAGGAGAAACGACCGAGTAGAGAGAGAAACGAAGAGGATAGCAAGGATTTTGAGAAGATAGCTTGTTGATTCCATTCTTCGGTGGAGGTAGGTTATGGTTTCTCCTACGATATTCGTAGTAAACTCTTAATAGTGAATGATATGTATTGATAGTATTGTGAACCCTTCTATATGCTTAAATTGTATGCTTGCATGAATATGATTATGAAATTGTGAATAAATAAGCATGATGAAGCTATTGAATCCCAAATCTTGATAAAAACCCTAATTCACTTGTTAATAATGATGCCTTAGTATGAAAGAAGGCTTGATGAATTAGGGGATCGGGTGCCACGTTCCGGTACCAGGATAGAATGAATATGAGGATCGGAGTGTCACGTTCCGACACCAGGATAGAATATGGATCGGGTGCCACGTTCCGGTACCAGGATAGAATGAATATGTGGATCGGGTGCCACGTTCCGGTACCAGGATAGAATGAATATGAGGATCGGGTGCCACGTTCCGGTACCAGGATAGAATGAATATGAGGATCGGAGTGTCACGTTCCGACACCAGGATAGAATATGGATCGGGTGCCACGTTCCGGTACCAGGATAGTATATGAGGATCGGAGTGCCACGTTCCGGCACCAGGATAGAAATAGAGGAGCGGAGTGTCACGTACCGACATAAGAGGAAGAAAGATAATGAATCTTGAAAGATAATGAATATACTCAATCTAATGAACTTAATTCCCAATTGAGTATGGTATTGAGGCTTGAGTCCTCATGTGTGAACTCGGTTGTAGTCATTGATGAATTCATGTTGTTATTGCTACATGTTGAGTATTTTAGTTGATTTACATCATTATTGATATATACTGTTCCCTATTTTGAGTTGGCCGATGATATCTACTCAGTACCCGTGGTTGTACTGACCCCTACTTTTATGTTTTCTTCTTTGTTATTTGTGGAATGCAGCAAACGTTTCGTCAACTTCAACTCAACAGTAGATCTAGCCAGTCTTCACTACCTTCGGAAATTCAGGGTGAGCTAATGCGTCTAGCTTGGACTGGGTCTTCTTCTTCAAGTTTTGATGCCTTGAACTTCCGGCATGGACTAGCTAGTATTAGTTTTAGCTTCTTAGACAGTTTTAGTTTAGCAAATTTGAGATAGATGTTCTTGTGATGATGACTTCCAGATTTTGGGGATAATAATAATAGTTTTGAATTGTTTTATTAATGAGTTAAGTCTTCCGCATTATTTTCTGTTGTTATATATTGAAATGATAAGGGTTAAATTGGTTGGTTCGCTCACATTGGAGGGTAAATGTGGGTGCCAGTCGCGGCCCGGTTTTGGGTCGTGACAAACTTGGTATCAGAGCATTAGGTTCGTTGGTCTCATCACACAAGAACAGGTCTAGTAGAGTCTTAAGGAACGGTAGGGGGACGCCTTTACTTTTCCTTGAGAGGCTATAAGACTTTAGGAAAATTTCACTCTTTCATTCTTTCTTTCGTGCTACTACTTGAGTCCAATTGGTATCTAGGCGATACGAATTGGTATCTGACCATCTTCACTCTCTTTCGCAGATGGTTAGAACTAGAGCAACGACTACGCCAACACCAACACCAACACCAGCACCGGCAGGACAGGGTGCGTCTGAGCCAGCCACTGGGGCTGTGGCTCGAGGGAGAACAACGGCAAGAGGCCGTGGTAGAGGTCGTGGGAGGACGTCCTCTAGAGGAAGAGGACGAGCACCTAGCCCATCTGATGCTAGGGCAGTGACTCCTCCACCGACTGAGGAAGTGGTAAGAGAAGGGGAGGATGGGGAGAATGAACAAGAGCAGAATGAGGAATTGCCGCACAACCTACCCTAGAGATGATCAATCGTGTTCTCGCTTATCTTAGCGGGTTATCCGATCACGGTCGAGCACCTCCGGTGGTTTCTGCACCAACACCTCTGGTTTCAGAGGTACGACATGCGACTACTATGGCTCCTCGCATGGATGCCTCACCGAGATAGGCACATTTCCACGTCGACTCTTCGGACCGATAATGACAAGCGATCGGCCACGAACTTTTCGGTAAGTTCTTGAAATTGAAACCTCCAGTCTTCAAAGTGCGAGAATCAAGATGCTTATGATTTTCTGGTTGATTGTCATGAGCTACTACACAAGATGGGGATAGTAGAACGGTTTGGCGTTGAGTTCGTAAGCTATCAGTTTCAAGGGAACGCCAAAATGTGGTGGCGATCACATGTCGAGTGTCAACCGACAAAGGCCACACCCATGACTTGGGCATCCTTCTCTACTCTGTTTATGGAGAAGTATATCCCAAGGACTTTGAGAGATAGAAAAAGGGATGAGTTCTTGAGTCTCGAGCAAGGTAGGATGACAGTTAACGCATATGAGGCTAAGTTTCGTGCTTTATCAAGGTATGCCACTCAACTCTGTTTCAGTCCACAAGAACGGATCCGCCGTTTTATAAAGGGGTTGAGGTCGAGTGCGGATTTCACCTTACAGTGGCGGCTACGGCAACATCCTTCCAAGAGGTGGTAGACTTTGTGATAGAGGTGGAAGGAGTGAAGCGGATGACTTCACCACTACATCGACATCAAAAAGGTTTCGAAGGGGAGGTGAGTTTAATGGTTCTCACTCCAGAGGACAGAGCTCCGGAGGTTACGCAAGTCGACCAATTTAGTCTTCACTACGGACTGTAGTTGGGGGACCACCTCAGAACGGTCAACACTACTCCGAGAGACCTATGCATGAACCCCGAGAGTGTTATGGATGTGGGGAGGTTGGACACATTAAGAGGTATTGTCCAAACCAGAGTTACAGAACCCCAATAGCTAGAGGTAGAGGTGGTCATGGTAGAGGCCGTTTTTCTGGAGGACGTGGTGGTCGAGGTAATGGTGGTCACCAAAACGGCCGAGGAGATGGGCAAACTGGAGCCACTACTACGTAACATGGTAGGGGCAATGGACAGACAGGTGATAGGGCCCATTGTTACGCTTTCCCTGGGAGATCTGAAGCGGAGGCGTCCGATCTTTGTCATCACGAGGTAACCTTTTGATTTGTGATTGCACGGCTTCCGTATTGTTTGATCCTGGATCCACATTTTCTTATGTATCTTCCTCATTTGCTAATGGTCTAAATCTACATTGTGAATTACTTGATATGCCTATTCGTGTTTCTACTCCGGTGGGTGAGTCTGTGGTAGTTGAAAAAGTGTATAGGTCTTGTTTGGTGAATTTTGTGGGGAGCAACACTTATGTAGATTTGGTTATCCTAGAAATGAGTGATTTTGATGTAATTCTGGGTATGACTTGGCTTTCGCCGCAATTTGCGATCCTGGATTGTAATGCTAAGACGGTGACATTAGCCAAGCCTGGGACAGATCCGTTAGTATGGGAGGGTGACTACACTTCCAATCCGGTGCGTATCATATCCTTTCTTCGTGCTAAGAAAATGGTTAGTAAAGGGTGTTTAGCTTTCTTGGCACATCTCAAGGATGACACTACTCAAGTACCCTCAATTGAGTCGGTTTCGGTAGTCCGTGAGTTTTTGGATGTGTTCCCTGCAGATCTTCCCGGTATGCCACCAGATAGGGATATTGACTTCTGTATCGATCTTGAACCGGGCACACGCCCCATTTCTATACCCCCGTATAGAATGGCTCCCGCCGAATTAAGAGAGTTAAAGGCTCAACTTCAAGAGTTGTTGAGCAAGGGCTTCATTAGACCAAGTGCATCTCCTTGGGGTGCTCCGGTTTTGTTTGTAAAGAAGAAGGATGGGAGTTTTCGAATGTGTATAGACTACAGACAACTAAACAAAGTAACCATAAAGAACAGGTATCCTCTTCCTCGCATTGATGACTTGTTCGATCAGTTACAAGGTGCTTGTGTCTTCTCTAAGATCGACTTGAGATCCGGTTATCATCAATTGAAAATACGAGCGATAGATGTGCCAAAGACTGCTTTTCGAACGAGGTATGGGCATTACGAATTTGTAGTGATGTCTTTTGGTCTTACGAATGCCCCTGCTGCGTTCATGAGCTTGATGAACGGGATCTTTAAGCCATATTTGGACCTTTTCGTTATCGTATTTATTGATGATATATTGGTATACTCGAAGAGCAAGAAGGAACATGAAGAGCATTTGAGAATGGTATTGGAAATGTTGAGGGAGAAAAAGCTTTACGCCAAGTTCTCTAAGTGTGAGTTTTGGCTAGATGCGGTGTCCTTCTTGGGGCACGTAGTTTCTAAGGATGGAGTGATGGTAGATCCATCTAAGATTGAGACAGTGAAGAATTGGGTGAGACCCACTAATGTGTCAGAAATAAGAAGTTTCGTGGGGTTAGCTAGTTACTACCGCCGATTCGTCAAGGGATTCTCTTCTATTGCTTCTCAATTTGACGAACTTGACTAAGCAGAATGTTCCCTTTGTATGGTCGATGAATGTGAGGAAAGCTTTGAAGCTTAAGACTTTGTTGACTACCGTACCAATTCTTACTTTGCGGTAGAGGGTAAAACCTTCATTGTTTATGGTGATGCTTCCTATTCGGGTGTGGGTGCAGTACTAATGCAAGAGAAGAATGTGATTGCTTATGCTTCAAGGCTATTAAGGGTGCATGAACGTAACTATCCGACCCACGATTTGGAATTGGCCGCGGTAGTGTTCGCATTAAAGCAATGGAGACACTATTTATATGGGGTTAAGTGTGAGGTCTACACAGATCATCGTAGCCTTCAGTATGTCTTCACTCAGAAAGATTTGAACTTAAGACAGAGGAGATGGATGGAGTTACTAAAGGACTACGATATCACTATCTTGTATCATCCGGGAAAAGCGAATGTTGTAGCGGATGCTTTAAGTAGAAAGGCGGGAAGCATGGGAAGTCTAGCTCATTTGCAAGCTTTTAGACGCCCATTGGCTAGAGAGGTTCAGACTCTTGCTAACGACTTGATGAGGTTAGAAAAAAATGAGAAGGGAGGATTGTTGGCTAGTGTGGAGTCGATATCTTCTTTTCTCGACAAGATTAAGGGAAAGCAGTTTGATGATGAGAAACTAAGATGAATTCAAGATAAAGTATTGCGAGGAGAGGCTAAGAAAGCCCAAATCGATGAGGAAGGTGTTTTGAGAATCAAAGGAAGGGTATGTGTACCCCGCGTCGATGATTTGATCAACACTATTCTGACAGAGGCTCATAGTTCACGGTATTCTATACATCCGGGTGCGACCAAGATGTACCGTGACCTAAAGCAACACTTTTGGTGGAGTAGAATGAAGCGTGATATTGTTGACTTTATTGCTAAATGTCCAAATTGTCAACAAGTAAAGTATGAACACCAAAGGCCGGAGGAACACTTGAGAGAATGCCCATTCCTGAATGGAAGTGAGAAGAATCGCAATGGACTTTGTGGTTGGTCTTCCAAAGACAATGGGTAAGTATGACTCCATTTGGGTGATTGTTGATAGGTTAACTAAGTCTGCTCATTTTATCCCGGTCAAGGTGACTTACAATGCAGAAGTTAGCCAAGATCTATATCTCGTAAATCGTTCGATTGCATGGGGTTCCACTATCCATCATATCGGATAAGGTACGCAGCTTACTTCTAAGTTTTGGAAAACATTGCATACGGAATTGGGTACTAGGTTGGACCTTAGTATCTGCGTTCCATCCTCGCATCGATGGTCGATCTGAACGAACGATTCAAGTGTTGGAGGATATGATTGGCGCATGCGTAATAGAGTTTGGTGGCCATTGGGATAGCTTCTTACCTTTGGCAGAGTTTTCATACAACAATAGCTATCACTCAAGCATTGATATGGCCCCATTTGAAGCATTGTATGGGAGGAGATGTAGATCTCCCATTGGTTGGTTTGATGCATTCGAGGTTAGACCTTGGGGTACTGATCTTTTGAGGGATTCATTAGAGAAAGTGAAGTCTATTCAAGAAAAGCTTCTAGCGGCGCAAAGTAGGCAAAAAGAATATGCAGATCGAAAGGTTAGAGACTTAGAGTTCATGGAGGGTGAACAAGTCTTGTTGAAAGTTTCGCCAATGAAAGGGGTGATGCGGTTTGGTAAAAGAGGTAAGCTAAGTCCAAGGTATATTGGACCATTTGAGGTACTAAAGCGAGTAGGGGAGGTGGCTTATGAGTTAGCCTTGCCTCCAGGGCTGTCCGGAGTACATCCGGTATTTCATGTGTCCATGTTGAAAAGATACCAAGGAGATGGAAACTATATCATCCGTTGGGATTCAGTTTTGTTTGATGAGAACTTGTCTTATGAGGAGGAGCCAGTCGCTATTTTAGATAGAGAAGTTCGCAAGTTGAGGTCAAGGGAGATTGCATCCATCAAGGTTCAATGGAAGAATCGACCCGTTGAAGAGGCTACTTGGGAGAAGGAGGCAGATATGCAAGAAAAATACCCACATCTGTTTACAGATTCAGGTACTTCCTTCCGCCCTTGTTTGTCTTCTTTTGATCGTTCGGGGACGAACGATGGGTAAATTGGTATCTATTGTAACGACCCGTTTAGTCGTTTTGAGCAGCAGATTTTATTTCTGGAAAAACTGGCCTAGACTACAGACACCCCGACGGACCGTCCACAGCACGACGGTCCGTCCTGAAGGTTTCGCTTTCAAAACACTTAGAACTTCAAATTGGGTACAAAATCGACTCTCACGAACATCGTAACGGAGTGGCGGGACGGACCGTCACGGTGCGTGATGAAATTGACCCTCGACCGTCCACGGCGACTGTATTCTGACCGTCGCACTCACGACGGCCCGTCGCAGTCGCGATCCGATCAAAATCGGATTTCTTTCCATGTTTTAAGGGACGTTTTGGACTATTCTTTCCTTAATTATAAAGTTTGAGGGTTATTATTAATAAATCTAATTACTTGGGGGTTAAAATAGGTAACCTTAAGTTAATTAGTGGGTCATTATTACCATCTTTCATTCTTAATTATATATGAATTAGAGTAAAAGAAAGAGGGTTTGAATAAGAAAAAGAAAAAGAACAGAAAGAGAGGAGAAACGAACGAGTAGAGAGAGAGAAACGAAGAGGATAGCAAGGATTTTGAGAAGATAGCTTGTTGATTCCATTCTTCGGTGGAGGTAGGTTATGGTTTCTCTTACGATATTCGTAGTAAACTCTTAATAGTGAATGATATGTATTGATAGTATTGTGAACCCTTCTATATGCTTAAATTGTATGCTTGCATGAATATGATTATGAAATTGTGAATAAATAAGCATGATGAAGCTATTGAATCCCAAATCTTGATAAAAACCCTAATTCACTTGTTAATGATGATGCCTTAGTATGAAAGAAGGCTTGATGAATTAGGGGATCGGGTGCCACGTTCCGGTACCAGGATAGAATGAATATGAGGATCGGAGTGTCACGTTCCGACACCAGGATAGAATATGGATCGGGTGCCACGTTCCGGTACCAGGATAGAATGAATATGAGGATCGGGTGCCACGTTCCGGTACCAGGATAGAATGAATATGAGGATCGGGTGCCACGTTCCGGTACCAGGATAGAATGAATATGAGGATCGGAGTGTCACGTTCCGACACCAGGATAGAATATGGATCGGGTGCCACGTTCCGGTACCAGGATAGTATATGAGGATCGGAGTGCCACGTTCCGGCACCAGGATAGAAATAGAGGAGCGGAGTGTCACGTACCGACTTAAGAGGAAGAAAGATAATGAATCTTGAAAGATAATGAATATACTCAATCTAATGAACTTAATTCCCAAATGAGTATGGTATTGAGGCTTGAGTCCTCATGTGTGAACTCGGTTGTAGTCATTGATGAATTCATGTTGTTATTGCTACATGTTGAGTATTTTAGTTGATTTACATCATTATTGATATATACTGTTCCCTATTTTGAGTTGGCCGATGATATCTACTCAGTACCCGTGGTTGTACTGACCCCTACTTTTATGTTTTCTTCTTTGTTATTTGTGGAATGCAGCAAACGTTTCGTCAACTTCAACTCAACAAAGAGATCTAGCCGCCTTCACTACCTTCGGAAATTCAGGGTGAGCTAATGCGTCTAGCTTGGACTGGGTCTTCTTCTTCAAGTTTTGATGCCTTGAACTTCCGGCATGGACTAGCTAGTATTAGTTTTAGCTTCTTAGACAGTTTTAGTTTAGCAAATTTGAGATAGATGTTCTTGTGATGATGACTTCCAGATTTTGGGGATAATAATAATAGTTTTGAATTGTTTTATTAATGAGTTAAGTCTTCCGCATTATTTTCTGTTGTTATATATTGAAATGATAAGGGTTAAATTGGTTGGTTCGCACACATAGGAGGGTAAATGTGGGTGCCAGTCGCGGCCCGGTTTTGGGTCGTGACAATAATTGTCAATTAAGATAATGAATTAAGTTTATACACTGATTTATTTATATAAATGTTCTTTTATAATACATTAAAATATAAATAAACTAAATGATGATAAAACATGATTGTTGTCAAATTTAGACAATGAACTAAGTTTGTATATTGATTTATTTATATAAATGTTCTATTATTACACATTAAAATATAAATAAATTAAATTATGATAAAAGTTAATTTTTGTCAAATTTAGACAATGAGCTAAGTCTAATATTGATTTATTTATGTTAATATTCTATTATAACACATTAAAATGTTTATTGTTACCAGTCTCCAATAAATCTTATAATATTATATTTAATAAGTTAAAATTTTAATTCGCAATTAATTAATATTTATTATTACATTAATCAACAAACCGGCACAACGACCGAGCACATATACTATCAATCTTGCATATATAAAAGGAGAAGAACAAAGACACATGTCAGCACCACAATTTTTCTGTATTTTAAATAAATAATAATAATAATTTGGAGACACATGCCAATAAGTAGAATTAGAACGACACATCAACACACCAAATTTTTCTAATTTTAAATAATAAATTAAATAAATATGGATATACGTCCATAATCTCTCTCTCTCTCTCTTTACATAGATATATGTCAACAAATCTCTCTCTCTATCTATCTATCTATCTATCTATCTATCTATCTATCTATCTATCTATCTATCTATCTATCTATCTATATATATATATATATATATATATATATATATATATATATATATATATATATATATATATATATATATATATATATATATATATATATATATATATATATATATATAACACTTCGATAATCTAAGACCCCCTCTAGAGCCTAACATAAGTGTCATAAGGTTTATACACTGTTTTAAGATCCATTTTAATGAATGTATGTCATTTAAGATGTCTAGATACAAAAACGTCCATGATGTCCGAAAACTATTTCAATGAGGTACTAGCGTGCCTTAGTCTATTTGACTAGCGTCTCGGAGTCGAAAAATAACGAAAATTGGTGGAAGGGTGTCTAACATGAATTTAAGTTGATTTATATTTGAAACATCTGAATAAGACTCCCCAAGGACAAACCAAGGGCCCTTGAGGAGGACCCTTGCATTTTGAGGTCAAAGACTGCTTAGGCAGTATGCACCCACGAGGGGAATCGACGAGGCTTAGGTTGATCGATGGGGAGTCGATGCTATCCGTCGACCAACACTTAGCCATTTTGGCTAATGGTCCATTCTGACCATTCTTTGATTCAAGCAATGGATGTGCAGCATGGATGGGGGGATTGGCCGTCGATTGACCCACGATCCGTCGATCGTGGTGTCATCTGTAGGGACTGGTTTTCACTGCACGTTTTCACCTAAATTAATTAATTAATTAGGTTATTTAGAAATTTAATTAGGGGTTAGGGGAGGTCTAATTAAGTTTGTTAACCACCTGTTAAAATTTCTAACCTAATTAAGACTAACTAAAATTGTCATGACTCACAAATCCAAAAACTCTCTTCGTTCTCTCTTCTTTCTATCTCCATAAGAAACCCCCCATTGAAGACCAAGATAGAGGTGGGTTCAAGGACTGAAAAGGGTAAATTTACTCCATAAAATATTCATCAATTATCAAGGTATGTGATTCCATTCACCTTTGAGACCTCTTTCCTGAAAGGGTTCCATCAAATTGATTTCAAAAGTTGGGTTTTCAAGTGGGTTTTTATCCAATACGAATTTGATTTTGTGAATTGATTTATTTAAGATTTATTTTTGATATTATGAATAAATTAACATGTATTCTAACTTAATTATAATACATCTTAATGGTTTGGTCTTGCTTGTAGAAGATGACCTTTACCCCTAAACCCTAGGTTGTGATGTTGATATGAATTGTTTAATGTTAATTCAATTGACTTTACGATTGGTTGAATTACTACTAGAATATATTATTGTATCAATCGTGAATGAATTAGGGTAAATTATAGTCCTACCATGATAGTTCTTGAGTAATTGAATTAGATTATGACTTTGATCTATGCCTTTTGTCTTAAGCTTTCAACTAGTGTTGGATTATGATGTAGTGATTCTTTTAGCCTTGTTGTCATGTTGGTCATTGGATTATGATGATGTTATATCCTAATTGGGTTGAGTTAAGGGTTGTTGATAATACCTTGATGATGTATTATGAAGAATACTTGGTAAGTCTAATGATCCCTATTCTTTACTTCAAATTATGGTTAATTTTTATTAAGTCATGATGTTGTATTGGAGTATGCCGTGTATTAGGATTAATAGGGTGGTATGATGTTGAATTGAAATGTCTTGACAATGATTCATAAGGTGTTGACTTAATTTCTAAATGTTATAAGGATGGTGAATGATTTACCAATGTGCCTTATTATGAAGTGATATGTAAATGTGCTAACCTCACTTATATAAATTATAATGAAAGGATTATACTCATGCGATTCTTATTGAGCTATGATGATGATGATGATTATACAAGTTATTGACTCTATTACCTACACTAAGTTATGATGATTAATAAAGACATTTAAAGACATTTCAAAAGGGACTTTAAGAGTTTCTTGGGTCTAGCGGGTTATCATCCGAAGTTTGTGGATAGTTTTGCGTCCATTGCATCTCCCTTGTCTACTTTGACCCAAAAGAGTGAGAAATTTGAGTGGTCAAAGGCATGTGAGTGAAGCTTCCAGATCTTGAAACATAGGCTTAATTCCTCTCCGGCGTTTACTTTACCGAAGGGTAAACAGGGTTTTGTTGTGTATTGCGATACATCCCGAGTGGTTTTAGGGTGTGTGCTTCTTCAACATGGGAAGGTGGTGGCATATTCTTCGATAAAACTTAAGTTGCATGAGAGAAACTATCCAACTCATGATCTTTAGTTAGAGGCCGTAGTATTTGCCTTGAAGATATGAAGGCATTACTTGTATGGTGTTCATGTTGATGTGTATATTGACCACAAGAATCTTCAATATGTGTTTACTCAAAAGTAGTTGAATCTCTGACAAAGAAGGTGGTTGGAATTGTTGAAGGATTATGACATGAGTGTTCTCTATCACCCATGCAAGAGCAATGTGGTTGTAGATTCTCTAAGTCGTTTATCCATAAGTAGTGTGTCTCATGTAAATGAAGCCAAGAAATACCAAGTGAAAAATGTTCATAGGTTCCCTAGATTGGGTGTGAGGTTGGAAGATTCTCCGAATGGTGGTTTTATGGTCCACCACAACTTTGAGTCATCTTTGGAAGTTGAGGTGAAGTTCAAACAACACCTTGATCAACCATTGATGGAGTTAAAGGAATCAGTTCTTAGCAAGCTTAACGAGTCATTGTCCTTGGGGTGGGGGGAATCGTTTCTTGAGGTATCAAGGAACGTTATGGGTTCCCAATGTAGATGGTTAGAGGAACCGGATCCTTGAGGAAGCTCATGGGTCCCGTTAATCCATTCATCCGGGTTCACTAAGATGTATCATGACCTAAGGGAAGTGTTTTGGTGGGAAGGTTTGAAAAAGGACAGCGGATTATGTTGCAAAGTGTCCAAATTGCCAACAAGTCAAAGGCGAACACCAAAAGCCGGGTGGTATACTTCAAGAAATCCAAGTTCCTACTTTGAAGTGGGAAGACATCAATATGAATTTTGTGGTAGATTTTCCTCAGACACAAAAGCAATATGAATCTGTATGGGTAGTTGTGGATAGGTTGACCGAATCCGCTCATTTCATTCACGTTAAGTCTACTTATTTGACGAAAGATTATGCAAAGATCTTCATAGATGAGATTGTGTGTCGCCATGGTATTCCATTATCCATCATATAGGATAGGGGTGCACGATTCACATATAGGTTTTGGAGGTCATTCCAAGAAGGGTTGGGTACTAAGGTGAAGCTAAGCACCATTATCCATCATATTGGATAGGGGTGCACAATTTACAGCTAGGTTTTGGAGGTCATTCCAAGAAGGGTTGGGTACTAGGGTGAAGCTAAGCACCACTCCTCATCCCCAAAAGAATGGTCAAGCGGAGCGTACTATTCAAACCCTTAAGGATATGCTTAGGTCTTGTATTCTTGATTTCAAGGGAAATTGGGATATGCATTTCTCTTTGATGGAGTTTTGTTACAATAACAGTTTCCATTGATCCACATCCATGGCTCCTTATGAAGTATTATATATTATGAGGTGTAGGCCTCCTATTGGGTGGTTTGAAGTGGGTGAGTCTTCACTTTTGGGTCCAAATTTTATTTATAAGACTTTGGAGAAGGTTCACATTAGAAGAAATTGGTTAGAAACACCCTATAGTCGGCACAAATCTTATGGCGATCATAGGGTGGGTCCCTATGAAATCTTGCAAAGGGTTGGTAAGGTTTCTTATGAATTGAAACTCCCTAGTGAATAGGCTTCAGTTAATCTGGTTTTCCATGTTTCTAAGCTTAAGAAGTGTATCGGTGATCCCGAGTCTATTCTTCCTTTTGAGGGTCTTGGTGTGAAGGATAACCTATCTTATGAGGAAATTCTAGTTCAGATCCTTGATATGCAAGTAAATGAGGAACAAAGAGGTAGCTTCCGTAAAGGTTTTATGGAAGAATCGCCTAGTTAAGGGTGCATAGAGGGAGGACGAGGCCGACATGAAATCTTGTTATCCTCATCTATTTGGGTTATTAGTTCTTACTAATAAGGAAAATAACAACTCAAATTGTTTGATTCATAGCGAAGTTTCGTAAAATGTGCATTTCTGATGTCATTACAATGAAATTGTGCATTGGACTTGAAAATTTGCAATTCTTCTTCTTTTGAGTTGTGTTGTGCATTTTTATATGTCGAGTCTTTATGAAATTATATGTAGTATGTTGATAAGTTAAGATATGGCATAATTGACTCATGTATGATATGATGAGGTCATATAGTTGTTGTAAGAAGGAAATTCCTTATAATGTTATTTTGAGCCTTATGTGTGGTAATTGAAGCTTTTGAATTGCCTTGTGTAGATGAAGTGATTGATGTTTTTTTTGTATTGTTGTGGGTTGGGCTCCTATTGTTGAGTCTATTCCTTCCTTCAAAAGATTTTTAGTGTCAACCGGGGACGAATATTACTGGGGGGGGGGGATGTAACACTTCTAAAATCCAAGACGTGTTCTAGAGCCTAACATACGTTTCATAAGGCGTGATACTGTTTTAAGATCAATTTTAATGAATATAAGTCATTTAGGAAGTCTAGAAACAAGAACGACCATGACGTCAAGAAGTAGTTCAATGAGGTACTAGCGTGCCTTAGACTATTTGACAAGCTTTTAGGAGTTAAAAATTGATGAAAATTAGTGGAAGGGTGTCTAACATGCATATAAGTTGATTCATAGTCGAAATATCTGGGAACGACTCTGCAAAAAGGACCAACCAAGGGCTCTTTAGGAGGACCCTTGCATTTTGAGGTCAAAGACTACCTGGGAAGTGTGCATCTATGTGGGGAATCGACGAGGCGTAGGTTGATTGATGGGGCATCGATGCCATCTATCTACCAATACTTAGACATTTTGGATAATGGTCCATTCCTACCAGTCTCTGAATCAAACAACAAATGTGCAGCACGGAAGGGGGAACTGGCCATCGACTGACCCACGATCAGTCGATCGTGGTGTCATCTGTGGGGACAGGTTTTCACTGCACGTTTTAACTTAAATTTATTAATTAATTAGATTACTTAGGAAGTTAATTACGGTTAGGAGAGGTGTAATTAATCTTGTTAACCACCTATATAAAGTCCTAACCTAATTAAGAGTAGCTAAAACTCTCATTACTCACATATCCAAAAGCGCTCTTCCTTCTCTCTTACAAAGAAACCCATATTGAAGACCAAGATAGAAGTGGGTTCAAGGGATCAAAAGGGTCAATTTTATTCAACAATCTTAATAAATTATCAAGGTATGTGAATCCTTTCACCTTTGTGACCTCTTTCCTCAAAGGTTCCACCAAATTGATTTCAAAAGTTGGGTTTTCAAGTGGGTTTTCATCCAATACGAATTTAATGTTGTGAATTAAATTATTTATGATTTATTTTGAATATTATGGATATATTAACATGTATTTATAACTTAATTATGATATCTCTTGATGGTTTGGTCAAGTTTGTAGAATATGACCTTTACCCCTTAACCCTAGGTTGTGATCTTGATAACAATTGTGTAATGTTGATTCAATTGACTTGATTATTGGTTGAATTACTACTAGATGATGTTATATATCAATAATAAATGAATTAGGGTGAATTATAGTATATCATGCTTGTTCTTGAGTAATTGAATTAGATTATGTCTTTGATCTATGCCTCTTGTCTTAATCTTTGAAAAAGTATTGTATTATGATGTAGTGATTCTTTTAGCCTTGTTGTCATGTTGGTCATTCAATTATGATGATTTTATACCTTAATTGGGTTGAGTTAAGGTTTGTTGATAATACCTTGATGATGTATTATGAAGAATACTTGGTAAGTCTAATGATCCCTATTCTTTTTGCAAATTATGGTTAATTTTGATTAAGTCATGATGTTGTATTGGAATATGCCTTGTATTAGTATTAATAGGGTGGTATTATGTTGAATTGAAATGTCTCGACTATGATTCATGAGTTGTTGGCATAAGATGTAAATGTTATAAGGATGGTGACTGGTTTACCAATGTGCTTTATTGTGAAGTGATATGTAAATGTGCTAACTTCACTTATATGAATTTTAATGAAAGGATTATAGTCATACAATTAATAATGAGCTGATGATTATGATGATTATTGACCCGATGCCCTACACTAAGTTATGATGATCAATAGGACATGCAAGTCATTTCAAAAGAGACTCTAGCTTAGCACCGGGGTTCCATCATATCGGATTCCACATTAGCTCATGTGGTCTATGTCGTTTAAGGAAATATGTTCCCAAAAAGGTAAAATGAGTTAAATGAATGAACTTTAACTAAGATAACCTAAGGGGTTTAGCTTTTTCTAGGTAGGGGTATGAGACTCTACCTATACATTGCACTAGTTGTCATTAGTAAAGTCTTAGGAGGATGTTCTTATGCATGTATATGCTTGTAATTGAAAATGATATTCACATGATGATCTTACATGTTAATGATAATGTGTGATGTTAATTACTCTTATGAACATGTATTTGGTCTATAATTCTAAACTATGATATTATGTACTCTTCATGTTATGTTATGTAAAGTGGGATGTTCGTCATGATTCTTGTAAAGTTACTTGATTAATTATGGTTATGGGGCTTTGCTTGGTCATTGCACTTGTTAACTATATAGGGGTTCATGGGTAATTATCTTACTTTTGTTATGTTATAATGAACTCATATTCATGCTTGTGGTTATTTATGACTGGATGATAAAGTTACTTGACTATGTATTTAATTACATGATATGCACGTTTACTTGACTAGTTTAGATGTTGTTGGTCTTGTTATGTCCATGCCTATGACTTATTGAATATGACATTGTTTTGGTATAGTCTTGTTGAATGTGAATAAAGGTTTTCAAAGTAATTGCATACTTAATGAAATGTCCTCATTTAGCATGTGTTCATGATATGTGTGCATATGGTCTCATACTTAGTACAAGTGGTTTACTAACCCCATTTCTTCCTTTTCCCCATTATTTTAGGTTCCGATTTTTGAAGAGCTTTTGGAGACAACTTGAAGAAGACTTGAATTTCTTAATCATCCCAGTAGGGTAGGTCCTCACTTTCCGAGGCGATGCCACTATCAAGCCTATGATATTGCTTAGTGTTCAAGACTCTTATGCGTTTTCCCTTTTCATTTGGATATTAAAAGTTGTATGACCTATATGTGGTCTTGTTTCATTGATGTATGGGCTAGGACTAATTTGATATAATTTTATTAGATGGTTGTGAGATGAGACCACTATTTTGAGACTATGTTATATTCTATATATCAGTGTGCAATAAAAGTAGAAGACTAAGTAATTTTTCTATACGAAGGGTCTATGTATACTCAATATATATATACTATGTGTATGTAGAGGTCTATGTAAAACCTCCAAGTAGAAATAATGAAAAGTTTTAAATTTCTATTAGATTTGCTCTATGAATGTGATGCTAAAGGCTAGTTTTATTCCTCAAAGAGGACGACGATGCCGGTTACGTCTAGGGGGTATTCCCGGATTTGACAATATACATATATATATATATATATATATATATATATATATATATATATATATATATATAAATATATATATATATATATATATATATATATATATATATATGACAGATTGGGCTTGCATATGACAGATTGGACCAGTTTTATAAAGTACTTACATTTTATAAGTTGTTGCCACATATCGAAGGTCTATTGCAATTTTTCCAACAAAAAACTGCATATGTTGGCACATATGAAACATCAAGAAGGGGCTAATAGATGAATTGACAGATTTAGGAATGGAAGAATGTCAACATGGACCAAATTTATTACTTTAGACCATAATTAAGCAATACAAATATGATATAACACTTGGAACAACCATTTATAAGGGTTTTATATAATTATCATATGGGTTTATTAGGTCATTGTAAGTTAAACTAGTGGGATGATAGTCTTTCTAAATATAATTAATAGAATCAAATGAAGGTAGTTGTATTGGACAATAATCTGTTACTTAGAAATGTTGTAGGACTTGTGTTACATATCGAATTTGGTGACAATTTAATTGAATTAACCCCCAAAAGACCCATTTTATGATAAACATATGTTGTGACATATGGAAGGTCTATTGCAATTTTGTGAATAGAACCTGCATATGTTGGCACATATGAAACAATAAGAAGGGTCTAATCAACGAATTGACAATTTTAGGAATGGAAAAATGTCAACTTGGATTGAATTTTATTACTTTAGACCATAATTAAGCAATAAAAATATATTATAACACTTGGAACAACGATTTACAAGGGTGTTTTATAACTATCATAGGATTTACTTGGTCATTGTAAGAGAACTAGTGGGATGAAAGTCTTTCTAAATGTAATTTATAGAATCGAATGAAGGTAGTTGTGTAGGACCATATTTTGTTACTTAGAAATGTTATAGGACTATAGATTGGTGTTATATATATAATTAGGTGACAATTTAATTGAATTAGATCTCAAATACCTATTTTACGATAAACATATATTGCCACATATATTAGGTTTCTTGCAATTTTTCCACAAGAACGTGCATATGTTGCGTTAAGGAAGGGTAAATTCACGAATTGACCGATTTAAGAATGGAAAAATATCAACTTGGACCAAATTTTATTACTTTAGACCATAATTATGAAATAAAAATATGGTATAACACTTGAAACAATGATTTACAAGGGTGTTATATGACTATCATATGAATTTACTTGGTCATTGTAAGATGAACTAGTGGGATGATAGTCTTTCTAAATATAATTCATAGAATCAAATGAAGGTAGTTGTATTGGATAATAAGTTGTTCCTTAGACATATTGTAGGATTATATATTTGTGTTACATATCGAATTAGGTGACAATTTAATTTAATTAACCCCCCAAAAACCCATTTTTTGATAAACATACACATATAAAAGATCTGTTGCAATTTTTGCAATTGAATTTGCATATGTTTGCACATATGAAATATCAAGGAGGGGCTAGTTGACGAGTTGAGGGATATTAGAATGGAAAAATGTCATCTTGGACCAAATATTATTCATTTATGAAGTACACCATAAATTTAACTACTTTATCTAATTCTAAATCACAATGACATAAGCCACAACGATATCGGCCGTTAGAGAATCGATGAACAGTACCAAAAATTGGTCTTTCTCCAATCTTATAAGTTTCCTCTTTTAAATTTCCATGTAAATTAGATCTAAAATACTCTTGACATCTTCTGAGACATGGTATACTCACTTTGACAATAGTGTCTTCTCTCATAGATTCACCGCCT
This sequence comes from Solanum arcanum, assembly GCA_027789145.1. Classification (NCBI taxonomy): domain Eukaryota; kingdom Viridiplantae; phylum Streptophyta; class Magnoliopsida; order Solanales; family Solanaceae; genus Solanum; species Solanum arcanum. The sequence goes on from CM050941.1 coordinate 20,485,435, forward strand.
TTGAAGATTGAAATTATGATATGCACATATCCTGCACAAAGGTCGTCACTGTCTGCTGCTTGCTTAAGCATTCTCAATCAATTTGAATCGCTAAGCATGAAAAAATCATACTAAAAAAGAAATAACACATTTAAAATGCAAAATACATTGATAAAAACGTGAATACATATGAGAAATATTAGAATTACAACGCCTTTTTTGTATAAGACATCTAAATTCCCCGCTACGCTGCACTTTTCCATGAAAGAAATGCATCTTCCATAAAATGAAGACAATTATATACAGAAAATTCATTAGTGACATCATTTAGGAGCCTCGAATTGAGAAAATCAATTCAAAATATAAGGAAATCGAACTAAAGAGCGAAAATTGTTTAATACATACATACCTTAATTTAACTGTTATTAAATCTTTGAGGAGTAGGAAGCAACCTTTTCAACAATATAACTTACTAGTTTCCTTATAAGGGATTCAATGTAGTTTTTTTCCTCAGTGTCATTTTTGAAGATTTCTTATTCTTCCTTCCCCATCTTATAGATTATTATATGACAAGACCTATGTTATGTTCTTCTTTATATGTATATATATATATACATACATATATATACATACATATATATATACATATATATATATACATATATATATATATATATATGTGTATATATATATACATATATATATATATATATATATATATGTATATATATATATATATATGTATATATATATATATATATGTATATATGTATATATATATATATATGTATATATATATATATATATATATATGTATATATATATATATATATATTTTGTAGATCCAATCCGAAGAAAAAGAAATAACTAGATTAGACAAGACAACCAAAAACCATTGATAGAAGAAATCGAATATATATATATATATATATATATATATATATATATATATATATATATATATATATATATATATATATATATATGTATGTATGTATGTGTTTGTATGTGTGCATGTGTGTGTGAAAATATTGAAATTACGACAATCACATAGGATGCACCAATGTGGCCACCGTCTGCTTCTTGTTTAACCATTTCCAATGTAGTTGGATCATTACAGTTGAAAAAATCAAACTATAAAGGAAATAACACATTTAAAATATAAAATACATTGACGAAGACGTGAATACGTACGAAAATATTTAAATTACCACATCTTTTCTGTATAAGGCTTGTAAGTTCTCCGATGTTATGTACATTACCAGGAAAGAGATAGTTTGTTGATTCATTGTCCATCTAGGTTCAGGAGGAAAACTGATCAATGTTATCTTATGATATACCAAACGTTCATTAGCGACTTCATAGAGGAACCTGGAATTGAGAAATGAAATAAAATTATTAGGAAATGAAATTAAATAGTGAATATTAATTAATTTATGCATACCTTAATTTAACCCTCATTGAATATTGTAGGGAGTAGGAAGCAATCATTTCAATGATATCTATTAGTAGTTCCCTCGGAACGGATTTAATGAAGTTTTTCCTACTTGAAACCATTTTTTAGTAAATTAAATGAAGATGAATAGAGACAACTTTTGATTTCTCCCTCCCTTCTGTTGTATTCTTAAAAAATGTCAAGGAATTTGAAAAGTTGCAAGAGAAGAGACGACTTTTCAAAAAAGGGTAAAGAATTGAAGAGTCCTAATTAATTTAATTTATTAAACATTTTCCAATGACAGTAATGATTGGTTGATTGTTGACAAAAATTACAACTAATCATTTTTTAAAAATATATTGGTACATATGCATAATTATTCTTAAAAAATTATATTTGACATATGTTGTAACATATGATATACTCTTTAGTAATATCTAACACATAATTGACATATGTTGATACAGATATCTTATGTTGTACTATGTAACATATAATTGACATATATTGCGAGATATGCAATATTCTGTTTTAAAATATAACATATAATTGTCATATGTTGACATTAATAAATTTGTTCATAATTAATCACATTTTTTATTTATAACGATCAAATTAAAAAGTCAATGCTAAAGATAAAAATACAACGTTTTTCACAATGAATTTGCAAGTTCTTTACATATGTTGCCACATATAGAAAATTAATTAATCCCTCGTATGAGGTAGAAAATTACCTAGATAATCTATTTCTATATCACACCTACATAAATCACAATGAATATCATCTTCATTGTAGTGTCTTCTCCAAGAAAAATTATTCATGCGATCGATTCGCTCAAATTGATGAACACTGCAACAAATGAGTCTTCTTCCTAACAAATAGAGGTCCTCACACCCATATTCCACCTAATATATTTTGCAAATAGTTTCAAAACGTTGTGAATTTTAGTGACTCAAATTTTTCATGTTGGCAATGAACATTAAGCCTTCACTCATGGATTCAAGTCCATTGAAGATTGATATTATGCAAGCACATACTCTGCTCCACCATGCTACCGTCTGCTGCTTGATTAATCATTTCTAATGCAGTTGGATTACTACATAAGAAATAACACATTTAAAATTCAAAATTAAAAAAATGAATGCAATAAAAAAATATAAAAAATTACCACGCCTTTTCTGAATAAGGCTTCTAAATTCCCTAAAGCTCTGCATATTTTCAGGATAGAAACGGCTTGTTGAACAATTGACCATCTACGATCAGGAAACCTGACCAATATTACTTTCTGATATACAAAAGGTTTATTAGTGGCTTAATACATACATACCTAAATTTAGCTCTCATAAAATCTTGTAGGGAGTAGGAATCAACCCTTTCCATGATATTAATTAGTAGTTCCCTCAGAAGGGATTCCATGAAGTGTTTTTAGTCTGTTATTTTTGAAGATTTCTTATTCATATTGAATATTCAATGAAATTTGAAAAGTTGTAAGAAAGGAGAAGAGAAGAGACAAACTTCTATCTTTTTAAACGCATGTACTTTTTTTTTGACAATATGGTAAAATTTGAATAGTCACGTCATTATATTTTTTATTGAAAGTTGTTTTTAATGACAGTAATGATTTCATCATAATACATGTAATTATTTTTTTAAAATATGTTGGTACATATTCGTTTTCTGTAGTATTTGTAAGAAACAATTAACATATGTTGGGATATATGCAATTTTATGTTGTAAGATCTAACACATAATTGACAAATGTTGCCACAAATGCAATATTCCGTGTTATGTGGTAACACATAATTGTCATATATTTTCAGCGATGCAATATTCTGTTGTAAATAAAAATAAATTATTGACCTATGTTGGCAGAAATGAAATATTCTATTGGATCTAGCAACATATAATTGAATAAATCACACATTATATATAAATACCATCACATAAGTTGATTTTAAATAAGCTAAGAAGATAGGTATCATCCACAAATAAGAAAGAACATTCATTAAAATTCAACAATACTTCTTATGTGGCATTTCGATTTGGGCATGTAGTTTTTTTGTGGCCAAAGTTCCTACATACGGTACACTTAGTTTTTCTTGTAGGAAATGATCAACTCCGCGCCATCTCTTATATATGCTTCTTCAAGGTTTACTTGGATCAACATATTGAGAAGGTATTTCTCTTTGTATGATATTCAAAGGGACAAAATCTTCAGATAGCACCGGGTGAATTTCCTGACAATACGCCATTATGTATCTTTCCACCGACCAATATTGAGAGAAGTACTGATAAACTTGATTTTCAAAATTTGCATCATGTTGGGATCGAAGCATTACCATGGCATGTGAACAAGGTATTTTGTCCAAGTCAAAACTTCTAAAAGTACAAGTTCTTCTTTGTAGATCCACAGAAGCAACATCACAATGACCAATGACACTAAACATATTAGTTAACGATTTTATGAGACAACAACTTGTTGCCCGCGTTAATATACTTTGATATCTCTTTTTCAATTGAGGGAACAAATCTATTTGTAGAGTTCACTAGCACCTACGCCTATGGTGAAATAACAATGCAAATCTCCTGTTTATTTCATCAAATAGAGAGACAATGTGAAATACTCTTTTCAATATCAAACATAGCATTCACCTACTCCGCGATGTTTGACGTCATAATATTATATCTACACAACAAAAAATACAAATTAAGCAAAATACATAAAAAAATAAACTCTAGTACCTATTTCCGGGACAAAATGCCTTACTCCACGTGTGGAATCCAATAGGTTCATGAGCTTCAGCCGCCTTTGGTACCAAATCTTTTATGTGATTGACATGGTCATTGAACGCACATATATCATACGCATTTTCTGCTTTATAAAAAATGGGACACTACTTTTAAATTGTGAAAGTGATTTCAAATATTTTCCCCAAGGTGTCTCATGCAACAACCATAATAAGATGCATGGTAGATTCTCGTAACTATCTTTCGAATACTTGAATGGCTATCAGAGATAATGCACAACTCATCAGTATCATCTACAAATCTTCTCATATTTTTATAAAATATCCATATGAGGCATCACATTCCTTGTCCACAACATAGAAAACCACTGGAAATATATGATTCTCAACATCTTGTGCCATCGCCGATAGAAAAACTCCTCCATACTTGCTCCTCATGAATGTTCCATCAATGGCTATTACTTTTATCATTTCTTGAAAACCAATTATCCAAGCAACAAAGGATACAAAGAAGTAATGAACCTATCATTTTCATCGAGCGACAATGCCTTCTTGCTTCCTGAATTCACAACTTCAAGCATATAATAGTACACATTAAGCAGTGCATACCTGCTCATGTGTTCACCTGACATTAGACTTAGCATGATCCATGCCCTTATAAATCTTCCAATATGTTACCTTAAAATCCAATTCTGTGCGGAATTGATTTGAAATGTCTCTTTTGGCTAGGCCTTTACCATTGTAAAACCCATATTGAAAGTACTTACCTATGACTTTTACGGTGGCATTGGAATTATGGCTTGTAACATTCTCTGAACCACATGTATTGTACTTTTTGTAAATGCTAATAGCAAAGTTGTTGCTACTTATAAATTTCATAGCCCTCAGCCACCAATGGCAGTCCATATATAAACATTTAAAGAAAAACACATTATGAGATTGATCACCTTTTCCAGTCTAAAATATTTTCTCAAGCAAGCAATTTTCGATGAATTTGCCAGTTCTTGATTGTTCTTTAATGTTATTCCCTTATAGAAACATGTTTCATCATCTCGAACATAATTCACACGTGATGATTGAGAAACACATAGATTGTTGCTGCCAACCATAGGTGTAGGAGGAATCCTTCTCTCAAGGTCTGGCCCTTCTCCTTCACCTTCACCTACACCTACACCTGTTCCAATTTCATTGTCAAGATTATTCATGTCCGCAAGATCAAATTCATCATTTAGCAGGCCTTCCTCTACATTGTGATCCTCCTTGATAGGATTTTCTTCCACGTAGACTCTTAATATGGGCGATTTTTCTGTTGCTCCTAAATAAACAAGCAAACTAGGTTGATCAGTTATTCTAAAAGGTAAAACCTTTTCATTATGAAAAAATGGGAAATGTAACTTATGAAAAGATCTTTCGATTTACAATTGTATCCAGACTTTTGCCTGACTAAATTGAAGAAATTACCATACAAAATATTTCTTTTGACATACATCCTTACTGAATGGGCTCCTCGTTTATTACTATCCCCCCAATACTTTATGAATAAATTTTTCTTCTCTACCCATTTACCACGACAATCAATCCCTACAATAATAACTCCATTTATTGTATCTCGAGAAATATTTGTTGCAAAATGACTATTTAGTGGCGAGATGTAAATCATATATAGCTAAATATGACTATTCTGTTGTAACAAATAAATCAGATGTGGCAATATGTTTATGTTATATGTTGCCACATATGGCTTTTTTATTATGAAATGTACGTCATATGTTGCTACAAATAACTATTATGTTGCGATTGAAATAACCTTTTTGTTTCTATATATAACATAAACATGTTGTCACATGTGATTTATTTGTCATAATAGAACTATCATATATAGCAACATATAACTATTGCTATTGAGATAACATTTTTGTTGCTACATATGGCTGTAATATGTTAAAATAATCAATGGTTGCAACATATATATCCATATGTTGGAAACATGAATACTAATCATTGAAAAAATTGCAAGTACCCAAATCACATGATGGTGAATGATTTCAAATAATATATACTTACCAGAAAAATGGTGTGTGCCCAATTGCTTATGAAGTAATTCGAATTGAAACAAAATGAAATTTGGTCCACTGACTACAAATTAGCTAAATCTGATTCAAGAAGAAGAAATGAAAAAGAAGAAAGATGAAGCACCAGCAACTAAGACTCACTATGTACGAAAAAAGAAGAAGAAGAAGATGAAGAAGGCGGGAAGAAATGAAAGTAAGCAAGAAAAGACGAAAGCAGAAGAAGAAGAAGAAGAAGAAGAAGAAGAAGAAGAAGAAGAAGAAGAAGAAGAAGAGGAAGAAGAAGAAGAAGAAGAAGAGTAGGAGGAATACGACGGCCGGATGCGGGGGAAAAATCTTTTATTTCCCCTTTTGGCTTGATGGTGGTTTCCATTTCCCACCAAAATTGGTTAAATAAGATTTGTTTTAGTCAATTAACCCTTTTACCCCTAATTTAATCCCATGAAAATTGGTTAAATTAGATTTTAATCAATTTACCATTTTACCCTTCATTTAATTCAGTGGACCAAATTGTCAACTTATAAACTTGAGGGCAAATCCACAATCCTTAATCATTTATGTAACACCGAGTACTCAAAATGGTCCAAAAATTAGCTTTTAAGAAATCCGCAGGAGCAATCAACGATCATTATCGACGAACCGTAGTCTGATCTACGGCTCGTACTGCACATCCGTAGTTTGTGACTGAAACTTTCCCATGACGTAGCCCAGAAGAATTTACTAAGTGTCGACCCACGGACAGACCTTTGGTCCATAAGTTAGGCTACAGTCTGTAGTCTATGTCCGTCGATCAACACCCATTTACACAACAACATACATAAACCACGATTAACTAGTACGGTCCGTAGATGGACCTACAGACTGTAGGTGGAAATTAGCAGACAAATAGGGGGGAAATATTGTTGGGTCAACTTCAAATGATCATAACTCTTAGCACAAAATAAATTAGGTGTCCCTTGACCTAAGAAAATATAATAATTAAATTAGCTTTCCATAGCCACTGAGTTTGCTAAAATCACACCTCCAAGTAAAAAGTTATGCCCGTTTTAGTAAAAGCCTATCGAATAGACTCGACCTTTGGACCCAAACGATGGACCATTGATTGAACGACGGCCTGTCTGTCCAGGTCGTCGTTTGGTCCGACAACAATTAACTCTCATGGGTCTTTTGGTCTTTTTTGCACTTTGTTTAAACCCTAAGATACATTGTTTTGACCCTAAATCATATGATTTTAGTCAATTTAAGTCTAAAAACATAATAAAAACTTACCTAAGTCAAAACAATAAATCAAAACTTAGAAATTTAGAGGCAAGAAAGGATTAAAAAAAGTCAAGAACCCTTGTTCAAGAACACAACAAGGTTCCATCTGTTCCAGCCTCGAAATCTAAATATTTCTTTGTGAATTTCATCACCTAGTATATTAAATTTCACTAGTGGATTCCTTTCACCCATTATGTCCCTAGTTTTAGTCACTTCTTGATTCTTTTATCATGATTAAGCCTAGGGTTTCTAGAATTACAGGAAATCATCATAAATTAGTTAAATATGTGTTCCAAATCAGATTATAATGTTATTATTCAGATTATCACATGAATTCAGAACTCTAGCTGTCTATTTCTTTAGTTTTATTGAATTACACATGCTATGTCAGATATTTCAGTTACTTCAGATATACATGCCTCAATTATTAATGTATCATTTTAAAGTTAATTTTTGCATTCTCATTTTGCATGTTCACTTTTGAGCTATCCAATATTCACAGAAATTCAGTCATAATCGATTAAAAACATAACAATTGGAGTAGCATAATAACGAGTTGGACTAGGGTTTAACGTACTCACTTAGTCCAAGAACTACTACCCAAGTATGTTGTAAGTCCCCTCTGTGGGCATCAGGTTAATGATCACGCCAGCATGCCTTTATACATGTGGCATGGTACATTGGGTCCTCTCATGGGGAGTATACGTTAGACTCCGCATTTAGCTCATGTGGTTCTATTATCGATTATTAGTAGCTCCCACAGTTCACTCGGACTCTCTAGTATTGTTCATATTTACAAATCAGTTAGTGTCCAGTCTCAGTATGTTATAAATTTGGTCATTGCATCAATTTTGCTCAGAATTCATGATATACATATACATATATATATATATATATATATATATATATATATATATATACCATGTTTTGATTATTATACTTGCTTTTGTGGTTGTTCAGTTATGTTTTACTTCAACTTTACTCTATACTACATGCTCAGTACCTCAAGTACTGACGCATATGTGGTCTACATCTTCTCGTGATGTTGGTTTAGCTTCTCACTATCCAGATTGCGCTTAGATAGATTTCCGATCTCCAGTTCACTATATTTAGTGGTGAGTCCTCATTCACCGAGGACAATAGTCATGATTTTCTTTTTTGTATTTAGTCCTATTGGTTTAGTTTTTGCTAGACTTAGCTAAGGCCTGTCCTAGCATTTCTAGTCATTTTAGAGGCTATTTTTAGACAGAGTTAGTTTCAGATTCATATTGAGTAAGTATTTCCTTTGTATTAAACTCATCTATTTACAAATATTCCAGCTACAGTACATGGGTATTCCCTATCTTTTCATTTAATGTATGATTTAGCTTCCGCATTACATCCAGGGAGTAACCCCTAGAAGTATACTGGCGTACTTGAACTCTCGGAGTTCTTATACAAGCCCATAGTTATCATTCATCGCATTTGTCATAGTAAATTTAGTTGAAAATTTTAAACTTTTCATTGCCAATCATCTGCCAGAAACTTTACTTCATATATATATAAAATCTCATATTACATGCTTAGACCCTAAGTCTCATTGACATCTTAGACTCAACAACATTAGAGTATATTATGGACACGACCCATACAACATAAGACATTAATATAATACTAATTATAAACTTTACAGTAAACCATGTTTAGGAGATCCTTGGAACTTAAGGATTTCTTTCCTTGGAACTAAATATGACAACCATGCAAAAATATGCATTTAAAAGGGACATTATCTTGAAATCATACTTCATGCCTTTTTGAGTAAATCTTCATAAAACCTTTATACAATTGCATTTACATCATTCACATACTTCATATAGACATATTAAAAGGCCAAACATGATATATAGGATTTAAGTAAATTTTGAGGTCACATTATAGTGAACTCGTTTTTGCTTTATAGTGAACTATCTTTTCTTTTACTCATTAACCTCCCAAGTAACCCTCTAGTGATACTTGGTGCAGTGCGTCACCTTAGGGCACAAATAAAGCATATATATAACCTACAGAAGTCATCACATATACTCATAGAAGTTAGCACATGATATACCTATTTAAGCCAAGATTTCATTGGCTTTTACAGTAAGTTACATCTATTTGCACATATTTTTGCTTCACTTCACATATGACATTATAAGATCTTATTCATGACCTCAATCTTAGTGTAAAAGTGCAATGTACATGTGAAGCCCCATAACCTAACACATACTTAATAAACCCTTTATGAGACCACAAACCTTAACACTTCATACATCAACATAAAAAGTAAAGGCAACTTCAACCAAACTAGGCAAGACCTTCATCATATAGTCATCAAGACCAACATCATGAATGTAATAAAAAGTTCACATCATGTAGAGTAATACCATTCACATCTTCATAACAAGTAGACCAATACTATCATTCCATGTATAAAGACATCACCATAATCATACAACTCAGAACACCTTCTTAGAACATTCTAAGGAGCTACATGTGCAATGTATAGATGGGTTGATTACTTCCACCTATCCTAAGTAACCTTTCTTAGGTCATCCTAGTTAGGGTCTTAGTCATTTACTTTCATTTTCCATTTTACTTTAGGGAAACTATCACCTTAACTGATACTAAGACCATGGGTTCTAAAATGGAATTTTATGTTGTAGAGCCTTACTCCAATGGATGGTATTCTTACGTAGCCAAGGTACAACATTAACACATGCTAGAATTTTAGTTGATATCACATTGTTATATCGTATGTGGAAACCATAGTTTATGGAACTTTGGTGCATCATGGAAACATCACTCTAACAAGCTTTTTCAGTCATGAGGATATCCACCCATTGAGGACTATGGTGAACCCTACTTTCCCTCCCTAGGAATGTTCCACCCCCTCAATTACAAGTTCACTCATGCTTAGCTAAGTTCCCTTTATTGAAAAGCCATTGTTATGTTACTTTTAAAAAACTAGGATTTAGGATATTCAGTCCCTATATGCTTAGCTCATAGGTCATAGATGAGAATTCATCAACCTAAATCATGTGAGAAACCATTCACATGGACATAGCATATATCATTAGCACTATCTAGTTTAGGATACATTTGAGAACACCTTTCAAGGCTCCTCTATTGACTAGATCATCATTCATGTGTGTGTGTATACATATATGTGAGTACTCCTTTCACATAACACATTAAGGTCACACATGTTCATACATTCATATTCATACACATAGAAACCAAAACTACAAGCTATCCTATCAAGGCACAAATGTGCAATGCATAGGCAAGGTCCCATACTCTTGCCCATACTAGTACACCTATCAATTTGTCCTAGTTAAAAGGAAACACGTATCATACTTTCATAGACATGACCTTAACATGCATAGTAGTAGACACTAGTGAGTATGATAACTGTCTTTCATTTACACACCATGACCTATACTACTTGTAAGAATGCAAGTAAAGTGAGGGTGTGTGTACATTGGTCCATACATAATGGCTATCAACGACACATTGAGGCAGACACCCTCTTAATACCACATTACATTTTCAAGCATAGACCACACAACACTATTTATCATAGGAGGCAAGACAATCTTCGCATTACATTCAAGACTCCTACCCTTAGCTATTCACAAATTCACATAGGGGTACATGGGTAGGGGTCATAAATCATTAATACTTTATTAATAGAAGCACCTACACATGATATTAGCATAACAATTTACATGCTCATGACATTAGCAACACAACCTAGATTATAGTTAGAATTGGAAACTAGGCATAGGCTTCACATAAGATAATTCATCACCAACACACATTCATAGTATAGTTGACTTCAAGGCCATGATCACATCACATATATATTGGAAATAAAGTAAATATCGCCATTATAAGTGGACCATACCACACAATTCCATACAAGGCTTCATCAATTAACAACACTATAGAAAAGTAGGGGAGTAGATAAGTATATCAATTCTTACTCATCCTTTAACTTTGGTCTTCATTGAACATTACTACTATTTTGATCAACATTTGAAACATAAGGAAGTAACTATCGGTATACTAACATAATTGCAAATCATACATTAATCATAACAAGATTGGATTCATATAAGGTCCACTACATCATCAATTTATAGAATGTGAAGGGAAGTTGATCTCTTATCAATTATTTCTCACATTGATTGTCAATTAGTCATGCTCACAATTAATAAATATATAAATAAAAAGGCAGTACTTAAAGATACCATGGCTTAGACGAAATCATACTACAATTTACCAATAGGTCAAGATTACAGTGAGAATAATAGAATTACAATAGAGAGGAGTTATGGATCAAGTATTCAAGCATCAATACACATTGGATACCAATACATAATTCATCATTATAATCTATTATAGGAAGTACCTAGAGTACATTTAACCCTATACATCATTATGAACCAATTACCATGGAATCGAGATACATAGAACTACATTAGCACTTTATAGAAGATAGGACAACATGAATCAATACTACCTGACCCTCAAGCCTTGATACACATTGGATCCAAAAAATATAATTAATAATCTTTATACATGATTGGAAGTAGTTCACAATCAATTAAACATAATCGAACTCCAATTTTATACATTATGAGACCAATGTTACATTGAATCATGGAAATCTAAGCTAGGCATGTTCAATTCTTCATACGTTGATCCACATGGATACTTCATAATCAATTCATCATAAATTCATGTAAACAACAGTAAATACTACCAATTCAATCAATAACAAGCCATGATCACAATGCCCATGCAAGGCTAAATCGATTTTGGTGAGGGACATGGGTTCATCATGCAATTGGATTGTTTTTCATGTTAAAACCATCACATTATCATGAATTCATCATGATTAATCCATTAAAAATGTTTTTATAAATAACTCATGGCTAGATTGAAAGATTGAAAGGTTTATCATGAAATCTCTTTGAAAACATTGAGAAGAATTCTCCAAGTGAAAGGTTACTTAGAGACAAAGGATCACCATGCCTTTGTCTATTTGAAAACCTCTAAACATTGATGAATAAATCATAGAAATCGCAGCTCCTAGTTTTTCTTGAGAGTCACCTCCAATGGAGGTTTCTAGGGAGAATATTTTTGGAGGGAAAGTCTAATTTCTGTAGAAGGGATTTGGAATGGGTTGTTCACGTGTTTGATCCTGTAAATACACCAAAAAATAGCTAAATAAATCAATTATGGTCATTTTAGGACGTTGGGTGAATTTGCCATTCACCCCCTTTAATGAGGTAGTTGCATGGCACTAGTTGCAACCACCATCGACGGACAACATTGACCGGGTGTTGACAGGAGGACTGGGAGTCCTGCTGCTCCATCATCGGGGAATGCAACTTCCTCTTGGTGGCTTCATATCCTGTGACTAAGTGTCAATCCATGCCCCAATCAACGGAGTGTCGATGGACTGACGAGGCGTCAATTGGAGCTCGTCGATTGACACTTCCAAGGCAATGTCTCGACAACCCTTGGGTCCTTCTTGTAGGCCCTTTTGCAGGGCCCTTGAGAAGTCGTACCCATATATTTCCAACATAGATATGCACATTGAAAAATAAAGGACCTTCCATGCAAGTTTCGCCTAAAATTCACACATAAAACACGTCAAAACATGCTAGGCCCCATCAAGACAAATTTGAACGTCTTAAGGCTACATTTCAAATGTCTTAGATGTTTAACCTCCAAACTTCATGAAACTCCATATACTACCTATAAAAATCATTATTACTCATTTTAAGACTTTACAAGCTCATGACATACCAATATAAGCACGCATAGACACATGAGACACATAGGTGACTAGTCCTTGAACGTGTTGGTCGTCCCATAATGATTGACTTACAAATAACTTCAAACCTTACACATTGCCTCAATACCATATTTCAATACATTTTAGGCCTTAGAACCTTATGAAGAACATGCTAGTCTCCAGACACCCTAACTCATTTTGAGGGTCTTACAATATCCCCCACTTGGGAACATTCCTCCTCAAATGACACTTAGAATACTTTAATCACAACAAGGACTTCAGTGCATCATAGAGCAGTTCATCACATTCATTAAATCATAACATAGAAGTTAATGCACCAAACATACAAGGAACACAACTTCAAATCATTTTAGCACTCAATGCACACAAGCAAGTAAAACTTTTATTCGCTCACTCTTTAATGCATCAAACACAATGGCGCTTATAATGTTTATAGAAGGAACTTCCTTTTCCTAGTTATAACATGGTCATTACTTAATTTTATTTAATATCTCATCATGTAAGGTCACACATAAGTAGATTCCAACAACACTCAAAAGCCATTTAAGCACTCATACTTCAATGCACATAGACTTGAGTTAATTAGATTAACAACTGACTCTTATTAATTTTACCTAGTGCTATGAGGGTCATACTCAATCATACAATGTTTAATTGTGTCCATGGAGGAATGTCTATCTCTTCAACACACTTACATGTCTCATGACTTCATACCTAAGTGTACAAGATCAATTCCTTTTTAAATGAGAAATTCTCAACTTTTAAACCAAAGCATGCTCATGTTTTCTTCTTAGAGAAGTCAAAATGGTAAGTCACACCAAACACATCATCACAAATAGGAAGTCATATCACAAAATGTCAATTTGTAACATAGAAATATCCTTCACAATAAGAATCATTTAAGAAAAATAACACAAATCATAGGCATGCACAAGACCACTTAGCTAAAAATGCTTTCACTTTTCAAGAGTGAGCCTACAAACAGGCTTTCCAAATCATAAAACTCACATAGTATTAAAGAGACTCTTACACTTTTAATTTTAAAGAGACTCAACTTTGAATTTTAAGGCTAAACCTTACCTATAAAAAGTGACTAAAACCAAGTTTCTTACCTTATCTCATGAAGTCAAATGCACAACTAGCATATCAAAATGCAAATCAACATGAGGACGCTATGAAGTTAACCATAATTTCTTTTCAAGTACTTTAGAACCTTCAAAATACTCTTAATATAGTGTCAATTAAGACATACCAAACATGTAAAGGTCATACAATTCATACTTTAATGCAGAACTTTATTCATGAACAAGCTTACTAAGAAATTCATAATTTCAAGGTTTAGAAAAAATAGAAGGACAAGATAGAAAATATCTACAACCTTACTACTCCATCACCATCCCCCACTTTGGGTAAACCCAATTAAGAACAACTTAACCCAAATTTTCTAGAGGAACTTAGCCTTTCAACCAACAAAAAGGTAACAATAACTTACCATAAGGTTTCAAAGGCATTCCAAGCCTTATCACCTATGCAAATTGTCCCCAAAGTTTCAAGTTAGATCATACTATTTAACCACATAAATTCTTCAACAATACAATGGACACCAAGGTCATACATTATTATGGGAAGACAACAAGGAGACTTATTCATAAGGACTCTTTCTTTTCTTTCAACATTAGGGTAACTTCTAGTTCAATCAAACCCACATTATCACCCTACCAAATAGAATAATACCCTCAATTCTAGGGGAAACATCAATTCCACAACATCAAGGGACTCACAACACAATAAGAAGTTAGAAACAAATCTACGACTCATCATGCCATAAGACTCTCATTCTTCATTCCAAATAGCAAATCTCCTTTTTACATTCCTCATCATGCTTATATGCATCAATTCTCTACACATTTCAACAACTTCTAATCAAAGAACAAGTTAGTCGATTTCTCAAATTTACAGTAAGCTGCCAAATACTATAGTGAATATGCTTTAAAAGTCCAAAAATGCAACATTTAGGCAATTGATGGGAAAAACATGACAATATGAAATATAAAACCTTACCAAGACAAACATACAATCATCACACCTAGGATCAACTCTATACAAGTACTCCAATCCATACTAGGGAACTTATCAAGGACCACATATATACAAAGGAAAACATTGAACACTTTTAAGCACATATTCTTAGGGTAGCATGCTTCCATAGGTAATCATTAAGCATTTCAAGTTCAAATCATTGTATTAGGCTATCATCATGTAAAACCATATACGAAACACATCATTCCAAAAGAACTCATTTTAACCATAATAACTTCTAACATGCTTTAACTATATCACGACATACATTTCTCAATATAACATACTATTTCACATAAATTTCATATATAGTCATAATTGGCATCACATCATAAAAACATGCTAAAATTCACCTTCACACATACTCATTTAACCATGAAACCAATATAAGGATTTAAACTCACCTTTTATTCCTCAAACAGAGAGATACAATCTCATCCAAGCAATTATATCTAAAAGAACACCGGGAAAAGAAAATAGAAGAGAGAGATCTTATAGAGTTAAGTTCGATTGCACTATAGGAGAATGATGAAGAAGGGGAAGTCCATCGTTCTATAGCCTCTCGTACCATTTGATGAGTCGTGACTTTCCACCAATGATACAAGACTCTAATAGACATGGCAATATGAGACTTTTAGAACCTAAAACCATTTTCATAAAACTAATGCTCTAATACCACGTTTGTGAATCCACAGAGCACCCCATAGAAGTAATATGGCGTACTTGACCTCTTAGAGTTCTTATGCAAGTACATAGTTATCATTCATCGCATTTTTCATAATAAATTTAGTAGAAAATTTAGAACTTTTCATAGCACATACTATGCTGGAAATTTCACTTCGATATATATAATATATCATATTACATAATTAGACTCTAAGTCTCTTTGCCATCTTAAACTAAACAACATTAGATAACATTAGGGACACGACCCATACAACATAAGACCTTAATATAATACTAATTTATACACTTTATAGTAAACCATGTTAAGAGATCCTTGCAACTTAAAGATTCCTTTTCTTGAGGTTGGGAATAATCTATTAAGCTCCTCACCATTTAAGAAATCCTTTAAGAATCCATGACCTACACTTTGTGTAAAAAGTAGAGAAGAATGAAATTATTACAAGAATTCACTAATTATGACAACCATGCAAAAACATGCATTTAAAAGGGATATTTTTTTAAAATCATACTTCATGCCTTTTTGAGTAAATCTTCATAAAACCTTTACATAATTGAATTTATATCATTCACATACTTCATGTAGACATATTAAAAGGCCAAACATCATAGAAAATCACATATAGGATATAAGTCATTTTTGAAGTAACTTTACAGTGAGATTCTTTTTGCTTTATAGTGAACTATCTTTTCTTTTACTCATAAACCTCCCAAGTAACCCTCTTGTGATACTTGGTGCGATGCATCACCTTAGGCCACAAAGAAATCATACATATAACCTACACAAGTCATCACATATAATCATAGAAGTATAACACATGATAGACCCATTTAAGTCAAGACTTCATTGGCCTTACAGTAAGTTACATCTATTTGCACATATTTTTGCTTCACTTTGCATAAGACTTTATAAGATCTTATTCATGACCTCAATATTAGGCTACTAGTGCAATGTACATGTGAAGCCCCATAATCTGGCACATACTTAGTAAACCCTTCATGAGACCACAAACCTTAACACTTCATACATCAACATAACAAGTAAAGAAAACTTCACCCAGACTAGGCAACACCTTCGTCATATAGTCATCAAGACAAACATCATGCATATAAGGCAAGTTAAGATCATTTAGACATATACCATGTACATCATAATAACAATTAGACTAACACTACCATGCCATGCATAAAACATAACCAGAATTGTCACGCCCCGAGCTACCCGTGTGACGCGAACACGAAAACTAGGACAACAAGTGATCCCAAGCTAACTTTGCTAGCATGATCATGAGCATACTAAAGATAAAAAACTGATGTGGAAGCAAAATCATAATTAAATCTGAAAAGATGGGGAATACCCATATTCTACAACTGAGATATTTGAAAACAATGAGTTTGATACAAAGGAAATATTAAGTCAATACTAGGCTTAATCTAACTATATTTGAAATAAGCTTCTAAACTGGACTAAAATTACTGGGACAAGCCCTAGCAAAAATGAAGCCAAATTACTAAAGATTGAAATGAAACTCATAATTGTTGTCCTCGGAGAATGATGACCCACCACTGAATCTATTGAACTAGAGATCGGGAAATCAATCTATACGTGATCTGTATGCTGAGAACCTGAACCTACATAACGAGAAGATGTAGCGCATGTACGCGTTAGTACTTGAAAGGTACTAAGCATGTATGATATAGTAAAGCTAAAATAAAACATAACTTAACATGCATAATCGCAAGTATAATAATATAACATGATAAATTGAATTCTAAGCTAATTTGATGCAATGACCAATTTATAACAAACTGAAACTGAATACTGAATATACTGATAAATGATCAATGCAAAGAGTCTTATTGATTTTTTGGAGCTACTTATAACCGATAATAAAACCACATGATATAAATGTGGAGTCAGATGTATACGCCCCATCAAGAGGACCCAATACACCCAGCAAAAGGAATAAAGGCATGCTGACATGATCACTAAACTGATTGCCCACAGAGGGGACTTACAACCTACTTGGCTTGTATTTCTGGGCTACACTACCCATAGATAGTCTACTAAGAGCATCTGCTACTACATTAGCCTTACCCGGATGATAATGCACACTCATATCATAATCCTTAAGGAACTCTAACCGTCTCCTCTTGCAAAGATTCAACTCTTTCAAGATGAACACTTACTGAAGGTTGTTATGGTCAGTGAACACATCTTCGTGAACACCATAAAAGTAGAGTTTCCAGATCTTGAGTGTAAACACCTTTGCCGCAAGTTCGAAGTCCTGAGTGGAATAGTTCTTCTTATGAACCTTAAGTTGTCTAGAGGCATAATCTATCACCTTACCTCGCTGCATCAACACACAACCTAGACTAACTCTGGATGCATCACAATAGATCACATAACCATCTGAACCCTCAGGTAGAGTCAAGACAGGAGCTATAGTCAATCGTGTTTTCAATCTACAAAGCTTTTCTCACAATCATCTGACAATTGAAACTTGACCATCTTTTGAGTCAACCTAGTCAATGGTGAGGCTATGGAAAAAAATCCTTCCACAAACCTTCTTTAATGACCTGTTAAACCAAAAAAAATTCTGATATGTGTAGCACAGGTAGGTCTTGGCAACTGTTTAACTACTTCTATCTTCTATGATCCACTCGGATCTCTTTGCTAGATACAATGTGGCCAAGAAAAGTAATGGATTTCAACCAGAATTCACAATTATTAAACTTAGAGAATAGCTGAAGATCCTTGAGAGTCTGCAGACCACTCTCGAATGACTTGCATGTTCTTCCTCACTCCTAAAGTAAATAAGGATATCATCAATAAAGACGATAACGAACAAGTCCAAGTACTATTTGAAAACTCTTTTCGTCATATTCATGAAAGTTGCAGGAGCATTAGTTAGTCCAAGTAACATAACTACAAATTAATAATGACCATACTGAGTTGTGAAGGCTATTTTTGGAATGTCACTATCGCTGAGTCTGAGCTGATGATTACCCGATATGAGGTATATCTTTGAGAAATGGTTAGCACCCTGAAGTTGGTCAAACAAGTCATCAATTTTTTGTATGGGATACTTAATATTGATTGTGACCTTTTTCAACTGTCTATAGTCAATGCACATTCTGAGAGAACCTTCTATATTTCTTATGAACAATACTGGTGCACCCTATGGTGAAATACTAGGTCTGATGAAACCCTTATCTAGAAGGTTTTTCAACTGCTCTTTCAATTCCTTAAGCTCTGTTGGAGACATTCTGTAAGAAGGAATATAAATAGGCTGGGAATCTAGAAGGAGATCACTTCCAAAGTCCAATTCCTTTTATGGAGGGACTCCGAGAAGATCTTCTGGAAACACTTCTAGAAATTGACAGACTACTGGAACTTACTCAAGAGTTGGGGTTTTAAGGCTAGAATCAAACTAGATTATAGATATAGCCCTTAAATATCATCTTTTTGGCCTTAAGGTAAGACATAAATCAACCCATAGGCGCTAAGTTACTACCCTTCCATTCTAAAATTGGTTCATTTGGAAACTGAAAACGAACAATCCTAGTTCTACAATCGACTGAAGCATAACATGAGTTTACCCAATCTATGCCTAGAATGACATCGAAGTCTACCATTTCTAAATCTACTAGATCTGCTGAGGTAAATTTCTGAGAGATTGTGACATGGCCATTTTTGTATACATGTCTAGCTATAAATGGGTCACCGACTTGAGTAGAGACTGAGAAATGTTCTGAGAGAGTTTTTGGACTAGCACTTAATTGGACTGCTATACTGAGTTACAAAAGATAAAGTTATGTGTGTTGTCTTTCCACTGAGTGAACCATGGAGTTAGATGCTTGAGTTTGTAGGATGCCAATCTCACCCATCACACTACCTGTTACTGACATCACACCAAATATTTTTTTGACTTCATCAATGAACTTATGTGGTCCTTACAAAGTTGAAACCCAAAAAACATAGGAGGCTTCATCCTAACAAAATCACAAACTCTGGAAGCCACTAATCGATCATTTCTACTAGTAGGAACTAGAACTTGCTGATCGTTCTGGTTGGTCATACTCTGAGCCAAAAGCTAAATTGGCGTTCTGAAACTCTCCATTTGAACATCCTTATCTGGTACTAGAGGAACAACGTTAGCATTGTGTCCATTAGTATTTTATGCCTAATCTCTAAAAGAAGGCATGATATTAAGCGCACAACGTCAAGTTAGAATGGAATTTCGTGATAACTTACGCATGATAAGAGTAACAAGAAAGTGAAGTTTATCCTAAAACACTTCATAAACACCCTATAATTAGATGTGGTGCAAAAGGACTCTAGTTAGTATGGCTTTTTCAGACATCCTAAAAATCTTCGACCTAGTTCTTTGATACCAAGTTTTGTCACGCCCCGAGCTGCCCCTGAGATGCAGGCACGGAACCTAGGATCACAAGTGATCCCAAGCCAACCCTGCTAGCATGATCATAAGCATACTAAAGATAATAAACTGATGCGGAAACTAAATTATTATTAATTAAAAAAATATGGGGAATACCCATATTCTAGAACTGAGATATTTGAAAACAATGAGTTTAATATAAAAGAAATATTAACTCAATACTAAGCTGAATCTAACTATGTCTGAAATAAGCCTCTAAACAAGACTAGAAATATTGGGACAAGCCCCAGCTAAATCCAGCAAAAACTGATACCAAATTACTAAAGATTGAAATGAAACTCATAACTGTTGTCCTCGGACAATGAGGATTCACCACTGAATCTACTGAACTAGAGATCGGAAAATGGATGCAGTGACCAATTTATAACATGCTGAAACGGAATACTGAATATACTGATAAATGATCAATGCAAAAAGTCTACTGAACTGTGGGAGCTACTAATAATCGATATTAAAACCACATGAGCTACGTGGAGTCTGATGTATACGCCCCATCGAGGGGACCTAATATACCCTGCCAAAGGTATAAAGGCATGCTTGCGTGATCACTAAAGTGATATCCAACAGAGGGACTTACAACCTACTTGGCTAGTAGTTCTGGGTCTATTGGGTACGCTAAACCCTAGTCCAACTCAGTATTATGCTACTCTCATGGATTCTGTAAATTTATTGATTATGTCTGAGTTTTTGTAAATACTCGATAGCTCAAAATTAAACATGCAAACTGAGAATGCAACAATTAATCTTGTAATTATGCATTTACGACTGAGGCATGTATATCTGAAGTATCTAAAATATGTGACCTAGCATGTTTAATTCAATAACTAAAGAACTACAAAGCTAGGGTTCTGAAATTCATGCAATAATTTGAGTAATAACATGATAATATGATTTGGAACATATATTTAATAAGTTCATGAAGTTCTATCAAAGTTCTAGAACCCTAGGTCTAATCAAAATATGGGAATCAAGAACCTGACTAAAAACTAGGGATCCAATGGGTGAAAGGAACCCATTAGTGAAATGCCACATACCTGGTGATGAAATCCACGAAAAAATACTTAAGTTTCGGGGCTGGAACTGCTGGAACTTATTGCATTCTTGAAGTAGGGTTCTTGAAATATTTCTCCTCTCGAATTCTAATTTTGTAAGTTTTGATTTAATGATTTGACTTAGATATATTTTAGTTATGTTTATAGGCTTAAAATGACTAAAATATGATGATTTAGGATCAAAACGACATAACTTAGGGTTTAAACTATGTTGGAAAGGTCCAAAAGACCATTGGGAAAGTTGCTGTAGGACTGAACGACGCCCAAGACTTATGGTCCATCGTCTGACCGACGCCCCGTCGTTGGGTCTGGCGACTGGGCTTGTTCGACAGGCCTTTACTAAAATTATCATAACTTTTTTCTTAGAGGTATGATTTTAGCAAGGTTGGTGGCTATGGAAAAATAATTGAATTATGTATCTGTGGGTAGGTCATGGAATCTAATTCATTTTGTGATAAGAGTTTTGACTATTTGAAGTTGACAGAACTGCATTCCCCCTTAACTGTCTGCTAATTCCCACCTATGGTTAGACCCACGGATCGTGTTGGTCATCCGTAGCTCTTGTTATAGAGTGGATGAATAGGGGTATTGATTGATGGTCATGGACTACGGATCTTCATCTTACGTATGAACCGTAAGTAAGTCCGTCGTCCAAGACTTAACCAATTTTTCTGGGCTGAAACTTTTAGGAGTGTCTGATCCCATCGATGGTTGTGCAGGATGGACCGTGGGTCATGCTATAGATGACACCGTTGGTTGAACTTGCAGATTTTTTTATATTAAGATGGTTTTTGGTCTGTTTTGGCTACAGGGTGTTACAATAGTCATACACCTTAGGACAGCTTCCTAGAACTTCCTAACGAGCTACTTGTGAAATATCTAGATGGGTTCATTACTTCAACCTATCCTAAGTAATCTCCCTTAGGTCATCCTAGTTAGGGTCTTAGTCATTTACTTCCATTGTCCATTTTACTTTAGGGAAACTATATCCTAAGCCAACACTAAGACCATGGGTGCTAAATATGAAATTAGGTGTTGTACAACTTTATTAATGGAAGGTGTTTTTACGTAGCCAAAGTGGAGCATTAACACATGTTAGTATTTTAGTTGATATCACATTGATAGATTGTATGTGGAAAGCATAGTTTATGGAACTTGGGGAATCAAGGAAACATCAATCTAACATCCTTTTTGGGTCAGAGGCTATCCACCTGTGAGGACTATGGGGAACCCTACTTTCCCTCCTTCGGAAGGGGCCACCCCCTCATCTACAAGTTCACTCGATGGTAAGATAAGTTCCCTTTATTGAGACTCCATTATTACATTAGTTTTATAAAATTAGTATTTCGGAGATTGACTCCCTATATGCTTAGCTCATAGGTCATACATGAGAGTTCATCAACCTAAATCATTCGAGAAACAATTTATATGGACATAGCATATATCATTAGCACAATCTAGTTTAGGATACACTTGAGCACACCTTTCAAGTCTCCTCTATTTGCTAGATGATCACTCATGTGTGTGTGTATACATATATGTGAGTATTCCTTTCACATAACACATTAGGTCACACGTGTTCATACATTCATATTCATGCACATAGAAACCAAAATCAGAAACTATCCTATCAAGGCACACATGTGCAATGCATAGGCAAGGTTCTATACTCTTGCCCATACTTGTACACCTATCAAGTTGTCCTACTTAAAAGGAAACGCATATCATACTTTCATAGACATAACCTTAACATGCATAGTAGTAGAGACTAGGGAATATGAGAACTACCTTTCATTAAGACACCATGACTTATACTACTTGTAAGCATGCATGTAAAGTGAGGGTCTGTGTACATTTGTCAATATGATAACATAATGACTATCAACAAAAAATTGAGGCCTCCACCCTCTTAAGAACACATAACATTTTCAAGCATAGACCACACAACACCATTACATTCAAGACTCCTAACGTTAGCTATTCACACATTCACATAGGGGTACACGGGTAGGGTCATAAATAGTTAATTTTTAATAATGGAAGCACCTACACATGATCATAACATAACCATTTACATGCTCATGACATTAGCCACACAACCTAGATTATAGTTAGAATTGGAAGCTAGGCATAGGCTTCACATAGGATAATTCATCACTAACACATATTCATAGCATAGTTTCCTTCAAGTCCATGATAACATCACATATATATTGTCAATAAAGTAAACATACCCACAAGTAGTGGACAATACCACACAATGCCATACAAGGCGTCATCAATTAACAGTACTATAGAAAAGTAGGGGAATATATGAGTATATCAATTCTTACATATCCTTTAGACTTTAGTCTTCATTGACCAGTACTACTATTTCATCAACAATTAAAATAAAAGGCAGTAACTAAAAGGTATACTAACATAATCGCAAACCATACATTAATCATAACAAGTTTGGATTCATATTAGGTCTAATACAAAATCAATTTATAGAATTTGAATGGAATTTGCTCTATTATCAATTCTTTCTCACTTTGATTGTCAAATAGTCATGCTCACAATTAATCAGTAATACACATAAAAAGGCAGTAGTTAAATATACCCTGGCTTAAACGAAATGCAACTACAATTTGCGAAGAGGTCAAGATTATAGTGAGCGTTATAAAATTACAATATAGAGGAATTAGGGATCAAGTTTTCAAGTATCAATAAAAACACACAATTCATCATGATATTATAGGCAATATCTAGGGTACAATTAACCTCATACAACATCATGAACCAAATACCATGGAATCAAGATACATAGAACTACATTAGCACTTTATAGAAGATAGGAGAACATGAATCAATACTACCTAATCCTCAATCCTTGACCAACATTAGATCCATTGCATATGATTTATAATTTTTATACATTATAGGAAGTAGTTAAAATCAATTTAACATAATCGAATTCCAATTTTATACATTATGAGGTCAATGATACAGTGAGTCATGGAAATCTAAGCTAGGCATGTTAAATTCTACATAAATTGATCCACACGGATCCTTCATCATCAATTCATAATATTTTCACGTAAACAATAATAAATATAACCAATACAATGTTATAGAATCACAATTCAATCAATAACAAGCCATGATCACAATGCCCATGCAAGGCTAAATCAATTTTGGGAAGGGACATGGGTTTATCAGGCAATTGGATTGTTTTGTGCGTTAAAAATACCACATTATCATCAATTCATGATGATTAATCCATTAAAAAGTTCTGATAAAGAACCCATGGCTACATTAAAAAATTGAAAGTTTGACCAAGAAATATCTTTGAAAACATGAAAAGAACTCTCCAAGTGAAAGGTTACTTATGAAGGATCACCACACCTCTGTATATTTAAAAATATCTAAAAATTTATGAATAAATCATAGAAATCCAAGCTTTAAGCTATTCTTGAGCTTCACCTTCAATGGAGGTTTCTAGGGAGAATATTTTTGAGGGAAAGTCTAATTTATGAAGAAGGGATTGGGAATGGTTTTTTCACTTGTTTTATCCATTAAATAAACACAAAAATATCTAAAAATATCAAGTAGGGTCATTTTAGGACGTGGGGTGAATTTCCTATTCACCCCTTAAATATCTTGATCGTATGGCGTGATTGCAGCCACCATGGGATCAAGGCCGTCTCGACGACGGTCGTCTTCTTTGCTCTGTCGATTGTGACTGCAGCTTCCTCATGTTGGATCAAATTCCTACCACTAGGTTTAAACTGAAGCCCCAATCAAAGGGTCATCGATGGACTGAAGAGGCATGACTTGGTGCTCGTCAATTGACACTACCAAGGCAGTGTCTCGACAACCTTTGGGTCTATCTTGTTAGTCCCTTTGTGGGGCCCTTGAGAAGTCTTACGCAGACGTATCCACGTATGTATGCACATTGACAATTGAATGAACTTCCATTCAAGTTTAACAAAAAAATCACACATAAAACAAGTCAAGACATGCTAGGACCCATCAAGACATACTTGAACGTCTCAAGGGCTAACTTTCAAACGTCTTAGACTTTCTTGGGCATTTGACCTCCAAACTTTATGAAACTCCATATAATACCTATGAAGATGATTATAACTCATATTAATACTTTACAAGATCATGAAATACCAATATAAGCACGTATAGACACATGAGACACATTGGTGACTAGTCGTCGAACGTCTTGTCTATCTCTTGATGTTTGACTTCCAAATAACCTCAAACAATACACACTACCTCAATACCATATTACAATATATTTTAGGACCTTAGATACTTATGAATAACATTTTAGGATCTATACACCTTAGCTCATTTTGGGGGTCTTACAACATTAGTTTATATTCTTTAGTATTCTCATGATCATGCCAACATGGTTAGCTTGGAATCACTTGTGGTCCAAGGTCCCGTGTACGCATCTCGGGGGTAAATCAGGGTGTGACAAACTTGGTATATGATCACTAGGTTCAAGTGTCCTAGGATATCTTAAAATCCGCATTTAATAGATTTCTTTTCATGGGTGTGAAGTGCACCATACGTAATGAGAGGGAGGATACAAAGTGTTTTAGGAAAAACTTCACTTTCTTGTTACTCTTATCGTGCATGAGGTATGATCAAAATCCCTTCTAACTCGACGTTCTACATTTCAGATCATGCCTCCTTATAGAGTTGAGAGAAGCAAAGGCTCAAGAATTCATGAACATAATGAAGGGAAACATGATGGTCCAAGAGTGTGAGATCAAGTTTAACCAACTCTCTAGGTATGCTCCTCACATGGTAGCTGAATCCTAGGTTCAAATGACTAAGTTCTTGTATGGAGTTTCGATTTGGTGAAAACTGAGTGCAGACTCGTAGATATGAACATCTCTAGGCTTATGTCTCATGATCAATAGGTTCAGGGTGATAAGCTTAGGGAACAGTCCAACGAGAACAAGAATACTAGGATTGGGAACTATGATGATTCTCAGTAGAAATAGAGTGGCGAAAATCGCTCGCAGAGTCAGCTGAAATTTTCATTTCCATCCTCTTCGTCAGCTAGTGTTCCATCTTCCAAGAACAGGTAAATCAATACATGTTCCTCCTAATTCAAAACGCCAAAAGAAAGACCTTAACCCTCTCCAATAAACATTCTCTATCTAGAAATCCAAGGAAGAAGAATAAGGAAGGTGAAGCTAAATTTTAAGGAGAATGGTTTCTTACTCAATTTGACTTGAACTCAAAGATAATTTATGTTATTCCGTGATCATTCGATACCTAACATCCATGGAGTCCATTCTAAACCCTAATTTCAAAGATTGAAATTCCCCAAAAGCTAGGGTTTGACTACAAGTCATGGATTCATTTAAAAACAAGTTTATTGATTTGGTTGCTTAATATATGATTTATTTTAGTTTTACAATGAAAGTTACCAAGAATTCATAAAATCCATATAGTCCCAATTTATGACCATGTGATTGATGTGGGTGAATAGTAGAAAAAAAGTATGCTTGTAGTAATTTAATTATTTGAATCATGTTACTATTCATGTCTTATTTAGTGATCATAGAATTTTTATTTAGTCTGATCTATGTTCCTTTCAGGGTAAAGTATGAGAATTATGCATGATTATGAGGTTAATATATATGTTTTTAAGAACACTTTGAGTGTACAATAAATATGCATATGATCTACTTGTTGTGTATTGAGAAGGTTGTCCCCATATATACACTAATGTATGAATATGATATGATATGAAAGGTTTTTTCACAAGATGATGATTCTAAGGTTGAAAGGTTATTATCACTTATATAATCTAGGATCTATAGTAGGAGTTATATTTGATTTAGTGTTAAGACATTATTCCATTAGTATGAACTTAAATTCTTAATATGAACACCATGGATATTAATGCTTAGCACCAAGTGGATATTAATATGAGATGGAGTACCTCATGTTAATAGAGGCTGGTTTTCTAGGAGCATTCTCTTGGTATGCAAGCCTTCATGATAGAAGAGATCGGGTTTTCTAGTAGCAATCCCCTTATCCCATAAACTATTTGCCCTATATGTCTTTACCTAGTTGATTCACCTAAGCAAAGAGTATGGTTCTGCCTTAGGAAAGTAGGAAAAACCTTTTTTGGTAATTGGTAGACACCAAATTCCATGTTTAGTTCACAAGGTCTATGTCGGTTAAGGTTAATCCCACTATGATTGTATGGAAAAGAATATGAATTGTGAACTATAGTTACTCAAGAAACTTTACTTAGTATCGGTGGGATTCGGGGATCTTATTGATGTATTGCACAAGTGTTCTTTGAGGGTATTTATGTTGTGTTCCTCTAATAATATGATGATCCAAGACTTGATTATGCTTATTACTTATGCTTTTCTATTAAATTCAAAATGATGTTTTAAACTAGTAAATGCCATGCATTGAACTAAAATATCCCTTTTGCATGATTATATGATATTATGTATCGCTATCATACTCGTTGAATATTTTGTACTAACCCATAGTTTCCTATATTTTCCCACGTGTGAGGTCTTGTTCTCAAGGTGGTACCAATTGTGGTTAAACCTTGGATTTGTTCATTTCATCTTTCTTGTGGCTGCTCCTCAAGATTCAAGAATGAATACTATAGTTGTTGTTTAATTCTTCTATCTAATTTATGGATTATGTTATAAGGGTCGTGACCCTATTTTTATTTAAGTATTGTAATTGATGGCTAATTTAGACAACTTTATACTTCCACCTTCCATTATAAAAATTATGGACTTTTCATGAGTTTTTACACTTATTGTACTAGTTATTTATGTTATGATATTCTAATTGGCTTATATAGAGCCTTTCAGGGTTCCATGTGTCGTGTTACATCTAGGGGGTACCCCTAGGTCGTGAGAAGCAGAATAGTGCAACTTATGAATCCAAACTAGTACCTGCTGCATCTCTAAAATCCTTCTTCCCTATTGGTGCTCAACCCTAAATCCACCTCAGGGTGATGTAAGAGAGAAGGGTATCCACCAAAACCTTTAAGTCCTCTTAGTTATTTCTTTTGATCAAGTTGATTGAATCTTGAATGGAGTTATTAGTACACTCCTAAACAACATTTATGTACTCACTTTCACACTTCACTTTCTTGCCCCGGACTATTAGAAAGTAATCTTGTTTAAAGGTCCTAGACTTTTTCTTCGCTTTCGACAAAAATCTCAGTATGTCAAGTATAACTCCTTGACCCATTTGAGAATTTAGGTGTCTCGAGGTTTACTAAAAATATCAAACTTACGGAAGTTGAGAGTGCTCCATATCTAAGGATACCTGTCCACCACACCATCTATGGACAATATCCTCTCCTCAAGAATAGTCCTTAATCCCTCGACCTTTAGTCTATCGAGAGGCTGGGGAGAGGAATGTTCCACTTGTGTAACCCAGACCACAGTCTGTGCTGAAGTTTCAGTTCGAGGAGTTGGAGGCACCGGGATCATAAAAGGAGCGTGTATATTCTTGGAGCGGAGCTATGCTCTTAGGGCTTGTAATAGCTGGTCATCCTAAAGCTTATAGATGGAAGCCTGGAGATCTTGTAATTCCCCCTCATTTTCTAATGGAGTGAGATGAGTCTCACATATTACCTCACAAACGGATAATACTTTGGAGTATTAGCCCTGGGCGCCTAGACCTTATATTTGTATTTTCCTCCCTTGCTAGAGAGTTTGGATGCCTTTAATCTCGATGCAGCTGGACCCTCATATATTACTATTTTACCTGCCCTTTTACGGGGTGACATGTTTCTTCCTAACACTTCGGGTCTAGCTATTCCTGAAAACAACGGAGAGACACTTGGAAAATTTAAAGAAAAGTTGCAGAAAGACTCACTGAATCGTTTGCCGAGTCGCCGAGTTTCTTGGGGGAGACAAATCGGGTGAGCCAAAAGTAATAGCACGCAAATTTTCAAAACTTAATATGGTCGGTGATATTAAGGCCCATTTGTCAATTAATGACACCAATTGGCAAGGTAGATGTAGCTCCCCGAAAGTTATAATATCTTTTATGTGTTTAGCGGTGCAAAAGGGTTTTAACAGAGTCGTCAAGTGAACTCTCCGCGATCAGGATTTCGTAAAAATTTATAAAACACAACTCAAGAGTTAAAGGAAACTAAAGGCTATCTATGAGGGATGGCGAATCAACACACCACAAGGCGAGCCTATCATGGATCACAAATGGTAATTTCATACCAATTTTAAATCCCAGTTTTCAAAATCAACCCACAACCCCCAAAAACAAAATGAAACTCATACATTTCAAATTCAAACAAGACGTATACTACCCATTCCCTCGTAGGTATTCATACTTCATCAAAGTCAGCCAAAATTGGGCATTTGACATGCTTTTCCATTACAAAAATGACGTCAATTGTACCATCATTCATAAAACTACGTCATTTACAAGTATTCATACTTACTAAGACTTCACGACAATAGAACCCAATATAGTTTTGCTACAACATAAAAACTTAGAATCAAATCTAAACAAGTAGAACACGATAATTGATCAAATATGCACGGCCATATACTTATTTAACTCATTACGGGTAGTTCAACAATTCAACACAATCAAGAAACAATTTCAATATACTAACTTTAATGTTGAATTTTTATTTGTAAAGCCACGAGACGAAGTTCCACAATCATGCGAAACGATATCAAACGATATGGAGTAAAACATGAAAATAAGAAATATTTACTACAGGGTGAGAAAGTACGAGGGTTTAAATTGGAGAAGACGAAGGATTTAAAAATTTTAGGTCGTTAGCCTATAAAACCTTTCACTTCCTGCTCCCTTCGATGGAGTAATTCATGCTCACCGAACCGCTGATTATGTGCCTTGTATTCAATTATCTCATTGAGTTTACTCCCAATAAATTGGAGGCTCAAACGACCGACAAAGTCGAGGTTTGCCGACCTATTTGAAAGTCGCCGATTGAGAATTTAGACCGTAGATTTTGATGGAGTTACTCTTTAAGCATGATGGTTCAAACCCCGGTCAAAATCATGGATCGTTCTCCTGCTCGACACGTTGTTGACTAAACTTTGTCTCACCAAACTACAAATTTTTTAACACTTTTATAATTCGAACTTCCACAATCAACACCAGTTGTTAAAAGTAAAAAACTTAATTATCAAAAACATGAGTTGCCTCCCAAGAAGCGCCTTAGTTAATGTCGTTGCACAACTAAAATTGTAATTCACGGATCATTCGTTAGGTTTTCCAGATTATTACTTTGTAGGCAGGCTCACTTTTGTCCTTCAGTTCAAAAAAGAAGAAATTTTAACCATTTGGGTTTCCAATTCATTAATTGTCACTGAATGAGAGGTGGCCTTCTTATTAAATATAGAAAAATCCTCCTTCATCTCCCTCAACAGCTTGTCTGACCCTTCAACTTTGTAGAGAATGCATCAGAGCATGTCTTTCGTATATACAATTTTTGGTTTCTTTGCATTTTGATGATCATTGGGTGGTACATGCCTCTCCTTATAACCCTCTCTTTTTTTCCAAGTAATGTTAGAGTCACGCCAATCTCTTTCAAGCTCTCTCCAGCCATCATCTATATTTCAACCTTTAATTCCACCCAGCCTTGGATAGTTTGCGCTAGATCCTTCTCCTTGAGTATCTAGAAAGTTCACTTCCTCAATATACATCGCTTTAAACTGAGATTCATTGCGGTTTTATCAACCAATACTCAAAACATTTACACTCTTTGATCTACCCATCAACTTTTTCACTAAGATATCCAACTAGATCATCATTTTGGACATATATTAGTCTCTCTCTTGATCTTTTTCGATCTGGTCTTTTGTCATCCTAAATGTGAGAGGAGACACTTGATCTTCACGGTGTACTATGCCCTATCAATCTTTGTCATGCCATCAAGTACTTTTGATTCTACTTCATAGGGTTGTTACATTATGCCATGGGAAGAAGTTGATCATCTATTCCTTTGTTCTCTTAGTCAAGGCTGCTAAAGAAGTATTGTAGCAACATATTGTTTGGAAGGCCATTAGTAAGGCATTAAAGTGCCAAATTCTTAAATTTTACCGATGTCTCATGGACTGGTTCACGCTCCCAACGTGTTCAACCTTGGATGTCATCCTTAAGCGTCATCATCTTTGATGGGGGAAAGAATCTCACTAAGAATGTTGTTGTAAGTTTATGCCACGAGGATATGGAGTGACTTTGTCACTCATCCAACCATTTTATAGTTTAATCAATTAAATAGAATAGGAACAACTTGAGACAAAATTATTCTCTTGTGATATGTTCTGGAATGAGTACGGGCCACAAACGTATAAAAAGTTCATAATATTCTCATGAGGGTGTAAAAACTCAGAAATTTAGTAGATTAATCTAGATTCTAAAAGTGAGGGTTAACATCAAGGTACATGTTAGACCCCGTAGTTAAGAATAGCATAAAAGGTTAGGTTGAGGGTCACAAGGGCAAGTATAAAGAAAAATGGGGAAAATCCTATGCTAAAGGTCAAGGTTCACTTAACCTTGGCAAGGTTCTTCCTCAAGATCACGACCACCTTCACGGCTAGTTTTCTTGACAATAGTTCATGAAGGGTCTCGTGAAGACCCCTTAGGCTTGTTGAAGGCAAGGACTTGAGGCCAAGCTACTACCTAAGGACCAAGATCCATTTCACGGACATTGGTATTTACAACGGCTCGTGGTCCTGCCATCAAATTGGGGAGGCCAGGACTCAAGAGTTTATCCACTATACAAGACCACAGCTCGTGGTCTTGATCACAGTTAGTAAGCCTTGTCGTGCTGCTTGGGAGTGGGTTTCCTAGGGAGGGTCTTTTCGGTTAACTCCCAATTAGTTACTTAATTATTGGGATAAACTTATATTGTTTTATTCACATATATAAATGATATTAATTCATTAATAAATCCATTTACTTAATTATTCCCAAAACCCAAAATAGGTCATCTTCTACAGATTTCTCTCTCTAGAAGTTATCAAAGAAAAAGAAGAAGAAGTGGAGTCTAGGGCTTGAAAAATAAAGGTATTTAATATCAAAATAATGGCAAAATTCCATTAATGTATGTTGGACTTTCATCTAGGAGTATATTTCACCCAAAAAGTCCCTTTAGAACTTGATTTCAAAGCTTCCAAATTTCCCTAAAAGTTAGGTTTTCAATCTAAGTCATGAGTTCTCTTTCAAAACCTTTATAAAGGTTAATTTATGATGGAATATGATTGATTTGATTATATAATTTTGATCAATGATGAGATTCCCCCAAGAACCCAAGGATCCCTCACATTACTAAATTGTGAAGTTATGATTTGGGCTGACTTATCATAGAAGCATGGCAAGTGATTATGTCTATATTGATTGTGTTATATAAACCATTATATTACCTTTATCTAATGTAGTAATTCAACATGTTTGCGTTCAGTTTAATTAATAGCCATTGTAGGGAAAATTATGAAGGTTCTTGCATGTTATGATGCTTATGTAAATGCTTTATGATTATAATGGAAGTAATGTGATCATGGCTACAATGAAAATTTTGATATTATTTAATGTTTATTATGAACTACAAACTTGTGAATGATTATGACATATTATGAAATGTTATACCTTGAATTGGCAGGCATAGCACATCCTTTTACTATGTAATCGAAAGTGATATCGATTGAAATACCTTTAGTTGGTAGGCTTAGGGTATCCTTATCTTGTGTAACTAATATATCTTGACTTTATGAAATTTAAATTTGTAGATCTAATAGTGGTAGCCCTTTCATGATGAGTTTATGAAATAATGTAATGATTAACATTTGATCGATAGACCTATTGTGATGGCTCTTTTTTGAGCATTCAATGAGCTGTCCTAATTATATACTTTAAATCGAAGGCCTAATGCTGGTGGTGCTTTCATGTATCTATAGTAAGGTAGTTATGGTTGGTATAACTAATGGTAGTATCCCTCTCAAGTAGAATAATGTTAATGAGAATGAGCTACTCTATGAGAATTTAAAACATAGTTCAGAGTGGATATTGTATGGTGGAGCTCTCCCCATGTAAGGCCGGGTTTCTATGAACACACTCCTTATCTAAAACTATGTTCCCTCATAGGTTTTAGATGGTGGATCCACCTAAGATAAAATGGTTACATTAGGCAAGTATAACAACTCATTTTTGTGTAGGAGACGACACCCGATTCCATGAACTGCTCACACGGTCTACGTCGGTTAATGCTTATTCCCGTCATGTAAGTGACATGTTATGGTTACTCAAGAGGTTCTATGAAGTGTGGGTGGTAGTATAGGATGTAATTCATACATTGCACGAGTAGGCTTTGAGAGGGCTATATTGTTTTTCTAATGTCATAATGTATAATGAAATGATTGTGCTTATAATGGTGCTAATGAGAATGTTTACTTAACTTCTTAATTTAATGATGAATGCTTAACTTGGATTGTTAATATGAGTTTCTTTCCTTGCCATGACTTATTGAATATAAATAGTTCTTTACTTTTGTGTCCACGAATGATTAATTAATGTGAGTGGTATTATGTGATGCTGTTCATATATTTCACAATTATAACATAAGGTTATCTTAGATGAGAGTTCTAATATGCTATAATGACGTACATGGTGAATATTTTTATGTCTTCTGAGTTTATACTTAAAAAATGCATGATGATTGTAAAAATTGTTAAATGCGTGGCTTTCAACCTAAATATCCTTTTAGCATTATTTTTGCATGACTATAATACTTAATACATATTTGTGCTAATTCATATCTATTCCACATTCTTACAAAGTGTAAGTTCCAGATCTTAAGGTGACTTCTAGTGTTTAAAGCTTGAATTTATTCTCTCTAAAGTTAGTGGTGAGTCCTCGTGGTTCGAGAAGGAGAGTTGTTATTTTATAGTTTCCTTATGTCATTTTACTTTTTGGACTATGTTGAAGGGCTTCAATCCTATAATTGATTCCAATATTGTGATTAGATGGCCATTTTAGATAAATTTATCCTCCGATATTTAAAAATAAAGATTTCGATTTTATGGATTAAAAGTTTTAAAATAAACTGTTATGTTATGAATGTTATGAAAGTCTTCAGAGTCTTGTACACCGTGTTACTTATGGATTGTAGGATCTTGTCATTACAAACATAGTAATAGAGCACAAGATTTTGGGATGGTTTTTAGGATTGACGTCTCATAAAACACGTCCACAAGAGTATTGTTCATAATATGAAGTATGCCACATTTATGAAGGAGAGGCTACAAGATATTAGGAAATTAGACTTATTTTGTTACTCTATGTTGTGCAATAGAGTTTGAATCAATAATATCTCTCTCATATTCCTTATACTAGGGTCATCAACATGCACTACTCAAAGGGATAATGCTAAAAAGATGGAGGGAGAGAAGGTTAGTAATGATGCCCATTGTGGCTATATGAATAGATAGTACTTTATATGATAGATTTAGATGATATCCTTTAGAATAAATAGGTTGCATTATGGTTATGTGTGGTTCTGAAAGATTCAATGAGTAGGTATTTTTTAGAAAACCCTAGATGTGTTGAGAGAGTAGATGTAATTTACCTTTGCTCGTTATTATCTTCTATGATGGGTGTTGATGAATCATCACTTGGACTCATTTAGGGCTTTATATTGAGATGTTTAGTGTCCTCAAATACTTTTTTTGTGCTAATTCCTAATGTAAAATCTTTGAGTTTCAAGTATTTTATTTAGGAACGAAGAATTGACACTAATGTGTAGAAAGGAACAAAGTGATCTAAAGGAATAAAAAAATGAAGGCATGTGGATCACCCATGTTACTCAACAATTGCAAAGTTGCCATTTTAATTCCTATAGTTACAACTTCCTTTAGCTAAACTAGGAATAACTCTGGTAAGCAAGAGTTCCACTCGGTGTGTCATCGATTGCTTGGGCGAGCGGTTACCAGGTTGCCAAAAGTACTGATGGAGATTCAAACAAGTTCTAATAGGCAAAATTAAAGGAAACTGGGTGAATCTCAAAAATCGTTCGGCGATACCGATCTGGATCTTCTAAAAGTACAGTAACAAGACCGAGGCAGACGTAAAAATGAAGGAGAGAGGAAGGAAAATCGGGGAGTCACCGAACGTTTGAAAAAAAATGGACTTACCTTGCCTATTGTTCTTAAACACACCAGACTTGTTAAATTGATTTTTTATAGAGAGAGTATTCAAAAAGGGGAGGAATGAATGATTGTGAGAAAATACACTACCAGGAGGCATTTAAAATGATTTTTCAAGAAAGTGTTGTTAGAGATTTTGAAAGAGTGAAGATTTTTGTGAAGTTTGACTGTCGAATTTTATTTCGATAGCTATGAGAAACATGATAGATGTACATTTTAAACTTTTTACTATGATTGTCTAAAACCCTCTTCTTAGAGTTATAACTATGTGACCAATTGTTGAGTTCTACTACTTTGATGTTATTGATTTGAAATTAATGGTGTTAATTTGAAGTGGGTCTGAATTGCTGTTGCATTTTTAAGTCATCTTGCATGAATAGTGTATCAGGTTAGGTTTTTGTGCCTTCATGAGAGAGAATTTCAGAGTCCAAGTAGCAAGTTTAGCATCCTTAGTAGTGGATCACCATAATTTAAGCTTTTGAGAGTGAAATATGGAATCAATCCTTTGTAGCAAGCTTGAGAGAGTAGATTTTATGAGTGCAAGGTCTAGGCATCCTCTGTCTTGTGTTGATGTTTGAGAGAATTCAACAAAGTTAAGGTAATTGTTTGAGAAAAAAATTCCTTTGCATATAATCCTACCTACCCATGACAATTTATCCCATTGTGAGAAGAAATGTTGATCAACGAAGTTGAGTTCAATAATTTGTTTGTTAATTTCCCAATCATTCCTGACTATTTGATCGTTTTGTGTGAAGTGTTGATTTCGATTGATAATTATAACCATAAATTTGAAGTTAAATAAAAAAGGTTCATTCAGTGGTTAGTTGACGAGGTTGTTGTTATTGTTCTATAGTCGAATTCGAAGGAAAAACAACTCTTTGAGGGATCGACGCCAACTAATTTAGTTGGATTATTATACTGAATAGCCATTATTGACACTTAGAATTTTATGTAGTGTATTTGAAATGTAATCTAAATGGCTCCGCTCCCGGGGAGTAGCATGACTTAAAATTCTTTGATTGAAGATTTGATTTGCGAATTTGTAGGATGTAGTTGAATTTGATAAGGTTGTATTGTGTAGTGTCAGATGGGCTACATAAAAGTTAAAAAAGAATATGAGTGTAGAAGAGGTGAATGGTAGTCAAGCAGGTTATCAGGACAATATCGATGATATTAATAGTGCTTACAACCCATATCATGCTGGCGAAATGTGTTCTATTTTCTTACCGCAAGATGATGGGAATGAACCATTTGAAGTCACTAGTACTACTCTTTATCTTCTCCAAATGACGCGACTCTATCGAGGTCTAGACCATGAATACCCGCATGATCGTGTAAGAATATTAACAGTGGTATGCAACCCATTTTTATTCAAGGACGTGTTTCAAGAGTTAATAAATCTTTGTACACTCAATAGGAGATCATGTTACAATCTTTAGAAGTTTCTTCATTTCCTCTCGATGACACGATGAAAATAAATAAATCTTGGTACACTCAATAGGATCAAGACCCTCGGATTTGTTATAGAATGGCGCAATAAAAACTTGACAATGAAAGAGAAAAGGATGAAAACATCAAGAAAATGTTGACCTAAATGGATCTATTACATCAACATATGATTTAAAATGTAGGAAAAGTCAAGGGGATAAGCAAAGTTTTTAGAGATGAGGACGGTTCTTCCTCGAGTTATTCAAAAGGGAGAATAGAGGTTGGAATTGTAAAAGGTAAAATAAGGGTTTCCACCTATGCTATTTAAAACGAGGTGGAAATCAAGGTTCGAACTATAATAGAGAGGAAGAGCAATAGGGATACTATAAATATTGGGATGAACAAAGTGATTATTTGAGAAGGGAGGATGACCCTCAATAACACCACTCCCACTTGAATTAGAGCCCAAAATAGAAAGTTAGTGTAAGTAATCCCTGGATGAATGATTTGTCGTCACACATTCTTGATAAAGTTGAAGCTTCAGATGATTTGTTGAAGTGGATGAATTCGGACTTTTTATCATCAAAAAATAAAGTGAACTCTCAGGTAGATTCAATCAAGATACTTTAAGATCAGGTTATTATACATTCAGCACAATTGAAACCAAGAATGACAACGGAAGAGGATGATAAGGGGATGGAGGTGGTTACTCGTTGAGGAAAGGTAGAAGTAGGTGATTTTCTAGGTAATGAAAAAGCTCAAACACATGAAGAAGAAAAAGGTATGGAGGGAGAAAAATCAACTTATCCATCAAAGCATTGCTTTAGAACCAAAAAGAGAAATGGAGAATCCCAATCCAATCGCAAAAGTTATGCAACCTTTACAAAAATTATATCCCCCATTTCCCGAATGAATAAAGAAGAATAATGAAGATGAGAAGTTCAAAAAGTTTTTGTCGTTATTGAAGATATTATTAAATAATCTCCCCCTTGTGGAAGAAGTTATTGAAATGTCAGGTTATGCCATGTTTATGAAGGAGTTAGTCACAAAGTAAGGGATTTTGATTTTGAGACTAGTAATGTTTCCCATAGTTGTAGTGCAATTATGACTAAGAAGATGATAAAAGAAAGAGAGAAGATACCGGAGTATTTACCATCTTTTGTACTATTGGCATACTACAATTTTCTAAAGCCCAAAGCAATTAAGGAGAAAGTATCAACTTAATGCCATATGTGATATACAAAAAACGTTGTGATACTATATGAGATCTTTGTAAAGGTTGACAAATTCATTTTCCTGGATTATTTGTAATTCAAGATTGTGAAATAGATGCCGAGATTCCCATCAATTTGGGCAGAAAATTCTTGGAAACCAAAAGAGCGTTGGTTGATGTTGGGAGCGGAGAATTTCAGTTTCGTGTAAATGAAGATGAAGTAACGTTTGATGTCTGTAAGTCAATGAAACAACCAAGTGATATTCACGTTGTCTCCAAGTTTGATGTTATTCATTATGCGGTGGATAGTGTAAACCATTTGATGTGTGAGTGAGCCAGTGAAGTCGTGATTGCTAACTATGATGAGTTTGAAATTCAAGGGTATGAAGAGGTACTAGCAGCCCCATCAGGTTTGGTGGGGGAGGGGGTAGTCAAAAACTCCGTGGAAGTTTTCAATTCATTTAAATAATAGAGAATGTCACCCTGCAAAACCATCAATAAAGAACAACAAAATTGGAGTTGAAGTAGTTCCGTACCATTTTTGATATGCTTTGTTCGGAGAAAACAACACAGCACTGGTGATCGTTGCAGCTGATTTTCTTGACAGATAAAAATTGCTCCTTGAAGTGTTGAGAAAACATATCAAATCTATATGGTGGAATATTACTAATATAGTGGGCATTCCTCCGGGTATTTGCACTCAAATAATTTAGCTTGATAGTGATTGTAAGCCGAGTGTTGCACATGATGAAGATTGAGCCAACCAACAAGAGAGGAGGTGAAAAAATAGTTGATATAGTGGTTTGACAAAGGCATGATATACAAATTACTGATAGCTAATGGGTATGTCCCGTGCATTGTTTACCAAAAATGGAAGGCATCAATGTAGTACCAAATGAAAAAAATGATCTTGTATCTATGTGACCAGTGACTGGGTGGAGATTATGCATGTTATACAAGAAACTAAATTCATTGCCTGGAAAAGATCACTTTCACATGCCTTTATAGGTCATATTCTTGATCGACTCTCAAAGAGAGGTTGATATTGGTTTTTAGATAGATATTCTGGCTATAACCAAATATCTATTTCTCTAGCAGAGTAAAAGAAAACAACCTTTATGTTCCCATATGTTAATTTTTCCTTCAAACCGATGTCGTTTGGTTTACGTAATGCTCCGACTACTTTTCAGTGTTGAATGTTATCTAATTTTTTGGACAAGATGGAGGATTCCATGGAAGCATTTATGAATGACATTTCGGTTGTGGTTGAAACCTTTGAGGCTTTTTAGAGAACTTGGGAAAAGTTCTCAATAGATGTGTCTAGGAAAACTTGGTCCTCTATTGGGGAAAATGTCAGTTCATGGTTTAAGATGATATAAATCTTGGTCAAAAATTTTCTCAAAAGGCTCTGGATGTTGATAATGTGAAGATCAAAGTAATTGACAATTACCACGACAAACTTTTCTAAAGGGGGTTCGTAGATTCTTGGGACATGCTGTTTTTTACCGGAGGTTCATTAAGGACTTGTCAAAGATTGCACATCCTCTATTTAAACTCCTAGGGAAAGAGGTAAAATTCCAATTCGATGATGCTTGTATGGTTTCTTTCAGGTGTTTGAGATCATCTCAACCCTACTCTATTTTACTCTCCATTCTCTATCTTTGGAGAGTAAAATAGATAATATATTCTCCAACCACTCTCTATTTAGCCCTATACTATCCAATTAAAGAGAGTTGAATAGTAGTTCTCCAAATTTGGAGAAGTACTAGTCATACTCTCAGTTTTACTTTTGAATATTATATTATTATTTCTACTTTTTTTGTAATTAACATATTATTTTTTACATTAGACTATTAGTTATCTCATATTTTTGTAATTCTTTTTAAATGTAATATAACATTTTTATAGGTATTTTATTTTATATATACTACTTTAATCTCAAATTAATATTATTTTAATTATTTATTCAATTTTTGTCACTTTGTGATATAATTTGATGTTATTATTAATTTTTACTATGAACAATGCACAAAATTCAAATGATGAGATAACAAATTTAATTCACAAATATTACATAAAATAAAAATAAAAATACAATATAACAATACAATACGATGAATAACATAATAATTTTATAAATAAAAACAATGATTTAGTAATTTGATAGGTCATTTCTAGATTTGATGATATTCAAAAAGGAATTAGTTTATGATTTTAAAATTCCTTTTTTAATTATTCATAGTTGTTCTCTAGAAATTTAGAATAAAATTTAATTTAATATTAAATAAACAATTTCTGAAAATTAAAATTTTATATTACATGAAATTATATAGGATGATTATTCATAAAAAGGAAAGGAAAGATTATATTATGGAAAAAGAAAAAAAAATGAAATAGAAATAATAATATAATATTGAGAAAAGAGAAGAAGATTCCTTTTTAGAGTGTAAAATAGAAAATGGGTTGGAGTTGGTTGTCTAAAAAAATAAAAAACACTATATTTGGACAATAAAATAGAGTGTAGGGTTGGAGATGTCCTGAAGGAGAAATTGGTATCCACCTCGGTCATTATTATACCAGATTCGTCAGATTCTTTAGGAGTGATATGCGTTGCAAGTAGAACGACATTGGGCGTGGCGCTACGGAAAAAGACAACAAACTATTTAACAAAATTTACCACGCCAGAAAGACTCTACACAATGCTTAACGTAACTACAACGTTATTGAACAAGAGTTGCTTGCAGTAGTCTATGCATTTGACAAGTTTTCGGCAGACTTTCTAGGTACTAAAGTGGTTTTTAACACTGATCATACTGCACCACATCAACTGTTACAAAGAAGGATGCTAAGCAAAGAATGATAAGGTCGGTACTACTATTGCAAGAATCCAATGAACAAGGGTTCATAGTAACTCACAATCAACCTCCGTGCTATGTTAATTTAGCCTATTATGTATTGTGTGGATTAATGCCGGAGGAACTGGTTCATGTTCTATGTTAATAAGTTCTTTTCCAATATACCATACTTATTATAGTGTGCAGAACGTATCATAACAAGGTGTGTTCCGGAAGAAGAAACCATAAAAATTCTTCATGCTTGTAATGATTCACTGGATGGGGGTCATCATAGTTATGTTTGTAGTACTGCTAAAGTTCTCAAACATGGCTATTATTATCCATCCCACTACAAATATGCACATTTATTTGTGAAGAAGTGAACTTATTGTCAAAATCAAACTTGAGTATCTAAACGATACGAGGTACCCTTACACCCATTTTTATGTTGAATTATTTGATGTTTGGGGAAAATATTTCAAAGGTCTATTTTTGAGTTTATTTGATAATCAGTATATCTTTGTTTCTGTAGATTATGTTTCTAAATGGGTTGAAGCTATTACACTTCTGAACAATTAAGGTAAAAACGTGGTTCAATTCCTTATATGCTACATCTTTTCGGAATTCAGATCTCATCAAGCAATGATTAGTGTTTGTGGATCCCACTTTTTTGAATAAGTGGTTCTCACCCGCATTGAGTAAGTAGGA
Source organism: Solanum arcanum (assembly GCA_027789145.1). Taxonomy (NCBI): domain Eukaryota; kingdom Viridiplantae; phylum Streptophyta; class Magnoliopsida; order Solanales; family Solanaceae; genus Solanum; species Solanum arcanum. The sequence goes on from CM050941.1 coordinate 20,527,436, forward strand.
AATGAAACACAAAGTAGCTACTCTATACCACCCCTAAACAAGTGGCCAAGTTGAACTGTCAAATTTAGAGACCATGAGAAGCTTGGCAAAAAAAATGAATGCTAATAGGACCGATTTACTCTCAAAAGATTGTTGATGCTCTACATGTGTATAATACCATATACAAAAAACCAATATGTATGCCTTTGTATCAACTGGTTTTTGGTAAGTCTTTCAACATACCTGTCGAATTGGAACACAAAGCATTGTGGGCATTGAAAGCTCCACATCTGGAGTGGCAAAAGGCTTCAAAGGATAGAATAGAGTAGTTAAATGACTTGGACAAAGTCAGGTTCAAAGATTATGGAAGCTCAAACCTCTTTAACGATAAAATGAAGAAATAACATGATACCAAAATCCTTCAAAGGGAGTTTAAAGTAAGAGATCTGGTGTTGCTATAAAACTCTCGACTTTGACTCTATAAAAAAAAGATCAAGTTCAAATGTTTAGGACCATTTAGAGTGACACGAGTGTTAACAAATAGTGTTATCAAAAGAGGGTCAAGAAAGACTTGCATTTAAGGTTAATGGGCAACGTTTGGCGTTATACTTTGGCGAGTGCCGAGAGATCTTTCTAATTGAGGTAGTGCACTTGGATGATGCTTGAGAGAATTACCACGTCATTCCACGATTTTAAATAAGGCTCTTATTTGGATCCAAACAAAGTATTAGTATTTTGAAAAATGTTTGTTGATTTTTTTGGTGAAGGATAATGTGCGAGAGGACAATTCTCTCAACGATCCACCATAGACGTTTCACGAGTAATACCTAGAACGCCTTCTAGGTAGCAAAGAAGGGATGATTTTCAGCAATATTCAGTGAGAGACCTGTATTAGTGGGCGAATCGCCAATGTTCTTAGGAAACCTGATTTTTTAGAGGTTTCTACTTCATCGCTAGCATAGTACATCAGGGTTTATCTGGCAATGTGTCTAGTATAGTATGTGAGTTGCCGATCTATCAACAACCTTTTGCACCTCCTCCTAATTCCTAATTCTGAGGGTGTCATATACTTGAAATAAGAGTGATATGCCACTTGTTAGACCCATCTCTGAATCATTGCATGACTGGTTTATTACCTCGCCGACTGGGCACTTAGTGAAGTTCTCTCGTTACCTTGCTCTGTATGATTACATACTAGAATCATATTTTTATTTGTTGTTATTCTTTTATTATTTAACTTATTTTGGTTCTTTTTGAAGTAGTGTTCAATCTCTAATAACATTGCGGAAAATAATGAATGCTTTTGGTAGGGGGTGACACTTGTCAATGAATTCTGGTGTCTCCTTCGACTCTGGATTCAATTGATTTGTATATTTTATCTTGAAAATTTTAGTGTCGGTCTCGATCAATACCGATTACTTGAATAGTTCTCATAATAAAAAAAAATTAATATGTCTCAATGATGAGGCCAGATGAAGTTTCATAGACAATATATGAAATTTTTGCATCTTGTTGTGACTAGCAAATTATTAAATGAGGCTATTGTAATGAGCGTTGACTAAAAGGCAAAGTGTATAGTTTATATTGGTGTCCATTCCTTGTGTAAGATGATCGTACCATGAACACTGTATAATGACACCTGGTGTTTTATCCATTTATCAAGTTGACAAAGTTACACGATCACTTGAAATGATCATAGGCAAGTTTAAAGGATGTGAAACAATTTGACTTTATACCTTTTTTGTGGACAACCTTGTGAAAGTGTGATCCTTCTTTGAACACCCTTGTAAACCTTATCCTTTTCATGGAAAAAATTGATGAAATTTTGACCTTTCTTGATCTATTACCAATAATCATCAGAATTTGTTGTTTCACTGAATAGACAACATAGACCAAAAGACTTAGTTGGGTATGTTGTAAAAAGAGAAGGTAAATCAAGAAGTGCGAAGAAAGTCCCCTTTATCCATGGTTTTGTAAAGATGGAACCCCTCCATATAAAATATAAGAGAAAAGAAAAGATGAATGAAAAAGAAAAATAATGAAAAAGTTTGAAATAAAGTTGTGAAAGTGCATAAGAATGTGGTGTTTGGTATTCCATGGAAGGTGAATAAATGGGGTGACTTGTTGAGCATGTATGAGAATGATGAAAAAAAGTATTGTTCACACCACATTTCATGAGTATAGCAACCATTTATCCTAAATTAACATACCTTTATACTCAGTCCCATTAAATTACTTAAAAAGACCCTTTGGATCTCGAGGGAGCTGAAACAAGTGTTGATTGGAAAATACAGTAAAACATATAGGTGGAGTCATACATGTGTTCATTTTTGTGAGTGTGAGTGTTGATTGTGATTCCACAGATATAAATTGTTGAACCATTGTGTGAATATGGAATCATTGAGGGTATTTGAGCACGTTAGTTGAGCTTGAACATGCATTCGAAGCAAGAATTTTGAACGTGAGAATTTCTGAGAATGGTGAGTCACAACTTGAATCTTTGAGAGCACAATTGATCCTCGCAAGAGTAAGTTGAGTTTTTTTTGTGTGCATTCATGATTCAATCTCGTGTCGTACTATTTGAAACACCTCTTTGAACTTCTGATTTTGATTTTTACTTGAGGAAAAGAAAAAAATTAAGTTGTAGGTTTTGATAAGTTCGTGATTTGGACTCATTTAGGGCTTTATTTGGAGAGATTTATTTTCCTCAAATCCTTATTTTGTGCTAATACCTGATATAAAATCCTTGATTTTTAGGTATTCTGATTTAGGAATGAATCAAGGACATTAATGTGCATAAAGTAACATAGTGACCAAAAAGAGTGAATAAATGAAGGCCTGGGGATCGCCCATGTCACTCGGCGAATAGCCAAGTGTAACAACCCAAAAACCTAATATAAAGAAGCTAGTCTATTGGAATCAAGTAGGTGAAACTAGATCCCGATATGTGAGTGTATAGTAAAAAGTTCATTAAATTATGAAAAAATGATGTTCAAGTTAGTTTGGTGATTTTAGAGGTCAAACTTTTACAAACAACTAAAACGTCTGGAAACTATTCATTTGAAGTAGTGAGTTGTAAGGGTCTTGTTGTTTATGTTTGGATTGTTTTTTTATGCTAAAATTTTATAAGTTACTCCTAAATTAAGAAAACTATGTTTAGGGATTAAACTTCCGGATAAGACTCCCCTAATACCACTCAAGGGGTCCAAATACAAGACCCCAAAGCAGTCTCCCAAAGCTATCTTGACAGCAAACTTCCAGCTTTTTTGGGAGGTGATCTAATGAGGCTTTCGACGCCTAGTAGATAAAACCACATGTCGTAGGTCTTGTTCTTGGCTCTATACCTAGTCTCCTATGAATCCTGCAGCATTTAGATGTACATTCACAAATCTTGGAACCCATCCATGCCCAGTGTCACGACCCAAAATCGGGCCGCGACTGGCACCCACATTTACCCTCCTATGTGAGCGAACCAACCAATCTAAACCTTAACATTTCGATGTAATATCATCATAAAGTAATGCGGAAGACTTAAACTCATTAATAAAATCAATAACTATTATTATCCCCAAAATCTGGAAGTCATCATCACAAGAACATCTACTTCAATTTACTAAATCTAGGAGTATTCTAAAAACTAAAAATACATAAAAGCTAGTCCATGCCGGAAGTTCAAGGAATCAAGACTTGAAGATGAAGATCCAGTCCAAGCTAGACGCATTAGCTCACCCTGAATTTCCGAATGTAGTGAAGACTGGCTAGATCTCTTTGTTGAGTTGAAGTTGACGGAACGTTTGCTGCATTCCACAAATAACAAAGAAGAAAACATAAAAGTAGGGGGTCAGTACAACCACAAGTACTGAGTAGATATCATCGGCCAACTCAAAATAGAAAACAGTATATATCTGATAATATCATAAAATCAACTACACTACTCAACATACGGCATTTACAATAACCATAACCCTTGGTCACACACCAAGCACATCAATGAGGACTCACACCTCCAAACCGTACTCGTTTGGGAATTAAGTTTATTAAGTTGAGTATATTATCATCTTTCAAGATTCATTATCCTTCTTCCTCTTGTGTCGGTACGTGACACTCCGATTCCCTACATGTGTCAGGACGTGACACTCCGATCCCCTAATTCTATGTGTCGGAACGTGACACTCCGATCCCCTACATGTGTCGGTACGTGACACTCCGATCCCCTAATTCTATGTGTCGGAACGTGACACTCCGATGCCCTACATGTGTCGGTACGTGATACTCCGATCCCCTAATTCTATGTGTCAGAACGTGACACTCCGATCCCCTAATGTCATTCTGTAAATTCATCAAGCCTTCTCTATACCAAGGCATCATCAATCCCATTACTTTAATTCATCAAGCCTTCTTCTATACCAAGGCATCATCATTAACAAAGTAGATTAGGGTTTCTTTTCAAGATTTGGGATTCAATAGCTTCATCATGCTTATTTATTCATAATTACATAATCACATCATTCATGCAAGCATACAATTAAGCATATAGAAGGGTTTTACAATACTACTAACATATATCATTCACTATTAAGAGTTTACTATGAATAGCATGAAAACCATAACCTACCTCCACCGAAGAATTGAATCAAGCAAGAATTTTCCCAAAGCTTTGTTTCTTCTTCCTCGTTCGACTCTCTCTCAATCGATCAATCTACCTCTCTCTTTTATTTTCTCTTTTTCTTATTCAAACCCTCTTTCTTTTACCCTAATTAACTTATAATTAAGTATAAAAGATGGCAAGAATACCCCACTAATTAACCCAAAGTTACCTCTTTTATCCCTCAAGAATTGGAGTTATTAATATAAACCCACGAAATCTATAGTTAAGGAAAGAATAATCCAAAACGTCCCCTAAAACGTAACCAGAAATCCGACTCCAACTGGGATTGCGCAGTCGTGACGGCCGTCACCGCTGTGACGGTCCGTCCCCGCTGTCCGTCAAAGGGTCGAGACTCGATTTTGGGTGAGTGGCTCAGGACGGTCCGTCACACCTGTGACGGTCCGCCCCGCCACTGCTACGAGGTTCGTGAGAGTCGATTTTCAGTACCCAATTTCAGATTTTCTAAGTGTTTTGAACGAGACATCTGTGACGGACCGTCGTGCCTATGACGGTCCCTCGGGGTGTCCGTAATCTTAGCCAGTTTTTCCAGAATCAAAGTCTGCTACTCAAAACGACTAAACAGGTCGTTACAATAGATACCAATTTACCCATCGTTCGTCCCCGTACGATCAAAAGAAGAAAAACGATGGCGAAAAGGAGTACCTGAATCTGTAAACAGATGTGGGTATTTTTCTTGCATATCTGCCTCCTTCTCCCAAGTAGCCTCTTCAACCGGTCGATTCTTCCATTGAACTTTGATGGATGCAATCTCTCTCGACCTCAACTTGCGAACCTCTCTATCTAATATAGCAACCGGTTCCTCTTCATAAGTCAAGTTCTCATCAAACAAAACTGAGTCCCAACGGATGATGTAGTTTCCATCTCCGTGGTATCTTTTCAATATGGACACATGAAATACCGGATGTACTCCGGACAGCCCTGGAGGCAAGGCTAATTCATAAGCCACCTCTCCTATTCACTTTAGTACCTCAAATTTGGACTTAGCTTACCTCTTTTACCAAACCGCATCACCCCTTTCATTGGGGAAACTTTCAACAAGACTTGTTCACCCTCCATGAACTCTAAGTCTCTAACCTTTCGATCTGCATATTCTTTTTGCCTACTTTGCGCCGCTAGAAGCTTTTCTTGAATAGACTTCACTTTCTCTAATGAATCCCTCAAAAGATCGGTACCCCAAGGTCTAACCTCAAATGCATCAAACCAACCAATGGGAGACCTACATCTCCTCCCATACAATGCTTCAAATGGGGCCATATCAATGCTTGAGTGATAGCTATTATTGTACGAAAACTCCGCTAGGGGTAGGAAGCTATCCCAATGACCACCAAACTCTATCACACATGCACGAAGCATATCCTCCAACACTTGAATCGTTCTCTCAGACTGACCATCGGTCTGAGGATGGAACGCAGTACTAAGGTCCAACCTAGTACCCAATTCTGCATGCAATATTTTCCAAAACTTAGAAGTAAACTGCATACCTCTATCTGATATGATGGATAGTGGAACCCCATGCAACCGAACGATTTCTGAGATATAGATCTTGGCTAACTTCTCTGCATTGTAAGTCACCTTTACCGGAATGAAATGAGCAGATTTAGTTAACCTATCAACAATCACCCAAATGGAGTCATACTTACCCATTGTCTTTGGAAGACCAACCACAAAGTCCATTGCAATTCTTTCCCACTTCCATTCCGGAATGGGCATTCTCTGAAGTGTTCCTCCGGGCCTTTGGTTTTCATACTTTACTTGTTGACAGTTTGGACACTTGGCAATAAAGTCAACAATATCACGCTTCATTCTACTCCACCAAAAGTGTTGCTTTAGGTCACGATACATCTTGGTAGCACCCGGATGTATAGAATACCTTGAACTATGAGCCTCTGTCAGAATAGTGTTGATCAAATCATCGACCCGGGGCACACATACCCTTCCCTTAATTCTCAAAACACCTTCCTCATCGATTTGTGCTTCCTTAGCCCCTCCTTGCAATACTTTATCTTGGATTCGCCTTAGTTTCTCATCATCAAACTGTTTTCCCTTAATCTTGTCAAGGAAAGAGGATCTTGCCTCCACACAAGCTAACAATCCTCCCTTCTCATTTACTTCTAACCTCATAAGGTCATTAGCCAAAATCTGCACTTCTCTAGCCAATGGGCGTCTAGAAGCTTTCAAATGAGCTAGACTTCCCATGCTTCCCGCCTTTCTACTCAAAGCATCTGCCAGAACATTCGCCTACCCCGGATGATACAAGATAGTGATATCGTAGTCCTTCAGTAGTTCCATCCATCTCCTCTGTCTCAAGTTCAAATCTTTACGGTGAAGACATCTTTGAAGGCTACGATGATCCGTGTAGACCTCACACTTAACCCCATATAAATAGTTCCTCCATTGCTTTAATGCAAACACTACCGCGGCCAATTCCAAATCATGAGTTGGGTAGTTACGTTCATGCACCTTTTATTGCCTTGAAGCATAAGCAATCACACTCTTCTCTTGCATTAGTACTGCACCCAAACCAGAATAGGATGCATCACAATAAACAATGAAGTTCTTACCTTCCACGGGCAAGGTGAGAATTGGTGCAGTAGTCAACAGAGTCTTGAGCTTCTGAAAGCTTTCCTCACATTCGTCCGACCATACAAATGGAACATTCTGCTTAGTCAAGTTCGTCAATTGGGAAGCAATAGAAGAGAATCCCTTGACAAATCGTGGTAGTAGCTAGCTAACCCAACAAAGCTCCTTATTTCGACACATTAGTGGGTCTTACCCAATTCTTCACTGTTTCAATCTTAGAAGGATCCACCATCACTCCTTCCTTAGAAACCACGTGCCCCAAGAAGGACATCGCATCTAGCCAAAATTCACACTTAGAGAACTTGGCATAAAGCTTTTTCTCCTCAACATTTCCAATACCATTCTCAAATGCTCTTCATGTTCCTTCTTGCTCTTTGAGTATACCAATATATCATCAATAAATACGATCACGAAAGGTCCAAATATGGCTTAAAGATCCCGTTCATCAAGCTCATGAACGCAGCAGGGCATTCGTAAGACCAAAAGACATCACTACAAATTCGTAATGCCCATACCTCGTTCGAAAGCGATCTTTGGCACATCTATCGCTCGTATTTTCAATTGATGATAACCGGATCTCAAGTCGATCTTAGAGAAGACACAAGCACCTTGTAACTGATCGAACAAGTCATCAATGCGAGGAAGAGGATACTTGTTCTTTATGGTTACCTTGTTTAGTTGTCTCTAGTCTATACACATTCGAAAACTCCCATCCTTCTTCTTCACAAACAAAACCGGAGCACCCCAAGGGGATGCACTTGGCCTAATGAAGCCTTTGTTCAATAACTCTTGAAGTTGTGCCTTTAACTCTCTTAACTCCGCGGGAGCCATTCTATAAGGGGGTATAGAAATGGGGCGAGTGCCCGGTTCAAGATCTATGCAGAAGTCAATATCCCTATCTGGGGGCATACCAGGAAGATCGCCAGGGAACACATCCAAAAACTCACGGACTACCGAAACCGACTCAATCGAAGGTACTTGGGTAGTGTCATCCTTGAGATGGGCCAAGAAAGCTAAACACCCTTTACTAACCATTTTCTTAGCACGAAGAAAGGAGATGATACGCACCGGATTAGAAGTGTAGTCACCCTCCCACACTAACAGATCTGTCCCAGGCTTGGCTAACGTCACAGTTTTAGCATTACAATCCAAGATCGCAAAATTCGAAGAAAGCCAAGTCATACCCAGAATTACATTGAAGTCAACCATTTCTAGAATAACTAAATCTACATAAGTGTTGCTCCCCACAAAAGTCACCAAACAAGACCTATACACTTTTTCAACTATCACAGACTCACCCACCGGAGTAGAAACACGAATAGGCATATCAAGTAATTCACAATGTAAATTTAGCACATTAGCAAATGAGGAAGATACATAAGAAAATGTGGATCCAGGATCAAACAATACAGAAGCCATGCAATCACAAACCAAAAGATTACCTGTGATGACAAAGATCGGATGCCTCCGCTTGCATCGCCCAGGGAAAGCGTAACAATGGGCCCTATCGTTCGTCTATCCGTTGCCCCTACCATGTTGTGAGGTAGTGGCTCCAGTTTGCCCATCACCTCTGCCGTTTTGGTGACCACCATTACCTCGACCACCACGTCCTCTAGAATAACGGCCTCTACCATGACCACCTCTACCTGTAGCTATTGGGGGTCTATAACTTTGTCTGGGACAATTCTTCCTAATATGTCCAATCTCCCCACATCCATAACACTCTCTGGAGTCAAGCATAGGCCTCTCGGAGAAGTGTTGACCGGTCTGAGGTGGTCCCCCAACTACAGTCTGTAGTGAAGACTGAATTGGTCGGACTGAGTAACTTCCGGAACCTTGTCCTCTAGTGTAAGAACCATTAAACTCACCTCCCTTTCGAAACCTTTTTGATGTCGATGTTGTGGTGAAGTCGTCTGGCTTCACTCCTTCCACTTCTATCACAAAGTCTACCACCTCTTGGAAGGATTTTGCCGTTGCCGCTACCTGTAAGGCCGAAATCCGCAACTCTGATCTCAACCCCTTCACAAACCGGCGAATCCGCTCTTGTGGACTGAAACAAAGTTGAGTGGCATATCTGGATAGTGCACGAAACTTAGCCTCATAAGCATTAACCGACATCCTACCTTGCTCTAGGCTCAAGAACTCATCCCGTTTCCTTTCCCTCAAAGTCCTTGGGATATACTTCTCCATAAACAGGGTAGAGAAGGATGCCCAAGTCATGGGTGTGGCCTCTGTCGGTTGACACTCGACATGTGATCGCCACCACATTTTGGCGTTCCCTTGAAACTGATATCTTACGAACTCAACGCCAAATCGTTCTACTATCCCCATCTTGTGTAGTAGCTCATGACAATCAACCAGAAAATCATAAGCATCTTCAGATTCTGCACCCTTGAAGACTGGAGGTTTCAATTTCAAGAACTTACTGAAAAGTTCGTGCTGATCATTTGTCATTATCGGTCCAGTAGTCAGACGTGGAAATGTGCCTATCTCCAATGAGGCATCCATGCGGGGAGCCATAGTAGCCACATGTCGTACCTCGGAAACCGGAGGTGTTGGTGTAGAACCCACTGGAGGTGCCTGAACGTGATCAGATAACCCGCTAAGATAAGCGAGAACCTGATTGATCATCTCTTGGGTAGGTTGGGGTGGCTATTCCTCATTCTGCTCTTGTTCATTCTCCCCATCCTCCCCTTCTCTTACCACTTCCTCATTCGGTGGAGGAGTCACTGCCCTAGTATCAGATGGGCTAGGTGCTCGTCCTCTTCCTCTAGAGGACGTCCTCCCACGACCTCTCCCACGGCCTCTTGCCGTTGTTCTTCCTCGAGCTCTGACCCGGTGGTGGCTCAGACGCACCTGTCTGCCGGTCTTTGGTGTTGGTGTTGGCGTAGTCGTTGCTCTAGTTCTAACCATCTGCGAAAGAGAGTGAAGATGGTCAGATACCAATTCGTATCGCCTAGATACCAATTGGACTCAAGTAGTAGCACGAAAGAAAGAATGAAAGAGTGAAATTTTCCTAAAGTCTTATAGCCTCTCAAGGAAAAGTAAAGGCGTCCCCCTACCGTTCCTTAAGACTCTACTAGACCTGTTCTTGTGTGATGAGACCAACGAACCTAAGGCTCTGATACCAAGTTTGTCACGACCCAAAATCGGGCCGCGACTGGCACCCACATTTACCCTCCTATGTGAGCGAACCAACCAATCTAAACCTTAACATTTTGATGTAATATCATCATAAAGTAATGCGGAAGACTTAAACTCATTAATAAAATCAATAACTATTATTATCCCCAAAATCTGGAAGTCATCATCACAAGAACATCTACTTCAATTTACTAAATCTAGGAGTATTCTAAAAACTAAAAATACATAAAAGCTAGTCCATGCCGGAAGTTCAAGGCATCAAGACTTGAAGATGAAGATCCACCCAAGCTAGACGCATTAGCTCACCCCGAATTTCCGAAGGTAGTGAAGACTGGCTAGATCTACTGTTGAGTTGAAGTTGACGGAACGTTTGCTGCATTCCACAAATAACAATGAAGAAAACATAAAAGTAGGGGGTCAGTACAACCACAAGTACTGAGTAGATATCATCGGCCAACTCAAAATAGAAAACAGTATATATCAGATAATATCATAAAATCAACTACACTACTCAACATACGGCATTTACAATAACCATAACCCTTGGTCACAACACCAAGCACATCAATGAGGACTCACGCCTCCATACCGTACTCGTTTGGGAATTAAGTTTATTAAGTTGAGTATATTATCATCTTTCAAGATTCATTATCCTTCTTCCTCTTGTGTCGGTACGTGACACTCCGATTCCCTACATGTGTCGGGACGTGACACTCCGATCCCCTAATTCTATGTGTCGGAACGTGACACTCCGATCCGCTACATGTGTCGGTACGTGACACTCCGATCCCCTAATTCTATGTGTCGGAACGTGACACTCCGATCCCCTACATGTGTCGGTACGTGACACTCCGATCCCCTAATTCTATGTGTCAGAACGTGACACTCCGATCCCCTAATGTCATTCTGTAAATTCATCAAGCCTTCTCTATACCAAGGCATCATCAATCCCATTACTTTAATTCATCAAGCCTTCTTCTATACCAAGGCATCATCATTAACAAAGTAGATTAGGGTTTCTTTTCAAGATTTGGGATTCAATAGCTTCATCATGCTTATTTATTCATAATTACATAATCACATCATTCATGCAAGCATACAATTAAGCATATAGAAGGGTTTTACAATACTACTAACATATATCATTCGCTATTAGGAGTTTACTATGAATAGCATGAAAACCATAACCTACCTCCACCGAAGAATTGAATCAAGCAAGAATTTTCCCAAATCTTTGTTTCTTCTTCCTCGTTCGACTCTCTCTCAATCGATCAATCTACCTCTCTCTTTTCTTTTCTCTTTTTCTTATTCAAACCCTCTTTCTTTTACCCTAATTAACTTATAATTAAGTGTAAAAGATGGCAAGAATACCCCACTAATTAACCCAAAGTTACCTCTTTTATCCCTCAAGAATTGGAGTTATTAATATAAACCCACGAAATCTATAGTTAAGGAATGAATAATCCAAAACGTCCCCTAAAACGTAACAAGAAATCCGACTCCAACTGGGATTGCGCAAGCTGTTACGGGCCGTCGCGCCTGCGACGGTCCGTCCTGCTGTCCGTCGCAAGGGTCAGAGACTCGATTTTGGGTGAGTGGCCTGTGACGGTCCGTCACACCTGTGACGGTCCATCCTGCCACTCCGTTACGAGGTTCAGAGAGTCGATTTTCAGTACCCAATTTCAGATTTTCTAAGTGTTTTGAAACGAGACATCTGTGACGGACCGTCGTGCCTATGACGGTCCGTCGGGGTGTCCGTAATCTTAGCCAGTTTTTCCAGAATCGAAGTCTGCTACTCAAAACGACTAAACAGGTCGTTACACCCAGTAGATTGATCAACAGTCCGTCGAAGGCTAGCCATAGGCTTGACTGTTTGTTGAAAGCTTTTGGTTAGGTCATAGGAGTTTAATCAGTACTTAGTTAAGGGGTTAGAATGGATGTTAGTTAGTTAATTAACCTAGTATAAGTGTTCAATAGACCCCCCTAAACTGAGCCTTCAACACATTCCAAAAACAACCCCCAAAAACTCCTTAAAAGTTAGCCCCTTGTGACCTACGGATGGCCAGCTACGTCCTGTAGGTTGAGTGAAGACCCGTAGGTCAAGGTCGTGGTTCCGTTCATTAATTTTTAAGGATCCTGAAACATTTAGAGTTTCAGACTCCAATATTGGAAGCAAATCACGTTCAGTAATTCCACCTACGGTCTGTAGGTGGAGAGGCGTAGATGCTGCAAGGTTTTGAGATTTTTAAGTTTAGATAGGGGTCTAAGTATTAATTAGTCATAAGAGGGGATTAAGGGAGGTTAATGAGATTGTTAATTAATGGAATATATAAAATTATAAGGCCCTAAACAAACCCATTAATTCACCACAAGTCAAGACCCCAAATCATAACTAACTTTACCCCCAAAGTGTCTCCAAAACTCTTCTCTCGATAAAACACATATGTATGGGAGTTTTTTTTATTCTTGATTAGCTATCACAAAGAAACCCCTTCGACTATGATTTCAAACTTTCCCAAATCATGGTTTTCATCCAAAGCAGGGGTCATCTTCAAAAAAATGTCTCTATTGTTAAATTATGGTTGTTTGTGTTTAGATATGATGGTTTATGGGTGAATTCATGGTATGTTAATAGTTTTTGAATAAAATTAGAAAAGACACATGTTCTTCCCATTCTTTCTCAATTTTAACTCTGGTATGGATTGAGTTATGGTTAAGATTTATAATCTAGAATGTCAATATTTTGATTAGGTAATTTTACTATGAAATCACTCTAGATCATAAGGATTAGGGTTAAGTCTTTATGGATGACCTGAGAATTAGATCACCTATATTTTTATTGATTATAAGTAAAGCTTATTGACATAACTTGACTTGATTATGATCATATTAGTTACGATGTAATGTTATGAAGTTACTATGTAAATTTTTTAAACAAAAGGATGTTATACATGATCTTTAGTTTTAGACTTGAAGTGAAATCTTTAAAGATATTATAGGCTAAAGTTACATTATATGAATTTTCGATCCACTAATGGTGGAGGTGCTTACTTGATTTATCAATTTTGGTGTTAGGTTATGATCCCTTTTCCCTTCAACCCTAATTGTGATCAAGTATACTATGATGCGAATATGTATGTTATACTATGACACGAGTTTGTATATTATGCTATGATGTGAATGTGTATGTTATGCTATGACATGAATATGTATGTAATTTTACGATATGAACATGTTTGTTATGTTATGATACGAATATGAATGTTATAATATGATAATGGTAGTGTTTGTATGTTGAATAAATGCCATTTCTCCTAAACACTCTATGAATATGATATGAAAGAACATTCTCATATTTTCTTGGTTCTTTGATTGAATGGTTGTTCTCATCTTTGCACCCTTTGAGCTATAAAATATATGAGTCGTTGAGTCTTTAAAGCATTCTTTATGAACTAATGCATATTCAGTGGCTTAATGATACTTTAAAGGAGTTTGTGCTTAGCATCGAGTGAATATGATTATGAGATGGGTTCACTTACGCTAGTAGTTTCGTTCACACTTTGGTGTCTAATAAGATGGAATCCCGCACGATAGGAGTATAAGGTTTCTAGAAGCAATCTCCATATCCCATAACTGTGTGCCCATATACTTCCTTAGGTACTGGATCCGCCTTCATGCTAATTAGGTTAGTTCCACTATAGGCAAGTGAAACATCTATTTTCAATGTGGGTGTAGAACACCAGATTCCATGTAGCTCACATGATCTATGTTTGTTACTGTCTTCTCCTATATTTTAAGAATACGAACTAAGATATGAATATGGACTAAGATTAAAAATATGAACTTTAATTAAAGCTTTTTGAGTGGGTACTACTTAGTATAGGTGAGGGTATGTAACTTTATATAAATTGCACAAGTGAGTCCTAAGATGACTTCTTGTGTGTATCTTTTATGTATGATGACTTATGAATAATGTTACGGTTGAGTCAACTTATTATGATGTTTATGTTGTATGTCATTACACTTGTGACTTCTTGATGGCTTCACTTACTATAAATGGGGATATGATACTTCATATGTACATTGAAAAAGTGAACATGAAAGGCGGTTGGGTGGTGTCTTTATGATATGATGTTAATTGAATCGTTGCATTCTTCCTTTAAGTGATTACTATGATTACATTTCCTTGTAGTTCAAGTAATGTAAATGGCTATCTCCTGATTTATTCCTCTTGAGCATAATTAGGTCAGAAGGTGAAGTAAATGCCTTAGGTTACTTCAAAAGGGGTATTTAGTAGAGTTGTACCTATGTGATGACAACAACACATTTCAAAGTGTTTCTTAGGGGTTACTAAGGTAGTGTATTTACTATTAAATGATTATGAATGTGACATTGACCTATATTGTACATTGTGAATGCATCAAAGTTACCATATATTAGGCAAATGTCTCTTAAAGGTTACTGATGTAATATCTATTTAATGATGAGATAATATTGGTATTTGTCTTGTATTACTATATAATTGGAGGCTATGTATTGTGGAGATGGAGTTATGTATCATCTTGATGTTGGAGAATGTGCTTATTATTGTAATGAAATGTACGTGAGTTTCCTTTGGTTGCATTCTCCGATTATATATAAGGTGATGTTCAAAATCACATATAGCGTAATTTCAAATGAATTGTCCCTTTTTAAAGCATGTTTTAAATATTTTTATGTATGACTTCCGCGATTATCTATAAGTGAAGGCTTTGGAGATGTTGGATTTCATCCTTGTTGCTGGATTCATCGGAAATATGGAGGAAGAATAATCGTAAGTCCTAACTATATTCAAGGGATCAACCATATGTCCTTTATTGTCTTTACAATTTTGTTTTTATGCATTGTAAGGGACGTGTCCCTGAGTTTTGTATTCAAGTGTAGTATTTTAAGTAATGAGATCGTTGGAGGTATAGTGTCACAAATTTTATTTCATCTTCATTAGAGACTTCGATTGTAAAGAAAAGTTTTAAATTTCTGCGTTTTTCAATGACTCATGTAATACCAATTATGCTAAGGGCTTGTCTGAGACCCCTTTCGGGGTAGAGTACGCCGTCTTACGACTATGGGTGATCTCAGATCGTGAAACAAATTTCTACTTTACTGCCTCAAGTTAATGAATATTTGAGCAAAACTAGGGATAACTCCGGCGAGCAACATTTCTATTCGGCATGTCGCAGATCGCTTCGACGAGGGATGACCAGGTCGCAAAAATTGCTGATGGAGATTTAAACAAGTGTTGATGGGAGGTATGAAAGGAAAATGGGTGAATCACGAAATTTTTCGGAGATCACGATCTGGATCATCTACTAAAAAAGAGTGAAAAATGAAGCAAGAGGAAGGAAAATCGGTAAGTCATAGAACGTTCGACGAAGGCCTATTTCTTCGCCAGTATGTCTTAAATAGTAAGACATCAGACCTGTTTAAGTTGATTTGTACTAGAGAGAGGATATTCAAAAAGGAGAGGAATGAAATATTGAGAGAATATGCAGTGCCAACACACATTTTAATGATTTTTGAAGAATGTTTTGTTTGCAATTTTGTAATGGTGAAGATTTTAGTAAAGTTTGGAAGTCGTACTTTATTTGAATAGGTATGAAAATATTGGTAGATTTTGATTTACTACGTTTTACTATGATTCGTTAAAACCGTCCTCTTTGTTTTTTTACTATATGACCTATTTTTGAGTTCTACTAAGTTGATGTTATTGATTTGAAAGTAATGGTGTTAATTTAAAAGGGGGCTCAATTTTTGCGGTATTTTTAGTTCATCATACATGATTAGTATATCATATTTAGTGTTTTGTGCATGCTCAAAAGAGAATTGCAGAACCAACGTAGCAGGTTTAGCATCCGTAGTAGTGGGTCACCATGATTTCTGATTGAGATTGTGAAATATGGAATCTATCCTTTGTATCTAGCTCGAGAGAGTAGATTTGATGAGGACAAGGGTTTCGAATTTTCCATCTAGTGTTGCAGTTCAAGAGAGTTCAACAACTATAAGGTAATAGTTCGAGACAAAATTGCTTCGAATAGAGTCCTACATACCCATAACAATTTTTCCCATTGTGAGCAACAATATTCATCCACTAAGAAGAATGCAATAACTCTTTGGTCAATTCCCCAAGTATTACCTCACTTTTTTATTGTCTCATGTTAATTGTTGAATTGGATTGATAATTATAATTGAAAACTTGAAGTTCAATAATAAAAAAGGTTTATTTAATGATTAGTTGAAGAGGTTGTTGTTATTCTTTAATAGTTGAATTCGAAAGAAAAGCTACTCTTTGCGGGATCGACCCCAACTGATTTAGTTGAATTATTATACTGAATAGAGATTGTTGACACTTATAATGGGCTGTAGTGTCTTCCAAATGCTATTTAAGTTTGATGGATAAGTGATGACTTGCTTCGAGTTTAGAATTGAAAGAAATGAGGCTTAGAGTCTGTATAAACTTATTTCCAAGGGGGGAGATTATGTGCTTAGATACAAAGAATGTTGGATTTTATTGATATTCATGATTTAGATTTAATTAAAATTCTAACCTTCAGAGGTGTACTAAGTTTGGGAAGTTTAATGTCGGAGTTGTAGGCTCCTATGACAGCCTGAGTGGCGTTCATAAGATTTTTTGTGAGCTACAATTGCTTAATCAGAACCTCTCCAATATAGAAGTACCAGGTTGCAAATTAGAACGAACAGTTAAGACCCTTTTAGAACAAGTCAGTTGTATGTTGGTAACTCCATATAGATTAAAATGTTGTATTAAGGAACATATGCTATTGTAACGATCTAAAGTACACCCTAGTAGTTACCGGCGTTGTTGTCCTCGAAGAGGACTAAGGCAAGCCCTTAGCATACATCATAGAACATCATATGTTAGAAATGCGATAAAAAATTAAAACTTTTCATCTCATGAAATTTACATAGACCTCTCGCTTACATAATATATATATAAATATAGAGTTTATATAGAGTCCTCACATATGAAGTTTACTTTGACTTCTCTCATAGACAACATAACCAACATATAGGAATTTAGTCTAACACTTTTTTCTGACATTGAACCATCTTTAAGAGTACAACCATGTGGCATAGCCAATACAAAACAATACACCCTTATAGGATTACAATAATTGTCTTATTGATAAAAGAAAGAATAACGTTTCTAAACTTAAACAACATCATAGCTAGAGTGGAGATTGTTAATGTCTCTAAATATAAGGACTCACCAATGACTCGGGAAAAGATCCAAGTCTTCCTTGCAATCGAGCACGAACTTCTCAATGGCCCAAACCTAAAATGTTTGGCAAAAAGGGGAGAAATATGATTTAGTACACAACACATGTACTAAATATGGTCCCTATGCATAAAAATCATTAATGCATGAGAAAAGACCTAATTTAGTCAAAACCATGCATAATGTCCAACAATTCAATATACACATATAAAAAACATCATAATCATATCAACATATAAGTAACTCAAGAAACACTAGTGCAATGCCACGAATAATGTCCCATAACCCTATCCGAAGCTAATTATCACATTAAGAAACCCATACTTACAACATATTCTCATATATAACATGTTGCATACATCAATATTGATCATAGCTTATCCACATAATAATAATCATAATCATCATCATAAAAGAAAAATAAGAGAACCATCCCTTAGGATCCCACATGTTCCATGTGCTAGTGAATTCCCAAACCCTCCCTCACACTATGTAGTATTCTATAAGATAACCCTAATGATACAATGTGAGCTACATGGAATCCGGTTTTCAACTCCCAACACCAGAAAAAAGAGAGCTAACACTTGCCTAAGGTGCAACCACTCGTATATCAAGGTGGATCCACTTAGGTAGAATCCTATGTGGGCACATAGTTAAGGTTCAAGTAGATTGTTGCTAGAAACCTTGACTTACTAACGTGTATGTTTCTATCTCATGAGACAACACATAACTATGGAATCTGGACTTTCTAACGTCTGGAAACCAATGTGGGAGGCCGGATTTGATAAACGTGAGACCTCCATCCTATTTACATGCCCTTTCCTATTACTAAGAAATTATTGCCTTTAGTAATTATATTATTTCATCATACAAGTTCACATTAGTCTCTTCTAGACCATGTGTAAACATCTTATCATATCTAACTCATAGGTCATCACAACTAAGCACAATCCTTTTATTTTAGACACCATCTCAGAAGTGAATAAACCTTTCACTTAACATTTTATTATAGTCATGAGAAACTACTTTCAATCATACCATAACATACTTACATACTTCATAACCAATTCAATACTCTAGGGTTAAGGATGAGGAATACTTAGCAACAACATAACAACCACACCATTGACCTAGAAGCTTTACTATCTAAGTAACTCATATTCATAACTGAATCAAAGAATAACAATCAACATACCTCATTGCCCTAAAAAGGACCATCATACTTCCATTACAAAAAATACATAACCAATTATATATACACGGTAAATTGAAGAAGCAATTACATAATTAACAACAATGTAGTCAATCTACATACTCATGATCTTCACAATTCACCATATTAATTTAAGGTTTTCATGAAATTGGGGAAGTGATATGGGTTTAGGCAAAACATCAGAAATCATCAATTAACCATAAATATATAATTAAACAATATTAGTTTTTCATAATTCATTAAAACTATTCATATTTTTGTTTTCAAAGAAAACAAATGTGTAGAATAAAACCTAGATTTTGGGAGATTTAGAAATCATCTTTTGGAGGGACCTCTTGGGGAAAAGAATCTCAAGAGTGATAAAAACCATACCTTAGCGATGAAAACTCCATAAATTTTGCTATAGAATTGAAGAATTGATTTTCTTCTTGGAACTCTATCGGTCTTTAATAGAGGTTTGGAGGAAGAGTGAATTTGAGAGAGATAAAGGTTCTTTTGTGTTTCAACTTTTTAGACTTGATTTGGGTGTTAAAATTAAACTAAAAGTGACCCTAATACCTTATATAGTAACCCAATAAATTATCCAAAACACCCCCGCTTAAATGGGTCTATTTGTGAAGTCAAAATACTTAAAATATGATATTTACTAATCTGGGAAGTGGCTGCACGTCGCGAAGTTAATTTCACAATTTATTTTTGAGATTAGGGTTGAGTCAGTGGATATCGTGTAGGACCCGTGTCGCAAGGCCATTTTTTGATATCCCCGTGTTGGCTGCGCGCAGGCTGCTTTACTGCCTGCTTGCCCAAATTCGTGTACTCCTTAAGGATCCTTCTGGTGTACCTTGGGGAGTCGTCATTGTAAATTTTAACTCTCAATACTACATTTTACCTATTTGAAGTATTTTTACAAGATATAGACTCAATATGACCCGCCAAACCTTTATTAAATATTGGGACGTCTACAAGTTCAATTTCGCTAGTTTCTGGACGTTAAAATTTTATCTTGATGCTTTGGCTTTAATACTTCTCAAACAAGTTATTTAAAATTATTTAGGTCTAAAACAATAATTATGTAACATATCATGTTCTAGTATAGGTCATGGAAATCACGTGGTGTTACAATAACCCCCCTTAGTAACATTCGTCATGGAATGACACCTTAAGCCTTCTATGGGGAAAAAAGAAATAGACTAAAGACAAGCAGCCAACAAACCAGCAGTATAATAATATGTTACAGATCATAAGATTAATTTTAAACTCCTTTCAACGCAAACAGAACATTAACACAACGAAATTTAATCCAGAACTCATTACACATAAGAGCTCATCATTTACATAACTTAAGGAGGAACTACATTCTTTAATTTAACATGATATAAACATGAACAATTTCAAAGACTTGACATGCTAATTCCTTATCCACACGCAAATAAACATGCCCAACACTATTCTCATGAAAGAAATCCCTACATATTTAAGTGCAAGTAAATCATGAGAGTCATATTCATAAAATTCAATTTAGGCATGAATTCCTACGAACATATGCACATGCTAGATAAACATGATAAGTTCAATATTTTTTATAAGACTCATTTAAGAGAAATCTACAAAACATAACTTTGGATAGGTGTAACACCCTGTAGTAAAAATAGACCAAAAATCAATTTTTTTAGGAAAATTTGCAGGTGCAACCGAAGGTGGCATCGAGGTTCCGTAGGTTAGACGACGGTCAGTCCTCCACAACCGTCGATGGGATCAGAAACTCAAAAAAAATTCAGCCGAAAAAATTAGTTATGTCTTGGTAGACGGACGAACTTATGGTCCGTAGGTCAGAGGAAGGTCTGTATTCCATGATCGTCGATCGAGACCCAATATCTGACAAGAGCTACGGATGACCAGCACGGTCTGTATATGGAAAATTTGTAGACAGTTAAGAAGAAATGCAGTTGGGTCAACATTAAAAGATTAGGATCCTGATCACATATAGATCGATTTTCGATCTCCAGTTCAGTAGATTCAGTGGTGAGTCCTCATTCTCCGAGGACAACAATCATGAGTATCATTTATGTTTTTAGTCATTTAGTTTAAGTTTTTACTAAATTTAGCTGGGGGCTTGTCCCAATATTTCTATTTTAGTTTAGATTCTTAGATAAGACATAAATAGATTCAGCTTAGTATTAAGTTTATATTTCCTTTTTATTAAACTCATTTTTTTCAAATAATTCAGTTATAGACTATGAGTATTCTCCGTATTTTCATATTTAATTATGATTTATCTTCTACATCATTTTATTATCTTTAGTATCCTCATGATCATGCTAGCAGGGTTAGCTTGGAATCACTTGTGGTCCTAGGTTTTGTGTCTGCGTCTCGGGGTAGCTCGGAGCATGAGAATCTTTTGTATAAGAGCACTAGGTTCAAGAGTCCTAAGATGTATGAAAAAGCCGCACTAAGTAGGGTCCTTTTCATGGGTTTGAAATGCACCACATCTAATGAGAGGGAGGCTATGGAGTGTTTTAGGAAAAACATCACTTTCTTGGTATTATTATCGTGCGTGAGATATGATCTTATTCCATTCTAAATGACGTTCTACATTTTAGATCATGCCTCCTTGTAAAGCGAATTCTAGGAATGTGAACCCCAGAAAAGGAAGTGAACGTTGAGTATAGAAATTCCATACAAATGTTGGCTCAGAGTATGACTAACCAACACAATTGCGTTCATGCTCATGTGAATGAATATGGTGGATCAGAGGCAGTAAGGGTCCGTGACATTGTTAGGATTAATGCTCCTGAGTTCATAGGATCACAAGCTAATAAGGATACTCAAAATTTCATGGATGAGATCAAGAAGATCTTTGAAGTAATTAAAATAATTGGGAATGATCGGGTTGAATTAGTATCATTCCTGTTGAAAGATGTTTCTCATATTTGGTACACTCAGTGGAAGAAGAATAGAGATGTAGATGCGGCTCCTATCACTTGGGATTGCTTTGGTGACACTTTTCTTGACAGGTTTTTCCCAATAGAGTTGAGAGAAGAAAAATTCCAAGAGTTCATGAACTTAAGGCAGCGTAACATGACAGTAAAAAAGTATGGTCTCAACCGTAACCAACTCTACAGGTATTCTATTCACATGGTTTCTTAAGTCAGGGCTCAGATGAATAAGTTTTGTATGGAGCATCAAACTTTGTGAAAATAGAGTGCAAAAATATGACGTTACTTGGAGATATGAACATCTATAGACTTATGACTCATGCTCAGCAGGTTGAGGGTTATAAGCTTAGGAAACAGGCTAAGAAAAATAAGAAGGCTAGGTCTGCGAACTATGACTATTCTCAGCAGAAATTAGGTGGTGGAAATCGCTCGCTGGGTCAGCAAAAGTTTTTGGCTCCATCCCCATCATTAGCTAGTGTTCCCTCCTTCAAGAACAGGTATGACTAGAAAGGTACAACACCAGACTCTAAATTTAAGGGAAGTGTTTCAGGCACGAAGACTTACCCCACTTTCCCTTATTGTGGTAAGAACCATCTGGGCGAGTGTGCTGAGGAAAAGAGGGATGTTTTGGGTGAGGTAAGTCTGGTCAAAGGTTGACGGATTGTTCTTCTACACAAGGTCAAGGTGGTGATAATGGTAGATCTTAGTCTACAACTTAAGCAACACCATAAAGTCGCCCAACTAAGCATGGTAACTCATCTGGTATAGGTGGTGGTCAGTGCCAGAACATGTTGTATGCTCTTCAGGCTCGCTAGGATCATGAATGTTCTCCTGATGTCGTCACTAGTACGTTACGTGTCTTTGACATTGATGTTTATGCATTGTTAGATCCAGGGGTACTCTTTTTTTTTGTAACTCTTTACATAGTAGTCAAATTCAATGTCAGTTCAAAAACTCTCTAAGAACCTTTCGCGATCTCTACTCTAGTCGGTGACCCAGCTATAGATACACGGGTATACAGAAATTGCCTTGTCACAGTCTCTTAGACAGTCACCTCAGAAGATCTAGTAGAGTTAGAAATGGTAGAATCCAATACAATTTTAGGCATGGATTGGTTACACTCATGTTATGCCTCAGCCGATTATAGTACTGGGATTGTTTATTTTCAGATTCTAGATGAACTAATCTTTGAATGGAAGGGTAGTAGCTTAATGACTATGATTTGATTTATTTCTTACCTTAAGTCCAGAAAGATGATGTCTAAGAGTTATCTTTATCATCTAGTTCGGGTAACGGATTTTGGACTTGAAACCCCAACTCTTGAGTCAGTTGCAGTAGTTTGTGGATTTCCCGAAATATTTCCAGTAGATCTTCCCATAGTCCCACCCGAAAGGGAATCAACTTTGGAATTGATCTACTCCAGATACCCAACCTATTTCTATTCCTTCTTAAAGAATGGCTCTAGCAGAGTTTAAGGAATTGAAAGATCAGTTGAAAGACCTTGTACATAAGGGCTTCATTATTTCACCATGGGGTGCACAAATGTTGTCTGTAAAGAAGAAAGGTGATTATATAAGAATGTGCATTGACAATAGACAGTTGAACAAGGTCACAATCAAGAATAAGTATCAGGGTACTAGCCATTTCTCAAAGATAGACCTTAGATTGTGTTATCATTATCTTAGAGTCAAATATAGTGACATTCTGAAAACAGCCTTCAAAACTCGGTATGGTCATTATGAATTTGTAGTTATGTCATTCAGACTAACTAATGCTCCTAGAGCTTTCATGGAGTTGATGAACAGTGTTTTCAAATAGTACTTGGACTTGTTTGTTATCATCTTCATTGATGATATTCTCATTTACTCTAGGAGTAATGTAGAACAGGCAAGTCATTTGAGAGTTCTGCACACTCTCAAGGATCACCATTTATTCGCTAAGTATAGTAAATGTGAGTTCTAGTTTCAATCCGTTGCTTTTATTGGTAACATCATATGTAGATAAGGGATCCATGTTGATTCGTAAAAGATAGAAGCAGTGAAACAATGGCCCTTACCTACCTCTGCTACAAAAATAAGAAGTTTCTTATGTATAGAAGGTTATAATAGAAGGTTTGTTGAAGGATTTTCATCCATAGCCTCAACATTAACTAGGTTAACGCATAAGATGGTCAAGTTTCAACGGTCAGATGATTGTGAGAAAAACATTTTTAAAATTGAAAACTAGATTGACTACAACTCCTCTTTTTACTCAAACAAAGGGTTTAGATGGTTATATGATTTATTGCGATGCATCCAGAGTTTGACTTAGTTGTGTGTTGATGCAGCAAGGTAAGTTGATAGCTTATGCTTTTAGATAAGTTAAGGTGCATTCGAAGAACTATCCAACTCGTGACCTTGAGCTTCCAGCAGTGGTGTTTGCACTCAATATATGGACACACAACCTGTATATTGTCCATGTAGATGTTTTCACCGATCATAAGAGTGTTTAGTATGTATTAGTCCAATAAGATTTTAATCTTCGCCAGTGGAGATGGCTTGAGTTCCTTATGGATTATGAGATGAGTGTGCATTATCATTCTGGTAAGGAGAATGTAGTAGCCGATGATCTTAGTAGATTATCTATAGGTAGTGTAGCCCATGTTGAGGGACAAAGGAAGGAACTATTGAAAAATGTTCACAGACTTGCTTGCATGTGAGTTTTCCTTATGAGCATATAAGATAATAGTGTAACAATTCAGAAAGTGGTAGAATCGTCTTTAGTAATGGAAGTTAAGAAAAAGTAAGTCAGTGATCCAATCCTGCTTGAACATAAGGTTGCAGTCCATAATCAGCGAGTGGAGGTTTTCTCCAAAGAGGAGATGTTGTACTTCGCTATAAGGGTACATTGTGTGTTCCTAATGTGGATGAGTTGAGACAACATATTCTTGTCGAAACCCATAAATCTAGGTATTCAATTCATCAAGGTGACACTAAGATTTACTGCGATCTACGAGAAGTCTATTGGTGGAATGGCATGAAGAGGGATATAGCACATTTTATGAGTAAGTGCCCCAATTGCCAGCAAGTCAAGGTAGAACATTAGAAACAAGGAGGTATGACTCAAGAGATCAATTTTCCTACTTTGAAGTGGGATGTGATCAATATGGACTGCATCACAAGATTACCGTGTACTCGTAGACAACATGAATCCATTTGGGTGATAGTTTATAGGATGACTAAGTCTTCTCACTTTTTAGTGGTCAAGACTATAGATTTGGTGGAGGACTATTCCAAGCTTTACATTAATGAAATATTGAGGTTGCATGGGTTTCGTTTGTCTATCATCTTAGATAGATGTCCTCAGTTTACCTCGCATTTCTAGAAGTCATTTCAGAAAGTTCTTGGTACTCAAGTTAACTTTAGTACAACATTTCATTCATAGATGGATGGGTAGGTAGAGCGTACCATTCAAACCTTAGAGCATATTTTGAGAGCTTGTGTAATCGATTTCAAAGGTAGTTGGGATGATCACCTTCCTCTTATTTAGTTAGCTTACAATAATACCTACCATTCCAGCATTTAGATGGCCCCTTATGAGTCTTTATATGGACTTAGATATAGATCTCATGTTGGTTGATTTGAAGTAGGTAAAACACCTTTGATCGGTCCAGATTCAGTCTTTTATGCTATGGAAACAGTGCAATTCCTTATAGATAGACTTAAGGCAACACAAAGTCGTTAGAAATTTTATGCAGCTATATGGAGAAGGGAAGTACAGTTCCAACTTGATGATTGGTTTTTGTGTTAAAGTCACACATATGAAAGGCGTGATGAGATTTGAAAAGAAAGGGAAGCTTAGTCCTAGATATGTAGGACATTACATGATCTGGAAAAGGGTTGGCAAGGTGGCATAAAAGTTAGAGTTGCCAGCAAAATTAGAAGCAGTGCATCCGGTCTTCCACATCTCAGTCTTGAAGAAGTGTGTGGGTGATCCATCCTCTATAGTGCCATTGGAGAGTGTGGTGCTGAAATATAGTCTTTCTTATGAGCATGTACCAGTTGAGGTTCTTGACCGTCAGTTCAGAAGGTTGATAAAAAAATAAGTCGCTTTAGTCATGTTTTTATGATGAAGTCAATTCGTAGAGGGAGCTACTTGGGAAGCAGAAGTTGCCATGAAAGCCAAGTATCCTCACCTCTTTCTTTCCGATTCCACTCCAGCTTGAGGTAATAGTTCCTCTTCAGTTTTTTAGTCATTTACGCATAAATTTAGTTTTTGAATCTTGTTCCCTCAGTTTGTACTTTTTTTTCAACATATCTGCATATATTCGGAACTCAATCTAGTCAGAAACTCAATTCTCAGTGTTTAGTAGTAGGGTTGCAGCTCTCTCCCTCTATTTCAGCTAGTTTTGTCTTCATTCAAGGACGAATGTTTCCAAGGGGGAGATAATGTAACATCCCGTAGACAAAATAGTCCAAAAAAATAGATTTTTTTGAAAAATATTCAGGTGCAACCGACTGTGGCATCGATGGTCCGTACGTCAGACGACAGTCTGTCCTATACAACTTTCAATGGGATCAGAAACTCCCAAAAATTTTAGCCTAAAAAATTGGTTATGTCTTGGACTACGGACGAACATACGGTCCGTAGGTTAGACGATGGTCCGTAGTCCGTGATCGTCTATTAAGACCCTCATTCACCCACTCACTTACAAGAGCTACGGATGAAAAACACGGTCTGTAAGTGGAAATTTAGAAGAAAGTTAAGGGGAAATGCAATTGGGTAAACATAAAATTGTCATAACAATTAGCACAAAATGAATTAGGTGTCAAATGAACTACCCACACATACATAAATGAATTATCTTTCAATAGCCACAAACATTGATATATTCTACCTCCGAGTAACAAGTTATGCCCATTTTAGTAATGTCATGTCGAACAGGCCCAGTTGACGGACCGAACGGCGGGGCGTCGGTCAAAAGACGGACCGTCAATCCGGCCGTCGTTTGGTCCGACACCAACTTTCCAAGGGGTCTTTTGGACCTTTCACACTTATTTTAAAAACTAAGTTACATTGTTTTGACCCTAAATTATCATATTTTAGTCAGTTTAATCCTAGAAACATAATGAAAAACATATCTAAGTCAAATTATTAAATTATATCTTAAAAATTTGAAGAAAAAGAGGAGAAAAAGCCCAAGAACCCTAGTTCAAGAACTCCACAAGTTCAAGCAGTTCCAGCCCCGAAACGTAAGTATTTTTCCATGGATTTCATCACCAGGTATATCGGATTTTACTAGTGGGTTCCTGTCACCCATTAGGTCCCTAGTTTTCAGTCACATTCTTGATTCTATTATCATGATTTAAGCCTAGAGTGTCTAGAACTTTTGTAGAACTTTATGAACCTATAAAATATATGTTCCAAATCACATTATCATGTTATTACTCAGATTATTGCATTAATTTCAAGAACCCTAGCTTTAAAATTCTTTATTTCTTAAATTACGCATGCTAGGTTAGATACTTCAGACACTTAAATTTTACATCCCTCATTTATAAATGCATAATTACCAGAATAATTGTTGCATTTTCAGTTTGCATGTTCAGTTTCGAGCTATCCAGTATTTACAGAAACTCAGACATAATCAATAAATTTACAGAATTCATGGGAGTAGCATAGTAATGAATTGGACTAGGGTTTAGGTACCCAATAGTCCCTGAACTACTACCCAAGTAGGTTGTAAGTCCCCTTTGTGGGGAATTAGTTTAGTGATCACGCCACCACGTCTTTATACCTTTGGCAGGGTATATTGGGTCCTCTTGCTGGGGTGTATACATCGAACTCCTCATTTAGCTAATGTTGTTTTATTATCGATTATTAGTAGCTCCCACATATCAGTCAGACTCTCTTCATTGACCATTTATCAGTGTATTCAGTATTCAATGTCAGCATGTTATAAATTGGACGTTGCCTCCACTTAGCTCAGAATTTTGTTTATCATGTCAGATTATTATGCTCTCTTTTATGCTTGTTCAGTTATTTTTTATTTCAGCTTTATTCTATTCGACATGCCCTTTACCTTTCAAGTACTGATTCATACGTGCGCTACATCTTCTCATGATGTAGGTTCAAGTTCTCTACATCCAAATCAAGCAATGATCGATTTCCGATCTCTAGTTCACCAAATACTGTGGTGAGTCCTTATTCTCCGAGGACAAAATCATGAGTGTCATTTCAGTTTTTACTCATTTAGTTTATATTTTTGCTAGATTTAGAGTGGGACTTGTCCTAGTATTTCTAGTACAGTTTAGGGGCTTATTTCAAACATAGTTAGATTAAGCTATGTATTGACTTAATATTTCATTTGTATTAAACTCATTATTTTCAAATATCTCAGTTATGGAATATGAGTATTCTCCATATTTTTAGATTTAATTATTATTTAGCTTCCGCATCAGTTCATTATCTTTAGTATGCTCATGATCATGCCAGCAGGGTTAGATTGGGATAACTTGTAGTCCTAGGTTTCGTATCGTATCTTGTGGGTAGCTTGACGCGTGACAATTAGAGCATGGTTGTTTGGGGGGGAGAGTATAGATGAGGATAGAGGGTCTTTATGTTGGACTCGGCCTCCCATGTTGCACCCTACACAATGTGGTTCCTCCATAAAATATTCACGGGGTCAACCTCCTTGTTCCTTGATCTCTTCACTTAGCGGTCCAAAATTTCAACCGGGACCTCTTTATAAGAATGGTCCTCATTTACCCCTAAACCTTCTAGAGGGAGAATGGACTCTGGATCACCTATACACATTTTGAGCATAGGCTTATGGAACACCGGATGAACGGAGGCCTATTCAATTGGCAACTCAATCCATATTCCACTTCCCCTACTATTTTAAAATTTCATAAGGGCCCACATAATGGGTACTAAATTTTACCTTCTGTCCAAACCTCATTCAACCTTTCATGGGTGAAATTTTCAAATAATCCCAATCTCTTACTGAAAATTCAAGGTCCCTCTTTCTATTGTTGGCATAGGATTTTTTGCCGATTATAAACCATTTTCAACATCTCTCTTATGATTTGACTATTCTCTGTGGCCTCATACACTATTTTGGGACAATGAAGAGAAAACTAACCCACTTCAAATCACCCAATCGAAGACCGCCACCTTCTATCATAAAGTGCTTCAAAAGGTGCCATACAAATAGTCGCATCGTAGCTATTTTTGTAGGAGAACTCTATCAAAGGAAGGTGATCATCCAAATTCTCTTTGAAATCAACTACACAAGCCTTCAACATGTCTTCAATAGTTTGGATAGTGCACTCCGCTTGTCCATCCGTTTGTGGGTGGAAAGCGGTGCTAAGATTTACTTGAATGCCAAGCCCGCTTTAGAAATATCTGCAAAATTGTGAAGTAAATTGGTATCCTCTATCTGAAATGATCGACAATGGGGACCCATGCAATTGCACAATCTCTCTAACATACAATTTATCATACTCCTCCGCCGAGTAAGAAACTTTTACGGGAAGGAAATGGGATTACTTAGTCAACCTATCCATTATGACCCAAATGGAGTCATGTTGTCAACGTGTTCGAGGAAATCTTACCACAAAGTCCACGTTGACATCTTCCTACTTCGATGTGGGAATGTCAATATCTTGTGTTAGACCACCCGACACATGATGGTACGCTTTGAATTATTGGCAATTTGGAAACTTCGACACAAACTTAGCTACCTCTTTTTTTCATTCCATTCTAGCAACAACTATCATGCAACTCACGATACATCTTTGTGGACCCTGGTAAATTGAGTATCAGGAACTATGATCGTCTTGATTTTATCCTTTAAACCATCTGTATGCGGCACACATAATTTCCCTTGGTACCTATCTACAACATTATCCCTAGAGAAAGAATCATTATTCTTGTTCAAGACCAATTCTTTCAACTCCATCAATAGAGGAACGAGATTTCGCTTGGACTTCACATCAACCACAAGACATGAATCAGAGTAATGACGGACCATTAAACCACCCTTTGAAGATTCTGCTAGTCGAACACCCAACTGGGCCATCCTATGAACCTCCTTCACCAATATTTCTTATCATCACCCACATAAGACTACCCATGTACACTCAGGTTAGTGCATCCGCTACCAAATTAGCTTTCCCGAGATGGTAAAGAATACTCATGTCATAATCTTTTAAAAGTTTTGACCATCTTGTTTTTCGTAAATTCAAGTATTTTTGAGTGAATAAATATTGTTGATTCTTGTGATCGACATCCAAAATTACACTATAGAGATTATGCCTCTATATTTTCAAGGCAAACACAATGGCCGCAAGCTCAAGATCATTAGTTGGGTAATTCTTCTCATGAGGTTTGATTTTCCTAGAGGCATACGCTATCACTTACCCATGGTATATAATCATCACAATGAATCAAAAACCCTTTTGTACCCTCCGACAAGATAAATATCAGAGCTGAGGTGATCCTATCTTTCAATAATTGGAAGATCTTTTCACATGATTCTTACCATTCAAACTTGGACTTCTTTTGGGTTAAGGACATTAATGGAGATGCGATAGACGAAAATCTTTCAATAAACCTCCCATAGTAACCGTCCAACCATAGGAAACATTGGATGTCAGTGACAATGTTCAAATATACTTCTTTAAAAGACATACAAACCATCGCGTGCAATATATTTAATCAACTATGAGTCGGGGTCGATCCCACAGAGAATATGGAACAATATTATGAATACAAAATATCTAACCTGATAGTCGTTATATAAAAATGGGGGGGGGGGGAGGTTTAAATTAAAATAATAAAAAAATAGCTTTGAACTAAGCATTTATTTATATCCAAATTAATAAAAATAAATAGGAATGTGTTCTCCATAATATCATAATGCGTTAATCCAAGTAATAGCAATTCTTTCCAAGTATTATACATGAAAATTGATTAGTTAGGTATGTCTAATTCCTTGGTCCGCAACTAGAAAATTCCCCCCCCCCCCCCCGCACCTTGGTCCGACTACATGTGTATAATATACTAACACTTACCATTACCTCATATTTGACATCATAATCAATGTATAACTTAGTTATTACTTCGCACCAATCAACACTAGCCTATTAGACAGTATCCCACTAAATCTATGTTGATTATTCATTTCTTATTAACTACCTCCTTTGTTTCGGCAAGTAGATACAAGGATAGTTCTAACGTTGGTAACCGTTAAAAAGACTTCTAAACGAAATAATTATCAAATACATGCAAAAATCTATTTGAGAATTTCTTAATTACTATTCAAACTTTGATAACCGCTCATCGTTCCCACAAACCTAGTTGTGGAGTTTAGCTACTCATTATCTGAAAAGACAATCAAAAATTTAGTAAAATAAATATTCTTGTATTAATCATAAAAATTTAAGAACAATAGTTAAACTATCTTTTATTAATCACGAATATAGATAAATAATAAAAGAGAAGAAGGAATAAACCACAGTTCTCCAGCCTCCATAGTGGCTCTTACAAAGCTCCAAAGCTAGAAGAAAATTTATATTATGTCTTCCAACTTGTTTTGTTTTTTCTCCCCTAAATAATAATTTATATGTCCTATTTGTAGATAAAGAAAACCCTAAAAATAATTATTGAGTCAAAGAAAATTTTGAAATCAAAACCAAAAAGGAATTGATCTTCGAAAATTATTTCTGTATCTCGAATATATTGCTGCCTCGGGTTCAAAATTATGAACCCTTTCAATGAATAACACATGGCAAAAAAACATCCAATAAATTTGATTTCAGTCGTCTTTCTATGTATATGTAAATATAATATTTTATTCACTTTAATCCATTAAAGTGCCTGGTTGATTTGCTTCTCTAACCTTTCATCTTTAATTCGTTTTAGCTCCAAACTTTTTCATTTTTTCATCAAATTAATTCTACAAATAAAATACACAATTTAGCACACTCAGAAATAAATATATGGTGAAAATGGATAAATAGAAATAACAAATGTTAGGTAAATAATAATAAAAATGTGTATTTTGGCCTCACATCAACACCCCATATTTAAAATTTTGTTCGTCCATGAGGAAACATTAAAGCTCATCTAAAAAATTATATTAGCAATGTCATCACTTTGATTAATATAATTTACTAGGGTATATACCCATAAAATATCAAGTACACTTCTCAGTTATTATGCAAGACATCCAAGTAAACAACAAACCTCTAACCTCCTAACTTCAAGAAGGACTTTACACTCATAAATTTATATTTTGTCGCCTACTCTCATCAAAGAAAGTTAATATTATCACCTATCTATTATGAAACAAATGCCCTCACCAAAAAAAAATCCACACTCAATTAAAAATGTTGAACATAAATTAATTACTCCATATAAAGAACAACTATCACACTCACAAATAAAATTCACATGTATGCACAAAGAACCATATGCTTGCCCATTATGAACATATCCACTAATTAAGCATGCTTGAATAGTATCAAAATAGGACTCTAACGTGCTGTAATGTAGGCTTGGGGATGGGTAGGAAAACTATATAATAGTGACTTCCACTTCCTTAAGAACTTTGCAATTTTTAGACTTCATCACCCATACTTTATTATCTTCATTTTCAGCCCTCTCTTCAACAATTATTTCACAAGTAATTCTAATCATAACAAGGATGTTTCAGTCATTATTCTCTCTTTTTATTTTTTATTTTTTATTTTTTTATTTTCCTTCATAATAGCAATCCGCGACATGCGTATTTTACATGATTTAAGGTGCACAATGTCCTTGGAAGGACCAGCGCCATCATCAAATTAACTTTTTTTTTAATGTCACATTCCAATTTTTTTTCACATTCTTTAAAAGAGGGATTTTAAGAACTTTGTGGCTATCGTTGATTATCTTTTTACTCATCCATATTTTTTTTCAGAATTGATAATTAAAATAAGTCTATGCTATGATGCTCAAGGAAAAAAGTAGCAAAAACTAGGGATTCAAAAAAATAATCAGGGAAAAATATGGCTACTAAAAAAAGGCTACAAGCTTAAAAAGGCTAACAGGTGATAAAATATTTGAAGAGGCTAAAATTTATAAGACAAATGTAAGAAAGCTTATTATCATCTCCTAAACAAGTAAACACTTTTTTACATCGCTTTAACAATATGCAGGGCAAGTTCGAGGCTAAGATGCAAAACATGGAACAAAAAAATCTTACTACACACGACACAAGTATCAATAAAGATGGATCAATTCAACTACTTAGAGAGAAAAAATCCTAACAAACTATAAAATAAAGTAAGCTATATTCAAAGTCAAAAGGTTTGCAATTTCACTAGTAATCAAGCATCCACAAGAAAATACTACCTAAAATTAGGCCAAAATAGTAAGAATAACATAACTCAAAAGGGTATTTTATTTTCTATCCAAAAATAATAATTAAAAAAAATATTCCTCAATAAAAAAAAATAAAAGACACTCGGTTCAAAGGGACTATCTTCAGGAAAAGAATCGAAAACAAAAGCCAAGGAACCCATCCTAAAAAAAATTCTATATAACAATAAAACTAGGAATTCATTCCTCCACCCCACACTTAAAAAAGATGTTTTGTCCCCAAAGCGTTAAATAATATATAAAACATGTTAACTCCCTGAGACCTTTAGGACTAGCTTGTAGCACATTCTCTAAATTTATATCAAGTTTCGTCACCGCAGACTTAAGTTCAAACATGCTCCTTTCCTTTTTTTTGGTTTGCGTTCTCAGACTTACAATAATCTGCAAAAACAAGATAAAAAAAGTGATACTAATAAAATGAAATAAAAAATAATATTGAAATAAAAAAGGAAGTTAAACTACTAATTGGGTTGCTTCCCAATAAGCTCTTAATTTAACTATGCGGTACGACACTAGCAATTTTACTATACTTCCTTCCACTTTGAAAATATGAATTGCACCCCCAATATTGAATAAATTTTTCTATTACGCTCAAGGGGTGGTGGTAGAAAAAGAATGGTCCCAAATAACAGATATCACATTATGCACTTATTGGATCCTAATTGAGGAATGTAATGTTCGATGTTGAAACAATAAATTCAAAAATATAGACACAATTTTACTTCTCCAAACACTCTTCTATAGGTTTAGATGACTCAATGATAATAATAACAATAAAAAAATTTAAAACTAATCCTAAGAAACAAAAAAAAATACAAGTCAAATTAAATAATTAAGACAGTTTCTAAGTCATATTCCCCGGCAACGGTGCCATTCTTGTTAACATTCAAATATACTTCTTGTAAAGAAATATAATCCATTGTGTGCAATATATTTACCCATCTATGAGTCGGGGTCGATCTGACAGAGAATATGGAAGAACATTATAAATAGCAAATGTTTAACTTGATAGTCATTATATAAAAATGGGGGGTTTAAAATTGAATTAAAAATAAAAACAACAAAAAAATAGCTTCGAACTAAATATTTATTTATATCCAAATTAATAAAAATAACTAGGAATGTGTTCCCCATAAGATCATAATACGGTAATCCAAGTAATTGCAATTTTTCCCTAGTGTTATACATTCAAAGTGATATGTTAGGTATCTCTAATTCCTTCATCCGCAACTAGAGAATTCCCCCCTGCACCTTGGTCCGGCTACGTGTGTATAATTTACTCAGCCTTACCATTACCTCATATTACACATCCTAATCGATGTATGACTTAGTTATTACTTCGCACCAGTCGACACTAGCCTATTAGATAGTATCACACTAAATCTATGTTGATAATTCTTTTCTTATTAACTACCTCCTTGGTCCGACAAGTAGCAACAAGGATAGTTTTTATGTTGGTCACCATTAAAAAGACTTCTAAACAAAAGAATTATCAATACATGAAATAACCTATATATATAATATTTTATTAACTTTAATCCATTAGGTTGCCTACTTGATTTCCTTCTTCAACCTTTCATCTTTAATTCATTTTCCCTCCAAACTTCTTCATTTTTTCATCAAATTAATTCTACTAATAAAATACACTATTTAGCACAGTCCATACAATTTATTCTCTTAACAGATAAATAGAAATAATAAATGTGAGATTAATAATAATAAAAATGTATATTTTGGCCTCACATCAGTCGGTAGGATTGAAAGGTCGAGGCCAACTTTTGACCACTTACGTCTTCCTCGGATTAACCTATACCCCTTCACTAGAAAAAATGGGACCAAGGAATGCAAACTATCTCAACCAAAATTCACACTTCATAAACTAAGCAAAACTTTGGTTATCGTTGAATGCTTACAAAACTATCCTCAACTGTCTAACATGATCATTCTCACTTCTAGAGTATATAAAATGTCAATAATAAAGACACTCACAAACAAATCAAGATACTTTTCTAAAAACTCGATTCATTAGGTCGATGAAAGCTGTTGGGGCATTTGTTTGACAAAATCGGTTAATTAGGTTTTCAAAGTAACCATATCTTATTGGGAATATCGTTTTTGTAAAATCAACCTCCGTCACTCTAAGTTGATGATAACCTGACCTCAGGTCAATATTTGAAATGTAACTCGCTCGTTGGAGTTTATAAAAAAAGTCATCAATCCTATGGAGCGAGTACTTATTCTTTATATTGTATTTGTGCAATTGATGATAGTCGATACGCATTCTCAAAGACCAATCCTTCTTCTTTACAAACAATACCAAGGCACCCCCTCGGGATATGCTTGCTTAAATAAAACCCTTATCTAGAAAATCTATGAGTGGAGCCTTTAGTTCTTTCAACTTAGCAGGGGCCATCCGATAAGAAGATATTGAAATAGGTCATTTATCCGGCAATTAATCTATGTTGAAGTCAATCTTCCATTCAGCAGGAATTCCGGGAAGGTCATCGAGAAGGACCTACGGAAACTCCCTTACTACGCGTACTAACTATGTTGGAGGAACTTCGAATTCAAGATCCTTTACTCTTCATATGTGGTAGAGACTAACCTTTGCAATCAATTTGAAAGCCTTTAGACAAGTAATGATCTTACCCCTAGGATTTGAGTTTCCTTCCTTCCACTCAAAAGTGGGTGCATTTGGAAATTGAATTTTGACTACCCTTTTCCTACAATCAATAAAGGCAAGCGAGCATGCAACCAATCCATTCCCAATATGACATCAAAATCTGGAATATCAAGTACTATCAAGTCAATATATGTAACTCTAATGTGCAATGAAATAGGACGACCCTTATAGACTCTTTTAGCCACCAGGGAATCACCTACAGGGGATGAACCCGAATAAAGACTCATCTAATATGTCGGGAAGTATATCACACTCCATCGCTACAAGAAGGGTCACAAATGACAATGTAGCTCCCAGATCAAAAAAGCATATACATCAAACAAAAATAATTGTAACAAACCTGTAACCACGTCTGGTAAGCTCTCTTGATCCCCTCAAATTTTGAGAGCATAAAAGCGATTCTTCTTAGGAGCATCCGAATATGGGGGAATTTTTTTTGAGCTTGAGCATTTTCCCTTCCTTTAGATTTCATTGTAGGGCAATCTCTTTCCACAACCATAGCAATTACCCGTGCCAACTAGGCACTTACTATCATGTTTTCTACCACATTTTGAACAAAGAGGCTTCTTAACATAAGAACCACCCCCTTTTATATCTTTGGGCTTAGGAGTAGACATCTTACTCTTGTTTACCCTTGGAGCATTAGGAGAGGCTTGATTGGAAAACCTCATTTTGAATTTTTGTTTGTCTTTCACTTTAAATTGTCTTGGAAGAATTCCTATCTTTGGTTCTTACCTTCTTCAACTCCCTATAAACTTGCTTAAGCTTTTGCTCCTCAATTTGTTCAGCATGAACCATCAGACGAGAGATGTTCATGCTATGAATAAACATACTCGACCTACATTCATTAATCACAAGGTCGGTCATCCCCAAAACAAAATTGTTCATCTTAGCTCTAGAATATGCAACCATAGTAGGAGCATGCATTGATAAGTAAGTGAACTTGAGGCTGTACTCCTTCACACTCATACCCCCTTGACGAAGGTTGATGAATTCTTGCATTTTCCTCTCCCTTAGATCCAACATACAGACCTATCAGGGAAAGCCATGTTGAAATCTCACTAAGTAATCTGGCCTTCTATAACCGGTCTCTCATCCTTCCATTGCTCATACCAAACTACAGCTACGTCCTTGAGTTTGTAGGCAGCTAGTTCCATTATCTTGAGAATATGCACCCATAGCATCAAGAACCATGAACACTTCATCAATAAAACCTTGTGGATCCTACTCCATTTTATAACCATAGAAAGTAGGGGGTTTCATCCTTGTGAAATCCCTAATTCTTGAAGTGGTGGTGCTACCTTTAGGGTTAACTTGCACCCTTGCGTCCTTAGAAACTTGGGTAGCCAATACTTGAGTGAAGCTATGAATATCCTCCCTTATTTAACTTTAATCATGGACCATTCTTCAATAAGAACGTGAGGGATTCGAGGAGCTTGAGGGGGAACCCCCTCATTTAAATTTTCCTCGTCGGCTCTTCGAGTCCTTGTAAGTTCCTATAAGAACAATAAAAGTATTTGAAGAAAGTTCTTGATATATTTAAGACTCTTAGTCATGATTAAAAAATAACAAGAGAGAGAAAGTTCCTAAGCATTACATAGTCTCTCATTCATAAGTGTGGCGCACTTCAATATCATGAATAAGAACCTGCATAAACGTTGTTTAGTAGGACATCAATCCTAATATTATTCAACCTCATTCTCTGATACCAAGTTTGTAACAAACCCAAATTACACCACAGTCGTTACCAGTGTCGTCATCCTCAAAGATGTCTAGGACAAGCCCTTAGCATACATCATAACACATCATAGGTTAGAAAATAGTAAAATTTTAAAACTTTTTATCTTATGAGGTTTACCTACATGTATCTCTAACACATAATATATATATATAGGGAGTTTACATGGAGTCCTTAC
Organism: Solanum arcanum; assembly: GCA_027789145.1. NCBI lineage: Eukaryota > Viridiplantae > Streptophyta > Magnoliopsida > Solanales > Solanaceae > Solanum > Solanum arcanum. The sequence continues at coordinate 20,565,238 of CM050941.1, forward strand.
ATATGAAGCTTACTTAGGCTTCTCGCATAGAAAACATAACCAACATACATATATTTAGTCGAACACTTTTATCTCATATTGAACTATCTATAAGAGTAAAATTGTATGGACATAACCAATACAAAACAATATGCCCTTATAGGCTTACAATAATTGTCTCAGTGATAAAACAAGGAGTAACATTTCTAAACTTAAAAAACATCATAAAAAGAGTGGATTTGGACAACTTCCCCAAACATCAGTACTCACCAATGACTCGGGAAAAGATCCAAGTCTTCCTTACAATCGAGCACAAACTTCTCAACGGACGGAACCTTAAATGTTTGGGAAAACGGGGTGAAATATGGGTTACTACAAACACATGTACTAAGTATTAGTCCCTATGCATAAAAATCATGAATGGATGAGAAAATGCACAATTTAGTCAAAACCATGCATATTGTCTTGCAATTCCATATACACATATAAAGAACATCACAATCATAACAACATAAAAGTTACTCAAGAAACACTGGTGCAATGCCAAGAATAAAGTCCCATAACCCTATCTTATAATAAATATCACATTAAGAAACCCATTTCATACTCAACATATTCTCATATATAACATGTTTCATTCATCAATACTACTTATAGGTTATGAACATAATCATAATTAGAAAAGTAAAATACTAGAAGCGTCCCTTAGGATCCCAAATATGCCATGTGTAAGAGAAGTCTCATACACTCCCTCACACTATGTAGTATCCTCTAAGACAACCCTAATAAGATTTCACATAAATAACTTGTTCATTAATTTAATATAATGGAAGGAAGTGCAATAACTGAATGAGATCGTGTGAGCTACATGGAATCCGGTGTTCTACTCCCACACCGTGAAGAGAGTGTTAACACTTTCCTAAGGTGCCACCTTTCGTGCGTAGCTATCTAGGTGTATCCACTAAGCTAGAGTCTTATGTGGGCACATAGTTAAGGGTCAAGGAGATTGTTGCTAGAAATCTTGACTTACTAAAGTTGATGTTTCCATCTCATGAGACAACACATAAATAGAGAATCCATACATGCTAACGTGAGGATACCCATGTGGGAGGCCGGACATGCTAAAGGTGAGACCTCCATCTCATTTACATGATCTTTCAGCGCTAAGCAATTATTAACTTAAGTAATCATATTATTTCATCATACCAGTTCGCATTATACTCTTCTAGACCCCTATGTAAACATTTTATCATATCTAGCTCATTGGTGATTTCCCCTTTGCTCTCTTCCATTGCGAAATTGCATTTGTTCACTGAATCCAAGTCTTGTAACTTTGGGTGATTCAGTGTGTTGTCGGTGAACCGATCGGCAACACACCGACTACACATTTATGTCACCGACTTGATTTTCCCCCCTCCCCTCCGGGCTAGTATACTTGAACTGTAGGAGAATTGGGGAGCCACTTGGTAGTTCAGCAATTGGTTTTGGCGATTACCAGGATCTTCTTTTTCTCCACTGGTTCAGCTCGTTTTTCTCCCTTTATTCTAGAAGTGTCCTGCCTTGCTTATTAACTCATATACCTTAAAATTAAGGCTTTAAAAATTGTTTGTAGAATAAAATAGGCATTTAAGGACACACAAACTACCAAAAAATATCCCTAAATGAGTAAAATCTTTGACTCATAATTTATTATAACTAACAATAAAATAGTTTTTAACTGTGAAACTAACTCAGATTTGTGATTAATTTGGATTTTACGTATATAAATATGTCCCTGAATAATAGCAACACGTAAATAATATTCTTTACATTTCATGGGGAGTTTATCTAACTCTCAGCCATCACTAGGAGACTCATGATAATATAAAGTCTAACCCACATTTCCAGAGCCACACTATAGCTTGTTGGAATATAGAATAACAAAATTAAAGGTATGTATTCATCTAAAAAGCCCAAACGAATACATAATCCTATCTATACTAGTTGTGCATATTAGGGGGTTCGAGTTATCTTAATTATTACCAAATTAGGTGTTCAATATGACTCCTATAATGTGCCCTTATACTCATTGTAATAAATATGGTGAGTTATTGCTCAAAAGTGCTTCTTTAAGGAATATTAGTCATTACTTTAATGGACTACAAACTTCTACCTTAAACTGATTATGATTTGTTAAAACAAATGATACTTTTACTATTAAAATAATCCATATAAAACATATTGTGTTCCCTTAAGACTCTTCTCAATGGTAATTTTAAATACTTGATATTATTCTATGCAATTAATTATGTAAAATCTTTCTATAATTCTTAACTAAATGAGGTTAATGTGATAAATTAAGAATGAACAATCATTCGAAATCCAACATATGTGGAGAACTATAATCTCAATCATAAGACTTAGAATCCAATGATAAGAGATCAAAGCATACTTGGAAGTTAAAGAACATGGGGAAAGTCGCAATTTTATGTAATAGTTATAACCATGTGAAAAAATTCACAACCTTACAAGGTGAAAAAGTGTCTTATTTGGAAATACTTTTTCTTCTTGTAAGTTTCAAAAACATATTTTTTTCCTTTTTACGCATGACATGTTTAAGACCACAAAACTGAATGATATTATAGAACATTTTGCATATCTTTAGGCTAAGACTACATGATTCAAAAGTTTCTTTACTTTCTTAAACTTCATGTCAAATAAAAACAAGACGAAAACCTTGAAAAAAACAATTTATTTTTAAATTTCAATTATGTAAATGAATGAACATGTTTTCCTCTAACAGTACAAGTATGTTGATCAAGAACATTGCAGTTCAATGAGAACACTTTCTTTTAGTATCATTTTTCTCTTAGGGATGACCCTAGGAATACACAAGAGCCACATTAAAAAATAATCGGAAAATAATGAAACCATTATGAGACTCAACTACTATCCACCATGCAAGAAACAAAAGCTCACCTTAGGAACAAGGTCTGACTACGATCCAACATCATTAATCGCTAGTCATCAAGATTGTGTTTGTGGAATTCAGTTTTTTGTAGACAATGAATGGTACTCCCTCAGTCCAAATTTCAACCATTTTGTGGTTAACAGGAGACAAATTTATGGTATGAAAATTTACGCACTAGAATTATATAATAAAATAGTGTACTATATGAAAATCATATAAACATAGATAATTGGACAAACAATACATATTTTTGTGAAAAATAATGCATTATCTTTTCACATGAAGACATGTGATGATATATATCATGATCATTCCTAGGACATACAACATGAATATCATATCCTTCCCATAATCGACCAACTAGATTATAATATTTTAGTTTTTCCTTTTTGTAGGCGCTATCAGATGGGAGATACAAAAGTTCATTGCACAGAGAAGTTGTAAACAACAAGATCCCTCAGAAATCACATGCTTTAATTCTTTATCCATATGAAGATATGGTAGTGACTCAACCAACTTAATGGGTTAACCCTAACAAACTCGAAAATATATCCCTAATTCACATGGCCTACCTTCTTTTAGTTTACTAAGATGAATCGTAGAGCTGATACATAAAATCTTCAGGAATTTCAGATTGGTTTCAGCATATTATATAACATTTTGAAGAGATGTAACAGCCCGGGAGCACCTCCTAGACATAACAGGCATCTTCGTCCTCGAAGAGACCTTAAAATACATCATTGCATTTCATAGGTAAATAAAAATATGAAGAAACTAAAAAAATTACACTGAAGTTCACATATAAATCGAAAATAGTCTAAACTAATCTCTCAAAACCATGTAACATAAGAGTACAAGATTTTGTACATAGCCTTTACAACAGTGCAATATTCTCATATAGAACTTACAATAAGTCTTGGAATAGAAAACATGAAAATTTGAGTTAAGATTCTTCATCCTTCGACTTGAGGACTAACCAACTTGGGGTTATCAATCAAAGTTCTTCATTGCAGAGTGGAATGTCTTGAATGGCCCCAACCTACATAGTGTATAAAATAGAAGATAATATGGGTTAGTACAAACTACATGTACTAAGTATGGAAACATATGCAAGTATGTACAAAGGGACATTTTAGTTATAAGTATGACAAATTACTGTAAAATCTTTCATGCACATTCTATGAATATAGCCACGTCAACAACATAACCATAATAAGACATTTGGAGATTACATTTTCAAGAGAATAATCATAATAAAGCAATAAGCAATAATTCATCAACATATCACAAAACCTTACCCATAGTCCTAAATCAAGTAAACTAGTGCAACATCTATTTGAAGCCCCATAACCCCACCTAAACTAATTAAACTAGCAAAAAGACCATAAGCATTTCCTTTACATCATATAACATCATAATAAGGGAAACCAATCTTATATATAACAATTTAGACCACCATCATGTATATCAAGTGAAAGCAACATCATATGAGACCAAGATTGTATTGAGTCATTATTATGCATTATATTCATAATATATGTACATATATTAATCTCCCTATGAATCCCCTCAAGGTCCACATGTGCAATGTATATGTAAAGTCGCATACATATACCTACACTAGTACATGACCTTAACTCATCCTAGTTATTGTGCATATTTTTACTTTTAGGAAACTTTGCATAACTGACATTATACCATGTTAATTAAATTTTGTGTCAACCTCTCACACAGAAAAGAGGGCATCAAATTTATAGAGGTAGGACATATGCATCATAATTGCTTAAACGTGTATCCACTAGCTAGTTTTCTTATAGGGGCACATAGTTACGGAACTAGGAGATTATTACTAGAAACTCTCTTTATGTAAATCGGCATTGTAGTTTCTACCTCATGAGACCTTTGGTGAACCTACCTTTCTCATTGCAAAGGACACCTCCCATTGTCTAGTTCGCTCAGTGCTAAGCTAAATTCCCCTTTGAAGTGTCTTTAAGTCATCCTTAACTCTAGTTTATAACATAGGTCTTAGGAGACTATCCCCATGCATAACATGATCATACCTCCGAGCTTCTAGGATGAAAAAAATCCTTTCATCACAACCCAACATTAAGTGAGAGTATTACATCATAATCATAGTAATAAGATGCACAAGATAATCACATTCAAACCCTCATAATAATATACTTATAATCATATAACATCCATCATGGTCATAGCCTAATCATACATTCATAAACTCATCATGTATACTTGAATTTAACAATATTACCAAGAATAGACCAACAATAATATGATAGAGTATTCATGATTTTGAAACTCTTACTAATGGCTGGCAAGAATATCATAAAAGATCTCACCCCAAAATCCATGATATTCACCCAAAAATCCAATAATTATGATGGTAAATTATTCAAAAATACATTCAATTTCATCTCCCTTAGTCATAATCAATCTAATTCACAAGTTAGGATTACGAGAAGAAAAGTATTTATGGGTCTTTATTGAGATTTAGGTCAAAGCTTTAAGGTATACTTCATTACACACGAAAACATACTCATAAATAATCACTAATAATCCAGTTAAGACTAAACAATTCAATTTAGAAAGTAGACCCACAAAACTTGATAAAAACTAGACTTTTCAAGAACATTGAAATCCAAATTTTTGAAGAACCTCTTGGGGAAAGGAATCTGAAGAGAGAATAGCCTCCATACCTTGAGAATACTTGAATATATATTAAGGAAAGTTTTTATCTTGGAGACCTAGAGAAACTTGACCTTGTTCTTCAATGGGGTCATTGGAGTAGTGAGAGAAAGTAGAGAGAAGTTGGAGCTAGTTGGTTTGGGGATTTATGAGGTGTTAGGTTAGTTTAATGAGTTAGGATACTCATATAGTCCTAAACTAATTAATAATAATCGTCCCTAATAATTAATTAATTAATTAACTAATTACTTCACCACCCCTACTTAAACCGTGTGGAGGCAGTAAGATAGGGTCCATCGACGTCGACGCCCTGTCGTCCCAACCACAGACCATATTGTTCAAACATGGTTTGGGAAATAGAGTCCTCAAAATGGATACAAGTCTCCATATTCGAAGTATCAACTCACAACCTCCATCGACGAGGCGTGAGTCCATCAGCGGAGCATCGATTGCTTCGTCGAGTGCACAGTGTCTTGGACAACTTTTTTGGTCAAATTTTTGGGTCCTCCTAGTTAAGTTAATCACCGTTATTTATTCCTGGAACATTGTTTAGATCATTAGACACTAAATGAGACTCTAGACTAGGTCCTTAGATTTTCGAGGTATAATAATATTCCCCCTTGGGGAACATTGATCCTAGAATGACACTTTAAACATATTTTTGTAACCATGACTCAAGACTAGCAACCCAACAAACCTATCAAAAAATAATACTAATTCAATAACAAAGGAGGAAAAATTTGCTCCTTTCTTAACAGAAAAAAAGCATCATTTATAATATATAAAACATGACAACAACCATTTTTTAACAAATTCACATTTTACAAGGAGAAATGTCATTCTCCTTTCCATATGACTCCACATATTCTATAAGAAGCACCACATAATTTTCATAACTTCATACTTGAGAAATTTCACAAGAAATATTACATAACTCAATATACCAACATGTAATAAGTATCAACAAGCATGAAGGATATATAACTCATGATATAAATGAAACATGGATTTTTGACAAGATCATGCATAATGATGGGAAAATCATAGAAGTTTGAAGACACACTTAAGACCCTTCAAAAATAAAAATTAGGAGAAGTTACTAACCTCAACCTTGACTAGAATAGAAGGAAAAAAGATGAGGATATCTAGATTTCACCACCGCCTCGACCTCCCAAGTAGAATTCACTACTAGTTCATTTTTTCCAATAAACCTTCACGTAAGCTACTTTGTTATTCCTCAACCTTTTCACTTTCTAGTGGAAGAGCTCAATCAATACCTCAAGAATCGACTTCCTAAATCTTCTAGAGGAAGGATAGACACCGGATCACTTGTGCACTTTTTGAGCATTGGCACATAGAGCACCGGATGCACCAAAGCCAACTCATAGGACACTTGTTTGATGCGTTTCACAACCTCATATGGCTCCACATACTGGGGACTAAGTTTCCCCTGTATGATATATATCATCACCCCTCCATGGGTGATATCTTTAAATAGACGAAGTCGACTATAATAAACTCAAAGTCCCTCTTTCTCTTGTCGGCATAAGATTTTTGTCGACTTTGGGTCATCTTCAAGTCATACCTTATAAGTCAGACTTTCTCCACAACCGCATAGATTGTTATGGGGCCTATTAGAGAAAACTCACCTACCTCCAACCAATCGATTGGAGATATTTATCTCCTACCATAAAGGGATTCAAAGGGTGACATTGAGATACTTGAATGATAGCTATTATTGTATGAAAATTCAACTGATGGTAGATGGTCATTCCAATTACCCTTGAAGTCAATAACACATGCCCTCAACATATAATCAATGGATTGGATGGTTCTCTCCGCCAAACCATCCATTTGTTGATAAAATGCAATACTAATTTTCACCTAGGTACCTAGGCCATTTTGGAATGCCTTCCAAAATCTTGAACTGAATTAGAGACCCCTATCTAAGATGATGGACACGGGAACCTACTGCAAACTGATAATCTAATTTAATGTACAAACAAGCATATTCCTACACCGAATAAATATATTTTATAAGGATAAAATTTGCAGATTTTTTTAATCTATCAACAATCACCCATATTGTATCATTTTCCCTTTGTGTACGAGGCAAACCTAAAACGAAATCCATACTGACATCTTTCAATTTGCCAGTAGGCATAGTTATATCTTGAGTAAACAATCCTGGTCTTTGATGCTCAGCCTTGACTTGTTGACAATTAGGACATTTGGTTACAAACTCTACTATATTATTCTTCAAACCGTTCCACCAATAGACCTCTTGTAGATCAAATTCATTTTGGTGGCACTTGGATGAATTGAATATCGAGAACCATGATCTTCTTCCCTAATTTGTTTCCTTAAGTCATCCACTTTCGGCACGCACAATGTTCCTTGGTACCTTAGTACGCCATCCCTCCCTTGGGAGAATGACTAATTGTACTTACTAAAAAACGATTCTTTCAACTCCATCAATAGAGGATCATGATGTTTCTTAGAATTCAACTCAATACTAAATATGAATCAGAGTTACGATGAACCGTGAAACCCCATTGTGGAGAATATTCTAACTGAACACTCAACCGGTCTAATATATGCACATATTTCACTTATTGTATCTTACAATCAGGAACATGAGCCAAACTACCCATTGAAATTTGACTTAGAGCATACGCAAGAACATTGGCTTTGTCGGGGTGGTAAAAGAAACTCATATCATAGTCTTTTAAGAGTTCTAACCATCTTCATTGTTGGAGATTAACTCCATTTGATTGAACATATTGAAGACTCTTACGGTCAGTGAACACATCCACATACACCCCATATAGATAGTGTCTCCATATCTTCAAAGCAAACAATACGTCAGCTAATTCAAGATAATGAGTAGATAGTTTTTCTCATGCACCTAGAGTTGTCTAGAGGAATATGATATCACCTTACCATGTTGCATGATGAAACAACACAAACCTACTTGATAAGCATCACAATACAAAACAAACCCTTCGGTAAGTTTCGATAAAGTCAAAAATGAAGCAGAGATAAGCATATCATTCAACTCTTTAATGCCTCTTTCACAAGTTTACGACGACTCAAACATAACTTTGTTTTGGGTTAAGGTTATCAAAGAAAAAGTTATAAGTGTAAAACCATCAACAGATCTCCTATAATACCTGGGTAAAACAAGGAAACTTCGACTATAGGTTGAATTCAAAGATCTAGGACAATTCTCAATCGCCTATGTTTTCTTCATATCGACCTCTATACCTTCACTTGAAACAATGTGACTAAGAAAAGGAAATGATCACAACCAAAATACATAATTACTATATTTAGCAAAGAGTTGATGTTCCTTGACGACTTTCAATACTATCCTCAAAGGACTCATCTATTCATCCTCATTCTTAGAATATACCAAGATATCATCAATAAATAAAATTACAAAATGAATCATGATAATTCTAGAACACCCTACTCATAGAGTCCATAAAAGTCGTCGGGGCATCAGTTTGAAAAAAAGACATGACTAGGAACTCTTAATGACCAAACCTAGTTCGGAAAGTCATTTTAGTTATGTCAACTCCACTAGCTCTTAGTTGGTGATACCCAACGTCAATTCAATCTTCAAATATTAAGCTCCACCTTGAATTTGATCAAACATATCATCAATCGTAGGAAGAGGATACTTATTCTTTATGGTGACTTTATTCAATTGCCGTTAGTCAATACATATTATAAGAGACCCATATTTGTTTTTAACAAATAAATTTGAGTGCCCTATGGAGAAATGCTAGGTTGTATAAAACTCTTATCTAGAAAATCGTTGAGATTAATCTTCAAGTCTTTCAACTCGCTAATGAGGAATTAAAATGGTTTTTGTATTTGGCATAAAAACTATTCCAAAATGTATTACCCGTTTGAGAGGAATTCTGGGTAATCATCAACGAAGACTTATTGGAATGTCCTTCACTACAGGGATCGACTCTAAATAAGTAGTCTAAGATTAAAGGTCGTTGACCCTCACAGTATGATATTGACATCCCTTAGAAATGATATAACATGCTTTTAGACACGAAATGATTTGACCTCTAGGGATTGACTTACCCTCATTCAATTCTGAATCCGATTCATAAGGAAATTAGAATTTACTACCCTTGTTCTACAATCAATTTAAGCGGAACAAGCATTCAACTAATAACTCCCCAATATGACATCAAAGTATAACATATCAAGTTCCACAAAATGAACCAATGTAACTCTATTGGACGATAAATAGGACAATTCCTATAGAGTTTTTTTGCAACAACAGAGTCATCCACCAGGGTAGAAACCAAAAAATGTTCAACTAAGAGACCGGGGAGCATATAAAAATTCATAGCTACTAAAGGAGTAACAAAAGAAAAAGTGGCATAAGGATCTAGCAATACATAAACATGAATTGATAACACTTGCAATACCGGTAAAAATATTTAGAGAACCTGTTTGATCACCCCTAAACTTTAGAGCATAGAAGTGGTTCTTCTTAGGAGTATCTGGATTAGGAACACTTATTCTGAATTACACTAATTTCCTTGATTCTTGTCCATGGGATAATCTTTAACCATATGGATACTCTTTCCACGACCAAAGCAATTATCCGTTCTAATTAGACATTTACCCACATTATTCTAGCCACATGTAGAACATTATATGACCCTCACTTTTTGAACCACCACCTTTCCCTCATTGGAACCTAGAGGTAAACACTCAATCCTTACGAGCCTTTGGGACATTTGAAGGGACTTGGTTGGAGAATCTCTTCTTGAACTTTGGTTTGTCTTTGATCTCAAACATACCCCTTAGAATTACCTTCATCATGGGGCCCTTCCCTCTTGAACTCTTAATTCTTCCTCATCAGCCTACTTTCCTCAACTTGTTGAGTATGTACCATTAAATGAGAACTGTCGATGTTGTCATGAAGCATTGACACACGACATTCTTCAACAAGATCACCTGACACACCCGTTACAAAACGACTCATTTCATCTCTAGGATTGGACACCAAAGAAAAGTCATATTTGGACAACTTACTGAATTTCAAAGAGTATTCTTGAATAGTCATACCTTCTTGACAAAGTTTGATGAGCTCTTTAACTTTTGCCTCTGTTTTCTCTCTAGGGAATAACCTATCTAGAAGTACCATCGTAATGACTTCCCAACTAATAGTAACCGCTCTCAAAAACTTATCGTCTTTTCATTTAGTGTACCAAGTTTGAAGAACATCCTTGAGTTGATATCGGCTAGCTCAACCTGCTCATTTGAACTCACCCCCATTGCATTCAAATTCTTATAAACCTCATCACAAAAGTATGGGGATATTTATTCACCTTTGAACCAAAGAGCATGGGGGGATTTCATCATTGAGAAGTCCCTTAAGAGTGAGCCATGGTACTAGAATTTTGATTAAATGGAGTGCAACTTACCGATTCTCTTTAGCCGCCATAACTTGAGTTTGAGTAGCTTCCACTTCAGCTTTTGTAGTCATGGCTTGCGCAAGTTAATGAAAACCTCTTATCTCTCCATCCGTCATTGCTGAAGGATTGAATGGAGATTGGTCATCGAGGGGAGCTTGTTCTTGAGAAGGAGCTTGGTTACCTTGGGAGGAACTCCTGTATTATAAATCTCCTCTTAAATCTTCTTGTGGTTGCCCTTCTTGTAGCCATAGCATATAACCACAAGAAAAGGATTAGAAAAAAGGCCACATAGAGTTAAAACTCTTGAGGCACGACTTAAAAATACAAAAGAAGTGAGAATTTCATAAACATCACATAGCATCTCATTCGTAAGTGTGGTGTGCTTTACAATTATGAACAAGAATCTAAATAGACGTGGTTTAGTGAGACATTATTCCTACGATTATTAAACCTCATGCTATGATACTAAGTTTTTCATGACAAAAAGAACATCGTAGATGTAATCGACGTCTTAGTCCTCGAAAAGGCCTTAGACAAGACCTTAGCATACATCATCGCATTTGATAGGTGAATAAATATATAAGGAAATTAAAACATAACATTGAAGTTCACATAGACTACTCATATATCGAAAATAGTCTACAATCGTCTCACACAACCATCTAACATAAGAGTACAAGATTTGGGACATAGCCCTTACAACATTACAATATGTCTCATATAGAAGTTACAATAATGTCTTTGGAATAGAAAATAATAAAACTAGAGTTAAGCTTCCTAATCCTCGAACTTGAGGAGTCACCAACTTGGGGTTATCAATCAATGGTCTTCAATAAGGAATGGTATGCATTCAATGGCCTGAACCTACACATAGTTTAAAAAATATAAGAGAATATGAGTTAGTACAAACCACATGTACTAAGTATGGAAACATATGCACGTACATCATTTGGAAATCTGCACAAAGGGACATTTTAGTTATAAGCATGACGAATTACTTTAAAAGACTTCATGCACATTCCAAGAATATAGCTAAGTCAACAACATAACCACAATAATACATTTTTATATTATATTTTAAAGAGAAACATCATAAAAAAAACCTTAAACAACATTTCATCGATATATCACAATACCTTACACATAATCCCAACACATGTCAACTAGTATAATGTCTATGTGAAGCCCCACATCAACTAAGTAAATTAGAAAACAGACCATAAGCATTTCCTTTACATCACATAACATCATAATAAGGGTTGCCAATCTCTTATATAGCAATTTATACAACCATCATGTATATCAAGTGAAAGCAACATCATATGAGACCAACACTATATAGAATCATCATTATGCATTTCATTTATAACAAATGTATATAAATAAATCACCCTAGGAATCCCCTCAAGGTCCACTCATGCATCTTTGTAGTTTCATTTACGCGTTTTATTTTTGGGAAACTTTGCCATATCTGACATTAGACCTTGTGAGATAAACATGGAATCTAGTGTCAACCCCTCACACTGAAAGAAGGGCATCCAACTTGCCAATATAGGACATATACATCACAACAACATCTACGTGAATCCACTACCTAGTTTTGATTTGGGGACACATATTTAAAGAACTACGAGATTGCTACAATAAACTCTCTTTATGATAGTCCGCAATGTAGTTTCAACATCATGAGACCTTTGGTGAACCTACCTTCCACATTAGAAGGGATACCTCTTGTTGTGTAGCTCGTTGGATTCTAAGCTACCTTTTTGTAGTGTCTTTATGTCATTCTTAATATTAGTTTATAACATAGGTCTAAGGAGTCTAACCCCTTTTATAACATGATCATATGTTTTAGGTTCTAGGATGTGAATATCATTGCATCACAACCCAACATTAAATGAGACCATTATATCATAATCATTGTAATAAGATGCACAAGAGAATCACTTTCAATCCCTCATAATCATACACCTATCATCATACGACTTCTGTAATGTTTATATCCTAATTATACATTCATAACCTTATCATTTATACTTCAATTGTACAATATAACAAAGATTAGACCAACATTAATACAATTGCGTGTTCATGCTATTTAAAGTCTTACCAATGTCTTTCAAGAATCTCCTAAAAGATCTCACTCCAAATATCACGGCCCGAGCTACCCTTGAGACGTGGACACGGAACCTAGAACTACAAGTGATCACAAGCTTACTGTGCTGGCATGATCATGATCATACTAAAGATAATAAACAGATGCGGAAGCTAAATCATAATTAAATCTGAAAAGATGGGGAATACCCATATTCTAAAACTGATATATATGAAAATTGTTGAGTTTAATACAATGAAGTTACTAACTCAACACTTAGCTGAAACTTACTATGTCTGAAATAAGCCTCTAAAGTGGACAAGAAATACTGGGACAAGCCTAGTTAAATCTAGAAAAAACTAAAACTAAATAAGTAAAGACAGAAATGAAACTCATAATTGTTGTCCACGGAGAATGAGGACTCACCACTGAATCTGCTGCACTGGGGATCGGAAATCGATCTATGTGTGATCTGGATGCTAAGAACCTTGACCTGCATGATGATAAGATGTAGTGTATGTATGCGTCAGTAATTGAAAAGTACTGAGCATGTAGGATAGAGTAAAGCAGAAATAAAAATAAGTGAACAAGCATATAAGCAAGTATTATAATCTGACTTGATAAACTCAATTCTGAGCTAACTGGATGCAATGTCCAATTTATAACATGCTAATACTGAATAATGAATATACTGATAAATGGACAATGTAGAGAGTCTGACTAATTTTTGGGATCTACTAATAACCGATATAAAACCACCTAACATAAATGTGGAGTCCGATGTGTATGACCCATCGAGAGGATATACCTTACAAAGGGTATAACGGCATACTGGCATGATCACTAACTTAATGCCCGCAGAGGGGACTTATAACCTACCTATCTAGTAGTTTTTGGACAAATCGGGTACGATGAACCCTAGTCGAACTCGGTATTATGCTACTCTCTTGGATACTATAAATTTACTAATTATGTATATGATTATGTAAAATACTAGATGGCTCAAAACTGAAATGCAAACTCATAATGCAAGTATTAATTTTGTAATTATGCATTTATAACTAAGTCATCTATATCTGAAGTGTCTGAAATATCTAAACTAGCATGTGTAATTCAAGAACTAAAGAAAAACTAAGATAAGGTTATGAATTCATGCAATAAACTGAATAATAACATGATAATCTAATTTGGAACATAAAACTAATAAATTCATAAAGTTCTGTTGAAGTTCTAGAAACCCTAGATCTAATCATGATATGGGATTCAACAATCTGACTTAAAACTAGGAACCCAATGGGTGAAAGGAACCCATTGGTTAAATCTCACATACCTAGTGATGAAATCCACAAAAAACTACTTAAGTTTTGGGGCTGGAACTGCTGGAACTTGTTCCATTCTTAAACTAGAGTTCTTCAGCTTTTTCTCTTCTATAAGTTCTAATTTTCTAAGTTTTTAATTAATGATTTTACTTAGATATATTTGTGTTATGTTTCTATTCTTAAACTGGCTAAAATATGATGAATTCGGGTCAAAACATCATATCTTATTGTTTAAATGAAGTGGAAAAAGTCAAAAGAGCCCTCGAAATGTTGTTGTTGAATCAAACGACGGCCAAGACTGAAGGTCCGTGGTCTTACCAACGCCCCGTCGTTGGGTCCGTCGATCGGGATTGTTCGACAAGCCTTTACTAAAATGGGCATAACTTTTTACTCGGATGTCTGTATTTAGCAAGAGGGGTGGCTATGGAAAGAAAATTCAATTATCTATTTGTGGGTAGATCATGGGACAACTAATTATGTGCAAAGAGTTATGAACATTTGAAGTTGACCCTATTACATTTCCCCTTAATTGTCTGCAATTTTTCTACCTACTGACCGTAGGTCCACCTACGGACCATGCTGGTCATTTGTAGCCCTCGTAAGAGAGAGGGTGAATGGGGGTATTTATTGTCGGTCACTAATTATGTGCAAAGAATTATGACCATTTGAAGTTGACCCCATTACATTTCCCCTTAACTGTCTGCAATTTTTCTACCTACGGTCCGTCCTACTGACCGTAGGTTAACCTACGGACCGTGGTGGTCATATGTAGCCCTTGTGAGGGAGTGGGTGAATGGGGGTCTTTATTGACGTTCATGGACTACGGACTGTCGTTTGACCTACGGACCGGTGGTCCATCCGTCAATCAAGACTTAGCCAATTCATCCCAACTTAATTATTGGGAGTTCCTGATCTCATCACGGTAGTGCAGGACGAACCATCGTCTGTCCTATGAAGTGTTGATGCCACTGTTAATTGCACCTGCATATTTTTCTAAAAAAAACTACTTTTTCGTCTTGTTTGGATATGGGGTGTTACATTATCTCACCTTTGGGAACATTCATCCTCCAATGAAGACTAAACTAACTTAAATAGAGGGAGAGAGCTGTAAGCCCCACTACTAAACACTCAGAAATGAGTTTCTGACTGAATTAGGTTTTGAGTACACAAAAATACGCTGAAACTGCAAGTTCAAACTGAGGGAACATGATTCTAAGCATGAAGTTATGCATGAATGACTAGAAAACTAAACAAGAATTATAACCTCATGCTTGAGTGGTATCGAAAGGAAAGAGATGAGGATACTTGGCTTTTATGGCTGCTTTTTTCCCCAAGTATCTCCCTCCACGAACTGACTCCTCCACAAATCCTTTACTGAAGCGACTTCTTTGTTTCCGAACCTTCTGACCTGACGGTCAAGAATCTCAACTGGTAAATCCTCATAATAAATACTATCTTTCACCGCAACACTGTCTAATGGCACTATAGAGGCTGGATCACCCACACACTTCTTCAAGAGTGAGATGTGGAAGACCGGATGCACTGCTGCTAATTCTGTTGGCAACTCTAACTCATATGCCACCTTGCAAACCCTTTTCAAGATCTTGTAAGGGCCTACATATCTAGGACTGATCTTCCCTTTATTTCCAAATCTCATCACCCATTTCATAGGTGAGACTGTCAGAAAAACCAAATCATCAAATTGGAACTCTTGTTCCCTTCTCCTTACATCTGAATGAGATTTCTGATGACTTTGGGTTGTCTTAAGTCTATCTCTAATGAGATGCACTTTCTCCATAGTATAAAGGACTGAATCTGGCCTTATAAAAGTTGCTTCACCTACTTCAAACAAACGAACATAAGATCTACATCTACGCCCATATAAAGCCTCATAAGGGGCCATCTGAATTCTGTAATGGTAGCTATTGTTGTAGGCAAACTCAATAAGAGGAATGTGACCATCCCAAATACCTTTGAAATGGATTACACATGCTCTCAATATATCCTCTAAGGTTTGAATGGTAAGCTCTGCCTGCCTATCCGTTTTTTGATGAAATGATGTACTAAGGTTAACTTGAGTACCTAGACCTTTCTTAAATGACTTCTAGAAACGAGAGGTAAACTGAGTACCTCTACCTGAGATGATAGATAAAGAAACCCCATGCAACCTCATAATTTCATTAATGTAAGCTAGGCATAGCTTCCGAATCTATAGTCTTGACCGCCAAAAAAGAAAAGACTTAGTCATCCTATCAACTATCACCCAAATTGAGTCATGCTGTCTACGAGTACGAGGTAATCTTGTGATGAAGTATATATTGATCACTTCACACTTCCAAGCAGGAATATCGATCTCTTGAGTCATACCTCCTGATTTCTGATGCTCTACCTTGACTTTTTGTCAATTGGGGCACTTACTCACAAAATCTTCTAAATCCCTCTTCATTCCATTCCACCAATACACTTCTCGCAGATCACTGTACATCTTAGTGGCACCTACATGAATAGAATACCTAGAGTTATGGGCTTCTGCAGGAATATGCTGTCTCAACTCGCCCACATCAGGAACACACAATCTACCCTGGTAGCGAAGACAAAATCTCCCCCTTGGGAGAACACCTCCACTCATTGATTATGGACAGCACCCTTAAGTTCAAGTAAGATGGGTCACTTTCCTGCTTTTCCTTAACCCCCACAACCAAAGACAATTCTTCCCCTTTTTGAACTGTTAGACCGCTATGTGATATGCTCATAAGGCGAACTCCCAAGTGAGCAAAAATGTGAACATCCTTTACTAGCTCCTTCCTTTCTTCCTCAACATGGGTTACACTACCCATAGATAATCTACTAAGAGAATAAAATACTATATTCGCCTTACAAGGATGATAATGCACAATTCTCCTTACAAGGATGATAATGCACACTCACTCAAGCTATCTCCTATGGCGAAGATTCCACTCTTTGTGGGTGTACACAGATGACTCTTACGATCGGTGAACACATCAACACCATACAAGTATTGTCTCCATATCTTGAGTGCAAAAACCACTGCTGCAAGCTAGAGGTCATGTGTTGTATAGTTCTTCTCATGAACCTTAAGTTACCTAGAGGCATAAGATATCACCTTACCTCGCTACTTCAACACACAACCTAGGCCAACTCTGTATTCATCAACATAGATCACATAACCATCTGAACCCTCTGGCAGGTTCAAGATATTAATTGTAGTCAATCTAGTTTTAAATTCTGTGAAGCTTTTCACACAATCATCTGACCATTAGAACTTGACCATCTTCTATGTCAACCTAGTCAATGTTGAGGCTATTGATGAACATCCTTCCCCAAATCTTCTGTAATAACCTGCTACATGTAAGAAACTTCTGATATCTGTAGCAGAGGTAGGTCTGGGTAACCTTTTCACTGCTTTTATCTTCTTCGATTCCACTCGGATCCCTTCGCTAGATACAATGTGTCCAAGAAAAGCAATTGATTGCAACCAGAACTCACATTTACTACACTTAGCGAATAACCTGCGATCCTTGAGAGTATGCAGAACAACACTAAAATGACTTACATGTTCTTCCTCACTCCTAGGGTAAATGAGGATATCATCAATAAAGACAATAACGAACAAGTCAAAATACTATTTCAAAACTCTATTCATTAAATCCATGACAGCTGTAGGAGCATTTGTTATTCCAAACAACATAACTATAAATTCATAATGACCATACCAATTTCAGGAGGCTATTTTTGGAATGTCACTATCTCTGACTCTAAGCTGATTATAACCCCATCTGAGGTCAATATTTGAGAAGTCGCTACCATCCTGAAGTTGGTCAAACAATACATCAATACTAGGGATGGGATACTTATTCTTAAATGTTACCTTGTTCAATTTGTATAGTCAATGCACATTCTGGGTGAACAATCATTCTGGCCTTAAGGTAATAAATAAATCGACCCATAGGTGCTAAGATACTACCTTTAAATTCTAAGATTAGTTCATCTAGAAATTTAAAACGAACAATCCTAATTCTACAATCGACTGAGGCATAACATGAGTGTAACCAATCCGTGTCTAGAATGACATCAAAGTCTAACATTTCTAATTCTACTAGATCTGTTGAGGCGACTTTCTGAGATACTATGATAGGGTAATTTATGTATACCCGTCTATCAATAACTGGGTCACTGACTGGAGTAGAGACTGAGAAAGGTTCTGAGAGAGTTTCTGGACTAACACGGAATTGGACTGCTAAACTGAGTTACAAAAGACAAAGTCATGTATTGTTGTCTTTCCACTGAGTTAACAATATGTGAGTCACATCCTTGAGTTTGTAATATCACCTATCACTATGAGTTACTAACATCACACCAAATATTTTCTTGACATTATCAATAAATATTTGTTTGTCCTTACCAACTTGCGACCCTTAAAACATAGGCAGATTCATCCTAACAAAATCACAAGCTCTGCATTGATCTGGTTGGTCATACTCTAAACCAACATATCAATTGGCGTTCGGAAACTATGAATTTAAACATCCTTATCTGGTACTAGGGAAATTGCATTAGCATTGCGTGTATTAGCATTCCAATTCTAAGGTCTACAAAAAGGCATGATCTTATGCTCAATACGTAAAGTTTGAATTGAATTTGATCATACTTTATGCACGATAAGAGTAACAAGAAAGTGATGTTTTTCCTAAAACACTTCATAGACTACCTCTCATTAAATGTGGTGCACTTCACACTCATGAAAAGGATTCGACTGATGCAGCTTTTTCAGACATCCTAGGACTCCTGAACCTAGTTCTATAATATCCAATTTTGTCATGCCCCGAGCTACCCCGAGACCCAGACACTGAACCTAGGACCACAAGCGATCCCAAGCTAACCCTGCTGCCATGATCATGAAAATACTAAAGATAATAAACTTATGCGGAAGATGAATTATAATTAAATCTGAAAAGATGGGGAATACTCATATGCTAAAACTTATATATATGAAAACTGATGAGTTTAATATAATGAAGTTACTAACTCAACACTAAGCTTAAACTAACTATGTCTGAAATAAGCCTCTAAACTAGAGTAGAAATACAAGGACAAGCCCGAGCTAAATATAGCAAAAATTTAAACTGAATGATGAAAGACTTAAATGAAACTCATAATTGTTGTCCACGGAGAATGAAGACTCAACACTGAATTTTGTTGCACTGGGGATTGGAAAGTGATGTATCTGTGATATGGATGCTCAGAACCTCGACCTAAATCAAGAGAAGATTTAGCGTATGTATGCGTCAGTACTTGTAAGGTACTCAGCATGTAGGATAGAGTAAAGCAGAAATAAAAATAACTGATCAAACATAAAAGAAAGTGTAACGACCTGTTTAGTCGTTTTGAGCAGTAGAGTATTTTCTGGTAATAACTGTCTGGGTCGAGGGATCCCATGACGGACCGTCATGGGCACGACGGACCGTCGAGGGTGTCTCGTTCCAAAACACTTAGAATTTAGAAATTTTGGTACTGAGATCGACTCTCTGAACTTCACGACGAAATGGCAGGATGGACCGTTGAGGGATCGACGGACCGTCACAAATCCTTCCGCTGAATTAACTCTCTGAACCTTGTGACGAGCGTGTAGGACGGACCGTCACAGTTGTGACGGACCGTCACAGACTGCGTAACCCTGACTGTGTCCGATTTCAGTTAAATGTTTTAAGGGGCGTTTTGGACTATTTCTGCTTATAATTATAAAGTTAATGGTTGAATGTTAATAATTTAATTACTTGGGGGTTAAAAGAGAGAACCTTGAATCAAGTAGTGGGGTATTTTATCATCTTTTATACTTAATTATATGTCAATTAGGGTAAAAGAAAGAGGGTTGGAATAAGAAAAAGAAAAAGAACAGAGAGAGGGAGAACGAACGAACGATAGAGGGAGAAACGAAGAAGAAAACAAAGCATTGGAAAAGTAGATTTCTTGACTTCAATTCTTAGGTGGAGGTAGGTTATGGTTTTTATGCTATTCATAGTAAACTCTTAATAGCGAATGGTATGTATTGGGTAGTGTTGTAAACCCTTCTATATGCTTAATTGTATGCTTGCATGAATGTGATTATATAATTGTGATAAAATAAGCATGATGAAGCTATTGAATCCTAAATTTTGAGAAACCCTAATCTACTATGTTAATGATGATGCCTTGGTATAAAAGAAGGTTTGATGAACAAAAGTAGTGAGATTAGGGGATCTGGTGCCACGTTCCGGTACCAGGATAGTATGTTGAGGATCGGGTGTCACGTTCCGTCACCAGGATAGTATGATGAGGATCGGAGTGTCACGTTCCGACACCAGGAAAGTATATGGATCGGGTGCCACGTTCCGGTACCAGGATAGTATATGAGGATCGAAGTGTCACGTTCCGGCACCAAGATAGTATATGGAGCGGAGTGTCACATACCGACACGAGAGAAATAAAATATAATTAATCTTGAAAGATGTTAATATACTCAATTTAATGAACCTAATTCCCAAATGAATATGATGGGGAGGCGTGAGTCCTCATTGATGTGCTTGGTGTTGTGACCTACGGTTATTGTAATTGTAAATGCCGCATGTTGAGTACTGTAGTTGATTTTATGATATTATCTGATAAATACTGTTTTCTATTTTGAGTTGGCCGATGATATCTTCTCAGTACTTGTGTTTTGTACTGATCCCTACTTGTATGTTTCTTTCTTTGTTATTTGTGGAGGACACCGAACGTACCATCGTCTTCAACTCAACCGCAACTCTAGCCTGTCTTCATTACACCGGATTTCAGGGTGAGCTAACGCTTCTAGCTTGGACTGGATCTTCTTCTTCATGTCTTTATGCCTTGAAGTTCCGGCATGGTCTAGCTTTTTATTTATTCTAGCTTTCTAGATACTCTTAGAATTAGTAATTTGTGGATAGATGTTCTTGTGATGATGACTTCAAGATTTTGGGGATAATAATAAGTGTTTGAGTTTTTAGAAGTTATTTAATCGATTGTCATTAATGAGTTTAAGTCTTCTGCATTATATTATGTTATTTATGGTTGAAATATTGGGGTTTAGATTGGTTGGTTCGCTCACATAGTAGGATAAGTGTGGGTGCCACTCGCGGCTCGTTTTGGGTCGTGAAAAACTTGGTATCAGAGCATTAGGTTCGTTGGTCTCATCACACAAGAACGAGTCTAGTAGAGTCTTGAGGAACAGTAGGGGGACGCCTTTACTTTTCTTTTAGAGGCTATAAGACTTTAGGAAAATTCCATTCTTTTGTTCTTTCGTGCTATTACTTGGATCCAATTGGTATCTAGGTGATACAAATTGGTATTTGACCATGTTCACTCTATTTCGCAGATGGTTAGAACTAGAGCAACAACCGCGCCAACACCAACACCGACAAGTCAAGATGCCTCTGCGCCAGCCACTGGGGCTGTAGCTCGAAGAGAGGCAGTGGCAAGAGGCCGTGGTAGAGGTCGCGGGAGGACGTCCTCTAGAAGAAGAGGACAAACACTTGGCCCATCTGGTACTAGGGAGGTTACTCCTCCACAGACTGAGGAAGTATTAAGAGAGGGTGAGGAAGGGGAGAGCGAACAGGTGCAGAATGAAGAATTACCCCCCTCCCAACCTACCCAGAGATGATTAATCAGGTTCTTGCTTATCTTAGCGGGTTATCTGATCAGGGCCAGACACCTCAAGTGTTTTCTGCACCAGCACCTCAGGTTCCGGGAATACAACATGCAACTGCTGGGGCTCCCCGCATAGATGCCTCACTTGAAATAGGCACATTTCCTCTTTTGACTACCGGACCTATAATGACAAGTTATCAGCATGAACTTTTCAGTAAGTTCTTGAAATTGAAACCTCCGGTCTTCAAGGGTGCTGAATCTGAGGATGCCTACGATTTTCTGGTTGACTGTCATGAGTTACTACACAAGATGGGTATAGTAGAACGATTTGGCGTCGAGTTTGTGACCTATCAATTTCAAGGAAACGCCAAAATGTGGTGGCGGTCACATGTGGATTGTCAACCAACAGATGCACCACCTATGACTTGGGCATCATTTTCTAGTTTATTTATGGATAAGTATATACCCCGTGCTTTGAGGGATAGGAGGAGAGATGAGTTTCTAAGCCTAGAGCAAGGCAGGATGTCGGTAACTGCTTATGAGTCTAAGTTTCGTGCACTCTCAATATATGCCACTCAGCTTTGCTTCAGTCCACAAGAGCGGATTCTCCGTTTTGTGAAGGGGTTGAGGTCCGACCAGATTTCAGCCGCATGTGCAGCGGCTACAAACAAATTCCTTTCAGGAAGTGGTAGACTTCGTGATAGAGGTGGAGGGAGTGAAGCCAGATGACTTCACCATGGCATCAACATCAAAAATGTTTCGTAAGGGAGGTGATTTTAATGGTTCTTACTCCAGAGGACTGGGTTCAGGAGGTTACCCGGTCCGACCAATTCAGTCCTCACTACAGGCTGTAGCTGGGGGTCCACCACAGACTGGTCAACATTTCTCTGAGTTTGGAGGTTATCCCCAGACTCCGTCGTTCTCACAGAGACCTATGCTTGAACCCAGAGAGTGTTATGGATGTGAGGAAATTGGACATATTAAGAGATATTGTCCAAAACAGAGTTACAGACCCCCCATTAGTCAGAGGTAGAGGTGGTCATGGAAGAGGTCGCTATTCTGGAGAACGTGGTGGCCGAGGTTGGTGGTCACCAAATTAATCGGGGTGGCGGGCAAACTGGAGCCACTACAGCACAACACGGTAGGGGCAACGGGCAGACAGGCGATAAGGCCCATTGTTACGCTTTCCCCGGACGGTCGGAAGCGAAGACATCCGATGCGGTTATCACAGGTAATCTTTTTGTTTGTGATTGCATTGCTTCCGTATTATTTGATCCTGGATCCACATTTTCATATGTATCTTCTTCATTTGCTACTGGTCTTAATTTACATTTTGAATTGCTTGACATGCCTATTCGTGTTTCTACTCCGGTGGGTGAGTCTGTGATAGTTGAAAAGGTATATAGGTATTGTCTTGTAACGTTTGTGGGGAGCAATACTCATGTAGACCTGGTTATCTTAGAAATGGTTGATTTCGATGTAATTCTGGGTATGACTTGGATTTCTCCAAACTTTGCAATCTTAGATTGTAATGCTAAAACTGTGACATTAGCCAAGCCTGGGACAGATCCGTTAGTATGGGAGGTTGACTACACTTCCAATCCAGTTCGTATCATCTCCTTTCTTCTTGCTAAGAAAATGGTTAGTAAGGGTTGTTTGGCGTTCTTGGCACATCTCAGAGATGATACTACCCAAGTACCTTCGATTGAGTCAGTTTCAATAGTCCGTGTGTTTCTGTATGTGTTTGCTGCAGATCTTCCTGGTATGCCACCGGATAGGGATATCGATTTTTGTGTTGATATTGAGAAGGGTACTCGCCCCATTTCCATACCCCCTTATAGTATGGCTCCCGCTGAGTTAAGAGAGTTAAAGGCCCAACTTCAAGAGTTGTTAAGCAAAGGCTTTATTAGACCAAGTGCATCACCTTGGGGTGCTCCTGTTTTGTTTGTGAAGAAGAAGGATGGAAGTTTTTTGATGTGCATTGACTACAGACAACTGAATAAGGTGTTTGTTAAGAACAAGTATCCTCTTCCTCGCATCGATGATTTGTTCGATCAGTTACAAGGTGCTTTTACCTTCTCAAAAATCTCTTTGAGATCAGGTTATCATCAATTGAAAATACGGGCAACGGATGTGCCAAAGACTGCTTTTCGGACCAGGTATGGACATTATGAGTTCTTAGTAATGTCTTTTGGGCTTACGAATGCCCCTGCTGCTTTCATGAGCTTGATGAACGGGATTTTTAAACCATATCTGGATCTCTTTGTGATCGTATCAATTGATGATATACTGATATACTCCAAGAGTAAGAAGGAACATGAGGAGCATTTGAGAATTGTGTGGGAAGTGTTAAGGGAGAAAAGGCTTTATGCCAAATTCTCCAAGTGTGAGTTTTGGCTAGATTCAGTGTCCTTTTTGGGGCACGTGGTTTCTAAGGATGGGGTGATGGTGGATCCTTCTAAGATTGAAACAGCGATAAAATGGGTAAGACCTACTAATGTGTCAGAAATAAGGAGCTTTGTTGGTTTAGCCAGCTACTATCGTCGATTTGTCAAGGGATTTTCTTCTATTGCTTCCCAATTGACGAACTTGACTAAGCAGAATGTTCCATTTGTATGGTCGGATGAATGTGAAGAAAGCTTTCAGAAACTCAAGACTTTGTTGACTACTGCACCTATCCTTACCTTGCCGGTAGAGGGTAAGAACGTCATTATTTATTGTGATGCATCCTATTCTGGTTTGGGTGCAGTGCTAATGCAAGAGAAGAATGTAATTGCTTATGCTTCGAGGCAATTAAAGGTGCATGAACGTAACTATCCAACCCACGATTTGGAATTGGCCGCAGCTGTGTTTGCATTAAAATAATGGAGACTTTATATATATGGGGTCAAGTGTGAAGTCTATACGGATCATCGTAGCCTACAATATGTCTTTACTCAGAGGTATTTGAATCTGAGACAGAGGAGGTGGATGGAACTACTGAAGGATTATGATGTTACCATCTTGTATCACCCAGGAAAGGCTAATGTTGTGGCAGACGCCTTAAGTAGAAAAGCAGGGAGCATGGGTAATTTAGCCCACTTACAAGTTTCTAGATGCCCATTGGCTAGAGAGGTTCAGACTCTGGCTAACGACTTTATGAGGTTAGAATTAAATGAGAATGGAGGATTTTTGGCCAGTGTGGAGGCGAGATCTTCTTTTTTGGACAAGATCAAGGGAAAACGGTTTGATGATGGGAAACTAAGCCGAATTCGGGATATGGTGTTGCGAGGAGAGGATAAATAAGTAATAATGGATGAGGAAGGTGTTTTGAGATTTAAGGGAAGGGTATGTGTGCCCCGTGTTGATGATTTGATCTACACAATTCTTACAGAGGCTCATAGTTCCGGATATTCTATACATCCTGGTGCAACCAGGATGTACCGTGACCTAAAGCAACACTTTTGGTCGAGTAGAATGAAGCGCGACATTGTTGATTTTGTTGCCAAATTTCCAAATTGTCAGCAAGTAAAATATGAATACCAGAGGCCCGGAGGAACACTTCAGAGAATGGCCATTCCTGAATGGAAGTGGGAGAGAATTGCAATGGACTTCGTGGTTGGTCTTCCAAAGACATTGGGGAAGTTTGACTCCATTTGGGTAATTATGGATAGGTTGACTAAGTCTGCTCACTTCATTCTGGTCAAGGTGACTTACCATGCAGAAAAGTTAGCTAGACTCTACATCTCAGAAATTGTTCGATTGCATGGAGTTCCACTTTCCATCATATCAGATAGAGGTACGCAGTTTACTTCTAAGTTTTGGAGAACATTGCATGCTGAATTAGGTACTATGTTAGACCTTAGTACTGCATTTCAACCTCAGACCGATGGTCAGTCGGAGCGAACGATTCAAATGTTGGAGGATATGCTTCGTGCATGTGTGATAGAATTTGGTGGCCATTGGGACAACTTCTTACCCTTAGCAGAGTTTTCATACAATAATAGCTATCACTCAAGTATTGATATGGCCCCATTTGAGGCACTGTATTGGAGAAGGTGTAGATCTTCCATTGGGTGGTTTGATGCATTTTAGGTTAGACCTTGGGGTACTGACCTTCTGAGGGAATCGTTAGATAAAGTTAAATGCATTCAAGAAAAGCTTTTAGCGGTTGAAAATAGGCAAAAGGAATATGCAAATCGAAAGGTTATAGACTTGGAGTTTATGGAGGGTGAGCAAGTCTTGCTGAAGGTTTCGCCCATGAAAGGGGTGATGCGGTTTAGTAAGCGAGGTAAGCTTAGTCCGAGGTATATTGGTCCATTCGATGTTCTGAAGCGCGTGGGGGAGGTAGCTTATGAATCGGCCTTACCCCCAGGACTGTCAGGAGTGCATCCGGTATTTCATGTGTCTATGTTGAAAAGATACCATGGGGATGTAAACTACATCATTCGTTGGGATTCAGTCCTGGTCGATGAGAATTTGTCTTATGAGGAGGAGCCTGTTGCTATTTTAGATAGAGATGTCCGCAAGTTGAGGTCAAGATAGATTGCATCCATCAAGGTTCAATGGAAGAATCGGCCGGTTGAAGAATTCACTTGGGAGAAAGAGGCTGATATGCAAGAAAGATACCCACATCTGTTTACAGATTCAGGTACTTCTTTTCGCCCTTGTTTTTTTCTTGTATTCATTCGGGGATGAACGATGGGTAAATTGGTATCTATTATAACGACTTGTTTAGTCGTTTTGAGCAGTAGAGTATTTTTTGTAATAACTGTCTGAGTCGACGGATCCCACGACGGACCGTCATGGGCACAACGTACCGTCGAGAGTGTCTCGTTCCAAAACACTTAGAATTTAGAAATTTGGGCACTGAGATCGACTCTCTGAACTTCACGACGAAATGGCAGGACGGACCGTTGAGGGATTGACGAACCGTCACAAATCCTTCCGCTGAATTAACTCTCTGAACCTTCTGACGGATGTGCAGGATGGACCGTCACAGACTGCGTAACCCTGACTGGGTAGGATTTCTGTTAAAAGTTTTAAGGGGCATTTTGGACTATTTCTGCTTATAATTATAAAGTTAGTGGTTGAATGTTAATAATTTAATTACTTGGGGGTTAAAAGAGAGAACCTTGAATCAAGTAGTGGGGAATTTTATAATCTTTTATACTTAATTATATGCCAATTAGGGTAAAAGAAAGAGGGTTGGAATAAGAAAAAGAAAAAAAACAGAGTGAGGGAGAACGAACAAACGAGAGAGGGAGAAACGAAGAAGAAAACAAAGCATTGGAAAAGTAGATTTCTTGACTTCAATTCTTCGGTGGAGGTAGGTTATGGTTTTTATGCTATTCGTAGTAAACTCTTAATAGCGAATGATATGTATTGGGTAGTGTTGTAAACCCTTCTATATGCTTAATTGTATGCTTGCACGAATGTTATTACATAATTGTGATAAAATAATCATGATGAAGCTATTGAATCCTAAATTTGGAGAAACCCTAATATACTTTGTTAATGATGATGCCTTGGTATAAAAGAAGGCTTGATGAATGAAAGTAGTGAGATTAGGGGATCGGGTGCCACGTTCCGCTACCAGGATAGTATATGAGGATCGGAGTGTCACATTTCGGCACCAGGATAGTATATGGAGCGGAGTGTCACGTACCGACACGGGAGAAATAAAGATAATGTATCTTGAAAGATGTTAATATACTCAATTTAATGAACCTAATTCCCAAATTTGTATGATGGGGAGGCGGGAGTCCTCAATGATGTGGTTGGTGTTGTGACCAAGGGTTATAGTAATTGTAAATGCCGCATGTTGAGTATTGTAGTTGATTTTATGATATTATCTGATAAATATTGTTTTCTATTTTGAGTTGGCCGATGATATCTACTCAGTACTTGTGTTTTGTACTGACCCCTACTTGTATGTTTCTTTCTTTGTTATTTGTGGAGTACAGCGAACGTACTGTCGTCTTCAACTCAACCGCAACTCTAGCCAGTCTTCATTACACATTTCAGGGTGAGCTAACGCTTCTAGCTTGGACTGGATCTTCTTCTTCATTTCTTGATGCCTTGAAGTTCCGGCATGGACTAGTTTTTTATTTATTCTAGCTTTCTAGATACTCTTAGAATTAGTAATTTGAGGATTGATGTTCTTGTGATGATGCCTTCCAGATTTTGGGGATAATAATAAGTGTTTGAGTTTTTCAAAGTTATTTAATCGATTGTCATTAATGAGTTTAAGTCTTCCGCATTATATTATGTTATTTATGGTTGAAATATTGGGGTTTAGATTGGTTGGTTCGCTCACATAGTAGGATAAGTGTGGGTGCCACTCGCGGCTCGTTTTGGGTCGTGACAGAAAGTATAATAATCATACATGATAAATTGAATTATGAGATAACTGGATGCAATGACCAATTTATAACATGCTAAAATTGAATACTGAATATACTGATAAACGGTCAATGCAGAGAGGCTGACTAATTTGTGGGAGCTGCTAATAACCGATAATAATACCATATAACCTATGTGTGGAGTCCGATGTGTACTCCCCATAGAGAGGACCCAATATACCCTGCCAAAGGTATAACGACATGCATGCATGATCACTAACTAAATATCCCACAGAGGGGACTTATAACATACCTATCTAGTATTTTTGAGACTTATTGGGTATGGTGAACCCTACTCCAACTCGGTATTATGCTATTCCCATGGATTCTGTAAATTTACTGATTATTTATGAGTTTCTGCAAAATATTGTATAGCTCAAAATTGATCATGCAAACTGAGAATGAAACAATTAATCTGGTAATTAAGCTTTTAAGTTGAGGAGTGTATATCTGAAATATTTGAACTAGCATTTACAATTCAAGAACTAAAAAAATACAAAACTAGGGCTCTAAAATTCAAGCAACAAACTGAATAAAAACATGATAATCTAATTGGGAACATAAAACTCATAAATTCGTAAAGTTTTGTGGAAGTTCTAGAAATCGTAGATTTAATCATGATATGGGAATCAAGAATCTGACTACAAAAAAGGGACCCCATGGGTGAAAGGAACCCACTAGTGAAATCCCACATGCCTTGTGATTAAATCCACGAAAAAATACTTATGTTTCAGGGCTAGAACTGCTGAAACATGTTGCGTTCTTGAAATACCGTTCCTGAGCTTTTTCTCCTTTTTTACTACTAATTTTCTAAGTTTTGATTTATTGATTTGACTTAGAGATATTTTACTTATGTTTCAAGGCTTAAACTGACCAAAATTTGATGATTTAAGGTCAAAACGACGTATCTTAAGGTTTAAATGATGTGGTAAAAGTAAAAAAGACCCCTAGAAAACTTGGTATCGGACCAAACGACGGCCAAGACTGAGCGTTTGCCATCTGACCAATGCCCTGTTGCTGGGTCCGTTGACTTGGCCTGTTTGACAAGGTTTTACTAAATTGGGCATAACTTTTTTTGAGAAGTCTGATTTCAGAAAGTTTAGTTGAAATGGAAATATAATTAAATTTTCTATCCGTGAGTAGGTCACGGGACACCTAATTAATTTTTTATAAGAGTTATGACCATTTGAAGTTTACCCAACTACATTTCCCCTAAACCATCTACAAATTTTCCACCTACGGACCGTGCTGGTAATCCGCAGATCTTTTGAGAGAGTGGGTGAATGGGGGTCTCGATCGACAGTCCTGGACTACGGACCTCATCTGACCGTTTGTCAGTCTGTCGATCAAGACTTAGACAATTTTTTCTTGCTGATTTTTTGCGAGTTTCTTATCCCATCGATGGTTGTGCAGGATGGACTGTCGATGCCACATTTTGTGCACCTGTCGATTTTTCTGAAAAAAACTTATTTTTTGACTATTTTGGTTACGTGGTGTTACACCAAACTCCATTATATTTACCTAACAAATAAATCATCATCATCATCATATAATGGTAAATAATGCAATAACACGCAGTTTCATCTCCCTTAATCATAATCAATTTAATTCACAAGTTATGGTTAAGAGAAAAAGAGTATTCATGGGTCTTTATATATATTTAGGTCAATGCTTTAAGGGATTAATGAATACACACATATACATACATACATCATCACTAATAATAAAATTAAGACTAAACAATTCAATTTAGAAAGTAGACCTAAGAAATTGGACGAAAACTAGACTTTCCAAGAACATTGAAATCCAAATTTTTGAAGTACCTTTTGGAGAATACAGTCCAAGAGTGAATAGACTCCATGCCTTGAGAATACTTGAAGAGTTTTTAAGGGAAGTCTTGATATTGAAGACCTGGAGAAACTTTATCTTGCTCTTAAATGGGGGTCTTTCGATTAGTGAGAGAAACTAGAGAAAAGTTGGACCTATTTAGGTATTGGGATTTTTTAAGGTGTTAGGTTAGTTTAATGAGTTAGGATATTGAAATAGTACTAAACTAACTAATTATAACCATCCCTAATCATTAATTTATTAATTAACTAATTATCTAACAACCCCCAGTTAAGTCATTTGGAGGAAGTGTGATAGGGGTCCATCAATGAGACCGCGTCGACGCCCTGTCGTCCCAACTACAAATAGTACTGGTGAAACGTGCTTTACGATAGAGAGTCCTCCAAATGTATCATGGGATCCATATTCTAAGTATGTATTCATTACCTCTATCTATGGGGCTTGAGTCCTTCAATAGACTGTTTAGTGCACACTGTCTTGAAAGCTTTTCGGGTCAAATGTTAGGGATGGCCCTTAGGGTGGTCCTTGGGGTGTTGTACCAAGTCGTTTCAACCCTAAACATGAACTAATGTGTACCCTAGGCCTTTCATTTACAAATTTTGACCTTCATATGACTCTTCAAACCCCGTACAAACCTAGAGTCACACTAGGTCACTTTCAGTAGTTTGTGGTTTTTTTCATCGTTCCTCGACATTAAGATTTAGTAAAATCTAGTCAAGTTTATTACCTTTATTTAGGCATGGAAGCACTGTTTTCATTAATTAGACACTAGGTGAGACTCTAATTTAGGTCCTTGGAATTCTAAGCTATAAAAAGCATTATACATTACTTTAGTAGTATGTCAATGTCACGCCTCAAAACCCATTAAGACGGACAAGCACCCGATGCCTTAAAGTCCCGAGAAAACCAACCTGCGACCGGTTCTTACAAGTCATATAACTATAACAATCATGAGAAGTTCACCTAGAATGCATTGATAAAAAACAACATAAGTAGGTCCAAAAGTTATATACAAAACTTGGTCGTTGACGCCACAACTTCTTAAGACACAACTGAACCATGTACATTCATCTACAAAGCGTCTAAAAGATAGAAAACTAGAGTAGGTCAGGACAGACCCCTCCTTACCCTTAACTATGATACAATTCAAAAATGAATTTACCAAAGACTCAATGAAGCTCCTAATAAACATGGAGCTCACCTAAAAGTAGCATAGTTTTCTGTGCTGATACTAAGGACGTATACTTGCTGGAATGCATGTGCCTGCAACATGAAATGTAGCGTCCCCCGGGAGGTACGCCGTAGAAAAAATGTACTGAATATGTAAAGCAATAGCATATGTTATCGATAGCTTAAATAAAATCAAATAGAAATATATGTGTGCATATATCAGGAGAGAAGACCACATTTTCTTACTTTTGTGGGATGAAGTAACTTACATTCCTTTCTTTACTTTTCTCTATGTTATAATCTTTGTAGGGCATTAATACAAGTTAAGAACTGATCAGTGGTAGAAGGGGATGACCCATATAAGGCGTATGAACCGCAAGGATGTGGTCCTCAAAATTACACAAGTTGGAATCGTCCCATGTTAGACTTTCACCCCTGAGCTTCTACCCTTCTATACAAATAGGGATCGGCCCATGTTAAACTTTAACCGCTGAGCTTCCACCGTTCTATAAAAATAGGGATCGGCCCGTGTTGGACTTTCACCCCTGAGCTTCCACCCTTATGTACCATTTAGGATCGACACATGCTAGGCTTTTTCCCCTGGGCTGCTACACGTAATTATATAAGTTTCTTCGCTTAGATTCTTTAATCCTTGAGATTGTTGTTTACCAGTTAATAACTCTTTTGAGATGTTATTTTTGTGGTCATAATCATTTTGGAGATATGGAAGTACGGACCAGTAATAGAAGACATGAAAATCATACTTCAAGGAAATAATAATGCCATAAAGAGCTATGTAACATCAAAACATTACTTTAAGAGATTAATGACACAATTCACTTCAAATAACAAAGAGGAGGATTCACAGACTTGCTTTTGCAATTACCATTCCTATACCAACACGTTGGGAATAATTACAGAAGCATAAAATAGTGAACAGATAATGAAGTAGGTTTACACACTACGAAGAGGGGAAAATATTATAAGCTCTTTGGAGATAGTACGCTGCCACTATATTTCTTTTTCTACGAATAGAACTTATGAGATTCACTTCATTGATATCAATTTCAGTTGTAAGATTTCATGCCAAAGGGATATAGAATCGAATGACCATACATACCTTATCCTCGGACATATATACTATAACGATTAAGCCTTCCCTTTTTTGTTTTAATCTACAATTTACGTCATGGTAAATTAAAATTAGCAGCTATCACATAGTGAGACTTGTACAAAAGTAGCCAAATTTGACTAATAATGAAACCATACAACCCTTAACATAATATGTCTCACCACACCCTCATTCTCCAGCCATCACATACATATTACATCTTTTTCCCAAGATCAACAAAGTTGTGCCAATAGTAATATACATAGAAAAACCCCAAACATTCTTTATCATTCAACCAAGTATTGAACTGACACCCCCTTGAGTTCTTCATGAAAGCACACCACTAATTCCTCACTTTATGTCACGACCCAAAATGAGCCGCGAGTGGCACCCACACTTATCCTACTATGTGAGCGAACCAACCAATCTAAACCCCAACATCTCAATACAATATAAATAGAATATAATGTGGAAGACTTAAAACATCATTAATGAACATCAATTAAATAACTTCTAAAACTCAATACTTATTATTATCCCCAAAATATGGAAGTCATCACGACAAGAACATTCTATCCTCAATTTACTAATTCTAAGAGTGTCTAGAAAGCTAAAATAAGTAAAAGAATGGTCCATGTCCGAACTTCAAGAAATCAAGACGTGAAGGAAAGAATCCAGTCCGAGCTAGGAACAATAGCTCACCCTGAAATCTGATATGCTGAAGACTGGCTAGAGTTGCAGACGAGTCGAAGTCGATGGCACGTTTGCTGCACTCCACAAATAACAAAGAGAAACATACAAGCAGGGGTCAGTACAAGGCACAAGTACTGAGTAGGTATCATCGGCTAACTCAAAATATAAAGCAATATATATCAGATAATAACATAAAATCAGCCATAGTACTTAACAGGTGACAACAACAAGTACCATAACCATTGGCCACAACACCAAGCACATCTATGAGGACTCAAGCCTCCACACCATACTCATTTGGGAAATAGGTTCTTTAAGCCTGAGTATATTAGCATAATTCAAGATTCACTCTCTTTACTATCCTGGTGTCGGAACGTGACACTCCGATCCCCTCAATATTCATTCATCTTACTATCCTGGTGTCGGAACATGACACTCTGATCCCCTACTATCCTAGTGTCGGAACGTGACACTCTGATCCCCTACTACTACGTGTCGGTTCGTGACACCCGATCCTCTACTATCCTGGTGTCGGAACGTGACACTCCGATCCCCTACTACTACGTGTCGGTTCGTGACACCCGATCCTCTACTCTCATTCTTTCGGTTCATCAAGCCTTCTTTTATACCAAGGCATCATCATTAACAAAGAGGTTTTAAGGTTTTAGATTCAACAGCCTCATCATGCTAATTCATCAGAATTACATAATCACATCATGCAAGCAACCAATTAAGCATATAGAAGACTTTACAATACTACCCAACACATATCATTCGCTATTAAGAGTTTATTATGAAATAGCATAAACCATAACCTACCTCCACCGAAGAATCGTGATCAAGCAATCTACTTCTCCAATGCTTTGCTTTCCTCTTCGTTTCTCCCTCTCTCGTTCGTTCTCCCCTCTTCTCTCTGTTCTTTCTATTTTTCCTTATTCAAACTCTTTTTCTTTTACCCTAATTACAATATAATTAAGTATAAAAGATGGTAAAAGTAACCCACTATTTATTCCAAGGTTATCTCCTTTTACCCTCAAGTAATTGAATTATTAACATTAAACCACTAACTTTATAATCATAAGCAGGAATAGTCCAAAACGCCCCTTAAAATTTTTAGCAGAAATTTGACCTAGTCAGGGTTACGCATCTTGTGACGGCCCGTCGTGCCTGCGATGGTCCGTCCTGCTTCTTCCGTCACAAAGTTCAGAGAGTCAAATCATTAAAGAGTCTATGACGGTCCGTCGTGCCTACGAAGGTCCGTCCTGCTCTTCCGTCGTGAAGTTCAGAGAGTTGTTCTCAGTACCCAATTTTTCCAGAGTCTAAGTGTTTTGGAACGAGACCCCCTCGATGGTCCGTCGTGCCCATGACGGTCCGTCGTAGGATCCGTCAACCCAGACAGTTATTACAAAAATAAACTCTACTGCTCAAAATGACTAAACATGTCGTTACAATAGATACCAATTTACCCATCGTTCGTCCTCGAACAATCACAAGAAGAAAAAAATGGCCAGAAAGAGTACCTGAATATGTGAATAGGTGTGGATATGTTTCTTGCATATCAGCCTCGTTCTCCCAAGTGGACTCTTCAACTGGCCGATTCTTCCATTGAACCTTGATGGATGCAATCTCCCTTGATCTCAACTTGCAGACCTCTCTATCTAAAATAGCAACAGGCTCCTCTTCATAAGACAAATTTTCATCAAGAAGAACTGAATCCCAACGAATGATGTAGTTTCCATCCCCATGGTATCTTTTAAACATAGACACATGAAATACCGGGTGCACTCCTGAAATCCCTGGGGGAAAGTCTAATTCATAAGCTACCTCCCCCACGCGCTTCAGAACAACAAATGGACCAATGTACCTCGGACTAAGCTTACCTCGCTTACCGAACCGCATCACCCCTTTCATGGGTGAAACCTTCAGCAAGACTTGTTCACCCTCCATAAAATCCAAGTCTCTAACCTTTCGATCTGCATATTCCTTCTTCCTACATTGAGCCGCTAAAAGCTTTTCTTGAATGCATTTTACTTTATCTAACGATTCCCTCAGAAGGTCAGTACCCCAAGGTCTAAACTCAAATGCATCAAACCACCCAATGGGAGACCTACATCTTCTTCCATACAGTGCCTCAAATGGGGTTATATCAATACTTGAGTGATAGTTATTGTTGTATGAGAACTCTGCTAAGGGTAAGAAGTTATACCAATGACCACCAAACTCTATCACACATGCACGAAGCATATCCTCCAAAACCTGAATCGTTCGCTCAGACTGACCATCGGTCTGAGGGTGGAATGCACTACTAAGATCCAACTTAGTACCTAACTCAGCATGCAATGTTTTCCAAAACTTAGAAGTAAATTGTTTACCTCTATATGATATGATGGAAAGTGGAACTCCATGCAACCGAACGACTTGTGAGATATAGAGCCTGGCTAACTTCTCTGCATCGTGAGTCACCTTAACCGGAATGAAGTGAGGAGACTTAGTTAACATATCAACAATTACCCAAATGGAGTCATACTTACCTATCGTCTTTGGAAGACCAACCACGATGTCCATTGCAATTATCTCCCACTTCCATTCAGGTATGGGCATTCTCTTAAGTGCCCCTCCAGGCCTCTGGTGTTCATACTTTACCTGCTGAAAATTCGGGCATTGAGCAACAAAATCAACAATGTCCCGCTTCATTCTACTCCACCAAAAATGTTTCTTTAGGTCATGATACATCTTGGTTGTACCGGGATGTAAGAATAACTTGAACTATGTAGTGTGAATCAAATCATCGACGCAGGGTACACATACCCTTTTCTTATTTCTCAAAACACCTTCCTCATCATTTTTTGTTTCTTTAGCCTCTCCTCGCAATAACTTATCTCGAATCCGGATCAGTTTCCATCAGTAAACTGCTTTTCCTTAATCTTGTCAAGAAAGGAAGATCTTGCCTCCACACAGGCCAAAAATCCTCCCTTCTCATTTACTTCTAGCCTCATAAAGTCATTAGCCAGAGTCTTAACCTCTCTAGCCAATGGGCGTGTGGAAACATGTAAGTGAGCTAGACTTCCCATGCTTCCTGCCTTTCTACTTAAAGCATCTGCCACAACGTTAGCTTTTCCCGGATGATACAAGATAGTGATGTCAAAGTCCTTCAGTAGTTCCATCCACCTCCTCTGTCTCAAATTCAAATCTCTCTGGATAAGGACATACTGTAAACTACGATGATCCGTATAGACTTCACACTTAATCCAATATAGATAATGTCTCCATTGCTTTAATGCAAACACTACCGCAGCCAACTCCAAATCGTGGGTCGGATAATTACGTTCATGCACCTTTAATTGCATCGAAGCATAAGCAATTACATTCTTCTCCTGCATAAGAACTGCACCCAAACCAGAATAGGATGCATCACAATAAACAATGAAATTCTTACCTTCCACTAGCAGGGTAAGAATTGGTGCAGTAGTCAACAAAGTCTTGAGCTTCTGAAAGCTTTCTTCACACTCGTCCGACCATACAAATGGAACGCTCTGCTTAGTCAAGTTTGTCAATTGGGAAGCAACAGAAGAAAATCCCTTGACAAATCGACGGTAGTAGCTAGCTAAACCAACAAATCTCCTTACCTCTGTAACATTAGTAGGTCTTACCCAACTCCTCACTGCTTCAATCTTAGAAGGATCCACCATCACTCCATCCTTAGAAACCACATGCCCCAAGAAGGACACTGAATCTATCCAAAACTCACACTTGGAGAATTTGGAATAAAACTTTTTCTCCCTCAACATTTTCAATACAATTCTCAAGTGCTCCTCATGTTCTTTCCTGCTCTTTGAGTATTCCAGTATATCATCGATGAATACAATGACAAAGAGATCCAGATATGGCTTAAAAATCCCGTTCATCAAACTCATGAAAGTAGCAGGGGCATTCGTAAGTCAAAAAGACATTACTAAAAACTCATAATGCCCATACCTGGTCCGAAAAGCAGTCTTTGGCACATCTGTTGCCCGTATTTTCAATTGATGATAACCAGATCTCAAATCAATTTTTGAGAAGGTACAAGCATCTTGTAACAGATCGAACAAATCATTGATGTGAGGAAGACGATACTTGTTCTTAATAGTTACCTTATTCAGTTGCCTGTAGTCTATGCACATCCGAAAACTTCCATCCTTCTTCTTCACAAGCAAAACAGGAGCACCCCAAGGGGATGCACTTGGTCTAATAAAGCCTTTTCTTAACAATTCTTGAAGTTGGGCCTTTAACTACCTTAACTCAGCGGGAGCCATTCTATAAGGGGGTATGGAAATGGGGTGAGTATCCGGCTCCAGATCAATGCAAAAGTTAATATCCCTATCCGGTGGAATACCAGGAAGGTCTGCAGGAAACACATCCAGAAACTCACGGACTATCGAAACCGACTCAATTGAAGGTACTTGGGTAGTATCATCCGTGAGGTGTGCCAAGAAAGCTAAACACCCTTTACTAACCATTCTCTTAGCACGAAGCAAGGAGATGATACGAACTGGAGTGCAGGTGTAGTCACCCTCCCATACTAACGGATCTGTCCCGGGCTTGGCCAGCGTTATAGTTTTAGCATTACAATCTAAGATTTAAAAATTTGGAGAAAGCCAAGTCATACCCAGAATTACATCGAAGTCAACCATTTCTAGGATAACCAAGTCCACATGAGTATTGCTCCCCACAAAAGTTACCAGACAAGACCTATACACCTTTTCAACTATCATAGACTCACCCACCGGAGTAGAAACACAAATAGGCATGTCAAACAAATCACAATGTAAATCAAAACCAGTAGCAAATGAGGAAGATACATATGAAAATGTGGATCCAGGATCAAACAATACAGAAGCCATGCAATCACAAACCAAAAGATTACCTGTGATAATAACATCAGATGTCTCCGCTTCAGACCTCCCAGGGAAAGCATACAATGGGCCCTATCACCTGTCTGTCTGTTGCCCCTACCATGTTGTGCTGTAGTCGCTCCGGCATGCCCGCCACCCTAGTTGGTTTGTTGACCACCATTACCTTGACCAACGCATCCTCCAGAATGGCGGCCTCTCCCATGACCACCTCTACCTCTAACTATTGGGGGTCTTTAACTCTGTTTTAGACAGAACCTCCTAATATGTCCGGTCTCTACACATACATAACACTCTCTAGATTCAATCATAGGTCTCTGTGAGAATGACGGAGTCTAGGGATAACCCCCAAACTCAGGGAAGTGTTGACCGGTCTGCGGTAGACCCCCAGCTACAACCTGCAGTAAAGACTGAGTAGGTCGGGTTGGGTAACCTCCTGAACCCTGCCCTCTGGAGTAAGAAACATTAAATTCTCCTCCCTTACGAAACTTTTTAGGCGTTGATGTCATGGTGAAGTCGTCTGGCTTTACTCCCTCCACTTCTATCACAAAATCTACCACCTCCTGAAAGGATTTTGCTGCAGTAGCTACCTGTAAGGCCGGAATCTGCAAGTCTGACCTCAATCCCTTCACAAAACGGCGAATCCTCTCTTGTGGACTGAAGCAAAGCTGGGTCGCATACCTGGATAATACACGAAACTTAGCCTCATACGCATTAACTGACATAGTGCCTTGCTCTAGGCTCAGGAACTCATCTCTCTTCCTATCCCTCAAAGACCGGGGTATATACTTTTCCATAAACAAGCTAGAGAATGATGCCCAAGTCATGGGTTGTGCCTGTGCTGATTGACACTCAACATACGGTCGCCACCACATTTTGGCATTTTATTTGAAACTGATAGGTTACAAACTTAACACTGAATCGTTCCACTATGCCCATCTTATGTAGCAGCTCATGACAATCAACTAGAAAATCATAGGCATCCTCATATTCAGCACCCTTGAAAACTGGAGGTTTCAATTTCAAGAACTTAGTGAAAAGTTTGTGCTGATCATTCGTCATTATAGGCCCTGTAGTCAATCGAGGTAACTTGCCTATTTCCAATAATGCATCTATGCGGGGAGCCACAGCAGCTGCAAGTTATACTCCCAGAACCTGAGGTGCTGGTGCAGAAAACACTGGAGGTGTCTGGCCTTGATCAGATAACCCGCTAAGATAAGCAAGAACCTGATTAATCATCTCTGGGGTAGGTTGGGGTGGTAATTCCTCATTCTGCACTTGCTCATTCTCCCCTCCCTCACCCTCTCTTACTACTTCCTCTATTGATGGAGGAGTCACTGCCCTAGTACTAGCTGGGCCAGGTGCTTGTCCTCTTCCTCTAGAGGACGTCCTCCCGCTACCTCTACAACGACCTCTTGGCACTGCTCGTCTTCAAGCTACAGCCTCAGTGGCTGGTTCAGAAACATCTTGTCTTGCCGGTGTTGGTGTTGGCGCAGTTGTTGCTCTAGTTCTAACCATCTGCAAAATAGAGTGAAAATGGTCAGATACCAATTTGTATCACCTAGATAACAATTGGATCCAAGTAATAGCATGAAAAAAAAGAAAGAATGGAATTTTCCTGAAGTCTTATAGCCTCGCAAAGAAAAGTAAAGCGTCCCCCTACCGTTCCTTAAGACTCTACTAGACTCGTTCTTGTGTGATGAGAACAACGAACCTAATGCTCTGATTCCAAGTTTGTCACGACCCAAAACGAGTCGCGAGTGGTACCCACACTTATCCTACTATGTGTGCGAATTAACCAATCTAAACCCCAACATCTCAATACAATATAAACAGAATATAATCCGGAAGACTTAAAACATCATTAATGAACATCGATTAAATATCTTCTAAAACTCAATACTTATTATTATACCCAAAATCTGGAAGTCATCACCACAAGAACATTCTATCCTCAATTTACTAATTCTAAGAGTGTCTAGGAAGCTAAAATAAGTAAACAAATGGTCCACGCCGAACTTCAAGACATCAAGACGTGAAGGAAAGAATCTAGTCCGAGCTAGGAACAATAGCTCACCCTGAAATCTGATACGCTGAAGACTTGCTAGTGTTGGGGACGAGTCGAAGTCGATGGCACGTTTGCTGCACTCCACAAATAACACAGAGAAACATACAAGTAGGGGTAATTACAAGGCACAAGTACTGAGTAGGTATCATCGGCCAACTCAAAATAGAAAGCAATATATATAAGATAATAACATAAAATCAGCCATAGTACTTAACAGGTTACAACAACAAGTACAATAACCATTGGCCACAACACCAAGCACATCTATGAGGACTCAAGCCTCCACACCATACTCATTTGGGAAACAGGTTCTTTAAGCCTGAGTATATTAGCATAATTCAAGATTCACTCTCTTTACTATCTTGGTGTTGGAACGTGACACTCCGATCTCCTACTATCCTTGTGTCGAAACGTGACACTCTGATCCCCTACTACTACGTGTCGGTTCGTGACACCTGATCCTCTACTATCCAAGTGTCGGAATGTGACACTCCGATCCCCTACTACTACGTGTCGGTTCGTGACACCCGATCCTCTACTCTCATTCTTTCGGTTCATCAAGCCTTCTTTTATACCAAGGCTTCATCATTAACAAAGAGGTTTTAAGGTTTAATATTCAACAGCCTCATTATGCTAATTCATCACAATTACATAATCACATCATGCAAGCACAAAATTAAGCATATAGAATACTTTACAATACTACCCAACATGTATCATTCGCTTATAAGAGTTTACAATGAAATAGCATAAATCATAACCTACCTCCACCGAAGAATCGTGATCAAGCAATCTACTTCTCCAATGCTTTGCTTTTCTCTTCGTTTCTCCCTCTCTCGTTCGTTCTCCCCTCTTCTCTCTGTTCTTTCTATTTTTCCTTATTCAAACTCTTTTTCTTTTACCCTAAATACCATATTATTAAGTATAAAAGATGGTAAAAGTAACCCACTATTTATTCCAAGGTTATCTCCTTTAACCCCCAAGTAATTGAATTATTAACATTAAACCACTAACTTTATAATCATAAGCAGGAATAGTCCAAAACGCCCCTTAAAAACATTAGCAGAAATCCGACCCAGTCAGGGTTACGCAACCTGTGACGGCCCGTCGTGCCTGCGACGGTCCGTCGTGCTACTTCCGTCACAAAGTTCAGAGAGTCGAATTCATTAAAGAGTCTATGACGGTCCGTCGTGCCTACAACGGTCGGTCCTGCTCTTCCGTCGTGAAGTTCCGAGAGTTGTTCTCAGTACAAAATTTTTCCAGAGTATAAGTGTTTTGGAACGAGACCCCCTCGATGGTCCGTCGTGCCCATGATGGTCCGTCGTGGGATCCGTCGACCCAGACAGTTATTACCAGAATAAACTCTACTGCTCAAAACGACTAAACAGGTCGTTACACATTATCTCATACATAAGGAAGACAAAAATGGAGCAGTCTTCTTACCTTAAATTTTGCAACTTCTTCTTATAACTTGAAATCTTCTACAACTTTAGCTTCCCTTCACACTTGAACCAATGAAGAAAGAAAGTTATTTTAATAACTAAGAAAGTGAGCACTAGCTGCTGGAAATATTCTGCCTTTGTAGTTATATTAGACCATGAATAACATGTTTTTCTAATCATTTATTGGAGAATTAAGCTAAATCCATTAGTTTTCACTTACCTTTGTTAGAAGATATTAGGGTCACTTCAAGAACACTAGAAAACTTTAAGGTTGTTGGTTTAATCCTTGAGAAAAGACATACAGAGAGAGAGATGGAGTCAAATTTTATTTTTATGTATTAAAATGGGTGAAGAATATCTGCTCATATTTGATATGTATAGAGCTTTATTGACCACAAAATATTCTCTAGAACCTCTTTTTTTGTGGGGTCCATTTTCAGCTACTTATTGTTCATGTTGGTGATGCACCTACTTGTGCACATCAAGAAGCTCAAAAGGTCAAACTAGGTTATGCACCCAGTTGCTTTCACTTGGGCTTTATCTATATTGAGCCTTGGCAGATTTGGTTGCTAGGATTTCTTTCAAATTTTATTTTAATTTAATGGATTTGGGCTTCAAGTGACAACCCATTAATATATGCCTAAATCTGGTCCATCAAAGTTGACTCTTAAACTATACTATAGCTTAAGTAGGCGATGCAACTACTATCTTAAAATAAGACAAAGAAGCAGCTCAATTATTTTATTTCAATTTCTGAATGTTAATCCCTTGCTCTTAAACATAGCACTTAAATTTTAACGTTATGCTTAATTACCACCTTCCTATACTTACTTGAATACTTCCTATTAGATTTAACTTGCAATACACATGGTGAAACGTGCAAGGTGTTACATCACATTCCGAGCTAGTTTAAACCAACACTAACCATATAAGAAACATGATACCTTGCCCACACTATAAGTCTATGTACAGTATCACATGAATATAACTAGCATATGCATAATACATGCCGTCACATCCTTCCCTCCTTACAACATTTGTCCTTGAATGTGAGCAATGTTGTCCAGCCCAAACAAGTTCAAGCCTAAGTTAGTACTACTATTAATCACATTGAACATATATACTTGTACTTACTTGTCAACGCCTCCACTAACTTTTTGATCTTTCTCACCAGTATGGAATATGTGAGGATACCTCAACTTCATTGCTTCTTCCGCTTCCCATGTAACTTCTTCTACTTGTTGGTTTCTCCATAGTACTTTTACAGAAGATACTTCTTTATTTCTTAACTTCCTAACTTGTCGATCAAGAATAGCAATGAGTAATTCATTATAAGTGAGATATCCCGTAATCTGTACATCTTAAGAAGGAGTAATACAAGATGGGTCACCTACATATTTTCGTAGGATTGAGACATGAAACGCTGGATGAACTGATGAAATCTCTTATGGTAGATCTAATTCATAGGCTACTTGGCCATATTTTTGGATAATATTTTATAGCCCTATATAGCGTGGACTCAGTTTTCGCTATTTACCAAAACTCAATACTCCTTTCATCTGAGACACCTTTAAGAACACCGAATCCCCTATATAAAATTCTAGTCCCCTCCTTCTAATATTTGCATATGATTTATGTCGACTTTGACCTGTTTCTAGCGGCTTTTGTATCACTTTGACTTTTTCCATAGCTTGATGAACAATATCTGGCCCAAATAAGGCAGTTTCACCTGTTTCGACCAAGACAATTGGTGATCTACACTTTCGACCATATAAAGCTTCATAAGGTGACATTTTAATGCTCGAATTGTAGATATTGTTATAAGAAAATTCAATA
Source organism: Solanum arcanum (assembly GCA_027789145.1). Lineage (NCBI taxonomy): Eukaryota > Viridiplantae > Streptophyta > Magnoliopsida > Solanales > Solanaceae > Solanum > Solanum arcanum. The sequence continues at coordinate 20,608,839 of CM050941.1, forward strand.
AGTGGTAGGTGATCATTCCAGCTACCCTTGAAATCTAATATACAAGCTCGCTGCATCTTCTCAAGTGTCTGAATTGTAAATTTTGTCTGGCCATCCATTTGAGGATGAAAGGTTGTACTTAAATTCACTAGGGTTCCCCAACTCTTTTAAAACGACTTCCAAAAATTTGCACTGAATTGAGCTCCTCTATTAGATATTAAATAGATTGGAACTCCATGTAGTTGAACTCTCATTTTAATGTACAACCTCGCATACTGTTCAGCTATATGAGTATTCTCACTAGCAAAAAGTGTGCTACTTGGGTAAGTCTGTCAACTCTTACCCATTTGGAGTCAAACTTCAGAAATGAGAGAGGAAAACTAGTGACAAAATCAAGGCTAATCATGTCCCATTTCCAAATTGGAAGTTCTATACATTGCATGTAACCTCCAGGCTTTTAGTGTTCTAGTTTTACCTGTTGACCATTTGGACACTGAGCCATGAATTTTGAAATGTTCTTCTTCATGTGACCCCACCAATACATTTCTTTAGAGATATGATACATATTAGTCGATCCCGAACGAACAGAGTATCTTAAATTATGTGCTTCCGTCATGATCCTCTTTCTTAGTTCATCTAAGTAGGTGCACACAAACTGTTTTGACATCGAAGTACTCCATCATTCTTAAGATCAAATGCTTTTATAATACCATATAGTACATTCTCTTTAAGTTGTAAAATAATTGGATCAGTGTACTACTTCTCTTTCACTTCCACTACTAATGAGGATTATGCCGCATTTTGCACAATAACACCTTCGCCTTGATATTCAAGAAGGCGAACGCCCAAGTTCACTAGTTGGCACAGATCCTTATTTATTCCTTGTCTTTAAACTTTTTGTCATGCCTCAAAACCCAATAAGATGGACATGCACCCGAAGCCTTATAGGCTTGAGAGAACCAACCTGCAACATGTTCTTACTGTGCATATAACCATAACAATTGTCATAAGTTCACCTAGAATGCAACGATACAGAACAACATAAGTAGGTGCAAAAGTTATATACAAAACTTGGTCGTTGAGGCCACAACTCCTTAAGGCACAGGTGAACCATGTACATACGTCTACAAAGACTCTAAAAGATAAAAGACTATAGTAAGTCACGACAGACCCCTCCTTACCCTTAACTACGATGCAATACCAAAATGAATTTACCAAAGACTCAGTAAAGCACCGAATAAATTGGAGATCACCCAAAAGTAGTAGAGTTTTGTGTGCTCCAACAGGGCAGGTCTACTAGATGGAATAACTATGCTTGCAACATGAAATGCAGCGTCCCCCGCGAGGGACGTCTGTACTAAAAGGTGTACTGAATATGTAAGGCAATAGCATATGTTATCGAGAGCTCACATGAAATCAAATAGAAACATATGAGTGCATAGATTAGGAAAGAACACCACCTTTGCTTACTCTTGTGGGATCAAGTAAGTTACATTCTTTTCTTTACTTTTCTATATGTTATAATCCTTGTAGGGCATGTGATACAAGTGACCAGCTGATCAGTTGTAGAAGAGGAAGACCCACGCTAGGCGTATTAACCCCTTGGATGCGGTCCTCATAATTACACAACTTGGGATAGGCCCATGCTAGGCTTTTGCCCCTGAGCTTCCACCCTTCTATACAAATAGGTATTGGCCCATGCTCGACTTTTGCCCCTGGGCATCCACCTTTATGTACAAGTTCAGATTAATCCATGCTAGGCTTTCGCTATTGGGGTGCCACCCGTAATTACATAGATTTCTTTACTTAGACTCTTTAATCATTGAGATTGTTGTTTATCAATTCATAACTGTTTTGAGGTGTTTTATTTGTTGTCATAATCATTATAGAGATATGGAAATACGGACAACTACTAAGAGACATGAAAAACATACTTCAAGGAAATAACAATGACATAAAGAGTTATGTAATATCAACACATTACTTTGATATATTAATGATACAATTGTCTTCAAACAATAAAGAGGAGGATTCATAGACTTGCTTTTGCAATAACCATTCCGATACCAGCACATGGGGGATAATTACACAACTATAAAATAGTGAACAGATAATGAAGTAGTTCTATACACTACGGAGCAGGTAAAATATTGTTAGCACTTCCACTGTGTTTCTTTTTCTAGGAATAGAACTTATGGGATTCACTTTATTGATATTAATTTCAGGTGTTAGATTTCATGCAAAATCGATATAGAATCGAATGACCTTAACATACCTTATCCTTGGACTTATGTACTATCACGATTCAACCTCCCCTTTTTGGTTTTAACCTAGAATTTATGTCATGGTAAATTAAAATTAGCAGCTATCATACCGTGAGCCTTTTAAAACCGTAGTTAACTTTGACTGATAATAAGCCTATAAAAACCTTAACGTAATGTGTATCACCACACCCTCATTCTCTGTCCTTCACATACATTATACATCCTTTTCCCATGATCGACCAAGCTGTGCCAAAACTAATATACATAGAACAACAAGAAATATTCAATATCATACATTTAAGTAATGAACTCACCACCTCCTTGAGTTCTTCATGAAAGCACACCACTATTTCCTCACTCTAACTCCTACATAAGGAAGAAAAATATGGAGTAGTCTCCATACCTCAATTTCTGCAACTTCTCTTTATAACTTGAACTATTTTAGAACTTCAACTTTCCTTCACACATGAACCAAAGAAGAAAGACAGGTATTTTAATAACCAAGGAAGTGAGCAGTAGATGTTGGAAATATTTTGCCTTCGTAGTCATATTAGATCATGAATAACATGTTTTGCTAAGAATCCATTGGAAAATTAAGCTAAATCCATGAGTTTTCACTTACCTTGGTTTGCAGATATAAGGGTTTGTTCAAGAACCCTAGAAAACTTTAAGATTTCTGGTTTAGTCCTTGAGAAAAAAGAGAGAGAGCTGGAGTTAGATTTTATTCTTATGTGTTAAAATGGGTGAAGAATATCAGGACATATTAGATATGTATAGATCTTTTTTGACCACAAAAATATCCTTTAGAACTCCTTTTTTTGGGTTCCATTTTCAGCCACTAATTATTCATGTAGATTATGCACCTGCTTCTGCACATCAAGCACCTCAAAAGGTCGAACTAGGTGATGCACCTAGTTGATTTCACTTGGGATTTATCTATATCGGGACTTGGTAGATTTGTCTTGTGGTATTTCTTTCAATTTTTATTTTCATTTAATAGGTTTGAGCTTCAAGTGACGGCCCATTATAATAAGCTTAAATCTTGTCCATCAAACTTGTTCCTTTAACTATATTATAGCTTTTGTAGGTGATGCAGCTTCTAGCTTAAATTAATCCAAGAAAGCAGCTCAACTATTTTATTTCAATTACTGAATGTTAATCCCTTGTTCTTCAACTTAGCACTTAACTTTTATCGTTAAGCTCAATTACCACCTTTCTATATCAACTTAAATACTTTCTGTCAGAGTTAACTTGAAATACACATGCCGAAATGTGAAAGGCATTACATAACCTTCCGATATAGTTTAAACCAACACTAACCATATAAGAAAGATGATCCTTCACTTACACTATAAGTCTAT